>OW388161.1:4332000-5638500 GCA_936450015.1 Meganola albula | reverse complement strand
AAAAAGCTACAACGTCAATGAACTACTTGAATACATTGCTCACAATAAACCACTCCTCAATGACAATCAAAAAACAATTTACAACGTTATAATGAACCGAATAAATAACAACACTGGTGGAATTATTTACTTGGACGCACCAGGAGGCACCGGTAAAACGTTTCTAATAAATCTAATACTGGCGGAAATACGTGCTAAAAAACACATCGCACTGGCACTAGCATCATCCGGCATTGCAGCCACACTTATGGAAGGAGGACGAACTGCTCATTCTGCCTTACAACTACCGTTGAATATAGCCGAACAACAATTCCCGGTATGTAAAGTCTCAGGAGCATCTGGACGGGGTCAACTTCTAAAACAAGCTAAAATTATCTGCTGGGATGAATGCACCATGGCCCATAAAAAATCACTAGAAGCCATGGACAGAACATTACAAGAATTGCGAAAAAACTCTGAAATAATGGGAGGAGCTCTACTCATACTCTCAGGAGATTTTCGACAAACACTTCCAGTTATTCCCAAGTCAACACCAGCAGACGAGATCAATGCATGCTTAAAAAAGTCACATCTCTGGCCAGAAGTACAAATACTGCAATTAACAAAAAACATGAGGGTTGAATTATCAAAAGATGAAACAACAGCACATTTTGCTAAAATGCTTTTACAAATAGGCGAAGGTACATATCCTACTGACCAAACGACCGGTCTCATTGAACTCAATAGTGATTTCTGTAACATAGCCACTACTGAAAACGAACTAATCGACAAAATTTATCCAAATATTATTCAGAACTATACCAACGTAGAGTGGTTATTTCAAAGAGCAATTTTGGCCACTAAAAATAATATTGTTGACGATATCAATTTTAATATTCTAAAGAAAATACCTGGTGAAGAGAAAGTATATAAATCGATCGACACGATGGTAACCATTGAAGAAAGTGTCAACTTCCCTACTGAATTTCTAAACTCTTTACAAGTACCAGGAATGCCATTACACTGCCTTCGTCTGAAAATTGGATCTCCAATCATACTACTTAGAAATCTCAACTCCCCAAAACTATGTAATGGAACGAGGATGATCGTAAAACAGCTATCGAATAATATCATTGAAGCTGAACTTATTTCTGGAAAGAACAAAGGACACACAGTATTTATACCTAGAATACCACTGATCTCTTCTGAATTGCCATTTCAATTTAAAAGATTGCAGTTTCCAATTAAATTAGCCTTTAGTTTTACAATTAACAAAGCGCAAGGGCAAACTTTAAAATATTGTGGCATCAACCTCAAAGAATCCTGCTTCTCTCACGGTCAGCTTTATGTAGCTTGCTCAAGAGTAGGAAATTCGAAAAATTTATATATATATACCCCGGACAATAAAATGAAAAATGTTGTTTATAAACAAGTAGTATAAATAATGAGAAAATGTAAATACATGTAAATATATATGTTTAAATATACATGTAAATATATATGTCCATGATAATGTAAATACATGTAAATATATATGTTTTCAATATATATATATTTTTTACTTTTTACGTCATAGTTTATTTTTTTATTTCAACTACCACGTAACCTCATATCAACTCCCGAGCGAAGCCGGGTATTACAGCTAGTATATAATAAAACTAAGTTGATAAAATGTGCGTGCCGATAAAACTTAAAAAGGAGTCCCATCACGATAAAGGGACTTATATAGTGTGATAGCCCTTTATCCCCCCTCGAACAAGAAAGTTCCCGTTTTAACCTAAAGGGTGTGTTTTTAAAGATATAAGGGCTTTTCCAACCCTTCAACTTGGAAAGTAAGTGTAGTCGCGCCATCTGTTGTCAAATAGTTGAACTTCATTCATTGTACACAATATGGACTTAAAAGAACGATTATTTGGGGCGCGAAATTTAAAATTCTCATTTCAATAAAGTCTTAAATTACATTTGTTACCATAACCCTTTATCCCCCCTCGAACAAGAAAGTTCCCGTTTTAACCTAAAGGGTGTGTTTTTAAAGATATAAGGGCTTTTCCAACCCTTCAACTTGGAAAGTAAGTGTAGTCGCGCCATCTGTTGTCAAATAGTTGAACTTCATTCATTGTACACAATATGGACTTAAAAGAACGATTATTTGGGGCGCGAAATTTAAAATTCTCATTTCAATAAAGTCTTAAATTACATTTGTTACCATAATAAAGTTATTAAATTTTGTGTATTTATACAGCAGTAGCTAACTTATATGTTGGAGTTAAAGCGATATCATTTTAGTTATTCAAATTACTTCTGAAAACATTTTAAAATTTAAGTTTTTAAATTTCGCGCCTTTACTGCGTATGCTACAGCTGCAAAACCTATTGTTACGGCGAACGATAACGTCGAGAACATTCTATACCTAGAAGGTGTGAGAAAGTAAATATTCCCAAACTTTCTTGAATATCCTAGAGCCATCTTTCTCGAATATCTTAGAGCCAACTATACACTTCATGTGTATAGTCTCCATAAAGCCAACTTTCTGGAATACCCTAGAGCCTAGCTTTCTGAATATATAAGAGCCCGGTGTCGCCCGCCAGAATTAATTCGATTTGAACAGCGGAACAAGCCACTTCGAAACGAAAAAGAAAGAAGTTACCTGTGTGAGCCTTTATTTTGAAGTATCACGTGTGAGTATTTTTAATAGTGTGTTTAATTAATTCATGATCTTGAAGTGAAGAAAAAAAAAAGTTATCTGTGAGCCTTTATTGTGAAATATTAAATGTGAGTATTTTTAATAATGTATTTAATTAATTCTAATGGTTTTTTTTTCTTTTCTTTTAATTGTAATTTCCTTAACTTTCAAGTAGTCGCGCGGCGTTGAATCGATATACTTTGGCCGTAAACAAAATATCGCGCGACCGCTTGAAGATTAAATAATTTTGTTTTCTTTGTCTCAACGTGCCCCACGTTTACGTAATAATATATTTGTCTATAAAATGTTCATTTAATTTATATTTTACAGAATATAATGCCTAGACGTAAAAGAGGTGGAGATCTTGCCAGTTCTGCAGCGAAACGGCGGAAACAAAAAGAATATCGAAGAAATGAAACGGAAGAACAGCGCGAAGCACGTTTACAAAATCAACGAACCAGAATGAGCACCCTGAGAAGCGGAAAAAGCGAAGAAAGAAGCGAAAATAAAACTATTGAAGAATCGAGAATTTTAAAAGATAATCTAACAAAGGAAGCATTCCACTACGAATCGACGAAGAAATATTACAATCATAAATATGTTGTGATCGGAAAAATGAATAACATTTGCCAATTTTGCCACGCGAAAAAATTCAGTAAAGAAACACCAGGTCTCTGTTGCATGAATGGAAAAATTCGATTACCACCACTGGAAGCACCTCCGCAGGAATTTCTACATTACATGACCGGGGAAACACCAGAATCAAAACACTTTCTTCAAAATATAAGATCATACAACTCCTGCTTTCAAATGACTTCTTTCGGTGTTACTTCGACTAACACTAATAGAGATGAATTTGAATATGTATTTTCAATTCAAGGGCAAATTTATCACAAAATAGGATCGTTACTACCAATGCCTAACGATGACTATAAATTTCTGCAAGTATATTTCATTGGAAATGAAGAACAAGAAATTGATCAACGAAGTACACATTTTAATGGATTGAAACGCGAAATAATCCAAGATGTACAGAGGATCTTACACAAATACAATCAACTGATTTACATATTCAAAACAACACTAGATCGCATGATTTCTGATGACTATAAAATTGTGATTCGAGCCGATAAAAGACCACGTGGAGAACACGAACGTAGATTTAATGCACCTCAGATAGATGAAGTCGCCATCGTAATTGTGGACAATGAAAATACAAGCCGTGACATAATTTTACAACGAAGAAGAAAAGGACTACAACGCATTGCAGAGACACACCGTTCATATGATTCTCTTCAATATCCTTTAATATTTCTGCACGGAGAGGACGGTTATCATTTCAATATAAAACAAATTCATCCTGAAACAGGCATAGAAACAAACAAAAAAGTCACTTCCAAGGAGTTCTATGCTTACCGCTTAATGATCAGAGACAATGAAATATACAATCACATTCTCAACACTCGCCGTTTATTCCAACAATTTCTGGTAGATATGTACGCAAAAATAGAAGCAGAACGGATGCTTTACATAAGACTGAATCAGAAGAAACTACGCACAGAAGAATACATCCACCTTCGAGATGCGATCATAAATGACGGCAATATTGACGATATTGGAACAATGGTAATCTTACCCTCATCATACATAGGAAGTCCAAGACATATGCACGAATATACTCAAGATGCCATGACCTACGTAAGAAAATATGGACGACCTGATCTCTTCATAACATTTACATGCAACTCATCATGGCCAGAAATCAAAGAACAACTAAAATATGGACAAACCTCCATGGATCGACACGACATAATAGCCCGAGTTTTTCGACAAAAACAAATAAGATTTATTGAAGTCATCACAAAATACCACATCTTTGGAACCGTTAGATGCTGGATGTATACAATCGAGTGGCAAAAACGAGGATTACCTCACTCACACAATCTCATATGGCTACACGATAAAATTTATCTCACGGATATCGACAAAATCATCCAAGCTGAATTTCCCAATCCACAAAAAGATCCGGAACTATACAGCATAGTAGTGAAAAACATGATTCACGGACCATGTGGACCATTAAACTTTAATGCGCCATGCATGCGTGATGGAAAATGTACAAAAAAATATCCAAAACCATACGTAGACGATACAAAAACTGAAGATGACGGCTATCCCAAATATAGAAGACGATCACCGAAAAACGGTGGTTTCACAGCAAAAATACGAATACAAGGCAGAGATGAACTGGAAATAGATAATCAATGGGTAGTACCATATAACCCACTACTTTCTAAAATGTTCCAAGCACACATAAACGTTGAATATTGCAATTCAGTAAAATCTATTAAATATATATGTAAGTACGTAAACAAAGGTAGTGATATGGCAGTATTTCAAATAGTCCAAAATAGCGAACAAAATAACAGAAATGATGAGATACTCATGTACCAAATGGGAAGATACATCAACAGTAACGAAGCAGCGTGGAGGATTTTTAGTTTTCCCATACACGAACGCGAACCAGCTGTGCAACATCTAGCAGTACATTTGGAGAATGGACAGAGAGTTTACTTCACAAAAGACTCGGCTAGAAAAATTGCAAGCGAACCACCTCAGAACACAACATTAACAGCTTTTTTCCAACTTTGCCAAACGGATCCATTCGCAAAGACGTTACTGTATGTCGACGTCCCTATTTATTATACGTGGGACAAAACAAGAAAAATTTTTCAACGACGAAAACAAGGAATGCCAGAAGAGGGTCATCCAGAAATAATGAAAACTAACACAATAGGTCGAGTATACACTGTACATCCAAACAATGCCGAATGTTTCTATCTCCGGATGTTGTTACACGAAATACGAGGACCAACAAGTTTCACAGATCTCAGGACTATTGACGGCTACCTATGCCAGACGTACAGAGAAGCATGTCAACGCTTAGGATTATTGGAAAACGATAACCACTGGGAATTAACACTACAAGAAGCCACACTCACAGCTTCAGCTGAACAAATTCGAGAGTTATTCGCCATAATTCTAACAACATGTAACCCATCAAACCCAAAACAGCTATGGGACTCTTTCAAAAGGAGTATGAGTGATGATATATTGTACCAAATCCGACAAGCTAATCCAGAACTGACTATAGAATTCAGTGACAACATCTTCAATGAAACACTCATTCGCTTAGAAGATAAATGCTTAGCAATAAATAACCGGACCTTAGTAGAACTTGGAATGCCAGCACCACAAAGAAATGCTTTCAGTATGCTAAACTACGAAATTACAAAGGAAAAAAGCTACAACGTCAATGAACTACTTGAATACATTGCTCACAATAAACCACTCCTCAATGACAATCAAAAAACAATTTACAACGTTATAATGAACCGAATAAATAACAACACTGGTGGAATTATTTACTTGGACGCACCAGGAGGCACCGGTAAAACGTTTCTAATAAATCTAATACTGGCGGAAATACGTGCTAAAAAACACATCGCACTGGCACTAGCATCATCCGGCATTGCAGCCACACTTATGGAAGGAGGACGAACTGCTCATTCTGCCTTACAACTACCGTTGAATATAGCCGAACAACAATTCCCGGTATGTAAAGTCTCAGGAGCATCTGGACGGGGTCAACTTCTAAAACAAGCTAAAATTATCTGCTGGGATGAATGCACCATGGCCCATAAAAAATCACTAGAAGCCATGGACAGAACATTACAAGAATTGCGAAAAAACTCTGAAATAATGGGAGGAGCTCTACTCATACTCTCAGGAGATTTTCGACAAACACTTCCAGTTATTCCCAAGTCAACACCAGCAGACGAGATCAATGCATGCTTAAAAAAGTCACATCTCTGGCCAGAAGTACAAATACTGCAATTAACAAAAAACATGAGGGTTGAATTATCAAAAGATGAAACAACAGCACATTTTGCTAAAATGCTTTTACAAATAGGCGAAGGTACATATCCTACTGACCAAACGACCGGTCTCATTGAACTCAATAGTGATTTCTGTAACATAGCCACTACTGAAAACGAACTAATCGACAAAATTTATCCAAATATTATTCAGAACTATACCAACGTAGAGTGGTTATTTCAAAGAGCAATTTTGGCCACTAAAAATAATATTGTTGACGATATCAATTTTAATATTCTAAAGAAAATACCTGGTGAAGAGAAAGTATATAAATCGATCGACACGATGGTAACCATTGAAGAAAGTGTCAACTTCCCTACTGAATTTCTAAACTCTTTACAAGTACCAGGAATGCCATTACACTGCCTTCGTCTGAAAATTGGATCTCCAATCATACTACTTAGAAATCTCAACTCCCCAAAACTATGTAATGGAACGAGGATGATCGTAAAACAGCTATCGAATAATATCATTGAAGCTGAACTTATTTCTGGAAAGAACAAAGGACACACAGTATTTATACCTAGAATACCACTGATCTCTTCTGAATTGCCATTTCAATTTAAAAGATTGCAGTTTCCAATTAAATTAGCCTTTAGTTTTACAATTAACAAAGCGCAAGGGCAAACTTTAAAATATTGTGGCATCAACCTCAAAGAATCCTGCTTCTCTCACGGTCAGCTTTATGTAGCTTGCTCAAGAGTAGGAAATTCGAAAAATTTATATATATATACCCCGGACAATAAAATGAAAAATGTTGTTTATAAACAAGTAGTATAAATAATGAGAAAATGTAAATACATGTAAATATATATGTTTAAATATACATGTAAATATATATGTCCATGATAATGTAAATACATGTAAATATATATGTTTTCAATATATATATATTTTTTACTTTTTACGTCATAGTTTATTTTTTTATTTCAACTACCACGTAACCTCATATCAACTCCCGAGCGAAGCCGGGTATTACAGCTAGTAATGTAATAAAATCAATAAAATAAAATAAATGTGTCTTTAGCTGTTTTTTGAGCCTCATAATAAAATTAGATGTTTTTTTAATTTTTTACTTGGTTAAAAAATTGATCCTTTTTTTACCTTGACTGACAATAAACTGTTGTACCAATTCGGATGGAATTTAGCGCACTAATAATTTCTTCCTTGAAATAACATCTTGTATCGGGTAGGTAATACATAGCATCATGCCTGTATTACCCGAAGGTGTAGGCAAAAATGAATATCAAATCACACACTTTTCACCTATACAACAGATAATATAATACTATACTAGTACCTATACATAATAGGAGCCTGTTGCCATTCGTCGGGCACAATTCCAAACTTCGAGATGCAAAGACCTATAATTCTCTAAGTATCAGATATTAGAAAAGTCTTTTTGCTAGACCCGGGAATCGAACCTGGGATCTCGCGGTAGTAAATCGAGCTCGCTTACAACTAGACCACTGAAGTGGGTAATATCTACATAATTTTTACATACTTACTTAAATTTTATTCTGGTACCTTATCAGAGAGGAGTTATTTTGGCATATGGGTTTCTAGTACAAGTGTGTTATCTCGGAGTGCTTAAACGAAGCAACCGATTGCGATGCGGTTTTCGTTATTTGAAAGCTAAAATGATTTAGATGGCATAGCAAAAGGTCCCATAAAATTTTTAATTTAAAGTTATAGCTTCCACTCGCTCGCCTGATATTAGGATAACTTATGTGCTATTCCAGACTTTAATCTATATCAGTGGCAAATTTTATCGAAATACAAACTGTAGTTTTGACGTCAAAGGCTTACACAATTACAAACTTTCGCATTTATAATATTAAGTAGGGTTATATAGTAATGTCTTAGAACGAAGAAATTTACGTGAATATCACACATTGAAATAAAACTACTTTTTAACGGATTTTATCGCGGTTTAGTTTAGATTTTAGATCCCGACGTTTCAAAGAAACATGGACATGAAGTCTGAAAAGACTTTGAAACGGGATGTAAAATCTAAAATAAACCGCGATAAAATCCGTTAAAAAGTAGTTTTATTTCAAGGGTTATTATAATCCTTTTGGTACTTATATTAAGTGAGCAAAGTCGCGTGTGTAAGCAAGAATATGAATGAATCATTGTCAATAGACACTATAATTAACATAATACCTACCTAGGTACATACATCTTTTTGTTATATCGCATAGAGAAATAGTCTGTGGAAATACAGATGTTTAAATACTGGGTGTGCAAAGAGCACCGACATACCAACTAGACATCACATTATTCAAATATTGTACGAGATAGTAATCGTCAAAATATGGCGGGGTATCGTGGAAGGTAGCTAATTTTTAATTGGTTCTTTCAAGTTCTTGTCCTTGAACGAACCAATCGAAATTAGCTTGAGGTCGATTGTAATAATTATAGATGTACGACGCGACATAAGTTAGCGTGCACGGGGACCCAGCTATGCGGTGTCTATAGGTTTCTGGTAGGTGGCAAAGAGTATTTATTATAACTTGAGCGTGGAAACATTGTCTTATCACAAGACACAAAGTAATTGCATTATTGACATATTACCCGTACTAATCTCTATATCTGCCTGCAGTACATTGCCTACCTGATGAAATGATATTGTTGCAGTTAATTTGTAAATCATTGTAACAAGACTTTATCCTAACAGTTATGTATATGATGTCAAATTATGAAAGAAGTTAATATAAACATTTATGTGCCAGAAACAGGACACAGCAGCAGCGCAGCGGTGGTACAGCGGTACGAACCTCGCCTTAGAAAAATAAGGTCGGGGGTTCGAATCCTGGTCGTGCCCACACATCTTTGTGTGAATTGTTTCTTCTCCGGTGCTCAATATCGGCGAAGGAAAACATCGTGAGGAAACCGGCATGTCTAGGAATTAATCATTTGAAGACATGTGACATCCACCTACCCGCAATTGGCCAGCGTGTGTGGATTAAGGCCTTAAATCTCTCAACGCACAAGATAGTTGAGAGAAGTCCCGTGCCCAGCATTGGGACACTAAAAAGGGTTGAAGTGAAAAAAATTGACACAGACTATCAAATAACAAATCAGTAACAAAAACACACCGACTAGATATCTACTAGACACCGAGTTTTTGGGCCCCCGCGTGTGCCTAACTTATGGCGTAGGTAAGTACCACTACACTACATAATAACAAGGACCGACCGCAAGTAAATTTTGGTTCGGTCAAGGACAAACACTTGAATAAAACAATCAGAATTAGCTGTCTTTTCCGAAACCCTGCCAACTATTGACGATTACAATTACGTATAGCGGTATCAAGTAGATATCTTCTCGGTGTAAAAACGTAAGTAAAAAAAAAATACCAATTATGAGGTGTGATGTGTGTGACCCATGAGTGTCAAACGTGGACTTTGCTTTATCTATACACAAACACTGTGACTCCATATGGAGGATAACTTGAAACTAAATCTCAATCAATTAAAAATAATCCCCGACCTCTAGGCAATAAACTTGTACACAGATACACCCCTTTTTTGTCGGGGACGAATAGAATTTGTTTAATTGTAACAATTTACCCGAATGGACCGATTTTATTGTAGTTTTCTACAAAAAATAAATGCATAATTATATAAAGACACGTCAAACTTCTAACATCGTTCGTCGTATAGTTAAAAATCTATTTTGTCTCTTTCTTGCTAACTTAAATGTAAGATGACAGACAAAGAAAAATTAATTAACTATAAACCTATTTTAGCTATTTTAAGCTTAGACGTTTATAAATATGTAATAGCTTCAATTTGTACGAAATATATATTCCAGCACAAACAAAACAAGCTCTACCCAAGCTATTTGAAATGGGAAAACCAAAAGGTCTGACCACTTTTTGCAGACAAACAAGATAATTGTATTAAAATTAAGTATTACTTACATCTGCTATTTTCTGATCTCAGGTAGGTAAATAAAGGAATGGACGCAACTAGAGATGAGCAAATTATCGGCAGATTAGAAAAATTCCACAGTGAGCTTTATGTATATGTGCGCTTACTAGAAAATTTCCTAATATGCCATAAGTGCTGACTGACATTTAATTAGCTACTAGACGACATATTATTCTTATTTTAAAACATAGGATCTTCTTGTTTTCAGAATGTCCGTATCTGTTGATAGGCAACTTATTATTAATTTAATTATTATATGGATATATTTTTCCTTATCGTTTTTATAATAAAATAATATTATTGTTACGAACGAAGGTTGCCTAAGGCATGTACAAACGAGCTGGTATCAATAAACTAATACATAGATCATATTTTATATCATCAACTATAATGTGAACCCATCAACCAGATATACGGGTATGGTAAACTATATTTTTTTTGTATGGAATCAAGTTGTAACGCCTCTAGCGACAAATATATGTAAGTACCTACCAGTGGCGAAGAGTAGAAATTTGAAAATGGAAAGACGGAGACAATTAAATGAAAAGTATTTCTTAGTGACCTACGCCGACTTCAAACTTACAACGAAGTATGTACTGGATTTTTAATGCTATTTAAAACTTTTAGGCGTTACATAATATTCAATTAAGTACGTTATAATGGCAAATTCCTAAAGGGAAGCCGGTGGGAATCGTGTTATATGGACTCTTCGCCACTGGTAGGTACCTACTAAAATAATCCATGCAAAAAGTATAGTTTGTTTATGCTCGCTGGCGAGGATAGTAAACCCTTAATACGGGCTCAGATATTTAAATAAAATAAAATAAAAATTATTTATTTCGGACAACAATGAACCAGTTGGTTAGTAGAAACTTAAGAACTATGTTAGTAATTAATTTTTATAAAAGAATTAGTTTTTGCAATTAGGGCTCTGATCAGTGCACTATCAACACTGTCAGCCATCTCATTGAGGACGCTGTGGCTGCTGCCGTGCATTCTGTTTAGTTTATTTATTACAAAATTTTGCGTAAATATATTTCTTTTATACTTCTTTTGATCTTGATTTAACACTAAAATATACAGTTAATATTAGGTAAGTAAGTACCTACAGTTAATTACTTAGTAAACTTTGCAACAAAAGTGCGTAATGCAATGAATTACTTTCATATAAGTATATTAGTAATCAAATGACAATGTACTTACAATTGCTATTATGACATATTATTATGTATATTGATCATAGATTACATATAGAAACAATGATACCTATTTAAACATATTTTTAAATATTTTATTTTTATTTTTAAGTATTCTAGCATTTATTAAAATCAAATTATTATGAATTATCTGTACTAATTATGCACGTTAAATTAATTTAATTTTTGTTTTTTTTTAAATCTTACCATAAATTTGTCTTTATTAAAAAAAATGGAGATATGCATGGAATAATAAAGGCTTTATTATTATTATTATATTCTAGCTAAAGAAGTAGTTTGCGTATACTCGAATTTGTATGGAATTTTCAGCGCGCCACGTGGTGGCATACTAAACAAAACAATTTTAGTCATACAAATTATTACTGAGGTTTATGTTAACGCTATCGTATATGGTGAAAAAAATCACATTAGGCCCTCAGTGCCCATATTACAAGTTATTACTATCCTCGTTTCCGAGTACCTACAGTAAATTTATAGGCCGACCGTATCGCGTATCGCCTATCTCCAAGATTCTGACTCTTCAAGCTGCACAGACAGTGATGATGATTCAAGCGATATGGATAGAACGGAATAGAAAAAAACAAGTATTAGTGACGAATAGTCTTACATTACTTTTATCTGTGGTTAAATAGTTTTTTATGAGATTTAATTAATGTTTTATGACTTTGTACCTCAGCTGGCGATACGCGAGTTAAACGGTCGGCCTATATCTATCCTTTTGTTTAATATGTAGATTATTTTACTTGCCTACGTATAGCCGTCGCTGGAGGCGCTATTGCTTGATTCCAAACAAAAAGTATAGTATACTAAACTCGTTTGCGAGGATAGTAAACGTAATAAGGGCACAGTTCTTTTTTTATGGATGACATAGCCTAATCGGCCGGAATCGGCCTTCGGTGAGCCGTCCGAGGACGTTATTTAAATAGCTATTATCGAATATAAGGTATAGTGTGGTAGTCAATTGTAATGCGATATAAAAAGTAGAAAATTAATAAGGGCTGCCCACTATACCGGTTCATTCGTGGTTACGAATGAATTTCGTGAGAAGATGGCAGTGGAATAATGCTCCTTATGGTAAGAAAACATAAAGGAGCAACAATTTCAACCCACCCAAAAAAAAAACATAGTAACTCCGTTGATTCTTAACAAGATAAGAAATCGTCTTTATCATTTTGCTGATCCGAAAGCTAAATCCGGTTCGTAATCGGTATTCCGGTTTAGGTCCGCGAGACGCTACCTCGTACATCTGAGGACCTATTACTGAAAGCCGAAGTTATATCAAATACGGACGGATCAAATTCCAGATTTGTTTGATTCCAGATTTGTTTTCGCTGTCAAAAAACCTAAAGAGGAGCCTTCCGCCGGCGGCTTAGCTTACATGACCTACAATTTATGTGCATGCCAAGCAGTGAGACAAAAAGGAGCCTATAGCCTTCTTCAATAAATGCGCTATCTAACAGTGTAAGAATTTTTCAAGTTAGACCAGTAGTCCCTGAGATTAGCGCGTTTTGCCAAACATACAGATTTTTAGCTTTATACTAAAAGTTTATACGAACAAATAAGTAAGGTGACCGATGTCATCAACTGTACCTATTATTTCTAAAGTGAGACACATGTTTTGAGATTCCAAAGATCGCTAAGATTAATAAAAGATCTATGTTATTTAGTATAGTTCGAAAAAGTAATTAAGGTACCTAGATTCATAAAGATATGTATTCTTTGTTTTTCCTTACCGTGCCAAAAAGGTAAACAAAGCTTCAGTTTTCGTGTCACTTTAGAATATCACGATTTTATCAATGAACCACACTATGTATCGACTTATAAATGTCTTAATCCATTGAGTAAACACTTTAACTATGAAATTAACTGAAAAATGTTTTAAATCAACCAGTTAAATACGAATTATTGATAAAATTCTAAACACATTCCAAAATTCATGACCACAGGTTATGCAAGGACACGGGCTGTTTGACATTTTTATACTTTTTAAATTAGAGTGTGGACATAGATTTTTATGGATTCGATAACCATAGATTTAGGAAGAACTGAGTGAATGATATCCAGTCAAATGAAAATGTGATGTTTAGATCGTACTTTAATGTAAAGTATTGTCCTAAATTATTTTATTACTGTCTTCTTTAAATATGAAAATTTTGTTTTTTAACCATGTAACTGATGCTGTGTGAAATTGAGTGCATAATAAATATAATTAGTTTTATCGTATCGTCACTCATTCAAATGTTCTAAACGATCATTTAAATAAAATCAATCTGTGCTTCCCTTGGTCACGTCATTACTTGAGAACGTTTACACCAAAATGGATAATTTATGTATCTATGTGCCTAGATTTAAAAGTTACTCGGAAGTTTAAAAAAAACAGCTCTGCCTATTTTAAAAGATCTTGTCCTTAACAGTTTAATACATGGTAAGGTTGTAGTCAATTTATCGGTATTCATCTAGAGCAGCGGTCGTCAAAGTGCGGCCCGCAGACGATACTTCTGCGGCAACAAATAACTTCGATGCGCTTGCGTTTTCATTTTTTATAACCGCATGACTCCTCCCTCCCTAACTAACACAGAGTTCATCCCGCATCCGCATTAACCTACTCAGATTCACTATCAGATTATTGATTAATAAAAAATTAACAAAATAGCTTGTTTGACCCCTCATCTTAATTTTGGTGACTGGCCAGAAAAAGAGAAAAATATCAAAGAAGTCGTTAAAACGTTTTTTTTTTATATTTTCATATTTTTTAAACATTTATAATATTTCCTGTTTTCAACAATTTATTTGAGATACGACTGCATTATTGTATTCCAGTGTTTTATTAAATGTAAAGCTTCTTGGTTCCGAATAATGAATGATTAGAAATCTAATCAGTCACTCTTTTAACGAATCATTTAATGTATTCAATCATGGTGGCCCTACCCTAAAAATATAGTCTCTGGTTACGAGGCGGCCATATTTGTTGTTATAATATGCATCCTAAGGAAAAACAAGGTATAAGTATTTATATTAATAAATATGTGTTAAAAACGTGACTGACGAAATGTGTTAATATTTCGATTCGAAGCAACAGAGTAGACCTTCATGTCGTTGATATTGTCTTACCTACTGATTATTCCAAACATCCGTGTTGTAAAATGAGTCTGCAACTAATTAACACAAAGGTTAACGAAAATGGTGAGAATTTAAAGATGTGTTTTATATTGCTGTATTTATTTAGAACTTGTAATTTTGTTACATTTCAGCGATAGGGTTCACATTTTAGCTACTTAAATATAAAAAAGGTATAGTTCGACATAAAACAGTATAAAATCAATGAGGGCGCCACACGTACCTAATAAAAGTTTTAGTTCCGAATTTTATTTTTTTAAGTCGCGTAAAAAGTAGTCTTATAGGTAACAAGACAAGGTTTACCTTACAAGGAAAAAAAAAACAAAAAAACCTGCCTCAAATTTCTATAAAAATAAAAATAAATCTAATAAAAATAAATGGCAACTTCGTCCATATCATATCTTACTTTATATAAACTCTGAAATTTGTATGGATGTATGTTTGTTATTCTTTCATGCAAAACCTACTTGACGGAATTGGATGATATTTGACACAGAGCTATATTATTATCCCAATAAGTACCTCGCGAGCGAAGCCGTGGTAGGTCAAACACATAATGTACTTCTGAAGTCAGATAATTAAAAAGTAGTTTAAATAACAAAAACTTTATAGAAAATATGTTGCTTATTACTTATTTTATTAGTTACTACTTAATGCATTGTAAATTCATAAGTACCTATGGGTAAAAAAATATTGTATTGTTAAAGAAATTAACACAAAAACTTTTATTAATATGATAATTGCGTAATTTTATGAACTATTGAACTCTCTAGTTAATTTAGCAAAATATCTGGAAATAAATTGATGTAGAGGCTCCTCTCTCTTATTTACCTATTTGTAATAAGAATAGCGACTCCATTTCTTAATAATACGTAATTATAGTATTATCTGTGAATATCTAGGTACAGTTATCAGAAAAATATATTTAATAGAAAAATATAATTAAAAGTCGAGGTAACATTTTCGTCTACAAATTTAATGAAAATTCCGCCGCCACCTGCGAAAGAAAACATCGCATGAATAGTAGGTACTAATGACGATAATAAAACAACAAATTGCTCTATTGTTACATTGTGAATTTTGTGTCTAAATGCTTTTTCGTTGAGATACAAATCGATACAAATTTCCTCGTGAGAGTAGTAGGTACCTAGTTAATAACACAACTTGCTTTTTCTTCCAAGAATCGTAGAGAATCAGAATATCTACTTGGACGAACTTTATTACTAGCGGCTGCATCGTCGCGGCAGCACGCATGTAACCGCGTAATCTGACTACGAAAAACTCAAAACGAATCAAACTCAAAACAAATCATTCGATTACATCGATAATTAATCAAAACTATTCGAAAACATAAAACAACACTGGAGTATACATTTTTGGAAAAGGAACAGTGTTTTACGGAAAAACTCTTTCCTCGCTTCGAGTTTCGCGAGTGAAATAAATAATAAATATCAAGTTATTATAGAGTGTTGTTATCGATGGTTTACGGAAGCGTTAGCGTTAGTGGTTGAACTTGTGTTACGTTCTGGAAGGTCAAGGAACAGGTGATGAACAGTTACGTTTACTAATATCGATAAATGAAGACATGCAGTTTTTTGTTTAACGCACTCGCAGGTGAGTAATGCAAAGTCATCAAATTACCTCTTTGGTACATGAGTTGTTATACCTACGTATTGTGTTCAAAGATTAAAGGTAGTTTAGTAAACTCAGAACATGTTTTTGTAGTGAATAAAGTAGGTATATAGTATTAAGTGTTACGTCGAGCGTTGATTTACGATGATCCTGCCTTTTTTCGAAACTGGTTTTGTACCTTATAGTTTTGAAGTAGGCCTGGGTGCCAACGCCAAACACGTTGATTTCACTTATATTTTATGCGTGTTTTATAAATATAATTAGTAGGTACCTGCTGAATAAATATAAGCACGAAACATACAGGAGTCTCTATGTGACTCTAGCTACATAATTTATGAAAATAAATAATAATTATTTATATATACGAACCACATTAAATAGAATCGGACCATTTTAGAATTGTAACTAAGTAACACCTTCAATAAAAAAAACTAGTTTGGCATATCTGTTATACAATTACAAACAAATATAAACTCGTCATCATTATTTATTGAGAATTTCTTTATTTTTAAACTCGGTCCCGCAATCTAGAAATTTTCCGAGAGAATAAACTTCAGTTAGAGTTATATGTATAGGTGTTTGCTTAAAGAAAACTGAAGACAACTAATGATTCGCTTAATTATGAATACCAAGACAATTCTTACGATCGTCATGGCGCGTGTCGAATGAAAGTTATTGTAATTAGACACTGGCTGAGAATAAATATTTTTATTACTTTACGATATTTGTATTAAATAACTTGAAGTTTTCAAGGAAATCCTTTGAACTCGTAGATCTTTGTACCTATTTAGTATCAGATAAAGATAGGACAAAATTAAGAGCCAAGTAAGTTAAGAAGTAGTTAAAAGAATCTTGACTACCTTTAAAAACCTTTGACGGGCCGGTGGCGTGGTCGGTAAGATACATGCTTTTCACGCCGCAGGTCGTGGGTTCGATTCCCACCCGAGACAAACATTTGTTTAAATATGTCTGTTTGTCCTGTGTCTGGGTGTAATTATCTATATTTAAGTATATATTTACAAAAGAAAAGTATTATATGTAGTATATTACCAGTTATCTGATTTCCATAGTAGGTACAAGCTCTGCTTAGTTTGGGATCAGATGGCCGTGTGTGTTAATGTCCCACCATATAAAAAAAAAAGGTAAAATGTTTTTGAGGTTCATACATCTTAAGTTAGGGATTGTCTCCGAAGAATGGCAATAGGCTCGTTCCCTATTACGTATGGGATCTAAACATAACCAGCAAAATGTGGGTTTACCCAGCCACTCAGGGCCTTGCTCTGGTCACTCAGGACCTCAGGCACTAAACCTCAACGGACATAGCCGCAAACCACTTCCAACTGAAGGGTTCCATGAAACGTCACTCGGGCGCAAATTCCAAAATAGCTTGCACATGGTATAGTTGCTTAACACAGGAATGAATTCAGCATATACAGCCTCTAAGTATTACTCAAAGTATTGTATGTATAGTATATACCAGTTATCTGGTTTCCATAACACAAGGTCTGCTTAGCTTGGGACCAGATGACCGTGTGTGTTAATGTCCCAGCATATTTATTTGTATTATTCTACTCTCAACCGTTTTACTGTATAGAAACGGACTCCAGGGTGATATTCAACACTACCCACACCTTCGGAAAGTACAGCGTAAACACTATGTAAGTTCGAATCATATCCTACGAGTATCTCACGGATGAGTGGAAATGTCACGCTACATATTATGTATACCTACGTTTTTACTCTTTCCGATTCTGATAGAATTGAACATACAAGGTTGTTATTATACCTGAGTCTCGATTAGAATAAAACCCATTAGAACTATTCCGATTAATCGACGAAGGCACTACAAGGTGCCGATAGCGACAAGCGATAACACCCTCTTGCGGGTGGTTTAGAGTTTCAGGGGGAGCGGTTGAGACTCAGACTTGAAACGTAATATGAGGGCCGGTTTTTCATTTAATAAAAAAAGGCTAGGGGTATATAAAAATACAGAAATCGGAAGGGATCAATTGGCGTAATAATGTTAACATAGGGCTCTAGCGGAAAATAGTAGAAGTATCATGATTAACAAAAATCATAAGATAAAATTAATTAACTAATACAAAAAAGTATACTACCTACGCATTTATCGTTTTTCCATTTATGATTTGATTAGTTTTCAATACTTGTTTACGATTCTGATAACTTCACATTATATATTCGTGTTTTATTAAATACGACTTCTTTTTTCACTTGTTTAAATGTACCTACGTACCTAATCAAAGAAATAATATATTTTTTATTGTAACGCTGTCCTCCTCGATAGGAGAACTAGCGAATTGCTAAGTCAAAACTTTTTTGCTTAAATCGGAACGCAATTTAAATATGTAATAATGTTTGTCGGTAGTCATTAATAATTGTGATTATTAATTTTAGTCGTCAAATACCTCAATCGACCCGTGACAATGAAGTCTGAAAAGACTTTGAAACGTCGGGTTCTAAAATCTAAAATATACCGCGATAAAATCCGTTATAAAGTAGTTTTATTTCAATGTACATTCGCGTAAATCTAAGAAAATACTAATATAACCTAATTCCGCGCATTTAGCAGCTTGCTCTTCCCAAGTGGAGGGAGGCGTAGTAACGGTAGGTATTATCTAATCTGTGGTAGAGGGTTCTATCCCACAACGCAACGGTTTATCTTGTGACTAGTACGACTTTAATCTCAGAAGCTCGTGAATATCGGCAACAATTCAGTATTCTTGGTCGTGGGAGCGAACCACTTCCACTTCTGGGTTATTCCCCTGTTCCTTCTTTACATACATAATTACCACCTATAGGTAGGTAACATGAAATTCAGTTATTTTAATTATTCTAGTAAATTGACCTTGAATGGTTTTGTGAAAACGTTGTTAAACAGGTAAATTATTAAGATTTATTCAAATTTGTGTTCGGTAGGTGTCTGCCTTATTTATATTTATTTATTTATATTTACATGTGGTTTCGAAATAAGACAAACGTGATTGTTCAATTAGAAATTTTAATTTTAGAATCGCGTTTAAATTATAACATCGACATTCTTTAATTTTACATAATTTTGACTGGCCTGGTGGCTTAGTGGTTAGTGACCCTGACTGCTAAGGCGAAGGTTCGGTTCGATTCCCACCTAGGCCAAATCTTTGTGTGATGAGCACGATGATGTCTCTATAGGTGTAATTTATCTATAATATGTATGTATTTACAAAAAAAAGTATATTTTTGTAGTTACCCGTCCCTAGGTAGTAGATTAGATGGCGCTGTGTGTATGTGTGAAATATTTTTATGTATTATACTAATAAATACGTGTAGGTATATTTTTTATACCTACTCTGTGGAATTTTATATTCTGAGGAACTATAACTCTCAGATTATCAAAATCCAGTACCTAGGGGGCAGCTGATTGGCTGCTCAGTGAACTAAAGGTGTGGTGATATGTCTTGTATGTATTATCAAATATGTATTCTTATTTTTTAATATACATAAAATACTTACATATTCAATTTAGCAGCCAGTTTAGTAGCGCAGTCGCAAACTTGTACACAGATCAAGACACACACGTCAAAACTTCTAACACCCCTCTTTTTCTTCGGGGGTTTAATAATTCTAGGTTGGTTTTTGACCGTAAATTTGTTGTTCGAAGTGTGGTCTCCATTTTTACTTAAAACGTCGTAGTATAATCTTATTTAAATTATTAGATAGTATTTTTAAATAGAGCTTTGCGTTGTAGTGTGCAGCTCTACATAGAAGTCAATCGGAGTTACCTACCTTATCATCAAAAGTAGATTTATTTTTACAATTAACAGTCATTTCCAACTTTAGCCTTTTATATTGTAAGGTATTTTATTTATTTGTAAATTGTGATCTTTTATTAAATAAATCATTTATTATTACTATTTATTTATATTTTATTACTGTATACAGGTTGGAAAAAATCACTCCACAAACTAAAAGGATGCATTTTCCAACGAAAACTTTTTGCCAATCTTTTTTTTAAATCTTAGTATGATGAGTGAGGTGACGATGTTTAACGTAATAAACCTTAATAAATACATACCTACTGCAATAAAATTAAAGGTTTATTAACGCGTTTGGCCTTGAACTCGATTTTTTGGTTATTACGAGTAAACTAAGTAGTTACGGACATATTATGATTGTTTAATTTTGAAACCGGTTTGAAATG
This sequence comes from Meganola albula, assembly GCA_936450015.1. Lineage (NCBI taxonomy): Eukaryota > Metazoa > Arthropoda > Insecta > Lepidoptera > Nolidae > Meganola > Meganola albula. Next base: position 5,617,797 of record OW388161.1, on the reverse strand, counting down.
AAAGAAATGTTTTTTTTTAATTGTTAATTTTTTTTATAACATCTTTTCAATTTCTGTTCCTACCGTGCAATGAATGACGTGACAACTACTAGCAAACACTGCTAAAACCACAGACAATAATTATAATACTATAAAACTAATATACCTAATACTATAATTATAATCTATTTTCAAATGTATGTAGTTGGTACTTATATCTATTGCATTTTATTTAGTGTGTTGCATTAGGGCGATCTAATTACATGCGTTTTTATCATTTACATAGTCTGAAATTTTATAATAAGTCTTCTTACATAACGTGGATTTTATAATTATTTTAAATTTGTTAATAGTCATTTCTCTAATGATTAGTAAGTTTGTTGTAGAAACGTATACATTGCCCCATAAAAGAATTACTGATTTTGTAAAGGCGTGTATGACAGATGTGCTGAAAATCATTCTTATTTGTAGTCACAGATAATGTAATATTATGTTTGTAGTGTTTAAACTTTGTGTGTCACTTACTTTTTTAAATTTCGATATATTATACCTAGCTATGGTAGATATAATACAGTTTAAAATATTTAGGGAGCAGACTCAAGATTCACACCAGATATTAAAGCTAAACCAGCATTATAAAAAAGAAATAATATGTACCTACATAGTAAATGTAGTAGTTAGCAGTCTATAATATAAGTCGATTCCTATAGGCTACTCTTTAGGAATAGGTCAATATCACGTACTTAATCAAATATTATGTAACGCCTAAAAGTTTTAAATAGCATCAAAAGAAGTACCTATCTACAATATAAGAAAACTTATTTAAGCATGTTTACTAATGGTCTTATTCATAAAAAAAATATAGATAATGTTTAATTTTAGGTATTTAGTTAAAACAGACTATGTCTTATACTTACTAGTATAAATGTCAAGATGACAGACAAAAACAAACGAATTATAAACCTGTTTTAGCTATAATTATCTTTTAAGACGTTTATGAATACGGCGGTAAAAGTTTTAAATAAACACATTTTTGCTCGGTTTTCTATTTTTTAGAGTTCCACTCTTCGACATTGGTAGTTAGTATATATCTAGATAGAGGTGGCACAAGATCGTATCGGTTCGACCGTCCTCGGACGGCTCACCGAAAAAGTCCGGTGAACCAATAGAGGCCCTTCCGACTAATTGGGTTAGGTCATCAGCAAAAAAAAAGCACAAGATCGTGACATCTGCAAGGTGTTAGGGGAGGTCTTTGCCCAGCAGTGAGATGATCGGGGCTAGTAATAATAATAAAAATAACAATAACATCATATGTATATCAAAAATGTAAAGAAAAAGTTAATTATGACATAATAATATGTCTGGAGTTTGGTGTTATATGGGTGTGAGACGTAGACACTCAGAGAGATAAGGAGACGTTAGAAATGTGGTGTTGGAGGAGGATGGAGAATATCAGCTGGACTGATAATGAATGACGGCGTATTGGAAAGAGTAAAGGAAAAAATAAGGTTAATAGAAACTATACAAAACCGGATAGGAAGGATGATGGGCCATCTTATACGACCTTTATAAAAAACTTCTAAGAGAGGAAGATAGAAGGAAACCGAGAAGGGGAAGGTCAAGGATAAGCTACATGAATCAAATAAAGGAAGGTTGGTGTCATGTCGTAGGGAAGTGAAAGTAGACTGATTTAAATGAAAAGAGATTCATCAGCTGCACCGACAAGGGTCACATTTCAACACTTTTTAGGTTCTGGGCACGAGTCTTATCTCAACTATCTTACGAGTTAAAAGAATTTAAGCATTAAATTAATCCACACACGCTGGCTAAGTGCAGGTTGGTGGATGTCACATGTTCTCGAATGATTAGTTCTTAGACATGCCGGTTTCCTCACGTTGTTTTCCTTCACCGATATTGAGCTGCGGCGATGTAGCAATTCTCTCAAAGATGTGTGGGCGCGACTGAGAATCGGACCCGAGACGTTATATTTCTAAAGGCGAAGCCGGTACCGCGGCGCCTTGCCACCGCTGCTCTACCTTAAAGAAGAAGATATTAGTTACAGTGACATCAGCGATTACGATTGTAAACGTGTGTAATCATTAATAATATGTAATATTTATAACATCACTTATTAATTTCGTAAAATTTTGTAATGGTTGTGTATTTGAGCTTACTTTACTTAACTTTATTTTTGTACTGGCTTTTGGCCGTGCCGCCCGCATATATTTTTTACATCATACCCAGCATTATGGAATGAAAATACATATGCTTTTTTTTTTTTGAGACGCGAGTCTACATAAAAATAGTTCAATTTCTTTTCCTACCGTGCGGTGAATGACTGGCAACTACTGGGAAACACTGCAAAATTTTTCTCACCTTTTAAACCTTTCCTAGACCTCCACGAACATTTCAAGACCAAGATAAGGTAAATCCGTTTAGCCGTTCTCGAATTTTAGCGAGACTAACGAACATCAATTGATTTTATATACTTAAATAGAATATAGACTAGTATAGATTCATCCTTTTAATAATATAGTTTGTTTAGATGTATAGGTGTGTGTATGTTTATTACTCTTTCACGCAAAAATTACTGGACGGGTTTACAAGAAATTACGCACAGAGTGGTCTGAAATAGCACTTATGCTACTTTTTATCTTAATACCATGCGGGCGAAGGCTCAGATGGAAGGAAGTGGTTTACGTTTATAGATTGGTACAGTAAAACAATGAACATCATCAATTAAATGAAAAACTTTTGATTTTTAAAATTTTATTTTTTAAAGTATTATTTGTACATTTACGGCCTTATTCATAAAAATCTTATATAAGACTCTGTAGTTAGAATGAACTTTGTCTCTTTCTTATAAATACAAAGTCAAGATGACAGACAAAGACAAACGAGTTATAAACCTATTTTAGCTAAAATGAGCGTTTATGACGTTTATGAATACGTGGGTGCAAATAATGTTAATAGAAGACTCGTTTTTTATAATAATGTTATTTAACAATAATTTTGAAACTTGTAATTTTTTCAAATTGACAATAGGTAAAATTGATTGATACAATATTGTTTTTTAATCTGCGACACAAAAGTACGGTGTTATAAGTTTGACGCGTGTATCTGTGTTCCGTGAACAAAATAGTTTTTATGCGAAAACCAATTACCATACGGATTTTTTATGCGAAAGCTGGAGTTACACAGTTCTTAGCTATAAAATGCGTCGGGTTGAGTTGTTATTATTTTTTATTTAGATTTATGCTTAATTTATGCATAAGATGACGCTTAGCAGATATTACCCGAAGGTGTAGGCAGAGGTGAATGTCACCCTATCATCGGCAGGTATATCTCAGTTGTGTCATGCATATCTCCAAACTTAAGTTGTAAAAAAATCTTTACTTCAATTAAAAAGCATATAAAGCGCCTGTATTACCCGAATGTTTAGGCAGAGGTGAATATTACCCACTTTTTGCCGGCTATGTTAAAGTCCCATACGTAATGTCCATGTTTGAAACTGATGGGTCACACTTACTCTTTGTTTTTTTATTTTTTTCTTTTTATCTGTTTCCATTTATGTTTTTTTTTCTCTTTTCATGTGTTTTTTTTATCATTTGATTCTGTGCGTCCTGTCTTTGTCAAATAAATGTTTATCTTTCTTTCTTTTTTTAAATAGGGGCGAGCCGTCCAAAACTCTCTCTAAATTCTCTGAGTTAATGTATTAGAAAAGCAATTTTGCTCGACTCGGGAATCCGCGACCTCACGAACCACTGGACCTGATAACAAAAAAAAAAATATAATAAATCACATTCTGATATAACTTAATTACATAAAGTGTTGTAGTGTAACTAACAACAATAGCAGCATTTCTGTGATATATGAAAAGTTATTATAAACTTGTGGAACGAATGATACGTTCAAATCATATACTGCACGCCATGCATGACTGAGAATTAATTACCATCCGCTTGCACTTCAACCAATAATGACTATAGCATAATGTACACTGCGTTTGTGACATAACTACATATAGCTACAATTTTTACTGATATTATTATGGTACTTTTATTTATTCTGAAATAGACTTGCGCTTCACTACAACTTGACTGTATGCTAATTCACGTAATTAAATAAGTTCAGAACAGTTAGGTTTCGATCAAAACAGTCCTTTTCGTATTCTCTAATCTTGACAACCGCTGTCAGATACGCTCGCTTCATGTTCGCGTCACGCGAGCACTTTAGCATAGTAACTATGTGTTATTTAAATGACAATTACAAGAATACCAGTTTTCACTAAGATGTAAACTTGATTACAACTGCACCGAAACTTGATCGCAACTGCACCGCAAGAATTTACGTGAATTAGCCTACTGATGTTAAACAATGATGTAGTCTACGATGTAACGGACCCGCGCAATGTACCGATTTACTCGAGATCACGAATGATTTTCGGCGAGAAGGTGGCAGTGGAATGAACTGCCATATGGCCAGTAACAATAAAGGAGCAACAATTCCGACCCTTAAATGGTGTCACTAGACATCGCACCGTAACACGATAAGGCTGTTTGGCGGTGAATTTAAAATTAAAAGTTCTTCTAACTTTAAAATGTTACGTAACTAAAAAGAATTTGTGAGATTTTATGAAAAATGAAAATGAAAATATGCTTTATTTTTATTGAGACACGAGTCTACATAAATATAGTCCAATTTATTTTCCTACCGTGCAATGAATTACTGCCAACTACTGAGAAACACTGCCAAAAAACTCAGTAGGCTTTTAAACCTATGTAACAGTGGCGAAGAGTCCATATAACATGATTCCCACCGACTTACCTTTAGGAATTGGTAATACGTATAAATTAAATAACATAAAAAATTCAGTACTTACTTTTTAGTAAGTTTGATTGCGTAGGTAACCAAAAAACACTTGTCATTTACTCGTAATTTGCACCATCTTTCCTTATTCAAACCACCCTTCGCCATAACTACGTAGGTAATGTAGACATTTACAGTGCGACATAACATCGAAAACTAAAAATTTTTCATTACGTTTGGTGCCCTCATTTATTTTCTCCTGTTCTATCTCGTAATGTATTTAAGTATTTACATAAGACCTAGTTCATGTATATTCCTAGATTTACATATTTTAAAACCTTAAAGTTATTTGAGATAACCTCTATTTTAAGTCGGATAAAATAGACTAAATTGTAATGTGACGTTATCATTTAAACTACTAGACCCTAGATAATGAAAAACTAAGAATAGTCATAGCTTAGAAAATTGGACACCGAACTGTTTGTATGTGTAAACTGTTCATGTTTCAGTTTGTGTGTTGCTTTTATTTACATGTGCATTTGTAAAGACGCATCAACTTTTACATGTGTGCTGTACGTTGTTACTTCGCCTCCACCAAAAATTGGCAGAAATAATTTATTACTAGAAGTTGTGTCTAACACCTGCCGTGTTGAATGCTTTTCTGTACCTATAGATTACAGTAAAAACGATTAGGTACTTACAGGTAATTAAAAATATCTGCTATAAGTCGACCGTTTAACTCGTGTATCGCCATCTGAGGTACAAAGTCATAAAACATTAATTAAATCTCATAAAGAACTACTTAACCACAGATAAAAGTAATGTAAGACTATTCGTCACTAATATCCATATCGCTTGAATCATCATCACTGTTTGTGCAGCTTGAGGAGTCAGAATCTTGGCGATAGGCGATACGCGAGTTAAACGGTCGGCCTATAGCTCTCGATGCTAAATATTACTCATATTTTGCCAACACTGAAATACTTAGTTATAATATATCAAGGCTTTGAAGATTCGCAATACACTTTTTGTTCGTCATCTCAAGTTCCTTAATGACGAGTCGATAAAAAAGCTTCAAACAATACGTTAGCTAACATCACACAATCATTCGAACGATCACAAAAAACAAACGAGTCATACTCATCGAATTTCCCAACCTTTTTATAGATAGGCAAAAAAATGGTACCTTTTCATCGGTCATGTTAAGGTTACCTACCCATATGTACCCATTTACCCATGTAAGTAGTTCGCTTATGAGATCATGATTGTACCCTTTATTTTTTATAAAATGTGTTTAGGCCTCGTTTTTCAATGAGGTTTAACTTTTGCCACATGCCTAATTATTATTAATGGGGTAAGCGTGTTTCATCTTACCACATCATCGCTTAACATAAAGGCGATAATGGGGTCTACGATGGTGTAGTCAAGTTATAAATATAAGGTCGCAGGTTTGATTCCCGGTCGTTCAAGCCCATACATCCTTGTTTGAATTGTTTCATTTCCGCTGCCCAACATCGATAAGGGATAACATCGTAAAGAAGCCGGCATATATATCAGAACTAATCATTCGAGGACATGTGATATCCACCAACCCGCACTTAGCCAGCGTGTGTGGATTAAGGCCTAAAGCCTGTCAACTCGTAAGATAGTTGAGAGAAACCCGTGCTCAGTTGTGGGACAGTAAAAAGGTTTGAAGTGATTCTCCCTTATTTAAAATAAACGACGCTAAATAAGCTAAGGATAGCTTATTTGCTCGTATATTATCTGTTATGTAATGTCAAAGTGTCATAAAGAAGACAATGACAATACGATTTAGCTATTCTCATTTAATACTATCTTAAAAAAGTCGTATAAAAGTAAGGTGGATTATGCCCAGCGCTCACTTCAAGGAAATTGTTAGGGAAAAGCCTTGAACGATTTAAAATCGGTCTAGGGTTCAGCTTAAGGCCATAAAGGTCAAGTTTATAGTGATTATTATACATCCTTGTACGAAGCCAGTTATATCTCCAAGCCTTCTGTAAGGTTACCGAGTTTGAAGTACAAGTACTATAGGCCGAGCGTTTAACTCGCGTATCGCCATCTGAGGTACAAAGTCATAAAACAATAATTAAATCTCATAAAGAACTATTTAACCACAGATAAAAGTAATGTCAGACTATTCGTCACTAATATCCATATCGCTTGAATCATTATCACTGTCTGTGCAGCTTGAGGAGTCAGAATCTTGGCCATAGGCGATACGCGAGTTAAACGGTCGGCCTATAACGTAGGGGAGACCGTGTCGCGGTTGTGTCACTAGTGGTTTCCGTTACCCCCTGGCGCTCACACGTGCGAATGAATAACCGGGGGTTTTATTGGGTACCCTTCGGGATTCCCATATACCCCGCCCTGCACCCACACAATGTGAGGGGACCCTTGAAAGATTAGCCTCCAGCAAAAAAGGAATTTTCAGTGAGGTGGCAGTGGAATGAGGCTCCATATGGTTAGAAACCATAAAGCAGCACCTATTCTAACTAACCCTCGCTGCATGGTGTCACTAGACATCGCACCGGAGCACGGCAAAGCCGCTTGGCAGTGCGGCTTTGTATTCAAGTACAATACAACAAAATCTTAATTTCGTATGTGCTAATTGCTTACATCAGTTTACATCGTTAAAATTTAGTTCTCAGAATGCATGGGTAGTCATTTAATGTTAGATACACAATTTTTGTATGACACCAATGTGTTAATATGATGCTAGAAATACCTAATTACCTTGCGAAAATATGTGAAAACTTGTACGGTACTATTCCAAATAAGTAGATTATGTATTTGTTAATACATGTAGAGCAGCGGGGGCGCAGAAGTAAGGGCCTCGCCTTAAAAAATATATAAGGTAGCGGGTTTGAGTCCCAGTCGGGCCCACACATCTTTGTGTGAATTGTTTCATCACCGCTGCTCAATATTGGTGAAGGAAAACATCGTGAGCTGGCATGTCAAAGAACTAATTATTCGAGGACATGTAACATCCACCGGCCCGCACTTGGCTAGCGTTTGTGGGTTAAGGCCTAAACTCTCTGAATTCGTAAGATAGTTGAGAGAAGATCCGTGCCCAGCTGTGGGACCCTAAAAAGGGTTGACGTGAGTGGATGTGTGACATGTAGAGCTATGTTTAATTCAATTCAATTTTTATTTTTGGCCTGTTGTGGAAGGCTAGCACATTTTGCCAGTGTCAAGTTTGGAGTTGTCAGTTAGTTGTCAGATAGGGGGTAGAAAGTCGAAATAAAGAAAAAGCGGATACATACTAGTTATAATTTAATTTTGGTTATTCTAATAAATTTAAACAATATATGTATTTACAAAAGGAGACAAGTCAAGTGAAAGAAGTAGTTTGAAAGAGGTAGGGCGAGGGCATGAGATGGTATGATATCATAGCTATGATTAACTCGCGTTGGATAAGTTCATTGTTGTCAAAACTTACTTCTAAATATATAAAAGAAGAAACTGACTGACAACTCACAGAGAGACTAGAGACTTCAAAGGAGACGTTCAAAAAATGTATAGAGCCTGGGATTAAAATATTTGTAAATTTGAACAGCAATCTGAGTTACATATGTTAATAGAGCATAATTAATTAAATTTTTTGGTGTATTTAAAATAATTTTACACCCCCCCGTTTTTTTTTAAATTGAAATTGAAAATAAGAATCCATAATGCAATATTATGATTAATGCAATTGGCAACCCCATGGCCAAATGACAATTGAGCAACGAAAAAAATTAAAATTATTTAGAACGCTGTCAATCAAACTGATCAATGACAATGACATCATGACGTTTCCCGTAGTTATATTTTTTTCCACGCGTTTTGTTATTACACTAATAAGATAACAAATATTTTTCGTCATAATTACATTAAACTGCAGCTAGAATAATATTACAAGAGAAAAGTACGTAATAGAATGCAATTATTGACGTGATTGGAATATTTATACTGCTTAGGAAACGGATAATTAAAGGTAATGTGCGTTTTGTTTTTCTATTACATTTTTTAGATTTTTACAAAAATGGTTGCTCCTAAAATTCGTAATTAGTTAAATTCTAACAGCTTATTAAATAAGCTTTCCAATGAGGTATATCACATTGGTATTCAAAATTCTAGCCCACTTTTGACCTCTCCTTTGGCACATAGGTTCCGTGTGACGTCTACAGGTGCACTAACAAAGAATTTTTCAAAACACATCCCCTAAAACGGTGAACCAAGCTAGTATTTTGATATTTTTTACTGAAGATTTGTAAACTTGTGCCTAAGTTTTCAAATCTTTCAGACCTACAGAAACCTTTTAGATTTTTACATTCATCCGTTCGGGAACTTCGATACCACAGACAGATACAAAGAGACACGGACACGTCAAACTTTTAGCACCCCGTCGTTTATGCATCGCGTGGGCTGCAATGACGTTTCAAACATCATTAGTCGGGGGTTAAATAGATCCGAATTGCCCCTTAGAGTAACTATTTAGTAATCTGTGCCCTTAGGCGCAATTTTTCCGAATGACTACATTTACGAATATGTAGTTTTATGTACTTACATTTTTTTTAAATTTGGAACTATTAGGGAACATTCCGATTTCCACCACCTCAGTGGCAAGTTCAAGTCAGGAACTCCATTTAGCAGCCTAAAGTCACTTCCCTAAAGTGGCTCCCTACGTTTATTCTCTAAAGTACCTAGTTCAGTCACTAAGTACATCTTTAGTAATTTTTTTTTATTGGTGCCTAATTGTCAATCAAGGGGAGAGGAGGCTTGAATATAAATCAAGACTATTCAAAATGTTCAAATAGCTGAGTGGTATATTTCTTTAGTGCAAAATAGTGAAGTGTACCTCGTCCGAGAAAATGTATATTAATAAAATTCGCCAAATCACGTGTCGTTACGTTAATTGTGCACATTAACACAATCAGCACGACCCACGCATATAAACACTTTTCTGTTATGTTCCTAAATGACGTCATGAAACACTTAGGTATCACCACGGCTATTACTGTGTATTATAAGTTTTTTATTAATACTTCTGTTGAAGGCAGTTTTTGTGGCGGTCGGTCGGCTGTTCTGTGGTGTTAACTAACCTGTGCAGCGCTTCTCGCGGAAACCATCTAAATATATAAAAGAAGAAACTGACTGACTGACATATCAACGCAGAACCCAAACCGCTGGGTCTGGAGACTCCAAATTTGGCACATAGGTTCCTTATGGAGTTTAGGGGTGTACTAAGAAAGGATTTTTCAAAACTTACCATTTAAGGGGGTGAAACGGGGTTCCATCAAAAACAAATAAAAAATATGATAAAGGGTTCTTATAGATCTGTCACTTGGCTAATTTTTATCCTACACCACGCGGGCGAAGCCGCGGGCGGAATCTAGTATGTAATTATAAATCTGTATACAAAATAAATAGTTTATACAACACCCAGCTTCACTTGCACATTCCTTTATTTTTAAAAAGAAATTATGTGCTTGAAGTTTGACTCTCTATACTCTCTAGGGGCTCTATGCTCGTATAACACAATGTATTTTTCAAAATGCAAACCACAGATACAGGCTGCTCCGTGATGCAAACACTGTAAAGCAGATCTTCTTGGCACCGCTTTGCATGAAAATACATATAGCCTTTGACGTGATATAGTTTTATGAATAAGGCCGCAAGATTGTACAGTGCCTACCTACTTTTAAATCGACAGAAAAAACTTGTTTAAATAGAGTCCATATTTTTCATAACTAAGCGACGCGAGGTACCCGTTGCTATCTCTCTTCATACTGAGGTATTTTATTAAAGGACTTAGCAGTGCCGAAGAGCCCATACAAGCCGATTCCTATCGGCTTCCCTATAGGAAATGGTCAACATCACACGTACTTAACAATATATGATAACAAAAATAAGTACAACATCAAGTGTAAGAACGATCGGTGACGAATAGATATTAATTTTCTAATTAAGAACTTTTTTGCTACGGCTTCCCTTTTTCAGACTTCCATCCTTCGCCACTGGTACTTAGGTAGCTTTAAGACTCCGTCCACCGCAATCCACTGCTGCATGTAAGACAGGATCGCAAGCGACAGTGTTTAGTAGAAAAGTAAATATTTTTAGTTGAGTCATTCACGTTGCGATCACAACTGGCTCTGGCTATGCTATTATATGAAGCAAGCACGTGTATCGCCAGACATTCCAAACTAATCACTAGATATAGTATAGTATATATAATAATTATTATGTAGGTATATACATGAATTTATTAAGTATACCGTAACATGTAGAACTTATGAACTGTGACTGTTTACATCAGTAATTTGAATAATTTAAGTTTGCAAAACAAAAAAAAATTAAAATTCAGAATTTATAACTAAATAAAATTTGAAATAAAACTACTTTGTAACGGATTTTATCGCGGTCAAATAGGTACCTCAGTCCACCAGTGAACATGAAGTCTGAAAAGACTGAAACGTCGTGATGTAAAATCTAAAATATACCACGATAAAATCCGTTATAAAGTAGTTTTATTTCAATATGTGATATTCGTGTAAATCTAAGACGATACTAAATAAAATTTATGAAATAATAACGACCTTATTCATAAAACTTATTATGACATATTTGAAGGCTTGGCTAAAGTTCTTCAACTTCACTTCAACCCTTTTGAATGTCCCAGAGCTGGACACTTCTGCCGTTACGCTGGCCAAGTGCGGGTTGGTAGATGTCACTTTTCCTTGAATACAATAATACTTCTTCTACGGTTTCCTCACGATGTTTCCTTTCACCGATATTGAGCAGCGGAAATGAAACAATTCATACAAAGATGCGTATGAATTGTTTGCGGCACGACCGGGGAACGAAACCGTGACCTTATATTTTAAAGGCGAGGCTGATAACGCTGCGCCACCGCTGCTTTTAAAGTATGATCAGAAGAATCTTATGAGTTAATTGAGTTTAGGCCTTAATCCACACACACTGGCCAAGTGCGGGTTGGTGGATGTCACAAGTCCTCGAGTTAGTTCTTAGACATGCCGGTTTCCTCACGATATTTTCCTTCACCGATATAGTGCAGCGGCGATGTTACAATTCACATAAAGATGTGTGGACACGACTGGGAAATACTGGGAATTGAACCCGCGATCTAATAAATCTAAGACTAGTAAGTCGGTAAGTATATCATTAAAATATTCTCGGTAGGTACCCAGGTACCCCCAGTGTTGTTGCCCCAACATGTTGGTTCAGTATTTTGACACAATTAATACAGGCTGTTTAACTACTTAGTATAGCTATTTGACAGTGTAAACATCTATTTACATTAAGTATAAGTAGTAAAAGAAACGGCCAGGTGCGAGGTAAAATCGCGTGAAAAGGGTTCCGTTTTATAGCAGACTAGCGACCCGCCCCGACTTCGCACGGATGCAATGCTGATACTGAATATAATAAGGTATATTTATAGAATGTCCTTAAAAACGACGTTTACAGCCACAGCCTATTAAGAGAACCTAGCTTTTTGTCATTAGACAATACAAACAGCACGCGTCGCTCGCGGCCGGCCGGGCCGGTACCGACGGACCGCTATATCCCTGCATTTTAAATCTGTAATATCTTCGGAAATATTCAATTAAATTACACGCTGTAAAGGGCCATATTGGTCTTCACTAAATGGACAATGTATTTAAGGTACTTAATTGGAATAGGATTAATGCTGTATTGCTTAAAATCACTTCGAAAATGCGTTAATTTACGACAACACATCAGAAACCTCTAAAATTATCGGTGTTTTTCTATTATATTATGCATGTATTATACACATTAACCTTCCTCTTGAATCACTCTATCTGAAAAAAGCACCGCAAGAAAATTTAAAGATTTAAGCATACATAGGGACAGAAAGAAGAAAGCGACTTTGTTTTATACTAGTGATGGTAGTTATAGCTTCTTTGATATCCAAACACTCCTGCGCAAGCCTGTCTCGTTTCACACTCCGCTTACGCGCGACACGGAGTGATCCTAAAGGGATCTGATTCTTTTGGTATACAGAACTCTAAAAATGAAATACTTATGTATAGCAAATTACAACAATATTAACTGAAACAATAGATTGTTAACGTTGACAAGTCGTCTATTCATTTAATAGGTTTGTGAGAATTCTTTACGTAATTACGTATAAAAGCTGTTTTGACTAGCTATCTATTATGACGCAGTAAACATTACTTTGTGACAAGAGGCTAGTATCATGTTTGTCTTTGAGGACATTCTTCAAGAGTTCAAATTACAAGGCTTTAACAAAGTATTATTACATTTATTTATTTTTGAACTTACTTTTGCGGGACTATTCAAAACAAAGCTTATAAACATAAGTGTCCGGAATCACGCCTGAAACTTATTCAGACGATTTCAAAAGTTCGAAAGAGTTTTTATAAGTTGTAGTACGTATTATAAAAATAGCATAAACTCTCTTAACTCTATCCTCTTTACATGCAGCTCATTAAAATTTGTGCAGGGAAGAGACAGGGAAGTGGAAGACGTGTATGTGAACACGATACTTCTCACACAGAGAAGTTTTGTGCCTTGTGGAATACTAAAAGTGTATTATATTAACAATGCAAAATGGCAAAGGGTTGTTTGTTACCAAGAAGTTTATATACCTATAATACCTACTTAAATCACGGGAGACTGCTTCTGGAACAAATTGATAAATACAAGAAATGTGAACTTGAACAAGACGAAATTTAAGTTTAAACGACAAGTCTTATATTTTTTGTCTCTTTCTAGCCGTTTACAATGGTAACTTGTGAGAGGGATAAAAAACATTGCTAAGGGGAATGGATTTGTCTTTAATAATTGGTTTTGGACGTAACATCTAGTGTTTTAATGTAATGTTCTTGTTTGTTATTTTAGGTAGGTAGGTATTTATTTGTAAAATCATGTAGCCGGCTAGGTACTTAATACCTACTTAAAAATATTTGAAAATATATACAAAGATTATATTTACATCGTGTCTAGGTATTACAGTCTTGTATTATCTGTGTATTACCCATTTCTTACCCATATTTTCTGATACTCGTTATTTTAATAGTTTCACTGTTAAACGTGTAATACCTATTGTGTGTTTAGTTTATTACCATTTGTTTCAGATTCTCATTTGTTTTTGACATCTCTATGTACCTATTTATTTATTTATAGTTAGATACCTAGTTAAGATAAATAATAAATGTGGAATTCAGTTACGTAACAGTGAAAACGGTGTAACAATGATGTAATTTCCACATTTTGTCGCAGTTTATTGGCTTTTTGTATTCAGCACCTGGTTATATGCATATTTTATTTAAAGGGCTATTATGTAACCTTATTTGGCCTTGTTTTGATTTCATTAAAGTAGAAAGTGGTAAGAATTTCCTTTGTCAGCATAGTTATGTAAGTAAATCTAGTGAAATGTACTTATCTACCACTTTTCAACTCGCCCGATTTTTGTATAACATGTCTTCGATTATCTGGTGATCGTAGTAAGTAACAAGGATTACGAACTTGACCAAGGACTTGGTCAAGTTCGACTCGCTTGCTGCTGTCGGTGTCGATCCCGGATTAGAAGAGTAGTAATTGCAAGATTAGTATAGTAGGGATAAATCCCAATAAAAAGTATTTATCTAGGTAAAGAAACAAACGTTATTGCTGTCTTTAGTCACACACGTGGGTACAGCACACAAAAAAAAATTCTATTTTAACTATGTATTCTAGGAAAATATGAACTCGAGTCCATATAAAGCATTTAATTGACTTTTTAAACACGTAAACATCTTGGTTAGTTATTGTAAAACGACCAAGGTCTATGTAGAAAAATATCATGTATCTAACTGTTCTTTGTTTTGCTGACGGTCCAAACAGTCATCACAAGTAGGTACAAACCACCGTTTTATTTTCGTTAAACAACACATTATTGATTGACTTCGATTGAAGACCTATACCATACCTTGTAAGACTCACCATACATTGTAATACTTCAGTGCTTCCAGTGTAGGTAGGTAGTAGGTACCTACATAATATTATTATGCAGACATTGGGTCCAAAATTTGGTTTAGGGAGGGCCATCTTGTAATTTTACCTACTTAAGTAAGCTAATAACTACTTTATCTGTTAGTTATTAACTGAGTAATGAGTTGTTACGTTGCATTCATCGTAGGACCTTTTTATGGGACTTAACCCAACACCGCAATCCCGCCACTGCAACTCCTTTAAGCCAGGATCGACAGCGACGCCGCCGTAAAGACACTCGGAATTTGAACCCGGCCAAGTCTCCGGAGACCTAAAACTGTTTTGGATCCCGTACCTACGAATTAATTCAGAAAGATAATAATTGTGATGAGTTGGATAAAATTTAGTAGTAAAATATGTAAAACTGGGATATGTAAAATGTTTAGAGAGCAATTTAAAATATCTACAGTAAGTAGGAGCTCTCCTCCAGCATAGAGTTGAAATTTTTTTAAATATTATTTTTTTATATTATAATTTAGGAATTCCAATTTACATATTTCGAATATCTATAGTAATAGTGACCTATTAGGAAATAGATTATCAATTCATGGTCGATCGATGTAAATGTGAGAGACAGCTGCATGGACTGTGACAAGGTTTGGGACTCTTGCCAACTTTGTTACGACGACCGACTGTTCATGTCCGTTAAATGACAGTTAGTAGACCTTCTTCTAACTAACTAGAGACCATTAGGGTATAGAGCTATTTTCCAGAGTTTCCTAATGCAAATCAGGGCGGCTGGTTAGGCCGTTTCGACACCGCAAGTCATAAAAAATCATAGTACGAAAATTTTCTCGCCTTAAATTCATACTGGCGTCACACATTCAAATTTCAATTTACTGCCAAATCGTAAAACAAATGACAAAATATGAATGAATGAAATTAGTACTCAATACTTATTATTAGCAAAGAGTTCTATTTTCAAAACAAAATTATTTTTTTAAAAGTGGCCAGTTCCAAAAACAACTTGGTGTATAAGATTGAGTTTGCTGATGTTGTTTTATATTATTTTGTTTCCTAACACGTTCCCTGCGCCATCATTTTCAAAGAATTGACACAACCGCGAACCACTCTACAAAGTGGGAGGCAGAGCAAAATAATGGAGAGTAAACGATGGGAAGCGCCTGCCTACTCTATCGATTCATTCGTTATAACGAATGATTTTCGGTGAGAAATTGGCAGTGGAATGAGGCTCCATATGGTTAGAAAAAGGAGCAACAATTTCGACCCACCCTTCTAAATGGCGTCACCGGAACACTTGGCTGTGCGGTTCTGTTTGATGGGTGGTCACTAACTACGGCCGAAGCCTACCACCAATATTTAACCTTTTCCATCCTTTAAACCACTCGAGTCCCATTTATGCGATAAAAACACGCATGTTTGTTTGTTCCATTTTATACGAGTACATTGCACTTGCCTATTTGTTAACCCCCGAAGCTAAAACGACGGGGTGTTAGTTTGACGATGAGCCGATTTTGATTTTTTTTTTTTGTTTGTCAGGTTAATTATTCGTGTTCTTGTAAAATAAAATTAAAGGTCGGGGATTACTACATTTTAAATTTAGAAGTATGAATTGTTGCTTTATTTAGGTATTATATTGTAAAAAACGGCGGGCATCAGGCTAACGGCAATTGATAATAAGCCAAACGGTTAAAAGTAAAGTTTGAAAAGGATAAAAAATTATCTCGTATATTGTGTCTAGTCTACACTAACTTAAGTTAATAATAATGTTCGTCAATTTGATCAATAAAATATATTTGTATGTACATTATTTCTGTGTGGATTAAGGCCTAACTCTCTCAACTCGTAAGATAGTTTAAATCTATGGTTTATCCAGTCAGATTGACCACCTATTCAACCTGCCTTTTACAACAAGCTTTCTCAATCCACCAAATAGTATTCATGGTGCCCCTGCCATGGTCATGTGTGAGATCCCAAACTTGAATAACTGGTAAATCAGGTAGGTAATGATAAGGGTTACCTACACTAATGTGTGTAAATCTTTTTGACAGAGGTGACCGCTTGAAGTCATTTGCAAAGGTTTAGAAATTATCTACCTGCACGATTAGACTTTGTACCTTTCTGTCTAATAACCAGTGGTTATTAAATGAATAAATCGTGCACAACTATGAAGTTTTTAGCCATTGATAATATCAACAAATAGTAAATTTAAATGAACTTAGGTACTGCTAATGCAAAGTACCGCTGTACCTTCTGTACCATCATACCACAGAATGACTCCCTTCCAAATTATGATTACTCCATTATTTTGACGCCATAGTCTACATTTCTTCTCTTCATATCGAACCTGGCTGCAGTATTTTCTTTGTTTTTAGGGAAATATTATATTAATTTAAAAATATTATATTAATTTTATCTATGTTCTGGTTACGTTCTCGGAAGACTTTTTTGACGCATAAGTTTAGGTTAGCCATTAGTTAGTTTAGTTTTTGATTTAGCTTAGTCTTTAGGTTATTATTTATTTAAGTAACTTTTCTTGTAAATTGTATTTTTGTTTTTGAAATTCATACATATTTAGTTCCATATTTAATTTATTGTTTTCCTTTTTTCAGATGCCACTGCTAAATTCGTGGTTTTGGCGAGATTATGATATTTTCGTCAAGAAAAATGCTGGATATACCTGATAATGTAAGTTTAATATAAACTTAGGGTTAAAACATTTGTCTACCGTACAAACTTTAATTGTCATTTTTTAATTTTTGCCAAGTAGATATTGTCATTTCAATTTTGACTTCTATAGCAAAAATTAAATTAGGTATTCATACATATAAAATTTAATAGCTTGTTGCCGCAAGTAGGTACATCGTTGAATCCAACAAAAAATTATGTTGATGTACTTATTATGCTAATGGACACGACATATTATGATGACTTCGGGATCGAATCTTGGGTCAAGCAATAACATACACAGGTATAACCTGCGCCAGTAAAGAAACAAATCGAAAATAAGTCATTACGCCTTCTACTACATATAGCCAATATTGACGGCGAATTTGAGCGATATCCACCTCTGCCTACACCTTTGAGTAACATTATATCGTAAAAATACAGTACCCATAGATAGTCTCATCTAACAATAGTTCTCAATTTGGAAGAGATCCAATGTTGATCAGTTTACGATAGATTCACCTCGAACATTCTATCTTCAAAGAAAGATTTTTTTCTGTTTCTATCACAGATAAATAATATGGTTTCTATCAAGTTTCCAAAGAGTTTAACATCATGTAGATGAGTAATTTTTTTTTAATCTGTTAGGCAAACGAACTCTGAATAAATAACTGTTTTAGTGCTAATGGTTTGCAAATTGGATTGACAACGGTGAAATGTCATTTGTGGCGTGTCGCTCTTAATTTGGCTTCAAGATGTAGGTAAGTAAATTTGTAGGGTTCTTAAGTCGTTTCTAATTAATTCTGAAGTTATTCATAGTTAGCAGGTATTATATCATCTGTGGTTTAACCTAGGAGTTTGCAGCTCCCAAAAATAGGAGAGAGTGTGTTATTATAATGTAAAGTGTGTCTCAGTCTCAGTGCCTCGGTGGTCCAGTGGTAAGCGTGTTCGAGGTCCCAAGTTCGATTTTCGGGTCGAGCAAAAAGACTTTTCTAATTTATAGAGAATCTTATTGCAACTCGAAGTTTGGAAATGTGCCCGACGAAAGGCAATAGGCTCGCCTCCTATTACAAATTAGGTTATGGAGATATAAATAAAAAGGTGCCGCTTTAAAGATTGATAAACTAATGTAAAGTCTGTTCCTGGCCAATTTGAATTTGGAACTTTTTTTATTGAAACGCAAAAATGTAAATGTTTTTTTGACGTGATAACGTCTTTAAAATCGTTTTAGTCGGGTAACATGTTCAGAAACTTGTGTCACACCAAAACCTCACGAGCGCGATCGCAGGTATAACGAGAGAGAGACGGACCGATCTCCCGTCTCATCTCGAGCGCTGCCAGTCATTCCGTGAAACTTGTCACGCGGAATCCTCACGAGCGGAGGCTGGCATAGCGTTCGAGTGAGTGGACCGATCTTCCGTCTCTCTCACTCTAGCGGCATACTTCATTAATTCCTTACTTCCCAAAAACTTATATCACCAATAAGACGTTATCACGTAAACATCTCGATCGTAAACCTACTTTACAAACAACCAATTTTTTTTTTCATTTATTCGAGATAGAACGCTCTAATTTTGAATGTCTAATTTTTGGTGTGAATTGTCATTTTTTAAATCTTGTCATTATTTTATTTACAGCTATCTGGGGTACCTATTAAAACGAATAATATGCTCATAAAACAAGTCGTTTACATTATAATTCGTCGCCATTATTATGTATCCTCTAAATTTTTCAAGAAAGAGATAATATAATAATAACTAATTTTATTTAGCAACGTTATCTTTGTAAATTATGGCGGGAACGCAAAAATATTGACTTAGAATTTCGTGGCCTTACTATGATCTTATTTTTATAGAGGGTTTGTTAGGGTTGCCAAAAAGAAATATATACCAAAATTATAGTTTAATAATTTATTTAAACCTAGCTAAGCACCATCTCGAAGATTTTATATAGAAACCGGATCAAAATGTTTCTTTTTGCTAAGCGCTACGGTGCCACAAACTTGTACACAGATACACAGACATACAGTTATAGTCGTTGACTTATAACCCCCCATAATTTTTATTAGGGGTTAAAAAGTATAAGAAATAATTTTCTGGATTAAGCTTTAATACTATGTACCTACACATTTGAATATTTGCTTAATTAGTGTCAATTATTTTGAGTTTTATGTTAATTAGGTAATTAGGTACCTTTTCTTCTTTATTACAAGTTATAATTTTATTACAATAATTAAGTAATCTTAATCTACGTTATTCTTTTGAGCTAGAGTGAATATCACTTACTTTTCGCTAATTAGGTACATATTTTAACAGAGATGACACGGTACGAAAAAAAGATAGGGTTTTTACAAAAACCTCAAATCTAAATATATAAAAGAAGAAACTGACTGACTGATATATCAACGCAGAGCCCAAACCGCTGGGTATGGAGACTCTAAATTTGGCACATAGGTTTCATATGGGGTCTAGTGGTGCACTAAGAAAAGATTTTTCAAAACTCAGCCTTTAAGGGGGTGAAACGGGGTTCCAAAGTTTGTATGGAGAAACAAAATTAGTGAGATCAATTTCGCGGGCGAAGCCGCGGGCGGAACCTAGTTATCAAATAAACCCCTGATAAATTTAAGTAACGGGCGTGTAGGTTAAAAACTTCAAACTTTATAAGCCCTCTAAGCGACTTGTATACCAACCTCAATAATCATAAAATCTTAAAAAGCACTTAAAGGCTCGCAACAGTAAGATTTTCTTTGTTACGTTATAGTTTTACGAGTAGCGGTATTTGCCTTTTGCGGGTTCGATCCCCGGTCGTGCCCACATTCTTAGTGTGAATTATTTCATCGCCGCTGCTCCATAACGGTGAAGGAAAACATTATGAGAAAACCGACTTGACCAAGAATCATTCAACCACATGTGACGTGCACCAATCCTCTCAACTCGTAAGATAGTTGGGAGAAGACCCGTGTCGAGCAGCAGGGCGCTAAAAGGGTTGAAGTGAAGGGAACTTTTATAAATAAGGCCGCAAATCCGCTGTAACTCTTTTACTGTAATATTATACAGTCATTAGCATACCGTCACAGTTTTTGTCTTGTTCTGTAATTCTAGACCTAGCGCCGTCATCACACAATGCGAACTCTAAGCTGTTGCCAAGCTGTTAGAAAGACCTGATAGAATCTTAAGTTAGTTACAATTATCACAAATAAACACTGCGCGTAACTTCCTCTTTCATTATAGTGACAATCAAACGAGTTTTACTAATCAATAAGTTATAATTACTACCATTGCAAAAACCTTTGCATTTATCCTACAGATATTTACCATGTAGAAAAATAAGGAAAAATACAAAGATGTTTGTATTGAATTTCCTAAGAAACACTTTAGTTGAAATAAAACTACTTTTTACCGGATTTTATCGCGGTTTATTTTAGATTTTAGATCCCGACGTTTCAAAGTCTTTTCAGACTTCATGTTCACGGGTGGACTGAGATATTTGACGTCCAAAAATATTAATCACAATTATTACTGACTACCTTCAAACATTAATATTTAAGTTGCGTTCCGATTTAAGCAAACTGAGCTCACAGTGTCTTGAATTCTGAGTTGATTTTGCTTGGGTTTTGGTACAAGTAAATTAAGCACTGGGTCCCAAGCTGGTGGTATATTCCAACCATTTTCTCTGTTAAAATTAGGATGTTTTTTAATTTCAATAGCTTCGCGGATCATTCTTGGTAGGAACCGGTTTTCTTTGACAAGGACCTGTGTTTTATCAAATCTCAAGTAATGGTTGGGGCCTTTTTGAGTATGTTCACACACTGCAGATTTCGTTGAGCGTTGATGTTTAACATCAGCTATGTGTTCTTTTACGCGGGTCCCTATACTTCTTTTTGTTTGTCCTATATATGAGAGTCCACACTCACAGTCAATTTTATAAACACCCGCATCTTGCAGAGGGACTTGACACTTGACAGATGGTAAAAATTGACTTATCTTGGTTTTTGGCTTGAAGTAAGTATTTATAGAAGCCCGCTTAAGGATATAGCCAATCTTGTCGGTCACTCCTCTTATATAAGGAAGAATTGCAGGTTGCCTTTCAACTGTAGCTGGTTTTACACGTGATCTGCGGCGACGCGGTGCTCGGAGCTTGTAAAATCTAAAATAAACCGCGATAAAATCCGTTAAAAAGTAGTTTTATTTCAATGTGTGATATTCGCGTAAATCTAAGATAACACTTTAGTTATTTATATTTTATACTACTTAACTGCTTTGGTAGTACAGTGGTAAGCGTGGTCGCTTAATAACCGTGAGCTTCCGTGTTCGATTCGTGGATCGGGGATAAAAACGTTACTAATGTTCTTAGAAAATTTTAGTAGCAGTTCGAAGTTAGGAATTAATGGTAATAGACTCGCCACCTATTACTAAGTACGACCCAGGCCTACCGGGTCCCGTTAGATCCCAGGTCAAATAAAAAAGTACCTATTAAGTGTGATATTTCTCTAAAAAAAAAAACAAGGAATAAATTCGTGAAATATGTTATTGTTCAACCCTAAAGTTATCGCGATATTGTTCACACAAAGATTTGTAAATATACCGAACAGTATGCGATTAGCCTCGCTTATCGAACAAGTGTTTAGAAAATTATTTACGTGCTGAAAAATACAACAAGAAAGCAAATTCAGCTTGATAGGTAAGTAATATATTTACTTAAATGTTTCCTAGACATTGAAATAAAACTACTCCATAACGGATTTTATCGCGGTATCGATTTTAAATCCCGACGTTTCAGAGTTTTTTCAGACTTCATGGTCACGGGTGGGATGGCCAAAAAATATTAATCACAATTATATTACTGGCTACCTACAAACAATATTATTTAAGTTGCGTTCCGATTTAAGCAAACTGAGCTCACAGTGTCTTGAATTCTGAGTTGATTTTGCTTGGGTTTTGGTACAAGTAAAATAAAAAATGAAATAATTAATATGGACGTCAAATATCTCACTCCAGTAGCCAAATCGATTCAGCTTTTCTTCAGTTTTAGCGCTACAAACACACGTCTGTTAGAAATACAAAATACAAATAAATACAAACACGTTTATTGAGCCAGCAAAAAGATTGATAGATGATACTTCCGTAAAACAAAAAAAGCCTTTGTTGGAAGGACCAGCTCATCATCATCATCATTTTTCTAAATTAGAATAAATAAAAAATAAATAAAATAAACCGTTTATTGGCAAAAGATTACAAAACAAAAGCTTAAACAACGGACCTCAAACTAGGAACATGTCCTGTCTCCTGTATCTTGATGGTCCAGACAATTTTTACAAATAGATTTATAAAGTGAGACCAATAAAAGGCACATACTACTCCTTTTTGAAGTCTTAAAAAATTATATAAGTATTACTTACATAAATAATAACGGCATCGCATCCGCATAACTCGATTTAATTCCATAATTTATTTATTTATGCGACGCGTACAAATTATGCCAGATGTTGCGGTAAAAACAATATATAACCTGATTTTACCGATAACTTTAAAGTCACGTGCGGAAAACCCATATATTTATACCTTTCGTATTTTTTTATTATAAAGTAGGTACCTAGCTCGCCCCAGCATCGCCTGGGTGGAGGAAGGTATTTATTAATTATCTTCATTTTTACCCTATATAAGTTGTTTTGTATTACATGGGTACTTTTTTATTTATTTTGTGTTAATGTTAGGTTTGTGCTTAAATATGTTTTTTTTGGACCTAACCCACCACCGCCATTTCTACTAGAAAGGTGATAAATGAAGTTGAAAGGTTAGATTGTTCACTTTTCACACACTATTGTAGACTATTCCGTAGGGCTCGGAAAAACTACAACAAGCTAAAAAAACGAATAGTTACAGCTTAAATAAGGTTAGTATTTTTTGCGGTGAAAACCTTCTCCAAACCATCCCAGATAGATCTGTCCTTTGCCTGTCTTTTTTTATCTCTTGGGTACTAATTTGAGAGATCCATAGCTCTCTGAATATGACCTGAATATTTAGGTGGTCGAAGAACACGGTTTTGAATACTTCCCGTACTTTTTTTATTGACATTCATTTACATTTCACACAGGCGACTGCACCGTAATCTCTAACTCTTTATCCGTTGTTTTTAGGGTTCCGTACCTCAAAAGGAAAAAACGGAACCCTTATAGGATCACTTTGTTGTCCGTCTGTCCGTCCGTCTGTCAAGACCCTTTTTCTCAGGAACGCGTGGAGGTATGAAGCTGAAATTTATATCAATTACTCAGGTCTACTGTCCCTTGAAGCTGTGAAAAAATCAAACTTCTAAGCCAACGCAATCAAAAGATACAGCCGTTTATGCCGCAAATTTTCGACACTTGCAAGGGAATCAAAACCTACAGGGTGCTTCCCGTGAACTCAGAATCTTGAAATTTGGTACGAAGCAACGTCTTATAGTATAGATAAAGGAAAAATTACGAAAACCATAAATTTTTAGTTACATCACATAATATATATTTTTTTTAATAATTTTAAACTTACTACCCATTTCCTCATAAACGCGTAGAGGTATTAAATTGAAATTCATACCAAATACTCAGGTCTATAATACCTTTAAGCTGTAACAAAATCAAACTTCTATGTCAACGCAATCAAAAGAAACAGCAATTTAAGCTGCATATTTTGAAACTCGCAAGTACTCGCAAGGGAATCAAAACCTAAAGGGTACTTCCAGTCGACCTAGAATCTTGAAATTTGGCATGAAGCAACGTTTTATAGCACACATAAAGGAAAAATTCCGAAAACCTTAAATTTTTAGTTACATTACAAAATATATATTTTTTAATAAATATAAACTTATTACTTTTTTCCTCATGAACGCGTAGAGCTATCAAGTTGAAATTCATATCAAATACTTGTAAACCTTGCAGGTTTGTACGGAACCCTCGGTGCGCGAGTCCGACTCGCACTTGACCGGTTTTTTTTTGACGTAGTCGCACCTAGCCTTGTCCACGAAGAGCACCTACGACACACACACCTATTTAAAACAAATTAAATGAAGATATTGAATTATAGATATCGATAAAAATCACTAAAAGCTATATGAATTACACATACTTGAGATGAAAACTTCCAGGAAAGATTTCATTTCTGAGGAAGAATTCCTGAATTTCCGGCAACTTTGGAAGTTTTCACCACAAATATTTACTACATATTTGACGGGCGCGATATGGCGTGATCGGTAAGATACTTGCTTTTACGTCACAGATCGTGGATTCGATTCCATCATCGATCCTGATCTGTTACTGCTCATAGTATGAAGGTAGCTTGAGACCCGGGAAAGGACATAGGATAGTTTTTACCCGATTTAGTTACATTCCATGCAGAAAATTTTCTTTCATGATAAAGTTAATAAATTCTCCCAATTGTGAGCAATGTGGAGTTTTTCACGACATACATAATATATTGATGGAATGTGTCCAATTCGAGGCAAGTAGAAACAAGTTATTAAAGGACTTGAACTTGAACAAGTTTAATTTATGCATGTATCATAAAATTTTGTCTTTACCAATCAGGGCCTCGATTCTCGCGCTTTAGCGCTCTAACAGACATTAGTCGAACATTAATGGCGATTTCTTTTGTTTTTCAATTATATCCCGTCATTTTTTCGATATTTGTCTATTAGAGATGAGTATCTAAAGCGCGCAAATGTCGAAAATAATGGTGGATGTCATTGATTTACAAAAGATGGCCCAGTTGTGATGCAAAGACCTTTCACGAGTAGGTATATAGCCCATATCTGTTACGATGCGTCTGGCATACGGTACGCGTAAGTCACTTTTAATAATAAAGATAAAAAAAACAAAAAAGGATTTTTCGAAACTCGCCCCTTATGGGATAAAATGGGTTCTACATGAATGTAACAAAGTCCTCGTATGTCTGTTAGTATGTGCGGGTTAATTATTCAAAACCACTAAACTGATTTGGATGCCGATATCATTAATAGACAGATTCACAAGGAAGGTTTACTAATATTATAAACGCGAAAGTTTGTGAGTATAAATAATAAATAAATAAATAAATATTCTGGGACATTAACACACACGGTCATCTGGTCCCAAGTTAAGCAGAGCTTGTGTTATGGAAACCAGATAACTGGTATATACTATACATATAATACTTTTCTTTTGTAAATATATACATATAATAGATATATACACCCAGACTCGACACAAACACAAATGTTTTTCATCACTAATGTTTGTCTCGGGTGGGAATCGAACCCACGACCTGCGGCGTGAAAAGCAAGTATCTTACTGACCACGCCACCGGCCCGTCTGTATGTATGGAACTTTGTAACTCTTTCACGCAAAAAGTACTGGACGGAATTTAATAAAATTTGGCACAAAGATAAATTATGGTCTGGATTAACACATAGGCTACTTTTTATCCCAACGGGTACAACACGGTCGAAGCCGTGGGCGGAAACCAGTACTATCCTATTTTTAATATTATAAACGTATAAGCTTAAGAACGTATAAATGTATATTTGTTACTCTTTCACGCAAAAACTACTAGACGGGATTTGATGAAATTTGGCACAAAGATAGATTATGGTCTGGATATTAATCCAGAATGTATTAACATAGGCTACTTTTTATCCCAATAACTACCACGCGGGCGAAGCTGTGGGCGGAAGCTAGTTAATTATATTAATATTGTTAGTAGAAATTGATAATTAATTTCGATAACACAGGAAAACCTAATGATAGTTTAAAAGAAAACCCATTATACTTTTCCCTCTTCCAATACCTATCTATTACCTAGTTAATAACATATTCAATTAACTTCTTATTATTCTACGAGCATCAAGTATGCTTTCGGAAAACCCACTTGCTTGAAATTTAAGATCAATAAGACATTAGGTACTGTAGGTAGGTACCGTCTATAAGGATAATATTTACTAATATTATAAATGCGAAAGTAATTCTGTCTGTTTGTCTCACTTTCACGCCAAAACTACTGAACCTATTAAGATAAAATTTAGTCTGGAGATAGTTTAAGACCCGGGGAAAGACATAGACAGGATAGTTTTAATACGACTTCGCAAAAAGAGGTTAATGATTTAGCGCGATAGCCGACAGACGCGTGTACGGTGCTGGTTTACAACATTATAACAATATTTTTATTGCTTTCCTTTGCGAAGAAAATACGAAAACAAATTATACGTGTTTTTATTTTACTAGAAACTTGATTTTGATTTCTAAGAAATGAAGCAAAAATATGTTGATGTTTTTGAAAAAATAAATCGGTTTCGAGTATTTCGATAACAATAAACAAACTAATTAATTTAACAAATAAAAGGTAATTTATTATTATACATATACTATTTATAATTTTAATATTATCATCGAGTTATAAATAAAATGAAGGCCAAACTTGAAACCACAACAACTTGAGTCAAATACCTACTTAAGTAGGTACACCTATCTCTTTCAGGGATACAAATTTAAAGAATACTCGCGCTTTTTTAGATTACCTACTGTATTCTAGGATGTAAGGGAGCATAACAACTAAGTGCTCCCTGTCAACCTCACCTGCCCGTGGAGCATTCTGCTGATCAACAGACGAGGCTCTAGCGATCGAAAAATGGCGCTATAACTATTCAAATTTATCGTAGCTAAATGCTGTAGACCGGTGATGGCAGCAGCATCATCAGTGCTAGGAGCTAGCGTGATGATTATAGGTAAAACCTCTAATGGCAAGTCAGAACGGACCACAGCTCTCGATAGCCCTACTAATCCTGATAAGGTGGAGTGACGATTTCAGCAGGGCGGATGGCAAGAACTGGATGAGAAAAGTGTGTACTTTCTAAGAGGCCAATGTCCAGCCGTGGACTAGAACAGGCTGATAATGATGGTGACTGTATTCTAAGTGGACCAAGGTAAATGGAAAAAAAATCAACGACACCTCTGTGAGAAAGTAACCTATCTAAATCTTTTTGTTAGTAAGAAAAACATTTTAATAAATCATTAGCTACTTGCATGCCTTGCAGGGAAATCCATGACGAATTCCAACTAAAGATTCTAAACATAGCATTTTATTGTGATACCTGCTACATGTGTTGTGTTGTGAATAATGAAGATATTAGTGATATTTAGCGTGTTGATGCTAATTATTTGCAAAAATATTAACCTTTTGTTCTATCGAATATTAGTATGATGCCAACTGCCAACTAATTTTAGTAGGTACTTACTGTGTGTTTTAACTAGTTAGAAGGCTATGACTATCTATTTTATAAACGAATATAGAACACGTAGTTACCTCTTTCCTGGAAAGGCTCTTTGTGACTGATTTAAAAAAGGACTTAATTAAGTCAATTAAATTATGAATATCTACCAACCCGCACTTGGCCAGCGTGTGTGGATTCGGGCGCTTTCTCAACTCGTAAAAAAGTTAAGAAAGGACCCGTGCCCAGCTGTTGGACACTAAAAAAGGGTTGAAGTGAAAATTATGTATTAGATATTTGTTAGTTTAGTTTGCAAAACTAAACTGTCGGCGAACCAATAAGGTTTAGATCATCAGAAACAGAAAATATCACCACAGAAAGCTAATCAATATCGATATCAATCACAAAAAATCACAAAATGTTTTGATGGAAATGGATTCCTTTTTGTGAGATCAGGTTTGGTTTGCACACCCAACCGACCTTATAAGTATTTTTCCCTAACGTAACAATGACAATCACAGACAAGCAAACTGCTGCCTGAAATTGACGTCTTGTCAGTTTGACAACTGACAGGCTTAATACTATCACGAGTGGTTGAAGTGACATCTAACCGTCTAGCGTCTGTTTAAACAACAGCTTGCTACGTTTATAGGTTACGCGCTGCGACAAGTAAATATGAGTGGGTTTTTCTCGGGAACCATAATACTTGCTCAGAAAGCAGGCTAAGCTGCATTGCAATTGCAAAACAGGTTGCACCTACTTAGGCAGGTACTATAAATAAGGATATATATCACACTTTTTTAGCTTCCTTTGAACGTACTTTATGTAACAACTTGGAAGTTACATTTGAACTAGCTAGGTAGGTATTAGGTACCTACTAGGTAGATTTCCAAATTCCAAAATGAAAATGTAAGACACTTTTCTACGTACATAATAAAAACACAAATGTTCATCACTAATGTTTGTCTCGAGTGGGACGAACCCACGACCTGCGGCGTAAAAAGCAAGTATCTTACCGACCACGCCACCGGCCGGCGGCCCGTCAAATGCTTAAGTATAGTCCGGAACATGGGAAACGCGTCTTTTTAAGATAGGTACATATTTATATTATAAACTTTCCGGATTCGGACTGGGTACTGGCTTCTAATTAAATTATTTTGGTTTATTAATATTTTAATAAGATGGTATATGTTCAATTCCGGTTGGATCATAATAATCTCAAATTGACGAAAGTATAATACCTAATACAAGACGGTCCGGGTGACTTTATGTATATTTTCCTAATTCTTTCGTTTTATTTTATTGTGATTGTAAAAATTAAATTATTAATTTAGTAATATTCTGGCTTTTATAGAGACAAAATGACATTAACTTATCTGCTACGATTTTACGTCATAATACTGACCACGTAAACATTTAGGCTTATTACATACTTGCGACCAAACAGTTTTGAGACTAGCGTAAAAAAACGAAGTACGCGTACACTGCCAACTAAACATTTAATAAAAAAAATGTACACAATAAATTAAAGTACAACCCTTTAATGTTCTGCTGCCGGACACGGGTCTTCGGATCTTAAAAGCTAAATAGGCCTTAATTTGCACATACTCGCCAAGTGCATATTAGTGGATTTCATATCTCTTGATTTAACTCTATGATATGCTGGATTTATTCACCAACATTGAGCAGCGGCGATGAAAGAATTCACAGAAGATGTGTAGAATCGTACTTGAGAGCCAAATAAGTTAGTAACCACTGCGACATAGCTGCAAATACAAATAAAACTCAAAAACTGCCTAAACGTTTTACTGTTTTAAGAACAATCAAAGTCGCTAGTGTGCAGTAAGGCTTGGTAATAAAATCAGAGTACAAAGGACAATAAATCAACACTTTATAATTCAACAGGAACATTATTAACCACATTTTTAAAATAAACCGCATGCAAGTCTATTAAGTAATTCCCAGGTACCTACTCGTACTATCCACTAGATTCAAATTTTCTCCGAGCCGTATTTTGAATAGGGAGCTAATTATCAGCTGACTAACTACAGGTTACATAGTACCTCTACTTAGTCTGTGGACGCATGAGATATAGGTAGTACACAAGAAGTCAAAGAAGCCTGGTGGAATGGGTCAACGTATACGTACGCCTATGTCGGTGAGATCCCATGACCGACGGAGAAGGATTATTTATTTATTTATTTTATTTTAGTCTAGCTAGAGAGTGAATACTTTATACTAATAACTCCAAATTTAGCTGTTTTTTTGTTAGGTCTTAAAATAGTTGTCTTTTAGTCTAAATTTCATTTAATATTCTCATATTTTCTGGTAATTATGAGAGACTGAAAAACTGTTAATGTTTTCAAGACATATGTTTTTTGCTAAGATGTAAGTGCCAGTTGAAAAAATTTAACCACCACCGATTTCACGTTGGTAGGTATCTTATGATATCTAAATATACTTGAAATTACAACGTTAACGACAACAGTGCTTACCCCACATCACAATCACGACTAATCGTTTCTAAGCGATTATTTAAACGAACAATCATTTACGATTCAATTCAGTCATCGTTTTCCGGTTCGCGCGGGCACATCACTCGAGATGATCAATTTCCCGCCTTTTACTGAGTGGAAAAAGTTTTCTCGAAAATATTTTAACATTTATTTTTTTACTATGTTCATGTGTTGTGAAAGTGAATGAATTTTTTTTTTGTGATATTTAGTGTAAATTTTGGATTTTATAAATACTTGAAACTTAACTATCCAGCATGAAAAATAAAAAGGTGATTAATATACCTTCTTTTTTCAGAAATATTATATTGGTAATGGTAAATGTTTTATAAGGTTCAACCCTCATATTTGTTTGATTGAATCAATTTGGATATCTATCAGTAATGTAACATAACAGGTTAAATTATTTATGTAAAATCATCATGCAAAGCTGCCCATTTTTTTTAAATATATTCTGGAACCTTATTTATAAGTAACCTCCAAAAGACACAATTACCCTTTAATTTCGCAAATGCCCCAGATGACTATACCTACTACTTTTTATTACATTTAATAAATACAATATACTAATATCGCACATCAACATATTCTGTGCGGTAATTAAAGTACACAATATCTATAAATTTTTCCAATTTATTGAAGATAACATATAACATTAAAGACAACAGGCTTCCAAAAACATCAGGGAGTCAGTAAAACTAGGACAACGACAACTGAAGATGTTGACGGGCGTGTACGGACGGTTGCACTGCACAACAAAACACATTGCGAGTACTATCAGCCAAGTTGAACTCATTCCCTGAGCTATAGGAATAAATAGTAGTTGCAACATGTTTTCTTGTGAATGTTTACCAACGCATAAAAAAATGGGACTTGTACGTACTTTCCCGTTAAACTATATCACCCTGATGCCCCAAATGTTAGCCCCAATACCTCTGAATGTTTAAAATTATAATGTACAAACATTACCTTATTTAATTTTACTGTTTTCACGTTTATTTTTCCTCAAGACAGATGGTATTTGTTTAGTGATACTGAACTAGCATTATTTGTATAGTCTAAAAACACTTGAACTGAGACAAATGTAACAAACAGATTCTCTTTGTCTTTTATGTTGTGACAGTTAAATAACAACTTTATTACTAACCGACTAACGGCAGGTTATATTTTTTGGTTACGTTTCTTGCGTATCTTAGATGTAGGCTTGGAAATTTTTAAAAATTCGTCTTGAAGCTCAAATGTTCTTAACAGGATGTTAAGTTTTTGTGTTAAATGATTCCTGATTCAAAGGCTGGCTATCGCAATTGATACAAATGTGGTGAGAGTAAGGGCACTTTTGGAACGGTCAGGGGCGGGCTTTAAATTTTATATAAATTGAAATAAAAAATTCAAAAAATAGTATATAGATTTTGGGATTGTTTTAAATCGCGTTTTTATTAAAACCTCGAGATAGACGATATTTACTTAATGATTAACTGAGCTAACAATATTTTATAGTCTGAATACACTGAGCTGAGACAAACGTCGTAACTAACAAATAAGATCTCCTTTGTCTAGTTTGTTGTTACAATTATATCAACCTTTTTGTACATAAGAATGTGTGTTTGCCATGTCGGTAGTTACTAGAATGCCTTGGAAATATAATTTATTAGGAAGATAACTTTATCTCTTACTTTTACATAACTAGTTAGTTTGATACAAAGCACTCACTCACGCCTGAGTAGGCAGTTGAATAATGATAATGATAATTAATGTATGGTTGTGTTCTATTTTGTCAGTAATAAAACCCTGCAAGGTATTTTGCAAATAAATTAATAAAATTATGGGGACGACCGTACATCTAAAATAAAATGTGATTTAAAAATAAAATGAATGGTTAAGGTAAAAAAGGTTTTACAAGTCACGATACCACAAACCGGAAAGTTTTGATTCCCGAATGCGAATGAATCTGATAAACCAAACGTAAAACCCAACTTTTGCTCAATAAGGACAAATGTTTCAAAAACATCGGTATCCGATAAACATCTATTGAATAACAACTAATCAATGATTTGCAATAGTATGAGAGGGTTCTACTTATAATTATGTAAGATATGGATTTCCTGAAAGCAAAAATGTTGGTAATTATTATCATCGCATAGAGCAAGGCAGTCAATCGTTCTCCCCGCGGAGGGTGTTACTGTTCTATGGGTGATCCATTTTGACTAAAGTAAGAAATAATTTTTACATAATGTTATTCGTAAAGTATTAATATCTGGATGACCGAGCTTTGATCGGTATTTTTTTTTTGACATTTTCTAAAAATGATTCCTACTAAATTTTATGAAAATCTTTGGAGCCGATTCCGAGATTCCAATTATATACAAGAATTGCTCGTTTAAAGGTATTAGATTACATATTATATGTGGCCACGAAAGGTGAGACCCGTTTCGTAACGTTATGCCAAATTAGGTGAGGGCGCTAATCGCCCGTTATGACAAAATTTTAATAATGCAACGTGAAAGTTTAAAAGTTTGTATGATTTTTATTTAGTCAAACAGGGCACTTTAATTTTTTTTTATAATTACTGAAATACGACATCTGTCGAGGTCTTATTAAATTTGTTAGGTACGTTTCATTTAGTAGGTACCTAAGTACAAAAATTATAGTAGTAATTAATAATAATAATAATCTTTATAATCGCAAAATGAGTAAAAAGACATTAGGTACCCATTAAAACTCAAATGCCCCCGTGACTATAACAGTTACTTACCTATCTACCTATGTGCAAAATTTTATACAAATCCATTCAGCCATTTAACCATAAAACATCTACACTTAAATCTGAACTTTCGCATTTACAATAGCATTAGTTTACGTTAGTAATTAGTCATTATGTCATATTCGCATGGGTAAAGCTAAGGGACACTTGCAAACAATTCCTTTAGAATGTGCTGACTTATCCCAACCTGTCATTCAAAAACAGGTTTCATAGACGTTCGATTTGCTATTTTTTTTCTATATTACATCGACAAATGTTTTTGCCATAATTAATACTGGAACCAGCTCTAAGGCTGCCTGTCCATTGCAGCGGAGCTAGGCTGCGGAGCGGAGAAACGGAGAAATATTAACCAATAGAATTGCATTAAATCTTTGTCTGTTGGGTTTCGTGCGATCCTATTGGTTGATATATTTCCGTTTCTCCTCTCCTAACCCTCGCTTGATTCCAATGGACTAACGGCCTACCCGTGGCTTAGTTAGTACATTTTGATTAGGGATCTAAGACAGTTTAGGTGTCCGGGTACTGGTCCAGTTTCAAATCCCGAGTCTCTTCACGGCACCGCTGTTGATCCTGGCTTACAGAAGTAGCAGTGGCAGGATTGCGGTGGTGGGTTAAGTCCCATTAAATGTATTTCTTTCTGTTTGTTTGACCTCCATATAAATCGCTGCTGGTCGCACTCTTTAGTCGTCTTTAATGTTAGGTTTATGCATCATACAATCATAAATTATCATAATTATGACATGTAAGGTAGGTACCTTTAAAATTAGAAGCGTCATTATTATCGATCGTGCAACATTATTATTCTCTCAGAATAAATACAATAAATAATTTCATACAAGTCTCGCGTAGCAAATAAATCGTGTTTTGAGGACCAAACGTGTTATTTGTTTAAAAGTTCGTAATTAAAATGCATAGCATAATGTCAAGTTATACATTTGCAGGTAAAAGTCATATTTAATTAAAATAAAGAACTTTAAAATCCTAGAAGACTAAAGTAAAAATAAAAGAAAAAAATAATGTAATTTATGAATTAATTTGCATATGGACTATAAAAATGGATAATTAATTTAATTATGCATAGTTTTAGCTTTCTGAGTTACCTGGCTGTCTAGACCTAATTAGTTCCCTACCTAGCTCAGATGAGAAAAATACCTTCTTGCTTTTTGTTACTTGGCAACAAAAAACATAATAATACATTTTTATAATATAGGTATATAATTTAATTAGATACCTATAATAATATACAACAGATCATGTAAAACAGATGTTCTTGCCAAATAAGAAAAAGCAAGTATTTTTACACATTAGATGGTTATATTTATAAAACATACAGTTTTATAAATATCACGGAGTCATTTTTTTTACAGGTGATTCAAATAGCCTAAAGATTTTATTGCTTCACCCTTAGAAAATTTAACATGGGAAGTGTTATACGCAACTTCTAGTACTAAATTGTGTCTGCCAGTTTTTGGGCTACACACAGCACACTTTTATATGCTCCCGCACACTCACAAAAAATTGAGCCATCTTTCCAAATGCACATGTAAAAAAAAGCTACACACTAACACAAAACATGAACAGTTTATGCGTCCAAATCGTTCGTGTATTAACAGTTGTTAGCAACGCGTGCGCATAACAGTTAAATGTTCTAAGGCTTCACAAGACTTTTTCTATAAGCCGTTTGAAACGGTATCGAACCAATACTGTGTCATCGTGAAAAGAGGGCTCCTCCTTAACTCAAAAGAATTCAGGGGTAGAAACTAGTAGCCTCATAACCTATGATGACAAAGGCGGGCAATGTCAATGTCAGTGATGATCACTGAAAGGCAGCAATCAGTGAAATTATAGTTTCTAAGCGGTTCCCACAGCGGTCACGGTTGGCATAAAGTGACGTCATTTTGGAGTTATGATTGCAATGTCATCTATACTTAATATTATTAAGCTGAAGAGTTTGTTTACTTGTTTGGTTGAACGTGCTAATCTCAGGGACTACTAACTGGTCTGATTTGAAAAGTTCTTGCACTGTTAGATAGATAATTTATTGAGGAAGGAAGGCTATGTTATTTTTTATCCCACTGCTGGGCGTGATATTAAACGCCAGCGGAAAGTTAGTGTTAGATTTTAGCAGCTGGTATTTTTGTAGGAACCTACTTACCTAATTAACCAACAGTCGTTTAACGTTATGTTTTACAAGCTATCTACAGTAGCTTAGCACGGGTAGTGTAGTTTTACTGGGTTTTATAAACTTCCCCATATTTATTTATTAATTTTCTGTTACACAAACCTTGTTTTCACGATAACGACGAGATCAAAAGGAGGTTCATTTTTATTTACATTGATATACAGATAACTATTTGTAAAAATGGACTTTGCTAACGACTGTTCTTTCTGTGTACTGTTGATTGCTGTCCACTAATCTAATTAGTTGATCGATGCGTAAGAAATAGGATAGGTACTTATTTGGGGAAATTGCGACTAAATTATCCGGATCATCTTTCGGCATCCAATTGAATTTATTTATATTTAATTCCTATTAATGTTCTTTAATAAAAAGCCGCAATTGCCCCGTTAGTCGCAATTCCCCCCGGTGACTATATGTGACTATTAGCATTTGTGGGAACAAGCGGCCCTAGCAATCAATACTAAAACAAATAATAGGTGCAGAGTTTCTATACGTAAGGGGCCGTCCATTAATCAGGTGAATCTTGAAAGGGGGAGAGGGGTTTGACAAAAATCACGAAATGTCACAAGGGGGTATGGGGATGTACTAGTAAGATATCACGTGTATTTATTTTTTCAGACATTCTGTCTACACATTTTTATCATGGTCCTTAATTTCAGAATAGAATAAGATTATACTTTATACCTATATTTATGATGATATTCTAAAATATTCCAAAAAATTCAAGATTTTTTTAGATACTAAAAATACACGTGGTGTTGGGTAGGGGATGGGGGGGTAGTCTGAAACCTCACCATGTATCACCAATGGGGAGAGGGGGTTAAAAACGTTGATTTCTGACATCACTTAATAGTAATCGAAGGGGAAACTGTATTTGCAAAAAGAACCGTGCCCTACTCTCGGTCATTTAGAATTTACTTTACCTTTTTAAAAGACCTAAAAGCAGTTGAGGAGGTTTTCAATTCGACTGATTTTTTGTTTTAATGTGTGTTACCTAAGAACTTTTTTAGAAGAACCCATTTTGAGGGTTATTATTAAGTTAACTGGTGCTTGAAATGTGGTCTCATTTAAATTGTTCAAGATCTGAATGACCAGTCGTTTTTGGGGTTATTATTTTATTATTAGTAGGTACTTTAAAGGCGGTTCGTATTTTTTAAGTTATTTATTAATAATAAATATTGCGGGACATTGACACACACGGTCATCTGGTCCCAAGCTATGCAGAGATTGTGTTATGGAAACCAGATAATACATTAAAATACTTTTCTTTTGTAAATCATACTTATAATAGATATTTACACCCAGACTCGACACAAATACAAATCATCACCATCATCATCATCATTCCCTTTGCCTTTTTCCCATTTCTATTGGGGTCGGCTCCCAGTCTAACCTGATGCGTCTAGCTACCAGAATTATACGAGCAACAGCCATCAGACCTCGAAACCCGTAGGGAACCAGTAGCCGAGATGGTTAGACCAGGTGTCAGATTATATTGGCTTCTGACTACATGTAACGATTGCCATAGATGTGTACCAGACACCGAAACAAATATTTGTTGTTACACAAATATTGTCCGGGGCGGGAATCGAACCTGCGACCTCCCGGGCGCAGTATAGCCCAATCGGACGGCTTACACCGCTCGACTACCGAGGTCGTCCCTCGACACAAATACAAATGTTCATCACAAATGTTTGTCTCGGGTGAGAAACAAACCTACGACCTGCGGTGTGAAAAGCAAGTATCTTACCGACCACGCCACCCCGGCCCGTCGAAATTTAAAAATATTTGTTTTTTTTTTCAGATCTCAGAAGCGAGTTTCGTGACGAGCGTGGAGGAGTCATTCCGAGTGGACCAATGCACACAAACGCCCCCTAGCGGGAAGGTCCGTCCTCGCACTCTACAAAGGTACCACACATCAGACCACCTCTACGAGAGGTCGCACAGGCCGAGGCTCAAGCACGAGACGAGGCCTAAAAGCCTCGCACTCACTGAGTCTTACCCTTTCTTCGGGAAACCGCCCAGCTATGATTATCCGAAGTAAGAAATGATTTTCTTTTGTAAAAACGATGATTCTAGTAGTCTGGCATGCTTTTTCAGACTATGGCGGTTTTCATACGATGTTTTACTTTACTTACAAATTAATGTTATAGTGAGATAGCGCTATAGTTAACAACAGTCCGCGAGGTCTACCTAAGTTGAGCTTTGCATTTGTGAGTCGTCAGTGAACGTTTGTATGAGTTTTGTCACACTTTAAGTTCCTTTATATTGATTTATTTTCATTTATTTTTTTTATTTTATGACAAATTTTACATGTTACCTATTTTTCAACTTTACGCATGCTGTATGCTGTGACACCTTGAAATGCTATGCTTGTAATTATTATTGTTAGATTTGATTTAATGTAATAATTGGGTACTTATCCAAATAAATAAGTTGAGTCCCGCAAGGGATGCATCGCGCCACAGACCGATTGTTAAAGCAGTATAACCCGTTTACACCAAGCAAAGGACGCTCAATGCATTCGTCACACCTACACTATCTATGTGCACTGCAAAGCTTAATCCTCGCGAACATTATTTTTTCGGATCAAATTATTATCTAACAAAAAACCAAAAATCTATTCATCTGTATGTACTTCCAAACTTACAATAAAGTAAGCTGAGAAACGTCTAGGTAGTTGACAACACACGTGACCAGGGCCCCGATTCTCGTCGTCGTACTAATACCTACCAGTGGAGAAGGGTCCACACAAGCCGATTCCCATCGGCTTCCCTTAAAAAAAATTGACAATATCACGTACTTAATAGTACATTATAACCGCCTACAAATAAGTTAATATAAAAATAGCAACAAAAATAATTATAACATCAAGTTTAAGAACTATCGGTGACGGTAGTTAAGAGATATTATCTTTACAAATAAAAATGAATCCCTATTTCTCACGACGACACCACGCGTGAACGGCTGGACCGATTTCGCTAATTATTTTTTTTAGAATTATCCCTGAAGTACTAGTTTCTTATGCAGAGAAAAATAAAAAACCCATCTCCTCCAAAACGGATTGACCGATTTTTATGGAATCTTATACCTATATTCGATAGGTCTGAGAATCGGTCGTAATCTATTTTCGGACCCGGTAGCACTGTTTTACCGGGCAGGATGATGTCTGCGGGGTCCGCTAGTTTTTTCATAATTAAGAAGTTCTTTGCTCCGGCTTCCCTTTTTCAGACTTCCACCCTTCGTCACTGATACCTAAAGCATAAAGGTATCGCGCTATAGACAAATGTCGAAAAAAAAAATCATGGAATCCTTATTTTATCTTTGACATATGTCTATTAGAGATAAATGTCTATAACGTGAGAATCGTGGCGGAAGGCTGGTTTGTATTTCGGGCAAACGATATACATATTGCCATCTAATGCGGCAATATTACTAGCCTTCTGGGTATGTTCCGGAAGATAACGATGCGGAAGAAAAGTGACGCATTAGTTTAGGTTAGGTATTTTACTTACATTTTGGTTCTTTATTTAAAGAAGTTAGGTAATTTTTTATGTCAATTCTACCTTTGTTGTGTTCCGCTAGGTTCTCTTAATAGTCTGTGGTTGAATTGTAAATAAAACCACAGAATATATCACTACGTTGTAAATATAACCATGGAGCTGAGAATAAAGTTTATCAGTAATTTGGTCAAAGATTTTTAACAACGTATCATTCATGAAAAAGACAAAACATGATTAAACTTTTATCAGTTTATATATAAGGGGCACAAACAACTAAAAGAACCTTATGGTGGTCCAATTTAACTAAACGTAGATGTTTCCTTTGAGTATTCAAACTGATTTACACCTAAGTGGCGAAGAGTGGAAATTTGAATAAGGGAAGACGGAGCAAAAAATTACAAGTATATCTTGGTTACCTAAACCGACTTTCAAACTTACTAAGAAGTATATAGGTACTGTTTTTTATGCTATTTAAAACTTTTAAGAGTTATTTAATATTTAATTTAGTACGTTTTACCACAGATAATATAATACTGTGTTATACTAACCAATTTCGAAAGGAAAGCCGGTGGGAATCGTGTTATTATGGACCCTTCGCCACTGACACCTACCTACCTATTTCGAAATTCAAAAACCTTACAACTAAACTTTATTTGTACCTACCATTCTTAAACTAAATATTCTAAAAAAAGGCGGTAGAAACAAAGACAATTGACAATCGTACTTCCTTTAAAAAAAAAGACAGTTAATTATTTCTACAAACGATAATATCTTACACACATAAAATTTTATTAATTCATATTATCATATTATTCACTAATTTGTGTACAAACGTGTTGTAAATGTTAGAACTTGTATAAATTTTTCAATGGTGAGCCTTAGAATCTGATAATTGTGTAAAATTATTATGATTCGTCTCGTAACATCAGTTTTGCAGGTAATTTGAATACCGAGTAATTTCCGTAAGTACATAATTAATTCCTTGATAGTTAGTATGTAATTCTGTTTATCCGTGTTATAATGACACAAAATCTCACAACTACATAATTTTACCTAATTACCTCCAACAATCGTGCTTGTAGGCAAAAAGAATGTTGTACAATTTCAGACTTGAAATAATCACTACGTTCAACTATAGAATTTTAAAATAAACCCACTGATAAATAATACTAATAAAATCAGTAAGTATGTAGGTACAGTGCAACATAGAGTAGAAAATCAATGAGAGCGCCATGCCACACGGAAGGAAATTTTAGTTTCCGAAATTCCCGACTTCTACGTCTTCTATTTTTTTAATGTCGTACACACGTCTACACATCAAACTATAGAAATCCAGTATAAGCTGAGCTGAGCTGAGCTCGCGCTGTACGGAAGTCATATTTAATACGAGATCACCTTATATATAGCTATATGTATAGCTTGACGTGTGTGTACCTACTGTGCCGATTTTATATGGTACTACCTAATTTCCATCTGCGACTTTGTCCGTGTGATTTACCTAGTCTTTTCTGAAAATATGAAACAGTTTTATTTCAAAGTGTAATATTCGCGTAAATTGAAGAAAATACTAACCCCCGTTTTCATAAACGTATTTTAAGCTAAACTAGGTTTATAATTCGTTTGTCTTTGTCTGTCATCTTGACATTATAGATACTAATAAGAAAGAGACAAACTCTATTTTAACTAAAGAGTCTTACAGCTTTTTTATGAATAAGGCCGTATACCTACATCTGCTAAATATCCCGTCTTTGTTGATGTGTTTTTACAGAACTTACAACATTTACATCAATTATATTAATGACTTCATAGCATTACAAAAATCGTCATAATAATGTATTTTTTTTTTACAAAAAAGAGTCTACAGAATTATATATAACACAATTCAAAGCACCTAAATACAATTTTTACATCCATTGTATTCAAGTAGGTAACTGTGCGGAAAATTCACTACAATTTTCAGTCACAAAAAACATTTATTTACGTAGCGTGAGGAACTTCCCTAACCTAAACGCGAGTATCTACTAAAGTTTGCACCGGACACGATTTCAGTCTCAGGATATTTTTCTCCGGTTACACATAATCACCGGAGATTCTCCGGATATGCCGGAGATTTGTAATGAAACTTTAATAAAATAAAAGTAAATAAAAATATTAAATACTTTATTTAAAAAAATCAAAGATACACAATAAGCTACCATAATAAATAATCTAATGACTAAAAATAATATCATTTATCAATAAATCAACGTTATGAACTATAAGTTAAACCTACATCAATTGTGTGGAAAACATCGGGAGGAAACCGGCATGTCTAAATGAGTAATAAAAAACTAATCATTCGAGGACAGGTGACATCCACCAACCCGCCCTTGGCCAGCGTGAAAAAAGCTTGAACTCTCTCAACTCGTAAGATAGTTGAGAGAGTTGCCATGCCCAGCGTGCCTAGCAGTAGGACACTAAAAAGGGTTAAAGTGGACCCTTTGTAATTGCTATGAAGACCGGTGTTTCTCAAAACGCGCGACGGGCTGCTAGTAGCGGTGTATATTTCTTCAAAAAATTACACGCACTTGTGCGCACAATACAACGTACAACATAATTACACGCTGTATCACCTACTTGTATTGTTTCAACAACATACAAATTACTAAGCCAATACCTTAAAGCAGTCGAAAGATACTACTAGCTAATAAACCTATGGTGTCATCCTATGGCATCGTTGAAAAGACTGTTATTGTTCCCGTGTT
This sequence comes from Meganola albula, assembly GCA_936450015.1. NCBI lineage: Eukaryota > Metazoa > Arthropoda > Insecta > Lepidoptera > Nolidae > Meganola > Meganola albula. The sequence continues at coordinate 5,576,428 of OW388161.1, read as the reverse complement.
GAGAATTTATGTTCTAACTAAAGCAATATCTCCATTGTTCACAGATTCAAAGTGAGCGTCACAGATAGCCCCACGATATCAGTGACTCCACCCCACAGCTTGGAGTACGTGTGCTCCAAGAACGGCACCAGTCCAAACGGCAGTATCGCACCGAACGGCATGGTCTCAAACAAGTCTGCAGCCACGGTCCTGCTGAGTCCCAGCTATTTGCAGAGCCCATGTCAATGCAACCAGTCTATAAAGGTGAGTTTGTTGTAATTGTTGCAAGCCTTGAGGGTTGCACCCTATACGAGATACCCTACTGAGATGGTCATAATTATTCTGATAAGATAGATACTTCTGAAATAATTCATTCCGACATGAAAAAACTTTTGATTCCTAAGATAAATAAAAAACTAAGAAGGTATTTGTTGTAAAAATTAAAAAAAGAACCAAAAGCTTTTTTGGAATTTTTTGGGACTTAACCCATCACTGCAATCCCACCACTGCTACTGTCGTAAGCCAGGACCAGCGGCACCGTAAAGAGACTCGTGATTTGAACCCGGCAAATTCCAGGATACATAAACTGTCTTAGATCCCGCACGAATTTATCAGAAAGATAATGGGAGGAGTTGGACAGTTAGATTGTCCATTTCCCTCCAGGCAAAGCGGAAGACAGCATAGAGGAAAAAGAGATATTTCAATTCTCACAATTCACATCAAAATAGAGTAAGCAAGGGGACCTACTAGAGCTGTTTCCAGTAATAATTAGGTAATGTGTTTTAAAACCGACACCAGTCCCAATGGCAGTATCGCACCGAACAGCATGGTAATGTGTTTTAAAACCGACACCAGTCCCAATGGCAGTATCGCACCGAACAGCATGGTCTCCAACGAACGAGTTCGCAGCCACGGTACCTACAGCTGAGTACAGCTATTTGCAGAGCCCGTGTCAATGAAACCAGTCCTTGTACCCTTTATAGGGAAGTCACGCCATTTCAATGACCCCGCGACTTCGGCTTCAACGGCAATGTTACACCGAGTGCTTGTAGTATTATACATATATGGTCACGCCGAATACAATAGACTCCAACAAGTCTGCAGTAATGGTCCGCTCGCGTATCGCCATCTGAGGTACAAAGTGATAAAACATTAATTAAATCTCTTATAGAACTATTTAACCACAGATAAAAGTAATGTAAGACTATTCGTCACTTATACATCGCTTGAATCATCATCACTGTCTGTGCAGCTTACGCGAGTTAAACGGTCTATCTATAGAACAGTACGTTAAGCTTTCGATCCGGTGTCCAGTCTCTCACCATCGATCGGACCCTCAGAGTGTAGGAAAAAAACTACACCTGCATCTGCGCCAACATTAGTTTACTGTACATTCCCTGCGTTATAGCGATTGGCTGCGGTAACCAACATCTGTATTATTTTAGGAAATTCCAATACACCTTACGAATGATTGATAACGCGTAACGACATTAACATTTAATCTTCCAACAGTCACGATAACGTGCCTCAATAATTAATTTGTTCATTAATATTGTCAGCAACACGTGCCAGTACCACCAGTTAACTTAATATCTATTCTGTGGTAGTTCCAAATGAGTGTGACGAAGATGATGGCCAAATAAATTTACTTAATCTTAATTTAAGATATTAAAATTATTGTACTGATGTCTAATTTAAGAAGAGAATTATCATTAGAAGCAGCAGAACGAATTTGGATGTGATATCCAGTCTTCTGTACTTTGATAAATCAAGAAAAGGAAGATACGGTACGCTCTAATAACTCAATCACTCAACCTGGGTCTCGGTGCATAACTACATGCAACGAGATACACACATCTGTGATCAAATTTAGATATTTACAGTGAACAATAGAAAAGGACGGACATAGGGCTTCACACAGCGTGCAAGCGAAATCACGATAGCCGTGCTGTTGAATGAACGACATTGCGATAGCGAAATACTCGATAGTCCGCGTGTGACTGAGTGTCGGTGAGGACGATGGACTCACTTTAGATGGACTACTTTTTTTAATTTATCTAAGCTTCTGTACGTTCTTTGAAGACAGCGATGCCCATGGACGTTGAGTTTAGAATGTTTGTCTGCACGCACTGCTAGTCAACACGAATAGACTACATCATTGCTTAACGAAATTGCAGAATAAAAAAATATGTTTATATTATTTATTATTATTATTTATTGTTAGCCCTCCTAATAGTAATACTATTAGGAGGGCTAACAGACACATAACATTTTGTAGGAAGCAAATTTGGTTAACAGTTTAGCTAATTACAAGCAAAAAAAGATTGAAAATTACCGTATTTTACCGAAAATTACCAATTTTAACATCAAACTAGATTTCCGCCGCGAATACGCCCGCGTGAACTACATATCATGCTCAGCCGTGGGATAAAAAGTAGCCTCAACAAATGGGCTATCTAACAGAGCAAAAAGTAGCTTCAACAAATGGGCTATCTAACAGAGCAAGAATTTTTCAAATCGGACCAGTAGTTTCCGAGATTAGCGCGTTCAAACAAACCAAACACTCTTCAGCTTTATAAATTACGTATAGATATCCTTTTTTACCGTACTAAGTATACCAAGGCAATTTTACCGTTCAACATTCTTACATCTCCCTCTCCATCTCACCGTTCACATGAGGTGACCAGCCCTTGCGTAGCTTAGGTACTTACACAATAATTTTTACACGCTTGATTTTACCTATTCCGTAAACTCCCCACTCCAAGATAAATCATTCACTGACCAGCATTTGCCATCAAATAAGAGTTTAATATTGAAATAAAACTACTCATTAACGGATTTTATCGTGGTTTATTTTAGATTTTAGATCCCGACGTATCATTTCTTTTCTTTTCTTTTTGTTTTTTTTTCTTTCTTCTTTTTTTCCCTTTCAATGTGTGATATTCGTGTAAGTCTAAGACAATACTAGAGTTTAATATTGTCATTTTCAGAGTGCAAGTGAAGTTGCTCTAGCGATGCCGGTGTCACCGGGTTGGAACGAGGAATTACCTCAAGGGTCCGACGGGCTCTCGTGGCGGCGGCTTCACATGTCACGGGCCAAACTGAAAGCCACCGCTACCACTTCTGAACTTCTTTCAGGTAATTAAACTAATTCTTTTTAATATATCCTTCTCGTTCAGATTATCCTCAGATTATGTCCAGTCTTCTCTTTTATATTTTTCTCACAAAAGATCGCAAGCACGCCTTTTTTAACCGACATAAAAAAGGAGGAGGTATCTTAATTCGACAGTATAGTGTGTTTGCGGTGTTGAAAGACAGGCGGTTATACAATGCGAAACCGTAAGATTAATCCACGAAGAGCACCTGCCAAAAATTTTGATAGGTGCTCTTCGTGGACAAGGCTAGGTGCTCTTAGCACAGGTGCTTTTCGTCTGGGTGCTCTAAGTGGACTACGTCAGAAAGGGATATCCCTTTCTTTCAACGGAATCACACTCATCAAAACGGTAGCTGTTATTTTGTTGTTTACCCATTAGAGTGCTAGTTGAGTGCTCCAAAATTTTGACGTGACAACGTCTTATAAATTGGTTTGCCGGGTGACACTTCAAGAAACTGCGTTACGCTCCGCTCATGTTATGCGCTCACAATGAGAGCGAGTGAGAGGCACGCGTCCCTTCCACTCGGGCATGGTTAGCCCGCCTAAGAGCGAGAGAGACAGACATAAAAAGTGAAAGGCACGCGTCCCTTCCACTCGAGCACATTTAGCCCGCCTAAGAGCGAGATTCTTTGTATAAATTAATGTTTTAAATATAATTCTTTGTATAAATAATTTTTTTAAATTGTTACTATTATTTCATCCTTCTTCCTACTATACGAATGAATATTCACATTAAAATTATTTTACCACTCAAAGTCGTTGTCACGTAAAACTTTCGCCCGTATACCGACTTTACAGGCAACCAATTTTTTTTAATACAGAACAACATACACACAACAGAGTCAGTCTGTTCATATTTATAGCAAAATAAATTATCTTAATAACACTATTATTACATTATTATAGTTACTTAGTATAATTTTAATCAGTTGAACGCCTCATAAACCGCAACATTTAATATGCATTATTCAAGTGCAGTGTCATGTCACAACTAAGCAAAAACGGTTTTGCACATACATACATATCTACTTAGCACACCTACTTAGCACAAATCTAAAATGTTTGAATTTTTATCACAAGCATAGATAACATATACCTACTCACGGTTTGAATACGTACGGTGGTATCTATGGTGAGCAAACAAAAGACATAAATGCGGTTGAATTCGAGCACAAATTAATACTTTTTTACGGATGACCTAACTCAATTTGACGAAAAGCCCCTTTATTGGTAAGCCGTCCGAAGACAGTCAAACTGATCAGGTACTATGAAAACTGCCTTGAGGGCTCCTCGTTGGGGATGAACCTCGGCTCACACATCTCTAAATTTAGAGGATCGGGCTGTACAAATGAATATTTTGTATCTACCTTTTTATATATACTTTTAAACTTTCGCGTTGCATTATTAATATTTATATTTATCATAACGGGCAATTAACGCGCTCACCTTTAGTTTGGCTTTACGTTTCGACACGGGTTGCACCGGTTGTGGTCGCAAACACACTGATCCAGCGAAAGAGCTCCGTTGAAAAGAAAGAGAAAGAATTCTTTTTTTTTTGCTGATGACCTAACCCAATTAGCCGGAAGGGCCTCTATTGGTTCACCGGACTTTTTCGGTGAGCCGTCCGAGGACGGTCGAACCTATCAAGAAAAAAAGTCGAAAGAGTTCATTTTTATATTAGGCTAAAACCAGCACCATAATACGGTAGCGGCACGCATATAGTTTTTATATGGTTTTTAAAGCTAAGAAAAGAATAAAAGAACAAAAGCAAAAACAAACGAAATGTACGTAAAACAAGAAATAATAATAAAACAAGCAATATAAAAAAAAAGGTAAAAAGAAAAAGTAGTGTGGCCCATCAGTTTCAAACACAAACTGTTTAAGATGGATTCCGCACGAATTCTATCAGAGTTTAGTAGAATAAATTGCAAAGTTTAGTTGTCCACTTACCTCCGAGCAAAGCGGAAAACAGCACTAAATAATGCTGAGGTAAAAATGCCTCATTGAAATAGACCTACCTGCTTTGATATATACAGAACAACCACTATTCAAGGGCGGGACGTTTAGCTGTTCTACGGTACGTACTAATTCATGTTTCACTTTTTCCAGGTTTCGCAATGGTGGCTATGGTGGAACTCCAAATAAACGAACCTACGAACGTGCCAGAATGGCTGTTTGTTATGTTTGCAGTATGCACTACAGTTCTAGTAGCAGTCCATATATTTGCTCTGATGATCTCCACCTATCTACTGCCGAATATTGACGCAGTCAGTAAAATGGAAACCCCCGGAGCTCCAGCGACAGCGTTAAGGGACTCCCCGCATGAACGAATGAGGGGATTTATAGAATTAGCTTGGGCTTTTAGTACAGTTTTAGGTAAGTTTGTATAATAAAATAGTAAAAAATATTAGAAACCATCCAGTTGTACGTACTTAATCAATTTTGAGATACACCGCACGTTCCTGCCTTTGAAAAATAAAAAAAAATATGAACAAGGTAATTCTGACCATTGGCCGAAACGGTAGCACCACATACGCCTTAGCACTCCGATTAAGTAAAAAAGTTACTACTTAAGCCTTGTTTAGTAAATAGAATATTAGAATAATGGTTACAACAAAAGCCTAAATTGGTAATTCGGCTTAATATGCCATAATGAACTTACCAATTTAACTTTGCTACAGACTTAACCAATATTCTTCTTATTCTAAATTTAAAAAAGAAGGAAATGACTGACATGTCAACGCACAGTCCAAACGGGCGGGTCTAGACTCCAAATTTAGCTTTGACTACGATTAGAAAATCAGACTTGGTTAAGACTTTATCTTAAACAACAGACATGGCATTAGCCTATTGGACTTTGGAAAAAAAACAGACATGGCGTTAGCCTTTTGCGTTTTATAAATTAGACATTGCCTTTGGCATATATTTTACCTAGACAGAAAATAGAAATAAGACAAGGCTGTATGGTCAAAACCTTTGCCTGCCTATTTAGCACAACAACACAACAACAACAATTTAGCACGTAGCTTCCGTATGAGGTCTAGGGGTGCACTGAGAAAGGATTTTTCAAAACCACGCGGCGATAAGAGAAAATAATAACAATAATATCATATTTACATATAACATATTTAAATAAAATATGAATTATGTCACAGATAATATAATACTATTTATGTTATTTTTATTTGATTTGTTTTTATTCAAAAAAAGAAATAAAAGAGTGAAGAAAGAGAGGACAGAAATAGAGGAAAAAGAGAGAGACAGAAAATAATACAATATAGTTAATTATTAAGGGTCACCAATATTTATGATTTCTCCTTTTCACAGGTCTATTCCTCTTCTTGGTGGAGATAGCTATACTGTGCTGGGTCAAGTTTTGGGACTACTCCTTCGCAGCTGCAACTGCTGCAACTGTTATTGTTATACCAGGTAACACCATTATCTAATAAGTCAGTAGGTACCTATAATCCTATGGAAAAAAGAACATCTATGATCCTGACGCATTTTCCAGTTGTATAATCTTCAACTATGTATACCTTTCCGCACGTGACTTCGCCCGCATTTCATAGGTACCATACCCAGCAGTGAGATAAAAAGCCTACCTTAAATGGGCTATGTAACAGTGCAAGACTTTTTCAACTCAGACCAGTAGCCCTTCAGACTACCGCGTTCAACCATACAAACTCTACAAGTTTATAATATCAGTATCTACTATCTATAATATAATAATAATATAATGTTTTCACACATACACACAGCGCCATCTAGTCCTAAATTAAACAATTATATTTAGCAATACTAGTAACGGATAAATACTTAAATACATTTTTTTGTAAATATTTACATAATATAGATAAATTACACCTAGACACAGAACAAACAATCGTGCTCAGCACATAAAGATTTATGCTGGGTGGGAATAGAACCTACGACCTTCGACTTCGCAGGCAGGGTCACTAACCACTAGGCCAGTCTCTATCTATAGATGTGATTTTTTAAATCAAATGTGACGTATGTATTCTCTTTCTGAAGGATGGACGAGGTAACAGGCGGAGCTATCATGTTGATGTTTTCGCCTGCGATTTCGTTCACGTTCTTCGTAATATTTGATTTTAAGACCACTATCAGAAGAAAAAATCATTGTTAAATTTCATCAAAATCCGTTCAGCTGTTGCTGTAAAAGAATAAAGAAGCATCCATCAGTATTTTTAAACTTAGCAGTTAAAAACATAAATACCCATTCTTGTTATTTTTTTTCTTTTTCAGTATTAATTGTGTTCGTGGCGTTTGCGATACACTTCTACCACTCTTTAGTAGTACAAAAGTGTGAGAACTCTAACCAGGACATCGAACAGCTGGAAAATATGAAGAGAGACCTGGATACTGCTACAGTTAAGGTTAATATGTTCTAAACATGGAACATTCTGGAAACTGTGACGTCATGCGTCCAGAAGGTTATGCCTACTGTGTTCTGTGGTCTGCAGAAGTGTACCAGACGAGTGTATGCCATAAAACTATTATAGTACTGTCTAAAATTGCTTATAAAGTTGTGATAAAGTGCTACAAAGTGTGATCACTGAGCTAGTAATCACTACAGTGTGATATTCGTTAGTGCTATGTTCTTTTTTTGAATTAGTCAAAATGTCTATGGACAAAAAACATGAGTCTCGTTTATATTATCGACTAGCTGCCCCGGCGAACTTCTTGCAGCGTATTTTTCACCTTTTAAACCTTCCTTGGACTTGTTTAAGTACTTTAAGATCGAAATCAGTCAAATCGGTGCAGCCGTTCTCGAATTTTAATGTTACAAACATTTATTTAGAGAAAGAAGGTTATCGAACGCGACGTTTAATTTTTCTTATTCAAATAACGAAATCTTAATAATGTACCTAGTTATGAAATAATCGAGATACGAAATGAACACAGACTACTAAGAGAACCGAAATGAATACGAATTATAGATACCGAATGCATACGAATATTCTAAGTTCAAATTATTATAGAAAACATTTTTGAATTTAGAATATCATAAATTGAATGGCTAATAAGCAGACGCTATTTTGTCACCTTCGTCGTTTTGTAACTCGTTTTATAAGTTAACTGACTGCTTGGACCTGAGCAAAAAGTACCTATAAAAAGTACCTACCTCCCTTAGAAAAAAATAATAACACTACCTAAGTATTCTTTGTCTGTGCACTTAATGTGAGATTTTAACAACTTGCGTTAGTAAAATTGTGGAATTTTAACCGCGCCACCTGGCAGAATACTAAAAGAAACAATTTTTACCATAAGTAAGTCCGGTGAACTAATAAAGGCCCTTCCGGCCTGATCAGACTTGACGTTAGATAACTCACATTAGGGCACTGTACCTAAATTTTTTATGTCCGTCATGTAGATTTATGAATCACAAATTACAAATGCCTATGTACCTACAGTTTTTATTTAGTTATGATCTAACTTTCATGTGCTTTATCTACTATTTAAAAAAATTACCTGTCTAATATCTTTTGTAATCTAACAGACGAACATAATATAATTATGATTTTATACAAAGGAATTATACCTGGAATGATGTTGATTTGTTTGTTATATACCTCCACAAGTGTCCAATGAACTTAAATTACTTTGGATTTTTTACCAAATATTTAAATATTTTATTTAGCAAGGATGTAACAAAGGTATGTATTCAGTTGACTATGTCCAATTATGGACGTAGGTCTAACTGAAAAACATAGAAAGGTACAGTCAACATCAAAATTATCAAGGCAAATAACAGGTAGGTACTAGGTAGCTACTGATGGTTTAAATTGAAATTATGCCTTGTTAAGCTGTTTTAAGTAGATTCGCTAAAGTGTTAGTACACCATCAAGCACTTAAGAGACTATAGCAGCGATTGGATGTAAATTGCCAGATTCACTTGCGAGTGTACTCCGCACGCAGCTTCTCTTTGTTACGCAGCAGAGTATGCGTTGACAATAAGCGGCACTTATTTCTTAATTAATACAAACTGCACCTAAATAACTAATTTACTGATACATGTAGGTATTGCCTATTAACTTATTTCCCTTTTAAATTCTAACAAGTTGCTGTCTTTAAATCTCTGTTTCAATTTTATTTTTCACGACTACAGAATCTATAAAATTTACTTTTGCCAAGATAACCCCTATGAGGTTCGTTTAATAAATCGCTGCAGGCAGCTAAATAGCGTCTGAAAGACTTACGGTCTTATTCATAAAAATCTAAGACTTTAGTTTAAAATGGACTTTGTCTCATTCTTACTAGTAGAAATGTCAAGATGACAGACAAAGACAAACGAATTATAAACCTATTTTAGATAAAATGAGCGTATAAGATGTTTATGAATACGGAGTAAGTTTACAATGAAAACGAATAGAGTAAATACTTGTTAAATCTGCGAATATAAATAAAATCTCTTAGAAAATAAGCTGTAGGTACTATTTAATAGAGATATTTTAAAAGTACAAAGACGATAAGTAAATCTGTACTTTATGCTGAAGACATACTCCCTTACATTTAACAAACCGAAGAAAAGCTTATTTAAAATGTCACAAAGAAAATGACAAAACATGTTTAAGCTATTTTGAGCTTATGATTTGTTTAAATTAAGGGGGTTAAGGTCGAATATTCTGTGTATCTGATGTTTATATATGGTGCTAAAATAGTACCTAATTTGTTAAGACTGGAATAGTTTATCAGTCTCCCAATATCTACTGTTTAATTATAAGACTGTATACCCTTGAATTTTATATCTGTATATTATATACCTATCAAATATTTATTTATTCAAATACGGACCAATAAGTATAAGTTTAAATTCGAATGAAGTAATCTGTGAGCTATATTGTGATTGTTTAAAAAATGATATTTTCAAGAATAAAGATATTTGTTGAGTATTTTATTGTCTTTTTAACTCATTTTATCATGATTCTAGCACTTAATTTATCCTAATATTTTAGACTCTAATTTATATCACACCACTAGCCCTAACCATCCCATTGCTGAGCAAAGGCCTTGCCCACCTCCAAACTGTCCTAGAATTCATGTATTTTTCTCCACCGTACACATATTTCACACTAAAAATGTATCTTGCTTGCATACATAATATTAATTATGAGCATAAGTTTTCGACGTTCATTATACTAACGTTATTTTTAAACTTTGCTATTTAACTCTGTAACCCAAATCACATGTCAGTCCCGTAGAGTTGGTCCTTAAAATCGAAATAATTAAAAAACAAACAACAGTGAAACTTACATTTATTACTAATGAAACGGTACAAAATCAAACAACCTTACACACCCCTAGCATTATACTTCTTACACGTTACCGCTTAATTACATCAAATAGTACTAAGTACAATACATCTAACATCGTTTAATTCTATAATATTACTCCTTAAAACGACCATAGCGTGTGAATAAGAATAATTTTATAAATGGATATTCAACTAAAAAGAAATACAGTGAATTTGACGCAAGGTATGTCAGATGTCCCGCGGCAAAATTAGGGAATAGATGTCTTTAAATAGGTAATACGTTATAATAAATTGACAGCACTACATGGAACCCGCGCTATAAAAGAAACGAATCCAAAATGGCGGCTTAGACTTGTAATTATAGTCTGGACCTATTTTTTAATACTGGTTGTTTTATTGCAAATATTTATAAGACAAACAAGTAATTGAACTCGAAATTGACGGCTTCAATATTTTGCTAGAACGTATAATATGCCTCTACTACTGAATACATATGTAGTTAAAATAGAATATTAGTTTTTTGTGTTCTGTGATTAAAGACAGCAATAACGTGTGAGTAAGAGGGGATGATTCGTACCGCAATTTATGATTCGTTTCTCAATTAACGCGGGTTATACAAGTCATCTCACACACAGTCGACGCGATCTGGGGATAACTTATTTTTTACAAGTGTGGAATACTAGCACTAAAAAAAAATTGGTTGCCTGTAAATTCGGTATACGGGCGAAAGTTTTACGTGACAACGACTTTGAGTGGTAAAATAATTTTAATGTGAATATTCATTCGTATAGTAGGAAGAAGGATGAAACATAGTTGAGTGGGAGAGAGACGCAAGGCATTCGGCGGGCCTCTCTCTCGTTCGGTGACTCATCGTAACGTTACCGAGCGTTACACTTTTTCATAAGTGCCTCCCAGCCGCAACCTAATTTAAGACGTTGTCACGTCAAAATCAAAAATCAAATTTTCTTTATATTGGAGTAATATTGTCTATAATTCTAACTTATGATTTTATTTTTTTATATTCTGTATCCTATTTCTTACATATTGTTTAGGTAGGCTGATAAGCTAAACTGAATCATAAAAAAATCCGGCAAACAATGCACACTAGATAATCTATTAGGTAGGTAGTTAATGAATTAAAAAAAACTTAATTACCTAATTTAATATGTAGGTGCAATATAGTTTGAAAAGTTAGAAGTCAAATATTTTTTTTTATTGATGAACTTCTCGGTATATGCATGTGTCACGTGGTCGTAACATCGTGGCTAGAAAACAGAAAACCCTAATTGAGATTACTACACATACTATCGAGGATAATGGAACTATTCTCTTTACATGAAATCAAGCTACTAAAATTGTATTAACAGATTCAATAGAACAAAACATCTTAACACTAACAGATTACATAAGTAAATAAGTCGTGATGAGAGGAGAAAATAAGCTTGTCATCAGTAATTTACAATAAACAGTGACACGACACTTATTTATAGAATCTTTTCCGATTAAGATGTTATGTAATATTGTCTGATATTAAACTCTTGTGGCTGACTGTACCCTCGCCTTCGACCTCTGTAACAAAATATTTTTAACCCTTTTTAGTATCCTACTGCTCAGCACGAGTGTTCTCTCCACTACCTTACGGGGCAGAGTTTAGCCCTTAATCCACACACGCTGGTAAAGTGCAGGTTATTGGATGTCACGTCTTTGGATGATTAGTTTATAGACATGCCGCTTTCCTAACGATGTATACTTTTACCGATTCTGAGCAGCGGCGACTAAAATAGTTCATACAAAACGGATAATTACTATATTCTGTAGCGAGGATAGAAAAGTCCTGCTTAGTTTTGGGTGTAATATAATTCCGTCGCGATGAAAGCCAAGCGTTACGTAAACGTACACAAGCATATATAAGTATGTAGGTCAATAAGTCAATAACTTCTATTCAAATCAATTTAAAATTCAATGTTATTTTGAACGGTTTTAGAATAAATAAGATTTCGTAAAATTGAGCTCAGGCGCATAATGAGTTTCAGAGTTATGTACAATCACCAACAAAAGTATCTGAACAACATTAAACTATACAAAATGCTGTCACTGTTTGATGTTATGACTAGTAGATTAGATTATCTGCCAAAAACCATAGACAGCATGATGCATACAAATTGATGAAGTTGCAGATCTGATTTAAGGTAATAGTGCGAATAATCTGCTTTGAATTTGAATTTGAATTGAATATGCTGATCGTCGTGCTAGTATACGCCGTCAATGGATGGCTTCAGCATTAAATCAGTTGAAAAACGATTTAACTTCAACTATAGAGATGACAACAATTTCTTTTTTGTTTTGTTCGTCAGATAGATAAATTAAAAAACATTGGACGCGTATTTTTCTTCTGTGTGCCCTAAAGGTCACGGCGATACGTCCAAGCGAAGTCTCGAATGCCGCACACCTAAGTAAAATTAATACAACTATGACGTAGCACCCTCCTACTCCATAACTTTTATACGTTATATTTTAATATGGTTACATTTCAATGGTAAAGCAAAAAATAGACTGTTTAACCTTTATATATAATCTTACTGACAACTAATTAAAATACGATTTTCATACCTTGTCGTCATTCCTATTGTTTCAGGCTGTTGTGTACAGCAACTTTTGTTACTGATTGTACTTATAGCTTACATTATTTGAGTAACATTCAATATGAAGGTACTTAATACGTTCTAAACATAATACATCATTTACTATCACATTTCAACATCATCTGTAACACTATGAACTAGGTCTGGAACTAACACTCCATTCCTTCGTGCCTCCACAAAGGAATGGGGTGTTTGTGTGTGTTTTTCTTCTGTTTTCTCATCTTCTTTTATCTTTTCTAAAATGTTCTCTCTCGGTTTCCATACTACTAGGGACATTCGAGGTTTCTCTAGTCTGTAAGCAAAAACATTAGATAAACAACTAGATCACTCAATAAATGTTCAATAAACTTATTTTAGACGACCCAGTACATCTAGTATTATTTACAAACTAGCTTCCGCCTACAACTTCACCTGGTGTGGTACATAATGGGATAAAAAGTAGCCATGTGTCTAGACCATAATTTATCTATTTCAAATTTCATCCAGTTTAGTCCAGTAGCTTTTGTGTGAAAGAGTAACAAATATACATCCGTACATTCTTACAAACTGTCTTATTTATTATATTAAATAGTAGGATTTGTCAAGCCATTCCTGAGTTTTATAATCAAGCTGCACTTCATTTTAATTATTGACTAGACGCCCCGGGGAACTGAAACTTGCTTGGATCTGTACAAACATTTCAAAACCAAAATCAGCTAAATCTGTCAACTAATACATTTTAGAGAGACTAGAAGAGAAGTGTTCTAATTTTAAACAAAGAGGTTGTAGATTCAATAATCTACTTTAGTTTAATTACAAAATTTGTAGTGATTACATATTTCTTATCTTCCTGTTTTCCTTCAATTATATGAATACAATTGAAACAGATATGGGAAGTTTTGGTCTTTTTAGCAACCATGGCACCTGGCATCACGATGTGAGAATGTAGACATTGCTATAAATCAGTACTGAGGGTCAGTTCTGGTATGTAGTAACAGCATTTTTTGAGTAATGTCTACATTAGAAACTGATAGGTCACATTGTTCACTTTCTGTATTTTTTTTTTATGTTTATTTTTATTTGTTATTTGATTTTGTGTTCTGTTTGTATCAAATAAAAACTTTTACTTTTTCTTTCATAATACATATCCTTACCTTTCAATAAGAGCTGGTGGTAGTAAAGGCTCTTCTTGAAACTTCTTGAGTTCCTCTGACAGAACTATGGTGTGCCCTTTCAGTTTCTCACTGACTTGTGTTGTAGACATGTCCATATTGACATCCATCACATCATCTGTGGACAGTTTGTGTGGTGTATACTCTGGGGATATGTGCAAGCTGTTAAGATGAGCAGCCATCTTTTCTTCTGTTATTAGCTGTTTTGCTGGACTGGAAATAAATGAAAATTACGATAGATGAAAAATAATCTCTATAAAATATAGGTATTCTGAATATTTCATGGCTGGATTGAGCAAAAATATGTTTCTACCTATACTTGAATTTTAATAGCATCTCAAAGTTGGGAATTGTGGAATCAATACAGTATGTTCCAATATGATTCCTATAATTTGTAGGACTAAAAATAGTACGGGATACATACATTACAGGTTCGATATCCAAACTTTTTCTCTTGCAGTGAATAACAGGGCTCACTCTCTGTTCCATAGGAGGCGGTTGTGCAGTGAACTGAACGAGTTGCGGCGGTGAAGACAAGCCCCAAGGAAGCCCTTGCATGTTCCACGGAGTCCCAGAAGGCACAGGCATTACATGAGCCTCTTGCACACCACGATTATATGGAATTGTGGAGAGGGCTTGTTGAGCAAACATTTGTTTCGCTAATTCGTCAGACTGATTGTACGGAAAGTTGGAATACCCGTAGACATCCATTTTTGATGTGTCAACCAGAATTATATGTAAAATTTCGATCTTTAGGCTCGAAAAGTTATAAATTCGCAATAAATAAACACAATAATCTGCTTCTTCAATGACATGCAATGAATGACAAAAAGAACGAATGAAATTGATTGATATATCGAAATTTCTTGAAAGTTCTGTTGGTTATGGTTGTTGATTTACTCTCTCGCCCCACTTATCGGTATCCCTATTCTGAAGACCCCATTTTAGACCCCCACACCATAGAGACGCGACGGATAGTGGCATGTTATTTGTCCGTCATGTCAATGTTGTCAATGTCACTAAAAGCCTAGCTAGCTTGTCTTGTCTGTGTGTGTTCGTCGTTCTATTTCAATTTGATGGGGCGAGTTCTAATCCAACCAAAGAAAAAATATCCACTTAACTTTCACTTTCGCGTCTCATCGATCGTGTTTCTGAATTGAAATTTTAATCTACTGGATAGTGGACTTTTCTAACTAAAATGCTATAGCTTGCAAACAAATCTGTGTCCACATCAAAATGGGTTTAGACTTTGATGTGTTTGAATTTTGCAAAAAACTGCGGCAGAACCGGCCGCCGCCGTATCAGTGTCCTTTAGAGAAATGTGACAAGATTTACAAGAGCTTATGTGGTTTGCAGTATCATTTAGTTAATTATGATCATGATAATCCGACACCGGCGACACCTGCTGTGGCTAGCCATCGTAAAAAGGGCCGAGGTAGGGCTGCCGTGCCGACTGGTGATATAGCGTTACAAAGCCCGCCAAAAGAGGCGCTAACATTTGCTGAAGCACAGAAAGTGGTGCAGTTTGAGATAGATGGAAAGATAAGCAGGATTCCTATAGACCAGCCATTGTCCATCATGTCTCTGGAAGAGTGGGAGCGGAAGAATGCTGAGCTGGAGAAACCGCTGCCTATAGTGGAGCCGCCTGTAGAACCTCATGTTAAGTTACCTGAAGCCAGTTATAAGGTAGAAGTTACATTTTGTCTTTAAACATAAGTACCAAGTTGACCTAGCTTTGTGCCTTCTTTTTTTGAAATTATATTATTGGGCTTCCAAAAGACCATTATTTCTTACCAAAAGTCCTTTAAAAAAAGCTTAAAAAAGAAAGAAAAATATTTATCTGTGATTCCAACGGGGATCATCTGGTTTCATAACTGCCTAAACATCCACCATCATAACATTATGGATTGTGAATATTGATAGCTAGCATTTATATTATAGCAGTTCTTCATTGCCTCAAAACACAAATAAAATGACGTTTTCTGTAAATGAATCCTAGCTATATTGATTTATCGTTCCTATTTCCCCTGTATTCTAAAAATTTCATGAAAATCGTTGGAGCCATTTCTGAGATTCAGATTTTATATACAAGAATTGTTTTTTATAAGGTATTGGATTTAGACTAACTTATATTATTATTTGCCATACATATCCAATTATTTGTGTGCCAATGAGAAGGCACATATCAGTAATAATAATTATATCGTAGGATACTAATACACTAATACACAGCCACCTGATCCCAAACTAAGCAGAGCTTATGTTATGGAAATCAGATAACTGATTATAAACTACATATAATACTTTTCTTTTGTAAATACATACTTAAATATAGATAATTACACCCAGATTCAAGACAAACAGACATATTCATCACACAAAGGTCTGTCTCGGTTGGGGATCAAACCCCTGACCTGCGGCGTGAAAAGCAAATACATATCTTACCAACCACACCAAACTTAACATATTTGTGCTAAGGCAATTTACATGGACTAACTAACCCCAAATAATACTTTTAGCTAATACCTGATTACAACGAGCGAGTATGTGATGCACCTCCTCGACCCAACGCCTACATACGTTTCATTGAGAAATCTGCAGAGGAGTTGGATGGTGAAGTGGAGTATGATGTTGATGAGGAGGATACCGCATGGCTGGCTATTATCAACAAGACAAGAACCAAGCAAGGCTTGCCGCCAGTCACGGTTGATACATTAGAGCTGCTCATGGATAGATTAGAGAAGGAGTCTTATTTTCAAGTAGGTTTATTATAATACTAGTCATATCATGGCATGCAATTGAAGGTGAAATTTTCACACCTAAGGTGACATTATTGAAATTTTAGTAGGATTCTCGTACTTCTCACTTAGGAATGAAGCAGCATTCTAATTTTAAAAGATTTTTTGAAATCTGTCCAGTAGTATAATTGTTACAAACAAAAACTAGACTCCAAACTAAATCAAAAATTAAGTAAACCCTGATACATTCTTAGCTAAGAGCCATCTTTTTCCATCTGTATAGGATCTATATAGTGCCAAACTTGCTTACAAATACACGCATCAAATTTATAACACCTCTCTTTTTTGTAGGGTATTAAAAATATGTCAAAAACTTAAAATATATTTCTCATATGAAAGTGGTCTGGCTATTAAAATCAGCACTAAGTAGTTTTGTTACCACAGGCAACACAAAACGGTCAACAAACAGCGGCAACAGTAGACGAAGATGCCGTCTGCTGCATCTGTATGGATGGCGAATGTCAGAATACCAATGTCATTTTGTTCTGTGACATGTGCAATCTTGCAGTTCACCAAGATTGTTATGGGGTAAGTTTATGGTGCTAGTTTTTAGTTGTGACATATTATACTAAAACTTGGCTCTCGAGAGTATCTGCAATGAATATCCACAGAAGAACAAAAGTCATATCACATATGGGTAGCTATCATAGTTAGCAAGTTGAAATGACATTGGGCAAGCCACTCTTAGAGCTTAACCCAGCACTGCAATTCCGCCAGTGCTTCTGTTAGCAAGGATCGACAGCAATACCATGAAGAGACTGTTGATTTGAACCCAGTCAAGTCCCGGGACATCTAAAACTGTCTTGGATTCAACACGAATTTATTAAAAAAGATAATAGGAGTTAGTAAGTAACAATTTTTACTCTTAGAACTATCAACTGTTGGAGAAGAATGAATATTGAGAATGGTTATTGAGGGAAGAACATAAATTGTGATTGGTGCGGCGACGCACTGCGTCCGCTCCCCGCTACTCTTACGCTCCTTACAATGCGTTCAAAATTGGTTGCCCTGTTGCACGCCCATCCATCCTATGACGCGTCGGTAACATACATGGTATTAACCAATTTCTAAAGAGAAGCCGATGGGAATCTGCTTGTATGAAGTCTTAGCCACAGTAGAATGGTCATTTATTTGTGGCCATCTACTGGTATCTTAATACCTACTAGAAATATTGTATGAAATTGGAATCATCAAAAGTTGGCGGGTATGTAAAATTTTGATCGGTTCTTTCAAGTTCTTGTACCTGGGGACCCAGCTATCTATTCTATAATGTGGCAGATTCGTGGGATAATCTTTTGACAACTGTTTTTCCTGACAAATATAATCTGAGGCCCTTCTAGGCTAGGATGAATAGGCGCTTACTGATTCCATTGTACCAACTTTGCCTTCATTGACACCAATAGAAATGGAGAACAAATATAATATACATTGTTTAATCCCAGGTACCATACATACCAGAGGGCCAATGGCTGTGTCGTCGATGTTTACAATCACCATCAAGGCTTGTCAACTGTGTTTTATGCCCTAACACTGGAGGTAAGGCCTAGTTCACTATTATTCTAGGATTATAAATTAATTTAATTATTATTATTGGTCTTAATGTTTTACACCATGTAAGAAAGAATATAAAAATGCTCATTTCTAATAGATTTCTTAAAAGTAAACGAGAATCTCCAATATTTATTCATAAAAATATGCCTAATATTAATTTAAAAAATATTTTTTAATCTGGTTCTTTAATTCACTAAAACACCATCACTATTATCTGTGCGGACGTGACGTCAATTTTGCTATTGTGACGTTTTAAATCAAACAGCATGGCGACTTCCGTATCCGCGCGCCAAGTAGACATCACAAATAAAAATATTTTGCATTATTCAGCTTTATAAAACCGAAATAAAATTTCTGCGGGTTTATTATGTCCTCAGAATTGATTTCAAACAGTCTTCCGAAAATTGTAAAATATCCTTTATTGCCAAGGCCAAAAAATACCCAAACTGCGCGGCCGCATGTTCTAAGCTAGCGTCGATTAATACGTATATTATTTTATATAGTTTCTATACCCCACCCTAGAATCTTCTAGCTAGATATTATTGTTATATTATTCATAGAATTTGTTATTTTATATAACAGGAGCTTTCAAACAAACGGATCAAGGTACTTGGGCGCACGTGGTGTGCGCGCTTTGGATCCCTGAAGTGCGATTTGCTAACACTGTGTTTTTGGAACCTATTGGTAAGTATTTCATGCCTATAAAATTAAATTATTTTAGTCACTGAGACGATTCTTACTAGACACCGTATAGCTGGGCTTCGCGCTCGCCTAACTTATATCTACCACTATAATAATATATCAACCGATCATAAGCTAATTTTAATCGGTTCGTTCAAGGACAAGAACTTGAACGAACCAATCAAAATTAGATAGAAGTGTAAAGTGGTGTCTTGTGCTTTAACTACACTATTAGCTTTCGCCCGCGTGGTCTCCTTTCATTTTCACTCATTCATTTCATTCACTAATTCACTCCAGGCTCAGTGGTTTGCGCTGTGTAAACTATGTGTATTGTTGTAGATTCCATCGAGACGATCCCAGCGGCGCGATGGAAGCTGGTGTGTATGGTGTGCAAGCAGCGCAGCGCAGGCGCATGTATACAGTGCCACAAGACCAACTGCTACTCAGCATTCCACGTCACTTGCGCTCAACAAGCCGGGTATACACTCCACATTTGACAACATATCTATACTTAAACAATGTTAAGACTAGTATTGTCTTAGATTTACGCGAATATCACACATTGAAAATTCAATGTTAAGACTGTTATAAGTTCTAGTAAGCACCGAAAGTCCAGCGCCCTACCTTACACTAGTCGTGTTGGTGAATCCGTCCCCATCTGTCTCTGAAAGTGTACGGAATAGAGTCTATACTTGTGTGCGAAATCATTAGAGCACTATAAAATCTCCCGCATACTTGACTAGTCAGGTTAGACTAGCTGCATTAGCTGGTGAAGACGAGTACCGAAATGGCTACAAGAAGACACTTAGTAGCCATAGCTGACTTGCGGTCTGTCTGTCCGCGACATGTCTCATAAATTGTAGATAGACGTTAGGAAGAAAGTGGACAGTTTCACTGCCGCTGTTGCTATTAAAGATCAACGCAGACGTGGCCGCACCGCACGCGTCGCATTCGCTTCACCCTTAGTACGAGTTGTCAATACCAAAAAGCAATATTTATTCTTTTATCGAACATTTAAAATTTAATATAATAAATTTGAAAACGCATTTTGACAAGATTAAATTCAAATTTTTTTTCATATTGACGAATTTGTACTAAGGTTACTGTCCGCGCCGCAGCCAACGCAGATGTTCTTGTCGCCGCACGCATCGCACTTGATTTAAAATGGAACAGAATGTCAGCATTTTTGCCGTCATTAGCTTCGGTTCGGGGAGTTCGGTCGTTTTAGGTACTGTGGCGATTACGGCGCGGGCAGGTTTGCGACGTAACACAGAACTTCATATAAAGAATTCGGATGATGCGCGTGCGCTGCAGCCTAAGTCTGTGTTCACCTCGACAATAACGTTTCACAACGTTTTATTCTGAAATAGTCACTATTCGATTTGATGTCGTTTTTCTTTTTTTTTTTCATTCAAACCTTACTAACACAGAACTACTAAAAATATAAATTATGTGTAACAAATGTAATTTTTCAGTCTTTACATGAAAATGGAAGCGGCTGGTGCTGGCCGGGACCCGAGCCAACCAGTGCAAGTCGCTAAAATGGCGTACTGTGATGCTCACACGCCGGCACATATTCTACAGGTTAGTTTCCAAATGGTTTTTAATGCACCTGAAACAAAATAAACCCTTATTTTTCTTTAGTTCAATATAAATTTTTCGAGATTGCTAGATTATTAAGTGAAAAGTGTGGAATTAATGTTTATGGAAGTGAGAGCAGCTTAACATAGTATGCATGGGTCTCTGTTTTGAAATATATGTTGCGAGTTCGATCTAAGGCCGTGCCCACATATCTTTCTATAAATTCCTTCCTTGCTGTTCCACATAACGTCATGGAGAAACCGTCATATCTTAAAACAACATTTTAGTACATTCACCAACCCGCATTTCTCCAGTATATGTGGATTAAGGACTAAAGTCTCTAAACTCTTAATATGTTGAGAGAAGTCCCGTGTCCATTCTTTGGACACTAAAGGAAGTATAACTAGGTACTACTTTGCGTTTCCAATAAGGATATGACTGGAAATCCGCCATCTTGGATTGAAATGCGCAACAACTTCACATTGTTGAGTATGGTGGGCAAAAATGTATCTTTGTTATAATATCACAATTATATGAAAAATAAATCAAAATGCTTACATTTTATTGCCGTTCGAGTAAGATCGGACATTTAGAGTCGAATATCGTTTCGACAGTCGAACATATTTTATTATCTTCCGACGAAAAAAGCGGTGTTATAAGATAAAACGTATGTATAGGTACGTGTATGTGTATTTGTGTACAGATTTGTGGCATCGTAGCGCGTAACTTTACATAGGTCGGTGGATGTATTTAGCTACCTACCTAATTAAAGTTTTCTACATATATTACTTTTCCATTCATTTTAAAATAATATTATTGTCTGTGGTTTGATATTTAGTGCTGACGCTACTTTAGCTTGGTTTTTGGTTTGAAGTTAGCCGCGAGTCCAGTCTTATTCTTATTTGAAACGTACTATGTACTATAAGTCTATTTTTTTAAGTATAATTAATATTGGTATAGGAAAGAAGAGCCCAGGAGTCTGAAGGTGATTCTAAGTCAAATGACTTGAACGCGATTCGTCAGAAAGGGAGAGAGAAGATTAAACAGGTCAGTTAATAAAAATTACCTTATAACAGGCACATGATGTACTGGAGGTATCAAAAGGGAATATTACTTACTAAGAACTACATAAGGACCGGGCTCACTTTGAATAAGTTTTCGTTGGAATTTTACTTGTGAGTTCTCACGCACGAAATATCTCGACTTTTAACACGTTCAACGTCAAGTGCCCCATGTATGGGTCACTATAAACTAGCTCCACACGTCCGTGCCCCATGTATGGGTCACTACGCAACGACCAGATACCTACGCACTAAGGGAAATTTAGCAAAGGTTAATAGTGAGTTAGTAGTGAGAGTTTATCTCAGTGCAAGAGTCTCTGTTAAAGCACCTACTGAAATGAATTACTAAGTATTTCCAGTAAAGAACTGTTTTTATGTGTTTTTGGCCAAAAGAATTCATTTATTATCATTTATTAAAAAATATCGTCTGCTTGACGTTGGATTCCAAGCCCATTTATTATTGTTTACTTTTTAACAGCACATATAAAGATTGAAGTTATATTTGGGACGAACAAGGAAATGCAAAAGATATGTGGGGACGTTTAACGTGTTAAAGTACTATGGAATCGCGCAGACTGGGTGCATGAACGGCACTAGCGGCTGACCGAAAAGCGGCCCGCCACATGCAGTACACCTCAATATGTACAGTGTACCGCAACAGTGCGTAGAGATCATGCCTTTTCAAATAAAAAATTTGGCAGTTATAGGGACTGCTGATAGAAATAAGAACTGTGAACTCATGAGATTTCACATAAAGCGTCTAACGTGCACAGCTCACGGGCTCTTCGCATGCACTGGTCATGAGTATGTCAGTGACGCAAACCCGTAAGATTTTCGGATAAAGAAGTTTTCACTTCAAAAATTAAAGCACGGGCAGCAGAATGCTGTACACGGCTACACCCCATTCCGGTCATTAAGGCTCTAAGTCATACGTATACTTGTAGTCTAAAATAGATAACCGTTAGAACGTTGAGTGTGTATTATAAAGTAACAAGAAGTATTTTATCTTCATCTTTTTCCTCAAAAATAGCTCTAAAGTGGAATTCCAGATTGTAATATTGCTGGAAATATACTTTTCTAACAGGGGAAAACGTATTCAATATGCGCATTTAATCTGAATGACCACTATCATTTCGAAAGCTCTCTTCAAGTAATACAGTATTGAGATTTATGTACACAGGCCCGTCGAGTCCTAGCAATGAAAAGAACCTGGGCACCAGTAGTCCTCGTACCAACACTGCCACCAGACCGCGTGGCAGAAGTAGCGGCACTAGCACCCGGCCCCCCTGCTGCTAGATCTGCGCTCATCAAGCGGTTGTTACCGTATTGGACGCTCAAGAGACACAGCAGGAACGGTGTGCCGCTGCTGAGGAGGCTGCAGAGTCTGCAGAGTCATCATGGTGAGTTATTAAACCCAAATTCTGGTCTAAGTTGTAGAACTAACATGATAGGTTAGCGATAAGCCCGACGCAAATACATCCGTCAAAGTTTACCGCCCATTTACGGCAGTAATTATATAATAATAATAATTATCATTATTAAGCCATAGTATTTTCTTAGATTAACGCGAATATTACACATGAAGTCTAAACCGACCATGACGTCTGAAAAGACTTCGTCAGGATCTTAAATCTAAAATATACCGCGATGAAATCGGTTATAAAGTAATGTTATTTCCCTACTTAAACCTTTATTCTAACAACAGAACAGATATGCAATTTTGTTTGTAGGTAACTATACTACATTTTTACATAATTAATTTATTTTCTCAAATTTGGTGCTTCTTCAGTGCCTCCTCCAACCTACTCCATTCTGATCTTTCTCTGGCTACTCTAATCCATGTAATGCCTGCAACCTGCTTGATATCAGGTGGCAATAATTAAGACACTCACTAACTAATTGCTTAGATTACCACATAGAATGTTATGGTTATATTAGAGTTTACCTAGATATTTGTCTACCGTGTTAAGCTATTGTATTGATTGACATTGTAAAATTATAACCATGCATTATTCCTACACCTGGGTGTTATTTTTTATGCCCATAATTATTCCTATACCTCGGTAGTAAGGCCAAATCAAGTTTAAATTAGAAGAAACTATACAATATATTTACAGCTTCGTTCTTTTTATAGGTACTAGGGGTATCCAAGATGGCACTGTGAATGTGCGCGAACTCTGCAACCAGCTCAAATACTGGCAACGGATACGACAAGACTTGGAGAGAGCTAGGTGAATATAGAAAACAATAAGTTATAATAATTTCTCCTAGCCGTTGATCTGGCTTGGACTAGCGTAAGCTGTCTACTTGTACGCAGGAGATAAAGCACAAGTTCGTGCACTCTATCCCCTTCACTCTTAGAGTCAAGTGGGAGCAGTTTCCATAATCAGTTTTAGGTGTCCCGGGGCTTGACCGGTGTGAAATCCGGAGTCTTATCATAACGTCGCTGTCGATCCTGGCTTACGGGAGTAGCAATCGCGGGATTGCGGCGGTGGATTGAGTATAAATAGAAGTAATAAGTTAATTATGCTGGTAAATAAATTGTTCCCAGGTTGTTATGCGAGTTAGTACGTAAACGTGAACGTCTGAAGGCGGAGTACACGCGCGTGTGGGAACGTTGTGTTCTACACACTCTCCGTCCCGAGCGAGCCGCATTACACAAACTACTGAACAAGCTGAGCCAGAAGGACGCTAGTGATATCTTCACTGAACCCGTTGATCTGCAAGAGGTACGGAACCGACGATAATAAACTTCTAGCCATATTCCAGCCCCTGCACCCGATCATCAGATCAGCAACTGACGGCCAAAAAGCAGGTATCCTCGCAAAGGTGTGTCGATACATCACGCCGAAACAGATGCTCAAGCTATACCAATCACAAGTTCGATAATGCATTGATCGTCATCATTGCTCGCACCTTTGGGATGGGTCAGCCAACTCGAGGCGTTGGAGTCTATTAAAAATGAGCTAAGAGGCTTATTGACCACGAATTTCTCATTAAAGCAAAAAAGCGTGTCTAATATTTTTTAATAATAATATATTTATTCTGGAATCATACCTGTCCATGGATTGTTACAGGTCCCAGATTACAGTAGCGTAGTAAAACATCCGATGGATCTGAGCACAATGGGTAAAAAGCTGGACCGCGGCGCGTACACCACTATTGATGATCTGGAGGCAGACTTCAAACTTATGATCGACAACTGTCTCACTTATAACAACAAAGATACCGTGTTTTATAAGTAAGTGCAGTTTATTGTGACTTCTAAACACTACACAGTTTAAAAAAAAACTCTAAATGGTGACTTTTCAGAGCCTCTTTCAAACAAAAGAACTTTGCTAATATGTACGTCCCGGGCGACGCCGCAATTAATAAAATAGATTAAAAAACGTCCCGTTTTTAAAACCATTTACTCCTCTTTCCTTAGGGCTGGAGTGAAAATGCGAGAGCAATGCATGCCGATATTCCGACAAGCTCGCAGAGACGTAAGAGAAGCCGGGCTTATAGAACTTTGTCGGAACAGCCCGAGCGTCAGTCCAGACCGGCCTGATAGTCCGCGCCAGCCTAGCTCTCGTAGGACTATGAGTCCCAGAACCGTGGCGAGTCCACGGCGGCCTAGTTCCCGCCGGTCTAGTCCTCGTAGAACTATGAGTCCTAGAACTGTGGCGAGTCCACGTAGACCAAGCGTCCATAGTCCTAGACTCGTGGCGAGTCCGCGCAGGACTAATGTAAATAGTCCGCTGCTGAGTCCTCGGCGAAGTGTTAGCAGAGCTGCGAGTAGACCAAGAAGCAGTAGTGATAGTGAACGAGAAAGAACACCAGGTATGTATTCTATCTCGTTCTGTTGCCTTGCATTTAGAACTAATTGTTAAAGACAATAAATATGGCCTTAAATGACGTCCCTTACATATTGTGTCTCATGCTTTATGAAAAAGACAGCATTGTATTTCTAAAGAAAGAGACAAATGACATAAGTGACGACATTCATGGTCATATATCTACAATTTATTCTAGACAAAATCTTAATGTAAGCCTCATGCCTGTTGCTTACGTAAATTTTGAATGATAGATTCAATATGCAAAGCAAAATGTACAGGGTAACCTTTCGCATGGTCATCTATTGATAGGTGACAGTATAAAATATTTTTTTTCATAGTTTCTGTACTTGTTTCTGTAGTTTCAAAGAGGCCGAGGGTCTGTTATTCTGTGCTTTTTCTCACGCTAAAAGGGAATACAATCTAATTTTCCAATGCTCAATTCTGATTTAATTCGTTGGGGATCCAAGACAAAACTGTGTTACAAAACCCGAGACTCTTCACGAGCGTCACAATCAATCGTGGCAAACAGGAGCAGAGGTGGGATTTTGTTTCCGGGTTTTTCCCCAATAAATCGGTGATACATATTTCATATGTATTTCTTTAGATGAAAGTTTGACTAGAAAATATTTGTGGCATCACATACTTAACGCTTCTCAAGAGACATTATGCAGCAATCCTGAATCGCACAAGCAAAGTTTCACCGACAATTACTATATACACAAGTTCCTCACAACAGCTGGAAAATCTTTTCGCCTCACTGGTCACTACAGCCCAATTTTCCATTCGAATTTTGAATCTAGTATTTCTATTACATTGCCAACTTTCTTCATAGAGACAAAGAACTAGAATTCTATAAACATGGTAACAATTATATTGTGTCACCATCCTCACAAATATATTGTGTGCAGAGCGACGTCATCGCGGGCGCAGTGAACGGAGACAATCCGTCGTTCGCAGCGAGAGAGGAAGATCCACAGCGCGGAGAGATTCCGACGATGATATCAATACGGTACTTGTTATTCAACTTATTGACCAACAGAATATTACAAAACGACCAAAGAGCGAGAGTGTGTAAATTTTTAGAGAGAGATTAAATGTGATGGCATATCTCAGCAACAAATAAAAAAAAACATTTACTTCAGGCTGTGCCCATATTAAAAATTGATTACAATGATTAAATAAGTAATGATGAACTAACTGCCGAATGGTCTTTACGTAAATATTTCCTATTATAAGATTATGGGTCAACCAGTTCAATCTTCCTTAATAACAAGCCGCAGGCGCAGGTTCAATTTCTATCCACATCGTGATTATACGTATTTAAACACATACATACATATAAAATTTATCAAAATGGATTTATGAAGTTTGAAAATAAGCCATCGGTATATATTTACACGAATTGCTCGTTGATACTAATTTGATTACCGTGTAACCGAACCAAAATGTTGAATTGATGTGTAGCGCGCGAGTAGTGTGACGTCATCGCGTGCTGCACGTCGCGGGCGGGGGAGGGGTCGCGCCCGCAGGGGGAGGAGGGGGAGGGGGGGCACGTCCGCTGTACCCCGGCTCAACCAGGACCCAGGTATATTATCATATCCCTACTAATATCATATTATGCGAAAGTAACTCTGACTGTCTGTTATGCTTTCACGTCTAAATTAATCGACCGATGTAGATGAAATTTGGTATGGAGATAGTTTTGAGACACGAAAAAGGATATAGAAAAGTTTTTGTCCGACTACGCACAGGTTAATGGTTTTCTCGATAGCTGAATTACACACGGGCGGAAAGCTGATTGACGAAGGTCTGATTTTATCTGTAAAACAGTTTTGATGTTCTGACAGTTTCCTTAAATTGAATGGAAAAGTATTCCTTAGCCCTAAACAATAGTAACTATATACCGCTTCCGACTCAATTACTGGAGAAAAAAAAAAACAATATGGCTGCGCTCCCGCAGCTCGCGATTCTTCATGAAAACGTAAAATTATCTTACTTCAATTTTTTCTTACTGAAGTCCTATTTGGTATTACTAGCGTAGAAGTTATACTATAATAATTTGTGTTGAACAACAGAAACGCCGACATCAGGGTCAGAGACTCCAGTACCCGCGCCTGTACTCAGTAGGAAAAGTGTTGACAGAAAACTCAGCACTCCGGAAAAGTCGCCCACTAAACAGCCTGACAGTACACCAAGTTAGTATTGATTATAATGTATTAATAATAGATACTTTCTCTTCACGCCACAGGTCGTGGGTTCGATTCAAGACTGACATTTGTGTGATGAACATGTCTGTTTGTCTTGAGTTTGGGTGTAATTATATAATTAGTTTTGATTTCCTAACATTTCAACCCCTTGAACCCTTTTGATAGGAAATTTTCTTTCTAAATGTTGTGACCTTTTTTATTTCTTCAGTGACAGGTCTGGGTCTCCTAGGTGGCCTCAGAAAGCCAACGCTTCTAGTCTCGCCGCCTTCAATAACTACGCCACCTAAAAGCTTTGGTTCAGATGGTAAGAAAAGAATTATAATATATCTAATCTTTGGAAAATTTTGGTGTTACAAAAACCTTTCTACAGTACAAACTATTATTGCGAAATGATTTGATTACTGTAGTGGTTACCCATGTTTATAAGATCATTCATTAAGGCTAGCGCATTCGGTGGCCATGTCACGGCGCGCAGACAAACATCGTACCCTGTTTATCGAAAAGAAAGGATCTAACCCACATGGAATTAGTTCAGAATTAAATGCTTTTCGATAAATTGTTACCTGCGTGAATTCTTAGTTGATTTCATGCCTCGCTATTGCACCTTGTGTGAAGCGTACCGGCTGTTGCAGCTAGTGTATTCGCTCCGACTAATTTCAAAACAAACGAGTGATCCCGACGTCGGCGGCTGACAGCCTTGACATGGCCCCTGAGAGCGATATCCTAGCCCAGTATTCGAAGTTATAGTCATCAAGAAATAAAACGTAAATTTTTTTAGTTAAATTTAATACAAATAATGTTTTGAAATAGCTTCACTGCCGACTCTGTCAGCAAGTTTGGGAAGATCGAGCTTAGAACCTTCGCCTAAGAGGAAGGGTCGCGGCAGACCACGGAAACATGACAAAGATAAGTCTGGATCGTCACCAG
Organism: Meganola albula; assembly: GCA_936450015.1. NCBI lineage: Eukaryota > Metazoa > Arthropoda > Insecta > Lepidoptera > Nolidae > Meganola > Meganola albula. Next base: position 5,547,602 of record OW388161.1, on the reverse strand, counting down.
ATTTGTTCAGGTAAGTTTACTTCACAGGTACTGTACATTTCACATTCAATTAGTCTTATATTTTATCATAATATGAAATTGGCTAAAAAGCTTTATTTTAGCAAATTATTTGGTTATTTTATTTAGAGCTTCATAAGTTGCGTAAGTGTACTTTGAGTAATCTCGTTACTCGCGCAGAGGAGCAACATTATTGATGAACCTGTTTGTAGGGTCCTTCTACCCTAATTTGCATAATTTAGTCCAACGAGGAAAGGAAATGTATTACGTTAACTTAAAATCTCTTCTAGATCCAAAGCATAATTGCTTTTTTTAACAGATAAATTAAATTTATTGATACTATCGATAACTCTTTAGTATAAATACAATGAACACAATAATACACAACACTATTGATGCTAAATATCGCAATAACAATCGATACTAGCACGAGTGTTTAGTCTGTGTCTGGGTGTAATTTATCTATAAAATTTATGTATTATTAATAATTAAAGGTGATAATATCGATACTATCGAATTACATATCGGGATACAATACTATCTATCGATAGGCCTATCGATATTATAGATGATTTCCAAGATTGACTACCTATTCGATAGTCAAACTATTAATAGTACGACAACGCTTACGTACTTCTCAGAAGCTTTTAGAGTAGCTCCTTGTATCTGGATTTAGCGGAAATGGTGAATTTCACAGGAGTAGTCAAGTGGGTTGTGGTACAACTCCGGTGCCTGCGTCCTTCCTGCAGTACCGCGGGCCGCCCGGGGAAGTCGGATCGGACAGCGACCTCTCCAGGTATCTACTTGTTATACGTAAACAATATTTTTAACAAAAGGAACCAAATTTTCTTAATAAGCTTATTTCAGTTCACTTCACTCTTTTTAGTGTTCTACAGCAGGGCACAGGTCTTCTCTAAACTATCGTAAGAGTTGAGAGAGTTTAGGCCTTAAAATCAGATCGCACCAATTTCCAGAATCGTGAAGCTAATTGTCTGTCATATTGTATCCAGGTCTTCCAGCAGTAGTTCAGCGTTCTCCCAGTCGTGTTCATCATGTACACACTATGATGACGACGGCACCGACCACTCCTGCTCCGGCTCCTCTAGTGATGGGTAACTATCAATTTATAAGTCAATTTGCTGACTGCCGGTACTTCGGCAAGTAATTGCAAGGACCGGCGTACATTGACGGCACGGAAGGGGATCCTTTGGCATCCCTATATGTAAGCGCACACAGCTATGCCGTGGCATTCTTTAGCATACCAAAGCGTCTTTAGTCACCTACGCGCGGGGTTCGGGCGGGTGTTGTCTTGCCGCGGTATTCCGAAGACTGCCGAAGCGTTCCGAAGATTGTTGACACAGCATGCTTAGGCATACTTGTTGTTGTTGTACTTATAATTGCGACAGTTAACATTGCATTTTTAACTTTATTTGTATGTTTTTAGTCATATTTTTATTCGTTTTTTTTTTTTGACACAAGTACCTATCTACACAGTTATTTTGCTCTTTTTTGGCTCCCAAATTATGCAGTTTGTAAAATGGGAGCCTACTGCAACATCTTTCCTAAAATTGTAATTATTAATATTTGATTTTATTTCAATATCTACAGTTCGAGCTACAATGAAACAATGGACTCTAACATAGAAGGTGGTAGTGGTCTGGAACAACGTCGTCGGTCTCGTCGTACTGCACATCTAGACGCGTCCGACACTGAACCTACTACTCCTGTCAAGGTGAGGATCATAGTGCCCATACACTATACATATTAGTTCATAAAAAAACCTAACCTAAAAATGTCTATATTTAGTACAATTAATGAAATTAAGCACTACAGTCCAGTTGACAGTTCTAAACATAGTACGTTTAGAATTTTATTTTTTGTATGAAAATTGTTTATGTTATGTTAAAATAAAAATAGGTTCATAATTCAATTATTTTACAGGAAAGCTAATAAAAATAGTGTGAATTACGCCTCTATTAAGCTAATTTAATAGAAAACAGTGAAACGTCAAACGGTGCCTCTTAGATTTGATGGACTGTAGGTATATCGATCAAGTTGCGGTGACGTAAACTTAATTGCAACTAAGTTTACGTCTTAGTGTAAAATGGTATTCTTGTAATTGTCATTTAGATTTCACATACGCTAAAACACTCACATGACACGAACTTGACGCAAGCGTATCTGACAATTACGAGAATTCGAAAAGGGCTATTTTGATCGAAATTTAATTGCAACTGTACTTCAACAGAACTTATTTCATTACGTGAATTAGCTTACTGAATCGGAAAGGCTATGCTATACTTGGAACTAGACATTACTAATGACTATTTACTAGATTTTTTTTTTTTGCTAAAAAATGTTGCTTTAAGTTCCTAATACTATTATTTAATCACGTTCTGTTTTTTTATAGTTTATTTGATTTGTTTTTATTTTCTTTTGTATTTAATTTAATATTTGTACGCCTTCACGGCAAAACATAGCGCCCATTTAAATGTTTACCTAACACCTTTATGTACTCTCACCTATGTTTTACAAATAAATATTATGTCTATGTCTATGTCTATGTGAAGTCAGAAATGAATTTGCATTATTTGATACGATTTTTGATGTGCTAAATGTTTGCATAAATTTTGCGTCGCTCAACCCTTGTAGCGGTTTTTCCGAACTTACGTTGACCTAATAAGAGATGTGACATATGATGACAGTTCTCTTCAAAAGTAAGGGTTGTACATGAAAATAAACTGTTTTTTTTTTGTAGGGGTTATCCTAATTGTTTTCTAATTGATTTATTAAAATTTAAACATCACAATACGTCAATACAATTAATCTATGGGTCAAATAATGTAGAATTTAAGGCACCCTACACCCTTTCCGGTTCACCTTGTGTAATAGGTAGTTGGCTACTGTATCTACCGTAAAAATTACATTATGCTTTGTCTAATTAGGGCCGCGGCACAAGATCATCGTCATCCAGAACGCCTATAAAGTCTTCACAAATGTCGACACTGCAATTAGAACCATTACAACTAGTGTGGGCGAAATGCAGGTAAGTTATTGAGCTTACAAAATCACCATTCAACCCTTTTTAGTGTCCCACTACTGAGCACTGGTCTTCTCTCAACTATCTTACGAGTTGAGAAAGTTCAGGCCTTAATCCACACACGCTGGCCAAGTGCGGGTTGTTGGATGTTACATATCCTCAAATGATTAATTTTTAGACATTCCGGTTTCCTCATGATGTTTTCCTTCACCAAAATTGAGCTGCGTTGATAAAAAATTCCATACAAATATGTGTTGGCACGACGTGACGGGGAATCGAACCCGCGACCTTATATTTGAAAGGCGACGCCGATACCGCAGCTCTGGAATTAGTTAATTAATTCTGTTAGTAATTTAAACCGCAAATAATCTAACAATATGTCTTATTTACAGAGGGTATCCATGGTACCCAGCGCTAATTATCGACCCAAAGATACCGAAAGGCTTCATATACAACGGTGTACCTCTCCCTGTTCCACCTCAAGACGTGCTTAACCTTAAGAAAAACCACTCTCATGAACCTATACTCTATTTAGTTCTCTTCTTCGATGTTAAACGTACGTGGCAGTGGTTACCTCCAGCTAAACTCGAGCCTCTAGGTATTGAAAAGAGTGTGGATCAAGCGAAATTAGTAGAGTCACGGAAGCCAACAGATAGGAAGGCAGTTAAAAAAGCGTATGGTGATGCTATGCAGTTCAGAAAACAAGTACATGGAGAGGATAAATGACATAGGCTGAGGTATAGGTCACGTAGGCCTCCGAGAAATAGACCATTTTCATTTGGTAACTTTTCTATGAAGAATATTCGCACTGTAGAGACCACAGATTCCAGTGATTAAATTGATTCTTTCTGATATTTTGTAGCACAATTCAATGTTTTATTTTTAACGAATGAATTGAATGCAAAAATAATATTGAAGGAATGGAAACGCACTTCGCACTGGGAATATTATCAGAATATTTTTATAAAACATGTAATATAATTATGCCAGGCATTCTCTATGAATTTTGGTAGAGTTAAGAATCGTATGCATTTTTCGCGAACCTGCCGTATTTAAGTTAGGAAAGGGTTCAACCCAGCTAGTGTAATTAATTATTATTAGTTAGCTTATTATCGTCAAAAATATGCGACTTGCTGTCTTTTATAAACTAAAACAAGCTAGGAAATAAAAATTAAAATCGAAAAGTTAATATACTTTCACCCCTAATAGACGAGTCTTATGGATTAGCTGATTTTTAATTAAGTAAACCGTAAAAAAGTTTCACATATAACTGTTCATTATTAATTTGTATCTCTGTAATAAATAATGATACAGGTATATATAGTTCTTAGACAAAGATGTATAGGATTTTTAGCTTCGTTACTTTGTGTCATAGGTCTACAACGACTAAATGAAGGTTAACCCTTTTTTAGCTTATGTACGTCATTAATGTAATATTACTCTATAAAATTGAGAGGCCATTGAATGGCTTATCTTATAAACGAACTAATAAAAGGTGTAAAACAAGTATAAACCTCAAATTGTATTAATATTGTATCATGTTTAAAAAAACATTGTACAGAAACTGACAGTAGCGTCGTAAGAAAACAAAAATTATGTGTATAAAAACAATAACAACTCGAATGAAATCTAATATGTTGAATTAAGTCTTGATTGTAGATGTGTACAGTTTTATTACTTAGAGATCAGCATTTAAAGATGTTGCCTATCCGTGTGCCAAGAAGTTAGTCACGGAACTGTTTGCCAGGTGTCCATGCTGCTGTGATGTCACATACCTAACGCACTCAAGAGAATAACGTAGCAATCCTAAATCGCACAAGCAGTTTCACCGACGATTACATTATATATAGAAGTTCCCGACAGGAACAGCTGGGGCCATGGTCGCCGGACATCACATCTTGCCCGGAAGATCTTCCTTGCACACTAAAGGGTGACTGCCTGTCGGTCGGTCCATACTGGTAACCCCGACGTGATATGAATGCGGAAACTTCTATTGCGTCACTAATGCATATTGAATGCAAAGTTGGACTATTGGACTTGAGTAAACATGTTACCGCTTCCAATCCTCAAATATATATTTTTTCTGAAATTATTTAATGTTCACTCAACATAGAACATGTAGTATAAAATAATATGCTAACTTCGTACGGCGTATATTTCAAAATTTCACAAATTCGGTCAAGCCGTTTCGGAGGAATTTTGTTTAAAACACTGTGACAAGAGAATTTTATATATTAGATAGTGTCTCATTGTTATAGGCCATTATATTAAATTGTACTAGGGCGGTCTGCAAGCAGATTACTCAATTAGGAAAGTATAAGCATGCGTTTGTCAGATATTGTAAACTGTATGGAAAATCATGTAGATATTTGGATAGATAAGTATGTTTTGTCAGTATGTATTGTATTACTAGGACACAAATGTTTTTGGGTATCTAATGATGTACGTAAAACACCCAAAAAATGTTTTTATGAGGGTTTAATGTTTCCTTTTCCTAGAGGTTATAAATATCTGCATAATGAGATTGTCATGTCATAATTTTACTAAATATAAGTAGTAATAAAAGTGATATCAATAAATGCACAGGTTTTGTATTAGAATTTCAGGGAGTGGTGTCATTGATAATGCATTTGGCTATGCGTGTATGATTTATTGTTGTTTCTTGTATTGACAAATAATTTTAAAGCTTTAAACTGTTATTTTTTCTATTATTATGTACACTTAGTATTCTGAATACCATAAAGTTATTGTTTTCTGATACATTGCTTTTTGTTTGTGTTAAATAAAGAATATGAATCTGAAATTATTTATTTGAAAACCTAGTTACATGCAAGTGACAATAAGTTCCAAATGTTAACAAAACCAATGCTCTGTGGGACTCTAAAAACAATTGATACAAACAATGATTTATGCTTATCCTACATTTAATCTGATTTAAATAACATGTTCATAATATTTATATATTTGCATTTAATAGACATTATTTGTAGTGCTTGTCCCAGTGGAAGAGAGGGCCAGGGGTTGGCAATACATTTGCAGCTGCTTTGTCACTGAAAAAAATAACCTCGAATTATTCTCCTGAGATTATACTCATTAGTAGTAAATGTGACCATACAAAGCATGGTCTGCTCATAAGCCATGGTGAACTACTAGTCAACAGTGCTCTGTAAGGCAAGAAGTCCTTGGGACTGGGTCCTTGTCTAATCGTGTCAACAAAGGTGGCTGGGCAATTTGGTGAATGCCACGGCTGAACACCAAGGAGTTTTGGTGAATAAACCGGGCTCATCGGCTACAAACAATTGTCTCATGTATCGTCTGCGCCACACTCATGATGACACAATGGTGTCTGTAACGCATTAGCCTAAGAAAAAATAGGCAAGAGGTCCTTGATTGAGGATCATCTCTGTTATCTTCAAAAGAATATTCAAAGTAGCATTTCAGTACCTTCATCGTGTAAATGACAATATACTGGAGTTTTACATGGAAATTGAACAGTGAAATTTGCACTTCTAACATCATCATCAGCCTATGTTATCTATTGCTAGACATAACATTCTCCATAAGTACACCACTGAGCAATGCTCAGCATGTCATATTAGATGGATCCAGCTCTTACCACCTTACTGAGATCATCACTCCACCTAGTCTTATAACATTATTAAGAGTTACACGTAGAGTGAGCACAAATTATGGATTCAAAATATGCTAATTATAACTCTGTAATTAGCATAATATTGACTACAAACAAAAACAAAATGCCTACTATACCTGTCAGAAAACTCTTTCTGACAGGTATAGTATGCATTTTGTTTGCAGTGTGCACATCCTTATACTTTCTGTAAAACAATAGCTTCAAACAAAAATATCTCTATGACTGTTTCTTACAATATGATAGAACACCAATTGGCTAATCTAATGAATTAGCATCTTAGCTACAGTACCATGTGTTGCAAACAGCAAATTGGGTGCATTCATTAGTTTAATTTCAACCATTTTCATCTCTCTACAGTAGATAGCAATAAACCAACAGTTCTATCTATCCCAGTCTTTTACTAGTCTCTATCAGCTGTACCCTGTGGGTCACATCAGCTTCTATAACGAATGTTCGCACAGACGTGTAGTAGTGACTAAACGAAAGAGAAAAATATATGTCATTTACCCTTTGGTAGAGCTAGCTTCTAGGAGTTTCTTAGTGAGGTCCATTGGTGGTGTCACTTCTCTACGTGCATCCCTTGTATAGTAGTAATTATGAGCATGTCTGCAATTTAAAGTAAGATACTATGTAAGTACAGAACACATTCATATTTAAATCATCACTCGGACTTAATTCTGGTTGGAGATATATTAGGTGTATGTTTTTAATAGAATGACTTATTTTAAAGAAAATTAAATAGGCACGCTATCAAATATGTATTGTGCAGTTAAAATTATTAAAGAGACCTGCAAATAAGTACCTAATACTTTTAAATTAGGTTATGTTGTAAACTTACTTGTGAGAGACTCCGTCAGGTATTTGTGGGGGTGGCTGGGTCCTTGGCGACATGAATTGCTCAAAACGGAGAGCTAGCGTATGTTTCCTCTAAAATTAAAAAGAAAATCACCAATACACCATCAAATAACACAAAGTTACATAATGGACCAAAACAAAGAGATTTAACACATACTCCAAGCAGAAAATCTCGAAACTTTTGCATCAACGGTGAGATATCACGCACTGCTACCTTGGCTTTACTCATTTTATGGGTATTTGTTATTAAAAACCAGAAAACTTATAATCAATATTTTGCTTGAACTGACAGAAATAAAACAAACATCTGATTTTGAAGTTTCAATTCAATGTTATGTCATAATCATAATGACTTGTGACATTCGCGTTTAGTTACGTACACTATTCTTGCCTTCAGGGATTTAATGATTTCCTTCTGCCATAGAAAAAATAATAATCTATGTATCTATGCTTCTGCTAACATAATGAATAATTTTGTTTGTATCCATTGAAAAGATGCTATTTTTATTTATTTATTTATTTCCGGTGATAAGACCCATAGAAAATTAATTTAAGTACCTACTAAATACAATTAAAACATAGAAATAATAATAAAGTAATATTATTATATTTAATACAAGAATTTCTAGCTGAATTTCAAGTTTTTAAAATATCTGTATTGGAGTGTATCGCTGTTGCGTGCGTCTGACCCGCACTTAGAAAATTTAACAAGGGGCTGATAATGATAGGTATAAGTACCTATAGGCTGATGTCGCATTGTATAAGATTTTCGTACAACGAGAGGTCACTGGTCAACATAATACTGGATTTGTTTAGCTTGTGGCCGTATGTACATGAACAAGTTTGTGTGCATAAACTGTTAAGTTTTGTGTTTTTTTACATGTGTATTTTTAAGTCACTAACTTTTTCATGTGTGCTGTTGTACTCTCCTCTCCCAAAACCTGGCAAAAACAATTTACTAGTACCAATTTCTAGTACTAACTAGAAGTTGCATTGGACACCTTTTGTATTAAATGCTCTAAGCACTACCATGAGATCACACTTGAAATACTGAAATACGGATACAAACAAGGCAACCGTACTTTTTCAGTTACTTCTAGTCTTAACTTACTCTATGAATAATAATATTAGTTGACAAATGTTTTTGTAAGTCAAAGCTCAATCAAACCAAATGATCGCAAGTCAAATTAAAAATTCACACTAGCTTGTCGAAAATACAATAAATCATGGCAAAATTACTTTGGAGTGGAATGTACACAGCGGATTTATACGTAAGTACGCATGATTCTTTACCTATCTGCTTATGTTCATAATTAAAAGGAACTGCAGTAGAATGGATAGTATGCTTAAAATAGATAACTCAATTAATAAATCCTAAAGTAAATAAGTAGGTTCCTTGTGGTAGGCCCTTAGGTAGGTTCATTTTTAACATTTCGTTTTACAGAAACAATATCAAGTTATCGAAATGGGCAAAAGAATGTACACCCCTTCCAGACCAGTAAAACTCTCCGATAAGTAAGTTATCTTTACCAATAGTGTTATAAAATAATGGTCTCATTCATAAAAATCTTTATGACTCTTTTGTAAATATCTATTATAATTAGTATATATTTACAAAAAAAAGTATTATATGTATAGTATATACCAGTTATCTGGTTTCCATAACACAAGCTCTGCTTAGCTTGGGACCAGTTGACCGTGTGTGTTAATGTCCCAAAATATTTATTTATTTTATATTTGTTAAAATGGTCTTTGTCTTACTTAGTATAAATCTATCTATCTATGTATCTCAATTTCTGTTTTTACGTAGTTTCAAGAACATTATTCTAGAACGTTTGAAGGCTGATGCATGTAGTATTGACTGGTCTCCTGTTTACAACTGTGACGACATAGATTCGAAGGTTGCACATTTTAATCAAGCTATTTTAGATTTGTATAATAACCATGCTCCCGTTAAAAAAGTAAAAGTCAAATATGCACCTGCACCATGGCTGTCTAATGACATTAAGCAAATCATGGCTAAGCGGGACAAAGCCAAGAGAAGATACAGAAAAGATATGTCTGAAGTGAACTGGGACCAATATAAGAAGCTTCGAAATCGCTGCAGTCGTATGTGTAGAGATGCCAAAAGACGCCACATTCATAATTCTATCAGCAGTAACTTATCCACATCGCAAGTATGGCAATTCCTAAAATCTCTTGGTGTCGGTAAGGGCTGCAATGACAATACTAGTTCTGTATCGGATGTTAATGCCCTTAACGCCCACTTTTCTAAACCTCCAGTCGTACTGGATATTCAAACTAAATCGTCAACTCTTAATTATCTTTCAAACCTTCAAATGCCAGACTGTACTTCGTTCACATTTTCAGCGGTTACGGAGCGAGATGTTATAAAATCAGTTCGATCCATATCCACAAAAGCGGTAGGGAATGATGGCCTCCAGCTCCAAATGATTTCTCTCATCTTGGAAGAACTTGCTCCCATTATCGCTCATCTTATTAACTTCTCTTTGGAGTCAAGTTCTTTCCCTTCAGCATGGAAGAGAGCTCTGGTCTTACCGCTCCCTAAAACCTCTAATCCTTCTTCCTTATCTCAATATCGTCCTATATCCATTCTTCCTATACTATCCAAAGTTCTTGAGAGTATTGTCCATAGACAACTCTCGTGTTTTCTCAATTACCAAAACCTACTAAGTCCCTTTCAATCTGGTTTCCGCCCTGTTCATAGTACTGTTACTGCTCTTGTAAAAATAACAGATGATATTCGACGACTTTAGTAGTGCCTTTAATTCAATTGATTTTGACATTCTCCTTGGTATTCTGTCCTCTCTCAATATCTCGTCTTCAGTAATCGCATGGTTTACCTCTTATCTTCGGGGGCGGTCGCAGGCAGTTCTCTACGAAGAGACTTTCTCAGAGTGGTGTGATCTATCTGCGGGTGTGCCTCAGGGTGGCGTGCTCTCTCCTCTTCTCTTTTCAGTTTTCATCAACTCAATTACTAAAACTGTTTCTTCTAACTTCCATCTCTATGCTGATGACGTGCAGCTATATCGACATTTCAAGGCCGAAGATATAGGACTGGCCATTGATGCCATCAATAATGATCTTGGAAACATTAGCGAATGGGCTAGATCTTTTGGTCTCGTTATTAACCCTGCTAAGTCACAAACCCTCATTATTGGTGGTAGGTATATGCTCAGTCAAATACCGAACAATTGTCCTCCTCCGGTTATCTACGACGATGTCCCTATAGCTTATTCTGATCATGCCAAAAATCTTGGTATATTGTTTGATTGTAATTTATCATGGAGCAATCACGTTGCAGAGGTAAGCAGGAGGGTGTTCTGCTCGTTTCAGTCTCTCAAACGTCTCCAAAAATTCTTACCCTTTCGCACTAAGATTTATCTTGCACAATCACTATTACTTCCCATTATTGACTATGCTGATGTTTGTTACCTTGATGCCTGTGAACAACTTCTTGACAAGCTCGAACGCCTGCAAAACCTTTGTATACGTTTCATTTTCGGTCTTCGGAAATATGACCATGTCTCTGACTTTCGTAAGCAACTAAAATGGTTACCAGTTCGGCGGCGTCGAGATTGTCACATTCTCTCTCTTCTTTATTCCACTCTTCATAGCCTTACTGCTCCTATCTATCTTCGTGAGCGCTTTGAGTATTTAGCTCCCCCGGGCAAAACTTGTCGTTCATTAACTTCTCTTCTTCTTCAAATGCCCACTCACACTTCTAGCCGTTACGATGGCTCCTTCACTGTGCGTGCGGTGCGGTTGTGGAATTCTCTCCCACATCCCATACGGTCGAGCTCTTCGCTCGACTTGTTTAAAGTAAGAATTAAAGAACATTTTCTTTCAACTGAGTGATCACTTAGATTGACAGACAAATTATTATTATTGATATATATTTTTTTTGTATATATATTAGATACTTTATTCACGTTCGTATGTAAGTAATATTAGTATGTAGGTGTATGTATGTATTTAAAATATTTATTGTGCACTTCTACCCATTCCACAATGTTTCCTTACCTAGGGTTTGCTGGTAGAAAATTCACATCTGAATTAAGCTCGCCTGTGTACATGTGCTATTTCCTATTTATAAATGTTTATGTAAGTGTTTCGTGTACAATAAAGAATAAGAATAAGAAATATCAAGATGAAGACAAAGATAAACGAATTATAAACCTGTTTTAGCTATAGAGAACATAAAAGACGTTTATGAATATGGGGGTAAGATTTTTTAAGAGCTGCTTCTAAATAATTGAAAAGCGATAGCCAGCACAGATTATGTAGAGATAGCCAGTTAGTAGTGTTGCTAGTTTTTGAATATGTGTTTAATGTAATGCACCTATGAACAAAACGCAAACTACAACAAAAGTATAATTTTCCCGTTCTTCGTTAAATTTGTTTACCAGCATCTTCAAAAATTGTATATCACCGTAGGCAGATAGAAAGTGATCTGATGCTGCACACGCTGCGTCACGCTATAGTGCGTAAGCCTCCGTCTCCTCCAGCGGACTTGGAGCACCCAGCGACGTCATTGACCGGCAACCCGACATGCTACACCTTCCCTCAAAATATACGGTACGTACCTACCTAATTTTATTTTAAACAAAGAAAATTTAAAATTAGGTACCCATCGTATTACGGTTTTCTATTTTTAGCCTGTGGAAGTAGGAACTTAAGGAAATACTCGAATACCTTGACAAACATATTATACCGGTCTATAGACCTATTTTCAGAGAAGATGGTAACACGTCCGTAAATCGCGTCCTTTCCTAGAGTTTCCACTCACCTGTACTCACCTTGTGTATGCCTTTCAACTCTCCACATGCCCATAGTTAATAGGTACATACATGGCATCACCAAACCACATAAGACTCAACCCCTCTAAGTTCTCTAAGGCCTCTAACACCAGTTTTCTATTTAAAAATCTCTTAGTAGTCTCTCGTAAGTACATTTACATACAACAAACAAACAAATTGTAATAGATATAAGTACTTTAATAATAAAGAAAAAGAGCCTACCTACTTAGTTTTTTGGCAGTTGGCAGAAAGTTCTCAGTAGTTGCCAGTCATTTACTGCACGGTAGGAAAATAAATTGGACTATTTTTATGTAGACTCGCTTCTCAAAAAAATAAAGCATATTATTATTTTCATTAATTAATTCATTTAAAGCAGCTATTATGGTCGGATTTATTGTAATACTTACTTATAAATAGGCAGGTCTTATAGGACCTAAACATAGCCGGCGGAATGTGGGTCTCTGCCTACAACTCCTGTTATAGGTACAGACGTGATGCTATGTACCTAAGTGTGTGTTTTCAGGGCGGAGATTTTGGAAAGATGGTCGAGTCGTACGACGCCTGAAATTCAAAGGGAATGGTTGAGAAATAGTATTTATTATTAAATTTAGTACTATTTCCATCACGTATCGTGTCAATTTGAAATATTTTTTTTGCCCTTTTTATTAATTTATTGTACTTATTTATGGCTTATTTTATACTTCAATAAAAAAATGAAATGAACTTATTTATTTTACGTACCAACAGTAAAAATTATGATTATGCAATCTTCAGTCAAAGAGCATATAAACGCCTACACTGAATTTCGGCTTGTATTGCAAGTGACGTCGAAATTGTCACTGTCACTTGTCCTCTTCGTAAATACACAGTATGACTAGGATTATTACCATACACACTATAGGTATGTACCATACCATAAGTCATAGATGCGAACGGCCCGCAACCATTTGTGGTATAAAAGTCCTATATAGCAGCGGTGTTCGGGTTCGATCCCCGGTCGTGCGCACACATCTTTGTGAATTATTTCATCACCGCTGCTTAGTATCGGTGAAGGATAACATCGTGAGGAAACCGGTATATCTAAGAATTAATCTATCGAGAATATGTTATATCCAATAACCCACACTTGGCCGGCGTGTGTGAATTAAGGCCTGAACTCTCAACTCTTAAGATAGTTGAGAGAAGACCGAAGCCTAGAAGTGGGACATCAAAAGGATGGAAACAATAAAATAAAAAAATCCTATTGCTTTAGTCGTGGACATCTTAAGCGTGCTAATAATGATGATTACTTCCTACACTTGTTTCTTTCTTTCAGTAAGTTCTTCAAGATAACATGGACAGTAGGTAAAGTGAAATTATATAATAGGTCAAAAAGAAAACCAACACCCATAGATTGCAATAAAATGTGTATAATAATAGTAATAAAAATGTTAACAAAATATTCATCATGTCATTACTTACAAATATAATATTATCTACAATAAAATACAATAGTAATATAAGAGTCCTATACAATAAGTACAACCTTAAAATACATTATTATTTACCCCTTCACTGTCCTACTATAAAACGACCAATCTTGCAAGTTCAACTTGACATATTTTAATTATTGAGCCGCTTTGTGGCCTTCCAACATTGGTAGAATATTACAAATCGCATAAATTTAAACTGACATCCCTCACAATAACGTATAATCTTACCAAAACTAATAGGACGCTACAGTGCCTACAGTACGCACGGATTGGCAACAGTTGCGTGTTTTGCCAGTGGGGCATCCGGACGTGTTAAAACATTAACACCACTCAATATTCAATAGTAACGCATTTCGTTTTCAGATATTCATTCAGTGCTTCTTGTCCTGAAAAATAAAAACTAAAATTAAATCAAGTTGAAACTAAGTCCGAGCGTCCAACAGCACGCTAAAAGTATTTTTCGCTCTTTTTAATGGCATGACGTATCACAATGGCAAATTAACTATTTCTTTACCTAAGTCTTTCCCGAATCCAGATTGTTTGAACCCTCCGAAGGGTGCGGCGACGTCTGTCTTGTTGTATGTGTTGACGAAGACAGTGCCCGCATCGATACGTTCTGCGAAGGTGAGCGCTCGAGACACATCGCGTGTGAACACACCGCTCGCAAGACCGTACTCTGTACTATTCGCACGGCGGATTACATCATCTATGTTCCTGTAAAAATAATCAAATATAAGTAATATGTCTATCTTAGCAATATCGGTGAAACTGGCATGTTTCATAACTAATCATTCGAGGTGATGTGACATCCACCAACCCGCACTTGGCCAGCGTGTGTGGATTGCCCAAACTATCGCAACTCGTAAAATAGATGAAAGAAGACGCATGCGACATTAAATATGAGTTGAAGTGACTTTTAGCAAGAAATAATATCGATTTAAAAATCCCCTTTGTCATCGGATTTTGTTTTTCTTTTTTTAATGAGTGCTTACATGATTAATTTATAACAATTATTAATCCATTTCTTTCTGGCAACAAGGCCCTACTGTCCTGTCCTACTAATACTATAAACGCGAAAGTTTGTGATAGCCAAGGACATATGGATGTATAGATGTAGGTATGTATGTTTGTTACTCTTTCACGCAAAAACCAGTGGACAGACACAGAGATTATGGTCTGGATTAACACACACATATAGGTTACTTTTTAATCCAATTGGGGTGAAACCGCGGGCGCCGGGCATCACACCTCGCCCGGACAGACGACCTACTTCTTACACTAGACTCTAGAGGGTCAACACCCCCCGATCCTCTAGTCCTAAGTCGTATTGCTTACTCACTTGCTACTAAATTTGCTGATGATCATGATAGGTCCGAAAGACTCCTCCTTGGCTATCCACATATCATCTGCGACATCGGTGAAGATAGTCGGCTCGAAGAAGAACCCAGGACGATCCACTCTCTTCCCACCCAGTACCAGTGTTGCACCTTCCTTCACACCGCGTTCCACGAACTGGAAGAATATAATGACACATTTTATATCCCGAAGTTCACATCCAACACTGCTAGCGTGTGTGAATTGACCTAAATTAGAAAGACGCCGTCGATTAATCATGTGATGTCCTTTTAGCATTTTAACCCCTCCTCTCCCCTTACATGGTGAGGTTTAAGACTGAACCCTCTCACCTAAAATCACGAGTATTTTTATTACCTACAAAGAATCTTTAAATTTTTTAACATATTATTATCTTTAAATGTAAAGAAAAGTATAATGAAATGTTCTTGAACTATGGACCATGATAAAAATGTCTAGACAGGTTTGTACCCAGGATTCATGCCTATTATCATCTAGGAAGAAGTTATCTAGGCAGTGTTGCTAACTTTTTAATAAAATTAAGCCCCGGCAAACTACGTATCACATATTTTTCACCTTAGAATAAAAATAAGTTTCTTGATTAATAAAAATTACATGCGTGTTATATGGGATGGATCCTTGCTTTAAGCAAAAAATGTCTCTGTTGCCTTCCTTAGACTTGTATGAGTACTCGAAGACCAAGATCATATAATTCGTTCAGCCGTTCTAGTATTTTAGCGTTACAAATAACCATTAATTCATTCTATATTTTTACAAATTATTACCTCAATAAGTTTATCCATATGCGCCTTATGGTTCTGTGGTCCATGTGCCGTGCCCCTGTGCAGCGGGTCGCCGATACTAATCTTGCGTGTCTCAGCTACAACTCTGCTCACAAACTCGTCGTGTATGCGCTCCTCAACGAACAGTCTGCCCGCTGCAATGCAGTTCTCGCC
Source organism: Meganola albula (assembly GCA_936450015.1). NCBI lineage: Eukaryota > Metazoa > Arthropoda > Insecta > Lepidoptera > Nolidae > Meganola > Meganola albula. The sequence goes on along the minus strand of OW388161.1, from coordinate 5,531,457 downwards.
TTTGTTGAAGAATACTGACGCCATTCCCTGATGGTAATAACAAAAACTGATAAGTCAATGTTCTTTTTTTATACATATCATACAAAACGCCCCATAACATCCGCATTGAAGGAAAGTTTAGGCCTTAATCCACACATGCTGGCCAATTGCGGGTTAGTGGATGTCACATGTTCTCGAATGATTAGTTCTTAGACATGCCGGTTTCCTCACGATGTTTTACTTTACCGATATCGAGCAGCGGCGATGAACCAATTTACACAAAGATGTGTGGGCACGACTGGGAATTGAACCCGCGACCTTGTATTTCTAAGGCGAGGTCTGTACCGCTGTGCCACCGCTACTCAAAAAAATGGTTATTGTGGGTTATCCATATGAGATAAGGTGTCCTTATGAGACGTATACCATCGCGCACTTTTTTGTTGTGCTTTTTAAGGTGTACATTTATTTTGATTTATCTCGTGGGCTTCAGCTAGCGCTTGCAATATAAGCGCAAAAAAATTAGTTTATTTATGCCATCGCATTAGAAACCTCTAAGTTTATCAGTGTTCTTCTACAATATTATGCATGTATTATATAAACCTTCCTCATGAATCACTCTAAAAAAACGCTTCAAAATCCGTTGCGTAGTTTTAAAGATTTAACCATACATAGGGACGGACAGACAGCGACATCAACTTTGATTTATTCTATGTTTTGATACGACTTACAAGTTGTAAGTTACAACAAGTAAATCATCTAAAATTTATATTGATTATTTTTGAAATTTTATGGTTTACGAGTGTACTAATGATTGATTCAATAACATCTGAACCTTAATTTTACTGTGAACAAATCGATAGCGACTTTTAATACTAAGCAGAGCGCCATCTATTAATAGCGAATTACTATGACAAGGGAAGGGGCGTTTTTTTTTTCCCGCCTGCGCGAGGAGGGTTCGCTTCAACTCTTTGTCGGTAGGTAAAGCGGTTTACCTATTTTTTGGATTTTTACGATTATATGACATTTGGTAGGTATAAAGATGGCTCATTTAAGAACAGACAGGTTAGTTTTAGGAATAAAGCGCAAGAAAATCACAATTTAATATACTAACAATGGATACAAGTTGGTATGGAAATACTTCACTGGAACACTAACAGATAGCGCTGTGCTTCTAATTAAAAGTGTGTGTTCCTCTGTGGCCGGACCACAGTTTAGTACTCAGATGCTATAGTTCGAAATAATACCTACCTAAAGTCTACCTTCATCGGAATATATATATATTTTTAGTACCTCAAGAGATATCTTTTTAATTAACAATTTATGTGGTCCGGCCTCCAGGCAGTGCTCTCTGGCCGCGCCACATCAAATTAAATAGAGTATAATGAACTATTAATAAATCAATATCCCGAAAAAAACTACCTAAAGAGTACCTTGCATACGACAAATATGGTCCAATAAACCCCTTTAGTTAAGGAGTTATTGGTCGTAGAGTGTGGTCCGGCTGGAAGGTATACTCTGCAGCAAGTCAATTTTGCAATACTTAATATTAACTATCCATAAATCAGTTTCAATAATAGTACCCTTTCTCTACTCTTCGTTGATATTTTTTTCTCTCAAGAAACTATTCATTTTGATTAATTAACCTTTAAAATATGTGGCGCGGCTAGAGAGGATTACTTTCAGCAAAAATAACGAAATATGCTTTATTTCTATATGCCATCGAAAACTGCATAATAAGTACTTTATCAAAAGACCTGGACTTTGTCTCTAAACTTTTATTTGTATTACCCACAATGATTTTGAAAAAGGTGCACTTTTTGGTTTTTGTTTACCTATCTACCTTAGAATAGTTAGTAAATTTGACGAAGTAAATGAAAATTTTGGTTTGAAATAAACAATAAGTATACAAAAAACAAATATATATTTTCATAATCAAATAATAACAATTGTTAATACAAGGTGTTTTGATGAAGTACTTATTATGCAGTTTTCGATGGCATATAGAAATAAAGCATATTTCGTTATTTTTGCTGAAAGTAATCCTCTCTAGCCGCGCCACATATTTTAAAGGTTAATTAATCAAAATGAATAGTTTCTTGAGAGAAAAAAATATCAACGAAGAGTAGAGAAAGGGTACTATTATTGAAACTGATTTATGGATAGTTAATATTAAGTATTGCAAAATTGACTTGCTGCAGAGTATACCTTCCAGCCGGACCACACTCTACGACCAATAACTCCTTAACTAAAGGGGTTTATTGGACCATATTTGTCGTATGCAAGGTACTCTTTAGGTAGTTTTTTTCGGGATATTGATTTATTAATAGTTCATTATACTCTATTTAATTTGATGTGGCGCGGCCAGAGAGCACTGCCTGGAGGCCGGACCACATAAATTGTTAATTAAAAAGATATCTCTTGAGGTACTAAAAATATATATATATTCCGATGAAGGTAGACTTTAGGTAGGTATTATTTCGAACTATAGCATCTGAGTACTAAACTGTGGTCCGGCCACAGAGGAACACACATTAAAAGTCGCTATCGTTTCGTTCTCAGTTAAAATGACTACAGAGATATTTTGTACGAGTTGAGGTGTAATTAAAAAAAAACGTGTGGCACTCGGGAACTGCCGCGGTAAAGCTAGCTATTGTATAGCATTTTGTATCAACTTATGCCATTATAATTTTTATTTATTTATTTATTTTATTTTATTCATGCAGTATTGTTTTTTCTTTGATATTAATTCAAGTTACACTTTTTGAGCGTGGTTACCGATATTTTTTCTATTATTAAATAAATAAAAAAAGTTACAAATTTTACAAGTAAAGCTATTCACTGTTGTACATAAATACCTATACACCTATATACTTTCTTATAAACAGCTGCTTAAGTATTTGTTGGCACATCTACTTCTCAACGCATCGGCTGTCATTTTATACTGTCATCGCGTCCGTCTTTGAAGTCACCTGTCACTCGAGAATGTCATTATGAACGAACGAATGAAGACCGAGCGCGGGTGAAGCGGCCATCTTGGAATGGCTGACATTGCGTGTTGACCCGTTGTGGCGTCCGGTAGTGCAGATGCAATAACGTGCTCGGTGAACGTTACTATTTAATCCAACGTAATCTTAACGATCTGTAATTACCTGTTAGAATTCATGATTGTGCTATCGAGAGATGGGGGTGAAGTGATATTTGCTGTAGTTATTTTATTGAAATATCGTCTTCTTACCCGATTATTCACGCCTACCTAAAGTTGTCTGCTAATCTTGATATTTTTAGTCTAAAAACTTTCCAAAGCCTTCATATTCGTCCGATTTCGGAGCAGCTCGTCTCGATTCGTGCGAGTTTCGTAGAGTCGTACAATACGTCTAATCGCACACAACGCCGTGTCGAAGACTGCCGAACTGAAACGACGTTAGACGATGCACAGCCTTCAAGCCACACCTCCTTGCCCGTCGGAGTGGGGTGCGTGATGTTTTTTCGTTACGGAATTTCTGGATTCGGTCCCCGCGCTCAAGGCCCGCGATAGAAGCTATGCAATAGCTTAATAATTAAATGATGTATAATAAAATCTATCTTTATCTACATTTACTCTATCTTTACTGTAAAACATTTTAACTTTAAAACTTAGGCTAACTTAATAGGGCATACGATTTTTTTTGTTTTGTCCGTCAGATAGACAAATTAAAAATATTGGACAGGTCTTTTTTTTGTGGATTGAAGATTACGGCGACAATATGCGTTTCAAATAAGAGTAGAATTGGAAATTCACCATCTTGGACTGGAATGCGTAACAACTTTACATTTTTCAGTACAGTGAGCAAAAATGTTTATTCGGTATAATAATCACGTCTAGACGAAAATAAAACAAAAATGCGTATATCTTATTGCCGTTTGAGTAAGATTGGATATTTGCAGTCGAATATTTATGTACGAACATATAAAAAAGCGGTGCTATAAGTTAAAGCGTGTGTCAATATCCGTGTATATGTATTTGTGAACAAGATTGTGGCGTCCTAGCGCGTAAATTTACTTAAGCAGGTAGCTGTATGGAACTACACACCTAAGTAAAGTTTTCTACATAAATCACATTTCCTTACATTTTAAAATAATATTACTGTCTGTGATTTGATAGTTTGTGCTGACGCGACTTTTATTTGGTTAAAGGTATGAAGTTAGCCGCGAGTCAAGTCCTATTCTTCTTTGAAACGCATAGTACGTCCAAGCGAAATTGAATGACATCAAGCTTAAGTACAGTGCCGTAGCGTGCTATGGCGGGGCCCCGTATAAAAATTGTTTGGGGCCCTTAAGAATGGTAAAGATTTCCAATAAAAAAAATGTTTATATGGATAAAAAATGTTTACATAAAATCATAAGAAGTATTTATTCATCATGATCATCCGTCACTTTATCCAAAATGTTTACAAAATAAATAAATTAGGGAAATAAAAAAAAACATAACAATTCCACCTGTGACGATGAAGTCTGAAAAGATAAGCCGCGATAAAATCCGTAGAAAATTTATTTTAAAAATATACCTACACTTTTGCCCATATTTCTGATGATGACTCTTTTTTTATTAAATTTACTAAGTCGTTTCTGGAATAATAAAAATTAAGATTTTATTAACTATTGCTTACGCCATTCGGGGGCCCCCGTAGCTTGGGGGCCCCGTATAATTGATACGTCAGATACGGCGGTAGCTACGCCCCTGCTTAAGTAAGTTTAATACCTCTGTATCCAGTAGCGCCTTCCCACTAATGCACAATTTTAATGCGTTATGTGTTAATATTGTTACATTTCAATGATTTTATTACTGACGGATTTATTAATATCCCTTTTGTTACCATTAATAATTTCCCAAGCAATTTTCCCATTTCTATTGGGGTTAATTCCCAGTCAACTTGATGCCTCGACACCCGTAGGGTATTAGTTACTTATGTTATTTAGGTTAGACCAGGCGTCAGATTGTATTAAGCTGTAAGGATTATCATGATATTTTAAATGAAATTGGGACCGATGGCTTAACGTGCACTCCGAAGTACGGAGGGTACTCTCTCAAACAACCAGACACCAAAACGAATAATTCTTGTCACACAAAGATTTCGAACCCGTGACCTCCCGATTACAGTCTAGGCCATACAGACGGCTTACACAACTTGACTACACGTCGTCCCTATTGTTACTATTATTGACAAAGATATCACTAAGAATGAGGTCGGCTTACGTTTCTAACGGCCTTGTCGAGATCGCAGTCTTCGAATATAACGAGCGGCGACTTGCCGCCCAGCTCCAGAGACACCTTCTTCATGTTTGACGCTGCGCAAGACTTCATTATCGTTTGACCTGTGCAATTAAGTTTAATCTATAAAATTATAAATACATGTAACAAGACGTAAGTAATAGCCCTTTTAGCTCTCTCTCTGTTGGGCACGGGTCTTCTCTCAACTATCTTATGAGTTGAGAGTTTAGCCCTTACCACACAGGCTGCCCATGTGCGGTTTGGTGGATGTCATATGTCCTCGAATGATTAGTTATAAGACATGCCATGGCGAATATAATTCACACAAAGATGCTCATTTTTGTGCGAATGACCGGGGATTGATCCTGCGACTTTAAATATCAAAGTCGAGGCTGAAACTACTGCATCACAGCTGCTCTGAATGTGTAGCTGAGTGCAAAAACTTTAAGCGGCTTGACTGATTTGGCTGTTGTTTTTGTGTTTTGTTCTGTCGGGCAGTTGGTCCTGTCGGCCTTTGAATGTATGGGAGACACCGACCAAATACTTATAGACACCGCATAGCTCATAGATTATTAAGTATATTATTAATGTTACTCACCGATCTCAGTGCTGCCAGTGAACCCAAGTTTCCTGACCAGCGGATGATCAGCAAGTGCCTGTCCACACACAGTACCACTGCCCGGTAAGATGTTGATCACTCCGCGAGGTATACCCGCCTTCGCTGATAATTCGGCGAATTTCAACGCAGTTAGAGGACAAACCTGAAGAAAGATTTTTTTTACAATAATAATCAACTTCCCATGTCTGCCATCCTTTGAATAGAATGCGGTTAAGCCCACTCACTTACTTTCGAGAATATAAGAAAAAACTTAGGAATCGTAGTTGCTTCAAAACTATTATTCTTAGATCAACAATTTTTTGGACACAGTTATTGTTATTTCTTTCCGCTATTCAAGTATTTTAAAGTACTTTAAGTGAAGTTTAAAACTTTTCAAGTGATGGAATCATCATTAAATGGATCTATTTACATTACAAAAACGTTTCAGAAATAGATTGATTGAATTTTTAATTGTATACCTTTCTGTTTAGATGTAAAATGTTTTTGAGGGTTAACCGCTTTCTAGTTAAAGGACGCGGCAGTGTAGCAATAAATACATAGATAGTATTATATTATCTGTGTACATAGTAACTTCCACCCACGGCTTCGCCCGCGTGGTAGTTATAGGGATAACAAGTAGCCTGTGTTAATCTAGACCATAATCTATCTCTGTGGCAAATTTCATCCAATTCTGTCCAGTAGTTTTTGCGTGAAAGAGTAACAAACATACATCCATACATTCTTTCGCGTGTATAATATTAGAAGGACAAGGAAAATTTTAATAAAAAAAACGACTTGAAATTAGAATGAGACTATTTCCCAATAAATTGAAATAAAGGACGGAGTTATGTTCTAATTAACATAAAGAAAAATATAACTTTTGGAGACTGAGTCACCTTCGTTCGTGGGAGTTTATCTGAATCCCCACACGTGGTCCCCGGTTGGTGCAAAACAGGTGACAATCAACAGGTAATTATGCTTACTGGTAATTAACTTCTAGGATTAACTCGGCAGTGGTTAATGACCACCTACCAGACAAAGCTGTATCGCGGCGCAAGCGGCCTTGCCGTGTTCCGGTATGATGTCTGGTGACAACATTTAAGAGGGTGGGTCGAAATTGTTTCTAACCTTCAGGAGCCCCATTTCACTGCTACCTTCTCACCGGAAATCATTCGCAATCACGAGTGAATCTATTGGGCAGGCGCATCTCATCGTAGACTACATTATTGTTTAACATCAAGCAAGTTATGGTTAGTGCAAGCCTATTTCAGAATAAAAAAATAGAAATATCCAAATTGATAACCTACTCCTATGCAAAGTCGGTTAAAAATTGTACTGATACAGACTAGACTAGCTTATAATCGTCAAAACTGGGTGAACCATGTTTTTAATAAGTCAACTTCAATTCTGAGAATCAACGGGAAATTAACGTCATATTTTTTTAGGATTGACGTTTTTATCGGGAGCAGTTCTTTTGACCACGGTCGGCGAACTTAATTGAAATGTCAAGCCAAATAAAAGGTGATTACAATAATTTGCTGTTACCTTAGTCGAATATTAGAAGCTATTCATTCAAAATAAAACTATTGTAATAGACAATTAGCTACTTACAGCAGCGGGCTTCATAACCACAGTGTTACCAGCAGCTAAACACGCTGCCATCTTCCATGACAACATCATCAACGGGTAATTCCACGGTGTGACCAGCGCACAAACACCAATCGGTTCCTTTTTAGTCAAAGACAAGTTTCTATTAGGGCGAGCATGGTTGATGGGTATTGTAGCACCCTGTATTTTATCGCACCAGCCGGCGAAGTACCGCCACGTGTCTATGGACATGCCCACGTGGGTCTTTAGAGCTAAAGTGTAGACTGCGCCTGAGTCGATTGATTCTATTGTTGCTAGTTCTTCCTTGTGTTGCTCCATTAGATCTGCTAATCTGTTGAAAATTGTTAAAATTTTGAATTTAATTATTTTTTTATTGTTAAAGAAGTTTTTTTTACTGTTTAGTGTAGTAGATTAGTGATGCATTTTATGGTATGCAAATAAAGTATTGTGTTGGAAGTAAAATGAATAAAAATATTTTATGCAGATAGCTGCAAAGTGAGTGTCCGTTTCATTGGTATGGACTAAACCATACATAGACAATGTTTTTTAATGACATTAAAAGCAAACGATAATAAAACTGTGAGTGAGGTCTTACTTCATTTAGATCCGATTTTAGTCTTTATTAACTGGGAAAATTGCGAAACTTTTGCGAAACCCAGTCCACTACCATAGCTACCTAGGCTTATAAGTTTGAAGTCTTTAAAGTTGAAAGTTGTGTGTATCAAATATGATACTCACTTGAACAATAACTGTCCTCTCTCCCTCGCACTGATCTTCGACCATTCTCCCTCTTCAAAAGCCTTTTGCGCTGCTTTCACAGCCTTATCCACATCCGTAGCCGACGCACTTTGCACTTTACAAATCACACTCTCATCCGTAGGATTCACAATACTAAGCACCTTCCCACTATCAGAATCCACAAACTGACCATCAATAAACAATTGTGTAGGGAACTTAACTTTCATCTTATTAACCTCCATTTCTACCCCATCATAAACAATTTCCTGACTTCCAGAACCACCTCTGGCTTTTAGTACAGCTATATTAAAGAATTCTTCAAATGTTGTGTTCATATAAATATCTTCATTTTGGAGTTCTAGATCAGCTAAGTCTTTGATTTCTTCTACAAGTCGTACAACGTCCATAGAACCTGCGCCGGAGTCGAAGAAATCTGTGTCGTTTTCAATATCGATGCGCAGGATTGCTTTCCAGATATTACGTGCGTTTTCAACGAATTGTTTCTCTTCAGCTGTTAATTCGAGAGTGACTTTTTCTTCGCTTGCTTTGAAGAAGTTTTGGGCGTTTATCATTTTTCCGTTTACTTTTAATCGTTGTACGTTGAGCTGTAAACAAATTACGGTTATATTGCAACAGAAAGTCTTGCCCTTCTCTATCAATATACGATCTTGAGGGTTAGTTACAATGAATTCAGTGGTTTATTTGGAATAAGTGTCTTCGCGTCTCTAGCTCTGATCAGAACATTTGTGTAATGTTAGAACCTCACCTTAACATCATCGTTAGCGGTGATCAAAAGACCACCCTCATGTATTATGGCCGGTTTCTTCAACCCAGGTATGAGGAGTGCGTCGCCCTTCTTTTCATATTCTGCCTGCCATAGCGAGGATCCGAAGAATTTCACCTCCACCTGAGTATAGATTGATTAATTGATAAATAATTAATAAATTTTTGGGTCTAGTGAATTCGCAGCCAACTCAAACTTCCTACAAATAGAATTTTGAGTTTTGTACCCTGTCATGTTACCTATTTAATACCTATACCAAACTGATTATTCTACGATACATCTTCAGTCAACACTGGCTTAAGCTATGATTGAGGTACCCAGAACATAAATGCCATTTTAGACGATAGTGACGGTACATACAAAGCAATCCACTTTGCATGTGCGACCATCGCCTATTTCATTTTCGTTCTTATATAGTAACCAATTGTTATATGTTAAGAGGTATGAAGTACCACTAACCTTAGTATCAGGGTCGATTGTTCCGTCTTTAGTTTGAGAGTTAATGAAGGTAGTGGCTCCAGGGGATGAGTCTAAACCACGGATGAAGTTGTGCAGAGCTACCCCACCTTTAGACCAGTCGATCTGAAACAAGGCTGAATTTAGTCATTTTCTTTAGACATTCTCATCTATATCGATTTTCCGAGTTGAATAGTTAATCTCATATTAAAGCTAAATATTGGAAACGTTTCTTAGATTACTTTAATTTTTTTTTATTTCATACAAGTTCTTTTTACTGCCTGATCAACATGTAAACACAACTGTTTGTCCTGTTTTTCGTTTTCAAAAAATTTCAACTCTTTTATAACGAGATGTCTCTCTCCACTATGTAAAGTTTTACCCTTCATTATAACAATAAACTTAACACTAAAAATAACAGTAAAGTGTAGCAGTAACTCTAATAACTATTAACGAAACACTATCAAATAGGTAAGATTATAAAATCTCAGCGCGTCGTCGTTGCGCGAGGTAAGCCAGTAAGACAATAAAATGTTAAAAAAAATGGCGTTGCCTACAGTACAGCTTGTGTAGTAACAGTTCAAGATTTTTCAATCGGATCCCTAGCGCGTTCAAACAAACGAAGTGAATTATAGATGTACTCTTATTTTCAAGTATAGCTCCCTCATTAATATAGGCAGGTTCGCAAATTGATTGTTTTAGGTCAGTTTTAAAAAAAAAATTGTTTCCCGGATCTTATACTGATCCTCAGTCGAAAAAGATGTCCTTATTCTTATTGGGAATTTGAATATAATATCATAATCCGTCGGAAAAACTTTGCTTGTACGATTCAGTTCTATTCAATTCTATGAGTTTTACCACGAACATCTGTACAGGGTATAGGTAGAATTTGCGATTTCTCCTCGAGGAATACTTATTGCTAGTTTACCTGATGTGTCTCGGGCTTGAACAAAGCGGGGTCGTAGGTGGCGCCCTCTTCAGTTTGCTTTATTCTCGGCGCGGTGCCGTTAGCGACCAAGTTTACTGACTCTGCTAATGCCTTGATACCTGAACAAAATAGAGTAGAAATCGAAATTAGGTTAAGTAATATATGAACAAATAAACTCTTTTTTAATTCCTGACGAAAAATAGGCGTGTTATAAATTTGACCTTTGTGTATCTCTGTTAAGTTTGTAGCATCGTTGCGCCACTTAGCGTCTATTAATTTTGGTAAGATTATACCTTATTGTGCGGGTTGTCAGTTTAAATAGATGTGATTTGTATAACTCTACCAATGCTGGTAGGCTACTAAGTGGCTCAACAATTAAAATATGTCATCGAAACTATTTTAGCTATAATGAGGTTTTAAGACATTTATGAATACGGGAGTTAGTTTACAGAGTTCTTGCTCGTAAGCAACATAAGCCCAATAACGCAGTCATGTCCTCTTACTAGACTACAAACTGTTACATACTAACTTTCTTATAAAGACTGTACCTACAGCATTTCAGGCGTGAAAGCACACCGACAGCTTAGATCGACTCTGTGAGATAGATACTTTCATAAAAAAGTGGAGCTAAGTAAATTCTAGAATGTATTAGGCGAGATTTTTAACTAAACAATAGAAAAATAATAAACGTGTTTTTTTTTCTAATCTACTAACAACTGTATATAACTAAAATATTTAGTGAATGGAGAGATATTTTAACCTACCCCTAATATTTTTAAAGTTATTAACGATATGTAACCTACCTGACATAACGGGACTGGTGAAAAAAAATACTTTACTTTGTCGTTTTCGTTTATTATTACCAAGCGTTTCTAAGTGAACCCACGGATGGACGGACATGGCAAAATTAGAAAAAATATCAATTTCTGGATATGATGGGACACTGGACAGTGTTTGCAACCTGTTTAATGTACATATTTCGCTAGTGTGAATTAGGCGTGTTTTAATTGATCGCTCCTATACGGAACTATTTGAAGCTCATCTTTAGATAGACATTCGGACATTGAGAAGTTCATGATTGAGATAAACTCGAACGCGTGAATTGAGACAAGCGCACTCGTTTGTGTCGTGTCAGTTATCTGGCACCGATCCGGGTCATCAAACTCGGATATCAGATATCAAAGTTGGTTTTATTCGAGCGTAGTATGTTCTTTAACTCTATTAAGATAGTTTTACAAATGGGACGCTTAAGGCAACCCACAGCTAGACATAGGTCTCCTCAGTAAGTGCCATTTCACCCTGTCTATCCGCTGTTCTATCCACATGCTGTGAACCTCGAGCGTAGTATGTTCTATATCTCTACTAAGATAGTTTTAGAAATGGTACGCTTAAGGCAACCCACAGCTAGACATGGTTTCCTCAATAAGTGCCATTTCACCCTGTCTATCCGCTTACAGTATACCTCAGTTTGTACGGTGTACTGCAACAGTGCGATGAGATCATGCGTTTTCATATAAAAATTGAAGATGCCAGTCAAACGCCAGTGCCTTCAGACTTTTAGCGTTGCATCCTTCTTATTGTATACTGCCTAACTTTCGCAAATCGTCATTCCGGTGGAGCTATTGGTAGGTAGGTAACAGTGGAAGTATCCCAAGGAATAAAACTACTTTTTAAAGGATTTTATCCCGACGTTTCAAGTCTTTTCAAACTTCATGTTCACGGGTGGAAGTCGAAAAGCCTGAAAAGACTTTGAAACGTCGGGATCTAAAATCTAAAATAATCCGCGATCAAATCCGTTAAAAAGTAGTTTTATTTCAATGTGTGATATTCGCGTAAATCCCAGACAATACTATTCCAAGGTAACTGAATACCAAGATAGAAAGTATAAAACCTAAGTACCAACTTGCTAAGTATAAAACTGACCTTCAGGGTATAAATATTTGTTATAAATAGTATCAACTGTGTCATCAATAGTGACGGGGAAGCTCTTCTGCATGAGGATCGGTCCTGTGTCGAGCCCGTCGTCCGCCCAGAAGATAGATAAGCCGCATGTTGTATCACCTTCGATCAGTGTCCTGAAATTAAAAGGAAATATAAACATGAGAGTGAGAGTGTAGTCAATGTAGAGCAGAGTTGCGCATGAGTATCGGACTTACCTTTGAAATAAAGTCGCGGGTTTGATCCCCGGTCTTGCCTACACGTAATTTTTTTGTGAATTGTTTCATCACCGCAGCTCAATATCAGTGAAGGAAAACATCGTGAGAAAACCGGCAGTCTAAAAACTAATTATTTGAGGACATGTGACATCCACCAACCCGCACTTGGGTCTATTACACTAGTCACTTGGCAATATTATAAATACGAAAGTAAATGTCTGTCACGCTTTCATGCCAAAACTACTGAACCGATTTGGATAAAAGGAGAGGTCAAAAGTGGGATAGAATTTTGAACACCAATGTGATATACCTCATTGGAAAGCTTATTTAATAAGCTGTTAGAATTTAACTAAACACGAATTTTAGGAGCAACCATTTTTGTAAAAATCTAAAAAATGTAATAGAAAAACAAAACGCACATTACCTTTAATTATCCGTTTCCTAAGCAGTATAAATATCGCAATCACGTCAATAATTGCATTCTATTACAGTACTTTTCTCTTGTAATATTATTCTAGCTGCAGTTTAATGTAATTATGCCAAAAAATATTTGTTATCTTATTAGTGTAATAACAAAACGCGTGGAAAAAAATATAATTACGGGAAACGTCATGATGTCATTGTCATTGATCAGTTTGATTGACAGCGTTCTGTATAATTATATTTTTTTTGGTTGCTCAATTGTCATTTGGCCATGGGGTTGCCAATTGCAATAATCATAATATTGCATTAAGGATTCTTATTTTCAATTTCAATTTAAAAAAAAACGGGGGCGTGTAAAACTATTTTAAATACACCAAAAAATTTAATTAATTATGCTCTATTAACATATGTAACTCAGATTGCTGTTCAAATTTACAATTATTTTAATCCCAGGCTCCATACATTTTTTGAACGTCTCCTTTGGTATGGAAATATTTTGAGACCCGGGGAAGAACAACAAAAAGAGGGTATAATGGTTTAGCGAGATAGCCGACATACTTTATTGTTTGGTTTGGTTTGTAATATTTATTAATTACTAGCTTTCCGACAGCGGCTATGCCCGCGTGTATGTCGGTTATCGCGCCAAAACATTAGGTACCTTCTTTTTGCGGAGTCGAATATAAACTATCCTATGTCTTTTCTCGGGTCTCAAATTACCTCCATACCCAATTTCATCCAAATCGGTTCAGTAGTTTAAGCGGGAAAGCGTAACAGACAGACAGACAGAGTTTAGTAGGGATTAGTAGGGATGTTCTGTGAAATAGCAACTCTGCTCCACCCAATTGACTGACCATAATTCAATAACTACACATTTGACACTAGGTATGTCCTGTATTTTATCCACGTACGTTCTTTTTTCAGTAAAAAAATTAGGCGCTAAGGTTGCTTACAATTACTTTACCAAACTTTTTAGTTTTAACTTTTTTTTAAATTGGACACTGGCAAAATTGCAAAATAATTTCCGCATAGGCCATAATTAACATATAACAACAATAATTATTATTTTGACTAAATTTTTGTTTAGCTAGCACCTAATGTTACGATTTAAAATAATAGTTTGTTACCAAATAAAAAACGATAGCACGCAATATTATAATAGCGTAATAAGCTTACGTTATTTGCGTGTCATCGTTAGAAATAATCTAATTACAATATGTTACAAATTAAAACTTATAATTTACGAAATCACTGTATGAGTGTGTACACAATGTTTGATTTGCTGTTATTTTCGTAATATTATGATAACACAGTAGCTGTTACTGTAATTCTGCTAATCTAAATATATAAAACAGGAAACTGACTGACTGACATATCAACGCAGCGCCCAAACCGCTGGGTCTGGAGACTCCAAATTTGGCACATAGGTTCCTTATGGGGTCTAGGGGTGCACTAAGAAAGGATTTTTCAAAACTCACCCTTTAAGGGCGTGAAACGGGTTTGTATGGAGAAACAAGATTAGTGAGATCAATTTCGCGGGCGAAGCTGCGGACGGAAGCTAGTATTACATAGCGTTACGCCTGTATCATTATATTATCTGTGCCTGTATCACCCGAAGGTAATTTGCCTTTGGTAATTAAGGTAATTTGTAATTGCCTTAGAGCAATTTACAGGGAGGTGTTATTCGCAACTTCTAGTACTAAATTGTTTATCAGTTATGCACAAATAAATAAAAGCTACACACAAACAAACTATGAACAGTTTATGCATACAACTCGAGGCGTTGGAGTCTATTGAGAGGCGAGCCAAGAGGCTTATTGGCAACGAATACCTCGTCAAGGCTAAATTGCAAAGCCTCGAGAATCGCCGCATAGTTGCTAGTCTTTCAATCTTTTATCGGAAACACTTCGTAGAGTGTGCGTTGGAATTACACAATCTTATTCCCCCATCCCCGTTCTTCCATCGGACAAGTAGAGGTACGGCTATGCGCCACCGATTATGGTGGAAATTCAACAGGTACGGACAAAGCGCTTTGCTTCTAGATTTATTGTGCGAACTGCCAAGTTGTGGAATTCGGTGCCGCCTCTATGTTTCCTGATAGCTATAATCTGCCAGTCTTCAAGTAACGAGTGAATCGGTATTCACCGGAATCGGTATTCGGAAACCACGTCTCGTCATAGACTACGTCATTGCTTCACATCAGGGTAGTTGTGGTCAAGCGCAAGCATATTACAGTATAAAAAAAACTGTTCATGTCAGAGTCAGACACCTTGTCAGAGGGGAACGAGCGCAATACCAGTTCCCTGTTAAATTTTCTAAGTATTTTGACAATTAGTAGCCATTACTGTAATCCTTCTAATATTACATAGCATCGCGCTTGTATTACTCGAAGGTGTAGGCAGAGGTCAATATTACCCACTTTTAATCTATGCTTAGGTCCCGTACGTAACAGGAAGCACAATTCATCGGGCACAATTCTAAACAAAGATTCTCTGAGTATATTAAAAGTATTTTTGCTCGACCCGGGAGCCGGACCCGGGATCTGGCGGTTATTAACGCGCTTACCACTAAACCACCGAGGCAGTTTTTATGTAAAAAAATTAGTAGGTTTGAACCTAGATTACTTTTGTACTGGGTAGTACCTTTGGATGATTTCGGTACCTATTCACGCGGATGAAATTGCGGGAGGAAGCTAGAAACGTTGGCACGCAAACAATTTCATATGTGATTAGTATGATTGCTAGTAATTTTCTGCACGATAGCTACGATGCAAAAACAACATTAGTAAAGAACACATACGGGTTTACTTGGGTATTTGGTACCTTGGTGGTGTAGCATCACATACCTGACTTCACTCAAGAATCATTACGTCATAGCAATCCTGAATCGCACAAGCAAAGTTTCACCGACGATTAACATATACCTAAACAACTGGCTTTCCGCACTTGGCTCCGCCCGCGCGTATATGTCGGTTACCGCGCTAAACCTCTTTAGCGCAGTCGGATAAAAACTATCCTATCTCCATACCAAATTTCATACAAATCGGTTCAGTAGTTTTGGCATGAAAGAGACAAACGGACAGACAGAGTTACGTTCGCATTTATAATATTAGTAATTTTCCCGACAAGATCTATTGGAACCGCGGACATCTTTCGCCCGGCCGGAACATCTCGCCGTACTGGGAGGTCACTACGAACTAGGCAGACATGGTGTCAAATGACTCAATCGTGTTCTGATCTGACTGCCTGATTCGGCCATAAATGAACGGTTTTAGATAGAGAAAGGCTACCTTTTGTACCACCAGTCAGGTGGAACAAAAGGTAGCCTTTCTCAATAAACAGGCTATTTATCAATGCAAGAATTTTCAAATCGTAAAAGTAGTGCCTGAGATTAGTACGTATGTACTATATTATTATTATTTGTGTGGTTGACCACACAAAATATAGTGGGACATTAACACACACGGCCACCTGATCCCAAACTAGCAGAGCTTTTACTATGGAGACTAGATAACTGTAATATAATAGTTTTCTTTTGTAAATACATACTTAAATATACATAGATAATTACACCCAGACTCAAGACAAACAGACGTGTTTATCACACAAATGTCTGTCTCGGGTGGGAATCTGTCGTGAAAAGCAAGAAAAAACATAAATGAAAACAGATTTAAAGAAGAAAAAATAAAAACAAAGAGTAAGTGTGACCCATCAGTGTCAAACATGGACATTGCTCAGTAAACGCTGTGAGTGCACACAGCACTGATTTTCAGCAATGTCCATATTCCCACAGTAATCTTGCTTCTGATTATAAATTGCATTTGATTTGATTTGAAAAATAGATTATAATATGTAGTTCAGAGAAACATTGTATAATTCACGTAATACTGTTACAATAACACATTCATCAATGTCATGTCAATAGTTAACCTAAAGCACTTTGAACTAATAACTGATGTAGTTTATATATGTAGATGCCACTTGCGTCTAACTCGCACCCGAAGGCCTACAACATATTTAATTTTCTTCAGATCGGTTTGGGAATTTTTATTTATTATTCTGTGGTTCTGGCTCAGTAGGCTAATTCACGTAATTTAATACAGTTGCAGTGCAATTGCAGTTAAGTCTCGATCAAAACTGCACTTTTAGTATTCTCGTAATTTTGACAACCGCTGTCAGATACGGTCACGTCAAGTTCGCCTCGATATCGTTCGTCAAGATATTTCATGAATTTGGACCCAGGTCACATACGTAATAGGACGCGAGTCTATTGTTGTTCATCGGGCCAAATTCTCACCTCCAAACTGCTACTAAGATTTTCTTAAATTTATAAGGTAGGTACCTAAGTATGTCTTTTTTCTCAGCCCGGGATTCGAACACGATATCTCGTGGTTATTAAGTAACACCTTAACTATTGTACCAAAGTTCGTTACATGCCTAGTTCACCTATGAGCGATTGAGATAGCGGTTACCTACAAATGAAATGAAATGAAAATACTTTTTTTGAGATACATAAAAATAGTAAAATTTGGTTTACTACCGTGCATTGAATGACTGGCAACTACTGAGAAACAATGCCAAAAAACTCAATACCTACCTTTACAATACTTTATACTTGGCCCTTTTTTTAAATTACTCGTTATTGACGGGCCGGTGGCGTGGCGGTAAGATGCTTGCTTTTCACGCCTCAGGTTCGATTCCCACCCGAGACAAACATTAGTGATGAACCTTTGTGTTTGTGTCGTGTCTGGGTTTGAATATCTATTATATAAGTATATATTTACAAAAGAAAAGTATTATATGTATAGTATATACCAGTTATCATATCATACCATAACACAAGCTCTGCTTAGCTTGGGACCAGATGACCGTTTGTGTTAATGTCCCAGAATATTTATTTATTTATTATTTATTATCAAAATTGGCTACAATAATGTTAAATAGTTGCGGTAATTCAATATCTCGTAAAGAACCTTAAGTATAGGTACCATTTGGACTTGTGAAGTTGATTGAGAGAAGACCCATGACCAGAGGAACGATAAAGAGTCGTAAACACTTACCAGTTAATAGAAGAAGCGCCTCTGTGCCTCGGCAGAATACTCGGGTGGTAGCATATGCTCTCGTACTTGGGGTACGTGATCACCTCCATAGGAATAAACTGGGTGCAGAATGGCAGTACATTGATGTCTGCGTCCACCTGTTGACAATGACATCATTATATTAAGTCAAGCGGTTAAAAGGTTCACCTAACTCTACTTCAATTAAAAATGTAACTAGTTTTTTAAAACCAGGCTGAGAACCATCTCTATCACTCACATTTCTCACAAATTAAAAAACAACACATCAAAATCGGCCCATCCTTTTAGGCACCACATTGTTACAAACTTGTACACAGATACAAGGGTCCAACTTATAACACAACTCTTTTTGGTTGGAGTTTAAAGCTAAAACACGACGGTACTATAATTGCATCCGAAGCGAGGGTAAGTACAGTTAGTTATCAAAAATATTATATGTTTCAGATAGGGATGTTGGTGATATTTTTAAGCAGTATCTCCTACAAGACAATCAAGTTATATAAATAAAATTTTATTATGTTAATACGTATTGGGTAATATTTATCAGTATCATGATTTGTTAATGATATTCATCGTGTCAAACTAACGATAACCCAGCGCTTATCTTATTTAAAACTAAAAAATGTTTAAACTAAGTAATAGTACCTAATTAAAACGAGACTTTTTTTTTATTCTTGAATAGGCTGGCGCTCGACTACAACTTAACTGATGTTAATCAATGATGTAGTCTACGATGGGACCACCGCCAGCCCAATGCGCCAGACCAATGTACCGATTCACTCGTGGTTACGAATGACTTTCGGAGAGAATGTGGCAGTGAAATGAGGCTAGGATCCATAAGTTTGAAACGGAGCAACAATTTCGACTTACCCTCTTAAATGGTGAACTACAAGGTACGGCTGATAGAGACTATGCTAGAGATGGGAATGGATATAATGAAGCTAATAGTCCAGGATCTCTGGTACATTTTTGCACTTAATTACTATCAAGCAAATTTTTCGTGAGCAGTTTAATTTTGATAAGATGCCCAACAATTTCCTGTAAGAAACTCTATTGTGGTAGCTAACAGTTATAGCAAGGATACAATATGTCGATTTGATGATTCTCAAATATTTATTACAAACTGATGATTTTTAATTGATAATGATAAAATATATGTCAAGCAAGTCAAGCATGTTTGTATAGTACCTACCAGTGGCGAAGAGTCCATAGGTACAAGCCGATTCCTATCGGCTTTCCTTTTCAGAAATGGTCAGTATTGCACGTACATAATAATATATTATGTAACGCATAAAAGTTAAAAAAACAAAAATAAGTATAGCATCAAGTGTAAGAACGATCTGTGGCGGTAGTGAAGAGATATAAATGATATTATTTTCATAAGTAAGAACTTTTTCCGGCTTCCCTTTTTCAGACTTCCACCCTTCGCTACTGGTACCTACCTACTCGATATAATACAGATATGTAATGATAGCGCAGCTCTTTAACGCTCAATAAAAAGTTAATATACATAGGTAGGTACTTTGTTAGGTATATATCCAACATTCTTAAGTAGTCTTCATAAAACCTTACCATTACTGAAGTGAAAATACCTCAATAGAGTTTAGAAAACAGTTTCCATGAGGAAAGTACTTTCAAGATTACGGCCTTAGGCAAATCTGAATAAGTATCTTTAGGCTATTACATACACATAGATAGATATTATAGACTAAACCTATCTGGCAAAACGTTGATGGTGTTTTATCAGGTGGAAAAGCACCCTAAGCGTTCTTCTTCTTTTAATGATGGCCTCTGCAGAAACTATTCCGCAATTTTGCTAATGTCAAGTTTTAATAGCTAAGTATACAAGCTTTTAAAAGAATAGTAGTAAAAAACTAATATAACTTCAGCGGTCTTGTACAGTCATTACATTAAAACTATCATTACCTAAATAAGTAGGTATACAAGCTTTTAAAACATTAGATAGTAGTAAAAAAACTAAAAAACTGCTAACTAAAAGACGCAATTTTTTTCGATCGTAAGCTATGGTACTATGGTACGAATGAATGTTGTCACAATAATATCACCAGAAATATAGTGACAGTTTCGTCAACAGAATCAAATGTAATTAATATCAGAGTACTATGACTGACCAAGTTAGATACAAAAGGTTAGAGTGCAGTAGGAAACAAACTGGAGTAGATGAAATGGTATTAAATTACTTATCTCTATGTCAATTACAAAATTTATGCAACTATATAAAAAAAAATAAGACTGCAGTTTACAATGTTTCTAAACGTCATTAGCAGTATAACACAAACATAGCGTCACGATTGTATTACCCGATGGTGTAAGCAGAGGTGTATATCATCCACTTTTCGCCGGCTATGTTTAGGTCCCATACGTAACCCTTTTTGCTCGATCTGGAAATCGAACCAGAGACCTCGCGATTACTAAACGCTTACCACTGGATTACCAGTTTAGTAGTAAAATTTGCAGGTTGCAGATGGATGCTTAAGGAATGCAACCACCGGTTATTGTTGTGTTCAAAAAGGGAGGCATATAGCCAGTAATGGACATCCCCAGGATAATTCTGCTTCCCAATATACAGGTTCTCCTAGTTTGGGGAGCACAGTGTATTCTCATTTTGGCATAGATTATTGTTTACTTGAAACATTGTACATCTCTGTTGCTACGCATAGCTATGTAAGATTTTTGGCAAAAAATATTTTTATTATCATTATTATAATTAATTATGGCAATTTATTTCTACTTACAGATTTGTATTGTTCCAATATTTCTGGTATTACTTGTCCTTTCAATCTCCATGTTTTGTATTTGTACACTGGAATATTATTGTTGGCTGCTATGGTAGCTGCAATATATACCAAAATATTAGTCAAGTATAATGAGTTCAAGTCATCCATACAAATATTACAAACTAGCTTTCCGCCGGTGGCTTCACCCGCGTGACGTACAATTTATATCATGCGCAGCAGTTGGATAAAAGTAGCCTATAGCCTTCCTCGATAAATGGGTTATCTACCAGTTCAAGAATTTTTAAAATCGGACCAGTAATCGCTGAGATTAGCGCTCGTCAGCTTCAGCTTGTCTTCAGTTTCTCTAATAGACACTTGTCTAACAAAAATGGCGATTTGTTTTGTTATCCAATGATATCCGCCATTTTTTTACATTTGTCTACTAGAGATAAATGTCTAAAGCGCGCGAATCTCGAAAAAAAAATAGCGGAAGTCATTAAAAAATAAATGAAATCGCCGTTTTGTTAGACTAATGTCTATTAGACTAATGTCTATTAGAGATAAATGGGTAAAGCGCCAGAATCGGAGCCCTGGTTTTTGGTATAGGTAATACCGGTTGCCGCTCTACGAGATAGTTCGCTGTTACGTCGTAATTTGGAAATCTCGCGGATGCGAAATCATTTAGTTTTCTATGAAAGCCTCCTTAAAATACTACGACATATCTCGTAGCTGGCATCTGTTACAATTTCTCTACGAGTTAACTCGTAATGGCACTCAACGTGTGAAGTAATTAACAGTAGGTATTTTGAAAGTTAATTATTTTAAAATATGTGTATTTTATGTTTTTCACTTACATGAAATTGGTTCATGGTTGCATGCATTGTGTTATAAAATATTTCATTATTTGAAGTTCAGGTAAAATTATATTTATTAATGGTTTTATAGAAGTTTACATCAAATATGCAATTGCCAAAATATTGAAAACTATCTTAACTAGTATTATAATGCAAAAGTAACTCTGTCGGTCTGTGGCACTTTCACGTCAATACTACTGAACTGACTTGGATGGCATTTGGTATAGAGATAGTTTGAGATCCAGGGAAGGATATAGGATAGTTTTTATCTGACTGCACAAAGAGGTTAAGGGTTTAGTTAGCGCGATAACCGACATAGGTACCTGCGGGTGTAGCCGCGGTCGGAAAGCTAGTCATAATTAAATTCTTATTAATACAATTTAGCCTGATCCAATAATATCTGGAAGTAACTTTGTCTGTCTATTATCTTTCCAAACTTAACTGCTTTATTGATTTAGATGGTTTAGTACGCAAATAGCTTAAGACCTAGGAATAGTTTTAAACCAAATAAAACTAACGCAGGAGAGCGACCACTTCTTTATTATTTAGATAATTTTTTTAATAGATACCTCTTTTGCCGCAAAGACTATAACATATTAACTATACATATATTAACTCACAGCATAGTTATAAAAATAGCCGATAACTTCAATATTATACATTGAATAACCTATCTTTAACCTATATTTTGGACTTATAAAACGTTTATGAATACGGGAGTAATACTTTATAATCATGCGCATCTATCTAATCCAAACTATTCGTTTATTATACTAGCTGCCCCAGCGAACTTCGTACCGCGTATTACTAATGTAATACGTTAAAAAAAATTTAACGGTGCACAACCCCTATCACTTAGGGGTATGAATAATATTAAGTTAAAATATTAACAAAAAAAAACCGACTTCATGGATGCCATTCTCAGAACTAAACCAAACTGAAATGGGACCACACGGGAGGCATCAGCTTTCAATAAAAAAAAAAATTATCAAAATCGGTTCACCCATTCAAAAGTTCTGAGGTAACAAACATAAAAAAACATACAGTCGAATTGATAACCTCCTCCTTTTAGAAGTCGGTTAAAATAGATAGTAGCCGATTCTCAGACCTACTGAATATGCATAAAAGATTTCATAAGAATCGGTCAAGCCGTTTCAGAGGAGTACGGTAACTAACATTGGGACATGGAAATTTTATATAATAGATTATGTAATACATTAATAATTGGTGGCTTAATAACTTGTGGTTATTAACGTCACCTTGCTGTTTTCCTTAATTTTTATTTAGAATTTGTGGATGTGGGTTTTATATTAGTTTATATAACTTTATGAACCATTTTTGTTAAATTACATTGTTGAAATCTGTATCCCAAATAAATAAATATACTTGACAAAAAAGAGGTTGGTTATGCTGATGCATGATTAAAGTCCACAGTCCACATTTTTGTCTCCAACAAAATAAGACACAATAAAGATCTTTCTTTGCAAAGATTTTTTTTGATAATAGATCGATGATCCACCACAGTAGAACGTGTGTGAATAATTTTAATTTACTAGTTTAAGTTAAATTGAAACCTTACATTATTAGTACAGGCAGTGTTTACCTATAAGTAATTGTTGCATTGTTACTAGCTCTTATACACATTGTTATACTTATTAAAAACTAAATTTAAATAAACAATTGTTGGTTAACATTAATAAATAAATAACCCATATTGTTGGCCACAGCTAGTTTCTAAGAAAGTTTATATTAGAAAATTATTTGCCTTTTACAATTTCCTAAGTAAATCGATAGATATTGTTTGCTAGTAGCAATCCTTACTAATATTATAAACACGAAAGTATGTCTGTCTGTTACACTTTCACTGTTAAACTACAGAAACAATTAAATTTAGAATGTAAATAGTTTGAGACCCATGGGAGAACATAAATGATACTGATACTGATATCCCATTCTAGCTTTCCACCAGCAGATAACCATTATTTGACAGCGAAAAGCTAGTTGTGGCATAATTAGCACTTTCTTAAGATTGAGATGCTTCTTATAATGCTAATAGTAGTTTAATATACCTTTAAACAATAAAATATTTAATCTCAATTTACTATAGGCACTTACTCCTTTAATATTTAAAATTAACAGTTGCTAGTACACTTTTCCTTATTGATACACTATTTCCTGAATAAATTATATTAAATAACTACTTAATTACAAATTCAGTAGGATATATTGACATTTTGAAGGACAAAACATAGCTCCATTATGAAGTTAGTAGTTACTATACCAAAAATTAGAACCATTTTTTGGTTACATTAATACTGATAATGTCTGATACCTACTGTAATTGTTTTTTGTTGTTGTCAGTACTATACTTTTGGAAAAAAACAATAAAATTTACAAAATACTTTTTTAAATCACTTGGACCCATGTAAATAGGTAGGGTATATTAGGGAAAACAGCCTCCTGGGGACAGCGGTGAGGAGGTGGGCTATAGAGAGTGCTTTTGAGCAGCACTGTGCGGTCCAGTACTATATCCAATACTATAATTTTTGTATGATCTTTGTATTTATTATAAAGTATTCTATTTTTAAATCTTAATAAAAAAATTGTATTTACCAAGAGGGTCTTCTCGGTTGCCTTTATCTAAAACTGTGAACACTCCCACTACATTGTGACCATCCCGTTGCAACAGTTTGAACACTTCTGCAGCAAATGTGCTTTGTCCTATTATAGCTACCCGCAACTGTTTCTTAGGGACCTAGAAATATAATAAATAAATAACAATAATATCAGTAAGCAATCTAGTAAAGAACTACACTTTATATAATTTCAACATTTAACTTTTTCGTGGGGAAACTCAGAAGTCAAATAATTGCACAACAATGTATTTTTTTATTATTACTTTAGAGGATTTAAATTTAGTGGAATATAAAAAAAATGTAGATAAAATAGTAAATAGTAGTAGATATTAATCAAAAGATCTTCAAAAATGCAGCTATGAATTAAAAATAATTACTTACACCATTGGGCAACGAAACAGGTGGCATTTTGCATAAAGTTAATTCAAAATAACTCAATTAGTTTTGTAATGATAACACTTCCCGCCAAGTGCGGCGGAATTGAACTAACACGATTTTAACCGTACGCTCATATTTAGCTAGCGCGCCGCTTGCTTAACCTTGACATCGCTATCACTACGTAAAAGATAGTATAAACTAAAATAAGATGTTTTAAAATCAAAATTAGGCAATCAATTTTATCAAAATGAAAATGAACTTTAATTATTTCATGGCGCCAAACAAAAATAAACAAAGTTTTTGACATTGACAATTGACATAACGTAGTTTAATTTGACAGTTAACCCTAATTTTTCCTCAATCAGTTGTGATTCTGACACATTTATAAAACTATTTGATCCATTGAGCAGGTATGTGCCAAGAAGAATCATTGAATTATGTAGGTATGATAAATGATTGCCAAGAACGCATGTTAAAGCTAAACGCTTAAAACATAAACAATGAGATAGCAGACCTCGTGCTTCGCATCTTCTGATTGTTGTTTCACTCACTAAATAGGAGCTTTAGTAGGTACATACATTTAGCCCCTACTTAAAATCACCTCAACCAAACCTCAGCCCCAACCTTATCGAAAATAAAGCGCTTCTGTCTATCCTCCTTAGGTATATTTAGTTTTGTAACCCATCATAATGTAAACTATAATATATTTTATTATTATTCAATCTGTGGCATAACAACAAGGAAAAATTGGGATTTACCTTACAATTGTTTCCAGTTAGAACCAGTTTCTTTGTGATCTACTTCCGATAATAAATTGCTATTCACTAGATATTTATTAAACATAACAGAACTGGTTATAACCGGTAATATTGTAGAAATGATGCTCAATAACTAGTTCAATTGACCTTTACTAAAATGTTATTTAAACCTATTATGACCTCCCAGCCAGTAGCTTATCAGCTGCTGTCGATGTAGTTTCGGATGTAGGTAGATAGTTGACAATTATTTTCATTGTATTTTGTTTTTATAAGGCAATTTATCTATTTTTATTTGAAACTAGCGGACCCCGCAGACGTCGTCCTGCCCGGTAAAACAGTGCCATCCACCGGGTCCGAAAATAGACTACGACCGATACTAAGACCTACCGATCAAGCCGTTTCAGAGGAGTTTTTTTTATTTTTCTCTGCGTAAAAACCATCCTCGCACTTCAAGGAAAATTCTAAAAAAATAATTAGCTAAATCGGTTCAGCCGATCTCGAGTTATGCGCTTACCACCACGTTTTGCGATTTATTTTTATATTATAGATTTATTAGCGGCCCGCCCCGGCTTTTATTTTATTTTGAAGTAATTAATTTAAAACTTTTAGGCATTAATATAATATATTAATAAGTACATGTGATATTGACCATTACCTAAAGGGTAGACGATGGGAATCGGCTTGTATGGACTCTTCGGCTCTGATACCTAGTGAAAAGTCGATAATGAAAATGTTCATCTCTACTTACACCTTCGAGTAATACAGCCTGGTGGCGCATGGCGTAGTGCTTAGTGACCCTCACTGCTAAGCCGAAGGTAGTGGGTTCGGACTAGAAACCAATCTTTGTGTGATAATGAGCATGATTGTTTGTTCTGTGTCTGTATTTCTCTAGAATATGTATGTGTTTACAAAAAACATATTAGGTATTTATCTAGTACTAGCGGACCCGGCAGACGTCGTTCTGCCCGGTAAAGCAGTGCCATCTACCGGGTCTCAGACCTACCGAATATAACCAATAATAAATAATAGGTATCTAATCCGGTTTTCGGCACTTCTTCGTTTTCTAAATTTTTTATTTTTTATTTTGCTCTACGTAAGAACCATCCTCGTACTTAAAGGAATATTTTAAAAAAAGAATTAGCGAAATCGGTCCAACTTCACGCGTGATGTCGTGACAACGGAAAACGGGTTTCATTTTTATATATATAGATATAAGCTCCTAAAATAGTCCCCGTCCCCTTGTAACACAAGGAAGCATAATTGCGTAATTTGGGACTAGATGGCGCTATGTGTGTGTGAAAATATTATTATTACTAGTTTACGCAGCGTACGCGTAAGAATGATTTTCTTCGTGATTTTTTTCACCCCTTAAGTTACATTATCGAAGTTTTCATACGGATCCCTCATTTTTTTTATATAGCTATATAGCCTATGTTACTCAGTAAATATATAGCTTTCTAATGGTGATAGAATTTTTGAAATCGGTCCAGTAGTTGAGCCTATTCGTTACAAACAAACAAACATGCAAATCTTTCTTCTTTAGATTAAAAAAACACGCGGGAGCACTATGTATCTATGATTAGGAGAAAAGAGTTGAGTAGTAGGTATCTAACCTAATAAATAACTGTACTTAATATAATTTACTTGGCCTTGTTTTAAGTTGTTTTCGCAGATTCGAGTTAAGTTACAAAAGATAACTTAACCAAGATGTAACTAGTTTACACTGGTATAATAATATGTATTATTTAGTACGATTGATAAGGAACTTGTTTATAATATAATTGTTATTATTAATTACGTATACCTACCTAAATGCATGTATAAGGCCACGTGTTAGGTAGTTCCCCTTTAAGACTGATACTTTTATAATGAACATATGCATGTCCTTCATAAACTTCTATCACAGGATCTTCCTAACACGGGGGACATTTTTCTTGTAACTTGAAAATTGTTTTCTAATTTTTCTGTTTGTGTCATCTTCTATACTTTTATGTAATGGCAAATAAATACCCTTTATTATTATTATATGTAATTAATTGCATAGTCAAAGAGGAACCCTGCTTCGTTGTAGCACAGATAATATTAGAACAAAATAATTAGGTATATTATATGGATAATACTACTTAGTTATAGCAATTTATCAATCTTACAAACCCCCAGGGTGCTCTTTCGCGCATCTTAGCCAGGGTGTCACGGGAACCACGAGAGACACAACCGTGACACCTCTGCCTACACCTGAGGCAGAGGTGTCACCGTTGTGTCTCTTGTGGTTCTCGTGACACCCTGGCCAAGATGCGCGAAAGAGCACCATGGGGGTTTTAGTTCGGGTAATCAGTATGGAGTCAAAAAAAAAGGTGTAGGCAGAAGTGAATATCAATTACTTTTCACCGGTTATTTTTATGCTACTCTCTGACTTCCTATCTATTATTATAATTACTAAAAACGCGAAGGTTTGTATGAAATGTGTATGTTTGTTCTTTTCGCAAACACCGTTAGACAGAATTTGATGCAATTCAGTAGGTGTCTAGATGTCCGTTCAGTAGGTCTACACGTGTCAACGAACTTGTTCATAAATACACAGGCACCGATACACATGTAAAAAACAGTAGTATATCAGTTTCCCAGTACTTAGACCAGTAATTCCCAAGGGATCATTTGAGATCCACATGATCTCAAATGATATTAACTGTTAATTCGTCGTTGAAACTCAGTCACAATGCAAGTTTTCATTGATAGATAGATTTAATCTTCACTTTTTTTTCGAGATTTAGAAATTGGTAGTAATGTAGCTGCATGGCGCGGCGTCCACCGGATCTAGCAAAATTTTGAAAGTGGTCTATGAAACAAAAGAGTTTGGGAACCACTGACCTAGACTCTTATCACAAGCAAATGAAATTGCTTAATTTGGGACTAGATGGCGCTGTGTGTATGTGTGAAAATATGATTATTTATTATTAATAGAAGACTTAAAAATATACAACCCTCTTTTTTCTCGGGGGTTAAAATATAACCGACCAAGTGCGTGGCTCTGCTCAATGTAAGATTTTGAATTTAGCAGGTGCCAACATGGCGACTTACGTTTTTCTATGGATTTTGTACGAAAAATAACTAGGTACATAGAAAACACTAATCTACGCCAACGAAGCAACAAGATTATTGATTTTACAATGTAGGAGAGTAAAAACCCATGGCTTAATTTGTTTTCTATACCTACTTACCTACTGGCCTCGTGTGAAATGTCCATTATTTCCACTAAGTACTTAAATTTTCATAACAATCCATTGTTAACAGCATCATCAATAAATAAGTTTAAAAGGTCTCATTACACCAAAGCGTACATATTCGTCTGTGTTCGCGAACATGGTAACAGTTAAATACTGTCTTTTTGGTAGGGGAAAGATAGAAGTTTACGATTTTCTTCAGCGCGTCAGATTAAGATAATTACAAGAAACACCACTTTTGAGACTCTGTTAAGTGCCTCCACCAAATCATTACTAGAGTACTTTTCACGATAGAAATCCCGCAGCCGGGGCGCTAGGATGCTGCTGCTAGGCGACTCTACAGTCTAACTAGAATTTAGAGTTGAGAGGACACCCTCTCAACTCCTGATTATAATAATTTCAGGTTTCATTCTTATTGTTATAATTTCTTGCAAATTGAGAAACATTTCCGATCTTTAATAATTAGTTCCACTGAATACCGCGGGACTTCTTTCGTGACACGGACTTTACTCCTTAAAAGAAGCTGCGTGACGCGTTTTTAGAGCAGTCAATCAAAATATCTACCAATTAATATGAATCGGATTCATCAGAATTTAGAATGTTAAGTTTAAAACATGCTGTAGTGTCAAAATTCAAATGATTTCAACGGAAGAGCAAGAGTAAAACTTAGGGTTACAATTAAGTCACTGTTTGTAAATTCATTTATCAATTAATATTTTTATTTTGGCCATGATAACTTAAGGAGAAGCGTAACTGCTAAACAATTTTTTTCTTCTTCTGTCCTTTTTTTCTTAATACCGCTTAATTTAAAGTAAGTATTGTTCGAAAAATAGCATATATCCACATAGCATCCTTACCTCCTCCTACATTGACGCCATCAACCGCGAATGCCACTGAATCGCAACATGCTCGCTTTGGTTTGATTGAACCCTAAAAGAATATTCTTCGTATGCAGGTGTCATTCGGAGCATTTTCGTAGTAAACGATGATGTTTAATTAATGAATATTTAAATTTGTTACGTACTCTTCAGTAGTATCTCAGTAACCAGAAGTGATGGCAGAATTGTGTAAGATTCTACTGATTGTCTTAAGCCTTTTAGAGGTATCTGAACCGTACAATTTTACGTTAAAAATCCCGTATTTATGTTCATTACACAAATTGTGTACGTTAAATTTTAATATAAATATGATTTTAATATAATTTGGTTGTGTGGTGTCGATTCGTTGATTGCTCCTACATAAAACAATTAGGTAAGTAGCAAAACTGACCGTGCGACCTATTAACGATAGGTATCAGCGGCGAAGAGTCTATACAAGCCGATTCCCATCAGCTTCTCTTTAGGAAATGGTCAATATCACACGTAATTAATAATATTTAATTAATTATATTATAAGGGTTTTGGTAGGGCCACGAAAGAAAACCATTCGTTGGTAAAATTTTGGAGGAAACCTAGTTTAAACAAAACATTATTTTGCACATCCGTCTGGTGTTATGGCGTAGTCATGCCCGAACCACCGCACCGGCCTGAATAAAGATATATTTATTTATTAACAAAATAGTTATATAAACATTCGGACTATAGAGCGCTATTTGTTATGATCTAAACATACTTCGTAAGCATCGTTCAGTTGCAGTTAAGTTTCGATCAAAACAGCGCTTTTCGTACTCTCGTAATCTTGACTTAACCGCTGTCAGAGACGCTCGCGTCAAGTTCGCGTCACGCAAATGCTTTAGACTAGATATGACAGCTAAACGATTACAAGAATACCATTTCGCACTAAGACGTAAACTTAATTGCAACTGCACCGCAACTTGGTCGAGCGTCAAGAAATTACGTGAATTGGCCTAATCAGCGAATGTCTTCCTAGGGCGTCCTACGCCGGGTACCTATCGTCAATCGTCTGTCGCCCATCCTCTCTACATGACCAAACCATCTAAGCATACTTTTTTCCATATGTCACTACGTCTTCTTTCAGACCACAACGTGCTCTAATTACTTCATTCCTTAATCTATCATTCAGAGTTATATGTATAGACATAACAGATGTAAATATTATTTTCAACTTTTCAGTTTTTTCGGCGGTTTAATTTGTTTGTTAAAATGGACAAAAGTACCTAAAATTGCGGTTAACTTCCGTTGATAAATGAGTGTTACGTATAACGTACCTATCCAGGCGCATTTGAGCAATTGTAGGTTCCTACTTATTTTTTAAGTATCTGACGGGACATAAAATACTTTGAATTGTGTATCTTAAAAGTCTGTCGTGTATATTTTGGGGCATTATCTATTTACTCGGTTTATTGATCACACGCCCACAAAAAATTGTTGGCAATTAGCAGAAATACTATTCAAAACTATGCCATTAACTTTTATCTAGGCGCATTATTTAAATTGTATACTTATATAATTTTCTGTGTGGTTCTGAATCCAGTAATTAATTAACCAACCATTGTAGCAAATGTCGGTATTATAGCAGCGGTAGCTCAGTGGAATGGGTCCCGGCTTTAAAATATAGATCACAGGTTCGATCTGCGGGCGCCCCCGCACATATTTGCGTAAAATGATTTATCGGCGCTGTTCAATAACGGCAAAGAAAAACATCACATGTCACCAAAACAAACATAATCCACATCACAGTCTCTATTTTTCTTATGTACATTGTCCTGTCTGTGGACATAATATTTGTTTACAACATACAGGTACAATCGGATAAGAAATAAATATAGAACTAAACTAAAAACTAACTAGCTAGCTAACTAACTTAGGCTTCAAAATATTCTTCCGCATCGTTATCTTCCAAGAACGCTATCTTTCCAGAAGACAAAAATTATGCAATAATCGTTACCAATTTTGATCACATTTTGATCTTTTTATTGTGGTCAGTAAATTCGAAGCAGTTTTCGGTGTAATCTTACCCCTAGTTTCTCTACTGGCGAAACATGCTTATGAAAACATTTTGCAAGCATTATCTATCTCTATCATCTAGAGATGAGTAGAAAGAGAAAAGACTACGATTATATCATGTTTTGTTGTGCAGTCCACGCTAAGCATACTCATGATTTTCGTTTCTAGTATTCTTTATTTAGATACCAAAATAAGACAATAGACAAAATTATTTCTAAACTCTTACTTATGATAGGAAGATCTTTACCTATAGGTAACTAGGTTACTTTTTTACTTGGGTGTTATATAATGATTTTCTCTCAAGGTAGTAAAAACAGAAGAATATGATGCAGTAACTACGCCTTTGTTGTTTAAGTCATTTGGTTTAACGATGAACCAAAGAGTCGCAAAGACGTTAGATGAAGGCATAATGCACGAATATATGAGCCATTATCATGAGCTGTTGAAGGCAAGCCATGAGCCTTTTGAAACTGTTACTAGGAGAGAAGAAAGAAGGATGCGTAGGGTAGTCGAAGATCATCAGGAATTAACAGGTAACTAATGAAATATAATGTATGGGTAAGTAAGTAAGTAGGTAGGTAGTATATTAGGCACTACCTACCTACAGCAGCGGTGGCGCAGCGATACGGGCCTCGCCTTAGAAAAATATGGTCGCGTCTTCGAATCCTGATCGTGCCCACATATCTTCGTGTGAATTGTTTCACCTCCGCTGCTCAACGACGGTGAAGGAAAACATCGCGAGGAAACCGGCAAGTCTAAGAAATCATTCGAGGACATGTGACATCCACCAACCCGCAGTTGGCCAGCGTGTGTAGATTAAGGCCTAAACTCTCAACTCATAAGATAGTTGTGAGAAGACCCGTGCCCAGCAGTTAGACACTAAAAAGGGTTGAAGTGAGATACTAAGTACTTATTACCTTTAAGGTTCTACAAGTAGCACACAGATACGAATATAGGCTTACGCTGGACTACAATTTGCCTTAGTAAATTTTGATAAGGCAATTTAAACCTTTCTTTTTTCTCTACGCTGTCTCCCGCTTTTGCTCCAAGGAAGTGGACAGTGTAACTTTCCATCTCCTCCTGTTATCCTTCTGACTAAATTTGTGCGGGATTGAATATATGTAGTTCATATTTCCCGTACGGCCGGATTCAAATCCTAAGTCTCTTCGTAGCGCCGCTTTTGATCCTGGCTTACAGGAGCAGCGGAGACGGGATTGCGGTGGTGGATTGAGTTTTATTAAAAAATTATTTAAATTTCCTAGTTACAATTGAACAAATCTAAGAAGTACCTTTTGACGTTTCACTGTTTTCTAGCTGTATAGAGGCGTTTATTCACACTATTTTTATTAGCTTTCCTGTAAAATAATTGAATTATTATGAAGCTATTTTTATTTTAACATAACTTTAACAATTTTCATACAAAAAATAAAATTCTAAATGTACTACGTTTAGAACTGTCAAACGGTACTTCTTAGATTTGATGGACTGTAGTAGCGACAAATCGCTCAAACTCCTTAATGTTGTTGTACTCTTCCTGTTGTTGTGTTCCTCCTTGTTGTTGTGCCTAAAAGTAACACTTTTCCAGGTTCTAGAAGCCAGCGTCGTTTAGCACCACGCCATCACACTCGCATCAGCAAGAGACGGGTACAAAGCCAGGCCCTTCGTCGACAGAAACTTTATGACCAGAGCGTTGTCAGCCATTTCAAGCATTCTAAAAAAATCTCTACTGAAAATTCTTCATGGAATTGATTTGCCTTTTAGTATTTGACTAGACTAGAACATTAGACCACCGTCAAGATCTTTTGTTGGTTCTACCGTTTGAATCATGCTAGAAATTATTACAATTGTAAAGTATGCAAAGAACATATCCAAATTATGTACCTTTTTTGCCTGTAGGTAGGACCTTCTTTTTATACCTTCTATAATAACGTTTTATATTTTCTTAGATTTACGTGAATATCACACATTGAAATAAAACTACTTATAACGGATTTTATCGCGGCATAGTCCACCCGTGACCGTGAAGTCTGAAAAGACTTTGAAAAGTCGGGATCTAAAATCTAAAATATACCGCGAAAAATCCGTTATAAAGTAGTATTATTTCAACGTTTTATATTTTAGTTACGAGTGTTATTATTAAACTTTTTATGAATTTAATAAAGTAATTATTTATCGAATAATTTATTATACGACATTACTACTACTTAACGTCAATGGGGCTGGTAAACCCAGAGCACTTCGACCCAGTGGGATCTGTTGTGCTTTCCCTTGACACTATGAAGTCTCAAGTATTTTCCCTTCGCATAGCTTGTATACATCACCGCTGTTAAGTGTTACTTGTAGTGGACACATTCCGTATTCACGGGGTCCACTCCTAATGAATTCGATAGTTCGACAGTGGCGAAGAGTCCATACAAGCCGATTCCCATCGGCTTGTATGGACTCCAAAAAAATGTTTTAGAACTTTTCAGTTCTGGGCCCCAAGTGTCGCGTTTTAGACATTTTATCTCTAACAAGCGGACCCGACAGACGTCGTCCTGCCATAGATAAATTCTTCTATGGTCCTGCCCAGTAAAGCAGTGCCATCTACCGGGTCTCAGACCTACCGAATATAACCACCCAAATATAACCGCGGCGTTGAATTCATGAATAAATAAATATTCTGGGACATTAACACACACCATCATCTGGTCCCAAGCTAAGCAGAGGTTGTGTTATGGAAACCAGATAACTGCTATATACTATACATATAATACCTACTTTTCTTTTATAAATATATGTATACTTAGAATAGATATTTACACCCAGATTCGATACAAACAGACATGTTCATCACACAGTGTTTGTCTCGGTGGGAATCGAAACCACGACGTGAAAAGCAAGCTTCTTACCGACCACGCCACCGGCCCGTCACACGAATACAGTGTTTTTCCTTAGGTTTTCCTTTTGTTTTTCTTCATAATCTTCTTGTCTCGGATAATTTCTTTCTTTGTAATTTTTCTTAAAATTTTTTCCTTTTTTAATTTTTCTCTGCGTAAGAACCATCCTACTTCAAGGAATATTATTATGAAAAAAGAATTAGCGAAGCCAGTTCGGCCGTGTGATTTGATTTGATTTCTTAGACTATTAGATACTATGATAACTTTTGCCTCTATGTGTAGTCAACTAATGATGGGCTGCCATATCCGAGATACAGTTACGAGAAGATTTCTTCAGATCCCAAACTAAGCAAAGCTTGTACTATGGAAATCAGATAACTGATAATAATATACCTACTTAAAATATACTTACAAATAATACTTACATACCTAAAAGAGATAATTACACCCAGACTCAAGACAAACAGACAAGTTCATCACACAAATATCTGTCTATGACCTCGGATGTGAATCGAACCAACGACCTGCAGCATAAAAAGCAAGTATCTTAGCAATCACGCCACATGTATATATGTTGCTTTATCACTCACAACGGGGGAAGTCGGCTTCAAAACTAGTAGAAGAATGTCGGAACTACTTAATTTACGATTTATTTGATGATGTCACAACAGTTATCAAATAATATGATCTAATCGAAAATCTAAAAATACAGCTCGATAGGCAATTATGTGAAACCCTTATCGATGTAAAAGAAATTCTTATCGGACCCGCAGTTTCTTCTAAATTCAAGGAAATCTCTAGGAACCAAGGGATTAAACTATGCAAAAAATGTAAAGATTGAAAGAAATTAACATCGTAAGCCTTGTGATAAGAACCAAATATATACTTATTTTTAACATTATTATTATTTTGCTGTGGTCTTCAATTTTAAACTTAATGTCATCGACATAAGAGTCATAGAAAATTTTGTTAAGAAATATTTGTTGAGGATTTGGAATTTTGATGTATGGGAGTCGGGAAATTGTTTTGTGTAAATCTTATCGCTGTTATAGAACTTTGGGGATGATTATTAATTTTTGAGATATTAGAGAAAATGTGTGGGAACAAAACTGGGGATTATTTGATCAAATAAAGATTATCTTAATAGTACTTATTGTTATTAATATCTGATAAAAGGTGACGAGATACAGGTGACTATTAGACATTGTTTAAAGATAAGTTATCGTAATGTTGATTTAAACATGTTGTGTTGGTAGGTGGATTTTGGCACTGTTTCCAATGTACAATTTTGTAATTTAGGCTCCAGATTCACACAGGTTTGAGCAAATAAACCTACCTGAACTTGAAATAACGCTATAATAGCAAAGCTTAATATGCCATACATCCTTTTTTAAGGGGGGAAATACTTTACGCATCACCTCGCCCCAAATGGGCAAAGTGCGAGAGGTATGTGGGACTCCCGTTTTTGGCCCGGGCGAGTAGGGTCTCCAGCTACAAGCGGCCGGGCCCCGTTTACCCACTAAAACTCAACCGGTGTTCCGTAGGACACCCTTAGCGCCTGGCTGCCGGATTCGCTTCTGCATTCACTGTACAGCTCGGCAGGCTACCTATAAGGAGGCTGCAGATCATCTTGACACGCCGAACTCGGAGCCTGGTGCTTCTAAAGCGGCAAAGGAGGTTGGTGGTCGCCTCCATCTCTTGCTCCACCAAGTATTCCAGTCACCACACCACTCGGATTCCGCCCGCGGCTTTGTCCGTGTGACCATTTATGATTATGCACAGCAGTGGGATAAAAGTAGACAATAGCCTTCTATAGTAAATGGGCTATCTTGTGCAAATAAAAGATGGTGAAAACTCAGAATCCTGATAATCTCGTTTTTTTTAACATGAAATATATCCCTAGAGAACATATTATATTTCATTCAGGATAGCTATTAACCCAGGTATTGTGATTCCAAACATTTCACCTGAATTCATTTAGCTTTTTTTTAGTTTGAAAGACATATAATTCATCCAGTGATCTTCACTAAATTTAAAATATAGGTACTAGCGGTCCCCGCAGACGTCGTCCTGCCCGGTTAAGCAGTTCCACCTACCGGTTTTGAAAATAGATTACGACCGATTCTCAATTTAAGATATAAGATTCCATTCAAAACCGGTCAAGCCGTTTCGAAGGAGATTGTTTTTTTTATTGAAGTTATACTTCTTTAGGCGCGTTATGAAAAAATGATGATAGTGAAATTTTAAGATGCGCGCGCATCTGTGACACAAAATTAACAGTATGAAGCTGTCTGCGTGAAATTTTAAGATGCGCGCACATGATGCGCGCGCATCTGTGACACAAAATTAACAGTATGAAGCTGTCTGCTTATTTAATGATGCCAAAGAAGTATAACTTCTCACGCGCGTACATAATGCTATATGGAATATTCTTAAAAAAGAAGCCAAGCCGTTCACGTGTGATGGCGTGACTAAGGGAAATAGGGATTCATTTTTATTTATATAGATTTTCTAATAACTATACTTACTTAATTGAATTTGTAAAGTATATTTTGTCCTTGTTATTCAGTGAGTTCAATGCCTAACACCAGTTACCCAGTACATTATCAAGGGACCTCCCCGCACACAGTTAGTCACAGGTTTGTTTCCATTGATTCCATGTTATATACATAAAATATATGTATACTGGTTAGTATGGACGGATAGGGCTGTACTTACTCCAGCCTCATACTGATGTTACTAAGCCCCGTCGCGTCGTCAGGTTCAACCACAGCGTAAGAAACAAAATTTCTTTGGACTGTAGTTCAAAGTTCAGCGTTCGTAAATGAACATAGCTTCCGCCCACTGCCGTACCAAATTTAATGCAAATCTTTCCAGTAGTTTTTGCGTGAAAGAGTAACGCAAACTTTAAGAAGAAAAATGTATCAATTTGCTGTGGTTTCTTTGTTTTAACATATAAAGGGAAACAAAATTGTTATCCAGGTGTTAAAAGTTCTTCTCATTTCTTTTGATAAATAGCTTTTGTAGATTACTTATATTATGATATACATATACCAGATTGTTTACATGTTTACTTTAGTTCCTAATGTTACCAATTGAATAACAAGTGATGGTAATTTTTACTGTAGGTACTTTCTGGAACAATGCATTTCAAATAAGAATTTTTCTGGACTCGCGGCTAACTTCATACCAAAAACCAAGCAAAAATAGCGTCATCACAAAATATCAAATCACAGACAATAATATTATTTTGAAATGTATGGAAAAGTGTATAAGTGTAAACTTTACTTAAGTACCTACCTATGTAGTTACAATGCAGCTACCTACCTAAGTAAATTTACGCGTTAGGATACCACAAACTTGTACTTACACAAATTCATAAGTACACCGATAAAAACACACGATTTAACTTATAACACCGCTTTTTGATCTCGAAAGGTAATAAAATATGTTCGCAATTTAATATTCGACTCCAAATGTCCAATCTTACTGAGGCGGCAATAAGATATTATTATACGCATTTCAAATAAGTTTTTCGTCTAGACATGATTATAATAATCAAACAAACATTTTCGCTCACTGAACTAAAAAATGTGAAGTTGTTGCGCATTCCAGTCCAATATGGCGGATCTCCAATCCTATTCTTATTTGAAACGCATTGTAATTATAATGTCCCTCGAATTAAATATCGGACGTCACAGCTAAATACATCTTGTAGGGCAATGGAAACATACACCGAATAACTTTGCACGCATAAATAAGATTTTACTCCCTACTCCAGCGGAGATAGCTCATTGGTGTCGCGTTATACACATGAACAACAAGTCAACATGAAGTGTCTGTGTTTGATTCTTCTAACCACCTGTCTGCAGCTGTCTACGCAGGTATGATAAGATTTCTTATCAATGCTTTACACTGCATGATTTGGATGATTTTCGGATTAAAAAAAAAATGTGTTAAAAAGAATATATTCGCTACAAAAGTACCTACAACTGTTTTTTTAAGTTTTAAATCTTCATCTAATGACTTGGGTAATAGAATGTTCAGTTTGCATTTATATTGCTAATTCTTATATCAATACATACTTGTAAATAAGTCTAATTTATTGTTATATTATAAAGCTAACTAGGTACTACCACAGAATAGTTAATACTAATAGTACTACGCAGTACTAGCTACTTTGGACGTGAACGTGAAGTCCACGTCCATAATTAATTAATTAATCATGAACTTATAACACTTAAAACACAACACTTAAATCGTCTTTAGATTAGATTGTTCGTTTTACTATAAATATACATATTATGTAAAAGTCATGTAATTAGGTTAAAATTTAAAGTTCAACCACTGTCAGGTCTTGACCAAATACATTCTCGGACATTAGGATGACTTCCTTTGATTGCGTGTGCTCTTGGTAGTTCACTATCTCATTGCACTGATCAAGCCAAACAAAACGAATATATTTATCTCTTGCTTTCTTATTATGATTGTACTATAGGTTGGTCGAATTGATACATTATGGATTGCTGCCAATTGGTGCGTTTGAGAAGAGTCAGGAACATGTAAAGACGATTATATATTCTTCAGTTCTCATTGGTTCTTAATCTTTCAAAACTTCAGGCAAAAGGAAACATTATCAAGGTTTCCTAGACTTGTTTTTTTCTGTAAATGTTTACTTTGAGTGTACTTAGGTACTTGATTATAGTGTTATCTTGCAGGAAATGCGTAAAAACATAACCCTTCCTTGGCAGTTGGGTAAAAAGCAAGCTGTGTGAATGCGCATCTGCGTATTTGTACACACAATGACGTATGAATGAATTATCGACTTGAATGACCCCCAGTCTGGTAACACTCTCCACCCACTACCCAGTAACATCACAGACGCAAATACGGACGGCCGTATTCTTATCATTTGTGTTTGTCTATTTTTAAATTGTTTTGTTTTGATAATTTGTTAAGATTAGATTCATAAAATGAAGTTCCTCAGTGTTTCTTTGTTCCTTTGTTTAGTGCTACATTCCCATCAGGTATCTATTTACTTTTGAGATTTATCTTTAGGTAATATTGTTATTTAATCTAAGTAGTTCATAAAAGGTAGGTCCCCAAAAGACTGTGAGGAAAAACATGAGTAATATCCACAAACACGTACTTGGCCAATATTTGTATATTAAGGCCTAAATTCTCTATTTCTAGTTGAGAGAAGACTCAAACCTAGTTGCAGGAGACTACAGGTTGTTTGTTAGATTACTCTGATCCATAATATTTATTATTCCTTATGATTATTCTTATCCATCCTACATAACAATATCAGTGGCGAAGGGTGGAAGTTTGAAAAAGGGAAGCCGGAGCAAAAAAGTTCTTACTTAAGAAAATAATACCTATCTCTTCAATCGTTTTACACTTGATGCTATACTTATTTTTGTTGCTATTTAAAACTCTTAGGCGTTACATAATATATTATTAATACGTCTGATATTGACCAATTCCTAAAGGGAAGCCGATGGGAATCCGCTTGTATGGACACCTCGCCACTGCTACATATGGTACATCACTCTATTTAAGTCATTGACTCGGTATTAGGAATGCAAAACTGGAAATTCAAAATGGATAAACCTGATTCAATGTGTGATAAATAGAGCAAGTAAATCATACATACATACAATCACGCATTATCCCATGAGGGTAAGCAAAGATCATAAAGTGCTAGGTACCTGATAAGATCTCAATACTCTTCCCTGGCTTCATTTATGTTCAAAAGTGCTACGCACCTGACCCTTTTGTAGGACATCTCCGATGAGATCAGAGAATGAATTTCTATGGCGTCCTCATCCATCGTTTCCACTCACCTCCGCCCTGTATGTATACGTATATATTATGTTAATATCATGAATACTTCAAGTAGAGTACCTAATCAGTAATAGGGAAATACCTGAAGCAGAAATAAATACTTATGTATTATGTACCTATTTGACGTTTATTCAGGTCAAATTATACAATGACTAACGAATTCTTCCATAAAAAAAGTAATAATTGGGATTAATATTTTTGGATGTCAAATACCTCTGTCCACCCGTGTAAAATCCGTTTTAAAGAAGTTTTATTTCAATGTTCAAGAATTTATCTATTTCTTCCTGTCATCTCCGTTTGGGTCGGCCGCAACGCCTCCTCGGATCTGAGTGCCAATCTATGGCTAATGATGCCCACATCTCGTTTGACAAAGATAATTACTAATAAATATTTTTTTGATCTATTCACAGAGGTCTACTCCGGAGGATGACCACTACATTGGCGCAGTGGTTGAGTATTTAGTAGATAGAAATGTAGAATCAAACAAAATCAAGTACACACAGCTGGTACATGAAGCAGCTGAACAGGTAAGCAAAAAACAACCTTATTGAGCATAAAAATGAGATAAGTAATACCAGATATGCAAAATGAAAACGTATTAATCCTTACAACCCTTACTATCCTTACTTAGATTATAAATGCGAAAGTAACTATGTTTGTCGCGTATTCATGCCATAGCTACTGAACCGATTTGGATTAAATTTGGTATGGAAATAGTTTGAGATAGTTAAGGAAATAGTTTTTATCCTCCTGCGCAAAAATAAGTTAATGGTTTAGCGCGCTAATCGACATACGCGCGGGTGGAGCCGCAGGAAGAAAGCTATTATTAATACTTTTTCCATGGAGATCCTTCAGGAGGCTTTTGTCCAATTTTAGGTCTTTATTTCTACCGAAGATGCAGCAGGCGATAGTGGAAAAGGAATATGAGAAACTTCAGGGGTTTTCCAAGGACTGTCTTTAATGTTCTAAGCTGTGTTTATAGTACTTACCTATTTTTCTATTATGTAAGAATAACAAGAAGTAGTAAATAACCAAACAACCATGGCAATCCAGAGATTGACTTGGGTGTGGTTACCAACGACCACAACACTCGCTCTGTGGCTGCTGGCAGGCTTTCAGTACCTAGGGTAAATAACTATTTCGGAGACAGAACTTTAAAACAATTGCCCGATTTACTGAATACTCTGCCGGCAGACATTCGGCAAGAGCATGACAAATATACCTTCAAGAAAATACTTAAAAAGTATTACCTACAAACCTTGTGATTTAAATTATTAATCTAGGTATACCTGACTTAGATATAAATTTTAGTACGGAGACTAGATCCCACAGTCAAACCACTTACGTGGTTTTGTGGGACACAGATTATTTATAATGTTAACCAATGTGATGATAATAATAAATAAACCAAATAAAAAAATATTAAATTGTGAATTTTATAAATTCGAATAATTTTCAGAATGCTGACATCGTGGTATTTCCTGAGCTGACTCTAACAAACGCCACAGTGGCCTTTGCAGTGCCCATCCACAGCCTTCTTCGAGAATATCCCATACCAGCAGACTACCCTGAATATTACGATGAGGTAGGTCGCTAGCGTCGTTGTTGCTCACCTCCGATGAAGTTTGACACAATTAAATACCTGTATGTTTGTGTATCTGTGTACAAATTTGAGGTTACCGAAGCGCTTCGACGAATGGACCGATTTTGATGCGTTTTT
Organism: Meganola albula; assembly: GCA_936450015.1. NCBI lineage: Eukaryota > Metazoa > Arthropoda > Insecta > Lepidoptera > Nolidae > Meganola > Meganola albula. The sequence goes on along the minus strand of OW388161.1, from coordinate 5,489,528 downwards.
TAAAGATAGTCCTTAGTTAAGTTTAGTTTTCATTTATAGTACATTCACTTCAACTATTTTTTTAGTATCCCACTGCGGGGCACGGGCTTTCTCTAAACTATCTGAGTTGAGAGAGTTTACGCTGGCCAAACGCGGGTTGGTGGATGTCACATGTCCTCGAATGATTAGTGCTTAGACATGCCGATTATCTCGCGATGTTTTCCTTCACCGATATTGAGCAGCAGAGATGAAACAATTCACACAACGATGTGTGGTCACGACTAGGTTTTGAACCCGCGACCTTATTATTGTAAGGCGAGGCCCGTACCGCTACGCTACCGCTCCTCATTTATAGTTATTGAAGCATATTTAATTAATGCTATCAACCAGTCGGAAAACATTATGTTTTCTTGACATAAGAAGAAAGCAAAAGATGTTTATCTATTGCTTGCACGCCAGCAAAGATTTGGGGATTCGAAACAGGTCAAAGAAGAAATCAGTATCTAAGCTAAACTTAGAAGTGTATTTATTTAGAATCAATAAATATTTCAGCTTTTAGTTGCTATGTCGGCTGCAGCTAGAGACAGTGGTATCTACGTGGTGATCAATGTGCGTGAACTGATGGACTGCACGCAAGACACGGGGGAAACCTGTCCCGAAGCAAAGCAATACGTATTCAACACGAATGTAGTGTTTGACAGGACAGGGGCCGTTATAAATAGGTGAAATACTTTAAATTTTATGTTTTTAACTTCTCCGACCATGCAGGGATGAAGTGATAATGGTTCTACTGAAAACTAACTAAACGACTGATGATAATCCATCTGGCGTCACGATGGTAGTGGGCTGGTCAGCTGCCACAGAACCTACAACCGTTGGGGTAAACGAGTTCTTGAGTGAAGACCATGGATTGGCAAACGTAGCGTAGGACGCCCTAAGACTAGGTGGAGGGCATGACGATCTCTGTAAGGTGATTGGTAAGAGCTAGATGAGAGTAGCCTTGGATCGTACTTAGTGGCGTACTGTGGGAGTGGCTTATGTCCAGCAGTGGACTAAAATAGGCTGATGATGATGATGAATCTATCTTAAAATTGTACTTTTATGATTTTAGCCACTTTTAAATTTAACAAAAAAGAAGGTATCAATTGATTAATAAACTGAAAACTAACTTAAAAAAGCTGTTTATATCCGATTTAACCTAAAAATACTTATGTATCTAAAACTAAAAGTAAAAACTATATCTAAAAGCTAAGCAATTAACAATGTCAATTTAACTATTTCTAATAATTTAAACTTATTGTAAACCTTAACTACTTACAGTATCAAATAAATTAGTATTTATGTATTTGCCAAAACATTACTTTTATTAGGTTGGACAGATTAGGGAACATTTTCCAACTTTAGGTAGAAGTTCTAATCATTCGAATGCTTTTACTAGGTACCGCAAAATCAACCTTTTTGGAGAGTACAGCCATACTCCAGCGTTACAACCTGACCTTGGCATTTTCACAACAGACTTTGGGGTTAGATTTGGGCATTTCGTCTGTTTCGACCTGATGTTCCAAGTTCCTGCTATCCAAGTTGTCCAGAAGTATAACATCAAGGACGTCATATTCCCTACCATGTGGTTTTCGGAATTACCGTATTTAACTGGTGAGGATTTAAAAATAATGCTAATTAGTACGGTACTAAGAAACTAACTAACAGAAGGTTGAATACCTTTTTTATCTGTTTGAATTGATATTTTCTCCGGACTTAAAGTTTGCCAAAATACTTGGTGGACTAAAGGCCGAACAAAGAGAAGTAGTTAATTTTCGTCTTTGAGTATAGCAAGTATGCACATTAAAGTTAACTATAGGATCAAAGTTAGGATATACATTATAATTATAACTAATAATCTAAACCTGTTTTTAGCTGTTCAAATTCAAGAAGCATATGCTTACGCATTGGATGTTAACTTCTTGGGAGCAGGCGCCAACAGAGTATCCGTAGGAAGTGCTGGTCAGTATTTTCTAAACCTTTAACGGTAACATCTTCTGATTTTTGTAAGTTCCACTTCTAATCTTGAAATTTATTACAGGTTCTGGTATATATTCAGGAAAAGCAGGCGCTCTAATCAGTGTAATGCCTGGAGTACCCACTACTAAATTACTAGTCGCCAAAGTACCTAAAGTACCTGGATTGGTCAGTACCTAACTATTTTGTTTGTTACTCTAGATCTAAGTTTCTTGCTAATTTCGTAGCAATTTTAACGAGTCTGGCCATTAAATTTCTTAGTTTATTAAAATGCTCTAATCTCTTGTCACGATGTTCCTCTTCGCTATTTGTCTCCAAAATTTGCGATTTGACGTTGGATTGGTGCGGAATAGTAAAAATATCTTCAGAATTGTCTAATTTCGGTATTCCAGGTCACAGAACCAGTTCCCGGACCAATTTACGATAATCCATCTGACCATGATGGTCTTACATTGATTGTAGACCCATCTCTGCCTTCTCACGTGAGCCGTCAGCTGGTGGAAGGGTCCCAAGAGTTCACACTAGTTGACAAGGACGTTTCGTGTACCTTTAGAGTCAGATTGGCTCGCCAGCAAGGGATTGAGGTGAGATATTGATTTATAGCAATGTTTTAGGCTTTAGCACGTTGGAAACTAATTAGTGGCACTGCTTCATATAAGTTTGATTTGTTAATCTACAGGTAATAACTTAATTCGGTACACATGTAACTTAACTTATCTATGGTTTTATATTTTTTGTGGTTAGTTGTTCCTTCTTACTGAATACGATTTTAGTTCAATGACTAATAAGTATAAATATTTGTGGTTTAAATATTTGAAAGCAGTTTCATGGTTTTATTTCTGGAGTATTGTTTACTAAAATTACAGTTTTGGCTCTTGTAGAGTATTCACTGTCGTATGTCAATCAGTATACTGTTCAATCGTAGATCCCAGTTGTGGTCAAGCGCAAGTATAATTTAGAATAAAAAAAATGAGTGTGTGGTTTTTTATAGCTCCATACTCTACGTTTACGTCATTATTCCTTCTACTAATAAGTTGTGCTAGCTATGGATTTGAAAAACTAGTGTTAATTTAAATTTTGAATAAGCTTACTAAATACACACTAACAATGCTTCCTTTTAGTATTTGATAATGCATGGAGTCACCTACTTTGTAATGCATGCTTCGTAGTTGTTTAGTTATTTTAGTGCGTGACCTTTTAGTTGCTGGTAAGGTAAGTTATTTATAAATACGTGCTATTTAACTTTGTACACACGGCTACACATTTCCATTATAAGCCGATATTGAATTGTATAGGATTTCCGTACAACGAGAGGTCAGCTTATACTGGAAATGTAACATACCATCACGCCTTTTTCCAAACATATTTTAGCCTCACTAATGTTCATACATCTGGTCATACATGCACGGCGTTATTGAGTGCTACGCACGTGTCCCCTTTGAAGGACTTCACCGATGAGATCAACGAATGCCAATACCTTTTGTCAATCGTCTATCATTCATTTTCTTCACATGACCAAACGATACCATGTACTATGTGCTTACTTATTATTGAGTGTGTTATGTACTAACCTAATTGATCAAAGTACGGATATTTTTAATAATTAAACTAATCGAAACTGATAATTTTACCTGCAGGGTATCCAGTACCGAGCATTTGTACAAGATGGATCGCATACGTACGCGAGAAGAGAAATTGGTAACACCTTATGTATGGTGGTAGCATGCAAGTCTGATGACATCAAAACCTGTGGTTATAGGTAGGCGTCTAAAATTCTTCACAATATTCTAGTGTTACCTTGCAAAATACACAATAGAAGTGCTATTATTCCGTACAGGAAATCTACGTTATACGTTACGATCTTAGAAACTTTAACACGAAACTGGTATTGCGTGCGCTCCCCTCTGCTAAAGTACATGAACAGTTTGTATATATAAACTGATCATGATTCGTGTTGGTGTGTAGCTTTTAGATGCTTCAACTTTCATATTTGTGTGCTATACCTACGTGGTTACCTCGACCCCCCAAAACTGGCAGAAACAATGCAGTGCTATGAGTTACGTATAACACCTCCCGGTTAAATGCTTAAGATTACGATAAAAAAATTAATTGTGATTTCAGGTTTAACCAATCAGAACAACTTCTGATAGAAAATTTGGAGCTCCAAATGGCGACCTATCCAAATCAATACAATGAAACGCTGCACTGCGACAACGTGGAATACTTTCCAGTATCACTACGAACGAACAAATTCCCCCTCAGCCCTAAAAGCTTTACATACACAAAACAGCAGAAACCGAACACTTGTAACTCGAAAAATAGCATATCTGTTTTACAAAGAGAGTTGAAGAACAATCGAGAAGTTTTGCAGTTTAAAATAAATGTGCCACAAAATGAGTTGATTACATTTGGGATTTATGGTAGGATGTTTACGCGGGATGTAGATCATAATTCAGAAGTAACTGATGAAGATAAGAAGAAATTTAATACTGTACTAGATCTGATATATGGAAGTGAAGACAATAGTTTATGAATTGAGAAGATAGCATTAAACAAAGTTGTTTGCATCTATAGCAACGAAATTAACAGAAGATCTCGTTCATACTAGTATTGTAGTTATTTTGAACAACCAAAGCCTCTAGAAAGACGTATGAGTACTAGGATAACTTTCAAACTTCAAATCACGTAGTTTTAAGGTCGAGAGAAAAATATAAGATAGTTATTAAATTTAAAGAGAGGAGAGGCCAAAAAAACGATCACAGTAAAAATAAAAAGACTGATTATGGGTACATAATACACTAAGACAAAATATAAAACGTATTTCATGAACAAATTAGGTAAGAAGAGCTAAGTAACTCAATGCTCCAATTTGAACAACGTACAACGTAATCAAATGAAATAAATTGTTATTAAAGAAGCCTGTATTTTATTTTATTTTTGGTCTAAGTACATCATTGTTTTAGTATGTTTTTAGGATAGTTTCCAAACTGTCATACGCAAGAAGAGCGCCTCATTGCTAAACAGAATGCGCGGCAGCAGCCACAGCGTCCTCAATGAGATGGCTGACAGTGTTGATTGTCCACTGATCAAAGCCCTAATTGTAACAACGAATTCTTTTATAAAAATTAATTACTAACATAGTTCTTAAGTTTCTACTAACCCATTATGGATCATTGTTGTCCGAAATAAATTATTAATTATTAGTAAGCTAAAGTAAGCAAAATACTACCTACGATTTTTTAATCGTAGGTAGTATTTGGACACTTACTACTCCAGGGTATAAAATTAAAGGAAATGGTCTGCTGTGTGCTTGAACCCTAATCCTAACGTGTTGCAGCCCAGGAGAATAATTATCCGCGGAACACTTCAGAAACACAAATGCTTATCTTGCAGACATATCAATATCGTGCCATGGCCTTTAGTGGTGTGAGATCATTCAGCGGCGTTGCCACTGGAGGGGTCAGGATTTGTTCTGTGGTGGCGTGCACAGGGGACACTATAGACACTTGTGGATCCAGGTGGGTTTAGATTGAATATCTCTCGGTTTGACACCAATCTATCAAACAGGTGGGTACTTACATGTTTGGCAATTCATCGGTATTCTGGCCATCTACTTTGCCGGTTTTCAAAAATAAAGACGAATCGTAACGAGATAAGAAGACATGTATACCTATTTACTGAATATTTAACACTAGAATCTAAACCCCGTATTTATAAAAGTCTTATATGCTCATTATAGCTAAAATAGGTAATTCGTGTCTTTGTCTGTCATCTTGACATTTATACTAGTACCTAAGAAAGAGGCAAAGTCCATTTTAACTAGAGCCAAGAATAGGAGGAATATTTTGACGCATTAATTTTAGAATTAGTCTATTTGTTTTCTTATATTTTATGTCAATACTGTGTTAATGTTATTGAATAAAATTACTCACTTACAAATGTCGCAAAATTAAAAAAAAAACTAGAGTCATATATGATTTTTATGAAAATGACTTATAGTTTCTTAGGAGTTTAGGTTGAATAATGATTGATTTTATTCAACCTAATTACAATTATGTAGGTATTGGTTTTGGGTCCTACTTATGCAAGCAAAACGTAAGTGGTATTATTATTTACTACTAATATTGCCATTTCTAATTACTGTGGTATAAAAATATAAACCTCTTTCTTTCCCAGATTCCCTATATACACAAAAGATTCAACAGCAATATTTGAGGAGTTAAGCATTACCGGTACAATTCCAACACCAACTGTGGTACCTGAGTTAGACGCGGACGGTTTCGTCTTCTTCCCTGTATCTTCTTTAGTGAACATCATGCCTTTAGAAGATAAGGATTTCTCGTATACTGTTAGTACAACCAGTGATGTTTCAACATATACTTTGACCTTGAACAACAATGCTGCAGAGCTGTACAGTTTCGCTTTATGGGGAAGATTATTCGCCACAGATGGTTTAGAAGCAGATCCACCTCTGGAAGAATATGATGATAACTCTTCTACAATTCCTGTAATAAGCAGAATCTTGTCTTTGTTTATTGTAGCAATTGGTTTTATACGGTTTTAGATAGGTTGAGTACCTTATTAGGTATAACTGTGAAATGAATTACCGTCCATTCCAATGTTGGAAAACTTTGTTAGTTAGCCATTACTAGTGACATAGAGGATAAAAGGCGAAAAATCCAGATTATAAGTACAACTGTAACACAATTAAATAATTCAAAGTATTCAGCGTATATATTTAAGATATTTTACCTGGTAATAAAGATATTAGCATCCTGAGTAGCCATACTATTTAAGTACCTGAAGGAAATAGTAACAAAAGAAAGAAAAACATTTATTTGACATGTCCACCTACCTACTTACCTACCCATTTAGATTTTGTCCAGATTACTGTGGTAATTCCAGTACCTAATGGCGAGAAGAAATATGCACTTACCCACAAACCATAGCACTGAATGATGCATCAGATATGAGGTAAAAGGGCATCGAGATACCGAGAGTCAGTCTCATTATCAAGAAGTGTAGGTTTGTCCGAGAGGCTTCACTCTTTATAAAAGGTAATTGCATAAAATATGAACTTTATTACACGTCTAAATAATTTTACAGTGCAAGTACTGGCTGAAAAGGAAAAATGAGTAGGTAACCTTAAATATATTTATTTATTTCCATTTCGGAACTTTTGGAGGATAGAACACGCGACAAGAAGGCTGGCCTACACTTAGGCCAAAGATTGAGCGTTGCCATTCAACGTGGCAGTGCTGCCAGCCTTCTTGGTACGCTACCAACCGACATTGTTGCGGAGGAGTTTTTTGACGCCCAGCTTTAGATATGTTTTATAAGTTCTATTTTATATTTACTTTTTTTAGGCTAAGTTAGAGCGTAGGTTTTTTTTTTCTGGTACTTAATATCTTCTTTATGTTATATACTGGGAGTATACATCTGAATAAACAATTTTTTTTTTTAGTTTTCTGAAAACTGTAGACCTGTAGACCTACATTACTGTACCATCCTAAACCGGTTAAAAATGCTAATTCTGTAAATTCTCAGAATTTAGCCATAAATGAAATCCTAAGTGTCACTGATATCTGAGACGCTAAACACGAATGCTTGGGTTGACGGTGTCTTGGTCAAATTTAAATCATGGTTTACCTACTTTTGTTTACCATCAAAAGGTGAAAAGCAAACCATGTTTTAAACTAACTTGTTTCATGATCAAAATGATGAATTTAAGTATTTACCATTAGCCTCTTCTCGCACAGTCGGCTAAAAACTATGCTATGTCCTTCCCCGGTTATTAAACTACCTCCACACCAAATTTCATCCAAATCTGTTTCATTGCGTGAGAGCTCGACAGATGAACATACAGAGTGAAGTTCACTTTTATAATATTAATTTGGATTTTTATACCTAAACTAGCTGCCCCAGCGAACTTCGTACCGCGTATTTATTAAAAAAAATGTTCACTAAGGGGGATGAAAAATAGATGTTGGCCGATTCTCAGACCTACTGAATATGCATAAAAATTTTCATAAGAATCGGTCACGCCGTTTCGGAGGAGTATGGCAACGAAAACTGTGACACGAGAATTTTATATATTAGATAAATAACAATATAACAACAAACGTTCGGACAACAAACGAACGGACTTTATATTGATTACGTGTACCAATACCTTAACGCAGTCAAAACTTGACGATGGTATGTGAAGAAAAAAAGATCGTTTTTAAAATTCACTTTTATTTCAGAACTCTTACAAGTTAGGTTAAAAAATATTGACATCGGCCCACTCAGGGTAAACGGTGATGTCTGTCCATATAGCCTTTGACCAGATCACGGAAGTAATCCAGGTGACTGCGACAGCTATTAGCGATGGACCTATGCCTGCGTACATCTGAAACAATAAATAATCCCACAAAATATTTGAAACATCATCATCAACCTATTTTAATCCTATGTCCAATAGGCCTCTCCCAAGCACGCAATTTTTTGAGCACGATCCGCAGCTTCTCACATTCTCGTCCATTAGCAGAGATCGTCACTCCACCTAGCGTCCTACGATACGTTTGCTAATTCGTGGTCTCCACTCAAGAACTCGTTTACTCGTTTTGTCTTTTGTCACATATGACCGGGGCCTATTGCCACTTCAGCTTTCTAATCCGGTGAGCTATGTCGGTTTCTCTGGTTCTTTGCCGGATCACTTCATTGCATATTTGATCCGCTGCGCGACTTCAAATTTATGGACCAGTCCTATTGTGATTGTCCACGTTTCGACTCAGTAAGTCATAACGGGTAGGACGTCTGATTGAAGACTTTCGTCTTAAGACTTCGTGGAAATGTTAAATATTCAAAATTTTAGACATCCTCTATCATCATCATCATCAGCCTATTCTAGTTTACTGCTGGACATAGGCCTCTCCTAAAGTACCCCATTGAGGACGATCCGCGCTATTCTCATCCAGTTCTTACCGGCCGCCCTGCTGAAATCGTCACTCCACCTAGTCTGAGGGCGTTCTACGCAACGTTTGCCAAACAGTTTTCATTCAAGAACTCGTTCATCCCAGCGGTGGTCATTTTTGCAGTAGATATAACCGGCCCACTGCCACTTCAGCTTACTAATACGGTGGGCTACGTCGATTACTTTAGTTCTCTGTCGGATCACTTTATTGCGGATCCTTCAAAGAGACTCCATAGCCGTATAGCCCTTTCCATAGATCGCTGAGCGACTTTGAATTTATGGACCAGTCCTACCGTGAGTGGCCACGTTTCGGCTCCGTATGTCATAACGGGTAGGACGCACTGGTTGAAGACTTTAGTCTTTTGACTCTGCGGAATGGACGACGCGACGTGAAGACTTGACGTAATTTCCCTTAAGCTGCCCAACCCAGCTGTATTCTTTTATTAGCCTCTTTTTCAAACATATACATACTTAAGGCAAATAAAATAAACCCAAGATTTTGAATTATTATCCATCCATTGATTGGAATGTCCTAAACTTGTAACACAGATACTGCGTAGATACCATTCGTCGGTAATATAATTCCTTCCCGTATATCCCGAACGCCCGTCTAGGCTGACTAGCCAGCAGATCTGCGCCCGATCTCTGGCTAATCGTGTCGGTCTGTCCATCTCACCTGATTCTAAGAGTAAGAAAATTGCAAATACAGGTGTTTTCTCTAGAGTGCACCTGTATTTGAGCACATAATTGAGCAATAAGTACAATATTTCCTGCGTCTGTGGCTACCGTAGTCAGAACATGGGTATGATTTTATTTGCGATTATTTAATCTTCCGATAACTTCAGAGGGTTTTTTCTGCTGTTTTGACAAAATACTTAATACTATCAGTTCAATAGATTTCTATAGATCACTAAGTACGTTCTTTGTTCTTACCATTGTCCAAGGAGAAATATGCACGTATGCACAGACCATGGCGTTGACTGGTGCGCCAGGTATAAGGTGAAAAGGTAATGAGCTGCCCAGAGTCGCTGCCATCATCAGGTAGTGTGGGTTTATTCGGCAAGCCACACTCTGGAGAAGGTTAACAAGAGAAATTTGTAGGTTTGTATTTATTATCAAAAAGAACTGCTATAGACCGGCAACCTAGTGCGCGACCGTCCCGTGAAGTGTCAGACGGTTGCGGGGACGAGGTACCCAAGATGTCAGCGGGTGTACCGGGGAAGGGAAACGCGTGCCTCTGAAGATATAAGAGCAAGTTGAATTTAAGCACGGTGGATGGAGATTTATTTTGTATGGATCTAGGAATTTTGGGTTTTCAGATTATCCTCTTTATTTTCGCCATTTATTTGTCAATTTTATCTTTTATACCTTTTTTTACCTTGGGTATTAAATATCTTCTTGATCAAATGTGTATTCGGTTAACATTGACTCAAGAAGAAGTCATTTTCTGCCAGCTTCAAAGAAATGCAGACTTAGTATTTGGTATAAATAAATTTCAACTAGGTAGGGATAGTCAGACTCAATGAGATTCTATGTATACAGAAAATAACTTAGAAGTGAAAGCTGCTCTACTTACTGCTTTACCAACTGCGGGCAACAAAGCGTACACTACGGAACAATTGGACGCGAATTCAGTAATCACTTTGCATAGCAGCAGTACTATTAACACTACAATAGTCTGCGGCCATCCCTCAAACAGCATCAAGAACTTTTGTAGCTCTCCCACCAGGTCTGAGTCTCTAAATGATTCAAAGAAGGCACTGCTGCAACCTACAAAATTATTAGATTAAGTAGCTTTTTAAGAAAGTAATCTGGGTGCGGTGGGCTTAGTCTGATCTTGTTTAGCCCCCGAACTTCGTGAAGTGCCATGAAGTTTAGTGGTGATATGATCAGGCCAAGCCCATTGGTCTCAGGTAAAGTGCCACCCGCATTAAACAAATGTCTATAAATCAGGTCATAATTACTACGTAGCTAGGTAAAAAGTCCTGAGGATAGTTCTTGTGAGAAAACCCGTGGCTAGTAAGTGCCAAAGGCCATATTAAATGCAGTTATTCTAGACTATTCTGAAGCAACAAAGACACGTCTTGCAAGGTACAAAGATAAATGAGAGTAATTACTTATTATAAATGGCACACTCCATTGTACTTCAGATTCCAATAAATCCCAATTCAAACAAGACTTGGATTGTGAGGACGGTAGTGGTTCACCAACTGCACCTAAAATTATACAGGCATGTACGAATAAAGTTTCAAGGTTACACGTAGACAACTTTAACAAGGCAACCGTTGTTGATGTCAATTTGGTTGGCTTACAAGAGCTTGAAGTCATAGCCCCGGATTGTGGTGTGGTGTAGTTTTTTTGAAGTCCAGCGTTAGACTGGACTAATAATGATGTTATCATTAACATACTACTACAGTAAAATGCAGATAATGACTAACCGTGTAGTTTAAAAAACTTCACATGGTCCAGATTTACAGGAGTTAGGAAGAGTACCACGACGCACACTATACCAGTTGAAGACAATCTGAGGTGACTGGACAAACGAGATTAGTTAGATTGGATTTTAAACGGTGATAATTGGTAGTCCATGACGGCGATCGCTTTTTTTATCACACTGCAGTTTGAACAGGATTCAAGCCAGACCACCGGCATGTTTTTAAAATAAATTAGCAATTAACATACAATTACATTTTGCAAACGAAAAGGAGTATTCACATTTAGCTACTTAATTTTCCATAGATCCAATAGATGGTCGGAATACAATTAATACTTCTAATACAATTAACTATGCTGAGACTGTAGAGACAAAATGAAATTCTTACTCATGGAAGTGCCCGCTGTCTAAACGATCGATAACAACGGTACTGAGAGCGGTTTGAACAAGAGCATTCATTAACACTATTGAAGACACCACCTAGAATTTTCCAGAAGTACTTTAAAAGAAATCAATAGTCATGTGACATGCATTGCTTACTTTACTACCTCTATTTATAAGTAGCATAGAAAACCTTGTACATGGATAGAGTAAAATAATTTTTGCTATAAAGTCTTTGATGACAGCTGAGTATGGTAGGGAGGTTCTGCAATTGGCTTACCATTTCGTGGAATGATATCTTCCCTAGCTCTTCATAATTAGCTGCCAGCAGAGTGGCAACATATTCAGTTTCTTCTTCCGTCATTCCTACTTCTATAGCCACCTCACTCTGAGACCTGTAAATTACAGTTTATCTTTATTATAATAATATTATTAAAGTGATAATCAACTGGTAATTATGTTCACTGGTAATTAACTGGTGGTAGGCTTCGGCCGTGGTTGGTGACCGCCAATCAGACAAAGCCGCTACGCCAAGCGGCCTGCCGTGTTCCGGTGCGATGTCTGGTGACACCATTTAAGAGGTTGTGTCGAAATTGTTGCTCCTTTATAGTTTCAACCATATGGAGTCTCATTTCATTGCCACCTTCTCACCGAAAGTCATCCGTAATCACGAGTGAATCGGTCCATTGGTCTGGCGCGTCTCATCGACTACATCATTGCTTAACATCAGGTAAATTGTAGTCAAGCGCTAGCCTATTCAAGAATAAAAAAAAATGTGCTTAGTCCGCAATTATTATTATACCTTCTTTCTCAAAGCACGCCACTGAGCACTTTTTCGCGGCTACTATCATGCACCTGCTGCCAGTCAAGTTTATACATCGTCACTCCATCTAGTCCCTCGATCTAGTCTGAGAACGTTCTACGCTATGTTTACCAATCCGTGTTCACCACTCAAGAACTTGTTTACCTCGACGGTTGTCAGTTCTACAGTAAATTTTGCTGACCAATTGCCACTTCAGCTATGTCAATTACCTACTCTAATTTCTTGTCGGATAAAGCACGCTACACGCAGTAAACGCTAGTGTAGCGATGAATGGATAGATGAACTTTTCCACACTAACGCTACTGAACATTTGGAATAGGAAAACATGGGCTTTTTATTACAACGATTTTTAATCCCGCCACTGCTACATAGTCCTGTAAGCCGGGACTTAGACGGTGACACCATGGAGAGACTAGGGATTTGAACCCGGCCAAGTCCCGGGACACCTAAACTGTCTTGGTTCCCGCACGAATTTAATCAGAAAGATTTTGAATCAGGAGTTAGGAAATTAGATTGTCCACTTCCCTCCAGGCAAGGTTACCAATAAAGTTGGTTCCATTAATAATTATGGCAAAATTTTGGGTTCGTTAAAATACCAGTTTTCATTTTGATTCAGTTTTGAAAGCACCTACCGTTCTTAGCTTAGCAGTTAAATGGTCAAACTACGCTTCTGGGCACTTAAACAAAAAGGTTTGTGTTAATCAAGAGTTCTACCTGAATAATCCTAAGAAGTAAAAGTTCATCCACATATACAAGAGAGTTTCCATCACCAGGACACCAGGTAAATTGAGCAACATAAACTGTGGAAACTCGATTTTTGGTGCAGTTGGAAATAATCTGGGGAGGCAGAAAGGATCTGTGATTGATCAATAAAACAAGAAAACCCTTTGCTATCTACTTTATCTGTCACTTCAACCCTTTTTAGTGTTTCACTGCTGGGCACGAGTCCTCACTCAACTATCTTACGAGTTGAGAGAGTTTAGGCCTTAATTCAAACGAGCTGGCCAAGTGCGGGTTGGTGGATGTTACATGTCATTAGTTCCTAGACATGCCGGTTGTCTCACTCTGTTTTCCTTCGTTGATGATATTGTGCTGCGGTGATGTAACATTTCACACAAAGATGTTGGGCATGACCGTAATAAACGATCAGCTCGGCTAGCTCGATTTTTAACCATATATTTTTAATTATTAAAAATCGATTTTGATAAGTAGAGTATATTAACTATTTATTCTTATTTTTTTATGCCTTGTTACCAATGTAGCCGAACAAAGCACTCATTTTAATCGGTTCGCTAGTTTGTTTTTTAGTTTTAACACCGGTTTTTGTTGTTTTTGTTATTATAGACACTTTATCGTTATTATTATGGACCAAAAATGCAACTTTAAAAAATCATTAAGAGTCTTTGATTATGGTGAACACATACCTTCCCTCCATAGTAAAAATAATAATGGGCCATTTACACGAGGACAGCAGCTGGGACAGGACAGTAAGACAAAATAGCAAGCCACTAAAAAATAATTGTGTTAATAACGACAATTGTCTTAAGGACAGTCTAATGCAATGTATTTTTAGTGGCTTCTCCTGTCTTACTATACCGTCCCGGCTATTGTCCTAGTGATAGACCCACAAAGCATAGTAAGATTATTATTACTATTCCATTTTAACTTACGTCCCACAATAGATCTTGAAGATCTGATTGGCCTTACTTCCCATGACAGTTGCCATCTCTCCTACAAATAGAAAACAATTATTATTATGTAATTATAAATGACATCCTACAAATAATGGATAAATGATGATTTTAACTTACCAATCGAAGATGAATACGCAATCCCAAGAAAATAGAACACAGTGAATTTTGATGGTTTTGGCAAGCTGCAAATAGAAAAGAAACACTCTGATACTACTTCCTAAATACCTAAAATTAGGGAAGTAACGTTGGACGTTGATAGTCTTGAGAGATACGGAACCATCAGGGTCCTTGAACACCGGCTTACTGTGTAGAAGATAACCATCAATTTGACTTTGAAATACTTAAATTCAGGTTCGATTCAAGCCCAGACTTCTATAAGTGAAATATTTCATCACCGCTACTCGATATGACTGAAACAAACCATCGTGAAGAACCGAAACCAGCAAGGCTAAGAACTAATCATTCGAAGGCATGTGACATCCACCAACCCTCATTTGGTTAACGCGTCTGAATTAAGGCCTAAATTTCCTTAACTCGCAAAATAGTTGAGAGAACACCCGTGCCCAGCAGTATGACATTCAAAAAGGCTGGAAGAATAAGATTAAAGGAAGGAACTAGTTATTTGAGTTATATAATAATCTAATTAAAGGAGACTAACCTTTGTTCATGACGGTCAACTCTTTTACGCTTTTTACCGGTATTTTCAAAAAGCTCTAACAATCCCAGCTATAATTAAAATATTTACTTTACTGATTTATCAAATTGACATCGGTAGATATCCGATTACGGTAAGTTTTTAAATTATCTCGCCATTTCCCCTTAAGGCAACTTCTCGGGTTGCTACTACTAATATATCATGTATAGACTGACTAAAGTGCCGTTTCAGGCCGTAAGCAAAGGCTGTCTTAAAACAGGAACGCCACCAAAAAAATTGCTAAAAAAATAGCACTGTAAAAAAACTAGCCGGCTACGCCCGTGTGAACTACATATCATGCCCAGCAGTGGTATAAAAAGTAGCGTATAGCCTTCCTCAACAAATGGACACCTATCTAACAGTGCAAGAATTTTTCAAATCGGACCAGTAGTTTCTGAGATTAGCGCGTTCAAAAAATCTAACTTTTCTGCTTTATAATATTAGCAAGTATAGTATAGATAAACGTGGTGTTAAATGTTTTTTACAAGATGTTTTGACATCCCATTAATTCCTAAAAATGAATTGTCCACGTTGTGATATCATGGCGCAAGCACGAAAAACCAATATACCTACTCAAATCACTGATTGTTTCCTTAAGAAACTTGATTATAAATATCTTAATTCTTACCATCTCAAGTTCAATAAGAATAGCTTTTGTGAGGACCATCATGAGTCCACAAGCCAGCGTGCTCGATATCCACATAGACAGGAACATTGTTGTAAAAAATAAAAGAAAACTTAATCTGGAACAGAAAAGTAAAATACCTACAGATCTTTTTTATACAAAGTCGTCAAAGAACCATAACGGCTCACGATACTAAGCGGTCAGTAAAAGTCACTTCACTGTATGGACTCTTGTAAACAGCGGCATTCACGCGTTACCGACTTTTTAGATAGTCGATAGACACTGCCTACCTTACTCATACCTAAGAACACAACCTAGCAAAGGTGAAGGGTTTAGAAAATTGACAAAATCACCTAGCTACTTAATAAATTAATATATTATGTAACGAAAATAAGAATAGCATCAAGTGTAAGAACTATCGGTGACGGTAGTGAAGAGATATTATTTTCCTAAGTAAGAACTTATTTGCTCCGGCTTTCCTTTTACAGACTTCCACCCTTCGCTACTGCAACCTAGTGTGCTGTAAAGTTGAGATATCTTCCCAGTTGAGCTGCCCACTACTGCCCAGTGATAGGAAAAAAATGATGTGTCATACGTCATACCTCGCTTATTTATGTAGACAATTACCTGTAATGTGAACATCCGAAAATCAACAATATTTTCAAAGCAAATCGTAATTGAATTTTGCTGTATTCAATAGCTGCCATGATCATCATTACACAGATACAATCAATCACATCATTCCGCAAAAACATCTAAAATTATTAAACTGATTAACTACGTTAGACAAGATTTAAATTAAGTTCAGTCTTACTATTTATTACTGGGAGCTCTTTCTATTTAACTTAAAATAATAAATTATCCAGGTACTTTACTTTTATGAGTTTAAAATATAAAAAAAGGAATTTGAAAACAAAATTTCGACAAGTTTGAGATAGTACCTTATCGACAGTCTTTTTTCGCATCGACGAACTTGTGCTAGTAGTACACGTATATATGTACCTACGGGTAGCTGGTATAGGTACAGTTAAAGTATTATATTATCTGATTTTTTACCGCCATCTGTTAATGCAAGCACGCAAATAATTTGTAGGTATGGCGCCATCTAGTGAGCATATAGCCGAAAGAAAATAGCCCGAATAATAGCCCAAGTTAAGGCCGACGCGTTTTGTTGTAGGCGATGGGGTATCTGTACTAGTATAGTAAGTATTATATTAACTTTGGTCTTACCTTAGTCTTACTTTATCTATCTACCTACCAATAACATGCCACCTACTAAGTCACTTTAACCCTTTTTAGTGTTCCACTCCTAGCCACGGGTCTTCTCTCAACTATCTTATGAGTTGAGAAAGTTTAGACCATAATCCACACACGCTGGCCAAGTGCGGGTTAGTGGCTGTCACGTGCCCTTGAATGAGTTCTTGGACATGCCGGTTTCCTCACGATGTTTTCCTTCACCGGTAGTGCGATGTTACAATTCATACAAAGATTTGTAGCCTCGAACTCGCGACCTTATTTATAAATCTAAGGCGAGGCCCGTACCGCTGCGTCACCGCTGCTCAACTTAGTACTGACACTTATTAACGGGCCATTTACACGAGGATTATACATATATAATAATTTATAAAGTAGGTACACTAATATTATAAAGCTGAAGTGTTGTCTATTTGTTTGGTCATAGAATAAATACTCCACTGCTGAACGAATGTCACGCGGGCGAATCCACCGGCGAAATGCTAATACTCCATAACTTCCATAAGCCCATAACCCGTAGGTACATAATAAACACAAGGGTTGAAGGCTCTTGGACCACAACAACAAAGCAAGTCGGTCTTCCGATAAAACAGTCCTGATAGTACTTACTTGGTTACTTGTAAAATGTTTAAAAAAAGTCCATCAAATGAGAAACTCACTATTCTAATTTAGAATAGGACCCTACATCTTTTTCGCACTGGGGCTAATGCCCTAATGGATGCGTATAGCAGCTTTGCCGCATGGTTACTAGTCTTACGATCTTCTATCGGATACACTTCGGAGAGTGTGTTGAAATTGCGTAATCTTATTCCCCCATGCTCGTTCTTCCATAGGACAAGTAGAGGTACGGCTATGCGCCATAAATATAATTATGCGAAATTTCACGGGTACCTACACACCAAGCGCTTCGCTTCCACTTTTATTAAGCGAACTACAAAGTTGTGGAATTCGCTGCCGGTATCTCTGATTCCGATAGCTTTAATCTGCCTGTCTTCAAGTCACAAGTTAATCGGTATTTACTAGGTAAGCGCGTTCCATCATAGACTACATCATTGCTTGCCAACAGGCAAGTTGTAGTCAAGCGCAAGTTTATGATATGATAAAAAAGCTACAAGCTATGCTCCTGTCTACCTACTGTCGTCGTCTATGCCATCTTTGTGAATTGAGGCAATAAGAGCAAAAATATTTATACCTCGATAATCAAATTGCTGCTGAACATGCTGATGACACTGGAATAAGCCACTGGCACCAACGCGATCACCCCAGGGTGTATCACATCTGCCACCCAGTATACCACTGTTATTAGGAACACGTACAGACTTTTGTATGCCTGAAAAATTACTATTTCGTAATTTAATGTACAAGGCCTAGAGACAAATCATAGCAAAGCTTTAACGAAATATCTGAAAACGAAATGTATACGACACTGTGACAATCCCATAATATATTTTGTTCTTTTTGACCTTTTAGAGACCCTGATTAGGTAACCAAAGAAATAGTGGGTACGTACAAAAAATAAGTGAACGCAGAAGCAGAGAGAGAATACTATTCTGTGGCACAGAATACTAAATAATACTACATAACTATCTGAGTCGAAGGACCATTTTTCTCATACTTCAATCGGGGCTGATGTAGGCTTCATCTATGCACAGCATGATTTTAGCACAATTCACAATAATATGCTTCATCTGTATGTTTCATCGCCACTACTCAATAGTCGGTGATGGAACACATTGCGACGAAAATAGGATCGAGGAACTATCGTCTTCACCTGAATGGTTTGGTGCCCACCCCATATAAATAGTAGGTTAGGTACCTTCTGAAGTACTGATTACAAATAACTTCACATAAAATTAACTCACAAAAGCTAAATTAGGCTTCAATCGACTTGATTCACCAGCTGTTTCATCAAAGGAACCTGCCCGCTCTGGATAATAGCCCTACCTATTATGTTTATCGACTGCCTTACAAAGATCGTCACTTCACCTAATCAGATTCCGTTACCAATAATGTTAGTAAGTACTAAATAGGTAGATCAACATGAATACGAACGTTTTTACCACTTATTAATGGAATAGGAAACAGAACAATAGGCGTGATCACGATCACTAGAGTCCTCCAATAAACTGTGCAGAATAATTTACAGCGTTCCCTTCGTGTAACTATTACTAGATTGGTTTCTCTGAAAAAAAATTATAACATATAGCGTTTTGGTTTATTCGAATCTCATAGATCAGCCAGCATTGTACTTTTGGCTGAACTGATACACATTAGCAGCAAACAGGATCTTTCACTAAGAAACGACTAAGAAAGTCGCTTTCTTTCTTTTCATTAATTTTATTTCTTTCATTCCCTTCCTTTTATATAACGCAGAAATCCGCATTGTATCATCTGATATTTTAATATTATTATATCATACGCATTGTTGGTACCTACAATGCGTATAGCTGCATCCCTTTCTTTCAATAGGAATCACAATCGCTTTAAACTCTCATAATAGGTACGGACGTAGGTACGGTACGGCGCGGCACGTGCATGTAAATTACTAAATTCACTCGGTGTCTGGTTTACACAGTTTACGTACTAAATCTATGGGTGTAATCCGGTGTCTTTTTGATTATACGGCGGCATGCTCTACGAGCGCAGTGCTTTATTTATTTTTCTCGATCCCTAATTCCCCGTCATACATTCATGAAATATTAACTTACGAAGGTTCAGCAGGTTCCATTTTCGAAAAGAGTGATATTGCTAGCAGCACATTTAAATATGTAATTCATCAATATTATATTTTATCCCATTTACTTAATAATTATTTGAGAAATTATAATTTCCTTGCTAAGTCAAAAGCTTACTTCAACCACTGCACTAACAAATAAAATCTCGTAGGCACCGTCTTTATACACTTTCATAAACAGAGATGTATCTACTAAAAAATAAAAGAAATGGTATGTTTCGTTCGTTTCTGAATTTACTTATTAAACTATAGATTTGTGGGAATGTAACGATAACAAGTAAATCTACAAAAAGTTACAATAATTTTACAAGTAAGTATCAAATTAAATATTCAAATATCTATTTATTCCCGCCTAAAAGTGATTTTAAACGGCTCTTCAAGTTCCAGGGGTCAACGGTTGTCTGTGGTGGTTGTTGTCCAATGTCTACCGGCTGAAGGCCCTGTTGCCAATGCCACGAAAAAATAAAAAATTAAAACTGACAGTCTGCCACGTCTGTCAGCCTTCACTCAGATTTTATGTCAGTTATGTCATTTAATTGGGTCAATCAGACGGTTGCCAACTTAGGGGTTTTTCCCCCAGATTTAGGGGGTAAATAAGTGAGATGGGATTTTTTTAGGGGTATTTTCAGGGATCTTTAGTATTTTTAAATTGATAATATTAATACCTATTTATTTCTTGACCTAGCGACTTATAACGACATCTAGTATTTAATTCTACAACAGTACAAAAATAATATTTTAGTAAAATTTATTTATTTAGTAAAATCTAATCCATCCAATAAAATGTCAAATTTTTTCAATGTCAACATGTACGATTTCAAAAAATCGAACATTAGCGAAGCATTATATGTATTAAATAACTTAAAATAAAAATACTTTTGAAACATATTACAGCATATTATTTCTTAATCATTATGAATTTATATTTATATATTTTTTAACAATTAAGGTGATTTTAGGGGTTTTTTAGGGATTTATATTATTGAGAGTTGGTAACACTAGTCAATCAGTTCAATTCAATCAATCAGTTGTCATTTTAAAATCTGAGTGGTTGGTTGTGTTTTAATTTTTATTAAAATAAAGTTACGAAATAAATTGAATTAAAACGTAAACAATGCCCGCGGAGCTAGAATTTGATTATGAAAAAGCGGTGGCGGCTATGGATATTTTTTCCCAAGGGGATATTGATGAACTGTACCAATGGACACAAAAATTAGAAGTCTCAAAGTGTGTACCAAAAGATTTATCCAATAAACAGTTGGTTTTATTTTACAATGCTTGTTACGGAGACATGAAGAAGACGAAGACGTGTATAGAGAAGTATTATATGTTCAGAAAAAACGCACCTGAAATGTTCGACAATCGATATTTGCAGTGCGATGATTTGGCGCAAGCTGCCCAGGCTCTGTGAGTACATAATTATTATTATAACTCGCTCACGAAATATTTGTGCCTAGTTTCCCACGGTATAACGATAAAAAGGCCCTTAAGATAACCCATTAACTAAGGATTTTCTTTAGCTTAACCTCTAGCCAAATTTCGTGTAGTCGTTTTTTCATTTACAATATTAGAAAGACTTGGGCCTTTTTAACTCACTTCAAAGAAAGTTCTTAATTTATAAGAATTTTCTTTTTATGTGTGTAGGTACCTATTACTCGAAAATGCCACAACCAATTTAAATTTTCTTTTTGTTTTTAGTTTAAATTCAAATTAATTTCATTTAAATATTAGTATCAAAATTGGTTGTGTCATATTTTTTTATTAAGTTATTAATGATTTCAATAGTAAGCAGTACACATGTTGGTACCAACATCTTTCACTTGAAAGTAACTATATTGTTTCCCTTCGAGTTCAAAATATTGCTACATGGCTGTGATACTTTATGAAATATATAATAATGTATATATAAATGATATTATGTTGCAATGTTTACTACTAATTTTTCCAAGAAGATTTTAATGCCCAAGGTTTATAACATGTTTACGAATTCTGAAATAATTATATTAAAACTAAAATAGCAAGTTGTTAATTTATTATAAGTACTTGAACTTTGATCCTTGATCTGATTCTAATGTGCTGTTTAAGCGCAGGTACCTAATGTATCATTTTTGCTTTGCAATAAAATTAAATATATATTTTTTAATAATTAAGTTTTAAAATGGCAACTGCCATTGCAGTCTTGAGTAAAATCACTTAACTTACATATTATATTATTAAGTGGTTATTATTTTATTTTTATTTTATTAAATAGGTACAAATTCAGATTAACATAATGACTCGATATTTAATTACAGTTGTACACAACATTCATAATTTAAATATTTTAAATTGTTGGTTAAATGCTTACTAAAAAGGTTATTGTTTGAATAAAGATTACATTATTTACTTATACCACTGGCATGAAAGATATACCTTAACAATCCCTTCAATAGTCCATATCTCATCTGATACCACTAAAGGTACTATTTCAAACAGAGCTGCAAACTGAGACAACAATTTCTATTTCAAATTCAATTTTCTAAATAAATTTTGGTCATCTCCACATGCTGTCTCCAGTTGCGTTTGGCAGCTCAGTGTAGACCTGAACCAAGTATGAACTCTATATTTTGGTTGTAGTGCTACAACCACAAAAAATGCCACCAAAGTATACAAGTGACAAAAACTTAATACAAATTCAACTAATCTGACAGGTCATCACAAGTAAGTGTGCTTGAAGGATTTTGAAGTTTTTGTTGCAAGTGAGTTTTAAGAGAAAAAGCTTGTTCAAAGACAAATTTGATCTCACAGCATTATCGAGATATTTCTCAGCTAAGTCTTAATGACTTAGAAACTAAAGACATTATGTATTCATAATACATACATGCATAACCATTTGATCAGAAACTTGTAGTATTTGATAAAAAAACCTGTTCAAAGTAGGTAGGGTCTAAGGTGATTTTTAAGCAAATATTTTATAGGAAAAACTATATTTTTTCTATTTGAATGATATATCATGGTTCATTGTAATCATTTGCTATTGGTTTAATGTATGCCATTTTAAATATAATAGAACTATTGAAACATTTTTGAAAACCCATTCTATATGCAATCTATGTTATTAATATATTAAAATAATAAAAATCCAAATATAAAATAGTGATATTTTAATATGTAAAATTGTATTGAAGTTAACAAATATCCTGTTCAAAATCAAATGTTACCATGGGTAGCATCTAGCATTGTCTCTCTTCCTCATCGATAGACAAGTGCGCAATATAAAGGGTTTTATTTTTTCGTATCTGTTTATTATATTTTTTGAGTTAATTATTTTTTGTGTGACCACATTTTTAGTATGTATAATCTACATGTGCTATATTATTACGGGTTAAAGGAAAGCCTTTTGTTATTTAACATACTGTATTTGCAATTGTCATTGAAAAAAGAGGTCAAAGATCATTACATTCTGCCTCGTATTTATAATAAACTGATAGGTACCTATTCATAACATTGTTATTTGAAAGTACAATGATCATTCCCATACATATATTACTCTGTTAGTTTACTTTTTTGTATAGATGTATCTTTACATAGCCATTATCTTATATCTTTAAATGAGCAATTCTTGTATATATGTATATATATAATTGGAATCTCGGAATCGGCTCCAACGATTTTCATAAAATTTAGTATATAGGGGTTTCGGGGGCGATAAATCGATCTAGCTAGGAATCATTTTTAGAAAATGTCATTTAAAAAAAATACCGAGCAAAGCTCCAAATGAAAAAATAAATAAATAAATAATTTGGTTTTTTCTTTTGTTATTTTAGACTCTAACAGGGTTTTCGTATTTGCTTGCTAGTGTTCTGAATAATTTATATTGTTACATAACTACTATTCGTGAAAGCCTATTATTGGCTTACTGCTGTTTTTTAGCTACTTTTTCAGTTTGTTATATAGTTGTTGGTTTTCCTTATCAAATAAATAAAATAAATAATAAATAAATAAAATAAATATTTCTTACTTAATAGTAAACTATCTGTCCGCAAACAAGAAATTGAATGAACCAATCAAAATGGATATTTTCCTAATGCTAACTTTTAACGATTACAATTTCATACAATCCTTACTTCCTTGCTAATATTATAAACTAGCTTCCGCCCACGTCGTCGCCCGCGTGCTACTTATTGAGATAAAAAGTAGCCTATGTGTTAATCCAGACCATAATCTATCTACTAGTAGATCTACTTCTAGTAGATTTTGTGTGAAAGAGTAACAAACATCCATACATTCTTACAAACTTTTCATTATTACAACTAAATTACATTCGTTCGTTTATAATATTAGTAGGATGATTAGGATGTGAAAGTAACTTTGTCGGTCTGTCGTTCCTTCACGCCTAAACTATTGAACCGATTTGGATAAAATTTGGTACGGAGATAGTTTGAGACCTGGGGAAGGACATAGGATGATTTTTATCCGACTGCGCAAAAAGAGGCGAAGCTAGTATTGGAATAAAGCGACGTCTATTTTGTATCTAGTCGGTGCCGACAGCTCTTACGGAGTATACAGAAATAAAGCAGGTACCCTGCGCTGATTACAGGCACTGACATGAACTTGTGGTCATTTCGTTATGATAGTTAGGAAATAAGAGAAATAACGTACGCTGGCAGTCGGCGCAGGTTACCTGCTTTCAATTTGTATGCGCCCTTATACATTGGCGTACAATTTTGTAGTAAGGTCATACGGAATATTTTGCGCACTGATTGCTGTAATAAGCATCATTATATCGACATAATCATTGATGATCGATTACTAATGATCAGCTAAATGTGTACAACAATAAGTTTTTGTTTTATTGTACCTACCTATTTACACGGTCAAATAAAGCATTGTATTACGTGAACATACCTTGTGGTACCTACTCGTGTCCTGAAAACTGAAGAAAGATTTTCCTTAGTATAATATTATAAATGCGAAAGTAACTGTCTGTCTTGCTTTCACGTCAAATCTATTCAACTGATTTGGATAAAATTTAGTATGGAGATAGTTTGAGACCCCGGGAAGGACGTAAGATAGTTTTTATCCGACTGTACAAAAAGAGGTTTAATGGTTTAGCGCGATAACGACATAGCGCGGGCGTAGCCGCAACCGTAAAACTACTTATTATAGCTAGCTAGCTAGCTAGTCTTCATCATTTAAAAAAAAATCGCCGAAATGTATGTTTATATAAACGATCAACTAGACCAAATTGGATCATTCTTTTGAAATGTAATGTTATTTAAATAATGTGTTTATGCACATGTCCACTTGTTCATATGTTTTGGCCCTAGTTGCATAATGTTTTGGTCGCCAATAGGTATGTTGGTAACAAGTTTTCGATAGCAAAGTGCAAACAGTCGACAATCCGTAATGGGTCATAAGATCGATCGGATGGTCACTGTGACTGCTCTAGGATTACTACGCTACGATATCTACCTTGGTACTTCGTTGGGAGATCCCGGGTTCGATTACCGGCTATAGCAAAAAAGACTTCTTATATTAGAAGTCTTTACAATTATACTTACAGAATCTTAGTTGGAGCTCGAAGTTTGGCATTGTACCTGATGAACGGCAATAGGCTCGCCCCCTATTACGTATGGGACCCAAACATAGCTGACGAAAAGTGGGTGATATTCACCTCTGCTTACACCTTCGGGTTCTGATTTCTTTATATGGACTTACGTCGAATGACGTTGATGCCGGAACGAACGCCAGGTCATGGACTTGTACCTAATGTGGATGACCAACCAGTCTGTGTAACCTTATTGAACCGGTTTGTATTCGATTCGCCACTAATATAATGGTTCATTAACATTAAAATACCAACATGTGATATTTTTAACTATATACTAGGTACTAGCTTTCCGCGTTATCGCGCCAAAACATTACCTTCTTTTTGCGCAGTCGGATAAAAACTATCCTATGTCTTTTCTCGGGTCTCAAACTACCTCCATACCCAATTTAATCCAAATCGGTTCAGTAGTTTAAGCGTGAAAGCGTAACAGACAGACAGAGTTACTTTCGCATTTATAATACTATTAGGGATTTTGTTATCGAGTAGAGAACACGAATTGGCAAACGTAGCGTAGGACGCCCTCAGACTAGGTGGAGTGACGATCTCAGCAGGGCGGCCGGTAAGAACTGGATGAGAAAAGCCGCGGATCGTGCTCAGTGGCGTACTTTAGGAGAGGCTTATGTCCAGCTGTGGACTAAAATAGGCTGATGATGAAGATGATTTTGCCCGCGATATCGTCCGCGTGATGTACCTACCGGAAGAGTGAAAATGCTAGATAAAAAAGGTAGTAAATTACATTTGCTATGACTGGTGTCACCATTTAAGAGGGTGGGTCGAAATTGTTGCTTCTTTGTGGTTTCTAATCACAAAGACTCACATTTTACTGCCACCTTCTTACCGAGAACCGTTTGTATTGGCGAGTGAATATTGGGTAGGCAAGAGCAAACCTCACTTCAACCAATATTAGAGTGCCACTGCTGTGCGCGGGTCTTCACTTAACTATTTTATGAGTTAAGAGAGTTTAGGCCTTAATCTACATACGCTGGCCAAGTGCGATTAGTTCTTAGACATGCTGGTGTCCTCAAGATATTTTCCTTCACCGATATTGAGCAGCGGAGATGAAACAATTCACACAAAGATGTGTAGGGACGACCAGGCTTCGAACCCGCGACCTTATTTTTCTAAGGCGAGGCGCGTACCGCTGCGCCACTGCTGCTCAATTATTATGAGGAGGTATTTTTCATATCACCCTCTTCCTATAGTTTCAGTTAAAAATAAAACAATATTGATATATATTGATTATCTTTACTATTTCCGAATTAACACATTTAATGCCACATTTATTTTCGATTCTTAGTAGCGGCACTTATTATACAATGCAATCGTGTTATGAGCGTCTCGAGAGAAAATATAGCGCAGTCTTCGACATATCAATGTAAAACCGAAAACACGCCTGGTGTGTTCGTGAATGACTTAGTGATGTACGATGAGGATTGTGACGACACGCTAGGCGTGTCAGTGGCACTGAATGTGTTAAGCAAAAATACTTTTCTAATATACGATAATCTCAATTGTAACTCGAAGTTTGGAATTGTGTCCGGTGAACGGCAATAGGCTCGCCCCCTATTACGTATGGGACCTAAACATAGCCGACGAAAAGTGAGTGATATTCACCTCTGCCTACACCATCGGGTAATACATGTGTGACACTATCTTGTTGTTTGTGCACTATAGTTTTTTTTGTCGACACCAGAATACCAGCATTTGCGTCATGGAGGTCTACACAGGCTATGAACTGTGCGAACCGGACATACAAACATTTTAATTACTAGTAGATATAGTATTATTATCTGTGTTACTCTTAGAAAATTTGACACGGAACTAGTATTGCGTGCGTCCTCTGTGCCGAGGTATATGAACAGTTTGTATGCCTAAACTGGTTATGTTTTGTGTTTGTGTGTATAGGCCGACCGTTTAACTCGCGTATCGCCATCTGAGGTACAAAGTCATAAAACATTAATTAAATCTCTTAAAGAACTATTTAACCACAGATAAAAGTAATGTAAGACTATTCGTCACTAATATCCATATCGCTTGAATCATCATCACTATCTGTGTAGCTTGAGGAGTCAGAATCTTGGCGACAGGCGATACGCGAGTTAAACGGTCGGTCTATAGCTTTTATTTACGTGTGTATTTGTAAAGACGCTTCAACTTTGACATGTGTGTTATACGTGGTTACGTCCCCTTCCCAAAAACTGGCAGAATTTAGTACTAGAAGTTACGTATAACACCTCCCGTGGTAAACGCTCTAAGGTGTAACTATATGTATAGAAGGGCCTCATAATTGCTAAGTTACAGTGGATAAAAAATGCTGATCGTTGGTGTGGATTAATGTTACCATAGCGAGTCTTTTTTACGATTAGGCAATTTTTTGCAAACTTTTGCCTATATAAAAATGGTCAAGTATAAGTCAGTGGCTGGATGCGACAAGCCAGAGACGGTGAAATGGCGCGAAGGCCTATGTTTAGCGTGGACTGCTATAGGCCGATGATAATGATTAGTCGGATAATAAATCTAGCCGGAACCCTTAGTCTCCTATGTATTTGCTATTTGATATGAGGCATTTACACGAGGACAATAGTCGGGACAACCCAGTAAGACAGCACAGCAAATCACTAGAGAATACACTGCATTGAGTTGTCCTCAAGGCAGTCCTCCCCTAACACGATGCTTACTTAGTGGCTTGCTG
Source organism: Meganola albula (assembly GCA_936450015.1). Taxonomy (NCBI): domain Eukaryota; kingdom Metazoa; phylum Arthropoda; class Insecta; order Lepidoptera; family Nolidae; genus Meganola; species Meganola albula. The sequence continues at coordinate 5,461,654 of OW388161.1, read as the reverse complement.
TCCTGTCCCGGCCTATGTTTCCCACGTGTAAATAGCCCATAACTATTGCAATGCAGTGCCAATAATTCATATTTTCGTTGTGGCTAGTATGCTAATTCGCACTGAACTTTTTGCGTAGACTTCACGCGGAATGAATACTGCTTATTTATAATAGTTACGTTAACATTCTTTCTTTATATTGTGAAACTTATCGTATGCATGTTCTTGTCTCCAGAGAGTTCTCCGTTCTTCCCGGCAAGTCGTGTGAAGGTTATGACATCATCTACCATCGGCTCCACGAAACAGAACCTTCTAAGTACTTCCTAGAAGCTGGATGCAAACTTCTATTTATGACAGTAGGTGAGTCGAGACCTATATTAAGACCACATTTTTGTCATCTAGCTTATACTGTCCCACTACCAGACAAAGACCTTTTTTTTTTTTTTTTTTTCGACGGGAAATGCTTTAAGCATCCCCTCGCCCCTAATGGGCACAGGGCGAGGGGTATGTGGGACTCCCGTTATTGGCCCGGGCGAGCGAGACCCCCTAGGGTCTCCAGCTACAAGCGGCCGGGCCCGGTTTACCCACTAAAACCCCCCGGTGCTCCGTCGGACACCCTTTGTGCCGGGCTGCGGGATTCGCTCCTGCATTCACCGAACAGCCCGGCAGGTCGGCCCGCCTGCCTTCAGCCGGCAAAGTGGCGAGCCCCGTCCGGGACGGAGACAGGTCTCCGTCCTTGTTGCGGGGGAGGCTGCCCTCCCACTCCTCTGGAGAAAGGCGCGCGCGGAACACGTCGCGCCACCTTCTCGGACTTGCTGCTGCTAAGGCGGTGGGTTGCCCTACCCGCCGCCCACAGGCCGCCTCTACGGAGGCTGCAGGTCGTCTCGAGGCGCCCTTCGGCGCCTGGTGCGTCTGGAGCGGCAAGGGAGGGTGGTGGTCGCCTCCCTTTCTCGCTCCGCCGCTTCCTTCTCGGCCATTACCTCGTCACAGACTGAGGTGACAGCCGACCACGCCTCCTCGCTCCGGGTCATTATAGTGACCACGGACTCAAGCGAGGAGTGGTCTGCACCAGTCGCCGATACAAGGTTCCGGCGCTGCGACGACCACATCGGGCACTCGGCTAGCGTGTGCAGCGCCGTATCCTCCGGGGCCCCACAGTGGTGACACCCGGCTGTCGGCTCCCGTCCAATGCGACACAGGTACTTGCCAAAACACCCATGGCCCGTAAGCACCTGTGTCACTCGGAAGCCGAGGGCGCCGTGACGCCTCTGCAGCCATTCCGAGAGGATGGGTCTTACCGCCACGATCGTGGCGTGCCCTGCGCTGGGTTGCGCAAGTCGTGCGTCCCACTCCGCCACCAGGGCGGCGCGGAGCCGAGACCGCTCTAATTCAGTCTCTCGCGGCGAAGGCCGCAGGCTCCGCGCAAGGTAATCCTCGCGCCATGTGAAAAGCGACGCAAGGGCCTTTGCCTCCAGGTCCCAGGGTGGAGATCCGGCCAAGAGGCTTCCCGCTTCAAAGGAGATCGTGCGGTATCCCCTGATGACCCTGACAGCCAGGGCGCGCTGCGGAGCTCGCAGCAGCCTTGCATTGTTAGCTGTCAGGTTTTCCGCCCACACCGGAGCTTCGTAAAGGGCCATTGACCGCACGACCCCCAGGTAGAGCCTTCGTGTGGAAGCGTCGGGCCCTCCCAAATTTGGTAGCAACCGCGCTAAAGATCTCGCGGTGGCTACCAACTTCGGAGTTAGTGTCCCGAAGTGGGCCCTAAAATCCCATCGGCCATCAAGTGAGAGGCCGAGGTAACGCATCGACGATTTTATGTCGATGCGGACGCCTCCTACCACTATGTGGGATCCTGCTGGTGGCCTATTCCGAGGCCCGTAGAAACAGATTGCCTCGGATTTGTGCAAGGCCACCTGAAGTCCCAAACGCCGGATCCGTTCCACGACCTGCGCAACCCCAGCAGTTGCCCGAATTGTCGCCTGCCGGTGAGTTTCCCCCCTGGCCAACACTAGTGTGTCGTCAGCGTAGCAAACCACGCTGACGGAGGGGAGGAAGGCACCGCGCAGCACCCAGTCGTAGCCGACATTCCACAGGAGAGGGCCTAGAACCGACCCCTGTGGAACGCCGCACACCATCTCTCGCCTGTTCCAATCCTCGTGACCCGGGAAAATAATGTTCCTGTCAGAGAGGTAGGCTTCGACGACGCGGCGGAGGTAGCTGGGCACCTGGTGGTATTTTAGTGCCTCATTTATGCAGTTCCAGGGCAAGGTGTTAAAGGCATTGGCAATGTCAAGAGACACCGCCAGCACCACCTCGCCCTGGGAGACAGCTTCCTCCGCCTGGGCCTTAACCCGCAACACTGCATGCACGGTAGAGCGCCCTCGCCGAAAACAGAACTGGTTGTCCGCCAAGTCCGGCCCTACATCGCTAAGATGTTGGACGAGGCGCTCGGCGATTATTCGCTCGAAGAGCTTCGCCACCTCGTCCAGCAACACTATGGGCCAGTAGGCAGACGGACTGTCCGCAGGGCGCCCCTCCTTCTTCAGCAGGACCAGTTTTCCAGATTTCCACCTACGTGGAAACTGGCCCCGCTCCAGGCACGCGTTATAAAGCCCTGTCAGTCGAGGCCCGAGAGCCCCTAAAGCCAGAGCCCACACACGGCCATGGATGCCGTCGGGCCCTGGGGCGGTATTTTTCGCCGACATGCGCGTCACCGCCGCTCTCAACTCTGCCCGGGTCACTTCAGGCACGTCGTCATTTGCGTCCACGCCGGGTTCCTGGGAGGGCGGAACCATAGGTGGTGGCACATGCTCCCCCGTCTCAGGGAATAAAGTGCTCACCACCTCTTCAAGGAGGTCAGGCCGGAGACTCTGCGTCAGTGGTGGGGCCCGCGGACGTAACTTGCCCCGTACCAAGCGGTATGGGCGACCCCACGGATCTCGGTCAAGGGTCTCGAGAAACAATTTATATCCTTCGGCCTTCGCTCGCTCGATGGTGCACTGAAGGGCTCTCTTCGCCTCTCGGTACGCCTCGTGTAATTCCGCCCCCCTCTGGGCCGCGTGCGCAGCGCCGCGGTGTCTTCTATTATGCCTGTTCAGGTGTCGCTTGGCATCCAGACAGGCCTCACGCAACTGCGCTATCTGCGGTGACCACCAGTACATTTGAGGTTTTGTTGCCGCAGAACGAACCCGCGGCATTGCCGCGTCGCACAAACGTGACCCATTCTCCTGGAACCATTCTGCTTCATCCTCGACGTCAACAGGTCTATCCGGGAATGTCACCCAAGCCTGGACTAGAGCGGCTTCCAGGAGCAGCTCCCTGTTTAGTAGCTTTAGAGCCCAGCGTGGAGCACTCCCAACCGGGCCGGGATGAATGGGGGCGTCGGAAGTCTGCGTGGAGACATCAAAGCGGATATATTGATGATCCGAAAGTGTCTCCACGTCCTCAACAACGCGCCATTCTCGAACTCGACGTGCCAGGGTGGGGCTAGCGAATGAAAGGTCCACTATGGACCCACCCCATAAGCGCACGCACGTGTGGACTGAGCCCCGGTTGAGAATGAGTAGGCCTGTAGTAAGGGCCCACTCCTCAAGCGACTCTCCCCTCGCACTCGTAGCTGGGGAGCCCCAAGCCGTTGATTTGGCATTAAAATCGCCCAGGACGAGCACAGGGAGAGGACGGCTACGAGCGACGACCGTGCCCAAGCTCATTAAAAGAGCCTCAAAATCGGCGAGAGACTGACTGGGTGGGGAGTAAACCCCCACGACCAAAGTCCTTCCTATTTTAGCTGCCACATATCCCTGACCCCTTGTCACACTCTCGAAAGGCGAGGTACCGGCAGCTGCACGAATTATTATGGCTACCGAGCCACACATCGCCCGCCCAGTCATCTCTAGGCGGAACGAAGTACGGCTCGGCGGCGACACACACATGAATATCCCACTGTGCCAGGCTTTGGCACAAAAGGTCCTGAGCTCTGGCACAGTGGTTCAGATTCGTCTGGAGGTAGCGGAAGAGAGCCATTATTGGGTCGGTTCCACTACCTCCATTTCTAATGGCGCTGCGGGCGGCGCACTAGGTTGACTGCACCGTAAAGGGGCCGCAGTCACCTTCTTGTTGCCCTTGTTTTTAGGTGGGGCGCAGGCAAAGACAAAGACCTCCCCTTACGTCTTCCATCTTGTCCTATCTCTCACACACAACCTCTGGTCGAATGGCAAGAGGTTGTGAGAGATACTGCGTATGCATAAATAACGTATGCATGCGGATCGTCCCGTCATCTTTTAATTTACTACAAAATATTATAAAATCAAGTCTCCTACGTTATACATCTTATTTTCATAATGTACCCAGAGGGCCGCGGTAGGGCCGAGTCTGACTGTGAGCACGCGATACGCAGTTAGTCCCTTTTCCACGTACAATGAACTTACCGAACCGATTATACGCTTACGTAGTAGTGCCTTGTCTACAGTGAGCATGCTCACACTACTACTTACTACCGTCCTTACGCAACCTACGTTGGTATTAACGATGCCTAAAAATGCCTAAATGACGGAGTTATACCTGCCCAAATGAACAAAAATAATAAAAACACCTGAATATTAGAGTCATCTAATCTTCTTTTTGAAATCGATAAAAATGGACGTTTATAATATTTGTTATCGATATGATGATTACATACACAAGCATTAATTTGATTGATTATGGCAAAAAAATTGATTATTGATGGAAAATTGCCATCAATGTCTTAGATCGTTAAATCTTTTCGATTTTCACTCAAAGTTACCTTTGTAGATTTATTGGATGAAACTGCACTGTGTTAGTTACGCCAGTGGTTCCCAATTCGGTTTGTTTACGTATAACTCCGAATAAAATTAAAACTTTCGAAAGGGTACCTACAACTTAATACAATCTTGCGTAGGAATCCCTTACTGCAAGAATGGTAAATAAAAACAGCCCATGTCCTAGTTAATAACAATAGGTATTCCAGTATACACAAATCAGTACCCATTCTATTTAGTCCATCTTGTAGATTATTCAATTGTATATGATGTATGTTTTTGCTTATACGAATTAATAAAAAAATACTAATACACATCGCATTAAACTTACCTACGTAGTGGGAGTTCTTTCACGTCATCATCACTAAAAACTACTCTGTAAACGTGACGTCACGAGACACTTGCTCAGTGTATCGCCTTTACTTTTCGATCACGTAAAAAAATCCAAAACCTCGTGTCCAATATTTCTGAACATCTACAAGACGGACAAAAAAATAAAATTTAGTCCCATTTACCCCTTAATTCAACCCCCACGTACCCCTAGAGGTACAGGTACAACTAATTGAGAAACACTTGAGTTTCGACATTAGCAAGTATTTGTGAATTGTCTGAGTACATATATTTATATCTGAGTACACTAAAGTCAGTTTATGTGAGAATATTGACCTACATATTTCTATGTGACATGTTATAAGTTTCAAGTCAGTCCCGTCTAAATCATCTTAGCGCCAGGCACGGATTGGGTGACAATGGGTGCAATTCCCTGTCCGGCGTCCTCTTAAAATCTTGAGGAAGTTTAATTTATTGAAGACGTTATTCTCCTAAATATTGGTAACAACGACAATTAACCCTATTCCAAAATTATAACCGTTATTAACTTACTTATTGTTTAAAAAGTGATATTGGCTAAAATTGACTTCCTAAAACTAATCATGGATCCAAGCATGTTTCGTGCCGTGAATTAAATCTACTAAAAAAGTAATGTCTTACGTACCTACATGCAATACATAAGAACTTGCGACCATGACAATTGTAAAGCATCCAAAACTTCAGTAAACCGCGAAAATAATCTGTTAGTAACTATGTAGTTAATTCCTCTCAAGTTTTTCTCAAGGTTTAATATTGCCGAAATAAACTATATACCATTAAGGATTTGGTATTATGCAGGAATATTATTGTTTTTCGACCTCACACGTTTAAATTTTAAACTCTTCATTTTTATACTGTTGTTATGTAATTAACCACTTGTTAACGTCTGAATATGGTAATATACTTAACCTTGCTCAAATATCAAATACTTACAAATACATATTAATTTAACGGTTTTAACTTTTATTACTTTTGTATTGTTAAATATCTTGGAGTTGGATTCCACTGGGCTAGAGAAATATTAAAGTAGGTAGGTATCTGCACTACCGGTGGCCTCCCAAAGGAAGTGTATTATCAGAGTGAAAGTTATCCTATATGTACATACTATCTGGTTGACTTTCATCAAATGCATTTTAATAAGGATTTTTCAACCGACCACAAAAATAAGGAGGTTCTCCATTCAACTGTATACTTTTTTTTGTATGCATGTTACGCGATAATTCTGACAATTACAGATTGATTTTAATAATTATTTTACTGTTTAAAAGGGTATACTTTTCTGGTGGTAAGTACCATCGAAATTTTATCAAAATTGTTTGGTCGGGTTTTTAGTTATTTTTGAAACATTTAATTCAGTTCCTAAAAAACTCGTAAGTTCGTAAGTTGTAATTGTGTAACAGTATCCAGCGCCGTCCTTCCAAATTTCGCGTTCAATATAATAAGTAAGAGGTAATTAAACCATTGATGAAAACAGCATAAAATAATACAAATTGATCCAAAGGAGATCCTTTATCACATTTTTAACGGTGCCATATACATTACACTAAAGGAAATCTTAACTCAGGAAATACCAACTAATCGCGAGTATGTACCTACTTAGGCAGGTCTTGACTATAAATTAAATACCAGTTTCATTATCCTATCTATTCATCTACTCAACAAGATGGAATATATTTATCATTAGCTGGTTTGTTCTAGAACTACTTAACGTATGTAATTAATGTAGAGCTTCGGTTTTTTAATGACACCCTAATTGTTTTGCTTTTATAGCAAAGAAGATTTAATTGAGGTAGGTCACAGCAATTTTCATTGCTTTATAGGCAGCCAAACTGGGGAGGTACCTCTACCTTACAGAATCAAATCAATGTGAGTAAAGTTGCAAGGCCCCCATCGACATCTGAAGGTGCGGCAACTCGTGAGTGCTGCCTTTGGTGTTGCCAGCGTTAATGTGCTACGGTGAAGGCTTTCCATTAGATCAGCCGTATGCTTACTTATCTCTCCCTTGAAAACATTTTTATTTAAAAAATCAGGAATTAATTTCTTGGACTTTGACGGTTGTAAATAATATGATGCGCCTTTCGACCTTAAAAACATTTACTTGTGTAGAGGCTGCAGCGAGGTCATCGCTATATTATACTGCAATGAACTTTAAGCTTCCAATTATGTATGAATTTACTTTTGAGGAACAGTAGCTCGAAAAACTTTCTAGAAGGTAATGTTTAGTTAAGGTTATAGAAGAAGGTTAAAGGAACTACCTTGATCTAGTGGTCGTTAATGCAACTAAGATACTCGCCGAGTAGAGTTGAATAGGCCCGAACATGAATATGTATACACTCGCGTCTATTCCAATTGGTGCACGAATAATTGGGCGAGTTGTTCGACAAGTAGTTCGGCAAAAGGACTTAAGCCTATTGCCGTTCATCCATCGGGCACGATTCTCAACTTCTAGTCGCTTCTAAGATTTTCCTGCATTATATTTCGAGGCAATTACTAAGTTAGTAGCATGTAATCGAAGTTTATACTTGCCCCTTGCTTAAGTATAATTGATTGAGTTATAATGACTACAACTGGAAAACTGTTTTAATGTTTTGTTATAGAATTGAACATTCCTTCCCACAGATTGTCTCTGATCTTCAAGGCTGACTGGTTGCAACCACGTCACGACACTCTATGCCTCTATCATTATTGCAATATTTATTTTACAAATGTGTATTGCATATCGTCGTTATCAAACCAAATCTGCTATGTGCACTTTGTGAGATTCCTACTCTTTGTCCTTTGAGTATAATTTAAAAAAAATACATAAAAAAATGATGCGTGCCTATGAGTAACTACGACCTCATTTGATATACATAGTTGGATAAAATACACATTTAAATAAAATTTTGGAGAACTTTTTTATTTTCAAGTTTACAGTAGGATAATAATTTTTGCATGTTTTAGTTTAACAACGTATATATTGAGGTTACCTTTTTTACGTGAAGGAAACTGGGCACCGGCTATAAGGTAGGCCCGTACTTCGGAGGCAGTGGAGAAGTCCCTATTTGCCTGGCGAGATATTTTTCCGTTTTCATGAAGCAGGCTCCGGTTATATAATATCTCCACAGTAACCTTCCTCAGGTGTTTGAATGACGTCAATGAATTCCTTATTGTTCAGAAATTCTAAACATAGCCAATCCACGTAGCCCTCTTCCACTATCACAATATTCACAATACAATTTAGTAAATAGTATTTTCTCAAGTAGTGTTTTCTTTCTTTTTTACAATTTAATAAAATATAGCTTTTAGAAAAATACGAGCTCACTTTAAGGTAGGTACTAACAATTACTCAAAATTAATCACATGAGAAGCCACAAGACACGACCTTTAAAAATAAATCAAAATTGCTTTGCTAGAAAAAAGTTCAATTGTTTTTTTTTTGTTTTGACAAAATACTGAAAATAATGGAATTGAGAACCATCGTTTTTTGCCTGCGATCAAAAAGGGCCCCAATCACATCACTTGAATGCGTACCTGGAATGACCGGCGGATTCGAATGCCTGCTAATGATATTCAAATTAAAAAACATTGTATAGTTTTTAGTAATTTAAATTGGCATAAAAAGTTTATTATGTAATTTGCATTGATGTAAATATAATGTTCGAAGTTGCTTACAAAATTTCCGCAATATTTATATGTAGGTACTTACCTGCTTATCTCATTTCAAGATTCTTATTTGTAAACAACTAGTTTTTGTCACATCGTAAAAAAATATGTTTCCAATTTTAGAGTAGGTAGTAACTTTATGTGGGAATTAAACACTAGTGCCACTATTATATTTTCAAAGGCGGCATTCGCTGGGAACTACTCGAAAATAGAGGTTGCAATTAATGGCGATTTTTTGTTAATGTATTTAATGGTTCAGACTTATTACCGACCTAACTGTGAACCGTCTGGATCAGTTCAGTTTTTAAATACAAAAAATCGCTTCTAAAAAAAAAACTACGTGGTATTTCTTGAGACCCGCGCTAGTCCGCCAAACACCAAATGTCACACGGGGAGAAGGTTCCTTCCCCCTTGAGACTGTGTGGGATTTGGTTAGGCTCCCTTCCCCCTTCATTTTTTTCTGTTTTGTCCGTAAGGTAGATAAATTAAAAATTTTGGACACGTATTTTTCTTTTTTTGTGACCTAAAGATTACGGCGATACGTCCAAGCGAAATCTCGAATGACGTCACAACTAGGTAAGTTTAGAGGTATGACGTAGCGCACTCTAACTTCATAAGTTTAATGTGTCAGATTAATACTAAGCAAAAAATACTTAGCTAACATTTTTTTTATAATCTTACTAACGACGGACTAATTAAAATACGATTTTCCACACCTTGTTGTGATCCCTTGTAGTGGACGCCCTCTTATTACCTATAGGTCGAATCAATGACCTCTGTTTATTTTTAAGTCAGTTTAAAATATTCTAGAACGGTGACTATTAAAACCCGCTGAGGTACTGAACTGTTACACAAATAATATAATTTGAAGGTTGCTTTGTAGGTAGGTGAAAAAATAAATAATATATAATATTATGTATTTAATTTGTATGTCGTCGTTCAAGTTTTAACACCACGTAAGTCAAAAATAGTAACTAATAGGAGGGAGAAAAAACCTACGCAGGGACTAAGTCTGTGTGAATGCACATTTTATCTGAATCCCCATGATTTGCACCACACGGTGCAAATCAAGTGACAACACTGGTCAACAAAATTTTAACTTTGTCGTGCCACATGGACTTTTTTGGTATTTTTTACTTTACTGGTGATTGTAGTAAAAAATAACCAGTTAAAAATAGTTTACTAGACAAGGATTTTATTCTATTGAGTAATTTAAAATATTAAGAAATAAACACAGATCTCGTAAATCAAGTTTATTTTTTTTATAAATGACGATGTAATCCAAGATTTTCTTGAATATTTAGTTTGTGGTTGATCCCTTTTAACTGTCCAGCAGTAATCTGCTAACATATTTGAGTTCCATTTGCCCTGTTACCGCTTTTTTATATTAGAAATGTCCTGATGGAACCTCTCACCGTGCTCGTCGCTTACACCCCCTAAATTGTCAGGAAAAAAATCCAGGTGCGAGTCTAGAAATTGGATCTTGATGGATCTTGGATGTTGCAACCCAATGCTTGAGATGACAATAATAGCTCGCTAACCAACTCTCTGTAGCTGTCACTCTTGTGGTTACCCAAAAAATTTGCAACAACATTTTTAAAAGCCTTCCATGCACATTTTTCTAAATCGCCTAATTTTTCTTCAAATCACGAATCTTTTATTAACTCCATAATTTAATGGCCAACAAAAATACCCTCTTGTATCTTTGCATCACTTGTTTTAGGGATTTTTTTCTTTTAGATTCAAAAATCCACTCACATTGCGATCCATTGCCTTCACATAATTTTGTATTAATCCTAATTTGATATACAATGGTGGCTTTATTGGTAGAAGCACATTATTTGGCTGTAAAATGGTAAATACTTTACGTTTTTAGGCAATGTTTTTTTATATAGTGATTAGTTCTGTCTCGGCTATCCCATTCACATAAACTTTGTATAATCCAGCTGAAGTCCAAGCAATAGGTCGAGGACCTTTCTTCCAGTCAGTTAAATTTTTCACACACGCTATGCAACAGATATGAGGGGCCCAAGATTTGTCATGATGGGCGACAGAAAAACCATAACATTGGTGATAACACTCCAACACAAGATTAGTTAAATTTCGTCGTTGTTTTTTGAATGTTAGCTTTCCCCAGATATGACAAAAAGAGTTCGGATCATTATTACACTTCCTCGACATGTTCACACGGTTAATAAATCACAAAAAAAGTGTTCAAATTCCACGACAAATATTTTTATAACGATTTTCTTGTAAGCGTTTCTGTTAATTTACTGCCGTAGTACTAGTTATGAGTATTACTGTGTCACAACAAATATGAGGCTAATAGACACATGAAAACTGTGATTTAATATTGAGGGAAGATTGATAAAACAAAATTAGCTATCAAAGTTCATGTGGTAAAACCAGTGCAATCAACTAGTAATTATGTTTACTGGTAATTAACTGGTGGTAGGCTTTGACTGTGGTTAGTGACCACCCACCAGATATAGCCGCACTGCAATTTAAATTAGGTAGCCACCAGCTTGTTTACCTAACAAGCAATCTTATAACATATTTTGTTTAACATACATGGTCAAGTGCCTTGGCTTCATTGGAGTAGTATTATATTATCTGTGATTGGAGTTTTCTTTTTTGTAATTATTTTATATAATTAATTTCGAAAGCACTCGTAATCGTGCAGAGCCAGCTCTTTGTGATTTATACTATAGTTTTTATACTATAGTTTCCGAAGAATGCTCCTAAATGGCATAGATATCGCTCACGCCTGTATTACCGAAGGTGTAGGCAAAGGCGAATATCACTCACATTTCAACGGCTAGGTTTTAGGTTCCATACGTAAAAAGAGACGATGCTATTGCCAATCATCGGGCACAATTCCAAACTACGACCTGCAACTAACACTCTCTAAGTATATTAGTAGAAAAGTATATTTGTTCGACCCGGGAATCAGACCCGGGATCTCGCGGTTATAAAGCAAACACGCTTACACCACCACCGAGGCAGTTGAAGTTTAAGTTGTGAATTATTACGTAAGTATAATCAGTATTATATTATCTGTGGTAGGTATAATTGTAATTATAATTAAACTTTATAATTAGTCGAAGTACCTAATGTCTTGCAAAGTAAAATAGTCTTCATAATAAAAAAATAATATCGGTATTTACTGAAAATTAAAAAAATCGAGATAGGTGTTATTAGATTGACTTGCCCCTCGCACTCTTTGGCAGTACCGTACCTACATGGTATTAGCTGTGAACGTACATGATTTAAAAGCTACGGAGAGGCAACAAAAAAAAGCAAAAAATTACTGTTTTAACCGACTTTAGAGGCAATTTTGCCAAATTCTATTTTTGTTTGAAAATGGCTTATTCGTAAATAAACTGTTTTCTTTTTATTAAAAAAAAGCGTTCTGTTGTTGCGTTTCAGTCAAATCTGTCTATCACGTACTCGTATACATAAGTCGGTACTTATTTTGTACAAACAATCGCTGTATTTGTTTGTGTAAACCCAGGTACTTATCCAATGAAAGTCCGCAATGTAACTGCAAAATGTATAGACATCGTCCGGCACGTTCTATGAATAGCCTCTGTATCGATTATCATCAAAACATGTCTCGTCACTATGTAACTAGAGCTATGGAGGTTTACTAGTAATTATTTTCGCATTTTTACCATCTGTAGACTGTAGTACAGTGTAGGCGATATACATACGTAGAAAGTCTTAATAGTTGCTTGAAGTTTGGAATTGTACCCGATCAACCGCAATAACCAAAAAAAATCAAAGTCTACTGTAACTCTTTATACATGTGCAGCCCGTGGATGAATTACACTCTTTAGTTCCCTTTAATTGAATCCCCACACGTGGTCCCCGGGTAGTGCAAATCAGGTGACAGTCAACTGGTGGTAGGCTTCGGCCGTGGTTAGTGATCACCCACCAGACAAAGCCGCACCGCCAAGCGGCATTGCCGTGTTCCGGTGCGATGTCTGGTGACATCGCACCGGTGGTTCGGAATTGTTGCTCCTTTAAGGTTTCTAACCATATGGAGGCTCTTTCCACTGCTACCTTCTCACCGATAATCATTCGTAATCACGAGTGAATACGTAATCAATATAACAAAGCCTTCAGGGAGCTGTTGGGGCTGCCGCGCTACTGCAGTGATTCAGTGATGTTAGCCTCGGCTGAAGTTGATAGCTTTTCAGCGATAATCAGAAAACGTATAGCATCCCAGTTGCAGCGGGAGCGGGACGCCTTCAACAGACTCCTGAGAACAGTTGCAGGGAGATTGGACGTGGACAGTGCCATTATGCGGCACTTATTAATGTCACGGCTATAACAAAAAACCGGTTTTAGTTAATATGTTCTATTGCACACGACGACACATTAAGCTATACACTTCCAGTATAAGCTGACCTCTCGTTGTACGGAAATCCTATACAATGCGAGATTAACTTATGCTGGAAGTGTATTCCTTGATGTGTTTACCTACCAGAAAAAAGTTCTTACTGAAATATTTCTTCATTCCGCCACAGATGTTTCTGTGGCGACCACCGTTTTCATAATTGCAGGACTTATTTTTGATGCTATTTAAAACTCTTACGCGTTATATAATTTTAATGAAGTAAACGATATTAATCAATTCCAAAAGGGAAACCGATTGGACTCTTCGCCACTGTTACCTACTAAGACTAACATAGTTTATAAGATCATTGTTACGAACACTATGAATCCCGGTCTGAAATCAATTATTTTTATTTTGTTTTATTCCGCTCGATCCCTATTACGTATGGACACTAAAATATGGGTAATATTCCCCTCTGCCTACCTCCGAGTTATACAGGTGAAGCGCTATGTTATGCGCCTTACAGCATAGCGTATTGTAGCATGATTAGGGATGAGCCATGCAAATGCCATTGCAAGCAGTTATGGCGAATTAGGAAAATTCCCAGTAAGCCCCCGTAAATTCCGTGAATAAAACCAGGGACCGGTATCTGTGGGCGCTTATTCTGATTCTCAATTAGCTATAAACGCCTTGGCGTTTGCTCATCTCTAAGCATTACAGTTTTATTTGTCAAATACTTTACCTGGTTCCAATTCCAATAAGTGTCATTACTTTTTTAGTGGTAATATTTTAGAAGATTTTCCAAAAATAGCTAGGGTTGGTCATTCTTAGTGGGTAAACGGGGCCCGGTCGCTTGTAGCCGGAGACTCAAGACGGGGTCTCGCTCGCCCGGGCTGTAAACGGGAGTCCCACATACCCCTCGCCCTGTGCCAGGGCATGCTGAAAGCATTTCCACCAAGCAAAAAAGGGTCTGTCATTCCCGATGGCAAATATTTGTCCGTTGGTCCTGAAAATACATGAGCCTTTAATGTATTTGAAGATAGCGTCAATCAAAACTAATCTGTAGTCAAATAATTTTATCTTGATAAAAATTAAAATAACAAATATCTGTTGTTATTAAAGTAATTAATTATAGATATGTAACTTTAAAGAAAGTCACATGGGGTCAAATTATCACATACGTGCTCACAATGTTATATAATCTATTTTTGTATTTTGCTTCGCTATATTGACTGTACTATTAGATATATAATCAAGGGACGAAATAGGTAGAGTTTTTGTCGAGATGGGAATAAGCGTGTGCAAATTTTTTATTCGGATCTGTCCAAATTTTGCCATTGAATGAAAGAGTAATAATAATCAGGCATCCAGCTAGGTTTAATTGAAAGGATTGGATGAATGAATGGACGATCCATTCAACCTCAAACTGGACTCAACTTGTCCAAATGGGACGTATAAGTAAGATAACACCAGTAATTAGAGTTAACCCAATAATGAGACCATGACCACAAAGTAACCAAACCAACACCAGCAAAAGGTGATGCAATATGACATGATAAAGCGCTCAGCCTGTTTTACCATGGTGAGAGCATTAGCAAGTAGGAAGAGGCAAGTATCACTTACACTTTTCATCGGCTATGTTTAAATCCCAAACGCAATAAAAGATGGGGCTATTGCCGTTTGTTGGACACAATTCCCAACTTCCAGTTAAGATCCGCGAGTAAGATTTTTCTACGTGTATTGAAATGTCTTTTTGCGCCACCCGAGACTACTAACGTATAGCCCCGTTTTTTTGACATTTGCCTATTAGAGACGAATGTCTAAAGCGTGAAAATCGGGGCCTTGCCTTGGAGCAATGAATACTAATTTGTTCCATTGATATATTTACAGATTCGTGTCTATCGAAACGAGGTCCTCAGCCTGGCTACATGTTCCTGTTTGACATGCGCGGTGTTAAACTCGGTCATCTCACTAGAGTCAGTTTGGGGTAAGTTTTCTCCATACAATTATACTAATTTGCGTCCGCTTCATAACCACAACGCGGTGTCAATGTCCCTAGTTAAAACTATAGGTGATGGTGTCGCTACAGCCCACAAGCGCTTTTGGTTCTTGTTATAAAATACGAATAATACACACAACTCATGTAGCAAAGATAACCTACCACTACAGTGAGCATATCAATACAAGAAAACTTTTTAACCAGTACGCAAATTTTTTCATGGTGCTGTATCAGTAATATCTAGTACAATTTTTTTTAATCATCTATTCAATACGTAATTTTTATTTTTTACTCGATATATAATCAGCAAATAATGGATTATGCATAATATGATCTATGAAACCGCGCGGCGTAAAATTAGCGGTCAGTGATCCTAACAAGTGTACAGCTGATACGGCAGCAGTACAATGAGTATCTATAGTAGGTAAATATCTTTCGTCAGCGATTTCTTTATTTTTTGAATACGTGTTTGTTAAAATTTGTTAAGTTTATTTTCACAATGTTTGCGCACTAGTTAAAAGATTTCCTGTATATGTTGCTAATTTTACTTGCGGGTGCGACCTTGATAAATGCCCCACTGGCGGGAGTTTATGGGCGCTTATTGGGAATTTTCCTAAGTGGCCTTAAATACCTGGAAAATTTCCCATCTCTATGCACGCGGTATTACTTAGATGTTCTTTTGCCAAGAGAGAGATACTGCTTTAGCGACTAGATTTTATCTCTTCTGCCATATGAACTTGCAATAAAGTGCGTTCACCTTTTTGTTGTCAAGCAGTGGTGAAAAATTTTAGCAATTTTAATTGGGAAGTAGGATTTTTTATATTTTTCGTTAGATTTTATGTTAATTATTTTATGAGCGCCTTACGTTAATGCAAGTTTTTATGGCATAAACTATAAAAACTTTCTCAAGCGTCAGCTTCACTGAATCGTAAATATCTAGATACTAATAATTCATAAATGGGATTTTAATGAGAAATACTTTGTTTACCCAAAGTACTGGTGTCATATTTTGCTCTTTACTTTCTAATGATACTTACTTGATCTAGTTATTTTTTATTATACCTGTTTGTACCTATGTATACCTATAGATAATAATATTTATATACCTATAGATTAAATTATTTTCATAGCTTCCAAAAGGATAAACAAAGGTAATAAATAGTTTTCTTTTGTTATCAATGTTCCATTCATTTATTTATTCATTTGATCTTACAAGCTAACAGATATAACATTCAAATTAACACGGGAAGTGTGATACGCACCTTCTAGTATAAAATGATTTCTGCCAGTTTTTGTGGTAGGCGAGATAATCACGTAAGTACAGCACACTTTTACATGCTCACGCACACATACAAACAGTTGACGCTTGTTTACAAATGGGTACGTAAATAAAAGCTACACAGAATCACAAAACATGAACAGTTTGTGCATAAAAACTGTATTTGCACCTCGGTAGGGAGCGTGTGCGCATAACAGTTCCTGTGTTAAATGTTTTAAGATGTCAGATAAATAATATTAAAATTACAAGTATATGTATATTTAGTATGATTCGAATATTCATTATTTAAATAATCCTATTAGACCTTAATCGAAAATTATATTATCTGTGTCAAGCCTTTTAGTAAAAAATATGTACATAACTAAAGGATAGATCTATACTCAATAGCGAACTTTATATTAAGTATTATGTAGTTTTACCTAACAATTTATTCATATTATATTCATTTTATTTCTAATATCTAAGTGAACTTATACATCACCTTGATAATATGTTTTTAATTATTTTAATTTGAGGCTTTTTCTGACATTAAACTTTACAAACAACAAACCGGTCAACTCAATTTATTTATCCAAGCCACTTTATATAATTAACAAATAAAAAGGCATTTGACCACTTGACACCAACATTACCTTTAATAGTACATACAGTAAATCTAAAATTTAAACTATTTACTTAAAAATCATTGTTTTCATCTCCATAGTAGAATTCTAGTCAACATTCAATTTGTAGACCTACACACCAGTGGCGTAGAATCCATAGGTATACCACGATTCCAACCGGCTTCCCGTTAGGAATTTACCAATACAACGTACATAATTGAATATTATGTAACGCCTAAAAGTTTTAAATAGCATTAAAAATGCAGTACATACAGAAGTTTGTAGGTACTGCATTTTTTTTGTTTTTTTGTTAGTAAGTTTGAAAGTCGGCGTAGGTAACCAAGAAATACTTTTCATTTGACGGGCCGCCGCGCCGGTGGCGTGGTCGGTAAGATACTTGCTTTTCACGCCGCAGGTCGTGGGTTCGATTCCCACCCGAGACAAACACTAGTGATGAACATTTGTGTTTGTGTGGAGTCTGGGTGTAAATATCTATTATAAGTATATATTTACAAAAGAAAAGTATTATATGTATAGTATATACCAGTTATCTGGTTTCCATAACACAAGCTCTGCTTAGCTTGGGACCAGATGACCGTGTGTGTTAATGTCCCAGAATATTTATTTATTTATTTAATTTGACCCGTCTTTCCTTTTTCAAATTTCTACCCTTCGTCACTGCTGTATACTTAAAAAAACATTTCATCTTATTTTACTGGTTGCTCATTTGTAGTTTCTCCATTTTTTAACCACTGGGATGTCACACTGCCGGTAAAATTGGTGCGCGGCGTATCTGCATGTTTTTAAAATTACCTCCAGACGGTTTTATAGGTAAAAAAGTAGTAGGTAGTATTTTTTTCCTCTGTAATAATCAATAATCAGACATTAATTAAAAGAAATTCAAGTAGCATACGCACGTTTCGTGATTCGTAGTCAGGTTGTTTAAAACTTATGTCCTTATGACATGACTATACAGACATGCTCGGTATTTGCTACTGCTGTGGGTAGAGAAATCCGAGAGGTAATGCGCTAGTACATACGGCTACACATCAAGCTAAGAAGCAAGCAAGCAAGCTATATTTCCAGTATAAGGTGATCTCGCATTCTAAAGGATTTGCGTAAAACGAAAGGTCAGTTTATACTGGATTTGTATAGTTTGATGTGTAGCCGTGTGTTCAAATTTTCGCTCTAGTCGCGGAAATTCATACATTTCATCCGAGCGAATATTGCGCGGTACGCGGTACCTCTACAGCGGCAGCGAATAACACGCGCAGGTCTGAATAGGCCTTTATTCATGAAACTTATTATAACAATCAAAAATCACGCGGATTTTCTAAAGACAATTTTTTTATATTAATATTAGTTTAATAATCCTTACTAATATTAGTATTGACTGGCGGGTGGCGTATAGGTAGTGGATAGTAACCCTGACTGCTAAACCGAATGTCGTGGGTTTAATTCCCCACCATGACTAATCTTAGTGTGATGTGCATGATTGTTTCTTCTGTGTCTGAGTGTAATTTATCTAATATGTATATGCCTGTATATACTTACAAAAAAAATGTATTTATGTAATTATCCGTGCCTAGTACCCATTAACACAAGCAAATATAACTGTTTGATTTGGACCTAAATGGCGCTGTGTGTGAGTGTGTCTGTGTGAGTGAAAATATTATTATTATAAATACGGAAATAACTCTGTCTGTCTGTTGCGCTTTCACCCTAAAACTATTGAACTGATTTTGATGAAATTTGGTGTGTGGATAGTTTCAGACCCGGGGAAGGACTTATGATATTTTTTATACATTTGCGCAAAAAGAGGTCAATGGTTTAGCGCGATAACCGACATATGCGCTAGCGGATCCCCCCGGTTGGAAAGCTAGTACCGTACCTACGTTATATTTTTTTATAAATCAGGCTGATTAATTAAATAAAACATTGTTTTCAACTTTTCAGGAGCCTTCGTAAATTCTTCTCGTACATTCAAGAGGCGATGCCGGTGCGCATGCGCGCGATACACGTGATGAACACAGAGCCTGTGTTAGATAAATTGATGCTACTCATTAGACCGTTCATGGACAAGAAGTTCTTTGATATGGTAGGTATTTTTGATTATTTTTTACGCTTAAACCGCTGAAACGATTAAGATAAAATTTTGTATAATCCCGGGTTTTTAATATTTAAAACGCACACACCACAGACCTTTCGTTCGTGCCGTTTTTAAACTTATATTTTAATAATTAGTATCCTAGTGGGCTCCCTAATGTTGTCGGGAGCCTAAACGTTATTCGGTCATTTGGCCCGCTGATGTTGATGGGAGCCTATAGTCAGTTATATTAGTGTCGTTTTTCATTTTGCTTTACTCTCTGGTGTTGTTGGTTCGATTCCGGGACATTTTTCAACGTTTTTATCGCTCTGTCAAAATTCAATCTTGGTCTGTCATCTTAATATTTCGTCGATTAAATAAAAAATGTATATTTTCAAAATTTTGTAAAATAATTTTATTATAAAAGACGATTTAAATATCAACATTATTTTGAATGTATAAATGACACTAAAAAAATAAATTTTGAAAAATGACATTAAGTAAGAAAGAGACAAAGTCTATTTTAATTATAGAGGTATTTATGATTTGTATGAATACTAGAAACCTCTTGCTCTAACCGAGTTTTAAACCGGAGACCTCGCAGTAATAAATGGAACATGCTTAAAGGACAACGAGGTTGTTATTGCATTAGTAAATACTTAGAATTATTTCAACCTTTTGCTTTGTGACGTCACACACACAAGGTTTAATTGGTGTTTACTTTAAATGTTAGCGCTTTAAATAAATATTGACATTGCACTGTTCAATCTTCAATGTGGTACTTAACATTTTTTTAAATGTAGTTCTTATGTGTATTGCTATAAAGTTAAGAATGTTTAATATTGCAAATATAGAAATTGTGTTGGCCAAATGGGTCATTTTTGAGAAAAATACGGTTTAAGTACAGTCTGGAACGAATGAATGGATGCCTGTTTTTAGAATACAGGATGAATCATTGTCGCCGCCGATACACGCTCATCTCTCTAACTTACACCACAAACCATTCATACGACGACGGGTCGGTGACGTGGTCGGTAAGATACTCGTACGTGGATTCGATTCCCATCCAAGTCAGACATTAGTGTGATGAACATAATTATCCGTTTGTTTTGAGTCTGGGCGTAATTATCTATAATTAAGTATGTATTTAAAAAAGAAAAGTGTAATATGTAGTATATTACCAGCATCTGGTTTCCACAGTACAAGCTCTGTTTAGTTTGGGATCAGATGGCCGTGTGTGATAGTGTCACTATATATTATTATTATATTATACATTCACTCACATTTTCATTCTACAGCCCACACACAGGCTAGCTACGTAACACAGACCCAATCGTACTAAATTGACGGGCTATATTTTGTAGTTCATGAATCTTGACGTCAATCAAAAATACTAGATCAATAATCGTGAATTATTTTTAACCTAGTTCTAAGATTCGCTTAGTTTTATTCCTCTTGTTCCCAACACGAACAATAGGGATAACGCTAAGGTATGGAAAATCGAATTTTAATTAGTCTGTCAGTAAGATTGAAATAAAATAGCCGTGTTCCGTTGCGATGTCTGCTGACACCATTTAAGAGGGTGCGTCGGAATTTTTGCTTCATTATGGTTTCTAACCATACTTATGGAGCCTCATTCCACGGCCACCATCCCACCGAAAATCATTCGTAATCACGAGTGAATCGGTATATTGGGCGGGCGGCTCATAGTAGACTACATCATTACTTAACATCAGGCAAGTTGTAGTCAAATGCAAGCCTATTGCAAAATAAAAAGTAACGCCCAGCAGGTCACACGTAAAAAATACGCGTCGAATATTTTTAAATTATCTGTATTGCGGACTATTGCGGACAAAACAATATAAAATTTAAGTCATCTTTATTATGCTAGACCGTAGTGTGCTAGGCCCAAGCTTGGCGAAGCTTAAATGAGGCACTGTTTCAAAACTCAGCTATACTAACAATAAATCTATAATTCCAGATAAAATTCCACAACAAAAATGAAAACCTCGAAGCGTTCTACGAAAATGTAGTGTCCCGGGACGCTCTGCCTCCCGACTATGGCGGCACTTTGCCGGACACACAAACTCTACACAAGAAATGTATGCAATCACTGCAACTTATGGAGCCATACTTCAGAGATGAACAGGAACAGAGGATAAACGCTCTCCCAGAGAAGAAAAGAGACCACGCTATGCAGAAGGCGTTTAAAAATCTAGAAATTGACTAGTATTTTCCATTGTTTAAAAAATATGTACTTAAATGCTGTCTATTTTATAGAGTAGGTTGATTTTTTAATCTCGGCCGCATATGTTCAGTTTCCGTATTCGATTTCGATTCGAATGACTTGATATTATTATCAGTCTGCTTAAGTTCACTGCCGGACATAGGTTTCTCCCAAATCACTTCAACCCTTTTTTAGGCTTCCACTGCTGGGCTCGGATCTTCTCTCAACTATCTCACGAGTTCAGCGAATTGGATGGTGGATGTCACATGTCCTCGAATGATTAGTACGAAGACATGTTGATTTCCTCACAATTCTCATCCAGCTCTTGCCAACCACCTTGCTGAGACAATCACTCCACCTAATCTGAGGCAAACATAAGTAGGACGCTACGCTATGTTTGCCAATCCGTGGTCTCCACTCAAGTACTTGTTTACGCGAAACGATTGTCGGTTTTGCGGCAAACTTGACCGACCAATTGCCAGCTTACTAATCCGGTGGGCAATAACGTTGAATTGTGTATTCTAACTTTTTTTATCGACATCTGATGTCTAAGAGTTTCTTGAATTTACGCGAATACCATACATCGAAATAAAACTATTTTAAAACGGATTTTATCGCGGTTTTGTCCGGTAAAATCCCTGTGACTTTGCAGTCTGAAAAGACAAAGATAAAATCCGATCTTTAATAGTTTTATTTCAACATATATTAGCTACCAATATGGATCGTTATTCTAAACTGTCACCTTTGACGTCATTCGGTTTCCGCGAGCGGAAAACGTCTTTATGCGGCCGGGCTAATTTATAAGTGGTAGAAACCTGGCTAGTAATAATAGTTATTATTTTTTATTAGTGGCAACATTGTGTTTTGTGTCAGTTGTAATGGACCATTTACACTAGTATAATAGCCGGGAAAAAAGCATCGTCTTATTAGGGACAATCCTTTGCACTGGATTGTCCATAAGACAGTTGTCCCTATTTACTTGATGCTTTTTAGTGGCTTGCTGTCTTGTCTTACTGTCCTGTCTTACTATCCTAGTGTAAATGGCACATAAAGGTTCATAAAATCCAACTAGTTAATTTATTTTTAAAAACTATTTGCCAAAGCTGAAGATCATAATAGAAAAGACAATGGTAAGGATTTTTATTTTTGGCTCTAGCTGCTTGGATCTTTTGAGCCTATAAAATAATTTGTGATTTTAGTGTTGCCATAATAATATTGGTTCAGGTGTTGTCAATATTTTATTTTGTGATTTTTAACAAATGATTTTTGACAATTTATAAGTATAATTTATTTTTAATTTTATGTTAAATTTGGTTTCCTGATATGCATTTTAGTGAAACATACAATATATTTTTATTTACTTATGTTATTAGTAGGTATTAGTTATTTAAGCTGATTACATAAACGTCAAATATCTTTTGTAATAAAAAAATGTTATATCGCCGGGTAGGTGCACTTTATCGTGAAAATATATAAATGTTTTGCGCATAATTTATAAGAACTGCTGTAAGTACGGTGTTATAATAAGTGTATTCAAAATAATGTTTATTTTGTATGAATTGTTGTTATTAATAGCCAAATTATATTGTGTTTAATGTTACATTGTTATTGCTAGACCTGTCCCGGCTTTGAAAAAGTGCAATAGGATAAATAACTACTATACATAAAACTTCCTTAAAAATATTTTATAATTAAGATGGCAGCCGCATGAAAGACATTGCGGATTACCTGCTTTGTTTTATAGTAAAAATTTAAGTGGCAACTTGTAAATTGGAACTTGCTGACCAAGAATGATGCTGACTAAATTTGCTGACCAAAATAGCATGGGGATCATTTCAGGAGCTCTTTCAAACATTAAAAATAGTTAATTGTTTAAAAGACGTTTTAGTTTGTATACAGGAAAAGGTTTTAACTAGTGTGCGTAGTAAAATCAGGAAATTATGGACGATCTATCGAAATTAGCGGTAAATCGCGCGTGGGTGACTAAATCGGTATTGATTCATTCTTCCTTTTTTTTGTACTAAACCATAACAGAATATAAAATACGTGTTTAATAAAATTTGTTTCAAATTATTTTCTAATTGCGCTCTATTAAAATGTTTTCCCGTATGACGGTCATTCTTAAAATAACATAAAGTACCTTCAAAGGTCTGTTAAAAAAAAGTAAAAAAAATGTGTTTATTCTAATTATCTCGGGTACTAAATTTAATTCAGTACAAATAATATTTGTGATGATAAATATTTTATCTTCTAAAGCTTAATAAATGATATATATGTTTGTAACAAACAAACAAATTAACCTGTAGGAAAAATACTTTTGTAAAGTCGATTCGCTTAAATAGTGACGTTACAACAAGTACTGTGATTAGTGTAATGAAGTACAAATATAAACTAAAAACAAGTCAAATAGCCTCATCTCTAGAGCGCTTTATTGTAAAGTTCCGAATTTGCTTGCGGATTTACAAACACGTGGTTCTTTGTTTATGCGGCGACATCCATAGACAAGTGGTGTACATGGGTGGCACTTTATAAGCAAATTGACTTTATGTAGCAACTAGAATGTCAATTCTAAGGTTAACTTTATAAGACTACTCCAACCTTATAAAGGTTTATAGAAATATAAATTATATTTATTCAATAAATTAATATTTAGGATGCGTTTCTAAATACGCGGAGCTGGGCGGAGCGGACCGTCAATCGGCTAATAACAGTGCTTGAAATCTCTACTCCGCATCAGTAGAAACCCTGTGATTGCTAATTCATGGTCTGTTTTCCTCTGCTCCGCCAAGCTCCGCGTCAATGGAAACGCACCCTTAGGCAGATACACAATCTAAACATTAATTTCACTATTTTGACGTTCAATTACGGATTTGCTCAAAAATTAATTATATTTTGAATCAGAATATTATTAGTAAGTTTATGAAAAAAAAACTGCATTTCATTTTACGAATGAACCGTATTCAATAGCTAAATAACTATTGTATAAAGTGTTATACTAAAATTTTGACGTTTTGACAGTCAATGTACTAGATTCCTTCAAATCATTTTATAATATTCCTTCTCAAAAAAAAGTTATTTGGAATTATTGACAAATTTTACATGCATTGACTGTTAAAATATGAAAATTATTCCATAATTAGATAAAACATCTAGTAATAGAAAATTCGGGCCTTACAGCAATGATATTCCATAGTGTAAATGCGCGACTGTAATAAAAAAAATGACATTCTTAATTCTAAGTAGTGCTTTGTTCTCTTTTTCGCAACGCGCAACGTTGCGGTATTGGTGCCGGACCTAGTAATATACCTACATTATTACCACAGCGTTCTGCATCATGACACGAAAGCTTATTTATACTAGGCGCACCCAGACATAATAGAGATTAAGGGATTTAATCAGTTTCAACCATCTGGGAGCTTCTTAACTCGGTATTAGTACCTAGATAGTGTATTATAATCTCAAATTACTCAAATGCGCTTATAAATTTCGGCGAAGGTTGCCAAGCTAACATGACAAATTTAATACCTGAATATAAAAGGTAACAACTTGTACTTAAAAAAGTACTTAAATATAAGTGATTTGAGTTTAGAAGGTGGCGGTAATTCGTACCTACTTGAAATTATAGCACAGTAGGATTGTTTCCAACATTCACGTTTTGTGTTGTTTATTGTTGTTGATTCTGGTGAATCGGAAATTGTGATTTAGATTAGAAATTATATTTTTATGCAGTAAACTGGTCTTTGAATTTCACCTAGGTATATTATTTTTCTTCAGAAATTATATTTTTATGCTGTTTTGTTCTAAACATTACACAATGTACGACGTGAGCGAATAAGTGTACCTATACATTTAACTCAAACGTATTATCCCGCCACGCATTTTTTTTTACCAAAAGAGTCATCTCTATCGCTTCAACTTTCGAATAAAAAAACTGCATCAAAATTGGTTCATCCGTTTAGGCTTAACCCGTACATGCCGTTTGCCGTTTTTCAAAATTTGTCGCCTCTAGCGTTACAAAAATGCGTCGCAAATGGCGGTGTTACTTGTATATAAAGAAAATTTTCTATATATACAAGTAACATGCTTACGCTTACGCCGTTGAAAAGTAGTATTTACGTCGAATATTATATCTATGACATGTGTTTACGACAAAACTGACACAGTACAGTGACGGTGGGTTTGGCGCTGAACATGATCATTCATGGCATGACCACTGACCTTCATCTGACTGATTTGAGAATTGATTTCGGCGGTAATTTTACCGCGCGATTAAAGCTACCTAAAGAGAATATTAACCGCGTCCTGAATTCCGCTGGATCCTACCTACGAAAATATTCAAATACCCCGTGTTTTTTTTGCTAAAACTGCCACGTGATGCCACAGTCTGTAGTTTAAGTGAAAAACTCTTTCAGCTCTCTTCTTTTAAATTAGAAGAAGAGAGCTGAAAGAGTTTTAGAAGTTCTTATAAGAATAAGAATAATTTATTAAACTTTTAGTGGTAGGCACAATCACTTCTACTACTTAGACTAACATTAAAAACATAAATACATCTATTACAACAAAATAAAGAAGTCCTATCTATACTTATAAGGGTACTACGTTGGTACCTTTGATGTATAGATGTTATTTTTTGTAATAGTTGTATACTAACTATTCTTCTTTGAATATTCAAACTTGAAGACGTAAAGAGTGTTTTGTCGCACGAGATCAATCATGCAATACAAAAAATACATTACCCATTACATTGCACAACACACTTGTCTACTAACATAAAAAAACGTACCCAGTCACAAAACACAATGAATAGCCTGACCAAAATTAATGGCAGAGGGGTTCACCTTCCAATATATGCCTTTCCGCTTTTTCTAAGTTATTCTTTTTATTTTTCTTAAGTGTTAATATTTAATCGACTAAAACCTTGACATTTGTTGTTGAGTAATCGATTTTCCACCGACGATTGTAGGTCTCTGTCCCATCCTTATATGTCAAGTAATCTCCTCTACTTAGTCTGTGGTCAAGTCAAGTATTTAACGGTTGTTGAACATCTGCCGTATTTTTTTGTTTACAACTTTTAAACGGAAAGTTATGAATGAAAATTATTGTTTTACATCGTTTTAATACTCAAAAAAGTGTGTAGAAGCTTAAGTCGTATATTTATATGGATTTTGTGTACCTTATATTTCGTTTTTCAGGTAAGATTTATGCTGTTCAACATGCTTTTTAATACACATAAAATGTCGAAGGACAGAAGAGGCTGTGTTTTATAGATACATAAAAAAATATTTTCTATATAGTCAGTTAGTGATAGGAAGGTACAAATATACTTTACTAATTTATTACTTGTTTGTTTTTTCAGTTTGCTATGGATTTAATTGACAACAATAAATTTGAAGTAAAACCTGCTAATAGTAAACGTAAAATAATTCCTGGTCCTAACACATATCTCAACCCAGCACTGGACCTACTCGCCAATGAGGACCCCATGTGCAACACAGCCATGGAGATAGTACCAATTAAAAAAAGAAAAAGAACCAAAAGCTGCAGTGATATTGCTGTATTCGATAACTCTGCTTTAGATCTGGGTATAAGTAAGGCAGCAGTAAATGAATTCTTAGTTCGGGAGCTTGAAAATGTTAAAAAGAATCTCCGATATCATGAGAACAAAAGAGAAAGTGAAATGGTTATGGAAAATAAAGAAAACAAAGAGTCTAATGAACCAATTTATTCAAATTTATCTGAACTAAAACAGACGCCAGCAGAAGAGGCTATAAATATAACTGATAACAGTACAAATCTTACAAGCATACAGAACTGTCAAAACAATGAAGCTATGGAAATTTCTAATGATGAAATTGACTCTGGTATTTCAGTACTAGAACAAAAATCTTTAAATACCTTTCTAAATAATGATACAAGACATGAAATACTATCACCAATAACAAATATACAAGCAAATGTCACAAACCAAGTACTTATTAACAATTCGGGCAACATAAACCTAAGTTTTATTGATAGACTTGCATTAGATTCTCCTAATTTGTCAAATCAATCATTATTCTATGATGATGATTTAAATGAAAGTAATATTATGGAGATCAAAACTATCACAATAATAACTAAAAAGAAAAAAGTTAACACTAAAAATGAAAGTAAAAGTACCAACCCCTTTTTAGAGCCAAATGTAGCTAATGTTGACATGCAAGATTCAAGTCAAAATCCTTTTCTAAGTTTTGATTCTACTAAACCTGAGTTAGAATACAATATAGAAGCTTTAAACAGACCAGCAACAGTACAAAATGTACCTGATAAAGTCTTGGAACCACGTAGATTATTTGGAGATACCAATAGCACAATATCCACAATGAATGAATCTCTAGATGTACATGAGTATGAAAATATAGACATAAGAGCAGAAAGTCCAATTTATGAAAATATTGATGAATTTAATGATTTTAATAAACAAAGCAGAATCCTCGGACATGATGTCTCTCAATTCAGTGCAGTAGATATAATGAATTTAAACAGGCATGCACATCAAGATTGCTCAACAGACTCAAGTGAAATAAAAAAGAAAAATCCCCTATTAAAAGTCGGCAATAAACTCTCTAGAAAAGTATTTAAAACATTAAAAAAGTTTAAAGGTGAAAAACCGGATGCAAATGGGACTCTAAATCCATATGAAGTGCCAAGAAAACTGCCAAAGTCCAAAGTTGTAGCCAAAGATTCTGGGATAGAAAATCCAGCTTTAAATTTAGATAATTCTGATGAAATTGAGATTGAAGAGTTGGAGGAACCAGCGTATGAAACAATTAAAACTATCAGGAATACACAGTTAAATACAAATATTACTCCTTTAAAGGAACAGAATGATATAAGTGATGTTTCTCATAATAAAACTAATACTCCTGGCAAGAAGGTTAGGTTTGATTCCACACTTAATCAAGAGAAAGTTATAACTGGGAATAGTTTTGATTATGACTTGCAAAGTCCAGGGTTTGATGCTAAACTACAAAAGTATCATGATGAACTGGAAAATTGTATTAATGAAAAGAAATATTTGCAGCAAAATATGTAATCTGTATCTACTTAATTGTTAAGTAGGTATCATGTTAACGACTGAAGATTTAAATTTCAGTAATCCTTACTTATCTACTAATCTTATAAATGCGGAAGTAACTCTGTCTGTCTGTTTGTCGTGCTCTCACGCCAAAACTAGTAAACCGATTTGAAAGAAATTTGGCATGAAGATACTCGTAGTTTGCAACTGTGACTGCGGTTTAACGCTATTACCAAAATCTGCCTTTCAATGAAATTGAAATTGAAATCCATTTTTGCTTTTGTTCCTAGCTTTTGCTTGAAAACGTAACAAACATACATCCATACGAACTTTCGCATTTATAATATTTTATGAAGGAGTAGAATTTATTTACAGTGCAACATAATAGAGTGGAACTTGGGAAGTATTTTTTTATTTCGTATGGTGTCCTCATTCATTTATACTCTTGTATGTCAAATTGTATAATGAATACAAGCTAGTTTCTATTTAATTTATACACATAGCATCACATCTGTATTGCCCGAAGGCCTCTGTCTTAATAGGCCTCTGCATTTTTCGCTGGCTATTTAGGTCCCATACGCAGTAGGAGGCGTTCCTATTGCCATCAGGCACAATTTAAGACTCGGTATACTAGAAAAGTTTATATCGGTTATTAAGCGGACACCAGTGGCGAAGGGTGCAAGTTTAAAAAAGGGAAGCCGGAGCAAAAAAGTTCTTACTTAGGAAAATTATATCTCTTCAATACTGTCACCGATTGTTCTTACACTTGATGATATACTTATTTTTGTTGCTATTTAAAACTTTTAGGCGTAACATAATATATTATTATGTGCGTGTGATATTGACCGATTCCTAAAGGGAAGCCGATGGTAATCGGTTTGTATGGACTCTTCGCCACTGGCGGACACGCGTACCCCTGGGCCAATAATTAAATTATGTATTTAATATTTTGATGGTTGTAATACAAAGGAAGAACATTATGTTCTATTTGATATTATTTCTAATAAGCACTTTAATACTAGAAGTACCTATTGGTACCTTACCTACTTATAATTTACTTTGTACCACAGATATTTTAATACTATACTAGCTTTGTACTATGGATTTTTAAGTTAAGATTTTTTGTGTAATGAATGCTCACTTTTTATATTCTTTTTTTTACTAGGTATTAGTTATTTATTTAGTATTAATATTTACCTAATTTATTTTGTGTTTACTGTACCTTCTTATTTATTTTACAATACCAAAACTTATTATCACCAAAAACTACACTGTAATTTATTTAAAAAACAAATTTTTGTCAAATGAAATAAACTCGGACACCCATCTACTTAAGTTTATTTTTTTTCCAAAATATGACTTAAAACACTTTTAAAACATTAGGCGCTTCTTCACTTCAACTTCAAACTTTAAACTCTCAACTCTACAGTTGAGAGAGTTTAGACCCACATTGGTCAAGTGCGGGTTGGTGGATAATAAATAAAATAATAATAATAATGTCCTCGAAGGATTAATTCTTCATGCCGGTTTTCTCACGATGTTTCCTTCACCGATAATGAGCAGCGGCAATGAAACAATTCACACAAAGACGTGTGGGCACAACTGGAGATCGAATCCACGACCTTATATTTCAAAGGCGAGGCGCTACCGCTGCAATCAATCAAATTCGGTATCTAAGTAGGTACTTCTTTCCTTTTCATTGAAAACTTGCATAATACATTATGATGCCACTAGATGCTACATTACATTTTCATACCTAAAGAATTTATTTTTGGCGTCAAATATCTATTTTGCGAGTGAAGAAGACGCATAATATGGACCTTGTTTACTATTTTTAGCTGTGAGTGCAACGTGCAATCTACCTTTTATTGGATAATTGCGTATACTAGGACCACTGATAGAGTAATGAGACTATTTATGTGTACTTGAACCACTTATTGTTAACAAAGCAACCTTCAAACCTAGGTATGCACTTATACTACTAAATAACACGCAGGTACCCACAACAACAATCTACCATCACCATACTTAGGTAGGTACTAGGTAAGCACACCTAAGCACTAAATAACTAGTACTTAAAGTATGAGCGAAAATGAATTATCAGATATGTGCCTATGGCACGGTAAGCCGATTTTGATCCTTACCGGTCGTATCGGTCTGCCCCCTCTCCTGGACTCTAAAAGTGAGGGGATGGAGAGTACTTAGTGCAACTAAGATCTCGCTCACTGTGTGGGTGGACTATAAATTCATATTAAGTATCTATCGGTACGACCGTCCTCGGACGGCTCACCGAAAAAGTCCGGTGAACCAATAGAGGCCCTTCAGGCTAATTGGGTTAGGTCATCAGCAAAAAAAAAAATACTCTCTCTCTCATTTGCGCCGTGCGCCTAACTACCACGAGCGGAGTGGGCCGAGGTAGCCCTTCATTCGATAGCGCTACGCCCACGGCGCCCTTCTGCTGTGTTCGAGTTGGACCCGCATACTGCAGGCCCATCATAATGATTCTCCGGCTTACCTTTGGCTTACCTCAAGCCGTACGTAGAGTGCAGCGAGGCTCGTCGGAGCAATCAGCTGACCATCCTGGCCGCTGTCCACTCCTTCGAGCTCTTTTCGGCAGGAGCTGATAACTTCCCGTTTCCCCTTCTTTTTTCTATCTTTTTTACTCATTCGAGTAATCTTGCCACCTATTACTTAGAAATATTATAGGTAGTATTTAACATTTCACAACAGCTATTACTTAATAATGTGGAGGTAGGTACATACAAGTAAGTTTATAGATTTTAGATGGGCACTTGTAGCTCGTTAGAGTCAATCAAAAATCGATCATAATCAATAAAAAATATTGGCAGCGTTGCGATCTACATTCATCCTAAACGTACTTACATATTGTTTCCACCTTTGACATCATTAAAGCCACTTTAATATTCGTGCTGCTGATTGACTAAACTGCGCATGATTGACATTCGAGGGGAAACTTTATATGTATGTTCCACTGCATCGCGGCGTGATACGGTAGGAGTACACCAAAAAAAACCCCGGAGTTACCCTGCCAGACCGCGGTTTCACTTTACATTGGTACTTACCTAGTACCTAAGTATGGTGATGGTAGATTGTTGTTGTGGGTACCTGCGTGTTATTTAGTAGTATAAGTGCATACCTAGGTTTGAAGGTTGCTTTGTTAACAATAAGTGGTTCAAGTACACATAAATAGTCTCATTACTCTATCAGTGGTCCTAGTATACGCAATTATCCAATAAAAGGTAGATTGCACGTTGCACTCACAGCTAAAAATAGTAAACAAGGTCCATATTATGCGTCTTCTTCACTCGCAAAATAGATATTTGACGCCAAAAATAAATTCTTTAGGTATGAAAATGTAATGTAGCATCTAGTGGCATCATAATGTATTATGCAAGTTTTCAATGAAAAGGAAAGAAGTACCTACCTACTTAGATACCGAATTTGATTGATTGCAGCGGTAGCGCCTCGCCTTTGAAATATAAGGTCGTGGATTCGATCCCCAGTTGTGCCCACACATCTGTGTGAATTGTCTCATTGCCGCTGCTCAATATCGATGAAGGAAACATCGTGAGAAAGCCGGAATGTCTAATTAATCCTTCGAGGACTATGACATCCAACCCGCACTTGACCAATGTCAACCAATGCCTAATGTTTTAAAAGTGTTTTGAGTCATATTTTGAAAAAAAAAAAAGAAACTTAAGTAGATGGGTGGGTATGTAAAGTGAAACCGCGGTCTGGCAGGGTAACTCCCGAACTACCATATCGTTGGTCCGATTTAGGGGAGGCCATTTATTAATTTGGTTTGTTCTTAGTTTAAATACTTTATCTACTATAAATCTATGGAAGAGGCAGATACCTATAGAGTAAATTCAGACATGGCGGAATCCGTGCGTATAGTATAGTATTATATTATCTGTGGTGCGTATTCATACCAGTTTTTAGAGTATAGGGTGTGTGCTGAAGGCACGCCTGGTAAAGCTTTAGAAAAAAAAAACGACCGTACGATATGTCAATGCAAAGCTAAAAAGTGACAGTTACGCCCCTCCCTTTCCCTTCTTCACCCCCGCTAGAGGATTGTCACTCTCATGTCACTACTTGATAGCTGTCAGGGGGTGGCGCGCCTGAAACCATAGAGTACTATTTACGTACTTTCTCACTATTGTAGGGTACATTTAAATAGTTTGTGGTAGGTAAAGCCGTTCCCGATTCCCAATGTGAAAAATCCGACTACCCCTCATTTAATTACTAATCTATGCATGACTGCCATTACTGTTTGTGTCATAGATTTGGGATACCTATTGTTATGGTTTGTGTTGTGTTGAAGTATTTGCGTTGATTAATTTCTGTACATTATTATCAACCCATTTAATAATATTGTGATACAACAACAAGAAATAACTGTGTGTTCTCAAATGTGTATTCTAGCAACAGGACGCTACA
This sequence comes from Meganola albula, assembly GCA_936450015.1. Lineage (NCBI taxonomy): Eukaryota > Metazoa > Arthropoda > Insecta > Lepidoptera > Nolidae > Meganola > Meganola albula. The sequence goes on along the minus strand of OW388161.1, from coordinate 5,428,830 downwards.
TAACATTGATTTCTATTGAGTGTTGAATAGTATTCAGCCTCTTTAGTTGTCAAAAGTTTTCTTCTACTGAAAAACTAAGTTGGTTACCATGGTGCTGTTATTCGATTCTCTCTATTGCTGTCATTGAAATAAAAACTGTCTTAAATTATAAATTGTGCAAATAAAACTAAAGTAATTTTGATAGTGATATTATTTTGTTAGTCTCTTACAGTTCTGCTAAAATTATACACGTTAATAATTTCATGTGAGAAAAGAAAATCGTTATCAAAGTGTACGACATCAGCGTTCCTTTCAGAAATTTTTTACTGTGAAGAACCTTGATTAGTGAAATTAATAAGACTGCATCAATTGATAATAGAGTATAATGCGAATGTAAAAATCAATTAAAAGAAACTCAGTAAATAATCCTTTGTTGTTTTTTTTATTCCTTCCAGTAAATAAGGCTATAGTAAAAAAACTAAATATTTTAATTTCAATGCTGGTAACACTATTGTGGGCGCAGCTAATATTATATTTTTTACCGGCAACATTGTACCGACTTAATTCAGGCTCATTAGACAAAAGTAGCCTGAGCCCAAATCCTTGATTAAAAAAATTACTTGTCAATTTCTAACTTTGCAACGGTACATGAACGGCAAATGAAACATGACCGTCTGAACCGCTAGGTTCTCTTAATAGTCTGTGGCTGAAGGTTTTCTATCTAACTGAAGGGTGCCACCGAATGTGGTGGATACTAGATGTTCCTTAACAATTGCGTGTTTGGAATTAAATGGAATGATCGGAGCCAGAATCCGAATCGGAATGATTTATTTACATAACATAACGTACTTTTAAATCTTATCAAACTTATAAAATCTTATCAATGAATTCAGATAGTTACTGCCAGGGGCGTAGCTACCACCGTATCTGACGTATCAATTATACGGGGCCCCCAAGCTACGGGGGCCCCCGACGTGCGTAAGCAATAGTTAATAAAATCTCAATTTTTATTTTTCCAGAAACGACAAAAAAGAGTCATCATCATAAATGATTTAAATAAATCAGTTTGACGAAATATGGGCAAGAGTGTAGGTATATTTTTAAAATAATTTTTCTACGGATTTTATCGCGGCTTATCTTTTCAGACTGCAACGTCACGGGTGGAATCGTCATGGTTTTTATTTTTTATTTACCTAATTTAATTTTTTTTGTAAATATTTTGGATAAAGTGACGGATAATCATAATGAATAAATACTTCTTATAATTTTATGTAAACATTTTTTATCCATTTAAACATTTTTATTATTGGAAATCTTTACCCTTCATATGGGCCCCAAACAAAATTTTATACGGGGCCATAGCACGCTACGGCACTGGTTACTGCACGTTTATATAACCGCGCTGTGCAGTGTAATCGTGTAGTAAGGATGTCAATATAATAAATTCCGCGCAGCTCATCGGTTAAAATCCGCGCGTATTACGCTGTGTCTCAACGAGCTCATAATGATGAAATTATAAAAAAAATTAAGTAAATGTGATGTTTAAGGCGATACTATCTTTACGACTCTATGGGCTTGCCTCTTTTCTTAATCGTTTCTTAGTTCATTAATTTGCGTTTAATAAGTGAGGCGGCTCTTTAACATTTCCTCCTTGTTCTAAATATAACGTTTGTTAGGTCTGAGCAAACAGTAATTATCTTGTTGATGTTTGCTTCGCAGTTGATACACAACGCCATCGCTGAGGTCCACGGTCAATCAACTGAACAAATATTTCAGTAGGTTTATGCAACTAAAGAAATTACTATTTCATTATAATTTTCCTCTGGCTTTTTAACAGGTTTAAAAAAGAGTTTGTGTTCATGTTGTTAGGCACTTACACTACTTACCCATCGATTATGTTTATTCTAAAATAGCCACATTAAAAGTTGAAGTTAATTTGTAAAAAAAAAAATGTTTTATTGATGTAACTGTTCTTTGAGTTGAAAGAAACTGTGGACACGACGGTAATGTGGGTAATTAGGAAATTATTAGCTCTCTATCTAAACAATGTCACCACTTTGGCTACTTAGTTTAGTGCATATATAGCTACAAAGAACGTAAGGTGGGCTATGTTGTGTTAAAGTAGAAGTGGAGCAGTGGAAGTCTTAGCCCACATAAACGACTCCAGGAGGAAACTGGCATATCTTCAATAACATTCAAGGACATTAACCAACTGCCAAACTCTCTTGTTAAGGTGATGTCAAAGTAAACTGCAGATCACTTACACATATCAACGCAGAGTCCAAAACGCTGGGTCTGGTGACTCCAAATTTGGCACATAGGTTCCTTATGGGGTGTAGGGGTGCACTAAGAAAGGATTTTTTAAAACTCACCCTTTAAGGGGTGAAACGGGGTTCCAAAGTTTGTATGGAGGAACAAGATAAGTGAGATCAATTTCACGGGCGAAGCCGCTGGCGGAAGCTAGTTAGTTATAATAGACAGCCGGAAAATTACTTTCGCATTTATAATATAAAATGAAGATACTTAAGTAAGGATTAATTTGTAGTAGTAGGTACTCATCTTATTACTAATTATTTCGTGCTTCTATTTCGAGTCACGTTTTATAAACTGAATAAAAACGCGAGACAAGAAAATAGAGTCTACATAAAAATACAGGAATGTTCGAAGCTAAATCTAATTTTATCACTGCAATCAATAAAGCTTGCGTAGGTAGTCTGAAGGGTCGTAACTTGTGAAAGACCGAGTACCTACCCGTCTATAATCTTCTTCTAACTGTATTTATTTCTTCGTTGAAATAGGGATGACGAATTAGGTATGAAAAATCGTATTTGAATTAGTTTTTTTTAATTCTGAAATAGGCGTGCGCATGACTACAACTTGCCTGATGTTAAGCAACGATTTAGATTAAGTTTGGACGCGCCCGCCCACTTTACCGATTCACTAGTAATTACGAATGATTTTCGGTGGAATGAGGCTGCAAATGGTTAGAAACCATAAAGGAGCATCAATTCGACCCACTCTCTGAAATGGTGTCACCAGACATCTCACTGGAACACGGCAAGGCGGCTTGGCGGTGTGGCTTTGTTTGGAGTGGTCACTAACCACGGCCGAAGCCTACCAACGGTTAATTGCCTGTAAACATAATTACCAGTTGATTGTCACCTGATTTGCACCACGCGAGGATCACGTTTGGGGATTCAGATAAAATATGCAGTCCCATGAACGAAGGTGAGCCCCCTACAACTTGCCCGATGTTAAGCAATGATAAAACGCGCCTGCCTGATATATCGATTCAAGAAGCTGGCTGTAGAATGTGACTCCATATCCTAGAACAAGGAATTAATGACTAGTTATTCTATTTTTCCATGCTCCATATGGTTAGTAACCATAACGCTGCCCGCACACAACCGATTTTTCCACAGATTTTTATGACCGATATTGTACAACTCAATACAAAACTCAAGGCCACGCGTTAAGTCGGACAGAAAATTGGTCATAAAAATCGGCCGTGGGCGGGCAGCGTTATGGAGCAACAATTCCGACCCGCCCTCATAAATGGTGTCACCAGCAGTGCCGTAAATAGGGCGTTGCTACCGGTGCCCAGGCATAGGGCGTAGACGCTGGGGGCGCATGAATGACCAGACCAGGCGGGAGTATTATTATTTCGCTTTGCTCCTGAAAAGTTACAAAAAAACAAGGGCGCAGTTATAAAAAAAAAACTTAAAAATTAAAAAATATACTGGAAGTAAATGCTATGTAATTTACTTCACACTACAATACAAGTTTAACTTAGTTTACTTATTTAGTTAAGTGAAACGACTTATCACTGATGATAAATTATTTTTTCATATCACTAAACATTTTCAGTAAGAAGACAACAAGAATATTCATCTACCGTGATTTCGTGATATCACTAGGGATTACACATCCCTGATATCCTCATTTCCCTGCGACATATACATAACTAGATAGCACACTATGTGCCTATTTTGTTTCAATTTTACGAAACTCAGTCAAACCGCTTTGAGCCGGTTTTATGGGAAATTGTAAATTTACATTGTAAGTGTACCTGGCAAATAAATAAATAATAATAATAGAAGCCAGAAAAAGCTATTTACGGCACTGGGCCCCGATTCTCGCGGTTTAAACCATAGAGAAATACTTATGTTTAAACATTTTTAGGTCGACCGTTTAACTCGCGTATCGCCTATCGCCAAGATTCTATGATTTCTATGATGATGATTCAAGCGATATGGATATTAGTGACGAATAGTCTTACATTACTTGTATCTGTGTTTAAATAGTTCTTTAAGAGATTTAATTAATGTTTTATGACTTTGTACCTCAGATGGCGATACGCGAGTTAAACGGTCGGCCTATATATAACCCTAATAGACAAATGACGAAGATAAAATAAGGCTTTCATTAGTTTTCTGTCACCTTTCCGCGATTTGTCTATTAGCTTATTAGCTACATTATTTAGCTATTTGTCTATTAGTCTAATCATCATCGCTCCGGAACAATATTTTTTTTTACACCAACAACAACAACCTATTTAAGTAAGTAATATTAATAAGTAGGTGTATTTCATATTATTTGTTGTGCACTTCTGCCCATTCTACAATGTTTCCTTACCTAGGGTTTGCTGGTAGAAAATTCATATTTGAATTAAACTCGCCTGTGTACATGTGCTGTTTCTTATTTATTAATTATTTATGTAAGTGTTTTGTGTACATTAAAGAATAAGAACCTATACCAACTTAGATCTAATTAGTATTATATTATCTGTGATCTAATGCATTAAGTTCAAAGCATGCTTTCAAGTCACTCTACAACTTACGTAACAGAATGATAACGGTGTGAATAATGCACAATGCTAGTAACTAGTATCGCTTGACCCAGTTGTAAGGGTTGATGACCCGACTTAGCAGTTTATTGTTATCACCCTAATACTACCCCTTAGCTGGTATTTACACTCCGCGCTAGACACAAAGCTTCAGACTCAACATACTCATTTCAACCCGTAAATTCTTCGTCTTCTCTTAACTATCTTACAAGTTAAAAGAGTTCAGGCCTTAAATCTGTTCACGTGCGGGTTGGTGGATGTCCTCGAATAAGTAGTTCTTACAAATACCGGTTTCCTCACGATGCTTTCCTCCACCGTTATTAAACAGCGGAGATGAAACAATTCATGAAATGTGTGGGCTCGATCGGGAATTGAATCCGCGGCCTTATATTTTTAAGGCGAGGCCCGTACCGCTGCGCCACCACTGCTCAAGCTAAGACCTTACTTTATAGCTTAACATAGGATATTGGGCAATTTGAAGATTCAAAACTTCGATTCTATGGGGACCTATCTTGGAAAATTAATCACGGAACTGGTATTTCACACGTTCCCCTCTGCCGAAGTACATGAACAGTTTGTATGTATAGACTGTTCATGCTTTGTTTGTGTGTACCTTGTTGTTTTTACGTGTGCATTTGTAAAGGCTCTTCAACTTTTACATGTGTGCTGTACGTGGTTACCTCGCCTCCCCCAAAAACTGGCAGTACCTAACAATTTAGTTGTAATTTCTATTCGACCACAAAAACGGGGTCCTAAAAGACCTAGCTGTGACCGACCCCGATTCTTGCGCTTTGGACATTTATCTCGAACTCGTCATAATATGACGAAAAAAAATGGCGAGTATCTATTGAAAACTAATCAAATCTACCCAAGGTGTCGATTGATAGAGACTACTCGTTGCATGTCGTGCGTTGTGTGGTAGACTTATCTCTAACGTGACTTTCTTAGAATACGAAAATTAGTTTTCAATCGATATTCGACATATTGGAAGAACCAATTGATGCCCCAACAATTACGGCCAAGGCGACTGCGCCTGTTAGTCATATCCTAAGTCTAAAATCTTGTTTTCTAGAAAAATAATTCCTAAATATGCTCAGTATCTTCTTATAAATATAAATTTAAAGACTTGCCTACTTATTAAAATCAAATTTGTAAGTTATGTAAAGTAGGTACTTATTTAACTATACGGATTTTGTCGTTCGATGTTTTGGCACGTGAAGAACTCACGTTGTATTAATATTTAGTTTTCGGGACCTAAATGTATTATTTATCCACAGGATTAGGTATTCAAATTTAAAACATTAAAATACGTTGTTAGTAATGTAAAGCAAAAGTTTCGTTGGGAAAATTCTACAATTCAAAATAACTTACCTTCTACCAAACTATTCAAGATTCTCGTCATATTTTTACATCCAGTTTCTTTATTATTTAAAAATTAATTTTAGTTTAATAATATAAATATATAAATAAGTATCTCGTTCTTGCTGCGGTAGAAACTATCAACAATAAATTGAATCGGTACTTATTTGTATTCAGATAAATGATAGAAAGACCTTCATGACAATGATTATTTCAAAATATTCGAGATCGAGACGAAAGATGTTCACGTCTCTATGAAAATAGAAGAAACGTCAGTTTTCCCGCGCTCGTTGTGTCTCGCGCGTCTCTCTACTCTCTACGCATGACGCTCCCAGTATTGAATGGACACGCTGCGCTGACGGGCAGCTACATGCTACATTATCGATTCTAACTAGTGTTAAATATAAACTGAATTATGTGGCAGTGATTTTGTATAAATTAATTAGAAATACAGTGCCTTCAGAGTGTTGTAATCGCTATTTAACTTAGGTGAGTAAGTAGGTCATATATCGATTATGTGCTCTATGGAAATGTATTGTGGAGGTGTGCATTTCAGAGTTTTTTTTGTTTTTTGATTTATACGTTTTTTATATGAAAGTGTTTGGAGGTTGTTTACGGAAGAGTTTTGACGTCGATTAGCGTGCCTGGTACCGGGTATTACGGGTTTACGATTTTGCGAAATTTCGTCGATTTCGCCGACTCATACGTGTACATCAATCATTCGAGTCTGTTAGCTTAGTACCTATCTAGAATAAATTGACTCCACCGTTGATATAAAGCAATTTGAAAATAAATTGTCGACTGATTTATTGCGAACATTTTCTTTACATTTCGTTTGAATCGTTGAATGAATTTTACGACGCATTTACGGTTTTAGCGGATTGGGAGTACGATTCATAAATTGCCTGTAAGTATTAAGTGTTTTGGTGCCTGTAATTAAATTAGGCATTATGTATTACGCAAATCGTTCTACCGATATACTTACAGAATAATTAATGACTTGTTTTGTTTAGCAGTGTTTATTATCTAAAGTATTTACATACTGTATGATACGCGGATATGTTTTTCTTTGCGTCATTTAATATACGAGTTATTTACCTACTCACATATATTAAAAATAAGATATTGCTACATACTTGTCTTCACAAATGATAGAGGAATAAAATGTTTAACGAATGTTAGGTACTCACCTATCTTGAGTAATGGTTTTATACCTCACTTCTTGATTGGCTCTACATTTCTACTCTATGGGTTAATATTAAAAGAATAATAATTAAACATCACATTGAATCTTCCTTAATTACCTATTTGTTTACTTGTCATTTATAACCCCATTATTCATTTATAAATTAAAAATGTAGTAACCCCCGACCTTTATTTTTTTTAGCTAGGAACACTCCCACTTATTGGTGAATCAATGAGTGTTTTTTTGTAAAAAGTTATTATTTGAAAGGCTTTCAAACAAAAAACAAACAACATTGGTTTCATTTGGGAGTAAAATTTTAGAGTTGTTATTTTTCTAATGAGAAACTTTACCGAGAACCAAAGGGCGACCCATTGGTTCTAAGTGCTTTATAATTCCACAGCAGAACGTAGTCTGATAGTGTCATAGACGAATTCTTGAGATATACAAAAAATCTCTTCATTTCAACTGCAATATACAATGTGAACTTTATATGGTATATGGTACTAATACTAAAGCAAAAGCTGATACTTATTTGAGAAACATCCTGCACTGTCACGTTATCTTCAGAAGCTTAGAACCTGAGTTATAATCTACTGTCTATGTAAATGTTAATATCTATTATATGTGTATATTTACAAAAAAAAGTGTTATGTAGTATATACCTACCAGTTATCTGGTTTCCTTAACACAAGTTCTGCTTAGCTTGGGACCAGATGACCGTGTGTGTTAATGTCCCAGAATATTTATTTTATTTTATTTATTTTATAACAAGTTAAACATAGACGTAAATTCCGTCATTTGGAGTCCTATTTTTATCAGCTTTTTGTGTCATTGATCCGGACAAAGGCCGGAGACATGTTTTGTACAAACATGATAAGCAGTCACTTCTTGCGGTAGGGCTGTAGGTACAATAGCATAAACATAACGGAACATCACGCCTGTATTACTAGAAGGTGTAGATAAAGGTGAATTTCACCCAAATTTTGCCGGCTTCACTACAAAAATTGACCGTTCCACACACATCGTAGGTTTGAAGATCTTAACTCGTCGCCACTTAAGTAATCGGGAGCACAGGAATGCCGGGATATCGCAGTACAATGAAACGATCCTGATGTAATTACACGTATATTCCAACTGACGAAAGGCAGCGTACACACGGACACAAAAATGGTTACAACCACCTTCGTACTCATAATAATTATGGCAAGGTGGCACCTACAAACCTACTCGTAGGTACCTGCATACATTACAGTGTCGCTCCTATACGCGAGCCTATTGCTATTCATTGGGCACAATTCCAAACTTTGAACTGCACCTAAGATTCTCTAAGTAAGTATATTAGAAAAGCCTTAAAAAATTTTACTTAATATTTTTTTTAACTAATATAATCTTTTATTGTTAAATATTTTGGTTTTAATGTTGATGTTGCCTAAGTGCCATACATAGATACTTTTTAATAATAGTACCAAAGAGTATTTAGTACCTTAAAAAGTTACACGTTAAATAGGTAGGTACCGGCCGGCGGCGTACGAAGTTGCTTTTGCTCTACATAATTATCTCTACCCACGATGTGTGACCACGCTGACCCATTTATACAAATTTTATTATAGTTACGTGGATTAACGTGACTGCATAGTTATTATATAAAAATAGATGTCCTCTTTTTATAAATCTTGCTAAAATTGTGACGTAAAACGCAGTAGTTATGAATTTTTTGCAACTTTTAGTGTATGAAGACGAAGCAAACAAAGCCGCACCGCCAAGCGGCCTTGCCGTGTTCCGGTGTGATGTCTGGTGACACCATTTAAGAGGGTGTGTAGGAATTGTTGCTCCTTTAGGGTTACTAACCTTATATAGCCTCATTCTACTGCCACTTTTTCACCGAAAATCATTCATAATCACGAGTGAATTAGCATATTGGGTTGGCGCGTTCCATACACACATAACTACATCATTGCTTAACTTTCATCGGTCATGTGGTCTGAAAGTCCCGTCGAACTCTGAGAGTCTTACAAAATTTAACACAGAACTGGTATTGCGCGCTTTCCTTTCTACCGAGGTACATTATTAGTGTGTACACACGGCTACACATCAAGGTATACTTAAACAGTATAAGCTGACCTCTCGTTGTACGGAAATCCTATACAATGCGAGATCAGCGTAGGTATATTGGTTTTATATAGCTTGACGCATAAACTGTACATGTTTTGTGTATGTGTGTAACTTTTATTTAAATATGCATTTGTAAAGATGCTTCAAATTTTATATGTGTGCAGAACGTTTTATTACTTACTTACTTACTACAATTACTTTAAATGTTCCCTGAGAGTGAAGTTTTTAGAGAGTGCATGTGTTTGCGCACGCACTTCTGTTGTTATAATATCTCCTGTGTCCTTTGATAGTCAGCTAAAATTGGCCGATGTGCGATGTAGTCAAAATACTGTGTTTACTGTAGGTATAGCCGAGCTTACAGTAAAGTGATTCCGTTCAATCGAATCATTACACCTTCCGTTGGCTTCCTATTGTCGACCAATAAGGCTACGGACGGCTATTGTTAACTGTTGCCTTTTATTCGCAATAGAATAACAAGAAAATTACCGGCTCCATAGTCCTTTGTGTGAGGACTGTTTACTGAGTAAAATGTTATTAAAAAGAATGTTTTGTTGAATAAAAGTTATACATATACATCTAGTTCAAACTAATATTATAAAGAGAATAGTTTTGTTTGTTCAAATTGACTAGGCTAAATTATAAAACAGCATTCGGCGTATTACTGAAACGCAGTCGCTAGCTAGTGTTAACGAATTTAAACAAAAATAACACTAATCATAATTAGACCCAGTCCTTAAAAACTTTATTTATTCGTAAGTAAAATATATGTGTTTCACTAATATGTACCTGTCACTAGTTTGACACGCACCGTTCGTATTGAAATGAATAAATTATTAGCTTTTGTTTTTCTTAAATTACAACGAGGGGTATGTTACTTGTTATATAATCTATAGTGGGTAAATGTTTTTATTACATAGACAAGGTAACCTATAGGTACGTTGTTTGCTCTTAATATAATAATCTTATAGTACACACTGTTTATGTAAACCGTGGTATGGGTAAAACCTTGATAAATATTTTGAGATAGTAAAAATCATTGATCCTAAAACCATTAATTCACTCAATGGGGGGAATTGCCAAAATCGTGTAGTCAAAAGCTAAACCTTCCTGCTATCGTACTTTTGGTACGGGTACTTGTTTAGTGTCGAACGTTTTCAGTTTTTAAGGTTCTGCATCGAAACCTGAAGGTTTTCAACGGGACTTTGTTACTAAGTAACTGTAAAAGTGAGAAGAGTGTAAAATAGAGTCTTAATGGGAAGGCAGAGAATCAATCCATACAGGAACATTTAAAGGATAATTAAAAATTATGTCTATAAAACTGAAGTTATGCAACAGACAGTATGGCCCCTAGAATCAAAAAAATATTGGCGACTGGCTCCTGAGGTACTCTCAGAGGCTGAAAGGCTTGACCAGGACTAAAATAAGACTGGTTTTACTAACTAGGCACTTTAGGCTGCAGCCTGTTTAAAATAGGGCTAGCAGAGAGGCCCACTTGCTTAGCATGTGGAGACGCTGAGGAAACCATGGAGCACATACTGTGCGAGCGGGACTCACTGGTGCGAAAACGCATAAATACATTATGAATGGACCGCCCTACTCCTGATGAATACGGCCTCATGTGTCCTCGCCAAATAGCAGTGGTCATAGACTAGCTGTGCGAAGGGAGAATACTTGAGGCTTCTAAGTATCTTGATATTATGGGAGGCACAAAAGATCCAGTTGGGTTAAAGCGCTCTGGGTCTACACGCCTCTTTAATAAGATAAGACAAGCCTCTGTTGACTATTAGTCTGTCAGAGGGTGGCATTCCATGAAATACACTTCTGTTCACATTTCTTCCACATTTATAAAATACACTTCTGTTTTGAGAAAATTTTAAATTCTTCAGCTAGTTTTAATGGTACTATACCAGATTTAACGGTTCTGAGATGTTTGGTGAATGGAGAAGCGAATTCCGCAGATAGCGCCTTGGCCTGTTAAAAGACAATTGGGAGTTTTAGGTGCAGTAGACCGGGCTTGTTCCCTTGAGCTGGAACCTCGCGGGTCTCTCTAGCTACGGGCTGAAAACGAGATTCTTCTCATATCTCTTGCCTCCTAGACCCCGATTCTTGCGCTTTAGACATTTATCTCGAACTCGACATGTCTATAGTATTGTCTTAGATTTACGCGAATATCACACATTGAAATAAAACTACTTTATTACGGATTTTACCGCGGTTTATTTTATCTGAAATAAACCGCGATAAAATCCATTAAAAAGTAGTTTTATTTCGACATATTATCTAAAAAAAGGCGAATGTCGATTGACAAATAATTTACGTATTCTCAGAATGTCACGTTAGTCGAGTAGTCTAGGTATAGCAATCGACATCATATTTTATGTTGATTACATTAGTTTTCAATAGATATTCGCCATTATTTTTCTACTATGTCACGTTCGAGATAAATATCTAAAGCGCGGAAATCGGGGACCAAGACCCACTCCAGGCGAGAGTATGCGTCACTAATGACTTTACCGACGAAAAATAATAATGTTACATTACGTTGCCATATTTAAGACTCGTTACGGTTAGATCGAGATAAAGAACACGTCACATGCCTCCCTAGTGATGGTTTTATCATTTATTACATCTAAATTCGAGCAGTAATTACTTAGCTTCAAGGGCGTGCGAAATGTCACGTAACTGTGACATGTTATTTAACTAAGGCTTACGTTCCACTAAACTGATTGAATCTCTATCCATAAATAATATTATAAATGCGACAGTAACTCTGTCTGTGGGTCGCGTTTTCACGCTAAAACTAATGAACCATTTTGGCTTAAATTTTGTACGGAGATAGTCTTGAGACCCGGCGAAGGACATAGGATAGTTTTTATCCGATTGCGCAAAAAGAGGTAAATGGTTTAGAGCGATAACCGGCGTTGGTCGACTTGCGAATGCCTCGCAATAAAACATTTGTAGAAGTTTATGATATAATAATAATTATTATAATTATTATTATATCATAATTATAAATAGTATTATACTTATAATTATTATTATAATTAGGTTTATAAATTAGGCGTCACACTGAGGGAATGTGGCCATTGCTAAAAATCAGTTTTGTGGGTCGCCTCCCCAGTAGGTACTTGCAGCGTTTACTGAGCAATGTAGGTAAATGTTTGACACTGATGGGTCACACTGTTACTCTATGTTTTACTTTTCTTTTCTTTTTTTTGTGTTTCCTGTTTGTATCAAATAAAAATTCTTTCCTATTTTTCTAGTTCAGCGAAATCTTGAGCGGTAAATCCAGCCAATAGCGAGCTAGAAGCGGTTATCGTAGAGTAGCATTCCAATTAACTCAAATTAGTCGGTTATTGCGCTAAACCATTAACCTCTTTTTGCCACGTTCGTATAAACTTAACCTATGTCCTTTGCCGGGTTTGAAACTATCTGCGAAGCAAATTTCATCCGAATCGGTTCAGAAATTTTAGCGTGAAAGCGGGACAGACAGAGATAATTTCACTTTTTTATTATTAGTAAGGATAAAATTTTAAATCTTTTTGGTCTTTTGAGGAGTCTGTTGCCTCTATGGTAGATTTTAGAACAGGTATCAACTCTAAAAGGTACTTAAGTACAGTGTAAATCTACTTATTACTGAAATAGATAGATACCTACATCGTTCTTTTATTCAAAACGCATACACCAACCTTACAGCGGTGCCGTTTATAAACTCATAAATCTCATAATGTCCTTATTTTATAATATTAATAATAACTATGCTAGTGGGCCCCCGATGTTGATGGGAGCCTACAGTCAGTTATATTTGTGTCGTTTAAGCACATACTTACGTTTATAAGACTATTAATTACCATTTAGTTCTGTGAATTTGTTTACATCACAGGCAGTCATTGTTTACAATTAAATCAGAGATTTATTAGTTTTCTTAGAACGCTAATGGGAAGATAATCAAATTACAATTAAGCTAATGGATATTTTCATTTCATTTGACATTTTCCGTTGTTTTGAATGTATCTCTACATAGTAGGTTAACTTTTTTATCCTACAATCCTATCCCTTCAATCATTTTTAGTATCCCACTGCTGTACGGGTCTTCTCTTATCTATCTTTTATTACGAGTTAAGAGAGTTTAGACCTTAATCCACACACGCTGGCCAAGTACAGGTTAGCGGATGTCACTTGTCCTCGAATAATTAGTTCTTAGACATACCGGTTTCCCAACTATGCTTTCCTTCACCGATATAGAGCAGCGGCGATGTAACAATTCACACAAAGACGACTAGGAATCGAACCCGCGACCTTATATATCAGAGGCGGGGCTTATACCGCTTCTCTTCTGATCCTACTTACTCGTAATATTATAAAAGTGGAAGATTATAAAATGTATGGATATGTTTGTTATTCTTTCTAGCAAAAACTACTCGACGGATTTGGATAAAATTTGGCACAGAAATAGAGTATAGTCTGGATTAACACATAGGCTACTTTTTATCCCAATAAGTACCACGCGGGTGAAGACGTGGGGACGTTTTATATTAGTTATGCATAGCTTATACGCCGGCGACTTCGCCGCTTAATTTCGCACTCCTATTATCTTTCTGATTGAATTCGTGCGGGACCCAAGACTGTTTAGGTGTCCTGGGAATTCACTTCACGGCACCGCTGTTGATCCTGGCTTAGCATTAGCAATGACGAGATTGCGTTGGTGGTTTAAGTCCCAAACGATATCTTAAAAATGATGTAACCATTTACTTTGATAGTTAACCATGAGATTTTGTATATTAGCATTCATAAAATTACAAATAATGTCAACGTTGAAAACTTAATCAAACTATGTAACAAAGACATAATAAAGTGACATTGAATAAATATGACACGAAAATTATTTCTGTAAGAAAATTGCTTCATACAAAAATATATTATGCGACATAAAATATATTTTATTATCATCTGTGCACGTAAACATGTAGATCGAATATAATATAAAATTTAGTTTTTATATGCTATACACCTACGGTCTTATTCATTAAAATCTTACAAGACTGTAGTAAAAATGGAAATTGTCTCTTTCTTACTAGTATAAATGTCAAGTGACAGATAAAGACAAACGAATTATAAACCTTCTTTAGCTTTAATAAGCTTATAACACGTCTATGAATCAGGGGTAAATTTTATAATTAGGTATAATAATATTTTACAATATGTTTGGTGCATCGCTTGCCACAAGAAAATTGTCGATGACCTTATGCTAAACTAGAATTCTGGCATTTTATTCTATTTTTATTATATTTCATTTTAAGATACTGGGACATAATACTGCGCAGTATTTGTTTTCTTCACCTTATGTAACATTACGTTAAGTATACTGTAAAAATGGAGTCAGTAAAAAAAAAATTGGTTTAATTTTTTATTTATTCTATTTTTTTTATCCTAGAATTCGGAATTTATAAAAAGAAAAAACACTAAACCATGTCTTTTTTAAATGGCAGGACATAGTTTTTGTAGGGAAAACTTAGAACTGTAAAAAAAAAAACTTTTTAAAAGAACTCGAAGAACTTATTCGCTTTTAGTTATTTTGGTTTTATAAATGTAGTCAAAAATGTTGTATGTCGTATAACTAAAATCTTAAACCGCAAAACTTAATACGCAAAAACGACTGGACGGTTTTTATGAAATTTAACATATAGATAGCTTGTAGTCTGTAATAGCACATAAACTATTCACTACTCTAATACTGTGCGAGCAAAGCTGACGGCAGAAAATAATTTAATTTTAATCTCTTTACCCGCGGTTACAAATATATTGTAAAGGAATATTAAATTGCCTCTCAAAGGAAGATAATTGGTATTTCGTACCTTTGGAGACGAGGTTTGATTAATTTTAACAGGCTTTTATTAGTTACACTTGTATGTTTGTAACGGAAACTTTTATTATTCGCAGAACGGAGGGCTATTTTTACCCATTTCAAAACGTTAATTTCATTTTAAATTTTGCACACTTGACAAGGACCTATGACAGTAAAATAAATTAATAAAAAAGTTAAAAAAGTTCTCGAAAATAGTTTCTTTTTTACTTTTTAGTTCATTTTAGTGGTATCAAAGTGTGTTGGTTTTAGTTTTTTAAACTATTTTAAATTCTTTCACAGTCGCATTAACGGCAAAATGTGCAAAGGAGAGGTCAAAAGTGGGCTAGAATTTTGAACACCAATGTGATATACCTCATTGGAAAGCTTATTTAATAAGCTGTTAGAATTTAACTAAACACGAATTTTAGGAGCAACCATTTTTGTAAAAATCAAAAAATGTAATAGAAAAACAAAACGCACATTACCTTTAATTATCCGTTTCCTAAGCAGTATAAATATTGCAATCACGTCAACAATTGCATTCTGTTACAGTACTTTTCTCTTGTAATATTATTCTAGCTGCAGCTTAATGTAACTATGACGAAAAATATTTGTTATCTTATTAGTGTAATAACAAAACGCGTGGAAAAAAATATAATTATGGGAAACGTCATGATGTCATTGTCATTGATCAGTTTGATTGACAGCGTCGAAATAATTTTGATTTTTTTGGTTGCTCAATTGACATTTGACCATGGGGTTGCCAATTGCAATAATCATAATATTGCATTAAGGATTCTTATTTTCAATTACAATTTTTAAAAAAACGGGGGGGTGTAAAATTATTTTAAATACACCAAAAAATTTAATTATTTATGCTCTATTAACCTATGTAACTCAGATCGCTGTTCAAATTTACAATTATTTTAATCCCAGGCTCTATACATTTTTTGAACGTCTCCTTTGTGTTGTTTCCTTACATTAATTTCAACACATCGTAGTGTGTACAGGCTGGAAGAGACAGCCATCCACAAACTGAGAGGGTGCTTTCATCTCCTTGATTGAAATCATTTTCCACCACATTTTATTTGGATCATTTAAAAAAATGTTAATTTTAGATAGGTACTTAATTTAAAATTACTGCTCTCTACGCAAAATTTTTCGATTTGAATGAAAGACAGGAAAAATAAAAAATCCATCAAAGCATGAGTTTAAAGAACGATGCGTGAAATGATGTGGCACGAGTGCGCTTAGTGATAAAGACTAGCCCTTTAGTAGAAAGGTTGGCTTTACGCTACTATGAACCATTTACATGTGTAAAATAGTTGAGACAAGACAGAAAAACCGGACTGCAACTACAGCAAGCTACCTAAAAGCATCGTGTAAATAGGGATAACTGTCTTGAGAACCATCCAATGCAGTGTATTTTTAGTGCCTTACTGTCCTGTCTCACTGTCTTGTCTCGGCTATTGTCTTCTTCTAAATGGCCCATTAGGTTTTCACTAAGGTAATGATACATTTCGTATGTTAACAAAACAAAGCACGACTCAATAGTCGATATCCATAAAATTCATAAGCTAATTAGCTGTTGCGATCATCTCAGTATGATGTGCAGCTTTAAACCCATCAGTTTGTGGAGGGCGGTCCCTTCCACCTTGTATTTTGTTCTCCTTTTTACTTTTTCAGGCATACGATTGCTTATCAACTTATTAGTTTAAAAACTGCTCGAGAAATGATAGACAACCATTTACAATTTGTTTTATGATCTACGTTATGATATCTATAGGCTGCAGGCATAAAATTTGACCGTGACGGGAGAGATAATAAAAATATCTTAATGTAAAGGTCAGATCAATACGCATCTGCGCCGGTCGAAATACGTAAGTATGTATCTATAAACATATTCCTGATAGTAAACATAAAAACTGGTGGCTTACTTTTGACACTCGACTCTATTTAAAGTTTAGGATTTAGTTCGAGAACTCGTTGATCACGATTTAATCTTAAATGATATATATAAAAAGATATAAATAGATAAAAAAATACTTATCTTAATAATAATCTCAATATTAACCTAAATAAAGAACTAAATTATCTAATGCGTCAAAAAATTCTATGCTAACGCATTGCTGAGTGTTATTTGTCTGAAATACCAGCTTACTGATCACGTGTGTTGTCAACTAAGTAACAACTTTTGAAAAGGAAACGTGCTCCTGGGCCGCAGAAATTCAACACCAAACGACTCAAACACGTAATTATTATAATTGTTTGAATAAGAATGTGAACTAATATGAAGATTATTCTTTATTTTTATTATTACTTGTTAATGGAAACTCTTGAATTGATTATAGATAAAATTCCAAGTATCGCAGATTAAATTCGTGTTATTGTGAGATTGGAATCGAGAATCAGGAGTAGGTACCTAAACACGAAAGCTGGAACGTAGTAGTGAATCATACAACAGTTCCAGACAAAACAGGAATTATTGTGGCGCAGTTGTTTTGAGTAGTTGCAACATGTTTAAATTTTGTTGAAATGGGTAATTTTAGTTCTAAGGAAATTGTGTTCATTTTGAGTGATATTTAACTAGGTTAACTGGTGTAAATCGGTCTTTATATTTAATGTATCTAGTTTTGTACTTAATTTATTGGTTACTAGCGACCCGCGCCGTCTTTGCTCGGGTACCTACAAATGTTACAGTTCAATCTTCCTTTTGAATCACTCTGTCTATTGGTGAAAACTACATGAAAATCCGTTCAGTAGTTTTTGAGTTTATCACGAATAGAAAGCAGAAGCTACTTCATTTAATTCCATACCCAGCATTGGGATAAAAATTAGCCCATAGTCTACGTCAATAAATCAACTATCTAGTAGTTTAAGATTTTTTCAAATCGGACTAGTAGTTTCTGAGGTTAGCGCATTCAACAAAATAAACAAACAAACTTTTCAGCTTTATAATATTAGTTATGTAGATTTAGATTTGAGCAGGGATGCGCAGTGGTACGGGCCTCGCCTTGGAAATACAAGGTGGCGGGTTCGAATCCCGGTCGTGACCACACATTTTCGTGAGAATTGTAACATCGCCGCTGCTCAATATAGGTGAAGAAAAACATCGTGAGGAAACCGGCATGTCTAAGAACAAATCATTCGAGTGTGACATCTACCAACCCGCACTTGGCCAGCGTGTGTGGAATAAGGCCTAAACTCTCAACTCGTAAGACAGTTGAGAGAAGACCCGTGCCCAGCAGTAGGACACTAAAAAGGGTTGAAGTGTGATAAGTAGATTACAAATGTCTTTTTGTTCGACCCGGGATTATTAATTAATCGAAAAAGCTTACAATTTGGCCAACGACGCAATATTAGTATTATATTATCCGTGGTATGTATCTACAATCGTAAACAATTCTTGAGTTTCAAGATCACATTTAACTACTAGCTTTTGCGCAGTCCGCGGGGTCAATTAATTTGACACGCTATCAGAAGTGACGAAGTATTCTATTTTTTGTTTTGCGCATTAACTGCGTTTTACACATGTATACACTATGAATCATTTCACATACCTTAATGTGATAGTAGGTACCTTTTGATTTATTACAAACTATCTCTCTCTATAGATACTCTACTTTCGCTCAGTCGGATAAAAGTAGCATAAAAGGACCCCAGGAAATAAACTATCTCCACATCAAAACTCATCTAAATCATTGAAATAAAACTATTTTATAACGGATTATATCGCGGTTTATTTTAGATTTTAAATCCTAACGTTTCAAAGTTTTTTTTAGACTTTATGGTCACGAACTTCACACTAACGCATTTAAATCCGTCCCACATGACGTATTGGTAATATTTCTCAAAATGTATATTGTATTTTAGTAAAAAGTTTTTGCAGCATTCAGCCACATAAGTTATTAAGTTTTATTGGTTAAGACATGGCTTTTTTACTAGAGATAAAATTGTATAGGAGTAAGGGTTACATTACTAGTACTGTAATGAAAAACTTCACACATTTTTATCTTATAATTATGCGTCAATCTATCATAGGTAGCTTACAAACTATAACAAAGTCTGAATAAACTACTTGTGTACAAACAAACACGCGAACTAAAAGTTATACTTAAATCGCAAACGAATCACGATAACTCGATTGGTAAACAAAACCATACACAAAATGTGAAGTATGTACCTATAAGAATTCATGAAAAATTTCACGATAGCTATTTATAAAAACGTCGCCCAAAATTCGCCAAATTTTATGCGGATCTTTATTCAAACGGTAATTCGGTACAAACGGATCGATGGTCCGGGCACGCTACCGCGATCAATTACTTTTTTACTAGTTCAGAAGAAAGCTGCATGGTTGTTCCACCAGTCACTCGTGTTGGTACGTTGTCGACGCTTGTCTTTCATACGCGTTAACGACAATCCATTAATAAACTCGAATTTTATTATCATCATTTCGATTACAAAACTGGCAGGAGTCTCAAGGGAAGCTCGCGACATCCCATTGCGGGCAAAAAGTGTCTGTCTAGCGGAAAGGCCAAGATCCAAATATGCACGTACCGTCCGCAGTGCCGATTCTAACCGCGCAATATTTTCCGAGAGACAGTTTTATCATCATAGGCCAATCTCCTCAAACAACACTGAACGCAAAACTAGCAAAGTTTCTGTTAAACAACAAAACAAAAAAGTAGTTGAAAAAGTTCCTTTCGCGGTATCCGTACAAAATTTATCAATTCCCATAAAATATGCTGATGATCCGAAACCTAGCAATATAACCTCCAAACACTTGCGGAACGTACACAATTGCTCGATCGATGTTAACAAGACTAAGCATTGTAATCCTACACAGGTCGGCGATAACAAGAGGCTGTGTGACACTATCAGCTGCGGAAACGAGACGGAGAACAAACTGTTGTTGCAGATTAGTGAAGCCGATCAAGTGTCGGACTTTGAAAGGATTCTTAATTCTAATGCAATACTGTGCGAGGGAGTGCGCGGACACCCGTGGCATGGCTGTTTCACAACGCAGAAACGTACAGCATCTGTGTTGTCGAGGCCTAGATCAGCTTACTCACTTTTCGCCGTAAGTCAAGCTTATCATTATTTATTTCGTCAACACGAAGAATCTCTAGAACCTCTTATTGAACAATATCGCAACAATAACAGTGACGAAAATAAAATTGAACCCAGCATTTTAGACAACAACTATTATGAGAACCTGCAGAATTTATCTGAATTCTATGAAGACGATCAATTGTTGAAAAGAGAAGTCGAAACTATAACAGAACAAATAGTTACAGAGGAAGTTAAATCAGCAGATACTGAACAAGAAAGAAGAAGCAAAAATTTTAAAGTTAATTTAGCAGATTTGATTGGTCTACATTTGCACGGAGAAAAACTATCTCCAAAACACGAACCGTCATCCGCAACCAAACAAAGCGCAGTCGGGGAAGGCGAAGAGGAATGGCTTGCACCGATTATGAGCTCAAACTCCGATGAACGCGAACCTCAGAAAAATTCCAACGTGGAATGTTTAGCACAAAACTTAGATTCAATTAAAATTGATAGCGATGCTAAAGTACCGACAATAACATTTAGCAATTGTTGCGACAGCTACGCTAGGAGTGACCGGTCGGACAATACCGACGTCGAGCTTCACCTGGCCGTGCCCGCTATTGATAGCGCTGGTGAGGCTCGCCCCCCGATGATGTGATTTAATTGTATACTTTACATAAAGAAAACAAGCAAAATGATTGCGTTAGAAGCGGAACAGTCGATCACGAGTGAGGATAGGATGCCTAAACCGGAGCCAACCACATCACATTCCCAGCGGACATTAACACGCTCAAGTGCAGTTAGTCAAAAGTCAGTGGAAATTATGGTTCACCCGGAAGGTGCAAACAATCCATTACATAGATCGAAGTTAGCTCCAACGAGGTCGTCATCTGAAACGCAGTCGTCTGGCAAAAAGATTTTGAATTTGAGAAAAACTAAAAATTCTTCAATAGAATCGACGATGAGTTTGCCAAACCAAAAGTCTTTAGAGAAGAAGCACGGTAGTTTGAGGCATCAGAAGGCAGTGGGGGCACATTCTGACATCACTCTAAGTACTCAGCCTTCGATATCGGATGACAGGAAAGCTTTGAGAGAAGCGTTGTACCAGGGTATCTTCCACAGGCACAGGCGAACAATCTTTGCAGTGGGTTCCTTTTTAAGAATGCTAAGAAGCAAAACATCAAACTACGACTCAATAAGATCTGACTCTGATGAAATATAGCACCCGTTGATCTTTTAAGTAACTATATAACTATTTAGTAAAACATGGTGCCACAGACTGATTGTGCTTTGTAAGGAAAGTAAAATGTTATTATATGTATAACAAGAATTGTGTTTGTATTAAAATGTTCCTAATTAGTTGTGACAGAATTTTGTTGATCCGCTTCGGAAAGCCGTAGTTACTGTAATAATACATATAAATATGGTTGTTATTGCGTGTTCGCCTGGCTGATGGGGTGACATTGATTTTATTACGTAACCTTCTATTGAATACAAAATCTAACAAAATATGGGCTTCGGCACACTTGGTAGTATAATCTATGATGGAATATTTAATATGAAGTACCTATTTAAATGTGATACTTGCATAGCATAACACATGACAGTGTAATGTGTCGATTTCTTGAATCAGTGCAAATTACTCCTGTAGGTTCTGCTTAAAGTAGGTATTTAGATTCTTGGTTACGTTTGCGGATGTTCCAGAATTTGTTGGTTTAAAACTTAACTATGGCGACATAGTTAAGTTATATGACTATATTTAAAGATCAATAATCCATTGGATAAAATATTGTGTGATTTTGATTTTTTTTTATCCATTATCTGTGGTATGTATTTTGATATCTGCGATTTTCTGAACGTATCAAAAGATGTCTTTGAAATAAAATATGTATTTATGCACTAGAACATGAATATTTGACAAGTTGACATGTTATTATGATATCGCGTGCTTTCAATGAGCTCACTGGGGCCCACCAATTACTATCCACCTTGACTTTTTCAGGACGTAGCTACAATATGAAAATCACTTCAGAATCAAATTAAGTTAGATTCGAAACGGACTGACCCAGAAAATGGTAGATAAAACCTTACAAAGAAATTAAGTGTGTCGAGTCGACTTTATATTGCATTTTATAGCTTTTATCGTAACTTTTATGTAGGTAACTTTTTAATTTTTAATATTTATGTAGTATAGATGTCACCCTCAGCCATAATATCATAAGTTTGTAGTTTTATAAACCAGGTTAAACATATTTCAAAGAAAAAAAAACATGGTAACTTAGAGCTGTTGTTTATTATTTATATTGAATATTGGTACGTAATTTGTTGCAGATCAAATTAGTTTAAATATAAACTAAAAATAACGACACTGTACTAAATATTACATAGTCCTTTGAAATAAATTGCTGGTGTAGTCCAATATCTACTAAATATAAAGAGCTTGGAAAAGAAAACTACCTGAACGTACTAAACATATTATAACCTAAATGCATTAGTGGTAATCGTCACCTTGATTATTAGCATTCGTATTTCCATATTTATGCCATAATGGAGACAAAAAATGCTTTTTCATATAAGTTTAAACTTTCTTTTGCATAGCATATATATGGCAGGTTGTTACATTTTAAGGGAACTATGACTAATTTTACACATTGAAAAGTGGAATCAAAAGTCTCGATTTTCGGAGTTACGACATCTGATAATTGAGGTGAACGTTTATAAATATAATTTAGATTTTCTATAATTTTGCATTGTTGTTAGATTGTATATTATGTACCTAGAAGTATTGGCGGAACAAATGTTGTTACATTACACATTTTTGGAACATTTTATGCACATTTTATATATTTGTATATCCGAATGTGAAATTTTGTACAACTTGTTGTGAAAACTAGGAAAATTTATTAAAAACGTATTATGTATGTCGATGGCATGTGGTATTTTATTTACTAACTAGTTACCTGCTTCGCATGGGTGGTGTAGAGGTACCTGATTATCAAAACTGTCTCCCAAATATTTTAGATGCAGTCATTTGGAACATATAACCATAGGCGTTGATACCTACATAAATATTGGGGATTCATTTAAAAACCTATAGAAAAAAATTAGAAGAAAAAGATTCACATTTGATTATAAGTCTCGTATAAGAACCAAGTCTTATGTTACTTCAAATCCATGGTCAATAGAAATACCTAGATTTCAAATTGTCTTTTTTATATGTCCTATTCTGAAGTTGACCTAGTTACTTACGGCCTTATTCATAAAAAAATTAGGACTAGTTAAAATGGACTTGTCTCTTTCTTACTAGTATCAATGTTATAAATGTTAAACCTATTTTAGCTATAATAAGCATAAAAGACGTTTAGGAATACGGGGGTTGAAGTTTAGTAATTTCAAATGGTCATGTTGTAAATTTAAAAAAACTATCACCTACTAAGGACATACATCATTTGAACAGAAGGGAACATCAGTATACAATTAATTTTCCTAATTATTTATGTTTTTCTTCACGACTGATTGATATTATCGACGTAGTTTAGCTCTGGGCAACCTCAAAACATTGGGAACCTGACCGCATTAAACTCATAAGGGCGTAAATGACTAACTAGCTATGTAACCAAGTTGAAATTTTAGGCTCAAATAATCACAGAAACTCGTATTCGATTTGGGAGAAAGGGTACATTATGGATATTAAAGGCACGCCTGTTACACTTACCTACTAACGTAGTGACTACTGACGCTGATCCATTTTGTAACTAAGTAACCACATAACAGGTATCAGAAGAAACTAAGGTTTAGATAAAATCATTCGCAGCAATAAAGACATGCCGCACGTAAATTTGACAATTTATATAGAATCACTTGTAATGAAAGGTTCTTTTTGCTACCTAACTTGTGTGTATTAAATTATTTTATAACCACAAGTGCTTGTTGGTACATTATCTTTTCAAAATTATGAAATATCGTAAAACTAGAAATTACAAAGTGTAAAAATATCTAAAATACTTTTCAGCCATCGACATCACATGATAAAAATATGAGCTTTGTAATTTTATTATGATAAAATAGCTTTTTTACATTATAACTGTTAGTAGGTAATTCCTAAGGTATTACACACATTGCAATCTGAGATCTAACTAATAAATTGATATTATTTAGATGCCAAAAAATTAATAACAAAATGGAGTTTATTTTCTGGATATATGTAAAAATATAGTTACCACACTTGAGTTTAAGGTGTCGCCGCGATACACTTTTCCTAATACGTTGCAGATTGAGTATGTGTGTACATTTTTGATGTTATATCATAAGTTTGCGTTTGCGCAGGTTGTACAGTTATCAAACTGTGATAGGGTAGAAGTTATATACGTATATAATATAGAAATTTCTATAAGGGGTAAGATGCTACTTTTATTTGAAGCGATATTTCAATAAATATATTACTATCTGAAACAAATTTTACCAGACATAAATAATGACGAATACCACAAAGACTGGACTTTCCTTCGGGTGCGGGTCTTGCTTGACTCAGGAGATCTTTAAACACCAAGTACTAATGAAGTATTTCCAGTAAAATCGCATGCCTACTTCTGAGAACTGATAAAATAGCAGTTTACCATTACCGGCTTTGCCTGCACATTCTATAGAACAGTTTCCTTACTCTGACTTACTGAATCATCCAGCATTGTAACCGGTAGTAATATACTGGTAGTTTATAGGTTAGGAAAGAAGCGGTGACATTTTTTTTTTAAATTCGAACTTACTATCTTCGAACTTAAATAGTTACTTTTGCTATTATATCTATCAATTTATTTGCCTGGCGGGAACTGGACAACCTAACTTCCAACCCCTCCTATTATCTTTCTGTTTTAAATCGTGCGGGATCCAAGACAGTTTAAGTGTCCCGGGACTTGGCCGGGTTTAAATCCCGAGTCTCTTCACAGTACCGCTGTTGATCCTGGCTTACAAGAGTAGCAGTTGCGGGATTGCAGTGGTAGAATAATCCCAAAAAGTAACTTTTGCGAACGGATAAAAATGTCGCTTCAAACAAATAAATTAGCATTCACCTTCTGTAATCATTGTAAATACATTTCGTCAATTTTGTTTTGTAGTTTTCTATTTAATAGCTTTGATCAGTTTTACATGTATGTAGGTGCAATGTTGTGATTCTAAAATTGTTTTGCATATTTTTAAATACTTATACATACATTTATTGTTTTATAATCACAAGGAACAACTTTTTATTGTGTAGAAAATTAATGGGTATTGTTTAAAGTTTGGTTATAAAATTGGTTACGGTAGGAATGTCATTATTAAAACCCACCATTAGCGTCAATTCACAACGAGATGGCAGTGAAGCTCCAGTTTCAGTGTCGCAACTTAATTAAGTTATTTTAACTTTATTTAATTGCATTTGTATAATACGTAGTATAGCTTCAACTTGACAGTCGAGCAGTCGCGGGTGGCAGGGCAACCTTAATTTTTATTTTATTTTATATAAAATAAAATTTAAAATCATATGACAGACTAACTGCTGACATTTTCGCTGCCATTTCGGTGTGAATTAACGCTTAAGAACTAGTCATATTAGTCGCCTGAGCGTTGAGCCCAAACGCCATAAAACTGCAACGCTGTTGTGTTGCAGTGGCAGCTCTACGGATTTTTTTGTAATACTTGCGTAAAAAATTATAGAGTTTCATATTACACTAGATCACTTTTTTGTCTTCTCAAGAAAATAAGGCAAGTTGTGTTTGAGGAAAAGATTCGTCGTTGAAAGTATGGGTGTACTACCAGTTTGATTATTAAAATACAGGCAATTCGGTACAGAGAGCGCTAAACGTAGAGTTGGGCGTCGCATTGTTGCGTTTCGAGCGCATAATATGTCTAACCCCTTAAAATCATCCCCATCTGGAGAATTTAGTTGTTTATGTTTTTTAATTTTTATCCCGTGTTAGTTACATTAGATAAGTATAGGTAAGGATTAACTAGATTTAGGTTGTTATAATCTTTGGATGGTTGATATTATTTCAAAATTACCTATATTATTTGTAACTGTAGTAAGTAATACATTCCGTAAACAAATTGTCTGTAAAGTGTAATAATAAACGTAATATAATCTGTCCGATATGAGAACAGTAAATACATAAGACTGCGTAAAAATTATGAAAAATGACTAGCAAATAGCATTTTATTGTCTTCTGTAACTGTTTTTTATTGCGTAATTATAATACTGGTATTATACTGTGCTTGTTTTATTAGAAACCTGTATGACCTTATTCCAAAAAATATTTACCCCCCTTTTTCAGGACACTTAAGCTAAGCTTAGCTTCGACGGGCGTGGTCGGTAAGGCCCCACATCCATGACGACGCGCGACTTTGATTAGTCGCGCGTTGGCATAGATTCGGTCGCGAATGCCGCGATGCGGTCGCTAGCTGTTGCCCTCGCCCATCAAACCATGATTCAGACGCGATGCAAACGCGATTTTGTCACGCTTCTATCAATATTCAATACTCCATATCTTTATTGCATCCATAATGTTGCAGATAGGTGGTAAGAGTCGCGATGTCAGTGATGCACTGATGCTCGGTACTCCAATTATGCACCACACTGCCTCCATTCTCTCCTTTCAATGTCATAACATAGTCGCGCGCTTGCATCGATACAGTCGCGATTCTGTAGTGTGAAAGTAGAGCGTTAGCATCGCTTCTGCAGGGTTTGGCAAATATAACAAACGCGCGTTTGTAGCGATGCTGTCGCGTGTTCCGTAATCGCGCGTAAGCATCGCTACAAAAAGTCGCAGTGGGTGAAGGACCTAAGACACTTGCTTTTCACGCCGTGAAAGTCGCTGGTAAGTCTTGGGTTCGATTCCCACCCAAGACAGATATTTGTGCAATGAGACTCTCTGTTTTTCTTGAGTCTGGGTGTAATAAAGCTATCTAGTCTTATAATTATGTTTTTCTAAAAGAAAAGTAACTAGTAGGTATTTAAAAACCAGTCGTCTTGTTTCCATGTTCAGGTGACTTGGCCAGCGTGTGTGAAAAAAGGCCAAAACTCTGAACTCAGATAGTTGGGAGAAGACCTGAGTCTAGCCGTTGTACACTTACGATTTGTTTATAGATGGTAAAGTAAGAGCAGCGGTGGCGTAGCGGGACAAACCTCACTTTTGAAATAAAAGGTCACGGGTTCGATTCCCTGTCGTGCCCACATCTTTGAGTAAATTTTTATCATCGCTGCTCAATATCGGTGAAGAAAAGCATCGTGAGGAAACCGGCGTTTTACTAATCATTCGAGGCCATCCACCAACCTGCTCTTGGCCACCTTGCGCGAATGAAGGCCTAAGGTTGAGAGAAGACCCGTGCCCAGCAGTGGGACACTAAAAAGGAGTTGAAGTGAAGTAAAGTAACCGAAATACATGCTCGGTGGTTGTGAGTGCTACTCACCTGTCCCTTATTAAGGACATCACTGATGTGATCAGAAAATGATCTCATAGGGGGTGCTTTCGCTGCGTTTTCTCTCGCCTACGCCGTATCTTTCGTCAATCGTTTCTTATCCACATGACTAGACCAAATAGTATAAGTATAATAAATGAATACATATATCTCGGGGTCGAGACGGCGGCGGCGGCGGGGGCGGGCGAATAGATAAAGGTAGGTAATGACTCGCACGCTCCTGAGGGTGCGATTCAGGGTCTCGATTCTCGCACATTAGACATTTATCTCTAATAGAAAATGTCGAAAAAAAAATGGTGAATATCATTGAAAATTAATGAAATCGACTATTATTTTAAGATAATATGTCTACTAATGTATAAAGCGTGAATGTCAATTGAAAATTTATTTTCATTGTGTTAAATTAGTTTTCGTTTTCCTCAGAATGTCACGTTAGAGATAAGTCGACCACTCAACGCGAGACTTGCAACGAGTAATCTATAGCAATTGAAATCAAATTATTATGTTGATTTCATTAATTTTCAATCAATATTCACAATTTTTTTCGACAAATTGTGGCGGCTGTTTTAACATAGCTTAAGCGCTATAGCGCGCTATGTAGGAAGATATTAGGAACCATAAATTTTTGACCGAGTATTTTCGCTAATGCTTTAGCCGCACCGCCAAACGGCTTTGCCGTGTTCCGGCGCGATGTCTGGTGACACCATTTAAGAAGGTGGGTCGGGATGATTTCTGACCATATAGAGCCTCATTCCACTGCCACCTCCTAACCGAAAATTCGTTATCGCGAGTTAAATCGGTATATTGGGCGAGAGCTTTGCCTAAATGACACAAGTTGTAGTTAAGCGTAAGCCTATTTTAGAATTAAAAAAAAACCGTCTTACGGCTTAATCAATGAATAGCCCCTTACTAATAGCTGGCCCTTATATCCGTTATTAGCTTACTGAAAAAAAAACAACCCCTAACTAACCATCAAATATTAACCAAAGCCTGTGTTACCCAAAATAACTTGATGCGTCATACCAATTATTTTTAGTTATCACGCGCAGGTTTGAATATAGTACAAGTACCTACATAAGTATGTAGGTAATACCTATATAAGTATGGTATGTAACAGTGGCTAAAATAATATGTAAGTTATGTAGTACATAGATAGCATTGTTCTTATTTAATCAAGCGCAAGCCTACTCCAGAATAAAAAAAAACATACAGTCAAAATTGAGAATCGAAGAGTCATGTCGAAGAGAGAATTTTTGAAGTCGGTTTATATTAGTGCTGCTCAATAATGCTTGCGAGTTGCTATGCTAGCATGTCAATATATACACCATTTGGTTTATATAGGCTAGGCTTTCATGTAATCGACCTAAGTGGTTGAAACGCTCGAGTACTAATTTTGTTGTGATACCTGTAGGTGTGTTTACCTGTCGTTTAGTGTTACTTAGTTTGTACTTAATTAACTTAGTTGGAAAATGTAGGCGGATATTCAGTTAGGTAATACGGGTAGGCTTTTAGTGAAGTAGGTCTATTATTGACTGTTGGCGTAGTGGTTAGTGAGCCTGACTGCTAAGCCGGAGGTCGTGGATTCGATTCCCATCCAGGACAATTTTTTGTATGATGAGCATGGTTGTTTGTTTTGTGTCTGGGTGTATCTAGTCTAATATAAAGCTGAAGAGTTAGAATGCGCTAATCTCAGAAACCATGGGCACGATTTGAAAATTTGTTGCACTGTTAGATAGCCTATTGAAGAAGACTATTTTATGCTACTTGACAGACTAGGTGGAGTGACGATCTTTGCAAAGTGGGGTAAGAGCTGAATAAGAGTAGTCGTGAATTGTGCTCAGTGACGTGCTTTGGGAGAGACCTATGTCCAGCAGTGGACTAGGATAGGCTGATGATGATATGCTACTTTTAATACTACTGTCGGAGCCTACGGTTGGAGTCCGAATTCGTCACGTGGTTAGAGCTACAGCTGTAAGCTAGTCTAGAATATTAAATGGGATTAAATATAGTATTGTCTTAGATTTACGCGAATATCACACATTGAAATAAAACTACTTTTTAACGGATTTTATCGCGGTTTATTTTAGATTTGGGATTAAATAGTTCCCTTATTAAACACAAGCTAATAATCTATACTAATATTATAAAGAGGAAAGATTTGATTGATTCTTTGTTTGTAACGAATAGGCTCAAAAAGAACTGAACCGATTTCAAAAATTTTTTACACGGTTTGTACGGGTGCAACCCGTGTCGAAACGTAAAGCCAAAATAAAGGTTAGCGCGTTAATTGCCCGTTATGATAAATATAAATATGAATAATATAAATTTAAAAGTTTGTGCTCCTATAAGTTCTTATAGGAACGTCATTGGATAAAAAGCCTATACTTCCAGACTATAATTTATGGCTGTTCCAAATTTCATTCAAAAAGAGTACCAAACATCCACACCTCCCGACATAAATACAATTGATCTATCGCCTTTATTAAATAGCAGGAAATAAGTGAGATAAGTGTCGCGCCAAACCGTATCTTGATAGCAGAGTACAAGACTTACATGCATTAGTTGTTTTGTTTTTTCTCTTACGAGTTAATTGTTATTGTTTTAATAAACTCTTTTATATGCATTTGTGGATTTATGTCGAAACAATGTAGCGAATGTTGAAAACTAACTATAATATTATAAACTTGGTAAAGACTATTTATTATTATTATTATTGTAAGTTAATTTCTGTGTCTTAGAAAGCAGTGTTTCATCCGCAATGACAATTTGACAAATAAATTAAATAATAGTAATAATAATGTAATTATTCTTCAGTAAACATAGATTAGTTTACAATCGACATTCGCCATTATTTTTGACGTAATATGTTGTGTGCGAGAGTACGAGAATCTGGAGGATGGCCTGCCGAGCTACTATATGATAGTAGGTATTGTATTAATTAAAAACATTTTTAAAATAATCTGATTTATTTACAAGCGTACGTAACATAGACTATAGTAATAACTACACAACAATATTATAAGTAATTATATTTCATTTTACTCTATCAGCCAAATACAAAAACTTTGGTTACTAGCTTATACGAAAATTTACATTTATTGGTGTTTTTTTTTGAGTATTTAACATTGTTTCCATGAAAGTAGTTGGAAATGCCAGTAAATTGTAAATAACATATTTTTTGAAAATATGCAGTTTTAAGTTAAAACAAATTAATCAAAATAAATGCCCATTAATTTATTAGTAAGTGAAAAAACTTTATTTAAAATTATTAACTGCTCAACTAACCTGATTGTCATTTCTAAATTGTGATATTTTTATGTACAAATTATAAAAATATATCATGCAGTGATACATCTATAAGTATCAATTTATTGAAACAATGTGCGAATTTCTACAAATATATCTCATATTTGAATTGGTATAGAGTGACATAAAAGAGAAAAAAAGTCAATAAAGGCACCACACGGAATAAAAAATTTAGTTTCCAAAGTTCCCGAGTTCTTTTCTTTCATGTTACATTGTAATAGACAAAATTCAATTTTGTCTATTTTATGATTGAATTCAAAGATGAAACGATTCTTACGGCTGAAAATAGTTTCGAAATTTTTAGAATATTTGTTAATATTTTTTAAATAAAATTTTATTATAGAGTCCAGTTTATATTGTAGGACTAGATGTCACATCGCAAGCATCACCTACATTCAATACCTAGATTACAGGTATAACGAAATTAAACTAGAATACGACATAAGATTATCACATAAGAAAATCATCTATGATGAATATTTACAGAGCATAAGGCACAAATTATAATACGGCTTTAAGCCATTATTGCTTTTAGAAATAATATTACCCTGTATACTGAGTGTCATTTATGACGTAGGTAGGTAAACAATACTCATCTTACCACAAAGACGTAATAAGAATATATTTTGTATGAAGAAATGTAAAACGCCAATAGTAATGCGTTTTTGAAACATAATAAATAATAATAATAATGCTATGGGACACTATTCACACATAGCCATATGCTGAATTTTTTGTATAGAATCTATAGAGCCTCTAGTGACAACTCTTAAGTGACTAAAATAATCCATACCTACAAAAAGGATAGGATAGTGATCCCAAACTAAACAAAAGTCGTTCTGTATAGAAAGATAGCTGGTATTCTAGATAATGTATGTCCTATTTTTATACTGTAAATACCAATATAGATAATTACACCCAGACTCAAGACAAACCGACATATAACACACAAAATACACAAATATCTGTCTTAGGTAAGGGACCTACAACTAGCGATGGAATAGGTAAGTATTTAACCAATTGCGTTTATGGGCCCGTCCAGCTTTCTTCATACAAATGACGAGGAGTAGAATGCGTTATATTTACGTAAAAACGGACACTCAGCATACTGGTAGCAGTGATGGTATATGTGCGCCTTCAGTGGCGGAAATTTTTACTTTTTCTCTAGTTGAAGGCGGGTTACATGGTTGATCAATCGATAATAAGCCTTTGAAAAATTAAATGCTAATTCAACCGCTAAATTGTAAATACGTCTAGTATTCCTTCTATGAATTCATTACGTTATTTATTATTGT
The DNA here is from genome assembly GCA_936450015.1 of Meganola albula. Taxonomy (NCBI): domain Eukaryota; kingdom Metazoa; phylum Arthropoda; class Insecta; order Lepidoptera; family Nolidae; genus Meganola; species Meganola albula. The sequence continues at coordinate 5,396,398 of OW388161.1, read as the reverse complement.
TGGTTTAACATTTAATTATTTTATATTTTCAATATAAGAATAGGAGGAATTTATTACATTTTCACGTAAAAATATACTAATATTTGAATATATTATTTATAAACCTATCTCGGACAGTCTTTCCGTACTATATTGCTTCACAATCACAACTCACAATACAAATCTCAATAATTTCATGTATATATGTAAAATATTGCAAATATAATACATTTGTTTAATCACAAATTAAATAACTAATAATTTACTTGCAACGTAATAGATGGAAAGATACTTTTTATAATATAGTCATAAAAACATTCATTTCATTAAATAACTTTTAAAAGAGACAAAAAAATCTCTGGGCTTCATGACATGTGTTAAACATCATCTATATATACAAAATATACATCTCTATAATATGTAGAATAGCACACTTCGATCGTACACAAGTTATAACAAGCGGAATACATTTCCAATAGGTTTTAACTCTAATCCGATTGGAATGACCAGTTTGACATGGTTTAAGGTAATAAAACTAACATAACACGAGACTTTTTAAAGATATAAGAATCTGATGATATCCGAAGTCCACATCTACGAATGCAAAAGAGAAACCACCACTAGTCTTCGACAATAGAACTAATATAACTTAGTATTTACTTATTTCACTGAGGAAGTAAGATACTAACACTCACTCATTGTTCTGAATAGATTCTACATGAATTTGGCATATTGATAGAATCCCGTAGGGCTCAGAGTCCCGTTATACTTTAAAGTCACGCTTTTTTCTTTCCTTTACTTCCGTTTTCAGGGAATATCTCTTTAAATTCGGTGAGAAGGATGTCCACAACATTGTTTTGTTGAATACAGTCAACGGCTATGTTATGAGCTTGCTCCGCAGGAGCCCACAGTAACGTGGGTCCGAAAACAATAGCTAGATTTGCTGTATGCATTCTGTTTTGCTCGGCTCGTTGTGTGACCCTGAAATATATAAATACTAACATCAAATATTTGATTAAATATAAATGTAATAAAAAGAGTCAAGAAAATTGTTAAATTGTGGATGCTTTTAAAATGGTTTATATCGTTACCTAAGAAGATGACTTAGTAAAAACTTGAGTGTATCTCTGTTGCATTCTGGCAGCTTCTGGACGATCTCTCTGAACTCCTTAATCCTGGCTTCCCGAGGTTTAATAGCTGTGAAATACATTATATGTAATGAAATGAAATACATTAAGTTCTAATCAAATAAGAAGGATTACCATAAATGAATAGGTACAAAACAGACTCTGTGCAATAATTAACTATCGTAATATAAAACTGAAGAGGTTTTTGTTGGATTGTTGGTTTGTTATCGGAAGTAAGAAGTAAAGGTACGATTCTTGAAAATCCCAACCATGATGACGACACAGGACAAGCCCACGTCTTAAAACGAGGACGACCGTAAGTAATTGATAATAACGTAAATAATTTCAACAATATGCCATTATGAACAATCATGCGTAATTTAGGTAATAAACAGAATTAGTCACAAATACTGACGTCTAAATGCAGTGGGTAGTTTAAAGACCTAATCTAACGCAAAAGTGGCAAGGCAATTGCGTGGGTTATGACTAATCACATTTAGACCTGTACTTACCTAGTTTTCAGAAGAAAAAAATTATGTAATTAATAAGGTTCTAAACGAATAATTTTCACTTTTGAAACTGTCAAACTTAAATAAACTGCCAGTTTGAGACCTATAGTAATGCAAAAAAATAGGATTTAGAACCTTCTGAAAATCTATACCTACTAAATAACTTAGTATCCACTAATGACGATATGTAAAAAAAAATCATGACTAATTCATCAATGAAAAATTAATCTTTTTTCTTTCATCTGTTTAAGGAAGAAAGAATAAAATGTGTGTAAACTTACAGCAAGCGGCGAGAACCCTGTCAAACATACTACAAGGTATGAGAGGCTCCTTCAGCTCGCGGAAGAACAGCTTCAATGATCCGGTCAGTACGTGGATGTCAGTGTTATTCTTAATCACCGCCATCTTGTTCTGATCCACCTGGATGCAATAAATATATAAAAAAATATGAAGTGGTTGGTCCAAGCAGTAGCGTGTTTGTTTAATAACTGGATGATCTCTGTTTCGAATCCTGCTTCGAGAAAAACCTTTTTTGAGTATTGAAATCTTAGTAGCAATTCTATGTTTGGAATTATGCCCTATTGGACCACAAGTTCGAAACATACTTATTAAGTGCGTATGGAACTTAAACACAGTCCACTAAATGTTCACAATATTTCTGTCTGCCTATATATTATTTGTGTAGTTTTGTGTAACTTCTATTTTTATGCTATTTACCCATAATAATACTCTATTGCTATCTCTTCTACATCTGTGTAACTTACCTCAAGCCGTATCTTCTGCACTTGGCTCAAATTACCACTAGCCCGATACAGTCCGTCCGTGCACATGTTCTCTTCGCTACTTTCAATCTCTCTAATACAAGCCTCCACGAACTCCGGTACCCTCGGACTTGTTGCCGGACATACTTCTTCCAAATTCCGCCCAAATACTGGCTCATCTGATGATCAAAACAAAAAGAAATCAAATTGGTGCTCGTATAGAACGTATACCAGGTCAAATTTTAAGTATTTCTTTTATTGTCCGTATAGAGCTTACGGAATAAAATAATTAAGCATATACCTACATAGATGAAAATATAATCTATTTTTTACCGAATACCTATGAGGTCTATAATTCACCCTATGGTTTATGAAACGATAGAATAATAAGAATTACAAAGTGGTTGACAGGACATAGAAGATCAAAAACAAATCAATGATACTTGATCTGTTCAAATTTTTCAAATGATTTTTCCTTTGATATGGACGCAATAATTAATGAAATGAAAGAGCACGTGCTCAATAGATACATAGTTGTAACGAAAGTACCTAATAATAAAAACCCTTGCAACATGAGTAATTTATGATAATAATCTTATTTTCAATGTCGTAATTAATTTTTTAACAATCAGTATAAACTGTAGTAGGTATTTGATAAATGGCAATATCGTCACGATATGACTATATTGGAAATGGGAGTCACCTACAGGACACCTATAAACCCGCTTTAGACCTGCGTATTTGCAGTATACTTGGAAAACTCATAACAGCACTGAGAAGACACACCTAGTCAGTACTTTATTGAGTATTTTAAAAATAACACGTTTATTATATAAATACCGGTTAGCTTGACCACAATAACTTAAAGGTACGCAACATGACGGTATCGTAATCAACACTATTAAAGATATTAGTAAAATAAATAACTTAAATAAAATACAAACTGCACACGAAGCGCTAAACGGCGAAGCACACCATAAAAAGGTAAAAATAAAACACCAAATACTATTTACAAAACTAAATTATTATAATACATACTTAAATTAATTAAAAAAAACAAATTTACAAATATATACATTGTTAATTACTTAATAGCAACACTAACTAAACTTACCTTGATATCACTAAATCAGTATTGAGATATTTAGAGTAAAAGTATGATCTCGAATAAAGCTACCTCAAATTTAATATGATTATTTATTAATAGATAGAATAGAGCTTTTGAAACAAAAGTATTCCCTCCGAGGACTATGGAGGCTGTAAAGTATCCAAACAAAACGTCAAAATATGAAAACTATGTAGAATGAATGCCCATAATAATCTGATAAAGTGTAATTTTTAATATTATACAGATAATGATGGGTAAGCAGTATAAATTGATTCAATGCCTGTATTCATTGAAGTCTGCCCCGTATTATTTTACAAAGTATGCCAATATTGTATTATGCAAACTATCTTCAGATGTTACCAAGCTTTGTGTTATTGAGACCGCGATTAGACTTGATCATACTAAAACAATAAAGCACCAAATAAATAATAATACAAGAATTAAACATGGTTAGAAAATTCAATAAAATTATGTGTTTTAGTTGATTCCAACGTCGATCTGTTCAAATCTCCAGAAATCCAAATTAGCTGACCAAAGTTAACACCAAATTCTCCACTACGAACTAGGTCCAATTTGTTACTAGAAAACTAAATTGTTAGAAAATCACCAAAATCTATGGCTACTGTCTAATCTACTCCATATCACACCGTCAAAGAAGAAAGAACCTTCCGAACCTTTGTATATCCCTTTCTTGACAAGACTTTCCATTGCTGGTCTTTTAGCGAAGAACTGCCTTAGTCTACTTCTTGATTTTTGAATAGATATTTCTGCGGAGTCGCTTAAGTCTTCATTGCTGTCGCCTCCTGCTGAAAAGAAGGATTCAAGTAGATTGTTGTTTGCAAGTTTTTTTTCGGGAAGAGTTTAGGATGTAAGCAAGAGATCAGGCTTAGGTTCTGTATACTTTGAAAATTGGTATATAAACTATATACCTTTTACCTTGAATACACTCAAAAAACGTCATTGTGTTGTACTTACATTTTCACAATGGAATAAATTATTTGTATTTGTGAAAACTAGGTCATAAGGTATAAAAGAAAGGTTATTTCTATTACGAAGGTCTTCAAGGTGTATAGTTCTCGAATAGGAAGATAAAGTATACCAAACAAATATAGATATTTTTCAAATCTGATAAACGTCACATTTAAAGTTTCCAGATTTTACTAAACCTGCAGAAATAAAGAGTACCTACATTGAAAAGATAAGAGAATAATGTTCACATTACATGGTTTGTTAATTATTTACTAACGTCAAAAAGAAGTGCACAGTAGTTGTTATTTTGTACCCAAAACCACAGCAAATATCGAAAGCCATATCCAATCAAGGCAAGTCAGGGTTAGATTTGTCTAATGTTTCCGTTAGCTAACAATTAAGGAAGATCTTTCTTAATCAGTTAATATTTAACAGTAAGTAAAGAAAGAGTAATCAAGAGTGTCTAGGATGTTTAAGTAATTAAGGCAAGGTTGAATGATGCAGTTTAAAGTAAATTTTATTTCTGCTATACTTGATTTCTTGCTACACTTCTGTGTGTACATAGTTTATAAAACTTGTGTAGGAATAATGAACCTAAAAGTATTTTTTTTTGAGATTATAAGATCCCACAATTTTTCGGGATGCCACATGCGAATTTAATCCCTCCATAAAGCTGCACAAAAAATTGAAGAATATGACATCAAAGATCAAATAAATAAATAAGTAGATAGGCCAATAGTCTAACAAAACAAACACGATAAAAGAGATGTAAAACAGGCAAGGACGTACACAATTTATATCCGAAATTATATTTCTCTATTTACCTTTTCACAGTCGTTGTTCCACACACTTTCAAAAAATGAAATCCATGTAAAATGTCAGTTAGACGAAAATAAAAAAATATTAAGATTGTCTAATAATGTGTTAAAGAAATAAAAAAACCACCATGCTGAGTACAGATAGCCGATAAGTTATCGTATAGAACGATAGGATAAGATTGTATCTGCACTGTTAATTCACTGATGATTAGAGCCCGCTTTACGTTTCGTGTTCAGTAGCTATTTTCGTCTGTTTATTAGTCTGGATTAGTTTATAATAAAACTAAATTCCTTAACCTATTAGTATACAGTGTATTTTTATAAAAGTTTGCATCTTTTCACCATAGAAACAAGAATTAACATTGCGTGAAATTTTCCTCATTTAAAATTTTTAGGTCTATTGACCTCATTTCAAAAACGTTAATACTTAAAGTAACTGCTAAACTTGTTACTAGGAATTTACCTAGTCCCAAATTTTATGTAAAAATCAACTTTGCTTCCTGAAGAATTAATTCCACAACAATAATAATCAGGCTAGATATACTTAAAATTACAACACCCTTCGTATTTTATGCAACATGTTCAGGGTGCAACAGCACCCTGAACTCTGAGTCTGCCTCGCTTTTGTAATGTATCGAGGATGTTCGCTGAAGCGCGAGTGGATGGTTTCTGTACAAAGCGGAAAAAGTGTGCATACCTGGTGCGTAGGGTAAGGTCTAAGGTCCCTAACAGACAGATTGGACTGTAAGTACGTGAGTTGCTGCTGTACAATTTCGTTCGGGATTACGTGGTGGTGATTTGGGTATTTTCACATTTTTAAGAATATTTACTAACATAGATTAAGTTTCTGTCACTAGCAAAATTTAGTCCTAGTAACTTAAATAAACATTAATTTTATTACTATTAATAAAAAGAGAGCAATGGAAAATAATGGAAAAGGTTTTAGCCAAAGTTAGTATAACACTTGAAGGCGGCAAGACATACTGCAACGAATTGGGCGATAATCAACCGGAGCGTCATTGTAACGCGATAAAGAATGGAGAACCAAAAAAGAGAATACAGGTGTTTTCTAACAAGTTTTTTCTAACATGTCGTGGAACTCTTTAATAGGCTAAGTCTGATACAATGTTAATAGATTGCATGTAAATTGTCACAAAGCTGTAGAGTTTCCTTAAATAAATAAATAAGACTGCTGTCTATAACAGAGCCATCATGACCGTTAATACAGGTCCTCCCAAGATGTGCCAGGAGGTTCATTAAGACCAAATCGTTAACTAAGGTGACTTTGGGACTATTAGGTACTGTAGACCACTGAACACATTTCAGTAACCTCGTGCACCAAGCTTTTGCTTTTACTTCTTTCAGCGCGTACGGAGTTCTCATCCTAAGGGATGGTTATGATATCTACTAGCAACAGAAACACCCGTTATTCTATTCGGTTTGTCAACAAGGTATCAAACTTATTTACAAGAATCTTCCTATTTGTAAATATTGTTATAATTTGCTTAATAATCGTTGAAAATGTTACGTTACGTTTATGTTTCCTCAGATCATGGTGTGATCCGAAAATGTCTCTAAACTTGTGAGTCTTTTCAGTCGGGCTTTTCTTAGTTTTACTCATCTGTATATCATTAAACGTCACCAAATTTGGTGTCACTGCACTTAATAATTGATACTCCATTTCAACACAGATAAGGTTCAAATTTACTTGGCACTAATTTGTAAAAATATCCATATTTGAAACCACCGTAGGAAAGATATAATAAATAGCTTCTTAATCATAACACACTGACACTATTTTGATAGAAATAATCACAAATAAAAAAGGTTTTGAATAGTTATTGTTTTAACACGGTTTTTGTAGTTTAAATAACGTGTTATCTTCATAGATTGGACAGAAATCGACTGGCGCAATTAGCCAAGCGACTTATCAAAATTATATCTGATAATATTGTATACAAGTACATGAAAATTTACTAGTGTTATACTAATACGAGATAGTCAATCATAAAGGAAATTTACTGATGAATACGAATGAGGGCTAAACAAAAATTACTTTCAGCTCCTCCTATCTTATATTGACTACTTCACTAAACTACAGTTTACTTTTACTGAACTAATAGTTAGTACCATATTTTAGCCTATTGAAAATTTTCTTGAGATAAGATTCATGTTACACTATCATGACTGCACTTAATTTTATAAGTAATGAGAGTAAAAATGTAATATTTCATATGGGCTCAGTTATGTGAGAGACAACAAATTTTGCCAGATTAAAATAGCTGTGTAAAGCAAAGAATTTTTTGAAGTTATATAATGAATTAGGTACAAACATTTCCCGATTTCGTTTAAAAGATTATCGAGACACGCTTATTTTTAACTATACCTAACAGACAAACGTGGTATTAAACGATGAATTTCTTTGTTTATCACTTTTATCACCTTTCTAATATGTGGTGCTGTATAGCATTCCTGGTATAAAAAAAATTTAAGAGAAAAAAGTAAATTCACAAAGAAAATAATGTGATTCCCGTTGAAATGAGGCAAACCATTATATTACCTTCAAAATTAAAGAAGGTCTAGGTACCTATATTTCGACTTTATAATATTTTGTCTTATTTTTCTTCTCTGAATGAATGAACCTATTTATTTTTCAACGGCAATGGAGTGGATATTGACTTTGAAGTGTAAAATGGCTTAGGTCTTTGCGTCGACTCCTACTTTGTGATAAATGTTAGTTTGTAAGGACAAGACAAGTTGTTGGCTAAATGAACCTTGCCATACAGATTTTTGTTATATATTTTGACAGTGATAAAACATAGATTACTACTCTTATTAGAGATCACACATTTATTATGATTTTAAACATTATATATTTCCTAAAAATAATGTTTAAAAACATAATAAAATAAATAATAAATTGTTTCCTTAAAAACTTACAACTTATTTGGCGATATTTGTTAGATAAACAGCTACAGATAACAGTCATTGTCGCTAAAAAGTCACAACACTTCAACATAGAATACTATTACTTAAAAAAATCACTTTCACATAAGTTTAGATTAAAATCTTAAAAAATCACGGAACTAGCTAAAAATATATCGATCACGTAATCTTTAAGTAATAATACTGATCCTAAATCTGTCCATTTGTTTAAGTACTACGATTCTACAAACTTGTACACAGATATACACGTTGAAGTTATAACACCCCTCTTTTCCGGGGCTTAAGAAATAAAGACCAGTATTGACATCGTGTCCTTTATGTTTCACAAAATGCACTCAATTACAACAAATGTTAGCACAGTATAATTCTAACTGACAGTTCACAGCTAAATGAGGAAAACCTGACTATTTACTGAGAATGATTCGTCATAGAACTGTGAAACTCGTCTGTGGTTGAACTATTAGCAAAATTTATGCATAAATTATAGATACAGTCCAAAGTTTTAATGACGTCGATGATATAAAAACAACGTAAGTAAATCTATGTGTGTATATATAAATGTTGATTTTGGCGTCATATTGACAAAATCACAATGCTTGAAATAATCGAATATCTAAGGTACGAAGGGGAACTGATGATGCTAAATAAGAATTTCCGCGAACATTATCTGGACCTAGTGTAGAAAAGGTTAAGTCATGTGCAATTTTTATAGGGTGGGTAGAGGTAGGTTTTATTATTAATATTTTAATTCTGCTCCAAAAGCCGCTCTAAGAAGCTAAGATTTGGTGAAGGTACTCAACAGGGTGCAAGATGTTTCCCATATTAACCCCACGGCTGCAGCTGGGGTGAATCGTGATATCTCCAATCTCAACTCTCATACCATAGACAGAATAAGATTTTTATCGTGATATATAGTCAACAAAGGTAGAAGTAGGTAAGTACCTACTTTAACGATAATTACTTCTTGAATCCTTTCAAGCTAGTGCTTGAACGTTTACGTTTCCTCCGGCACCAATAGTGCTAATCTGTTTATTTTTATTGCTGGGTACGCAGTTTTTCATTAGGTACCGCGACTCGACAAACTTAATATTTAACGCGAATCGCCTTTGAGCTACCTAAATGGAGTGACAATTTGAAAAACGTCGTAGTACCACAAGCCAGTAGGGAAATGGCGCACCTTGTTACATGTCTAGAGGACTGCTTAGGCCTGATGAATAATATACATAAATAATAGGGTTAGTTGGTTAGTATTGACCATCTTACCTTTTTGTTTGTTTCTGTTGTGTCTGATAGCAGGTGGAGTGCGTCCGAGGCTTTCGAGGTCCGTGTTGCTGCTTTGGTAAGCTGGTGGAGGGGATTCTCCCAGCTTGTCACGGGTATACTACAAAGCAAAAATTGTATCTTTAAAAACCATAATCTAAGAAACACTATAAAAAATATCTGATATCTAATCTAATCTATAACTCATATCAAATCTATACAATAATTTTTCTAAAAGTTTCAAACTAGTTAAGTACTTAACTTATGCCAAAGATTGACTTCGAGATAGAGTCATATAGATAGTAAATTATTGTCAAACACTGTACAATAAGATGTTGATTATACATAAAAGTAACAACAGGTACCCACATCTGGCATGTTATAACATGCAACTAAAATACATACATCAATTATAATAAAGCAAGGTACTATGTTTATTTAAAGTCAAAGATCTTCTTTAAATTATAAAATTGAATTAATTAGTAGCCAAAGTTTTAACACCGTTTTGAACTTTTGATCTTCTACTTGTCTCCTTCTACCTTGTAGTTCTAGTTGTCTTTTGACCTTATATTATGAGGGAATTTATTTCAATGCTATCTACATATTTTTAGTGACAGATAAAAAAAACTTTAGCCTATTTTATAGCATTGTGCGTGAGGGGACATCAAATATCATCAAAACTTACATAAATATTTAAGGATGATTTTTAAGAGCACACTGAAATGAAAAGTGTCTACCGATATGATAAAAACCACCGAAATGATAGACTGTGCACCGGATTGAAATAAAGCAACCAAAATGATACTGCTAAGAACAACCAAAGCCCTAGTTTTCACTGGCGAAGAAAAAATATTGCAAGCACTATCTATCTTTATCGTTTAGACATGAGTAGAAAGAGATAGGACTATGCTTGTATCCAGAGATGTGACATATCTCAGATAAAAGTATCTGAAATACAGATACAAGATACAAAATACGTATTTACATCTTGTATTTGAAATACTTTTTTTATTTTTTATTTTGTATCTGATATTTAGATACATTTTACTGATATCTTAGTATTTTGAAGATACTTTGTTCTCCAAGATAATAATAATATTAATAATAATAATATAGTGGGACATTAACACACACGGTCATCTGATCCCAAACTAAGCAGAGCTTGTACTATGGAAACCAGATAACTGGTAATATACTACATATAATACTTTTCTTTTGTAAATATGTACTTAAATATAGATAATTACACCCAGACACAAGACAAACAGACATATTTAAACAAATGTTTGTCTTGGGTGGGAATCGAACCCACGACCTGCGGCGTGAAAAGCAAGTATCTTACCGACCACGCCACCGGCCCGTTATTTAACTGAAGTAAACTTCGCATTTTTTCTAACCGAACGCAACTGAACGCAGCGCGTCGTTTAAAAATTTGGTCAATATTGTCGGAATTCGGGAATCAAAATAACAGATGGCGACACTATCTTTCTACAAATGTCATCAGCTAAGATGTCTGTCACTCCTGTCACTCATTCCGTAATTTTTTCGTGTGCACATGTTGTATGGTGTTTTAAATTAAATACACCTGTTTGCCCAGCTCTGCCCCTGAGGAGCGACTCTTTTCCTTTGGGGGCATGATCAGGCCTCATCGAAGGAAGATGACTGACAATATGTTTGAGGAATTACTTTTACTCAAATCTCAACTAAAGCATTAAAATTAAAAGTCTCTATTTTAATACCTTCATATTTTGTCTTGTTACATTTGCCTGATCCTTGTTATCAACGCGATCTATTCGAAAATTGTTTTCTCGAACGAATAAACTTAGATAAGTTCAATTAAATGTTGTTTTCTTACAAAAGTATTTTATCTTTAAAAAGTATTTGAAAGATAGGTATTTTGTATCTAGTATTTCAGATACCTTTTTAGAAAATTATTTGTATCTGATAACTGAAATGCTTTTTTTTTAAGTATCTTGCATCTTGTATTTCAGATACTTTGTATTGGGTATCTTATACATCACTGCTTGTATCATGCTTTGTTGTCCAGTGCAAACGCCCAGATAAATTGATGTGTATCATATCAGTTGGTATTAGGTTTGTTTTAGCTATTGTTTATTAAATTTATCTTAAAGAACATTCTACATAGTATAGCGGTCTTATTCATAAAAAAATTATAACTCTTTAGTTAAAATGGACTTTGTCTCTTTCTTACTAGGATGAATGTCAAGATGACAGACTAAGACAAACGAATTATAAACCTATTTTAGCTTTAATAAGCATATAAGACGTTTATTAATACGGGGGTTAGTATTTAAGGTACCTATGTCTTAAAACTTACCAAATTATAAATGACTTTGCGTATATATTCGAGCCACATCTTGGATCTGTCTTCGGTCTCATCTTGGATGAGGAACTGGTCGTTGCCTACCACCAACATTATTGATCGAGTGTACCTGAAGAATAAAGAACACCATAATGGAACTTCTGCCTGTAAACTTGTCTTGTTGATTGGCCGGTGGTGTGGTAGGTAAGATACTTGCTTTTCACGCCGCAGGTCGTGAGAGCGACATTTGTGTGATGAACACGTCTGTTTGTCTCGAGTCTGAGTGTTATATCTATTACTAGCGGACCCGGCAGACGTCGTTCTGCCCGGTAAAGCAGTGCCATCTACCGGGTCTCAGACCTACCGAATATAACCAATAATAAGGTATCTAACCCGGTTTTCGGCAAATCATCGCTTTCTAAATTTTCTTTTTTTTTTAATTTTTCTCTGCGTAAGAACCATCCTCGTACTTAAAGGAATATTTTAAAAAAAGAATTAGCGAAATCGGCCCAGCCGTTCACGCGTGATGTCGTGACAACGGAAAACGGGTTTCATTTTTATATATATAGATGTAAATGTTTACAAAAGAAAGGTAGTACATGTGTAGTAGGTATATACCATAACACAAGCTCTGCTTAGCTTCTGACTAGATAAATAGTATAAACTGCCAGGCTTTGGAAATTTAATTTAGGTACATTTTTCTTACACTCACCCAAGGGCCTAAGAATGTAAACGCGATCGAAGATGTTGCTATTTTTCGAGATTAAAACAAAGGGAGATAACAACGGCGATTCGGTTATATAATGCACGGTTTTGATACAATAACAGAAAGGAATGATAAGCCAAATGACGTTCGTAACGCCATTATAGATGAAGGCAATATTATATTTTGGGATAGTTTTGGCAATTGAATAAGTATGATAAAGTTATTTCAGTAGTACTAATTAATTACTGTAAAATGTTCCATCTTTTAGTGGTTTATTAATATTACCTCCTCGTGTGTTTCGCCGTACATTCATTGACAAAAGCGTTGTGGAGAGGCAGCTTCAACTCGATGTGGGGAGACGACGGACTCGGAGGAGTGCCAGGTTTCGATATTTTCTGGAAAGTAAAAGGTTTATTTTATAGTAAAAGTAAGTTTTATTTAAGTAATTAAATAAAGGAGAATAATGACTCATTGGAAAGAGCATTGGGAATTGCAGAGACTTTAAATGGGTACTTGATATTTACCTGTAATGAGTAGATATTGTACAGCGATGGCGCAGCGGTTTGGCCTTGCCTTTGAAATATGAGGGTGCAGGTTCGATCCCCGACCACACATATTTTTGTGAATTATTTTATCGCCGCTGCTCAATATCGGTGAAGGAAAACATAGTGAGGACCAACCCGCACTTGGCCAGCGTGTGCGGATTAAGGCCTAAACTCTCTTAACTTGTACCATACTTGAGAAAAGACCCGTGCCTAGAAGTGGGAGACTAAAAAGGGTTGAAGTCGGGTAATATTTATTCATCACCCTTACTACATGCTCCTTGGTAATGAAGTTTGTATTGAAACAAAACTATTTTATAACGGATTTTATAGCGGTTTATTTTAGACTTTAGTTCCCGACGTGTTTCTACATTGATCCAAAACAATTTGGCACTTACAGGAGAATAATAAGACCTCTGGTCTTTGTAGAACACCAGCGCGGAGGGAGTCAGCACCATGTAGCAGTCTACCCAGTTCTTCTTGATCTTTTTGGTGCCCTCTAAGAACTTCGTCCTTCGAACCGGACCTTCCATCATGATGGCCATCTGTAGAAGGAACACATTAAATACGTTTGCTGGCACAATAAGGATATTTTTATTTTATTTATTTATTTTAAAGAAATCATTTAACAAGCTTTTGTATCCCATTCTTTTTTATCTTAAAGTTTAGCAAAGAATTAAGGTAACGGTGGGCCCGGTGGCGTGGTCGTTAAGATACTTGTTTTTCACGTCGCAGTTCGAGGGTTCGATTTCCACCCAAGTCAGACATTTGTGTGATGAACACGTCTGTTTGTCTCAAGTCTGGCTGTAACTATATATATTTAAGTATGTATTTTTTTTAAATAATCCCTGAAGTACGAGGATGGTTCTTATGCAGAGAAAAATAAAAAACCCATCTCCTCCAAAACGGTTTGACCGATTTTTATGAAATATTATACCTATATTCGATAGGTTTGAGAATCGGTCGTAATCTATATTCGGACCCGGTAGCACTGCTTTACCGGGCAGGACGATGTCTGCGGGGTCTGCTAATGCTGTATAAAATAAGGTTTGCAGCTATCAGTACTTTTGACCTTAAATATCGACCTGTGACATGTTAATCTTAATCTCTTCGATAGCGAAACTTAGAATAAAAGTTTGGTTATCAACAATATCTTGAATTTACGGACTCATATCATGGGTCTGCTTAATTGCCCTGACAATACATTATAATATTATTACCTCCGCTGGATGCTGTAACGTCAGCCTGGGAGCGGGCACAGGCGACCGCATCCTGTTCTTCGAAGCGACCATCGACCTGGACTTTCTGTTCCTAGCGTATGCCGGCTGTCTGTCGCGGATTTCGACATCCAGGCTATCTCCTGAGGAGGACGCCGGGAGCTGCAGGTGAGTGGGTCGGAGAACATTGCAGGCGAGTAAGTTCTCTGTTGATCCACCTGGAAGAATTTAAGTAAATGTAAGTATAGTGTTTTACATTAGTAAAAGAAAAACCTACATCTTTCTTTAAAGTAGCAAATAAGTTACTTTGAAGAAAGATATAGGTTCTTCCTGATAAACCATAGGCATCTATACTTAAACTCTGAACTGAACAAAATTGGCGAGCCTGCCCTCTACCACAAGCACAATAGGTCGACCGTTTAACTCGCATATCGCCTATCGCCAAGATTCTGACTCCTCAAGCTGCACAGACAGTGATGATGATGAAGCGATATGGATATTATTGACGAATTGTAAGCTTACATTACTTTTATCTGTGGTTAAATAGTTCTAGAGATTTAATAAATGTTTTATGACTTTGTGCCTCAGATGGCGATACGCGAGTTAAACGGTCGGTCTGTAGTCGTGTGACTTTTCCTACTACCACGGTTCCTTCTATTTGCAACGAAACTATGTATACGATTTTAATGAGTTAGATTCGTAAAATCTAGTTCTGTACCCTTAGGACGAGTTGTCAATACGAAAAAGTTTTCCGAATACTATCATGAACCTGTCAAGTTAATAAGTTAAAATGCACGTTCATCTACAAACTATTTCCCTATTCTATTTTCAATCCTTAATATTCTACATATTCTTCTACTGTATTTATAGCCTTTACATATAATATTTTTAATAAAAGTTTTTCGAACTAAAAAAATGAATATGAAAGTGAAACTTGACAGGTCCAAGATAGTATTCGATTTTTGTAATGTTGAACTCGAACTAAGGGTACTGGTGATAAATTAAGCACTTATTTTATCATGAAGGAAAATAGTAAGTACTTCAGTTTTATTTCCCTGTCCATGCTTAATGACAGGTGGTAAATAACAATTGCTGACATCTCACCTAATCTCTTATTAATCCTGACAAACGGCGGGCTGTCGGAGCTAGATTTAGCGTAGCCGAGCTCCAAGTCTTCCCTGCAGCGCTCCGACGTGGGGCTCCAGTTGTTGAGATGCACGTACCCTCGGGAGCGCAGCGGACCTTGTTCCTGGATATCCTCCTGGAAACAACCACAATTTTGGACTTAAGTAATCGGCATAGCATCTGATTAGCAAGCTTATGTGACAATGGGTCCGCCATATTTTCTATAGAAGAGATAACCGTTGGTATTCACAGTATTTTCTTAAATTTACGCGAATATCACACTTTGAACCAAAACTACTTTATAATTTATTTTAGATTTTTATATACTTTTCTTTTTTGTCTTTTTCCATCCGTGAACATGATGTCTTAAAAGAATTTATAACGTCGGAATATAAAAATCTAAAATAAACCGAGATGAAATCCGTTATAAGTAGTTCTATTTACAGTTGGTATTCGTTCAAAGGTATTCTTGAATCGATACTACGGAATAATGTAATTAAACACTGTAGAACTCCCTCGCACTAGGCGGAATGATGATTTCTGCAGGATAACAAACACTACTTTACCCTATTTAGAAATGTCTTTTGTAGAGATTTTATTCGATTCAGTACAAATCTATCGTTTTTTTTTTTCGATAGGCTGGCGCTTGACTACAACTTGCCTGATTTTAAGCATTGACGTAGTCTACGATGGAACGCGCCAGCCCAGTATACCGATTCACTCGTGATTACGAATGATTATCGGTGAGAAGGTGGCAGGGGAATAAGCCTCTTTAAGGTTTCTAACCTTAAAGAGCAACAATTCCGACCCCCCCTCTCTGCATGGTGTCACCAGACATTGAACCGGGACACGGCAAGGCCGCTTGGCGGTGTGGCTTTGTCTGCTGGATGGTCACTAACCATGACCGAAGCCTACCACCAGTTGATTGTCACCTGATTTGCATCACCCGGGGACCACGTGTGGGGAATCAATTAAAGGTGTACACCCACGGACGAAGGTGACTCAGCCCCCGAATTTATTGTTTATTTCTTCCGTATTGTTTGTTAGACACGATGACTTTTGTCACCAATAATTGTTAGAACAACGTAGACAGCACCTAACAGGATTACGTAGGTTTTTGAAACAAATAAGGAAAAGAATTTAATGTCGAACTAGCGCTAAATCGTCAATTTATCATTATCATATTTTACCTTATTTAAACATTAAAATTTATTCAATTTGGATTATTATCCATACAAATATCGCAGTTCAGTACCTATCTTGTGTCTTATTCTTTCGTTGTGCTAATTAAGAATACCTTTTGCCCTAATGCTGTAATTTGGCATGGTAACAGTGCCGACAAAGGTGAAAACTTTTTTATGTCTCACTGCTGGGCACGAGACTTTCAACTCATGAGAGTTTAGGCCTTAATCCACATATGCTGACCAAGTGCGGGTTGGTGGATGTCACTTGAAATAAATATACCATTAGATATTCGAATTATTGAATGATAATGAAACTATTCGAACAAAGATGTGTGGGCACGACCGGAGATCGAACCCGTGAACTTATGTTTCAAAGGCAAGGCCGATACGGCTGCAAGACCGCTGTTGATGTCACCCTCAGTTTACCAGGTTATATTTAGGTTTAATGCGTAATAGGGGTCAGTTATAACTAATGTAATAGGTACCTACAACTTAAATTAGGTTAGTACCTACCTAACCACACCTAACCGCGGTTGCGGAGCGGCATCAGACTCTCCTTTAAAATATAACGTCGCAGGTTCGATCTTGGATCGTACCCATTCTTTTGTGTCAATGGTTTCATCGCTGCTCCGTATCGGTGAAGGAAACCATAGTGAGGAAACCGGCATTTCTTAATACTTAACTCGATAAACACACAATTAGCAAGCGTGTGTAGATTAAGGCCTAAACTCTCCCACTAGTAAGATGGTTGAGAAAAGACTAGTGCCCAGCGGTGGAACACTAAAAGCTGTCCCTCCCTACTACCTACCTAACCATATTAGTAAAACCCACTGCGATAATATTATACTGCGTAGCCAAGCAATTTCATAGAAATGCTCGTATCAGAAATACACACAACACAACAACTCTTAGAACTGAATAACATGTATAATACGAGCCAGTGGCGTAGCTATAAGAACTACATTTTACGTCGCAGGTCGTGGGTTCGATTTCCGCCCAAGACAGATATTCGTGTGATGAACGTCGTTTGTCTGGGTGTAATTATTTGTTAGTCACTTCAACCCTTTTTAGTGTTGCTGCTGGGCACGGGTCTTCTCTCAACTATCTTACTAGTTGAGAGAGTTTAGGCCTTAATCCACACACACTGGCCAAGTGCGGGTTGGTGGATGTCACATGTCCTCAAATGGCTAGTTTTTAGACATGCCGGTTTCCTCACGATGTTTTCCTTCACCGATATTATTTGTTAGTACGAATTTACAAAAGAAAAGTAGATAGTTTATGTAGTATACCTATTACCGGTTATCTCGGTTTCCATAGTACAAGCTCAGCTTGGCCGTGTAAGTTAATCCCAGGATATTATTATTGTAACATTATAATAATAAACTACAAAATTATCAACAATATTTTTATATTAAACACGTGTTGACCACCATAACCAAACGTTCAATTAAAATTTAATTAAACCCCCGACTATGTTAAGAATCTTAATAACCATCTTGAGATAAAACTATTTTAGAACGGATTTTATAGCGGTTTATTTTAGATTTTAAATCCCAACGAATCAAAGTATTTTCAGACTTCATGGTCACGGGTGGACCTGAACCTGACCTGAAAGTCACGGTGGTATTCGCGTAAATTGAAGAAAATACTGTATGAACCATCTTTAAAATAAAAAAGAAACTCAACAATATTGGACCTTTCTTTTAAGAGATATGGGGCAACAAACAAATACACAAATACGCACATTCTTGTTGGTGGTTAAAAACGAAGCACTGTGGGATTTTAAAACAGACAAAATCAAATTAAAACTATATTTAAAACTAAAAAATATTTACTTCTTTAATCCATGTCTTCCCTCGAATCAGTTTTTGGAACATTTTTGTTATAATAAACTAAATTTTTAATATAACAACTAAAAATACAGAACACAGGTCACTTTTCTACATATTTACTGTGTAATTATGTGCAAAATAAGTGTACAAATGGTTGAAACACTGGAATATTATAAGGAAAATGTAACAAATTCGCTCTGAACACATAGCGAGTGACACATAGAATGCAAGACTGGACGATATCTAATAGTGAAGTGTGGTGTTTGTCGATATTATAATGATGAATTAAATTTTAATTAATTAAGAAAACATCTTTGTGTGAATTATTTCATTGCCGCTGCTCAATATCGGTGAAGGAAAAATTTGTCTATCTAAGGACTAATCATTCGAGGATATGTGACATCCACCAACCCACACTTGGCAAGCGTATCTAGATTAAGGTCTAAACTCTCTCAACTCGTTAGATAGTTGAGAAAAGACAGTGGGACACTAAAAAGTGAAAAGGTTGAAATGGTTTTTTTTATTTGTTCCATTTTCATTTATTGCAGCTATTTATCCATTGTAGGAATATTTTATCAATTCGTAAAATTTGTAATAGTTTTTCGCCTCCTCCTTTTCTTATCAACCTAAAAAGCATTTCTGGTTATTTAGTAAGGCCCATGGGGTTACTAACGTAAACGATACAATTTTGGATTTGTTTCACTATTCTATTTGATTCTCTATTCGAACATATTCGAAATGCGTACTCCCGAACCAATCGAATTATAAATCGAGATCATTGTTACAATCGAGTATTATCAACGTCATTACGTCTACGTCACCGTCAAGTGAGAGTTGTTTTTGATTAGTAACACTATGTATTTACTTTTTGTTATTCTGTGTTTTTATTCATTAATTTTATTTCGAATTTCTCGATCTCAGTTGCTTCTATGCGAAACACAGCTTGATCGTTAGCTAGTATCGATTTCAAGATGATATATTGACGTTGAATCGAATCAAACTCCTTTGATCCTGAACTCGATCTGTCGGTAGTAAGCAAACAGGTTCCGGTGAGCGGAACAATCGTGTCACATCACTAGTTGTTATCACTGGTAGGGCGTCGATTTGTTAGGAAGTGTCTCTTATCTCGCCTTATTATACTGATTATAAATGTACTGTCGACGTCAACTGTGTAGTTACCTACTTACCCTCCGTATGTTACGTTGGTAGCGCCGGTTCTGTTAGTTAACTGTGGTATAATACTACCAACATTGTGTAGTTATGGTTTGGTTATTGAAATGTTATGGAGTAAGTAAACTGAATGGAAGAGCCGAGTCTCTTGCTATATAGTTATATTTTTTAAAGAACCTTATTGAATAACAGGGAAATTTGTTTATTGCATAGCCTTCTTACAGACAGAAAAGGCTTCAACACACGGTGACTTAATCCCATACTAAGCAGAGCATGTGTAACAGACATGTTCATCACACAAATGTCTGTCTTGGGTGGAAATCGAACCGACAACCTGCGGCGTGAAAAGCGTGTTACCGACCACGTCACCACCGACCGGCCTGTCATTACTTGTGATTTAAAGTCTTACTTCAGCTAAAATAGGTTTATAATTCGTTTGTCTTTATCTGTCATCTGACATTTATACTAGTAAGAAAGAGACAAAGTCCATTTTAAATAAAGAGTCTTATATGATTTTTATGAATAAGACCGGTTAGTTTAATATGACACCCCTTGTATACCCTTTTAAATCCGGAGCAGCGCCTCTAGCGGCACTCATAATTAATGTACCTAAACCTTTGTGTTAACAATTTTTAAACTGATAAAAGACTTAGAAAACCGAAGATTCATTGACTTGGCATATGAATTGAAGTCATTCAATTTAATGAAGTGCACGAACGAGACTTGGGATTGGCCGAACCACATGACGTCACTTTGGGACACAGTAAAGTTACATAACAGAAAGTTAAACTAACTCAATCATAAACTATAAATGTTGTTTAGCTAATTATATTTATGGACATGGTAGTAACGCTAAATTTCCTCTTTAAAAAAGAAAAATATCTACGAACGGTTTATATTTAGTCAGAAAAATCTTAAAACTGTACAGCAGTTATAAAGAATTTTGTCTCTTTCTTACTATTATAAATGTCAAGACGACAGACAGAGACAAACGAATTATAAACCTACTTAGCTATTTTATGCTTTCAAGATTTTTATGATGTAGTTAGATTTTTGTTGCGTTTCATAAAATGTTGTAAAATAAGGTCCAACACAGAGATAGTTTTTACTATCAATACCTCTCATTCGTCGTAGGGTAGCTTCCACGAAGCGACTCATATCTAGAAGATACCTCTAGGTAGTTCCAAAAGCAAGACAGATGTTGTTCAGGACCTTAAAGGCTAAACTGACTGACGAAAAACTTTATTAGTCTGATCAGAAGGACCTGTCATTACAAAAAAGATTGCACTGGCGTCCAATTTTCCATCTCTTTCTATTGAATTGCATTTGTATCAGAAGTTTATTTTATTCTAAATATTCGTTTATAAGGAGTCTGTAATCACTACCCACCTTTGGGTAGGCTTTCCATCTATTTCAACTTGGTGTTATGGGGCATAAAATAGAAAAATATTCCACACCATCATTTTAACAGAAGCGTTGGCTTCTCGGTCTGTCTGTATGTCTCAATCTGTTAAGACAGACAGAGACGTTTATAATAAAAATAATATTAGTATGATATTGATAATTATTTATGTGTCAATAAACTAACGTGTGGTCTTAACACTAGACATTACACCATACTTGTTCTGCTGTTTTTTGTCTGCATTGTCAGCCGCCATATTTAAACTGTTGAACAACACATTGTGTGCGCGCGCGCATAAATTAATGGCAGTAATCGGACAAATTAACACATCAGTATGGCCCTGCCATCCGGCATACTGAGTCAGCAACGATTTTGTTCGCTAACCTTAAGTGCTCGTGCGAAACATGCACAAGAAAACATGTTGCAAACTCTGTCTATCTCTATCGTTAAGGGATGAGTAGAAAGAGATAAGATTATCACAGTAAGAAAAAAGTCAAACCTTAGAAGTTCACAAATATTTGGCCTGGTTTCACCAGATGCGCAATTCTCCCTTACGTTCTGCTACGGATAATGAACGATAAAAGTGTTTTCACAAAGATTTACTAATAATATTTTTTTTATTTTTTTTTTATCCTAGGTCATTGTGACAATTTTAGGACCTTCGTAACCGATGACCGCAAAGATATTTAATTTATACACATTTTATTATTAATAATATAATTCATTTACAAATTCCTTTAATTTACCTATTTAATAATTCTGGAAAGTCCTCCACTTTTTGCTTTCATTTTCTCAGGATTCGAATGAATAATTCGAAGGAAATTAATTATTATTTTATTTAACTTGTTTAACATTACAGCATTGATACGGTATTGTTTAATTAAGGAAAATGTTGTATAATGGTTTACCTTTATATTTTCCTGTTTACAGTAATCGTGCATTGATATTGTACTTACAGAGCCATCTAGTTCTAAACGCTAGAAACTAACGAGCATTAAAATGTTACTGACAGCACTTTTAGTTTTATTATTTACATCTTTTTGCCGCTAGAGGCGCTGTGTTGGAGATTAAAATAAATAAAAACGACTAGTTGAATTAAGCTCGCCTGTGTACATTGTTGTTTCCTGTTTATAAAAATTGTTTATGTAAGTGTTTTGTGTACAATAAAGAATAAGAATAGTAGTTACCAGTCATTCACCGCAAGAAAAGAACGTGGACTATTTTTATGTAGACTCGCGTCTCAAAGAAAATAAAGCATATCTTCATTTAATTTCATTCCAAATAAGGTTATAGGTAGGTACTATGAATTAGGTACAAAATAAAATTTAGATAACAACGTCGCAAGAATAAACTTTATAAAAAAAGAAAAAGATTCATTTTAAAAATAAAACAAAGAGATATTGTTAAACCCTCGAACCATATTTTCACCATCTAAAAATATTTGTGTTCACTTCAACCCTTTATAGTATCCCACTGCTGGGCATGGGTCTTCTCTCAACTATTATACAAGTTGAGAGAGTTTAGGCCTTAATCTATACACGTTGACCAAGTGTTTTTCTTTGCAGATAGCGGCGATAAAACAATTCACTAAAGATGTGTTGGCTCGACCGGGGATAAGACCCGCGACCTTACATTTCAAAGCCGAGGCCGGTACCGCTGCGCCAAGCACACTGTGTACAGACCTACCTACCTATGTAAACCTACACGGAAACCTATATAAATCGGAAAAACGACTCTTTTTTTCTTATTCTTTGTACACAAAACACATAAACAATTTTTTGCCCATTTTTGTAGAGGGCTAATGAAATCTTAGCAGGTTTGTTTCTTAGAGAAATTGGTAAATTCTGTTTGCCAGTCAAGTTGGTGTTAAGTCTTACCTCTGGATATCCGTGGCCAGTAGAAGGCGGTCTCTGTCGAGGTGGTCGGTACTGCGTGATGCGGGGAATGACGAGCGGAGGCCGCTGGTCCCTGGTATACACCGCACATTCTTCCGGCGTGATCCACTGCGGACAAAACGAACAAATGAGATATCTTCATAGTAAGTAACTATAGACCGACCGTTTAACTCGCGTATCGCCATCTGATGTACAACGTCATAAAACATTAGTTAAATCTCATAAAGAACTATTTAATCACAGATAAAAGTAATGTAAGACTACTCGTCACTAATATCCATATCACTTGAATATGTCCTTGAATGTTATGTTCTTAGACATGCCGGTTTCCTCGCGATGTTTTCCTTCACCGATACTGAGTAGCAGCGATGTATCAAATGACACAAAGGGGGTGTGGGCACGACTGCGAATCGAACCCGCGACCCTATATTTCTAAGGCAAGGCCCTTTTCGGTGCGGCCCGTGCTGCTGCTGATTTTGATTATAACATTATTTTATCTATAGGTACTTTTTAAAATAAAAATGCAATCAGTAACTGCTGTTAAGAGTAGGAAATTCGCATTCGTGTACGGTTCAAATCTCGTGGTTAATCGTCAGTAACTCAATGATTTCCTCCGGGATCATGTTACGTTAAACAGCTTGTTCGTTGTGAAGCATCCTGTTGCCACCAGATGCAGAATGAATCTACTCCAGTTGGTGGTCTTAATGAAACATGTTAATATTATTATGTACTACCTATCACTAGTATTTATTTATAACAAAAATAATATTTATAATGTCTAAGAAGGTTGTTTTTTAATTGAGTTTAAGAATTAATGAGTAAATTGTCTTGGATGACAAACATAATTTTCATGTGGGCACTGCGAGTTTTAGGAACTACTTAGAGACCTTTTGCTTAGAGCTCTAGGTGCTGAATTAAAAAAAAAATAAGAAAGAAATAATGTCCCCCATTTTGAACTTAAGTTCGTACATCCCTACTAATATTATAAATGCGAAAGTAACTCTGTCTGTCTGTCTGTCTGTTACGCTTTCACGCCTAAACTACTGAACCGATTTGGATGAAATTGGGTTTGGAGGTAGTTTGAGACCCGAGAAAGGACATAGGATATTTATCCGACTGTGCAAAAAGAAGGTAATGTTTTGGCGCGATAACCGACATACACGCGGACGAAGCCGCTGGCGGAAAGCTAGTAAAACAAATAAATAAATACTCTTTCCTTGGAGTATAAGTAAAAGTGAATTAATGAGTAAATGGTTATCTTGACGACAATATTTTATTTCGGAAATTATCATACGAAGGCCTACATTGCCTTTGAACAACACTCGTAGTATGTACAATATATTTATCTATTTATTAACAGTAATCAGATTAGAAACAGCCAGTAGCTACCTAGCGGCAGTTCATGTTTGTTTTGAACTCGTTTCTCACGAGTTATCTGTAGAAGCAATGAACTTTACTTTGCATACATACATAAGTACTTACCTACTACCTTCCTACGTACCACTAGGTTCTAATTAGTCAACTAACCTTTTCAAACATTTCTTAACACTTAAAGGCACCAGGAAATGCCATGTTACGTAACATTGCGATTATAAAAGTCTATAAAGAAAATATAAAGCCAGAACTACACGCTTGACACAGCTGAGAATATTTTATGAAAACCGCCTGAAACTAAATTCTGGCTACGTCCTTCAATAACAAATTGACGGGCCGGTGGCGTGGTCGGTAAGATTTTCTTTTCAGGCCGCAGGTCGTGGGTTCCATTCCCACCCGAGACAAACATTTGTTTAAATATGTCTGTTTGTCTTGCGTCTGGGTGTTTTTATCTATATTTAAGTATATATTTACAAAACAAAAGTATTATAGGTTTCCATAGTACAAGCTCTGCTTAGTTTGGGATCAGTTGACCGTGTGTGTTAATGTCCCACTATATTATAAATTAATCCAATAACATTAATCCTTTCTTTAGAAACACTGTTACAGCTATAAATTATTATAGTATATGTAAAACAAATTATATTCAGAGATATTTTTAAAAGTTTGGTTAGCTTGTAGGATAGTTTCCGTAATCAACCTAAGGTGAGTTAATTACCTCTAATACTGGCTAATTAAATCTCAATACTAAATCACCAAAACATTGTGACTGTAAAACTAGTTATAAATCACATACGTAGATGTTTACTGAGACAATGTTTCCAAAACTTTATTTCGGTAATCATTTTAAATCAGGTTTTTTGTTCTCAAATAGGCTTCCGCTCTGGAGGGTGGTTACTAACCACGGCCGATACCCACCACCAGTTAGTTACCAGTAAACTAATAATTAATTACCAGTCGGTTATCATCTGATTTGCACCAACAGGGGACAATGTAGGGGATTCAGATAAAAGGTGCACTCCCGCGGACGAAAGTAGTAGTTTGGAAAATATCAGCTGAAGAGGTAACGATTAGTAAATGAATGAATCACGTCTTCGCGAAACTGTTTTGTCACTGTGATCAAAAACAATCTCGCTGCCGACAGCATTGACAGCAAAGTTGTCATTGATGTCACGCTGTTGCTAAATTCTATTGTTAATTTAACGGCTGCATTTGTGCTGTAGATGTGATAGTTGCAGTAGGCAGCTGTGCGGAATAGTGAATTAGTGATCTAAAGGCTCGTTATAGTAACATTGTCTTTGTCAATAACTGTTATATGTCTTTTGAATTAGGTCAATAGAGTTTAGCTCAACTTAAAAAACAGTTTTTGAAACATTTTAACTTGTTTTACAAAACAAAGATTTTGTTACTAAATCAGTGCTTATAGCACTAGTTTTGGTTCTTTAATTTTAATATTTACTATTTAATATTTACTTATGTACTTATAGTTAGGTAATATACTTATAGAGCGCTTACCTACTCACTTCGTTTGCTATATCTAGTATTTTGCACGCATCATTACTACCTTGTCGCACATTGGTATATTTCGCGGGCATTGGTGTGAGTTACACGTTTACTTACTTTGTACCTATTTTAAGTGTATTTAACTTTTTCTAATGTGTAACTGTTTTATGTCCCAATAAAGAAAAATAAAAATAAATAAAATAAACATATTTTCTTCGATATATGACTACATTGCTTAAATTGGTCTAACCCAAACATCCTATCCACGTATTTGGAATTGTGGCTTATTGTTAAAGTTTGTGGCGCGTGTGGTGTCGGCATAATATTGTCGCTCGTATTACAAATACTAATGAAATGTAATGTCTATCGTTAGCGATTGCGTTTTGTTCCGTAATCGATGACTTGTAGTTTAAAAGTTAAATATAATATTTATTATAATATTGTGCATTGTAATAATCAGTAACGAGGTGCCTTACCTATGCGATTTAGTAATAATGTGACTTTCACAACATACTTTCACGGATGTGTTATTTTATTTATTTACTATGTTTTGCACCGAATTATGCCGTCACTTATTATAAATGAAATGAAAATATTAATTACCAAAATTCAGTAATCGTCTTACAGTGTTCTCACATCCGGAACTGGCTTTTGCCGAGATTCCGCCCGCGTGAACTATATTATATGCCATGACCAGCAGCGGGATATAATGTAGCCTAAGTACACTAATTCAAAATCGGACCAGTAGTTCTTGAGATTAGCGCTTTTAACCATACAAACAAACACCAAGAACCGTATTATCACTTAGAATAGGTAGAGGTAGACCGCATAAAAATAGGTTCATCCGTTTGTTGCGCTAGTTGCGCTACGTCGCAATAAACTTGTTTATAAGACACGCGTCAAATATAAAACACCTCTCTTTTTGGTCAGGGGCTAATAATCATAACTAAGAACAGGTCTGCGTGGGCCCAGTTACTGATTGCACGTATACTAAGTCTTCATTTTCACTTAGGTATAACCAAGTGAAATCGAGTACAAACGTGCTATCAGTACCCCTAGTATGAGTTCGTCGATACGAAAAAAGATTTCGAATACTAGGTATAGTCCGGTCAATCTAGACATTCAAAGTTACATTAATAAACATGAATAAATTTATGCAAAATATATTTAAAAATAATATGTCAAAATTCCCTATAGTTCCGGTACCTACCTACTTTGAAAAAAAAATCATAAGGTCAAGGA
Source organism: Meganola albula (assembly GCA_936450015.1). Classification (NCBI taxonomy): domain Eukaryota; kingdom Metazoa; phylum Arthropoda; class Insecta; order Lepidoptera; family Nolidae; genus Meganola; species Meganola albula. The sequence continues at coordinate 5,369,406 of OW388161.1, read as the reverse complement.
AAAATATGACAGCGTGATTTTCATCAAACGGTAAGTTTTATCAAAAAATTACCTTTGTCAAAAATTTTAGATCACAAAATAATCTATTAAAAAGGATTTAGTACTTTTTTGTAAGAGTCACCGTTTCTGACATATAACAATTAATAAAGTTGCAAACGTCATAATCGTCAACATGTGCATCGTGAGGTCCTGACGGGAAGGTCCTCGAAGATATTTGACTTCTTATTAGAGATCAAAGCGGATATAAAATGACCTATAGACCTAATACCTGTTGAATGACGATATTTGGTGCATGAGTAAGCTATGTAGAATGACGTAACAATTCGAAACTGATTTCCTATATTGATCCTTTAAAAAATATTTATTTCTAACGGATTTGATTATGCACGGAAAAGCATTTTTTTTTTAATTTTCTTACAAAAACCTCCACGGTAATACAATTCGTATATCCGAATTGCGTTATCAATAAAAACAAATAAAAAAGTAATTTCGAATGGTCAAATAAATAAATAATAACCGAATCTTTCAACAGAATCACAATTGCATTTAACACTCATAATAGGTACGGCATCAGACAAGTTGTGGCCAAGCGCAAGTCTAATAGAAAAAAAAAGCTCACTAAACACGGTTTATCCGTTATCCTACCGAAATTTTTCAATGAACAGTCACGCCCACTGAGTAACAAACGTCACTAGATGAATCACCTAATCATGAATGAGTGAAACCGGTTGAAATCTAATCGTCTCCTTGACCCAGTCAGTTTGTTTATGTTATGTATCTTTAACGTGTTGGCACATTAAACAAAGTTTAACGCCACGTCTACCTGTATGACCTATGTAGGTGGGGAGATTACGGACATTCACTTTATTCTAATATTTTCGCACCTAGTTTCGCAGTTTTGAATCCACTAATTTTAGTATTTGATAGTCGTCAACGTGGGAGCCTACAAAATTATTTCAATTTAAGAGCGATTAGTAATATTATTACCCGTAAAATTTTAAAAAATTCCTTTGGATTTTCATACAATTTTTACCATAATTTTTCACACTTTACAGACCCAAGGTAAACTCTATACATAGTTTCATTAGTTCAGAGCCGTCTAATAGAGGCACATAAAAAAGTCCAGTGAAAAAAAATCTAAATCCGAAAATTCGCAATTATTTTCGTTTGTCGCAACTTGTACAGAAAATGCATGCGATAATTATGGGCTATGGGAGAGGCTTTTGGCATGAAGAGGGACGTTACAGACTATTAAAAATCTAAATGTTGTTGCTATTGTCTAGCCCCGCTCATCAAAGCTCTCCCCGAAACTAAATTCTAACTGATCCGCTCGACCGTCTCGGACGGCTCACCGAGAAATTCCGGTGAACCAATAAAGGCCCTTGCCACTATGGTAGGTCATACGAAAAAACATCTTTATTTACGATATACACAATACCAGGGCTACCTTAGAATAATTAGAATAATAATCAGTTATTGACCAACTACAGAACCTGACCTTCGATAGCAAACTAAACGATGTCACGGGACATTTGCCTAGCATCAAGGAAAACATTAATATTGATAGAGCATATAAATCATTGATAGCACCTTATCTCAGTAATAAACTAAGAATATTCTGATGCGCCATGCGCCTGTTTGTCTGTGCAACTGATACGTGCACCTCTAGAAAATGTAACACGGAACTAGTATAGTGTTCTCTGCCGAGGTAATGAACAGTTTGTATGCTTAAACTGTTCATGTTTTGTGTTTGTGTGTAGCTTATTTTAAGTGTGCATGTGTAAAGACCCTTCAACTTTTACATGTGTGCTGTACTTGGTTACCTCCCCCCTCCCACTAAAACTGGAAGAAACAATTTAGTACTAGAAGTTGAGTATTAAATGATCTAAGCGTGCATTTATTGTAATAATAGATCATTTGAGAAAGGTCTAGATGTGTTAAGATGTTTGATACATCTCTTTTACGAATCGGCAGCGCAAAGTTATTTACAAGCAAATCTATAATTTAAAAATGAATAGCAAAATGTGTTGCTAAGCGCAAAACTCGAGAACGGCCGAACCGATTTCACTAATTCTTTTTTTAGAATATTCCTTGAAGTATGGGGATGGTTTTTACGCAGAGAAAAATTAAAAAAACTCTTCCGAAACAGCTTGACCGATTTTTATGAAATCTTATAGGTCGTTTTCTGTTTTCGGACCCGGCAGGTGGCACTGCTTAACCAAGCAGGACTACGTCTGAGGGATCCGCTAGTTTGTCATAAAAATATTAATGTCTCTGCGTCATTTCCCATAACCAAGACAGCTGTTGTATTCATTAGGAACTAGCGACACTATTTAATTTTAGATAAGATAAAAGAAGTAGGTAGCTGTATTTTATTAAGATAACGCCGTCTGTGTGTTCATTCATTAAGTCGAAACGCGTTGATAATGAGAAAAACGTACAATCTAAACATCGGCAATTTATTTTCGGAGTATTGCTATGGCATGCAACCGAGAAATGTAAGAAATCCTTAAAAGGATAATCTAATGAAATGAAAACGCTTTTAATTTTTCTTGAGACGTGCGTCTAAATATAAATTTATTAATTTCTTTTCCTACCGTGCAGTGAATAACTGCAACTACTGAGAAACGCTGCCAAAAATCAGGGGTCCGGCCGTTATGCCCCCATTCCGGGTTGCCCCCGGCCGGTATGCCCCCACATTGAAAAATTTCAATTTGGGGGCATACCGGCCGGGGGCAACCCGGAATGGGGGCATAACGGCCGGACCCAAAATCAGTAGGCTTTTAAAGTACTTAAATATCTATTAGATGTTGTTTAGTGTGTTGTATTAGAACGATTTAATAACAATCGTTTTGTAACTTCTCAATCGGCTATTATCTTCTAAGTCTCCGGACACCTGAACTGTCTTCGATGCATCACGAATTTAATCTTAATGATTAGAAGGAGTAGGGAAGTTAGAATGTCCATTAAAGTTTTCCTACACTTTGGATGTCCTTACTTTTTGTTTCGAATCAAGAAAAACAGGTAAAAATAGATTTAAATCTTGGTAAATCTATATATATAAAAATGAAACCCGTTTTCCGTTGTCACGACATCACGTGTGAACGGCTGGACCGATTTCGCTAATTATTTTTTTTAAATATTCCTTTAAGTACGAGGATGGTTCTTACGCGGAGAAAAATTTAAAAATAAGAAAATTTAGAAAGCGAAGATGTGCCGAAAACCGGTTTTAGATACCTATTATTTATTATTGGTTATATTCGGTAGGTCTGAGACCCGGTAGATGGCACTGCTTTACCGGGCAGAACGACGTCTGCCGGATCCGCTAGTTCACGATAAGTTCGTCGACGGCCTAGGTACGTATCTAATAATTGGTTACTCAATAATGTGGTATTCATATGATTATGATAGCCATTCCCTTTCACTTTAACAGACAAGTTTACAATTAAAGTAATTGTTCGTAATGCCCTTAATAACATGGTATCGCCAGTTGAACTACCTTATTGACCTCGCAGTCAATGCATGAGCCAGGAGCCATTCATGAATAAATGTTCTGCCTCTTTCCAACACGCGTGTTTGTAACATGTAAGAAAAGGATGAAAGAGTCAATGAGAGTCAATTAACAATGATTCTTAATTGGATTCGCCGTAGTCTGGTGTGTGAAAGAATACTGTTAGTTATAAATAGTCTGTGGATTACAGTGCGTTTCATTTAGAGTCACTCTAACCTAAATGTTGGCTTTCCTGAATTATAAACAACTAGTTTTCCGCCCGCGGCTTCGCCCGCGGATGTTGGTTATCGCGCTAGACCATTAATCCCTTTTTTCGCAGTCGGATAAAACTATCCTTTACCGGGTCTCGAACAATCTCCATACAAAATTAGTTCAGTAGTGTAAGAGTGTAAGCAACATTTTGAAATCGTCAAGCGCCTATAGGTATATCCATAAATCAATAGGCGTTTCTTAAAAATACTACGGCTCTTAGACCATACTTATAAGAAATGAAATTTAAATTTCGAATTCTAATCGTAGCAAAACATGTCATTGTGTCAAAATAAAAAGTAATTTAGATCAAAATTACGAAGGAGTTATGATATCAACTTTGAAGAAAATCACCCTCAGAATAATTTCTCAGGCTTTGCCCGCTTAGTATTAGGATGAAAATAATAAAAATAGAAAAAATAAAAAACACGTGTTTCATTATTTTTTTTGAGCTTTATTTCTACCAAATTTGAAGGAAATCGGACCAAGGACTAAACAGTAATGGAATATTTAATTTTTCCAAATAAACTCATTTAACACCCCCACAGGGGGTAGTTTTGGAAAAATAAAAAACACGTGTTTCATGATTTCTTTTAAGGTATATGTGTGCCAAATTTGGAGTGAATCGGACTTAAGGCTATACAGATCCAGAGAAACTTTAATTTTTACCAATAAATCTCATTTTCCACACCTCATGGGGGTAATTATGGAAAAATAAAAAACCCGTATCTCATTATTTGTCTTAAGGTTTATGTGTACCGAATTTTAGATGAATAGGACCAAGGAATAAAAAGTTGCATACAAACTTTACCCCTCTATTTAACCCTTTTAGGGGATGATTTTTGAAAATATTGTTAGCCTATGTCCGATTCTAGGGTATACACTACCTACGTTTCAAATTTCAATAAAATCGGTTGAGCGGTTATGGAGATACGCGGTAACAAACCTTCACACACACACACACACACTTACTTTCGCATTTATAATATTAGTAGGATTAATTAAATAGATCTGTTTAGCCAACATAAAACTGGAAGTAAATACACATACCTAATGTAAAATTAAAACGTATCAGATGTGCAATAAAATACAAAATGCAACTGTATGAAACAACTACACAATCAACGGGTCACTTCGCACGGGTCCAATATTTTGCACTTTAATATAAAAATCTTCTTTAAAAAATTTCTAACTAATAGGGTAACTGCATGGAAATCTTTGGAAATTCAAATACCCAAAGTTGAAAACCATTTGTTCTTAGCTTTCAATACCTTTTGCTAATAAGTTGGCTAACGTGAAAGCTGCTGCTGCTAAGAACTAAAAAATTATTGGCGCGAAATTCAAGGAAGCATTTATTTTCAAAATACCTATAAATGATATCCTAGTATTCATAAACGTCATACAAGATCATTATAGCTAAAATGTATTTCTTTTTATTCATGCAACATTAACAATTTGGGAGTATAGGTACAATATAAAGAAAAATTTAAAAGATATTACCAGAAAAAAATCCTACGCGCAAACTTAGCCTAAAAGTAAATATAAAATAGAATAGAATTTTTATAAGTTTTATGTTGCTAAAATATTATATTGTTTTTGTCTGACATCTTGACATTAATACTAGTAAGAAAGAGACAAAGTCCTTTTTAACTAAAGAATCTTAAAAGATTTTAGAATAAAACCGCTTTACAGTCTAAAAATAAATAAAGGTAAAAAAAGGGTGTTTAAAGAAATAGTTTTTTGAATTTTAAGTATAGAAACTCTTTGTATTATACTCTAATTAATATAAATTAATCAATTGCAAATTATATTATTGTTGTTTCGACTTCTTATTCAGGTCATTTACCTTAATTAGCCGAGATTGATACTTAGGTACAACTTAATAATTAACAATACATATTAAAATATTCCAAAGAAACAAAGGTATTAACATATTTAATAATATCTATTACCTAAGGAGTTTTAGCGGTTGGTTTACCTTATCCCTAAAGAGTTAATTTTAGCCTTTTAAAGCAAAACAACAAATAGGTACCTACTTTGTTGTTAGATTCTGGGGTAATCCAGTTTTATTTTAATGCCGGATTAATTTATTAAATTTATTAGGTACATCAGTTGGTAATAATTAATAGGTTAATATGTTTATACAGAATGTAGGTACCTAAGTTATTGTATTTTTGTTCTGGTATTTCAAAAACTAAAACTGATTTAAATAACGTTTTAACTAATTGCATTATCACTAAGTACCTAAACAACTATGTTGACGTTGGTACCTACATACGAAGACACGACAAGATTATTTTGCACTCAAAGCAAAGCGGGGGTGACAGCTAGTATTTAATATATTGTAATGACTAGAGAGAGAATGTAGAGCAGCGGTAGAGCAGCGGTACGGGACTCGCTCGAAGAACTAATCATTCGAGGACATGCTACATCCACCAACCCGCACTTGGCCAGCGTGTGTGGATTAAGGCCTAAACTCTTTCAACTCGTAAGATGGTTGAGAGAAGACCCGTGCCCAGCAGTTAGACACGAGCCACTAAGAAGGGTAAAAGTGAAAACTGTCACTAAATACGTAAACAATTAACTTGACGATTGTACGAGTACACGACAAAAATTATATTGCACTCAAAGAAAGCGGGGATGACAGTTACTATTTAATAAATTGTAATATCTATTGAAATAAAATTGAAGTGTACACCCGTGAACATGAAGTCTGAAAAGACTTTGAAACGTCGGGATCTAAAATCTAAAATAAACCGCTATAAAATCCGTTAAAAAGTAATTTTATTTCAATGTGTGATATTCGCGTAAATCTAAGACAATACTTTGTAATATCTACCTACTATGATGATAGAGTCATTTAAGAATTTTTCTATACCTTCTCAAAACGTGGTTTATCTATTCTATACAATAAGTAGGTACCTACTAGTGATGTCATATCGACTTAGATCATTTGTAGGCGCCAGTGTCCATGTCTAGCTATGCTTTTCAAATAATAGCACTGGAAATCCGCCATCTTGGGACGGAATGCGCAACAACTTCACATTTTTCAGTACGGTGGGCAAAAATGTGTTTGATATACTAATAATCACATCTAGATTGAAAATGTATTAAAATGTGTATGTCTTATTACCGTTCCAGTGAAATTGGAAAATACATGTAAGGACTTAAAACATTTAACACAGGAACTGCCAGTTTTTCGAGACAAGCGCGGTAACTACTACTACTACGTACAACACACTTTTACATGCTCACGCACACTTACAAAAAGTTTAAACTTCTTTACATATGCCACACGCAAATAAAAGCTACAGACAAACACAAACATGAACAGTTTACGTACACAAACTGTTCATGTACGTCGGTAGGGGAACGCGTGCGCATATGAGTTGCTATGTTAAATGTTCTAAGTGCAAGGAATCACGTTGCACTTTGTGTTGCATTACGCATAACTGCAACTTACTAATACATGCAATAAGTAGAGTCGTGTGTTTAGTAATGTTGATTACTTAATGCAGTCAATGCGCATACTTCCATGCTAAAAATAAACTCAAAAGTAAGTATCTGTTGGTAAGTATGTAGGTACCCGATAGGGTTTTGGTTTTCGATTCTACTTAGGCGCGCTCTAGAACTTGAGAAGTTTAGATTCGTTTTAATCGTGAAAATGACACAGGGTACATCAAAATTTAAAAAAAGACTATAATTTTTGGTTCCAAATTCTATCATTCCAGTTCTTTATTAAAAGCTTCTAAATAACTTCACGTGTATGTACGTATTTCCTGGAATCTTGCAATCAATATATCACCCACATCCACCAAAGCTATCGAGCCGAAATTTTGCATATTGATTACACATACATACACATTTAGTTTTGATGACAACGCAAGATTTTATAAATGCCGTCATTTTGAATCCAATATGGCGGATGGCACAAAATGGCCACTTATCGTTTATATTACAACTCCTACAACATGAAAGAGCTTGAAAACAGAAATAAAATTAATAAAAAAAATATATATTTAATTTATAAACGTTTTTTTCAAATAAGAATAATTAGATATTATTACGATTAAACTGCACTGCACACACATTCAGACATTTTGATCGAGTATGCCGGATTCCTCACGATGTTTTCCTTCACCGATGTTGAGCAGTGGATGTAACAATTTACACAAAGATGTGTGGGCACGACCGGGAATCGAACACGCGCCCTTGTATTTCGCCCGCTGCGCCACTGCTACTACACATAATGAAAACTTAGCACATCAAAAAATCTAAACAGATTAAAAATATAAATAAAAATATAGAAAATGCTGATTCAGAATGTCTTGTTTCAAGTATAGAGCCTCTCCGGTTTAGGTAACGGGGTTTCGATTGCTACCTACATTAAATAAATCATCACAGCACTGTTCAGAGTAGTATTATATTATCTGTGGTGCAGAGCATCATTCACACCTTTTGAGTAAACTAGACCAAGTAGGTAGTAACACAAGCCACATGAAAGCCCTTTTGATCTGGTTGTGAAAATAAGTTGCCTTGTTTCCTAACATCGATTTACACTGCGGTGAAATGAAATTCTGTACTTACTGCTTTTGATACGTAATTTTAAGATGACATCATTTGCAAGTTAAATAGATTTATGAGTAAAATATTTATACTGACTTGCACCATACTTATACAAATTATATTTTCGGGCACAACTTCGTCACATTTTCGTCACAACTGTGTCACACAGACGGATCTAAATTTGAAGTCGGTTTATTTTTAATCAACTTCTGAAAAATGTGGAGGTTCTATGTTCGTTGTGATATTCGCGTAAATTTAAGAAAATACAATGCATGTTTTTTTTAACAATGTTTAACGAATGTGCTAAATTTACGATTATACAGTAAAAATATATATTTTAAATATTTTTTTTTATTTTGTTAACGCAATATTTAAGAAATTGATATTTTTTAAGAATTGATTTATATTTCAAATATATATTTTTTTCATTTTGTTAACACAATTTTCAAGAAATTGTGTTTAAAAGTGCATAAATTATTGACCTCATAGTTTGTACGAAAACCCGATTTAGGAAAATTTTAATGAAAACGTTTGGAGGATCGAATATATAAATACTACCTTTTACTAAATTTGAATAAATCTAAATCTATATTATCAATATGGAAAACTATCATAAAAAGAAATCCATCAACAGCTTCAATTCACATCAAAAACAAATAAAAATATGCACCGAGGCGGTTGTAAAATTGTAAATATTTTCAACTTCCTATTATAGGATTGAGTTGTTTGTTTGCATTATAAAAAGTAATGCAGGAAGTAGTGGGTAATGGTTAGACCACCATTAACATTAACGTACCTTGCTATTAGTAAGCTGGTTCCGTAGACGATTGCACTGGTTCATTTAATTTATTTTTCGACTTAACTAGCCAAACCTAAAAATGCAGTTATAAGCATAAATAGAAATACAACACTTAAACATAAATATAACTTAAGTAACATAATAACTCTCTCGGTGGTTGATTGATAAAGATATTGGTAAAGATTTGATAAAACACAGGTCCTTGTCAAAGAAAACCGGTTCCTACCAAGAATGATCCGCGAAGCTATTGAAATTAAAAAACATCCTAATTTTAACAGAGAAAATGGTTGGAATATACCACCAGCTTGGGACCCAGTGCTTAATTTACTTGTACCAAAACCCAAGCAAAATCAACTCAGAATTCAAGACACTGTGAGCTCAGTTTGCTTAAATCGGAACGCAACTTAAATATTAATGTTTCAAGGTAGTCAGTAATAATTGTGATTAATATTTTTGGACGTCAAATATCTCAGTCCACCCGTGAACATGAAGTCTGAAAAGACTTTGAAACGTCGGGATCTAAAATCTAAAATAAACCGCGATAAAATCCGTTAAAAAGTAGTTTTATTTCAATGTGTGATATTCTCGTAAATCTAAGACAATACTAAGCAACTCGAAGTTTGGAAATGTGCCCGATGAACGGCAATAAAAAAAAAACATATGAAAAATGTAGTACTAGAAATAGAATAAAATGGATGGGAAACAGTATAGGTAAAATACTGATACTGTACATTAACGTATACTTAGACACACAAATGATCATGCAACGCACATAAAAATAATTAGACCGAACAATAGTACAAATGCGAGTAAATTAATCAACTAGAAATGTTTACGTTTTTCTCGAACAAGTAGCTCAGTAGTACCGATTTTCTTGTTTAATAACTAAATTAAACTAACTTAGAGAATCGCTGTCGTTTACTAGCAGGGAGCGCAAACTTTTGTTTGACATCTCTAACGTACTTCATAGCTATATCCGTCCCATATTAAGGGAAACAAACTAGGGCGTATAGTAATACACCCTCACTTTAAAGACACTTTAATAAATTTTCGACAATAAACACAGTTTGACGTTTTCGGTTTAAAGATCATTTATTTCTCAAAGAACATTACATTGTTCACTTAAAGAGAAACTTTGCTTACAACAAATTTCTGTTAAACCTTGCCTGCCCTTTTGAAAAAAGAAAAAGTATATATCTATATAGATATATATTAGAAATACCTATTTAAATATATATTGAGCTTAAAAAAGTAATAAATGGGTATATGTTATGTATTAGGGAGGCAACGTTTATTACAAGGCGTTAAATTAACACGATAAGTAAATTATTACATAAAACATTTCTTCAAATTATTAATTATTTAAAACATAATGCTTTAATCGTTTTTTTTCACAGCTTCATTCTTTTCTTTCAGTAAAATGTAGAGATTCTCTTATTTTAATTTAGATATTAAACAAGAGAATCGGTACTAGTGTCATTGTTGTGAATATAGACATTTATGGAAAAAATCCCATGGCAAAGGAATGTGAGAGTGAATGTTTGTTACAAGTGAAATTATTGTGGCAAAGTAGTATTTCAATTATGCTATACTTAGCCCACGACTTTGTTTTAGAACTGGATCTAGAAATATTTTTAAATTCGTCAGCAATCCTCCTCCTATGATGGCCACCTCTCTCTATCCTGTGCTATTTGCCACCACTTTGGGCCAGCGAATTATTATTTCATCCTCTCATCGTGGGAAAGGGCCTTCCTCTCTTTTCTTTTCGATTGGGGCCTCTCCAAACGGTGGTATTGTAGGTCCATGTTTTGTCTTTAAGCCGAGCTATGTGACCAGCCCATTTCCCAGACTGTATTTGTGTAAAATTTTATCAACATATGTTTTGCGTATATCAGCTTTTTAAACATACATCATTAACCCTTTCGCATGTGGGTTGTAATACCTACTTTTAGTAGGTGTAAAATATTTAGGAATATATAAAAGTAGAGACCATGTTATATCCTGCATTACAGTTGTTACAAGAGACGTCAAGAATTGATAAAATTACTTATTTTTATGGCTTTTGTAGCCAATCGCCACAATTCTGCCAGTGTCCGTCAGTGCGAAATCACAGATAAGAGTAGAGATATGGAATATGATGTGCTATGGATGGAGACACGTGAAAGATTAATTACAATTTTATCTTATTGATTTCGAAAAATTTACATAGTATACGGATAACTGCACTTAAATCTGTATCGGTATCACAGGTCTAAACAAAACTTTGTGGTGATTTGTGACAACAGAATTGCGACCATGTTCTTATTTTTAAATTAGTTTTTTTTTTATAGATGGGACTTCAATTTAATGTAAACAAAACGGTAAATAACAATAAATAATAGATAAGTATTTATATTTCTAATCTTTTCAACAAGTCTTTCGTTAACTTAATTACTTGCAAACAGTTTTCAAGTTCTTTATCAAAACAATCAGTGCGTTACATATCTACAGTTATTTTCCGAGATACGTTAATTATTTTTATTATTCGTACACACATAATAACTAGTATGATAACCTGTTATTTCCACACATGCAACTGTTATTTAAAACATTTCTTGCACTTCATTATTTGCAAAAACATTATTAAGTCTTTAACTGATTCAGTCAATAAAAATACCATACATACGTTTAGAAGAATAATAATGTTACAAATTATAATTTAACTATCAATGAAAATGAACTCTAATTTGGGTAAGGTGGAAATTAGAACGAATATTATATCTCATTACAGAAACGCAAAAAGACACGTATAAAAGGAAGTGACATTATTTACACTGCATACAATACGTTATGGAAACATTTACATAAATGATTGTAGCACAGAGATTGCTACTTAGTATGCGAAGCTTAGTCTTAAGCCGTAATAATAGGTATACCTAAGTACCTAGTAGGTGATTTTTTTTAGGTACTAAGTCATTTTAGGTCAAAACATTAATTAAATCTCTTAAAGAACTATTTAACCACAGATAAAAGTAATGTAAGACTATTCGTCACTAATATCCATATCGCTTGAACTGTCTGTGCAGCTTGAGGAGTCAGAATCTTGGCGATAGGCGATACGCGAGTTAAACGGACGGTCTATCTATAGTTGTCAATATGAAAAAAGATTTCAAAATCTTCAAAATCAGAACGCAAAAAATGTAAAAAATATTTTACGGATTCCATTTTTAAATCACTTTATCCTAATTGCTAGCTTTTTATGTTCTTTTTGTCAAACGTTTAATGTTTATGTACATTAAACGTTTTATGTTTTTTCGAATGAATATTTTAATATCCATTTAAAAAAACATTAGACAATTTATATAGTATTCGGTTGAAAACATTAAGTTGTGTATTATTCTTATATTCATAAACGTCTTTAAAGGCTCATTATAGCTAAAATAGGTTTATAATGCGTTAAATTCGTTTGTATTTGTCTGCCAGTCTAGTAAGAAAGTGACAAAGTCCATTTTAACTAAAGAGTTTTATAAGATTTTTATGAATAAAACCGTTATTATATTAATTCTTAAATTATTCTTTTGCTGTCATTATTTTACAGTTTAATAGGAATCTCTACTCGTAATTACCTTAGGGAACCCTAAATATGTGTCGAGGACTCTTGCCTTTTAATTATACATTCATATCAAGACTACCTACTTGCAATATAACCTCAGTCTTACATAACGAATGCAAGCCATCGTCCGCACTCGTGCCCATATAGGAATCGAACCTTGCTTGGCGTCCGTCCGTCTGACAGGCCTACGTGACAAACGGCAGTACTTGTTATTGTTTTTCTACTTGGCTTATTGATTTATTATCACGATACATATTAGGCACTGAAATAAGGTGCCATGTTTATTAGTATGTAAGTTCTTAGTTCTTGCTTACTTTTGTAAGTAGGTGGACCAAAAATCGCCGATCATATTAGGTCTAAACTTTAGCAAAAGTAATTCTAAATATTTCTAAGTTACCTACTTAGAAATATTTATTATATTACCTATATCACTTATATTTTTTGTAAGTCGAAGCAAGTCTTTTTTATAAAATAAATGTAATGCAACAAATATAATATAGATTTATGTGCATTTTAACATAATACTCGTATCTTGACAGTCAGAAAAATTCGTCCAAGCGAATGTCAATTGACGTCACTCCTAGGTACCAAAATTTTATACAGAAGTATGACATAGCGCACTCCAACTGAATATCTGTAATGCTTTACATCTTAATATTGTTTTATTACAATAATAAGGGAAAAAATGCGTTTTTTTACATTTGTTATAGTTAGGTAACCCTTTTTTATAATACGATTTTTCATACCTTGTCGTCATCCCCTTTGACGGGCCGGTGGCTTGGTCGGTAAGATACCTTACATGCTTTTCACGCCGCAGGTTGTGGGTTTGCTTCCCACCCGAGATAAACATTAGTGATGAACATTTGTGTTTGTGTCGAGTCTGGGTGTTAATATCTATCTTAAGCATATATTTACAAAAAATAAGTATTATATGTATAGTATATACCACTTATCTGGTTTCCATAACACTAGCTCTGCTTAGCTTGGGACCAGATGACCGTGTGTGTTAATGTTCTAAGATATTTATTTATTTATTATTTATTGATCCCTATTTTTGCATAACTCCAAGCTACGCAAATCTTAAATGAAACTGTGGTGGGGAAAACCACGGGCAAGGAACAGATTAAAATTAAATCCACTTCTGAGAAAGGAAGACAACAAAAAAGTAATAAATGCTTCTCGAAATCTGTAACTATAATCTGTGGTGAAGATCGCTGCATATGGAGTGCAAATGTCAAATGAAGATGGGCACTGACAACCCTTATTTATAGCACAATGCAACATTCAAATGTTTATTTCTGTTCTGAGGCACTAATACAGTTACTGAGCGCGTTATGTTAGTTAAACTTAGTTAAAAGTAAAGGTTTTGACATTTAGATACACAAATATACATAAAAATGTCGTGTTATAGTAAGTTTTTATTTTTAATATATTATAGACCAATTTTTAAACAAACATCGTTCAAACAAAATGGCTTTCTTTTATTCTTTTGTAGTCAATCTTATAGGCAAGTTGTAGTACAACGCAAATAAAAAAAACTGAAGAGTTTCTTTGTTTCAGCTAATCTCTGGGACTACTGGAACGATTTGAAAAAAATTTGCATTGTTCGATATCTCATTTATTGATTACAAGAGACCCGCCCCAGCTTCGCACGGGTGCAATGTGTTATACTTATAAACCTACCTCTGGATCACTCTATCTATTAAAAAACCGCATCAAAATCCGTTGCGTAGTTTTAAAGATCTAAGCATACTTAAGGACACAGGGACAGAAAAAGCGACTTTGTTTTATACTATGTAGTAAAGGCTACTGCTGGGCACGAAATAAAATATATTTCTCGCAGGAAGAACCGCGGCGGAAAGGATATATAAAATATTATATAAGCTCCCACATATGGTGACTAATATTGCCAATGTCTATCAAGAGTTTTTAGAGGAGCTAGGAGAATTAGAACCATGAAAAATTGATAATTTATCTCTATCTAAAGATCTATAAAGAGGCTTTCTAAAAATATAATTACAAAATTATTAGGTAATGTCCCGACTGTAATTACCTCGGTGGTCCAGTAGTACGCGTAACCGCGAGGTCTCGAGTTCGATTCCCCGGTCGAGCAAAAAGACTACTTAGAGAATTTTTGTTACAACTTAATGTTTGGAACTATGCCCGATACACGACAGTAAACTCGCCCCCTATAACGTATGGGACCTGAGTATTATCCACCTGACTCTGACTACATCTTCGGGTAAAACTTACAGGCGTGAAATGTTAACGTCCCGAAATAACTTTTACCAAAGATAAAAAAACATACAATTTAATTAATAATTAAGTAACGTAAAAATGTGAACACACCGGCTACACATCAACCTTTACATTTCCAGTATAAGCTGACCTCTTGTTTTAGGAAAATTCTATACAATGTGAGATTAGCTTATACTGGAAATGTACAGCGTGATGTGTACCTATTTTCGAAATTCTGATAAATCCATGTCTTTCAAAAAGTATTTGGTAAAAACTAAAAACATAAAATCACAAATCACCTAATGATAGTTAAGTATTGTAGTATTTTGACCTGCAAAGTTTACATCACAGCATAGAAAAGATATGAACGCAAAAACTAACATACCTACGTATTTTTTAAGTAAAGGGGTAGATAAACGGTCTTATTCATTTCGTCTCTTTCCTACTAATGTAAATGTTTAGATGACAGACAGCGACAAACGAATTATAAATATATTTTTGCTAAAATGAGATTCTAAGACTGTTATGAATACGGGGGTACCTAAATCTCTATAGCGACGCGACACCTTGGAATGAAAAACTAGTAAGTGTAAAAGAAGTAAATTTTTAGGACGGAGAAAATACTGTAAAATTTTGTACCGCATCTTTTATATTTTTTTATTGTTGAATATTGAAATTTAAATAGCTTTTATAGTCATAACTGTTCGATATGATTGTCGATTATTTCTTTCTAGAAACGCAACAAAATAAATTTGAGCAAAAATGCATTTACGAGGTTATTACTTTTAGGCGTCGATATTCTAGCTCATAATATAAACAAACAAACCCATGACTCCATAGCATTCTATTTATATATCGGATTGGCTATAACCACGCATTTCTCGTCAGACAATGAGACTGTTTATTCCATTTACGCTTCTACGTCGATAACCCAGACAAAAACATCAAAGCATTCGTAGACAGTGATATTTCAGTAACCAGAATCCCGATTTTCGCCTTAGACATTTATCTAGAACTCGACATATGTCGAAAAAATGACAAATATCGATTGAAAACTAATTTTCGTATGCTCAGAATGTCAAGAGATAAGTCTACGCTCAACGCAGTAGTCTATAGCAAGCAATCGACATCGTAATTGACTGGCCTGGAGACGTTGTGGTTAGTGACCCTGACTGCTACGCCGAAGGTTGTGGGTCGATTCCCACCCAGGACAAATCTTGTTGTGAGATGAGCACGATTATTTATTCTGTGTCTGGGCGTAATTTATCTATAATTAGTATGTAATTATAAAAAAAAAGTGTTATATCCGTCGCTAGTATCCATAACACAAGTAAATATAATTGCTTAATTGGGGGCTAGATGGCGCTGTGTGTATGTGTGAAAATATTATTAAAATACTTTTATTATTAATTATGTCGATTTCATTAATTCACAATCGATATTCGCCATTTATTTTGACACATGTCGAGTTCGGGATAAGTATGCTTAAAACGCAAAAATTTATGAAAGATCGACTATGACAAAATGTATGGGATTGACATTCATTTTCAAAATGTCAAGTGACAATCCTACCTCCATACTATACATTTTGTTCTATTCGAACTTTAAACTGAAATTTTAAAGTACATACTTATATTTTTTCTAGAAGCTTAGAACAGATAAAAAAACGTGTTACAGTCATTCATTGCACGACAGGAAAAGAAATCGGACTATTTTTATGTAGATCCACTTCTCAAAAAAATTAAATTATTTACACTTCATCCTTTTATCACTTTAGATATTAAAAACAAACTATGATTCATCCCAATAATAAATACTCTCCCATATCTCTACCTTCAGCCATCATGAATTGTGTTCGCGACAGACTTAGTGTTTGCGATAGACTTAGACTGTGCCAGACATTATTATCAGAAAGTTAATTGTTATCAGTTATCAGTAGGTTTACTGTAATCAGTAAGTTTATTGTTATCAGTAGTTTTTGGTGTTATCAGTAAATTCAGTATTGAAAAATGTGATAGTGCATATCGTAGAACATTTTAACAGTTTTCTTAGAAATAATTTTGTTGTTAAAAATGTAAAAAAATGTAGGTACTTATATAAAATAAGTACCTTCATCTCGCTAATGTTAATAATAGATTTTGTATTTTCCAAAATCATTAAATATAGTAAAAACAAGTTATAATTAAACAGTATAAGCAGTATGTAATGTATTTTCAGGTAATTTTATAGTAAAATTGTAAAATGTTAAAATTTGTAAGAAAGTTGTATGACGTTGTTAGAAAGTCCGCTATAACTTTGTAAGTTTTAATAAATGAATTATAGTTTTGTGTTTAATTTGTACCTAGATAGGCTATCTATCAATAGGTAGGAGATAGTGAACCTAGGTCTTAGGGTTTGGCAAGTATAACGAGTGAAAGTACTAACTGCACCAAAAGTGCCTAGATTTTGCAGACATTTCTCGTTATACTTGCGAAACCTAGGAACTTAGGTTCAAAACTTTAGGCTTCCTAGATAGAGGGTTAGGTAGGCTTGCTAATAGTGTTTACCGTATAGATCTAGCCCTAATAGTTTAATAGCTAGGAACCAAAATGTATAGTTTTTAAAATGAAATTAAAGTTAACACAGGAGAGGTTACTGCGGTCGTCGTTACGGTAAAGTTTCGAAGTAGCTAAGCGTACCGCACTATTCGGCGGGCGTAGCACGGCGTAATTGCGATCTACCACTGCAGCAAAAGTAATGATCAAGCAGTAATCTCAAGTGTGTGCGTATGTTGTCAAGTCGGTGTTTCATTTAGTGTCCCGGTGGCTTTCCCGTAGCGGATAGGAGAACAAGGCAGTAGTGGGCAGTATTCCAGGGAGTATAAATCGACGACACGAGGTCTATGAACACGTAGGTGTTCAGGGCGTCAGCTAGATTTTCATATATTGAATTTTTCCAGCCCGTCCGGAACATTTGCTGGTCCTCACCGAGCCGGATCAAGACTTCGTGGACGTCACTACAGGAAGAAAACCTGGAATTTTTCTGTCCTATTTCATTAAGCTTTGTCAATTTGTTATACAAGAAGATTCAAGATGCCGATAACAACGAGGTCCAAAGGGAAGGCACCCGAAGCGTGGACGGTAGAGGTACGGGAAGGCCCGTCAAGCGCAGCCGCGCTACGTCACGAGGCCCCTCCACGCTCGCCGTCGGTGGCAGAAGACGCGGTCAGTACCCAGCCGGCTCCGCCCACACAGCCACGCTTATCGGCGGTCCGTGAACACGAAGACAAACAAAGCACAGATTGCGGTTCGGAACAGATAGTGCGACCCGCCACCGACACACACGCGCATACTGAGATAGGACAGGGAAATAGAAAACGTAGACCAGACGCTTCAGTGACGTCGACGCGATCCAATAGAAAAGTTTTGAAGGCTCGTGAAGACTTACTGAGGATCCAGCTACAGTTAGCACAGATAGCTTTACAGAAGGCTGAGGAGGAAGCTGACTCTGATTACGATGAGGACGGACATTCGAAAGCTGACTACGTCCGCTCATGGTTGGAAGAGGCACCGGAACCACAGCCCGACCCCACAGAAGCCACCGGGAGGAACACCGACTTGGCCGCGCACCCCCAGGGGGGGGTCACAGGGGGACCACAGATGGCAGATGTACCTGCCAGGGTTTTAACAGGAGATGCACCTTTGAAGAAGGGACCGTCTCAACAGGGAGGAAGTTCACTGACGCCGTTCATCACCGAACTCACCTCCGCCATCGCCGCGCTCGCTGAAAAGAAGCCGTCTGATGTGACAGTGCTGCCTCACCCAGCGGTTTCAAAAGTCGTGATGACTTTACCGACGTTCGACGGGGCGCACACAGAGTGGTTATCGTTCAGAGCGATATACGACACCACAAGAAAATATTTCAACGACGTGGAGAACACAGCGAGACTTAGAAAAAGTCTCAAAGGAAGAGCGCTAGAAACAGTTAATTCGGAGCTGATCGGGAACGCGCAGCCTGATGAAATCATGAAGGAACTGGAACTTCAGTTTGGAAGACCGGACTCAATCGCTCAAGCAGAAACAGACAAGTTGCGAAGCATGCCGCGCTGCGGCGAAGCGCCGAAGGACATCTGTTCGTTCGCTAGCAAGGTAAGAAGCAGTGTTGTTACCTTACGTGCTTTGAAGAAAGAACATTACCTGATTAACGCCGAGCTGCTGCGTATCCTGACTGAGAAGCTACCGAACTCGCTACGCGTTCAGTGGTACCGAGAATACATAGAAAAGTATCAAGCGAAACCGGACCTCGGCTGTTTCAGTGAGTTTATCAGTGAGCAAGCGCGCTACTGCAGTGCTTTTGCCCCGGCCGAACAGACAGCTCAGCCAGCACGCCGCGTGGTACAAAGGACGCACGCCGCAACTGAAAAACACACTGCGATATGGGAAACAGTTCCAGCCTCAAGCATGAAGTGCCGCATTTGTTCACAAGACGGACATTATGCTTCAGAATGCGCAACTTTCAGGAAGGGAAGCTCTGACAAACGGTGGGAGCTTGCGAAGAAACACGGCCTTTGTTTTCGGTGTCTACGCGCGCGCCGCCAGGGACATACGTGCAAGCCCAAGAAGTGTGGAATAGAAGGTTGAACGGCCACGCATAACACCTTGTTGCACTACGAGAGGAAGGCAGAGGCATCGAAAACAGAGACGCAAGAAACAGTGGCTAGTTCCAGTTTACAAGCTAACTCGCAAGCTTACCTCAAGATCGTTCCTGTACGATTGATCGGACCGGCGGGAGAAGTACCTACTTTTGCGCTGTTGGACGATGGATCAACCGTCTCCCTCATAGACGAAGACATAGCCAACCAGGTCGGAGCAGAGGGGCAGATAGATCCGTTCACCATCCGAGCCATCGGTGATACCACCATAGAGATGCCCACATCACGCAGAATTGAGCTCCAGTTGGCGGGTACTACAGGGAGAGAGTCCACCTTATGCGCGCGCACAGTACCAGCTTTGAACTTAACACCGCAACGCGTAAGCGCAAAGGATATCTCTGACTGCAAGCACTTAGAAGATATCAAGACCGATCTTATCTATGACGTTGGCATCCCGAAGATACTTATAGGACAGGATAACTGGCACCTTCTGGTTGCGAGCGTCATACGAAGAGGACCGAGACATCAGCCTATAGCATCGCTCACCACTTTAGGATGGACTCTGCACGGTGCGCACGCAAGAAACACAGTTCGTACAGTACATTTTGTTCACCAGATGTCTGCACCACAGAGCATAGAAAATATAGACAAGCAACTGAAGGAATATTTCGCTTTGGAATCGCTTGTAATAAACCCACGTCGTCCGAACTCAGATCCGGAGCAGCAAGCCGAGGATATTTTACAGAAAAATACAGTACAGTTAGAAGACGGACACATTGAAACCGCGCTTCTATGGAAAACAGAAAATTTCGTTATGCCTGATAGTTATGAAAATGCCTTGAAAAGGCTCACCACAATAGAAAGGAAGCTTGACCGGAACCCGGGACTCAAGTTGAAGTACACAGAACAGATGAACCTCTTAATAGAAAAGGGATACGCAGAAGAGGCTCCGCTTGAAGGTACGAAAGGCAGAACCTGGTACCTACCGCACTTTGATGTCCACAACCCGTTGAAGCCAGAGAAACTTCGCATAGTTCACGACGCAGCAGCCAAAAGCAGAGGGAAGTCGCTGAATGACTATCTGCTTACAGGACCGGACTTACTTCAGTCATTACCGGGCGTTATGATGAGATTTCGCCGCCACCCGGTAGCCGTGACAGCTGACATTTCAGAGATGTTCATGCAAGTACGCATCAAGCCTGATGACAGGGACGCATTGCGATACCTATGGAGAGGCGACCGAAGAGATGGCGCACCCAGAGAATACCGTATGAAGGCGACCATCTTCGGCGCAGCTAGCTCACCATGTACTGCGATATTCGCCAAAAACTGGAACGCAAGAAGGCACGCCGAACAGTACCCAGAGGCAGTAGATGCGATAGTAAATAATCACTACATGGATGACTACCTAGACAGCTTTCCGGACGAAAAACAGGCGTCACAAGTAGCGAAGCAAGTTCGTGACATACACCGAGAAGCATGTTTCGAACTTAGAAAGTGGGTGTCAAACTCAAAAACAGTTTTAGAAGACATAGAACCGACCGAACATCGTGGAGAAACCGTCTCTATCGCCGGCAAGGGTCACGGAGAGAAAATACTCGGACTTATTTGGCAGCCGAGTACCGACGAACTAAGCTTCAACCTCAAGCTCGCTCGTCTGCCCGTGGACATCTTGCAAAAACCTACGCCAACAAAGAGGGAAGCACTCAAGATAGTTATGTCGCTATACGACCCACTAGGACTTGTCTCACCAGTCACCGTTCGAGCCAAACAAATACTACAGGAAGCTTGGCGGCTGGGGATAGACTGGGACGAAAAACTCTCAGAAAATCTTGCCCACCAGTGGACTCAGTGGACACCGCACTTAGAAAATTTGAAGGCAGTCAAAGTACCAAGATGTTACCCGGGATACAGCGCAGCCTACCAAATCCAGGCCCACATTTTTTCAGATGCGAGCTCTACCAGCTACGCAGCAGCAGGGTACTGGAGAGTGACCACTTCGGACGGACGAGTATATGTTTCGCTCGTCGTTGCGAAGGCAAGAGTAGCGCCGCTGAAAGTTACTTCGATCCCACGGTTGGAGCTACAAGCAGCTGTGATGGGTACGAGACTGGCCGCAGCTATGTTACACGAACATCGTGTGAAGCCCGAAGCCACTATTTTCTGGACAGACAGCAAGACAGTCTTAACTTGGATCAGAAACGGGTCCCGAGCGTACAAACCTTTTGTCGCGCACAGAATAGCGGCCATAGAAGATAGCAGCACAGTACAAGACTGGAAGTGGGTGCCTACCAAATTAAACATAGCAGACGTGGCGACACGCGAAGTACCGAGCAACTTCGACTCAAACCATGAGTGGTTCACCGGGCCTGAATTTTTGTATCAGGACCCGTCGTCTTGGCCTACAGAAAAAATAGTTATCTCTACACACACTGGAGAGGAACGTACCACTACAGTGACAGAAGACAGAGAGGTACAGAAAGTGTCAGAATCGATTCCTGACCCAGACAAATTTTCAAAATGGGAACGATTACTCCGCACAACCGCCCGAGTATTGCAGTTCATTACTCTGTGCAAAAATAGAAAATTTCAACAGCAAGTTTTGTACAAACGTACTAAGAAAAACTTGGAAAATGATCCAGATTGGCGTCGTGACAAGAAAAACACGAAAACACAGAACCAGCCTACGGGAGGTGCTAAGCTCCGCCCCGCGCCGGTGTCCCGACGATGCTTCGTGTTTCTCCCTGCAGAGCACCTTCACGACGCCGAGGACTTGCTTGTGAAGGCGGTACAAGCGACCTCCTTCGGCGCCGAACTCCGGGATCTCCGGCGCGGGAAGGAACTTGCCCGAGACAGCCGCTTGTACAAGTTGCCTATAGAATATAGTAACGGGATCATCACCCTGAGAAGTCGCATAGCAGCCACAGAAAACATAACAGAGAAAACAAAGAGACCACCTGTTTTGGACGGCGATCACAGAATAACACAGCTATACATAGATTGGACTCATAGAAGCTTGCATCACAGCGGGACAGAGCTTGTGATAAATGAAACTCGTCAACACTACTGGGTATTGCGCCTACGACCGATTACAAAAAAGGTAATCAATAGTTGTTTGCCGTGTCGTATACGCAAGGCGCAGCCACCTGTACCGGCCACTGGGAACCATCCAAAGGCACGATTAGCCCACCATCAGCGACCTTTTACCTTTACAGGCTTAGATTACTTTGGTCCGTTGTCTGTTACAGTGGGAAGAACGCACCAGAAGCGGTATGTGGCCCTATTCACATGCCTCACCTCCAGAGCCATTCACCTAGAGGTGGCCGCCAGCCTGAGCGCCGACTCCGCAATACTGGCGCTGCGGAGGTTCGCTGCGCGCCGCGGGTGCCCCTCCGAGATCTACTCGGACAACGGCACGAACATGCACGGCGCTGACAAAGAAATGCGCGACGCCGTGGCCGACGAGGCGAGCCGCAGGGGGATCCGCTGGCGATTCATAACACCGGCGGCGCCTTTCATGGGAGGCGCATGGGAGCGCTTAGTAAGGAGTGTAAAAAATACTCTGTTCACAGTACTTCACGACAAGCACCCGCACGAAGAGGTCCTGACAACTCTGCTGTGCGAGGCAGAGTATACAGTTAATAGTCGCCCACTTACACACGTCTCTGTTGACAGTGAGGAGGCGGAGGCGATCACCCCGAACCACATCCTGCTCGGGGGCACGGCACGCTTGCCGTCCCTGGGCCAGTTTGACGAGTCCGACTACGACAGCCGAAAGCACTGGCGGCGGGCCCAGATCCTCGCAGAGGTGTTCTGGCGCCGCTGGGTGCGCGAGTACCTGCCCGAGCTACAGTACCGGCGGGAGCCCCACGGGCGCGGTAACGCGCTCGCGGTGGGCGACCCGGTGCTCATCGCCGACGGCAATCTGCCCCGCAACACATGGCCGCGGGGGCGGATTGTCGCCGTCTACCCTGGCCCTGACGGCCAGGTACGCACCGCAGAGGTGCGCACACCGGCGGGAGTCCTCAAACGCCCCGCCAAGAAGCTGGTACCGCTACCCAAGTGACGAGGGTGGCGCTCACCGACGTCTGCAGCACCGCCTGGGCAACGACGGGTCGACGCGCTGCTGCACGGCGGGAGAAATGTTCGCGACAGACTTAGTGTTTGCGATAGACTTAGACTGTGCCAGACATTATTATCAGAAAGTTAATTGTTATCAGTTATCAGTAGGTTTACTGTAATCAGTAAGTTTATTGTTATCAGTAGTTTTTGGTGTTATCAGTAAATTCAGTATTGAAAAATGTGATAGTGCATATCGTAGAACATTTTAACAGTTTTCTTAGAAATAATTTTGTTGTTAAAAATGTAAAAAAATGTAGGTACTTATATAAAATAAGTACCTTCATCTCGCTAATGTTAATAATAGATTTTGTATTTTCCAAAATCATTAAATATAGTAAAAACAAGTTATAATTAAACAGTATAAGCAGTATGTAATGTATTTTCAGGTAATTTTATAGTAAAATTGTAAAATGTTAAAATTTGTAAGAAAGTTGTATGACGTTGTTAGAAAGTCCGCTATAACTTTGTAAGTTTTAATAAATGAATTATAGTTTTGTGTTTAATTTGTACCTAGATAGGCTATCTATCAATAGGTAGGAGATAGTGAACCTAGGTCTTAGGGTTTGGCAAGTATAACGAGTGAAAGTACTAACTGCACCAAAAGTGCCTAGATTTTGCAGACATTTCTCGTTATACTTGCGAAACCTAGGAACTTAGGTTCAAAACTTTAGGCTTCCTAGATAGAGGGTTAGGTAGGCTTGCTAATAGTGTTTACCGTATAGATCTAGCCCTAATAGTTTAATAGCTAGGAACCAAAATGTATAGTTTTTAAAATGAAATTAAAGTTAACACAGGAGAGGTTACTGCGGTCGTCGTTACGGTAAAGTTTCGAAGTAGCTAAGCGTACCGCACTATTCGGCGGGCGTAGCACGGCGTAATTGCGATCTACCACTGCAGCAAAAGTAATGATCAAGCAGTAATCTCAAGTGTGTGCGTATGTTGTCAAGTCGGTGTTTCATTTAGTGTCCCGGTGGCTTTCCCGTAGCGGATAGGAGAACAAGGCAGTAGTGGGCAGTATTCCAGGGAGTATAAATCGACGACACGAGGTCTATGAACACGTAGGTGTTCAGGGCGTCAGCTAGATTTTCATATATTGAATTTTTCCAGCCCGTCCGGAACAAATTGCGTCATTTTCTGACCACATTACAATAGTAGCAAGGTTCGAAAAAGGTTTGATAGTACTCTATGGTTGATGACGTAGGTTGTGGTTTGTGGGAGATAGACAACGCATTGATAAGCTTGCTCATCACAGCTGATGTTCTGGACTTTAAACTTCACGTTGTGTACTATCTATTAGGTGTTGAGTTTGTTAATGACCCACTTTAGTCATCCCTTACTGAAGGTACTTACTTTCTTTAGTTCTTTGTTAACTAGATTATTAACTTCATTATAGCATTTGTTGGGGGCGGCAATACGAGTTTGAAATGTGGAAATCTTTTTATATTAAAAGGTTATTTATTTAAAACAAAACGTACAATAATTTCCAAAAACAAAATGGCGTGTGTGACACAGCGAAATTTATTTTTTTCCGCACATTTTATGGCTGCGTTCTAAGACAGCGATGCGATCATAAACAGCATCACGCACGCCTGTATTATCCGAAGGTGTAGGCTGAGATTAATATCACCCACTTTTCATCGGTTATGTTTAGGTCGCATACGTAATAGGGGGCGAGCCTATTGAAGTTCAGCGAGCACAATTCCAATCATCAAACTACTACTAAGATTATCTAAGTACGTATATCAGAGAAATCTTTTTGCTCGACACGTAAATTGAAGTTATTCAGCGAATGCGCTTAATATTGTACCACCAGTAGGCTAATTCAGGTAATTCAGGTAACTAAATAAGTTCAATTGCAGGGCAGTTGCATTTAAGTTTCGATCAAAACAGCCCTTTTCGTATTGTCGTAGTTTTGACAACCGCTGTCAGATACGCTCGCGTCAAGTTCGCGTCACGCAAGCGCTTTAGCTTCTAGGTTATTTATGACAGGTACAAGAATACTATTTTGCACTAAGACGTAAACCTAATTACAACTGCAACGCAACTTGATCGGTGCGTCAAGATATTACGTGAATTAGTCAACTGGGTAGTAACCTTTTTTTTGACCTAACACTTCCTTGACAGTGGTGTAAAAACCTTGTTTAAAAAAGAATTATCAGTCACATAACTGTCCAATTCCATTATACATAAGCAACCTTTTTCGCAACAGTTACTTGTAAATACTGAGGTACACATTAGCAATCAGTACACGTACTAAAGAGCTTCCTGTCTTCATGACCAATCATTCGGAACTGGTTGCGCACAATGAGTTATTGCTACCGACCGACAAAGTATCCCTTTACCGCATACGTTACGAAAAAGACTCATTAAATAGTACAGTTTCAGAATTTACAACATCAATATCCATCATCAAATAACTATGGGTAAATTTAAACTAAAACTGATGAAAAGCCAACGTAACCAAGAGCTATCTCGATAAGAAAACCGCATCAAAATAGTTCATTTGTTATGCTCTATGATGCCTCAAACGTGTACGCAGATATGCACACAGAAATTAAAAATATATGAACCCTCTATGGTGGTGGAAAAGACAAAATATAATTTTGTTGTAATAAGTTTAAAAAAGTCTAAAACTAGGTATAACAATTAAAAATTAAGCAATATTCTGGGACATTAACACACACGCTCATCTGGACCCAAGCTAAGCAGAGCTTGTGTTATGGAAACCAGATAACTGATATATGTATACTATACATAAAATACTTTTCTTTTGTAAATATATACATATAATAGATCTTTACACCCAGACTCGACACAAACAGACATGTGCATCACAAAAATGTTTGTCTCGGGTGGGAATCGAACCTACGACTTGCGGCGTGAAAAGAAAGTATCTTACCCACCAAGGAAGAAAGTGTACTAATTGTTTAACATCTAATAAATGTAGAGTCCAAATTGCTTGTAGTATGATAGCCAGTAGGAAGTGTAGCCCCAACATACTCTAATGGTCACTTTGATCTAACTATGCAATAAGTCATTTAACTATCTTTACGTTACATCAACGATTTCCCATTCAACTGCCATTCCATTGCACGCAACGAACATAAAATTCATGTAAAACTAGGAATGCTGCAATCTACTAATTTAACGACCATCGTCACTATAATGACACATTTTAGACCGAATTTCACCAACTGCACCGAATTACTAGATTTTCAGTAAAAACAATGAAACGCGTGATGGAGACACCCAGTTGGAAAAGCGAACAGTAATGAAATTATTAAACACATTTATAAGTAAATAAATAATTAATATCTGATGAAAGATGCGACAGAAAGAAAGGGGGACTGTATGCTCTGACTGCTGTGAATGGTGCAAGCAGAAAGAAAGAAAGAGATCAACTGATGCAGCGTAACAGTGGTAGAAGGGAGAATACCTGAGACTTCATAGTACAAAAGGGGTGCACAAAAGATCCAGCTGGGTAACGTCCTGAGCCGTGGTTCGTCCCCACATGGGGAGCCCTCATGGCAGTTGCCACAGTATTTGATCGGTTTGACCGTCCTCGGACGGCTCACCGAAAAAGTCCGGTGAACCAATAGAGGCTCTTCCGGCTGATTGGGATCCAGCTGGATCGAAGTGCTCTGGGTCTACCAGCCCCATTTATAAGTTTAATAACAGTGGTAGGAGACACTGCTCCCACCAGTTATTCACTTTATTCTTTCTAGGTATTTATGAGAAAAAGAAAGAAACAGAGAGAACGAAGGAAAGAGAGAGGCAGATTGTAGGGCAAACATGGCATTGAACATAATTATTAAATATTACCCGAAATGTTTTAGTTCAGATTTCAACCGTTGAAGCGTAAATTGCATTATGAAATTTTGTTTCCGTCAATGTTGTTTATAATCACTTGTTTTAAAGGTGCTATCGGGATTGTTTTCCTTTAATTTTTTATTTCGTAGTATCTTTTTAAATTGTTTTTGTAAGTTTTTCTTGGAGTTTATTATTTAATTTTTCATTAATGTTTTCTTACCAACGCTGGCTCATTGAAGTGTATCATTTTCTATCCGATTACAATTGGAAATGAGTTCAATTCACTGGCTCAAGAACTTAATAAGACTGATGACTTGTAAACATCGGGATTCATTATTTTTAATTGTTATATGACTAACTTCTGTGTATTTTGTGTAATTAAAAAGTGTTCATAACAATAATTTTATTCAACTTAACCACAGTATGAATGAATAATATTTTCAACTAGTTAAAATACTATCTCAATGACTAGTTACGAAATATTGAGTCAATTTACCACAAAATACATAATAATATTTTAACCGACCTATATTATTAACCGACTTCGAAAACAATTAGGTTTAATTTGACTTTACGTTTTTCTTGTATGTATATTACGTGAATCGATTTTGATCATTCTTTTTGTTTCCAGGTGTATACCTACATTCTAGGTGGTCCCAAAATCGGTGGAACAGGTTTTGAGTTATTGTTAAAACTTTGAAGTCAAACGTATTATTATAAAAATATTTTTTACATACTTTTAGTTGAACATCGAACATCGGTTGAACACCGATTTAGCTCCAATTTCAATTATCGGAAGTAAAAGTCATATTTCACTTTTTAGAAGGCGATTCTATTTTTCCTTGAAAAAAATTTATTCACATTTTTTTGTGAGACAATGTATTTTTTTATTTCAGTAGGTATACTTCCAAGTTGTTCCCAAACTTGGAAGTATACTGAAAAAAAAAATAGTTCCAAAAATCACAGAGTAATTATAATAATAATAATAATATAGTGTGACATTAACACACACGGTCATCTGATCCCAAACTAAGCAGAGCTTGTACTATGGAAACCAGATAACTGGTAATATACTACATATAATACTTTTCTTTTGTAAATATATACTTAAACTAGCTGCCCCAGCGAACTTCGTACCGCCAGCGGACAAAATTGTGAATCTAAACCATTCCCAGATCCCCTTGAACACACACAAAAAATTTCATCAAAATCGGTCCAGTCGTTTAGGAGGAGTTCAGTCACATACACACGCACACAAGAAATATATATATTAAGATATAGATAATTACACCCAGACACAAGACAAACAGACATATCTAAACAAATGTTTGTCCCGGGTGGGAATCGAACCCACGACCTGCGGCGTGAAAAGCAAGTATCTTACCGACCACGCCACCGCGGCACCGGCCCGTCAAAAGATTATGATTCCGGCCACACATGAACATACATGCAAAAATACATACATACAAAACGAACACAGAACCTTCTCCTGTATTTCAGAAGTCAGTTAAAACGCTATCCAAATGGAACTTTTTGTTTCATCTCTACGATGTCATTCACACACAGATTGTTTGCACTTGTGCACACAGGCATACAAAACCAACTTCTTTTTCATTAGGGATTTAAAAAGACAAATGTTACTACTCTACACGGGCAGAATAGTCGAAATCAACTAAGTTGCAGTTTAAAAAATAAAATAAAAAAACAAATGCATACAGTTCATTAAATATTTATCGCTTGAACAAAATAGTGACATAATATATAAGCCTTAAGTATTATATTTCAAACATTCAACATTAAAAACAGCAGATAAATTAGTTTCAGTTCAATGATAAATGGACTTTTAGTTGTCCTATTTAATGTAGAGCTATTAATGTCAACTTGTCTGTGCCCTCGTTTTGAGGGAATTTTATATCATTTGATAATATTATGCTTCTTTAGAAACATTGATATTTAATCTGCACATGTGTTTTAGATTATTTGGGTAGTAAAATATGTTTTTATGTTACAAGTTTCGATGTATTTTATGTACGGAATCTATACTTTAATATCTTAAAGCGGTAGTATGCTTGTTTGAATTCCCCAATAAAACATGTTTGCTTCGGATTAAGTACCAATGAATTGTAATCTATTTTTATCATAGGTAAATATAGGTTCTAGATTATAATTATTTTACTATTTAGGTACTTAAATGGTTTTACAAGGTGCTACTGAATGAT
This sequence comes from Meganola albula, assembly GCA_936450015.1. NCBI lineage: Eukaryota > Metazoa > Arthropoda > Insecta > Lepidoptera > Nolidae > Meganola > Meganola albula. The sequence continues at coordinate 5,339,670 of OW388161.1, read as the reverse complement.
AAAATGGCGAAGAGCGTGCCAAAATATCACCCGGAATTATTCAAAAGATATCAGGTTTCGTAAACTTCTGAAATAATTGTTATGCTACCTTGCTTACTGTGATTATTCAGCGCAAGGATAATAAATTAATAGTATGTATAAATTATTTTTATTATAATCTATTAGTATTATATTATTTTTGTATATACTAATATCACACATATTATAATACTATAATATTAATATTATAAAGCTGAAGAGTTTCTGGGCTGAGAATCTCAGGAACTACTGTCTGATTTGAAAAGTTCGCCTTTTTTCGCCCTCTGCTGGGCATGATATAAAGTATAGGGTATACGGGGGAGAAGTAGCCAGAAGTAAGCTAGTTTAATCATATTTTTATAAGTTTAGGTAAGTACCTAGGTATGCAGATATTATTATTATTAAATATTCGAAATAAAAAGTATATATTACATAGAACTAATTTACATTTTAAACAACGCAATAAAATCAAAAGCAATCAAATGAGGCATATTTAAGTAAAAAAGTAATATTTTCCTACGTGACAAATGAGATACAATTTGATTTTATTTATATATTTATGTTTTCGAGTGGTTTTCGTTATAATGATATTTATATGACTTTCCTATGTATGCTTATTTAAATTAAACCTGTACTATAACTGCATTACAATATTTCGTTTGTTTTTGCCATACATTTAGTAACCTCGCGTGCGCGTGAGTTGCGTCGCTCTGTTAGTCAACAAGGCTTACATATAATTGGTTTATCTATTTCTTACGAAATCATAATTAAAATAATGTTTCATTTTCTTAACGCCTGTCGTGTTTATATGGCATAATACATAAACATAATCATAACAGTTAGGTATGTACATACAATATTATGACGATTGGATGGATGTCAAAATTCTGTTACCGACCATTGAGGCAAATAAGTAAAATGATTGGTTGCACAAAATAAACTTAATCTAGAAAAATCGACGAAGCAGTTCTTGGGGTTAGAAATTGTGCCCAATGAACAGCAATAGACTCGCATAGATTTATATGGGACCTAAACGTAACCGAGGAAATGTGCTGGATGAAACAGGTTAGGGATGCCCGATACAATGCAATATATCGATATAAACTATACGATAAATTGATATTTAATACAATATTCGGGACATACGATGTGCTCAATATATCGCATTCCTGTAGAAATACCTTATCAAATTATAACAATGTTTAATATTTTATAATTTTAAGACTCTTTTTAATCGTAATTCATAACAAAATGATGTTAAACAGTGCCGCTGTTGCTATGGGTATCTCTTATTCAATTATAGGTATTTCTTATTTTTTTCTTTTTCTTAACCAATTTTAATTGTTGTTATTAATTGTTGATTAAACCTATTATTTATTTTTATTTTTAACCGACTTAAAAAAGGACGCGTTCTCGATTTGAGTCGCGTTTTTTTTGTATGTACGTACAGTGATTAGGTTGAGATATCCGATGTACATCGGATCATAAATCTCAACCTAATCACTTACGTGATACTTCTTTAGTTTGATCCGGAATAGTTGCCATTTGTCCCATATAATTTTTTATTTTAGTTCAATAATTTTTTGAATTTTTAGATAGACATAACACCAGATCCTAAGAATCAATCGGAGGATTGCCATCCTCCGATTGATTCTTAGGATCTGGTGATCTTTCTCAAACGATACCTACTGATGCTGTAGTATGTATCACTACAATACTGATGAATCGATTCACAAGGAAGCCATAATATCGTGTTTATGTATATCGATACATAGAATTCGATACAGTTATGATGCGATACAAAAAACTTTTTTGGGCATCCCTAAAATAGGCGTACCTAAACGCTACAGTATTATTATGTATGTAGATGATTTTTATGTTTATAATACCGAAAAGGATAAAACTAGAATAATAATATTACGCATTTATCACTCTTGTATGCCCACATGTATTTCCTTATAGTAACTGTATGTATCTAAACATTCTAGAATTTTCCGTTATACAACTTCACAGTACCATATATGTATAGAACAAACTTTTCTGGGTGTCAGAATTCGAAGCTCCAACCGGAAAGGGGGGTGTTTTAATAAGTGTAGTGTATAAGTTTGTTGATTCCTAGCGCCTAAACGGATGGACCGATTTTGATTCGGTTTATTTTATTTGAAAGTTGATGCGATCAAGATGATTCAATGAGGCCGAAGGTCACAAATAAGTACTTTAAAGAAGGTTACTACTGAAATAAAATAGAAATATGTGCAAACAATATTGGAAATTTAAAAAAAGTACATGTCTAAGAACTAATCAATCGAGGACATAATACGATATCCACCAACCCGCAGTTAGCCAGCGTGTGTGGATTAAGTCCTAACCCTTTCAACTCGTAAGATACTTGAGAGAAGACCCGTGCCCAAGATGGGACACAGAAAGGGTTGAAGTGAAAGGTTGAAGTCAGTGACCATGACGCGAATGAAGTCGCGAGGAAAAGCTAGTTACTGTATAAAATAGATGAACTAATAAGAAGAACATTGCCAATGTATATACCTATTAGAGGTAAACAAACTCCTATCTAATATAGAAGAACAGCATATATGTCGTTACACAATTATTGGAAAAGCACCTCTATTTTTTCGACATTAAGGTTACTGTTACTATCAATGCTAATTTCCACACGTGCATTGCAACTACTATATTTGTATTACATAGATAGTGAAGCAGTTAGCACACAAAACATTTACTAGTATTATCTATGCTTGTTAACATATAGCGCTACATTTTACTATACCTAAAATAAAAAAGAAAAGAAAGAAAAAAGAACATTTATTTGACAGAGACAGGACACACAGAATCAAATAAAAAATACGTAAAAAAGGAACAAAAAAACATAAATGAAAACAGTTAAAAAGAAAAAAAACAAAGAGTAAGTGTAACGGAATTAACCCACTCCAACCTGACCACATTGCCGAGTGCAATAACCAACAGCTAACCTTTGCACTAGGTACGAGCCGAAGTGGGTGCCGCCTGTCTTCTCCCTTAAGAAGCATCCTATCTCCCAAATCAAGCATGTGGCCTCCATTCTCCAACAGCCCATGGTCTTCACAGCGATAGGTACAAAAAGGAAAGGGGGCTCCATCACAACTGATAATAACAAGATGATAATGTACTTAAATGAGAGAAGAATTAGTTTCAAATACTTAATAACATCCTCTCTCGACCGACTTTTGACACGCTTTGAAAAACTCCAACAGCTATCAATGAAACGTTTGGAGATCGCCTTCAGTTACCGATTGAGTTAAAAGCTATAAGATATTTGTTTAATTTAGGAACGAGTCTGGTGGGCTGTTTACTATGCCTCAAGTAACTGCGGTTCCCATAGTGCAGCCCAAATAAATAGGTTGGATAGACAATAAAACCGATATTTTTAATAACCCTTTTTTTATTCTCTTTTCATAAAGAAAATAAGAAGAAATAGACGTGTTAAAATAAGAACAGTTAAGTTCAGAGAATGTTACTACACAGCACAATATACATATAAACAAATAATACTGTATGAAGGCTTGGCCCTAAATAAATTCAGTAGAATTAATAAAACAACAAAACAAAGACGCTTATTGTGACTAATGGTTTGGCTTGTAACAATAGAACGATCAAGTCAACAAGCAATGAGGCTTAGGAAATGACATCATTCGACCCATAAAGTTCAATTAAAATAAATAATACATACATTACTAGGTAGGTATTGTTTTAAGCTCCAGCTCCAAAGAATTATTAAAAGGTAAGTGATCAAAAAGCCACAAATGATGATAATAATATTAATAATAATATTTTAGGATTAGTCCTACAATGATGTAATTAGTATTCTAGATTAGGATATTTATTTTTGAACACAAGTTGTTCATTATTTTTGTTCTTTATCGATCATAGTGCAACACTAGCAATTCACAGTTGTCAAATTTTCGTTTATCTTTGTGATTGATTTTTGGTAGCTTTTCAGCATCTTGCTGAAATTGTTTATTGTCTCATGTACAATATAATTCATAACACATTCAATGTAACTTTTTACTGCAACATGATTTTTTTTATATGAGTGTAATTAATTTGTTTATATATTGTAGTGTTACCTGTATGTTTTAACAAAAGAAAGGTAGTGTTATGTATAGTACCTATATCAATTATCTGATTTCCCTTCCATAGCATAAGCTCTGCTTAGCTTGGATTCGGATGACCGATGGAGTATTAATAGAAATGTCTTCGTAGGTAGTAATTTTAGCGAAATTTATTAGTCAATTAGATAATGACATAATGAAGACAGAAACATTACAGAAACACGCAGGAAAAAATAATTACAGTAATCCAAATTAATTCAGTTAATCATGCGACGCATTGGTTTAATTAACCGGTTCAAGGAATTTATTGAACCAAAAAGTATTATCGGTAACTTCATAAATCAATAAAAACTTAGTTTTTTTCATTGTAATGACGTCTGAAGTTGTCATACTTTTCAATCACAATCGTACCTAAATATTAAGTAAGATAAACACAAGACTTATCAAAATTTTACTGTAAAAGAGTATTTGCACGAATAAAATTTCTAATTTAACAAAGATGAATCATTTCTCGATGAATTTTAAATGATTGCAAATAATGAATTTGGCTTCGGAGCATTCGAAACAACCTCTTTTCAAGAATCAACACTTTTTGTGTATGGCATTTACATTAAGAATTAAGTATCTCTGACTGCAGTTAGTTAAACATTTAGGTACCTATTACTGACTTTTAAAGCTACATAAAAATATAACCATTGTCGTTTGTACCTTAAGACTTGTCGTACCCTTGACAGCCTCTTATTGCGTGAATTAATCTATTCAAGAGCATCAAGATGAATGACACCCACTCTATTCACATCATACGTTATGTATTTTAGTCGTTCTTTATCTTTCGTTAATTTTTTGTTAGTTTTATCATCATTGACGCAAATTTTTGTCGTTTACCGTTTGCATATCATTTAGAAACTTATTAGAGAAACCATTGTTTCTTACAACATTAACGCAATGAAGGAGAAACATCTCTACAAATAGCTTTATTGCCTTAATGTTGACTTGTTGGTACCGCATTTTATCTTCTTTGTACATATTTATATTCCAATTCATTTAGTAGATAGTCTTAATAATGTGTATGTGTTGTTTCGTAACTATTGTCAGTTTATTCTATATTATCTCTTTGTAACAGCTCATACGATATTATAACTTTGAAATGAATAGTTACATTGCATTCATATGAAAATCATATCGCTTTATCTTGGTCCCTTTTACGTGCTTGTCATGCGAGACATGACATGAATACATTAAGTTTAAGAAGGGTAACTTATCTACATATAATGAAGAGGTTTGCTGTAACTCAGAAATTTGGACTATCTAAATGAAAATTTTGAACATCAAAATTATATTTCTTTAATTTACTTTACAAGAGTGATGGTTTTTACTTCGATACTTTCTCCGAATCACCCAAATAGACCGCAGAAAACATTGATAAGCTTTTTACTCACTCTAACTACCTAGTTACTTAATTAACTATAATTAGTGAGTCATTAACATAAATACTTAGAAATTAAGCGTCAGTTTTGATGGCGATGACACATTGTTTACATTATTTTATCCTTTTCATGTTATCATAAACCACATGGCCAGTGTTATGTGAGACTTTGTGTTCGTGTAAAATAGCAATATGGATTTTGTTTTAAGTACCTACTACTTCCTAATTAATTATGATCAACAAGACTGTTGAATGATCTTCATTAATGATGTATTGTTTTCTAATTCTTCTAAAATTATTGTTTGTAGTCAGTAGATCTCTAGCTGTCTCATCATTGTTTAGGATTATGAATGCTCACGTATTCATGCACAATGCAAATGTAAACAAAATGCGGGGATCACACTATTGTTAGTGAATTGCATTGTGGCTGTATCAATCACGTATGAAAATAAACATTTGCAACAGTGAAAAAATCATTGTTTTATGATCTTCAATTTTCGTTACTTTCGAGAATTGGATATTTTTGCGAATTTTTAACTAAAAGGTTTATCGATCAAGGGGAAAATACAATTTCTAGTAACAAGCCTGACCTTATAACAATTCCACAATAGACCTTTAAAACCGTTAGAAGTGTGTCTTAAACGATTAAATTCTTGTAATTCTTTAACCCTCAAGGATTGCCTTTCTCCTTTAACAGTTTACTTAAATTTACATGTAACCATGTAAATTAATGTTAGAAAACAAGTGAATAATCACTTACTTCGTCCTCCTCGTCCTCACAGTAGAAAGGGTCTAGAAGCGAATTCTTCCAATGGATAACATCCGGAGGTATCGCATAAGCGTCGTTATCCCTCAGATTTGCGTAAAAAGGGCTCTCGCGTCCTACGCCCTCTGAACTGGCACTTATCGAAATACTTTCCACTTCAACACTGCCACCGCACGAACATCCCTCGTCCGTGTAACTATATCCATATTCGATCTCTTCGTAAATATTCTCGTCGGTAATTGCGTCTCGCACGGGCTCGTAGCCGCCGTCGTCAGTCGGCCTGTCCGGCGTCATAGCTACTGAGCCGCTGTCAACACACCTGTCCTTACATTCTCCCACCTCGTGCAGCGAGTACACTGAATACGAATCAGGTATCAAGTCGCTCGCTGTGTCGAATGAAAGACGCGATATGGTCGCGTGGTGCTGCGATAGTACGCGACGCAATATTTCGTCAGAGTTGTGATAGCCGGTCGACTGCTCCCATGCAGCCGCGTAAACATTACCGTCGTTATCGTCAGAACTGCACTCTTTGTAACTCCAACACGTGCTCTCGGAATTTTCGCTTTCTAAGTCGCTGTCACGGTTATTGGAATTCATATCCGATATAGAAATATCGCAAATGGTTTTTAAACGGTCCCGCCGAGGTGGTATTGGGGTACCTTTAACTAAATTCGGGTCTCTGTTGTTCACTTCCACTTTAACACTAGCAGGGGTGCTCGTCACGAAAGAAACTTCCGACAAAGTTGATTCACATTCACTCTCACTATTTTTGATAGGTTTTTCATCAGGCATATGTTGCAAACACTCATCAAAAATGTTAAGAATGCTAAGGGACACTTCTTTCTCTGATGGCGCCAAATTGCGCTGGTATTCGTCAAGTTTAAAGATTTCTTTACCGAGTTGCGACAATATTTCGTCGAACTTACAGTCAGCTGTTTCCGGCTCGGGGTCGGGCGGCGCGACCGTGATCAACGGGTCGTATTCGTCTACCGAAAGTCGTATTCTCGTGAGCCACTCGATGACCGGCTGCGCAGTCTCTGCGCGCAGTGTCACCGCGACTGCGTTCGGAATCCAACTTGCTAGTTCGCACATAATGCTCGACAAGTAACACGGCCACGATAACCGGTGTATGAATCAACACGCGGGATTCCGCGAAACTAAGCTTTGACTTCTCCATAGCTGTATTAAAGGACGGGGCGATATCTGCGACATTTGCACTCCACCGCTTATCGTTTTCCTAATTATAAGCGACGAACGCATTATTGACCTTTTTATCACTGTCAAGAGTATTTTTGCTACTTTATCTGTTTCGTGTTTTAACTCTTCATCATTTTGGTTTAAATTAACTACTAAAACCACTACACGCTGAATTTAAAATTCCTTATGATAAAAATAAATAGATTTCCGAAAGTTTTGACAGAATAGTTCGCGCGCTTTTTGTATTTCGAATGTAGTAACGGAAGCGTCCGCGCGCGGCACGTCCACCACGATAGTGGTACGCCGTCCGGCAATTAATTGGATGCGTTCATTCTGCGCTCGCGTCTGTGTGACCGATATTCTACGTTATTTCTGTGGCGGCAGGCATGGCGCAACTATACTAAAAACTAAATGCAATGTGCATTAGATAAGGCAGATCGGGCGCCGAGACATTTACATCTTTATAGATACACTGCTTAATTGATAGATATCGGAGATGTAACTAGGATGTTTTTACAGTTAAGTAGAAGGACAAATCAATTTGAAATGATTAAATAATTCAGCACAACAATACATATTTAAATCATATTGAGTGCTTGCTGTATCCAAGTGTTTTCCTGTTAGCACAGAGGAAGAAGCTACACAAATAGAGACTGGGATTATCCTGTAACTTCCGTCTGTAATAATAATAATACATAATATATTTGTTTATGTAACGACATTATACATATACACACGCTCTGATCCGAAACTAAGCAGGGCTTGTACTTTATACACCAGATATACCTAAATAAATTTGTACTACTTTTCTTTAGTATTTAATACTTCTAAAGTCTTACTACGTATAGAAAATTACTATTCATGCATACAAATATCACTCATACTTATAAAAGGAACCTAAAACAAATTAATTTTTGGATTATGTTCATTACTTTTTTATTTCACTCAAAATGCTTTCACGGTCGCAATTTGCATCTACGTTTAGATATTTCTTTTTATCTCGCAAGTTCGCCATTTATTTAATAAACGACAAAAAAGTTTGGGACATTCCAAGTAAAACCAAAACAAAACTATTGTTCCCCAACACATTCACAGCATCAAACGATTTAACTCTGGTTTTCCTTTAATTTGCTCTTAATGTGGTTATTTCGTGTAAACATCTGCCACAAAAATGTATAAAATATTTTAGTGTAGCTGTTTCCTATATAAAACTACTTTAGAAATAAACTGTACCTACAAATGAAAAAAAAATTAGAAACCCTTTTCCTTCATAACTTATTTTAAACAACTGTTATTATGCGAACTGTTATAAGGAACTTCGGATTTCACTTTTTAAAAAAAAGAGGTTATTGTTTTACCTTGAAATGAACTTTATTAGATTTTACAAATAATTAATAATAAGGCGCGTCGCAACCTTTCGCGATGGATATTGGATGAGGACTGAGGACTGACTGGTGGATGGCACTATTGCTCTATGTGGGAGAAAATGATGAGTAGACAAAACAATCGCTAGGTTATCAAAATGGGGAGAAAGGGTAGATTGTAACAGCCCCCTTGTTTAAGACTAAACTTATACCTCTAGGTAAAGTTTAGGTCTGAATACGTGTTCTGGGAATGTTTGGAATCGGAGTAAGTTCGATTTCGTTTGTAATGGGTGGATGGATGGAAGTTTGTGATGGATGTTTGGTGGAAAGAATGCGCCTACGCCGAAATACATACAACTTATAACTAAAGTAAATGCATAGTAAAATGACTACACAATAGACTATGATATTCAAATGATAATTCTGATGTAATTGAACATGTGACTTGTTAACAACACTATCTATGTTATGTTTAAGTATGCCAAAAGTCTCCTTGTAGTTAGAGAGGCTTTCAAAACTAGAACGTCTTATAACTGTTTCAGGATAAATATGGCTTATGTTTTCTAATTTTGACAGATTTAGGTTAACATTAATTTGATTGTAGTCTATATTGATTTCAGTGACATTAATTTCAACGGTTTCTTTAAACGGTAACAATATTCCGTTACAGTAACCAATACAACCAGTAGGTACCTTTATTATACCTGTTCCAACTATATTCGTTTCATATACATTGTTATTTAAGCAGTCTAAAGTAAATTTCAAATCTTGTGATATTACAAATATCCAACGATTATCATACAGTTCTTGCCATATCTCAATGTTACCTTTAATAAAATTAAATGAACATTTTTCAGGTATAACACTGAGTGGTTTTGATGCTATTTCACTTTCACATATAGGATAAGTATCACTAGATTGAATGTAAGTCTTGTCGCACACATAGTAATTATGTTTTATCGATTTACAATAGTTTAAATGATTTATGCGACAATATTGACTCTTATCTCGTGAAAATCCAAGGTAAGATGAATTTGGAATTATAATACTGTACAAGCTATTATTATACGGTATAGGTAAAGGCAGAACATGGTACAGGCTAAATTCTACTGGGTTAACTAAAGGTATCTTAACAGCAAAGACAATCTTGCTATTGATATAGTATGAACTTATACTAGATATGCCCATTAGCATATGAATGTTATCAATGTCCAATGCAATTGGCAGTTCCTTAGAGCTAGGTAAGAATCTATAATTATTAACTAAATCATTATAAAGTTGCTTGGGTGCACAAATGGCAGGATACAATACGTTACTCTTACTGAACATTAATCCATTTGATAGATCTTCTAACTTAAACGATAAGGTAAGTATGCTATTTTCTAGCATGGTTACAATCTCCATGAACTTAAATTTAATGGTTAAACTAGCAGATATTTTTATTAAGTCGTTTAGACTTTCTGAAAATGATTGGACAACGCTGTTCAAGGCATGTTCATTCTTTTCAAGTTGCACTATAGTTTTATTGAATTCATCCAGTGTGGATGTAGTTAAAAGAATACCGTCCTTCATAAGATTAGCTAATTCCTTTTGATTAGTATTAAGTTCTTGAATGGCGTTGTCATATCGAACAGCGTCATCTTCGTCCATGGTTCCGAACAAATACTTGGATACGGTTCCAACACCTCCAAACCATGCTGAACGCTTAGTTTTTCGAAACAAAAGATGTGAAATAGAGTCAAAATCTCTTACCATGTCAGCATATCGGGTTTCCAGAGGTTGTATGATGTTTATACAATCAGAGTAAGGGATAAATTCGCTCTGATTGCATAAGTGTTTGGTCGAGACCATGACATTATGAATGTTATTTAAGTGTGGGTCGATGAAAGAAATATCTATAGGCATTATTACACTCAAATGCCCGTTAATTAATTTCATTGAGCCAATTGGATCAAAATAGATTCCAGGACCATTCTTCACTGGACTAATGATATTCGGAAAGCTCCACACAAGAGTGCTGTAAGAGAAGAGCAACAGAAACTGAGATGGATAGTAGAATTGAGATTACACGGATGCAGCCCTATGGGCTGGTTTCATTTGATCGAAATGATGTTTTATATACCTCCTATTAATTAATAATGACGCGTTATTGTTCCCATGTAGTTTCACTATTTTATAAGGGCCTTTCCATATAGGAGATAAAGATTTCCCTAGGCGTAAATGATTTTTGATGTAAACATAATCACCCAATTTGTAGTTAGTAGGACGTGTGTGATTATCATAGTAAGACTTAGATCTTTCTTTAGATGCTTGGATGTTCTCAATGGCTTTAGTTCGTGAATATTTCAACCTTTGCTGTAGTAACCTAACGTATTCCGGATATGTAGCATCAACGTTACTTTCGTAAATTGAATTAGGTATATATGGTTTATTACCGAAAACTAGTTCATAGGGCATAAATTTTGTTGTTGAATGTACATTAGTGTTATAAGCAAGCATCGCTGTATATGTATATTTTGGCCAATCGGTGTTTTCTCTATCTATATAAGATTTAAGGTACTCTTTTAAGGTGGAATGACTTCGTTCTAAAGCTCCTTGCGTTTGTGGATGATACGGTGTTGACCAAATCTGTTTAATTTTTAAAAATGAGCATGTTTGTTTGAACAGATCTGCTGTAAAATTTGACCCTTGATCCGTCACAATGATTTTAGGGATACCGAAAACCGATATAAAATGTAGGAGACATTCACTTGTCTCTTCGGCAGTTGTACTGCGAATGGGATAACCTGCGGAGTATTTGGTTAGATCATCCTGCAAGGTTAGGATGTATTTTAATTTGCCAGGGCCCGATTCGGGTAATGGTCCAACGACGTCCAGAAACACTTTTTCAAATGCCGCGCTGGCTGTGCCGGTGATTATCATCGGTGCCCTATTCGTTTGTCGTAAAGCTTTATTGGCTTGGCATAATTGGCAAGCTTTAACATAATTGTCTATGTCTGACCGCATACCTTTCCAGTAAAACCTTTCGGAAATTCTATTGTACATTCTGGTGGATCCAATGTGGCCAGCAATTGGCAAGTCATGATTATCTTTTATAATTTGTTTAATTTCGCTGAGGGATGGATATTGGATATTATCGTGGTAGATATGCACTTCTATATCGGTGTTATTAAATAAGTAAAGAATAATATTGTATATTTTTGTAAAATAATGTTTATCAAACGGATTTTTGAAGTCGCTAATAGCTATATTTTTAGTATCTTCGTTAAGGGTCACGACTAGTTCGTTCCTAAGTGTTCTTAGGCTTTCAAATATATCTACGTAGGAAGATGTTTCGAAATGATGTACCTTATTAAATAAAAAGTAGTAGGTTTTTTGTCCGTATTCACACGTAATAAACGAGTGTAGGGATTTTTCAGATGCCAAGATGGTATCTTTATCCGGGAGACATGACACAATTTTTTCTATATACGGAATCGATTCGTCCAAATCAATTGAGGTAGGGATTATTACGTGCTTTTGGGATGATTTTAATAGATTTTCATTATGTTCAACTATTTTTGTGTTTGGTGTAAAGTTTTTATTTGACGCAATTTTAAGAAAATCGGTGTAGGTTTCGGGTCTCATATTTGGGCTATTTAATGTTGGAGCCTGGGCACTTGTCGAAGGCTGAGGTTCATCTATAGTTTCAGGTACTGTTTCATGATCGCTGGAAGGAGCTAGAGGGTCTTGAAGATCGTCTGGATTTGGCAGGCATAGAGGGCTAAAATCTGTCGCCTCGTTGTGGAAAGGGCTAATATCTAATTGGCCTAGGTCCGGTAATTCACTTTCAGAGCGTTCAGGAATTACTGGGTTCACTGTGTAGCGAGATAATGCATCAGCCGCTGAGTTTAACCTTCCTTTCCTATACATGATTTCGTACTCAAACTCTTCTAATTGTAGGCGCCAACGTTGTAGTTTGCTACTTGGATCGGTATGATTAAAAAGCCATTTCAAAGGACGATGGTCGGTCACTATATTAAATTTGCGACCAAATAAATAAGGCCTAAAGGTTTTACAACCGAAAACAATGGCAAGGAGCTCTTTTTCCGTCGTACTATAATTTATTTCGTTTTTATTTAACGTTCTGGACGCGTAAGCCACAGGGTTATCCTTTCCGACTGGACCTTGTGATAAAATCGAAGATATCGCGTGATTGGATGCGTCACAAGTAAGATTGAAGGTTTTGGTGAAGTCAGGATAAATTAAGACAGGTGCAGTAATAAGCTTATTTTTTAAAGATTCGAAGGCGAGCTGCTGCTCATTAGTCCATTCAAAAGTGGCATTTTTCTTTAGGAGAGATGTGAGTGGCTTAGATAATTTTGAAAAGTCTGCAATGAACCGCCTATAATACGAGATCAAGCCCAAGAAGGATTTAATGTCTTTGGGACATTTCGGCTGTGGGAATTCCTGGACAGCTTTGATTTTATTAGGATCTGGTTTTAGACCATTTTCAGTTATGACGTGACCTAAGTATCCAACCTCTTTACGCAGAAACTCGCATTTGTCCGGTTGGAGTTTTAGATTGAAAGCTCTGAGTCTTTGAAAAACATTAGTCAAATTATCGATGTGGGTACTAAGATCATGAGAGTAGATAACGATGTCGTCCAAATAAACGAAGCATCTTTCTCCCTGCAAACCGGTAAGGACACAGTTCATTAACCGTTGGAAGGTTGATGGCGCATTTTTTAGCCCAAACGGCATTCTTGTGAATTCGAAGTGACCTTGAGGTACACTGAAAGCTGTTTTGCAGGCGTCGTGAGGGGCCATTTGAATCTGATGAAACCCTGACGCTAAGTCAAGGGTTGAGAAATATTTAGATTTTCCTAGTTGATCAAGAATTTCTGTAATGTTAGGTATAGGATAAGTTTCACCAATTGTTTTATCATTTAATTTTCTATAGTCTATTACGATACGCCATTTTCTTTGGCCCGAAGAATCTACCTTTTTCGGAACTATCCATATTGGAGAAGACCAGGGCGATAAAGAGGGTTTAATGATTTTTTGGTCTAGCATCTTCTGGATCTGAGACTGCACTTCGTTTTTATGTATTTCAGGGAAACGATAAGACTTAACATTAATTGGCTGGTCTGAAGATGTTCTTATTTCATGTTGAATAGCGTCTGTAGTAGTTAGTTGATCCCCAGGTAAATGAAATATGTCGGAGTAACTTGAACATACTTCATGAAGAGCATTAGTCTCTTCGTGGTTTAAGTGTGAGACTCGAAGGAGTTCTAGAACTCTATTCGTTCTGTCGAGACATGATTCATTTGGCTGAGCTGGAGCACAGGAGTGATCAAGTGGGTGTAAGGTAAGTTGAAGATTAGAATTTAGAGTGACAGGATCTTCAGAAGTATTTAACACTGTAAGATTTATCCTATTGTTTTCTTTGACACTGACAAGGCAATTAGCAATGAAAAGTGTGTTACTAATATGTTGATCAAGAACTAATCCTTCTTTTATTTCAGGATTAGTAACGGAACATTCTACAGTAATCTCAGAACGAGGAGGGATTTTATAAATTGGATCACTAAAGTGAAGCTGGACTTCATTTTGGTAAATATTAAGAGTTTTCTTATTATAATCAATACTACTGTGGAAAAAGGTAAGTAGATCATTTCCTATTATACCGTCATACTCCAGGTTTATTTCGTCTACTACATGGAAATTGAACGATGTCGACTCTGTACCTACTTGCAGATTCATATCAAAACAACCTAGAGTTAGCACTGTATCTTCACTGTTATCTATGCCTTTTAACTTAATTATTTGTTTTTTTAGTTTCAGGTTGCTATACGACTGGATGCACGATTTTTTGACGAGGGAGATAGCAGAGCCGGTATCGACAAGTAAGGTAAGTGGTTTATCCCGCACAGATGTGTGTATGATTACATGAGGCAGTGACACTATAGAAGGTTTACAGGATATTTCGTATATTTTAATTTGTTTAGTACGGGTGTTTTGGACATGGCTTTTGATTTCATAGTTTTTTGGGTCTCGTAATGTATTACTTTTGGGCATTGAATTAGATTTAGGGACACTTGCTTGGGGCTGGTTACCCGTGTGGTCCTGGGGTATTGAATTTAGGGACGCTTGCTTGGGGCTGGTTACCCTTGTGGTCCTGGAAACTGGATGGGTGCCGTTATTATAACTAGGTACGGGTTGCGACTCAGGTCTCACGAGACACCGCCGTGAGCCTATTGGTCGTTTAAATGACCGTCGTTTCTGGTATCGGTAACGTTATCATTTTGATTTTCAGTCTCATCGTAAGCTGGATAAGAGGTATTTGTGAAATGAACATTTGCAGCTGTAGTCCTTAAGTTATCCTGGCTGTATAGATTTGGGCGTTGCAGAGTTTGCGATGTTTGTTGAATTTTGAACCTATTGTTATTATATTCTCGCTTCCTACAAATTTCTAGTGTGTGTCCTTGAGCTTTACAATACCGACAGAACTGGCTTTGGTCAAATCGATTTGATGTCTGTGGCCTAGGGCTTATATTATGAATAGCGGGTCTGAAGGTATTAAACGGTCTTGGTAAGGGGCGTTGCGGTACGGAATTTTGGTTAGCCGCAGGGGAACTACGTTTATAAAGCAGGTTGAGAATCTTCTCTTCGGATACAGCTATATTAATCGCTTCGTTAAGGGAATTTGGATTCTTACCTCGGACTAAGTTGGAAATGTTGGGTTTAAGCCCTAAAAGGAAGGTATGGAGGGCCAAGTCCTCCATAGCGGCAGTGCGCCCAGGTAGTTCTGATTTCTTTTTGTTTGATAGTGTTACCTCAGTTAACAGTTTAGAAAGGCAGGTTTCTATCCGCAATGCGAACTGGTTGACAGCTTCACCGTTAAGCTGTCGGCATTCTTGAAGATCAGTGAGCAGGTGCGCATAATGTTTCCTTTCCCCAAATTGGGTTTTCAAAAAACTACTTAACTGTTCCCATGTATCAAATTCCTTTATCGAACATGCTGTCTCTGCCTTACCTCCTAATTGGGATAAGATGTATTTAAATAGAATAGATTTTTGGGGTTCCGATGCTAGATCGATAGCGTTGTCGCAGTTATTTAAAAAAGAGTTTAACTTTTCGCGGGAACCATCAAAAGGCTTTATAAATTTAAAAAGAGTGCCAATATCTATAGTTTCTACTTTTTCGTGTTTAATTTGTGATTCGCGTGACATTTTGAGCTAATAGTAGTAACAAGTAAGTATAAAAATAAAGTATAAGAATAAAATGTAGTTCGGTGTGATACACGGCCACCGAGTTGATTTAATACTCTCTGTGAGGTATCAATTACAGCACTATTGCGATAAGCTATCCGGTTAGTTCTACGAATTAAGATAGAGGTGTAAAAGGTACAAAAGCTTATGATAATACAATTCACTGGATGCACAATAGTCAAAGTCAAGATAACACTCACGGCAACGCGCAGAAAATATGCAGGAACATTTCACTTTTCCGGACACGGCGCTGCAGGACTACTGGGATGTTTTTATTTTCAGGAACCAGGAACAAGACCGCGGCTTAGCAAACGGCGCTTCAGTTTTACTTCAGGATCGGACGAGATGTAGACATAGAAATTTTATTTGCTTAGTTTTATGTTTCAGGAACGAGACAAGAGTTTCGGATGAATAACGTCTTCGGTAATTCTTTCAGGGTACACAAGATTCGGCAACTTCCGGGATAGGTAAGTATTATAAACTGGTAAGTTTTATTCACAAGGTTTTTCACTAAAATCACTTCACAACTTCACTTCGGAGACCACCAAGGATGCCTTCACCGTCGGCATCCCACCGCTGCCACCAATGTTATAAGGAACTTCGGATTTCACTTTTTAAAAAAAAGAGGTTATTGTTTTACCTTGAAATGAACTTTATTAGATTTTACAAATAATTAATAATAAGGCGCGTCGCAACCTTTCGCGATGGATATTGGATGAGGACTGAGGACTGACTGGTGGATGGCACTATTGCTCTATGTGGGAGAAAATGATGAGTAGACAAAACAATCGCTAGGTTATCAAAATGGGGAGAAAGGGTAGATTGTAACAGAACGTGAGTTGGTAATCTTCAGTTTAAGTACTGTGTACTCGTAAACTGAACCGATATTAGCATGTTTTAATTGAATCTAGTGATTCGCGAGTTAGAACAGTTAACCTGAAAACCTGTGAACGCCAGACCTTCGTCATTATGCTGTGTCAAGTTTACCAGCGCATGCTCCCAACACACATAAGAACGGTGGACCCATTATAAAGTTTAGTTCATCGTGGCTACGAGTATAGCCAGTGAATGGCACTAAAAGTGTAAAATATAAATTAATCACAATAAAAATATTTCTTGTGATATACATTTTTTATAAATAGGAAACAACAATGTACACAGGCGACCTTAATTCAAATATGAATTTTCTACCAGCAAACCCTAAGTAGAGAAAACTTGCGGAATGAGAAGAGCACAACAAATAACTTTAAATACATACATATACCTACATACTAACATTAACATTCAGCTTTTATAAAATGACGAAGGTCTGGCGGTCACTGGATCTTGCTCTATTTTTGCTGACACTAATAGCGCTGCTTGACAACATTTTGAGCAGGATAGGGACTTTGCAAATGCGTTTACCCCACTTTGCGTAGTTAAAGCAATGAAGACCTTATTTCGAAAAATATTTTGCTGGCATAAGTAACATATAAAAATAATATACAGAAAAATAAGTAGTCTTATTCTTAACCTTTTTTGACAGAACACTGTCGTTATTTAAGTAGCTGTAAAGGCCATGTAAAACTCGTTAACATTAACCATTATCTCAAAATATACAAGTAATGGCAACTTCAATGCGAACGAACTTAAACATCACAAAGGCCATACATGTGGAAAATGAATATGGACTCAACTTAAAATGAATTTAATTTTGTGTTACAGAAGGTATATTTTCTTTTGAATTATGTGATGGGTTGTGTATTGTTGTTTGAGGTTCGCATATGCGTGCTAAGTCGCTATACTGTGCGCCTGTTATGAATTTTCTCGACTCACTATAGAATTTGAATATTTAATCTTTTTGTAACAATTAAGGTTAATTCTAGTTACATTAGTTCCTGCTAGAGGAATATCTCTGTGTGGTCGGGAAACCCCCGTAAAATTAATACCGTTTTAAATTAAAATAATAACAAAATAATTGCTATTATTAACATAATGAGCCGACAAACTGCTTCCAGCCTAAATCTCAATACTCCCTGAGTACCTACTACTTAATAGAGAGAAACAGGAAGAATTAGGAGAGATGGAATACTTCGCTTGGGTAAAAAATTTCTCCCAGTTCGCTTTATATACATAATTCCAAATAGTTTGCTCTACATAGGGTGACCATTAATCGGTGCAAAATATTTTACCTCATGGAAAAAACATGATGATGATGATGATGATGGCAAATACAAAACAAACTCATGATTACAAACAACTTTCCCATCGAAACTTTTTGAAGCAACTTTACTTTTAAATGAGTTCGCTAAAATCAAAATATGCTTTATTTATTTTATTTTTTGAGACGCTATATAATATTGAGCCTCGCGAGCCTTACTGCAACGTGTACCTCCTCCCCCATACTATCCTTTATCGTCGTCTCTACTGAGTCTGACAAACTATAAAATAGCGAATTTAATTTAAAAAAAGTTGCTTCAAAAAGTTTTTTAAGGAAAGTTGTTTGATTACATGAGCACTACCAAGCCACGTGGTATTTGACATTAACTACCAGTCACCCTATATAGCCGCATTAAAGTTTCATTTCAACAATATTACTACAGATATAACGTCGGGGTCTAAAATCTAAAATAAACCGCGATAAAATCCGTTATTAAATAGTTTTATTTCAAATATTCCTTACTTACTCCAAACAGAAACAAGCAAAGGAATTTCATAGTAGGCCTACTGATGGAGAATTTCTACAGCTTGTTTTTCATTATTAAGTAGAACACACACTTGCTTGTTATATTTTAATTAGTACTTTTCTAGTGATTATGAAATTGTTTACTTCTCACTTAGAACATTATCACCTCTGCTTACGGTACCTAATTAAAACAGTTTTTACAGTACATTCCGCGTAATACCTACCTACTTAGAAAAATATACATTTTAGATCAAATACCTAGGTAGTGTCTCAGTCTGTTAAGTTTTTAACTTTAATATAATAATAATAATAATAATAATATTGGTATGAAAAAGACAATGATTTGATGATAAATGTATTTTTTTCGGAAGACCTAACCAATTTGTCGGGTAATTGGTTCACCGGACCTTTTCGGTGAGCCGTCCGAAGACGGTCGAACCGATCATGATGATAAATGAAATTGAATACAACTTTGTACTTAGCATGGTAACCAACATCTATCTTACGTGATGTAAGTATATTAGCCGATCCCGGCACACCAAGGTTCCTCTCCACATGTGACAGTCCTCGATGGCAGAACCACTTGATAAGATATAACGGTTCACCAAAAAAGTCGGGCCAGTAAAGATTTTGATCTCTTTGGCCAGGGGCACTAGACAAAATTACATAGCGAAGCAATAACGTAAGATCAAAAAGAATAAGATGTATGGGAATGACATCAGCTTGTCACGTGACATTTCGAATGTGATTCGCTACGCTACGTAATTTATCTATCAGGTTTCATGTATTTTTTTAGCCTAATTGTCGGATAAAAATTAACTTTTAATGCCAACACGCACTTGGCCAGCGTGTGTGGATTAGAGCCTAAACTCTCTCAACTCGTAAGACAGTTGAGAGAAGACCCGTGCCCAGCATTGTACACTAAAGGGTCGAAATGAAGTTAAAAAACGAATTTTTATACGATACTAGCAAACCCGGCGAACTCCGTTTTGCCACCAGATGGCTTCGTTTCATGTAACATTTTCCCGCTTTTCTGTTGAAATTTTTCCGGAATTTTCTTTGCCCGGACCTCACGGGAACCTCACGGAGCCCGAGACCTTTCCAACGAATGCAAAACCGTGGAAATCGATTCGTGCGTTCTGGAGTTATAGCGTCAGGAAGGAAAACCCGACTTATTTTTAGATAGTAGATTTGATCAAGGTGCAATGGTTGAACCAGAGATAATTTAATATCTACTACTTATAACTACTAGAAGTTGAACCTAAACTTTTTGGTAAATTACTTAAATTAAGTCAGTCAGCTTGACGAATTTGCGAAATATTTCAGACTTAGAAAATAGCATTGAGCTCATTTTCACGGTTTGCGAATAACAGGAAAATAGAACGAAGCCAATTTGAAAAATCTATCGACGTCTGTAACTGTCGGTGATTTGACAAGTGATTAATTAAAATTGTAATTGGCGTAACAAAAACAAAAGTTTGAGATTTAGCTGCAACGAGTATTTAGGTATAACATATGTATAAAATAACAGCAAAACTAACAGGAAGGTCTACAATCAACTCCTTAGTGTGAAAATCTCGTAAATCTCGTGTAAATGAAGTAACTTTTCAGGGGGAAGAATAACTGCGTGCTGTAAAATGTTGTTCCACGTTTTTGGTGTTCTTTATTATTATTAATATTTATTATTAATAATAATAATAATACAGTGGGACATTAACACAGATAACTGGTAATATACTTCATATAATACTTTTCTTTAGTAAATACATACTTAAATATATATAATTACAAATGTCTAACTTGGGTGGGAATCGAACCCACGACCTGCGGCGTGAAAAGCAAGTATTTTACCGACCACGCTACCGGCCCGTCAAACGAATTGAATTTTGTTGAATATTAAAAACTAGATAGACAAATAATATTTTCCATTCAACAGCTGTGTAGTGTATCCAAAAACGCATCTAATTGGTTTAGATTGCTACAATTATGTTGCTAGTTAGTCTAAATTGAACAAATTTATCGTGCCCGTCTGGAACATCTGCCTGTTAAGTGCTGACACTTGCTCGTAGTCAATACTTACTGTTTATCAGATCGGTTTCTAGCTGTTGAATACGTGAGAGACTCTTAAAGAATAATTTATGGGACAGTTTGAAGCAGAGTTATAATATTTCTCCGTGACTACCAAGACTTTGACGGGCCGGTGACGTGGTCGGTAAGATATTGCTTTTCACGCCGCAGGTCGTGGGTTCGATTCCCACCCGAGTGACCCGAGACAAACATTAGTGATGAAAACATTTGTGTTTGTGTCGAGTCTGGGTGTAAATATCTATTATCCTATCCTATCCTATCCTATCCTATCCTTCCTACTAATATTATAAATGCGAAAGTAAGTGTGTGTGTGTGTGAAGGTTTGTTACCACGTATCTCCATAACCGCTCAACTGATTTTAATGAACTTTGAAATGTAGGTAATGTATACCCTAGAATAGGACATAGGCTAACAATATTTCCAAAAATCATCCCTTAAGAGGGTTAAATAGAGGGGTGAAGTTTGTATGCAACTTTTTATTCCTTGGTCCTATTCATTTAAAATTCGGTACACATAAACCTTAAGAAAAATAATGAGATACGGGTTTTTTATTTTTCCATAATTACCCCTATGAGGTGTGGATAATGAGTTTTAATGGTAAAAATTAAAGTTACTCTGTATCTGTATAGTCTGAAGTCCGATCCACTCCAAATTCGGCACACATACACCTTAAAAGAAATCATGAAACACGTGTTTTTTATTTTTCCAAAACTACCCCCGGTGGGGGTGTTAAATGAGTTTTTTTGGAAATACTAAATATTCCATAACTGTTTAGTCCTTGGTCCGATTCACTTCAAATTCGGTATAAATAAAGCTTAAAACAAATAATGAAACACGTGTTTTTTATTTTACCATTTTTTTTTATTTTTATCCTAATATTACGCGTGAGAAGCCTGCGAAATTATTCTGAGTTTGATTTTCTTCAAAGTTGATATCAATACTCCTTCGTGCTTTTTGGCTAAATTACTTTTTATTTTGACACAATGACGTTTGATAACTCAGACCGATTATTAGGATTCGAAATTTAAATTTTATTTCTTCCTAAATATTGAATGAAAAACTTACAATGATCATGGTCTAAGAGACGTAGTATTTTTTAAGAAACCCCTATAGATTTATGGATATACCTATGGGTGCTTGCCGATTTCAAAATGTTGCTTACACGCCTACACTACTGAACTAATTTTGTATGGAGATAGTTCGAGACCCGGGAAAGGATAGTTTTATCCGACTGCGAAAAAAGAGATTAATGGTTTAGCGCGATAACCGACATCCGCGGGCGAAGCCGCGGGCGGAAAACTAGTAAGAATATATTTACAAAAGAAAAGTATTATATGTATAGTATATACCAGTTATCTGGTTTCCATAACACAAGCTCTGCTTGGCTTGGGACCAGATGACCGTGTGTGTTAATGTCCCAGAATATTATTTTTAAATTACTTTTTATACCTAATACTAGCTGCCCCAGCGAACTTCGTACCGCCAGCGGACAAAATTGTGAATCTAAACCATTCTCAGATCCCCTTGAACACACACAAAAAATTTCATCAAAATCGGTCCAGTCGTTTAGGAGGAGTTCAGTCACATACACACGCACACAAGAAATATATATATTAAGATGGAAATTCTATTAAACAAAAAGGAATATCGTTTGTAACGCTTACCTATGTTACCCTGTTTTTAATCAAATTCAAAAATCAAATTTAGTTTGAATCACACTTAAAAGAAGAATAGGTGTGTATATTTATCTCACAAGCTAACAGATACCTATAAAAACATCCAAATCGCTTACAAGATTAGTTAAACAATTGAGTTTTGTTTGATAATATTACATCTGCGCGTCACATTCTACATAGTCATATTAATAATAACATGTCAATTAAATAATTTTAAATTAAATTAACAAGCGCGTCTATGTTATATCGTTTGAAATTATTCCAAATTTACTAAATAACTGTCCTAATCCATTGGCAAATAAGTCTAATTCGTGGTACTGGGCAAGATGTATTTAAAATAATGGTCGCTACTCGCTAGTTTGATCTTGGGTATAGCTCTATCTTTGAGTAATTTTTTTCTTTCCCGCTTTCAATATCAACGAACATAATCAACATGGACCATCGAACAGACG
The DNA here is from genome assembly GCA_936450015.1 of Meganola albula. Lineage (NCBI taxonomy): Eukaryota > Metazoa > Arthropoda > Insecta > Lepidoptera > Nolidae > Meganola > Meganola albula. The sequence goes on along the minus strand of OW388161.1, from coordinate 5,316,662 downwards.
CGGGCCGCATACCTTCTGGCACGTGGTCCTACAGTCCACGAAAGTAACATAACATTTAAAGACATGTAATATACACCAAACCGCACTTGGCCAAATTGTGTGGATTAAAGCCTAAAATTTCTCATCTCACCTCATCTCAACTCATCTGATGGTTAATAGAGAATACCCATGTCCTGTGAGACGGTAAAGGTTTGTTTTAACCCCCGACGAAAAGAAGGGGTGTTATAAATTACACGTGCGGATCTGTATCTGTATACTAGTTTGTTACCCAATACAGACAAAACGATTGATCCGATTTTTTAAGGTTTTATGCATTTAATGGTCTTATAGCTTTGCCGGAGATCCAATAAATTTTTATTTTAAAGTTGTTAACGGATAAAAATAACTACATATCGTCGGGGATAGTGCAAATCCGCGGATGTACCATACGTAAAGGCCGCGTATCTGCAATAGATCCAGTTTTACAGGAGAAGGTTATAACTTTAAATCTTTTTTATTTTAACGAATTTTAAGCTCATTTTTACACACAGACTCATTATTTATATGTTCTATCTGTTGTTAGGTAAATATATTACATAAAGTAAATAATTTACGCCCTACGACAATTACGCGGATTTGATTTAACCATAAACATATCACTTTGGAGCCTAAGAGTATGGTACGTGGTTTTGAAATTAAACAAATAACATTATTTTAACAATAATATTATTTAATATTGACAATAAATAAAAAAAATAATTCAGAATCTTAATTTCCTTTAAAAAAAAAGTGTGGTCCACTGTTGCTTCCTCATATAGAGATGGATTTAGTCTAGCTTCCTTGGTAATCAAAGAGTACTGACTTGGCAATTTTTCTTACGATTTTTAACTTTATTTCAATTATAGACTGAACTGAATCTACCTCCATTTGAGTATGACCTTTTTCTGAAATTTGTTGTGTGAAAACAATGTTTTTTTCCATCGGCAGTCACCATCGCAGAAGGGCGTTCGAAACCACAACATTTCTATTTTGTGATACATCCATCACTAAAAATAACGACTAAAAATCTTTTGGGGAGTCATCTATAATTAATTTTTAAATAATCAATGTAAAAAGAAGCGTACGTTGATGCTTTTAAATCAGTAGTTGTCTCATCAAACCAACAACACTTTATTATTACTCAGATTGTAAATTGGAAAATTATGCATCAGCATCAGTTTAAAATACAATGCAGTAGCTTTCAAAAATGGACACAGTGTTCAATTTTGTGCACGTTCTTTATCTAAAATCTTTTCTTGTCTAAATTTTTTCGTGACAAATGTTGCAGATATTCTTCTTCAGTAATATCACCTACTTTATATGAACAACATAGATCACATGCATCTTTTTTTGGTTGAAACAATGCTATGTTTTTACCTTTCAGAACATCCTCAAACAGTTTTCTGGAAGCCACCCTCTGTGCCTTTTTCGTTGCTCTTTCAACTTAGATACGATATAGTTCACGTTTAAGCTGTACTATTGGCTCTAAATATAATTTCGTGTTCTCTTTTCTGCAGTAATGAGAAGGCATTTTGGGTATGTCCCTTAAAAAATGTTAGCACTAATTCTTTTAATGTGGACAACTTATTTTCCCTCCAATTTATGGTTATCCCTTTATTTGGATTCTCTCCTAACCAGTACCCTATAGCCCACTCCTTAATGCTTAAGAATGTCTTTAAACGTACTCTATATTTTTGGTCATTTCATTTCAAATAATACACTTTTTTACTACCTCGTCTTGTATCAGCCCTTCCAGTAGTTGTTCTATTAGTCGGTTTTTTATCTACTAAGGATGAAACAAACATTTTTTTCTCAATCCAGCTCATCTCCCAATTTTCTTTAAAGATATGTAGAATTGTAGTTTCAATAAACTTTTCACAGTTAACCACCTTGCTCCTATACATTTGCTTGAATTATACACGCCTCTCCAAGCTTTCGCCGGTTTGCTAGTCTTGTAAAAAAAATTCATCACCAGTCTTACTAATACTTAAGTATTCCTGACCTAGCATACTCAACTTCTTAATCCTAAACCTTTTTGAAGACATTTGTTCTGCTTTTCGTGTCCTTATACTCTGCTGCAACTTTAGTATCTAAGTTATATTCAGACAATGTGAATAATGTGGATCGGCCACAGTCATCTGATGAAAAGTCAAAGGTAGTTACAAAATTGTTAGTTGCAGTCATAGCAGGTTCAGAAACATTATCTGGATCACCAAATTTCAGCAGCTTTGCTGAGTAAGAAGTACTAAAAGTAATTGTGTCACAGTTAGCTAAATCAGTCAAAATTGAAATAATTCAGTACGTTATTAAAGAATGTTTAGATGTTAGCAAGGTTAGAATTTAAAAACAAGCTTGAAATGAACTAAAATTGTGCTAAATAAGGATATTTGACATAACATACACAAAATAAACATTAGATTTATACTTTCCTGATGTTGCACTGGTTAATTTTAAGTAAACACTAAGAGTTTTATTGCAAAAATAAACCACAAAAGTGCTCCCGGTGTCATCAGATTACTTAAGCGGTTTTGAAACTTGCCGGCGGAAGATACGCAGTATTGTTATTTGGCGATTTTTGGCTTCCAATTGGACGAAATAAACTCATGTGAAGGCGGTAGCAGTCAATCAAGATTTTGCGTGAATTGCCCGTAAAAACTTAAATAGGCTACATTTGTCAGTTACGCGGAATTATCCAATGCTATTTACGCGGATTTGCACTATCCCCGACGATATCTACTTATTTTATGCAAACTTCGTACGTTTTATCACTGAGCCCAAAGAGAGGTCACAGTCACTGACCACAGCCCGCATTTAAATCAATTGCAGATAACATTGTGTATCAAACAGTTAATAGTCGTTTGAACTATAAAATCAGTCTTGTATCAGCCTTAGAACGTTTAAGTGCTATAATTTCCAGTATATGCTGATCTCGCATTGTATAGGATTTCCGTACAACGAGAGGTCAGCTTAAACTCCAAATGTATAGCTAGATGTGTAGCCGTGTGTACCCTGTATGGCTTCTCTGGCTCACACCCACCCCTTTGGCCAACTGTAAGGATAGTCTGTGCTTGTTTTGTATTGACTTGCATCTAAGTGACTTACTAGGTAACTCTTCTGCACTGTCTATCGAATTATCCATATTATGTTTAGAATTTAAACGAATTGCATTACCTAATACTGTTTGTTCGTAACTGCATCGGTCCAGTGGTAAGCGTGTTCGTTTAATAAACCCGAGTCCTCGATTCCCGGGTCGAGCACAAGGACTTTTCTAATATAGGTACTTAGAGAATGTGCTTAACTTAAGTGCAGCTCGTAGATTGGAAGTGTGCTCGATGAAAAGCAATAGTTTACGTATGAGACGTAAATATAGCCGGCGGAATGTCGGTGATGTTCATCTCTGCCTTCTCTCTGGTAGTACAGGCATGAGCGCCATGTTGTTAATACGAGTATATTTAAAAAAAAAGTAGTTACTCGAAAGCGATAATAAAAATTTTAAAAAGGGCACTGAATATTCGTAAAGTTACAGAATAATATATACAATATGCAACCTGCACATAGCATATTATTTTCTGTCACTTTTCCAATAAGGCAATTAAGTCCATTAAACCTTTAATATGGATGATAATCGCAGTTGTATTATGCGTACAGTTTTTTGATGTACACGATGATTATGATAATGCGTATACGTATATTGATTAGATATTAACTGCGTTAGAGAAAGTTTAGAAGTACATTGACATCTGCCTAGTTCAGTAGCCCTAGTGAGGTAACAAACTGACAGTTTTCTTACTGACACTTTTTCAGTAATGACGGTAATGCTGTACAGTCAATCACAAAACTACTATTTACTAGCAGTGGCGGAGAGTGGAAATTGGTAAAAGGGAAGAAGTTAGATGGAGCAAATTAAATGACAAGTATTTCTTGGTTATTTCTTATATTATTAGCTGTCAAGATAATAAGTTAAAATGCACATAAATATACAAATTATTTTATCTATTCTGCTTCTTATCCATTTTATTGTATTTTTAGCATTACATTTTCTTTTTGAATAAACATTTTGAACGGAAAAAGTTTAAAAAGAACACTGATTTTGACAAGTTTAAAATAGTATTCGAAACCTTTTTATGAATGCATGCATATGCCACCATTAACGATGGTGCCTTTTGAGGAGTAGATTTTGTATTAAGTGATCATATAGAAGAGTTGTTTTATAGCACATAAACTTATCAATAAGGATAGCTCGTAAAATTTTAATAGTACAGACGTGTGGGTACAGTATTATACAAAACAGATCTTAGACAAAAATAATAAAAAATTAAAGCTATTTTTGGAGTTTATAGAGTTTTGGTAGTTTGTTAAGCATCAACACTACTACAAATTATTTAACACTAATTTAAAGTACATATTTAAAAATAACAATACATTCGACCCCAATTGAAGGACACAGGCAAATAATGGGCAATGTTTTTTTTTTTTTTGTCAAGTAAACCTCGAGGTTATTACAAGGTCACCATTACGGTACAATAAGTACACCCAGGGGCGCAGATACCGTGCCGTATCAAAAACATCCCAATTTTTTTTATATCAGAAAAGACAAAAGTCAAAAATAGCAATTTTATTCCCGCGTAAAGCGTGCTCTCAAAAGTTGACAACACCCTACATCGGTTATCACGGGCTGCAGGATTTTCCCGTTTAAGTCATTTACTTTTAACGGGGGAATCCCACAATAATCGATGTACAAACGCTGCTAAACACGGAGATCAGTGTAAGAAAACTTTACCGTTCATAAGGGCCACAAAACAAAATTTTATACGGGGCCCCGACACGCTACGCCACTGTGTGGTACCTATAAATAGGTACCATAGTTGAGCTTATTGCACCCGTGCAAAGCAGGGCTACGTCGCTAGTCTACAATATCAATAAATTATTCAAATGTAACAGTAGAGCTTGTGAAACAGAACACAGCAGCAAATGACGCGTAAACTATGATTATTCTGACCTACCTACCTATCTATCTATAACAATATAGAGATATTACCCACCTAGGATTTTCCGGTTGTGGTACCTAGTCTAATCAATGGCCAGGTACACAGGAGATTTAGTAAGTACTAGAGCAGCGATGACACAGCGGATTAGAGCATTTAACAGGGAGGTGTTATACACAACTTCTAGTACTAAATTGTCATTTTCATTGTCAGTTAGACATTGATTTGTTTTGCACTAGTACGAAAACAATAACACAGCGCATGTTTGGGGAGTTTTTAGATAATAAGCATCAAACCAGTCCATAGGCCATAAGCCGGTTTCTAAACTGCGAACCTTAATTGTAAAAACAACAACTAACTACTTTTAAATTTTTCATTCACAATTTTAGACTTTTAATAGAACGTGAACTAAAAAAATAAAAATTAAAAAAAAACTAGTATTATAACATAATTATAAAAAACTTTTACTATTTTCATTCTTTTCTTGCTTTATATTAGTAATCTGTGTGGGCTTGTAATTAGCTAAATTGTTAACCAAATTTGCTTCCTTTAAAATGTTATGTGTCTGTTAGCCCTCCTAGTAATAAATAAATAAATAAATTGTTTCTGTCAGTTTTTGGGGGAGGCGAGGTAACCATGTACAGCACACATGTAACAGTTGAAGCGTCGTTACAAATGCATACGCAAATGGGGAACGTGTGCAATACCAGTTCCTTGTTAAATTCTCTAAGTGGAGCGGTATCAGTTTCGCTTTTGAAATAAAAGGTTCGAACCCTAGCCATACCCACTCATCTTTGTGTAAATTGTTCCATCGCCGCTTAATTCGGTGAAGGAAAACATCGTGAGGTAACCGGTACGTCTAAGAAGTACACATTCGAGAACATGTGGCATCCACTAACCCGCACTTAGCCAACGTGTGTGGATTGAGGGAACACCCCGTAAAATAGTTGAGCGAAGTCACGTGCTCAGCAGTGGGACACTAAAAACCCTAGTGGATTAAGGTCTAAACTCTCTCAATTGGTAAGATAGTTGAGAGAAGGCTCGTGCCTAACTGTGGGTCACTAAAAAAAGGTTGAAGTTATGTGAAGTGTACAATGAATACAGCATACAACATTGTGTATGGTGAATAACAACAGTCAAACCAGATTTCAAAGTAAAAGAAGAATCATAGAAATTAGTTCAAGTATAACAAAGATGTTATGTAACAAACATACCTAGAGTCGAATTGATATCCTCGTTCTTTTTTGAAGTCGGTTGAAAACATACTCTTTCTCAGTTTACTCAATAAAATCTTGCGCACGATAAGCTTTGCAAATATCTTGAACCAAATGTTGACTCATAATTAACTAATATCAGTGAGATACCAGCAGGGGAATCACCTTTTATTTTCAACCGACTTCAAAAAGAAGATGATTTTCAATTCCTCTTTTTTTGTAGGTATATATGTTACTTATTAATTCCGTTAATTATTGTTCGATTTTTATGTTTTTTTTGTTTCAAGGGGTACCTATACTTTCCTCGTGGTTCCTTTAAAATTTTATCAAAATCGTTTTACCAGTTTTGGAGTTATAGTTATACATTTAACTTGGTTCGTATTTTTTTAAGCTGTTATAAAAGCCTACTACCTACTTGTGCTACTTTTTGTGCAGTGAATCGAGGTTTGATTTCCCAGCAAGCCGACCTTAGTGATTAGGGAAGACATTATGAAGGAATCCGATATAACTCTAAGATAGATGAAGAAAAGCACCGTATGTGGCTTGAGGGAAGATCTTGCCAAGGACTGGGCAGTGGGCAATTTTACTAAGGTAAAGTAACAACCTCGTAGCGTCCCACTGCCCACAAGCTGATCAACCGTGGGTTGATGTCACATGTCTTTATTGATATTTAATGATTTTTTTTTCTTCTATTAATTATGGCCTCTGCAGAAATTATTCCGAAATTTTTCCAATGTCAAGTCTAAATAAGTATGCAAATGTATTTTAAAAGATTAGTAAAATAAACTAAAAAAACTGCAACGTTCTAAGACGCCATTTTAGTTTTTCAAGTAAATAGTCACATTTTGACAAGCACCCTACATTAATGATATTTATATTGAACCCGCATGCGTCAATATTATTATTAGATATTTACATTATTTATTTTGTTGATTAATTATACGGGTGTAAATTAATTGTGTCACGGCAGTCATGGGGTTATTGACAACATAACTGCTTTTATTGAAGAAGGGTGTTTATTTTTCTATACGGATTTGATGATTTTATGAAACGCAGCGGTGGCGCAGCGGTACAGGCCTCGCCTTAAAAAAATAAGGTCGCGGGTTCGAATCCTGGTCGTGCCCACATATCTTGGTGTGAATTGTTTCATCTCCGCTGCTCAATATCGGTAAAGGAAAATATCGTGAGGAAACTGCCATGTCTAAGAACTAATCATTCGAAGAGACGTGACATCCACCAACCGGCATTTGGCCAGCGTGTGTGGATTAAGGCCTAAACTCTCTCAACTCGTAAGATAGTTGAGAGGAGACCCGTGCCCAGAAGTGGGACACTAAAAAGGGTTGAAGTGATGTAGATCAGATCCCCTCTTCAAAAAATAAAGAATGTTTTCATTCATTTTCTTTCATTTATCAATTCATATAAACCGACAATTAATGACGGGCCGTTGGAGTGGTCGGTAAGATACTTGCTTTTCACGCCGCAAGTCGTGGGTTCGATTCCCACCCGATACAAACATTAGTGATGAACATTTGTGTTCGTGTCGAGTCTGGGTGTAGGTAAATATCTATTATAAGTACATATTTACAAAAGAAAAGTATTTTAAACTGGAAGGCGCACATAGCTGAGCTATCCAAAAAGGTAAGCAGTTCTGCATACGCTCTTTATAAATTACGACTTTTACTAAACATTGACGCACTAATTACTGCATACAATGGTATTGTAGCCTCACTGTGCGTTTTGGAATAATCTTTTGGGGAAATTCGACCATTAAGGAAATTATCTTTAAAGCACTAAAGTGTTGTGTGAGATCCATGTTCGGCTTAAAAACAACAGCCAGCTGTAAACCATACTTCATCTATCAAGCATGGGATCCTAACACTTCCGTCTCTTTACATATTAGAGGTAGCGTCGTTTGTGCACAACAATCCAGAAGTTTTTCTTCGTCTATCTGACTGTGTTAAACAAAATAGACGAAATAACGACAGTAATAAACTTTTTATAAATAGTGGCAAAACAAAATTAATGGGGAAAAGTTTTCAATGTCTTGCACCAAAGGTTTATAATAAAATCCCTGAGATTATGAAATGTTATAATATAAATATTTTTAAAAAAAGGCTGAAACTTTTATTAATTAAAAAAAGCTACTACAGCATTGTTGAGTTTTTAAATGATAGTGATTTGGTTTAATTTGACATTTAATTTTATAGAATATTTTAATTTACATATCGCACCTTTGGTAGAACAAGGGCACAATTGCAGTTTTTGCAATTTTACAGGAGAGTCATTTTAAGATATTTTTTGTACTTAATTTGGTCTAGCTATGTTAATAATGTTCTAAGGTTGTTCTGCTTTGTATGACATAAACTATATACTATATTCTTTTAGGTGTATCGTTTACAAATATTAAAAACTGCTAGTTTTTTTTTTATAATTATTTTTCGAAAGTAGGTGTATATTTGTGCCCTTGTTCCACCAACAAGAAAATTAATTAGTAAATATGACCATATCTTAAGCTTTAAGTTTGGATAATTTTGGAATGAAAATAACGTGTTTTTTGTATAAATGTTTTATTTTCTTAAACATTTCGAAATCCGCAGTACTTTATCACAAAAATAGAGATCAAAACTCACTTTTTTCCAAGCAAAAATCTTTGGAATCGCTTTAAAAATTGTAATAATTATTATTATAAGATAACAGTATCAAAATAAAAGTAATGTAAACGTAACAAAATAATCTTTTACCTTTTTTTAGTAACAATAGGCAACTATTTTGTAATAAAATTTCAATCAATCTTTTAGTAACAGAGGTTTTACTTAAATTGGCATTATTTCTTATTAAAACTCTTTGGAATCACACTTAAAAATAGGCTGAAATAAGATATCAGTCTAAAACTTAAAGTAACATAAACATAAAAAAAAATCTCTTATAATTTACCAGTTTCTGTTTTGTTAAACGACTATTAGGACTATTAGAAACACACTTAAAAAATATAAATGAAAATAAAATATTTTTTAGAAAAATAAATTAACACTTCTAAATCAGTCAACACTCTCTCTTATTTTTTAAAAGAGGTTGTTATAATATTGTTCGTAAAACTTAGGAACTATATTTGAGGATATCAATTGAAGAATGTCTTCTTTCTTTCGGTTAGGGATTGGTAACTTTTCGTTGTATAGCTGTTTTAATATGATATCTTTCACTCTTATATTTCTATTACCAATACGGCCTACTCGAATGTTTGCTACTGTCCACTTGTCTGACTTGTAGCTGTCCCTGTATTGGTATGTCTCTGAACCTTTAGTAAATTCCAAAAACAATCTGAACGACTTTGTCCTCCCAATTTTAAAATCATAAACTAGGCATAAGTGTGACGAATATGGCCTTGTCGTTCCAGAAATCAAAAACATTAAAGGGCATATTTACCTATACGGCGTTAGCGCTCCAAGTGACGGCTACCTCGGTCCCCGCCGATGGCACAACTGACCAATGAGACTTTGTCGCGCCAAGAGAGTAACAAAATGGCGCCAAAAAGACAACGCCACTATTTCCATCTGGCGGTTTTTGAAGGAATTAAACGAATGTCTTTGTCCCTCCAGTTCAAAGGGCCTTTTTAAAGCATTTCTGCATATTTAAGTCATTTTGGCAATTTATGACAATTATGCCCTTGTTCTACCAAAGGTGCGATATATTACCATTGACATTAATTTGATATTGACATTTAATTATTTGCATTAGTGACATTTTATAATATTGACATTTCATATTTAATTATAATAAAAATATAGCTCACCTTTAGTTTGACGCACAGACTACTAAGAGAACCTAGGTTTGACGTTAGCCATAAAAAAAAACCTGCGTCAAAAGTCTAAATACAAAATACAGATAAGATTGAAACCAGTATGTATACACGCCTAGAGAGCATAGAGCTGAATAACACAAATCTTTAGCTACTTTTTTTGTACTTATTGATTGACTTGCGCTTTACCACAACTTGCAACAAGCAACGATGAAAGGCGCTTACACAGTGGATAACAATTCACTCGTGACATGAAGACAGGCAGTTTAGGTCCCATACGTTATTGAGGAGAGCCTATTACCGTTCATCGGGCACACTTCTTAAATTCAAACTGCTACTGACTTATTATTGCTTGACTCGGGATTCGAACCCGGGACATCGCGGTTATTATGCGAACACACCAACTACAATACCATAGAGGCGTAGGCCTAAATGGACATGTAGATAAAGGTACTTACTTATTCAAATTACTTCAAGGCATGTAGGTTACAGTTAATGACTTACCTGAAATGATAGAAAATTCTAAATTAGTTAAGTTGTATACAATAAGATAAAAAAAACAAAAACAAAACAAATAGGTTTATAATTATTTGTCTTTGTCTGTCATCTTGACATTTATACTAGTAAGAAAGAGACAAAGTCCATTTTAACTAAAGAGTCTTATAAGATTTTTATGAATAAGACTAAAATATTATAATTTTCGAAGCTGAATTGTTTGGTTGATCGCGCTATTCTCTGGGCATACCTCATTTATTGAAGAAGTCACGGGTCTTCTATCGTACGAGTTGAGAGAGTTTGGGCCTTAATTCACATACGCTGGTCAAGTGCAGTTTGATGAATGATACATGTCCTCGAAATATTAGTTATTTATTAGACATGGCTGTTTCCTGACATGTTTTCAGAATACACACAACGATGTTTGGGCCGACCGGGGATCGAACCCGCGACCTTATACTACCTATACCTACTAATTTCAAAGGTGAGGTATCACTGCGCCACCGCAGCTCCCCTCTTTTTTATCGGGGGTAAAAAATACTTATTTATTTCGACGACAGCTAACTCCAGCACTAATTTTTATTTATACTCATCTAAAAGTTGATGTACGGAACCAATGAATCTATCAAGAAATCTATTTGTATGGTACAATCTTAGAGCATTTAACAGGGAGGTGTTATAGGTACGCAACTTCTTTATTACTAAATATTTCTGACAGTTTGTGGGGGAGGCGAGGTAACCATGTACAGCACACATGTAAAAGTTGAAGCGTCTTTACAAATGCACGCGTTAATAAAAGCTGCACTCAAAGACGAAATATGAACAGTTTATACATACAAACTGTTCATATGCATATACATAAACACGAGTGAATCGGTATATTAGGCGGGCGCGTCCCATGGAAGACTACATTTTTGCTCAACATCAGGCAATTTGTACTCAAGCACAAACTTATTTGAATAAAAAATAATGTATCTAAGCAGAGGGAAACGTGCAGTTCCGTATTAAATTTTCTAAGATGTTACTCTATATAATTATGGTTATTAATAGACCACGTCCGGCGGCACGTGTTGATATAAAATATGGGGTGTAGCCCTGTCTGATGCCATCGATAGGGTTACGGGACGATGATGGCTATTTGGGTGGCCGAAATTACCTACTTGCAATGATTTATTATTTCCTAGAAAATAAAACATTATGATTGAAATTTTTTTTAATTAATAATGTAGTATAGTTATTTATTTATTTAGGTACTTACATTTTAGATCACAATAAAACCCGCGGCTTCGCACGCGCATATATCGGTTACCGCGCTTTAGCATTAACCTCTTTTTACGCAGTCGGATAAAATCTATTCATAATTAAGAACATTTGAGACGCGTGGAAGGACATATCCTTCCACGCGTCTCAAATGTTCTCCATACCAAATTTCCTTCAAATCGGTTCAGCAGTTTTGGTGTGAAAGCGCGACAGACAGACATTACATTAAAAAGCTGCGCCAGCGAACTTCGTACTTAGGGGTATGAAAAATAGATAGTAGCCGATTCTCAGACCTACTGAATAGGTGTGCTTACAAAATTTCATAAGAATCGGTCAAGACGTTTCGGAGGAGTTCGATTACGCACCCCGTGACACGAGAATTTTATATATTAGATTTATATAATAGATATGGATAGCTAAATATTATCTGCGTATAAAACTTTTTATTAATTTGTCATATTTAACCAACAAAACTCAATACCTTACTAAGGTAGGCTTTAAGCTTAACTAACTTAAACTAAATCTAAAGAAATACCTAACTTAAAATTACAATTGATGAAACAGTTGCAAAATAGAAATTGTACCAAAGTTTAACGAACAGAATTATTATTCTGATAAATATCAAAGCAAATCACTCTTAGCGCCATCTAGTTTCAAAACAACATACTACTTGCGCGGAGCACGCCACACACTGACTGGGTGCACTTTTTAACAGACTTCATTAGTTTGCGTAGTGTTTGATAGATGTCAGTTGAAGTAAAAAGTTTTTCAATAATAAAATCTAATTTGCCCATTTTGGACTATGTTTAGACATTGTTTTAAGCATTCTCAGTTGTAATTAATTTTATAATTGAAAGAATTCTCTAGAAATATCCAAAAACACTTCAGTATCTATTTAAAAAAACCAAACAGGTTGGAACGTAAAACCCTACTTTTAATACAGTTTTTATAAAATCTTATTCTGACGAATTACAATTTACAAGAGTTGGGTACTGTTTGATTAATCTTTGGGTTTGTGGAACCATCAGAATATACATCAATGTCCTTGCATTGAATTAAAGCCTCCGATATGTGCGGCCGTGTAATAAACAACGGCGAAAACTAAACTTAAATCTCTCATCTGTGTTATACCACAGATAATATAATACTATGTTATACCATAAAACCTAATAGTTACTTACTATCATATCAGAGATAAAACGTATTTTTCATTTCACTTAATTTAGTGAAAACGTTATGACATTGAGAAATTGTCAGGATTCTTAAAAAAAGTAGATAAATATCTTTCAATCCACTTCCTCCATTCATTGGCTCATTTGATGCGTTTGATATTCCACTTTCTCTGACCCAAAACGGTTTCTAAGAAGTAATTCATCGACCTTGGTAGGTCAAAGCCTGTACAATACGGCCATTGGCATGAATGGCGAATCGTTCCGGTGCGCGCGTGTGATTTATGAAAACGTTGCGTTGGTTGCGCAAGAGTGGCTCTGAGTAATTATGAGCCTTTGACTTACCTACTTGGTTTGAAAATCGAACAATAACAATTAAGGTTTCCTAATTCACCTTCGAAAATTAATTGAGTTTAATTTTTCTGTATAGATACTGATACTTTTGTATTTTTCTGATACTGTATTTTGTTGGTTCTCCATATTATTATTATAATGGACCCCCACCCTATACCTCCTACTTGCTAGGTCGAGTGGGTTCCTTATACTCTAGAGTATAAGTCCCTAGAGTATATGATGATTGTTTGGTAGGTACCTAGACCTTCGTATATTCGCCGCTGGTGGCACCTACCCCACGCACCCCTAAATGCGTATATCCAGTGAAATAGGTACGGCACTACTGGCCAACTAGAGAAACCCCGGTCTTGAAATGCAAACAACAATTACTTCCAAAAATTACTTCTTGGTCTTGAGATCTCGAGATTTTTCCTTGTGTTGTTTACTCTTCGGCTCTTCATTTGCGACTCTTCATTTGCGACTCTTCATTTGCGACTCTTCATTTGCGACTGACCTGATGCGACTGACTCATTTGCGACTGACTTCTGCGACTGACTCGTTCCGGCAATACGACCGCCTTTTATACCGGCCGTTATTACCGAAAAGAATACGCGCGAATGTTCTCGAAAATTCGAGATCATTCTTACTATCTCGAGACCCCTTTTCCTTGAATTTCTCTTTATTTATTTAAGAAAACTGTACATATTATACCTTATTCTACGCGTTTTTACAATCTCTATAATATTATAAAAAGCTTATAAATGTACATCATCACAATAAAAATTTTCTAGAACAAAAACATACAAAATTTCACATAAACAATATTGTTCATTCTAGAAAATCGTTCATAACTTCCTTATTTCTTATCGGATTTCCAAAATTCAAACTGTCCCATTCATTTTACATCCACGTCTTTAAAATTAAATCATTCTTATTAATAAATCTCCATAAACAAAAAAGGTCATTTTCAAGTTACGTAATTTTAGTACTAACATTTTACTTTGCAAAAAACTATCTTAAAAATCACTTTAGAATGGAAATCCGATAACTTCAATCTAATTAGAATACACATTCAACAATTCCAATAAGAATCTAATTAGAAATTTACAATTAACAACAATTAAATTAACTAAGTTCAACCTTACATTTTGCACGTAATTACGGAATCGCGATGCACAATATCTTTGTGCGGTCTAGTTATGACCTGGTCTCGTCGTCATCATTCTCCCCCTCGTGCTCTGCACCATCCTCCAGTCTTGACGACGCTCCCGGCACCAACAGCACCACTCGCGAACTGGGTCTTCTCAGTACGCCGCCCCTTGTCTCGACGTCGACGATCCTGGTTCTTCCATCTGGTCCTGGATACACCTGCTGTATTCTGCCGCGTGGCCAGGTGTATCTTGGCATGGTGTGGTCGACGATGAGCACGACGTCTCCAACTTGCAGGTCGAAAGCCCTGATTCTCCCCGGAGTTCGCCTCGGCAGCAGAGTGGGCAGGTATTCCCGCAACCAACGTTGCCAGAAATGGTCGGTAAGTCGTTGCGTAGTCTTCCAGGTGTATAAACTGCAACATTCTGGCCGTAGCTCGCAGAAGCCTTCTCCATGATGAGAACTTTTCAGGATCTGATGTTCGATGTGTGGTGTTCACCGCAGCCGTGACGTCAGCAACCTTTTCTTCGCCAGTAGGTTCCTTTTTGAAACTTCTTGGTGCAGGCCAACAATCTTCCTCTTGCCTCAAGAAGTCCGGTCCAGTGTACCATCGATGATTGCTATCGAAATGTTCTGGTACGTCGCGTGTTGCATCATCAGCTGGATTCTGCGCTGTGGGAATCCATCTCCATTCTTGTGGTTTCGTCAGATCTTCAATTTCTGCTAAGCGATGTGCCACGAATGTCTTGAAAGTTCTTGGGTCCGTCTTGATCCAAGATAGTACGATACTGGAATCTGTCCAAAACGTTCTCTTGACCACCTTCAGATCCATCTCCTCTTCCACTGAACGCGCCAGCCTGCTTCCCAAGAGTGCCGCTTGTAACTCGAGCCTCGGAATGGATACAGGTTTCAGCGGTGTGACTCGCACTTTCGCTGCAACCAGACTGACGTGGTAAGTTCCATCTTGCTCTTCCGTTCTCCAATACGTCGTGGCAGCAAACATGGTCTGGCTGGCATCCGTGAAGGTGTGTAACTCCCCCTCGGTGCGTCGTGGCGCCAAGCATCTCGGAATCTGCAGGTCGCGGAGCAGCTTCAACTTTTCCAGGTAAGTCTTCCATGTTTCGTACTCCTTGTCTTCTATTTCTTCATCCCAACCGATCCCACTTCTCCATATGTCCTGGAGCAGCTTCTTGCCTTGAATGAGAACCGGTGATGCAAGTCCCAGCGGATCGAAAGTTGACATCACGGCACTGGTAACTTCTCTCTTCGTCGGCACCTTGAATCCTCGGATTATTTCTTCAGATGTATTTCGAAGATTCGCTCGGAAGCCGATAGAGTCCCTTTTGGTGAACCAGCGCAGTCCCAATGTCTTCTCTTCCGTTTCACCGAGGTTTACTTCTGTCTTCTCGGTTGTTTCGGTCTTCATCCCCTGCAGCAACTTACTTTCGTTTGACGCCCATCCCCTGAGTTCAAAGCCCGCTTTCTTGTGTATGGCGTCCACCTGCGACGTCACTCTTCTAAACTCCTCTTCCAAATGGAAGCTGTGTAGGTAGTCGTCCATGTAGTGGTTCCGCTCGATAGCCCTTGCCGCCTCTGGAAACTGCTCCTTGAAGTCCGCCGCATTCCTGTTCTTCACGTAGATTGCTGTGCTCGGAGATGACGTAGCACCGAAAATGACCGAAGTCATTCTGTACTTCTTCGGCGGCACATCGCGACGATCCCCTCGCCACAGGAACCTAAGGCTGTCTCTATCTTCTGGTCGGATGCGAACTTGCAGGAACATTTCCTTTATGTCGGCTGCCACTGCTAAAGTTCCTTGACGAAACCGAAGGAGTACTCCAAAGAGTGACTGCAGTAGATCTGGACCCGGCAAAAGAGCGTCGTTCAGGCTTCTTTCCTTTGACTTGGCTGCAGCGTCGAAGACGATTCTTATCTTCTTTTTCAGTGGATGCACCACGGAAAAGAGAGGGAGATACCAAGTTTTCTTGGAATCATCTTTATCATCAGGAGCTTCTTCTGCGTATTTGCTGTCGATTAGATGCTGGATCTGCTTGTTGTACTCTTCTTTCAACTGAGGATCTCTTTCTATTTTCTTCTCAATGTTGATGAGTCTGTTCTTGGCAGAGATGTAGCTTTCTGGCATCTGCTCATTCTCTTCCTTCCACAGCAGTCCCGCTTCGAATCGACCATCTTCTAATCTTCGGCAGGTTCTATCCAAGATGGCGAGTGCTCTTCCTTCTGAGTCCGTAGTGGGTCTTCTTGGTTGCACACCAAGCGCTTCGATCGCGAAGTGTTCCTTGATGGCTTGATGCATCTCTTCATCCTGCGCGCTGACATGTAGACACGTGTGGATGAAGTGAACTACTCTTGTGCTTCCAGTATCTGACCCGTGGAGCACCCAGCCAAGTCCCGTTCTCGAAGCTACTGGTTCTCCTGGTTTCCCTCTTCTTATTTCTTGAGTCACGATCAGCTCCCAGTTGTCTTGACCGATGAGCAGCTGTGGTGACTCCCCTTCGTAAAATAAGGAATCGGCGATCTTTTTCAAGTGTCGGTACTCTCGGATTTTTCGCTTTTCCAGGAACTGTGGGGATAACTTCAACTCGTTGATGGTTCGGACTCTTTTCAGGATTTTCTCGTCCTTTTGATGCAATCCTTTCAACTTGAGATCTATAGTTTGAGAGTCCTTTTCCCTCATCAGTCCTCCTCCAACTGTTTCGATGACTAATTCGTCCTTTTTTCCTTGAGCGCCGATTTCTTCTGCTACCTTCCTGTCTAGCAGCGACACGGTTGACCCTTCGTCCATAAGGGCCAGTATTTTCTTTGATCCTTGCGACCCGAAGACTTCTACAGGAACAATCTTCAGGTACGCCCTTGCGTTATTCACCGTGTTGATTGATGCCTTGCTCGTCACCTCTAGAGATTCCTCTTTTCTTTCCGGGGTCCTTTCTTCCGACTCCACGTGTAGCATATGATGATGCCATCTCTTGCACTGCTTACACGTGGGTTTTCTGCAGCTTTCTTTTCTGTGTCTTCCTCGGAGACACTTGAAGCAGACGCGACCCTTCTTTGCTGCTGCCCATCGGTCTTGCACTGATGCCTTCAGGAACTTCTGGCATTCAAGCAGGAAATGTTCACCCTCACACATAGGGCACTGCTTCTCTGCTTTCTTTCCTTCCTTTTCGTTGAAGTCCCTTGTTGAGTGCGTAGCCTGCCTGGGGGTCCTCTTCATCATGCTCCTTTCTTCAGAAGCTGCGAATGCTCCACATTTATCTGCTTCTTTGTTGAGGAACTCGCAGATCACCGATAGGTTGGAGAACTCGCCATCTTCTGTTGCTGCAGTGAAGTCATACCATCGGAACTTCAGTATTGTAGGCATCTTCTCAACTATTTGCTTTACTATTTCTGGTGAATGTAGATACTGTGGTTTCTTCAACCCCTTGATTGCCGCTACACTGTTGTTTATTTGGCTCGCAAAGACGCAGATATCTCTTGGGTTCTCTGATATTCTCGGTAGCGCCTTTACTTTGTCCAATTCCGCCAGTACCAGTGCATCGGGCCTTCCATATCTTCTCTTGAGGGCTTGTATCACTTCCATCGGAGAAGCCTCGGAGTATAGCAGACTCTTGATAGCTTCTCTTGCGTTGCCCTTTATTGCTCTTCTCAGTCGAGCCATATTCTGACCATCGTTGAACATTGGTGCTGTATCTTCATAGACGACCTTGAAGGCCATCCACTCGCTGCTGTTCCCATCAAAGTATGGTAGCTCGTGGATGTAGTTTGGTTGAGCTTCTGGTCCATTTCTAGAAAAGGCTTGCTTCAATGCCGTCGTCAAAGCTTGAATTTCAATCGTAGCTCCCTTTGAAGCGTTCTCTTCAGGTTTGACTATCTTCGGCTCCTGCTGGTCTTCTAGAAGGGGTTGACCTCGTTGCTCTGGTTGCTCAATATTGCTGCCTCCCCGAACTGACGTCTCGATCCAGTTCTGCACCTCAGCTGTTCTGTCTTCCAGGTCTTCATCCACGGAGTCTTCATCTTCACATTGTACAATCTCCAATCTGACGCGGGCCAGTTTTGCCGCAGCCTGTGCTTGTTCAAGCTCCAGACGTGCCAATTCTTCTCTGGCTGCCAGCTCGCGTCTTCTTGCTGAAATACTCGTGGTCTTCATGGACCTGGCTCGAAGACTGACTCCCATCGGATTGAGGGTCTTGGTAACGCCACAAATACCCTCCTCCGGGGCCTGTTCTGGAGTCTTCTTAGTCTTCTTCTGTGTGGCATCTCCTTTCTTCTGTGATGCCGTCGTGGTCGCAGTCGTGATCGTTGCCTTTGTAACCATAGTTTCTCCTGTTGTTGCTGTACCCGAAGAAGTGTGTGTGTCCGACGCTGTTGCCGATGACCTTGACGCTGACGCAGACGTGACCCCTTCTGACCCTGTCGCTACTTCTCCCCCGTCCCTAACGGAAGGACGGGAGGACGGTCTTGAGGAGGCATCCTTCTGTGATCTTGTCACTGGCATCTTGCAATCTTCTTAATTCTTCTGGACTATTCTTCTAGGGATCCGTCTTCTCGAAGGACCAGACTATAATGGACCCCCACCCTATACCTCCTACTTGCTAGGTCGAGTGGGTTCCTTATACTCTAGAGTATAAGTCCCTAGAGTATATGATGATTGTTTGGTAGGTACCTAGACCTTCGTATATTCGCCGCTGGTGGCACCTACCCCACGCACCCCTAAATGCGTATATCCAGTGAAATAGGTACGGCACTACTGGCCAACTAGAGAAACCCCGGTCTTGAAATGCAAACAACAATTACTTCCAAAAATTACTTCTTGGTCTTGAGATCTCGAGATTTTTCCTTGTGTTGTTTACTCTTCGGCTCTTCATTTGCGACTCTTCATTTGCGACTCTTCATTTGCGACTCTTCATTTGCGACTGACCTGATGCGACTGACTCATTTGCGACTGACTTCTGCGACTGACTCGTTCCGGCAATACGACCGCCTTTTATACCGGCCGTTATTACCGAAAAGAATACGCGCGAATGTTCTCGAAAATTCGAGATCATTCTTACTATCTCGAGACCCCTTTTCCTTGAATTTCTCTTTATTTATTTAAGAAAACTGTACATATTATACCTTATTCTACGCGTTTTTACAATCTCTATAATATTATAAAAAGCTTATAAATGTACATCATCACAATAAAAATTTTCTAGAACAAAAACATACAAAATTTCACATAAACAATATTGTTCATTCTAGAAAATCGTTCATAACTTCCTTATTTCTTATCGGATTTCCAAAATTCAAACTGTCCCATTCATTTTACATCCACGTCTTTAAAATTAAATCATTCTTATTAATAAATCTCCATAAACAAAAAAGGTCATTTTCAAGTTACGTAATTTTAGTACTAACATTTTACTTTGCAAAAAACTATCTTAAAAATCACTTTAGAATGGAAATCCGATAACTTCAATCTAATTAGAATACACATTCAACAATTCCAATAGGAATCTAATTAGAAATTTACAATTAACAACAATTAAATTAACTAAGTTCAACCTTACATTTTGCACGTAATTACGGAATCGCGATGCACAATATCTTTGTGCGGTCTAGTTATGACCTGGTCTCGTCGTCATCAATTATAATGTTTAACGTTCACACCGAAACCTACTATTACGTAGTAAGTACGTTCTCGATATTATGCTTCTGTATTTTTATGATTATCTTCTGTATGTTTGTTTGTTTGTCTTGCGATCACTCTAAAACAAGCCATCGATTGCAATGATTCTTTTTTTCTTCCAAATTAGGCAATTAGTTTTTGAAATACTGACATTATGCACCGACCTCAAAAAAGTGCTTGGCGTATGAACCTATTTAGGAAGTGTGTCTTACACTGGTTTTATTTCGATTTTATCAATGGTATAATTATTATTTCATCCTTTTATTCGGATAATCTTTTTAATTTTTTTTCTTCTTCTTCATACTATACTTTTACAAACCACGTTTATGGAGTAGTTTTCACTTTCAGTGATTATGACGTAGAGGTTAGAGAACAAATAAGTATTATTAGGTATGTTATCTTTAATGTTACAAAATATTTAAATTGCTTTACCGAATACCGGCTTCCCTTTAATGTTTTAAACACATATGTCAGGCAATTTGGTGGTTACACTTACACAATTAACAATTTATTAGCAAATACGAGATAATTTACTTATTATTATCGAAGTAAGTAGGAACAATAACACAATACGAACCATATTCTCAGACATTAACTCCATTTGAATGAAAATCACTGATGATAATATCGCCTGTTTGCATAGTATTTTCTTAAATTATCGCGAATATCACACATTGAAATAAATCTACATCAAAACAGATTTTGCCGCGGTTTATTTTAGATTTTTATATCTCGACATTTCCAAGTCTTTTCGAACTTCATGGCTTCATGATTTCTTTTCAAACCGCGATAAAATCCGTTGTAAAGTAGATTTATTTCAATCGCCTACTTATTTATTTTGCCTTACGTTCCTTATGTAAAAATATCAATTTCTAACTGCAATGTCGGAAAACTTGAAATAAGTATGGCACCATGACTTTTGGGTTAGGCAACAGTCAGAGGCAAAATTTTTATAACCTAGAGGCCTAATTAGTCTCATTGTACCTAACCTAGAGGCCTAAAAGACTTTTCACTACTAATTTTTTAAAAGCTTGTATAGGTACTTTAAACTTGACATTGACAAAATTGCGGAATAATTTCTGCAGAGGCCATAAACTTAAGAAAGTCATTTATCAAATCCATGATTTTTCTAATTTTCTTGTTTCTTTCTAATAGCGAGATAACAAAGATCGGTATCGGAAAGGATTAAAATGTACGGGATTGACATCGATTGACATCTACGTATCAACCAATGTCTGTTTGTCTTGTGTCTGGGTGTAATTATCTATATTTAAGTATGTGTTTACAAAAGAAAAGTATTATATTTAGTATATTAATAGTTGTCTAGTTTCCATAGTACCTACAAGCTCTGCTTAGTTTGGGATCAGATTACCGTGTGTATTACTGTCCCACTATATTATTATTATTATTATTATAGTCCCATATATTTTTTTTTAATTCATCAT
Source organism: Meganola albula (assembly GCA_936450015.1). Lineage (NCBI taxonomy): Eukaryota > Metazoa > Arthropoda > Insecta > Lepidoptera > Nolidae > Meganola > Meganola albula. The sequence continues at coordinate 5,295,115 of OW388161.1, read as the reverse complement.
CGGTTTTTCAATATAACCTTATCTAGCCCCTCAATACAAATAATAATATTTTAGGACAGTAACACAGACGGACACCTGATCCCAGCAGAGCTTGTGATATGGAAACCAGATACCTACATACCTACATATACTACTCTTCTTATGTACCTACCTAAATACAGACATATGTATATGAAATCGATGAAAACTTTTGTAATGTACCAATTACCAATCAATGTAAATATTGTATTTTTGTAACCGCTTTCCAACTGGATGAAGCTCAAGTACAAGATCAATTTGCACGTTATCTATAGTTGAGCCAGTTCCTGTGAATACTACGGATTTAACATTTCCACTCGATACATAATAACGATGTAATTAACTACATTCATCTCTACAAAATGCTGAAGGCAGTTCGTTAAATCCAAGCATTTTTAGATCAAATCAATGAACATTCTGTAGTTAATTTTCATTCTATGTTATTGGTAGGACGCCAAGCCGTCTGGCCCAAATACCGTGCCTATATTTAACTAAACTCTTAGCAACACATCTTAACATTGTTTTGATTTAGTCACACAGATACCACAATAATTGGATAGCCCATACACATAATATGTATAGCACTTATTTATTTATACTAAAATTACAATACAATACAATTGACAAAAAAATGATTTAAAAAAACTATCTCAAAGTTAACATAGAGCCACTACACGATGTAATATTTTGTAATCATCGAAATAAATAGGTACTCGTACTTAAAATTATTCCGATGTTTAATAGTAAAAGTAGGTATGAAAATTCTGTCAAGGCGTTAAAAATATCAAAAAATCCGATTTATTTAAGAATGTCTTTTAAGTTTCTCATATTGGAGTATTTTGTAAACAATAAATTTCTATAAATGTTTTGTTTCAATATTAGTAAAAGCTTACTATGTTGTACCAATACTGTAGTTGTATACTTGTTTCTTTTACAACAATATATCTGCAAATAAAAATTTCTGCTCTAAAAAAATGAATAATGTTACTAAATAGAAGAAAATTGTTCTTAAACTCAACACGATAGCGTCAATTTTGTGTTAAAAGGTTAGGGATTAATTTTTTTCCAGTATTGTATACTTACCGTTTTTTTATATAAATGTTTTATTTTCGCGATGAATGATAAAGGATTGATTTATCTATGGATATTATTATTTGCATTGGGTTTACTTTCATTTTGTCGCAAAATGTACCTAAAATCCTGTTATTTTATCAGATTTGCAAACGTGCCCTTAAGTCTATACACTACTTGACTGATATTATATGCGCAAATTAATTTATTTTGTAGTGTAGATCTTAATTTTGAAACTAATTATACATAGATATACATAAACAAGATATACGCATATCCTTTCTTTTTATGTTATATTAACAGATAGCTTCAGAATAATGGATTAAGGATGATTAAAACTAAAACGCAATTGATAATAACTGCATTTATAGTTAACAAGTTTATCTGCGCCCACGCAACTCAACTGGCCTCTGGGAACTGGGACATTGATAATTTTGCATTGATTTACCGCTATTTAATGCAGGTTCATTGTAAAATTAGAATTGTGAAGACGTACAGACAGACAGACTGTTGTTGTATCACTTCAACCCTTTTTAGTGTCCCACTGCTGGGCACGGGTCGTCTGCAAACTATCTTAGGAGTTGAAAGAGTTTGGGCTTTAATTTACACACGCTGGACAGGTTGGTGCATGTCACATATCATCGAATGAGTTCTGAGACATATCGGTTCCCTTCACCGATATTGAGCAGAGGCGTTAAAACAATTCACACAAAGCAGTGTGGGTGCGACCGGGGATTGAACCCGCGACCGTGTATTTCGAAGGCGAGTCTGATACTACTGCGCCACCGCTGCTCGGTCGTCTGTCGTTGTATATTAACAGATAGATTGATTAGTTAAGTGTAGCTTAAACAAAAACTTATTAATAATAGTTATTTGTAACTAAATACTAAAATCCTCTGCTGGACACAGATCTTCTATCAACTATCTTATGAATTTCGGCTTTAATCCACACACGCTTGCCAAGTGCGGGTTGATGGATGTCTTTGTATGGTTAGATCTTAGGCATGCCTATTATTATTAACTCACGATGTTTTCTTTCACCGATATTGAGCAGTGGTGATGTAATGATTTACACAAAGATGGGTACGACCAATAATCGAACCCGCAACTGATTTTCAAAGTCGACATCGCTGCGCCAGCGCAGCTAAAACAATTTATGGAGTTGTCTATGTGGATATGGAACATGAGTCGGACACAACATGGAGGTATTCAATTAAAACCAGTATTTATACAGTCTTCGTACAAGTATTTAGTTACATGCTGCAGTAACGGTATCATACCTGTAAGGTTAGGGTTCTTGCACACCGCATCGTAACGCATTATTTATTTATTAATATTAAGTATAATAGTTCCTTTGTTCTTCATACATGCATACATGCCCTACGCTTTTGTTATGGGGATAAGCAGAGACTATAAAACAATACGATCAAATTAAATAAAAGAAGAAACTGACTGACTGACTGACATATCAACGCAGATCACAAACAGCTGGGTCTAGAGACTCTAAATTTGGCACATAGGTTCCTTATGAGGTCTAGGGGTGCACTAAGAAAGGATTTTCCAAAACTCACCCTTTAAGGGGGTGAAACGGGGTTCCAAAGTTTATATGGAAAAAGAAGATTAGTGAGATCAATTTAACGGGCGAAGCCGCGGGCGGAGGCTAGTCTGAACATGTTCCTTGGCTTTATTTATGTTCATCTGGTCAAAAACGGCACTGTGGTAAATGCTAGCACCTGACCATTCTTACAACGATAATAATTATCGCACTAATAAGCTTCTTTAGAATTTTTTTAATACTTAATAGAAAGTCGAATAGAAATCTATCACAATTCTGAATTTTCTTTATTAAATCGCATTTTTGGGATGTAATACATCAGACACAATGACCTTTGTATAATACCAAGTGGAGTGGACAAGCAGCCTTAACGCTCTGGGAAAGCATCGCAAACCTGTTCTGTAGGCAAGGTGCAATGTTATACGGTATAGCTCACTAATCACTTATCTATTTGTTACCAAGATACACCAAGTGCTTTAGTGGCTTAGCGTGTTCGCCTCTAGTCTCTGGGGTTGCGAGTTCAAATCCCAGATCACCAAAAAGAGCGTTGATTACTGTCGCGCAATAAAGAACATATGCAGTAGGTGGTAGGTACTTACTGCGTTTATAAATTACGTCGCAGATTAATATTTTTCTAATTTCTCAGCACTAGTCTGGAGTTAAGAAGTTAGTGGTGTGATACACCGTGGGTCGGGGAGCACGTAAAGCCGTCGGTCCTGTGCCCGATCTATTACCGGTCGTGTCGGTCATTCTGTCCCACCGGACCCTGAGGGTAACGGGAATGGAGTGTACTTGTGTTAGCGTATTAAACCTTTACATAAATATATTTCTGTATTGATGTGTAATCTTTTTAATCTTATTGTTTCAATTACAAAAAATAAATGTTTGTTTAAAAAATAGACATAAAGGACGTAATTCCAGGTTTATATTTTTGTTTTAGACAATCTGCAGTGTAAGTTTCTTGGTCCATGCTTACCTACCTTTATAGCCTACATACAAAACCACGGGTAACTACTTATTGATACAACAGCTGTCCTATTTATAACTAAATAGTTACGTTGTATAATGAATTAATGATTCAGATTACTTCCACCTATCTATTGTTTAGCAACAAACTCGTCGCTTAATGAGGAATTTGTGACAAAAGGTGATTAATATGATAAGTTATTATGAGAACATTTCAAAACATTGAAAACTGGAATTTTATATGTTACAATCGCATATTTAGTTGTTACTGAAAAAGAAAAACGCGCGACTTATCCTTGGAGTAAAGTTACATGTATGAATCATAGACAGGTAAGTCAATGGTATGAATCTATAACATGTCACTTTTAAGTTCGTATTTTAGAAGGCGGTTCTTTTTGTTCTTGAATAATTTTCTTGCATTTTTTAATTTTGTTCTTAAATACTCTGCTGTAACTGTGTTAACAGCGTATTTAGGAAAATCATTTACTCTACAGAATACCGTTGACTGACTGATACTGAAGAGAGAAGTGATTTGATGTTCTGCGTACTAAAGATAATGACAGACAAGTTAATTATCAGTTCAACAACTAAGCTAAGAGACGTTTTTCCACTTCTAATGACAACAAGGTCGCGAGAAATTACCGTTACAATGCTTTTGAGATAATTATTACTGTAACGTTGTCACTCTAAGAATATGACGTGATTCAAACTACTTAGTCTTATTTAAAAACAAGTTTTTATTGAGATCAAGATGGCGCCAAAGATGCACAAATTTAGTGAAACTTTGTCTGGAAAGCACCGGTTGAAAGTGATTCGTAAAAGATTAAGGATGCAAATTCTAGTTTTAGCTTACCTACTTCGTGTACGGTATGTTTTAGACAAGAACATTAATTAGATTATTATGAATCTTAAATCTCATTGGTTTTATAGAATTATGTTGCTCAATGGTATTATATTGGGTATATCAACCAAAAACCGAAACGTTCCAAAGAAAAACCACAAATGCGTTAGAAAGGTGACGTGAAAGATATCGCCGGCTTTAACAGAATCCTGAGATCCCAATACCGAAAAGACTGGAAAATGTTGAAGGAGGTATACACCAATTTGGTAGAAAAAGGGAGAAGGCATTATATTATAGCTGGCTGGAAGCTGAACAAAAATCAGAGGAATGATATAACTAATATACGGACGGAAGGCATCCCAAGGAAAGATATTCCCGAGATAAAAATATCATTTATGATATTAAATTTATTACACTAATATTTATAATGATGCGAAAGTAGTCAGCATGTTTGGATGTTTGAGGCTCAATCACGTAAAAACTACTAGATGGAATTGTATGAAAATTATCACAGAGATAAATTATAGTCTGGAATAACACAAAGGTTATTTTTAATCTAATACCTTGCGGGAGAATCTGCGAGTGGAGTGCTATTGTGCGTTCATGCGCATTCAAGCAAATTATCTCAGTAGGTACACCAATGCTATTGCAATCCAGTTTTTACCTAAGTGTTGCTAATAACATAACCGTAAAACTTTGTGAGAGAAATAAATACATTTTTTGTGGTTCTAGGTATTTTTTCCGCATAAGGCATAAGGCGTTTGTGACCGATTTAACGCGTGGCCTTTAGTTTTGTATTGAATTGCACTAAGTCAGTCATAAAATTCGGTGGCAAATCAGCCGTGTTCGGGCAGAGTAAAATAAAGAAAGCGATAAAAAAAATTTGTACAAGCAAAGATTTTCCATGAAGTAATTTGGTCCCAGACAAATTACCCGGTTTCGAATTAAGAACCAAATATAATTTACTAAAGCCCCAGAAAAAGAACTGAGCCGTATATTTTCACAACACTCAAAACAATAAAAACGGTACATTAGATACAGAAATATACGTCATCAAATTTATTGTGAGTTTCCAACTACGAATAATAAAAGTCGTTTCCAAGAAGTTCGCACTAAGCGTCCCAATTGAGATCTCAAAATATAAGCGAGGGAGACGGGAGATATCACTCCTCACTCCCACCTGCCCCCATGTGGTGGGGTTGCTAGAGAAAAAAATCCGTGCAATGTAGACACTGCCGAAATATAACATATTAATGTGTAATGTGCTACTTTAACTGCTAATCACTGCTATTAAATATAATATTTTATTATCCGTTAATTTCATGACATAATATTTGTAATGTTAAAATAGTCTCTGGTTATTTGATAAAATATACCACTTATATTCTACCAAATAACCAGAAATAATTTAAAAAAATACTTGGCTTTAAATTTGAATGAGAAAAATAGGCGAAGGTCCTTTGTCTACTTAAATAAACTAATAAATTTAACTTGTAGATTAATAAAACTTTAGTCTGGCAACCCACAGGAGGTGGGAGGATAGGGTCGGGGATGCTGCGGCAACGGCATAGTCAAGGTCGAGCGGCGGCCATGACATTTAGCTCCCCTTGAGGAAACCCTGTGAAAGACTAGGGCCCATTAGTTGCCGGTACTAATTAGGTTTTATGACTGAGGAAGGCATTACGTAATAGGTACGTTTTTTTAGGCTTTCGGTATGTAAGTACTTCATCATCATCATCATTTACCCTTTTTCAGTATCCCACTACTGAGCATGGGTCTTCTCTCAACTATCTTACGAGTTGAGAGAGTTTAGGCATTAATCCACACAAGCTGGCACTATCTTACGAGTTGAGAGAGTTTAGGCATTAATCCACACAAGCTGGCACTATCTTACGAGTTGAGAGAGTTTAGGCATTAATCCACACAAGCTGGCTCATGTCACATGTCCTCGAATGATTATGTAGTTCTTAGATACACCGGTTTTCTTACGACCGATTCCTTCACTGATATTGACAGCAGTGGAAGGATGGCAGTGGTGGGCTAAGCCCCAAAAAAACCCTGAAGTAAAATCCAGTCTATTTGAAAATCAAGTATCCAAACACACTGTGTTCGGATACTCGATTTTCAAATGCAACCTGATCAATACGTTAATCCAAACCGGTTTTTGTAATATAGCATCGCAAAAGCTTTGTTTTTTTTTTTTTTTTTGGGGCCTGAATCACCTTTATCAGTGGGAGGCTACGTGGGGAATTTCAGATAAAAGGTGCATTATCTGAAATTCCCCACGTAGCCCCCGGGTGGTGCAAAACAGGCGACAATTAACTGGTGATTATTAGTCTACTATTTTATTAAGTAATTAACTGGTGGTAGGCTTCAGCCGTGCTTAGTGACCATCCACCAGATAAAGCCGCACCGTCAAACGGCCTTGCCGTGTTCCGGTGCGATGTCTGGTGACACCATGCATATAGGGTGGATCGGAATTGTTGCTCATTTATGGTGTCTAACCCGGAGCCTCATACCACTGACACTTTCTCATCGAAAATCATTCGTAATCACGAGCAATTCGCTATATTGGGCAGGCGCGTCCCATCGTAGACTACATCGTTAACTTAACATCAGGTAAGTTGTGGTCAAGCGCAGGCTGTTTGTCAAGGTTGTTTCTTTTTTCTATGATCATAGATACCTAATAAATAACACATTACAAGTCCCTTGCCAACCAACTAATAAACCAATCCCGACAGCAAATCTGAGGAGCCACAATACAAGGAAATATGCCGCGTTGTCTACTTTTGTCAAAAACGAAGGCCAGTAATTAACACACGTAACGTAAACCGCTGGTGGTGTGAGGAAGCGCTAAGGTCGTCACACTCGTTAAGCCGATTATAATTATCGACACGTCACTGCATTAATGCTGCACGCCTGTCTGTTGTAGACAAGCCTTTCAAGTTTACACGTAAACATTTTATTATTACTACACGTGCGCGATAATGTAAGACTCATCTGGAATGCAACCCTCCACCCGCTACCCCTGTAAGTACAAGGTGGCGTTCATCCGAGTACAACACTCGCTACATCAAAAAAATAGGAGAACGAAGACGCGGGTCTCCACTCGCGACTTGATGTGATATTTTTTTGGGCACAGTACACCCAAACAGACGCATGTCTGTGGCGTCACCGCCCCCAGGTCACAACTTATTGCGCACGGGTAGTATAAGGGTGGTTAGACTTACCACCGCCCAGTTACGACAAAACACCTTTAGATGTCTCGCGTTGGTACGTCGTTTAACCGAACCCACTTCAGCGAAACCAGGAACAAGGTAAGATTAGTTTATTTGTCTCCAAAGTCCTTTTTTTATGGAACTTAACCTACCACCGCAATCACGTCACTGCTACTTCTGTAAGCCAGAATCAACAACGGCGCCGTGAGGATTTTGAGAATAGGTTCCTCGCTATAACCGTGAAAATAATACAGACAGACAGACTACCTAGTCATTCACACCCCAATGACCTATCAATTCTGGTAGGCTTATACAAATAAAAACGATTCCGCATAAATTTATTCCATAATCCCCAGCAATACCGTATACTCCAACCAAAATTGATAGTCCAATCAGTACTATGCCCGTATGAAAAAAGAACTAAAGCAACTAAGTAGACGAAATTTCCGCAGTAGGCAATCTGCAAACGTCTGAACAGTTTCGAGGTCGTCCGTTCACTTGATCTTTTACTCTGCCATATTGCAACAAGCAAGCAATACCTACGTTTGAGAATGGAAGCATTATTTTTATTTTACTGTGACTATAACAGCAGGTTCAATTTTGTTGGAAGGCATTTCTAGAGTTGGTAACAAATGTCTCGACCGCAGCGGCCATATTGCTGATCGCCAAGTACTACCACAGATAATATTATTATATTATTAAGTACCAACTGCCAAGGTTTTCGAATGCTACCTTGAACTTGTCAAAATGCGTTTTCTTATTCGTTTCTATTTTAAATATTAAAATTTCGCGCATCCACTTCTTTTATGGATGCAAAAGTATAAGGATTGAAATAAAAAAAACCGCGATAAAATCCGTTAAAAAGTAGTTTTATTTCAATGTGTGATATTCGCGTAAATCTAAGACAATACTAAGTATAAGGATATTTAAACTATTTCAAGGGATGCATGCCGTATGGGTAAGTCGAATTTTGCTTACACGTAGTTATAATTTATCTGAAGGGTACTTTTTATTCATTGGGATTTTCGCTGAATAACGCAGCTGATGTCTTGGGGGCAGCAGGTTCTTAGAGTAGGTAGTGTTATTTAATACTGCATATTTTTCAATTACATTAATAATAATTAATAGCCCGTGTTTCCGAACTGGTAATAGTCAGTTTGGAGTTTGGACTAATATTTTATTTATAGGATGCCCCTCAGTTCTATGTGTCTTTTGACATAGGCCACCTCCAACTGCTTCCACTGCACTCTCTCAGTTGCAACTCTGGTCCAGTAAGGTACCAATGTTAGGCGGAAAGTAAACAGAAAACACTGTTTTCTGTTTGTTTTGTCTACATGTGCTATTGTGTAGCGCTGAAGTATCTGTTTACTTAGCCTGTGACAATCATAATGCCGTGTTTACACTCTCGTGCGTGATTAGTTGGCTCGCGACCGACATGAGACACAATGTAAGTGAATATCCTTCCCGCCTCGCGTCTCGCTTTTCTCAAAGTTTCAAGATTACTGAACACGCCTCTTGTTGAATCTCGTTCAATAAGGCACACACACACAGCCGTTAAAAACTGATCGAATAGATTTTTTTTAGTTATTGTTTCGTTCCGCGTTAAGCTCGCTGGAAGTCTGGTGACCCGTTAAAAGCGCCTAGATATGGCTAATTAAATAGCGTCATCTGAAAAGAAATCCTGTCTAGGCGAGTGTATAGGTATAGCTAGCAGGAACGTCGGACCCGTAGCAAATCAAATTATTGTACCCTAAACAGAACAACTTGCTTTAGGAAGTTTTATGTTATGGACATTCGTACATTGGGCCTCGCAAAGAAAGGGCCCCCTTTTTGCGCGGGGCCCGTAGCAAATTACTCGTGCTTCGTGGTTAATCCTTCACTAAACATCATGTAAAGTCTTATTTCATACGAGATACGAGGCAATGTATAAAGCGAGAGAGTAAGACATAATATTTTACTTTTATCCGATGGTGTCGCTACCACTCACTAGAAAGAAACTCTATTGTCTATTGTTCCACAATATGGCGGTGCAATTTATACACTGTCGATAAAGGCAGATAATGAATTTATTAATTACTACAAAAGACAGCTTGGAATCTTGTTAGGTGGTCGCAGGAAGGTTTTCTATAAAGGTTTGTATTGTTTGATAATAATAGATGATCTAACAAACTTCTTAAAGTGAAGTTAGATTGCTAATTTAAATATATGAGTCTCACCTGGTAAATATATTATTATACTTATTATTATCTGAAGAATCAAGCAACGAATTGAAGATATATTTACGGCCTTATTCATAAAAAAATTATAAGACTCTTTAGTTAAAATGGACTTTGTCTCATTCTTACTAGTATAAATGACAAGATGACAGACAAAGACAAACGAATTATAAACCTATTTTAGCTATAATGAGCTGAAAATACGTTTATGAATACGGGGGTTATACTAGACATAAGATAGATAAGTTTAATATTCGCGTCCGCATGTAGTGTAGAGTAGCGTTTATTTTTAGAGAAAAGGGTCTCTACATCATTTTCTTGCGTTTCAGTACCTGCCTAATTAGCTACTTACTCGTATCTCTATGTAGTTACAATTACTTTGAAATGATGTATCCTAATACTTATTTATCCTGTAAAAACGTGACTTAATTTGACTGTAGGTACAATGACGACTAAGGAATAATGTCAAATCAGGAATATGACCAGTTAGGAATAGGTATAACCAATTAGGAATATGACGAACCAGGAACCAATCATCCTGGAGTGGAATTTATATTTAAGTAATTAATTTATAATTTATTTTTCTATTTACCAAAGCTCTAAGTTTTATTGGCGTTATGCCAACAAAAAACGAAAACCTCCAAGTATATTATGTAGGTACATTTAATAATTACTAACGCATGCAATGCGAAATTTTATGAGTAGATGCCATGTGTTATTATTTTTAATTTGTAACACACTATAGTGTAAGTAATTAAAAAGAAATTATTGTTTTTATAAACTCTTAGCTAATTCCAAACAATACAGAAATGCAAATAACGTAAAACCACTTTAGTAACAGCGCGTCGAAAATTTATCCATCGTCCTTTCACCTAGCATCAAACGTAAAAGGGACAAAAATATCCGCAGCTGAGTTAACAGCGAAGTCAATCGCAGCGTGAAAGTAAACACCACGCTAACCGCAGATTGTTTTTATCATCTAGCTAGGGCTGTCATTTGTCAGAGTCACACATATTATTTCCACAATGTTTCTTTGATGGTATCTTGAATAATATACACGTTACAATTATGGACCCTTTAGGTCACAGCAAATTAGGAGAGACAAAAATACTTGAAAATAATAGAATCAAATGTAAATTAATTCAAAATAAAAAAGTGTCGGCATAATTTATGAATTGCATCTCTAATAGCCTTTCATTTGAGTAAACTTGCTAACATTTAGTTATGAAAGGATTTTTTTGAAATGATTGTGGAAGGTGCTAAAAAGGAACAACAATACTTATTTATTATACTTATTTTTACTAGTTTTTAACCAGCTTGCAATGTATGTGTGTTTGGGTGGAATCTTACAACTCAATTATGAAGCAGATATTTTCAACTGATTTAGATGAATTTGCTATACAAGTTTGGTTTGGATGACAATGCTTGTTAGCTGGGTGACGTCATTCTTAATCCAATATGGCGGAATACCCAAGATGACAGAATTTGAATACCATCCTACAATATGGGTGTCAAATGACCCTTTCATTGTCCTTGCGACTTTTTAGTTTATTTAAATAAAAGATTGTTTTTAGGCAGTATTTTTTATTTATATTAGTTTAATTGCCTTTATTAATTACGAAAGAATATTCAGTACCAAACTAATAATAATTAGCACCTTTTTACTTTTCAATGAACGTCTCAAAATATTTTTTTATTTTAGTAATTAGTTTAGTTAATGTATTTGTCATTTTATACCAATTTATGAAAGTTTAAAACTAAATTTTTTTATTTTTTACTACATGTCTATGGCAGCCCTGGTCCCCGCATCCATTTGACGTAAATTACCTTACCATCACTAAATATTTACAAAAAGTTTAGACACACAATTTTATTATTACAATGTGTGTATAGTTGTAAAATGTTATATTTAGCTTGTTTAGCATGTAATGTGTTAATAACATTGAACATCACATCACACACACATAAACCTGGTCAGATACCTGATGGTGATGAACAGAGGTCGGAATTAGGTAGAATTATACCTATATGTATTTACACTAATTTTATGTAGCAAAAGAAGAAAATGGATATGCCTCAAATCCCAAGATTAATTTAAAAAGGAATAAAAAAATTATGTATTCACTTTACGCACTACGTTGCCAAACTTATATCAACGACATCGGATATCCGAAATTGAAAAATTCAGTCCATTAAAAATTCTGGGAAGATCCATATTCATATTAACATTTAGATGCAAGTACAGCTCAAGAATAACTCCGAACTCTGGTAATGAAAAAATCATGAACACATAACCCATATCAACACATACCATTATTATATGATATGGCCATGACGAAGGGGATCTGGTGTGAAAATATGAACTACCCACATCATAATGTGGCCTGGAGTAGCCAGATCTATAATTCATACTTTCAAATTCAGCGTTTAATGATATGAAGTTATGATATTATTTTAGATTTAAATTTTGTATGGACCTTGTCAGTAATAAAGTGATTTTTATTATTATTATAAGGAAAGAATCTGTAGGTACATAAAATAACAAAGCCACTTCCACTTAGCGAAACGAAATGAAAACCACAAAACATTGATGTAATAAGCAAGTAGGTTTAAAAGTAACTGCGTAACTGACCTAAACTCAACGCGTTAACTAAATAATGTAGCGAACCGCTGGAGGATTTTAATATATTTTTTTCTGCAATAGGTTTGCCCTTAATAGTACCTAATAATAATAATAAAATGTTTTATTGACTCCATTGTTACATAATCTAATATTACATGGGGTGACGAAAACAATTCATCATCAAAATATCATTATCAGCCTATGTTAGTCCACAGCTGGACATAGGCCTCTCCTAAAGTACACCACTGAGCACGACCCGCGGTTTTTCTCATCCAGTTCTTGCCGGCCGCCCTGCTGAGATCGTCACTCCACCTAGTCTGAGGGCGTCCTACGCTACGTTTGCCAATTCGTGGTCTCCACTCAAGAACTCGTTTACCCCAGCGAAAACAATTACTGCACAATATTATGTCCCAGACTCTTAAGGTAGGCCTGTATTTTAAGAGACTGTAATTGGTTATTATTTTTTTAACAACAATATTATTTGGTGAATATTGTGGTGTGTCACTCAGTAGTATGAAAACTGTCCTTGACTATTTGCCTGATGTTAAGCAATGATGTAGTCTGTACGACGCGCCTGCCCAATATACCGATTCACTCCTGATTTCGAATGATTTGGTTGTGTTTCATAATTTGTCATAAGATTTATGTGTACCGAATTTCACCTGAAGGAATCAAAAGTTCCATACAAACTTCATCCCTCTATTTAACCCAGTTTACCAATCCTAAATATTTTATACAGAATGATTTTTGAAAATATTATTAGCCTATATCCTATAATGTCCGAATATGGAATGACGATCTCAGTAAGCACTGGATGAGAAAATCCGCGGATCGTTCTCAGTGCCTTTCTTCAGAAGAAGCATATGTCCAGCAATGGACTAGAATATGATGATGATGATGATGATGATGTCCTTTTCCAAAGTTTACACTAACTTTATTCCGAATTTCATTAAAATCGGTTGAGTGGATTTCTCCATAAGGAGATACGTGGTAACAAACATTCACCTCCACACGCACAAATACTTTCGCATTTATAATATTAGTAGGATAATAGTTACGCACAATATTAGCATTAAATTGCACAAAATCGGTAACAAAAATCAGAGGAAAACTGCCGTTGGCGGTAGCCTTATGGAACCATGTATAAGACAGAGGTACTCGTCTATTCCCTATAAAAACTGTTTGGAATTCTCTAGAGTTAGTCACGTAACAATAAAATAAAGCAAACCAGTGTAACTAAACAACGTTATTTCATATAACCTCACGAGAATATCAAAAACTAGTACTGTACCTAATGTTATATAATACGAAGAGAAGGAAATAACTGTTTGTGAAATATAAACTTGCAATAAAGTGCGTTGAACTTTCAACAGTCGAGCAGTGCATAAACATTTTATAGTACTTCAACAAGTGAAATTATTTAAAAAATTTAAAAACCTAGCAATGTTAACCTCTGCAAACTTAATCAAATGGACAACTGATTTGGCAAAAACGCCCTAAATATTTGATTTTAACAATTTTGATGTACCCAGTGTCACTCTCGCGACTAAGACGAAACTAATGATACCTCTCAAGTTCAGATGCGACAAGCCAAGGTTCTAGAGCGTGCCAAAAAAAAAACATTATTCATATTTACCCACACACACTCAAAAAACAAAAGCCTCCTTCTAGCGTAGTCGGGTAAAAAGGAAGAGTTTATCAATTTGAATGTTTGAATATTTTTTGTTTGTTCTGGCATAAATCGTTAATTACAAACTTGTGGGGCAACTAGTTATTATTGATGGGACAGAAATAAGACTTAGAGCGACAAGTGCTTTTTGATATCAAGCAGTTCTCTAAAACGGATGTATAAATTACCTGTTCAAAATATGTAGAAGAGTAAGTCTCAAAACTAGGATTACTTAAGCATACTTGTTAAGTAACTTACTATAATACTAAGTATTGCAACAGTGGGAGTTAGCGGACTCGCAGTTACGCTAATTAGCTTACAGCTACTGCTAACGAGGTTGCAAATAAGATGGTAAGGTAAATGCTTCCGCTGACAATTCAGTAGAACACTGTTTCCCAAACATAATTCTGCTATGGTCCGATAATTTTCATACTGCCGCTTCGTTGCCAGAGATTGTTAAGGAATTTGTAAATGTGTTTAACAAAATTAAGCTTAAGAACTCGGCTGATGCCGAACAGCGTGTTATTTCAGTAAATTTTAGGTTATAACTTTCTTCGGACAGTTTTTCGACGAAATAATCGTACGTAAAACGCCTTGTCCTACAAGGAAAGGTCGACGGCACAAAACCGTAAAATGGTTCAGGTTGTGCTATGTGCGTACAATGGAACGACCGAATCAAATCTTCAAAAGTATAACCCATAGGAGTGCTTGCAGTCATTAAAGGCATTAATACATGTGTGGCAAGCTGAAAGACTAGATGGACAATCACGACTTCCTGACAAATGTGTTAGTCGTTACACGAATATGTATAAGATGCTTAATACACTAAAGACATTTAATGTCTCTAGAGTCTCTACTTATAATTAATTTGCTTTAATATTCAGCGACGTATCTATTTGGTTAGAAAGTAAATCATATTAATTAATTATTATGCCGCCGTGTCTTGAGTGAAATGTGGAAGACGGTCGAATTCTTTCACGTACTTACATACTATTACATGCAAATTACGTATTTACAAACATTGTGAATACGACGACAGTTACTTCTTACGTCTCTTTTTGAATATAGGCAATAGACAAAGACAAAATTACGATGCCCTTGCCATTGACCACATTTTTGCTAGGTCAGCTTGAGTTGTAGATTTGTTTGTTAAACCACTTTGAACGCACTACGTCACTACTGTTATAAGTGGTTTCGGGTGCAGAATAACAACATGTCTTTAAACCTGCCTGTAAAATATCGGACACGAACTTTCTTAGGCGAGAAATGACAACCAGTCCAACGTATCGCCTCGTTGTAAAACGAATGGCGTAAAAAGACCGCGTGGGAGGACCGTCCAAACTTCAGTGCAGTAGGATAGCTTTAAGCTAGTGGTGATGGCGAGACACGGTGAGGTGGTAAAAATCTTCCCCCTCCAATACTAGATGATAATTACAACCTCTTTGTCAAAAGTATAACGACTGAAGAAGATGTTAGAAAAATCGTTTTGGTCCTTCATAGCAAATTTTACTGTCATACATGGTAGAGAAAAAGAGATTACCTTTATCATTACATTTGTATACGTATGAATAGATCTACTGCAATTTGAATTTAGCAAAGAGGCAGTTCAAAAAATATAATAATAGAAAAATAATACCTATCAAAGGTTAGCTGTGCTGAAAATACTGTAAATAGAAGGCTACATACACAGATACATATACATCATATATATGTACATAGAAATAGCACTATCGCTACAGCTTTAAGTTTCAAGATACAAGGTCGCCAGAACTTGATAACTTGTACTATTATACAGTATTAATTCACTGTAGTTGTTTTCAATTCAATTCCGTAACTCCCAAACTAAAATATCTTGAATTAAATAAAAATTTGGGAATACGTCTGTGAGCACGAGAAAACAGCCTAAGTAGGCCTTACCATGGACAAGAACATAATGAATATGTGTTCTTTGGTTGCTTTAAGAAACAACAAAATTTGAAGCTAAATTAACCAACTCTAAGTATTTAAAATCTTATTACGTATACCTACCATGTTATTATACTAAGTAATTCAATGACTAAAGTTGATTTTCAATTGATAACGAAATACGCTTCGCTTCCACTGTGAAGACTTTTTACAATCCAAGCCTCACTGATCAAATTGGCGTAGCGTGAAGAATAGTTATAAGATATTTCTTGTATCGGCATGTGTTATGTAACTGGACATAACTGTTGATGGGGTTGAGCGGTCAGCTCTGCTCTGATGTGAAGCGGAAATTCAAACTACTATAACTATTTTATTAAGAACTATAAAAAATATATTGGTATTTGTTATTGCACGAAACAAATTTGCTGATTCTATTATTAGAGATCTAAGTGAATGCAATAAAGTCGCAAGTGTAAGCGAAGAGAATACAAGAAAGAAATTAAAACAGGATATTAAAATTAGACAGGAGTACACCAAAGGTAATGGACATCTCGTACTTGTAATTAGCAAACGACATTGTCCTCAGGATGATAATGCTGAATGGCGTGACTTAGGAGAGGCCAACAAACTAAAACAGGCTGATGAAAACGATGACTTTCAAATTAAAACACAGGTTAATTAATTTATCGAACTATTTATGAAAGCTAGATACTGTTTCCTATCAAAATATGACCCTATAAAACACCTAAATAGCCAGGTAGAACAGAATAAAGCTAGTTTTTAAGTGACTCAATCAAATTTAGCAACTGAAGCAAAGGATGTGGCAATGGCCAACACATTAAATTAAAACTATTTTATTACAAACACTGAATCTAAATCTAGTTTGTAACTGTACATTAAACATTTCCTGTGCATTGGTAATGTAATTAAATACTTTGTGGTTTACTGAATGAAATATTTTCGATAAAGACCTTGCTCCACGAGTCGGCAACGCTAGGAAACAAATTGTCGATAATGTGCATACAACATTATAAGATTTTCATTTATATTTATATGTACTTGATTTCAGGTGGTGGTAAACCACAATGAAGATGAAAAGTTATTACTCGTGACGTGCAGTCACTATGGAACAGAACCCTTCACATTAATTAACCCCTGACAAAAAAGAGGGGTGGGTGGACCGATACTTTTTTTTGAGACGTCCAATTTCTTTTCCTACCGTGCAGTGAATAACCAGCAACTACTGAAATCACTGCCCAAAACTCAGTAGACTAAACATCTTGTTGCATACATCCGACCGGCGCGGCGCGTATGTCGGTTATGTTATCACGCAAAACCATTAACCTCATTTTGCGCAGTCGGATAAAAACTATCCTATGTCCTTTCCTGGGTCTTAAACTATCTCCGTACCAAATTTAATCTAAATCAAGATTACTTTCGCATATAAATATAATATTAGTTGTGATATCTAATTTTAACGATCATATTTGAGTGTTTGTTAATGTAGATCTACATAACCTACAACGTGTTGCTCCTTTTGTCCCCCAGTACATTCAAGTCTATAAACAGTTGAACTGTCAATCTGTGTGGAGATTTACTGCACTGTTACACTAAATTGAACTGTCTGACCTCAATACAAGTTACACTTACGTTTGTACAGGAAACGTTGGGGAGAGACAGGACGGGACCAATTGAGCGCCCTTGTTGAAGATCATCCTGTATGTGATTATGTTACGGTTCATTGTTTTTCTGACCGTGACTGACGCATGACAACGTTAAAAAGAGACTGCGTAGTTAATCCAGATGGTGAGTGTTTAACACAGCGAACGAGGTCCTTGGTTCTAAACCTTGGTCCGGCAAAAGTGCTGTTAATAACTTAGTTGCGAAAAAATGTCAGATGCTCCCTTTTTCTTTATGACGGCAGTACTTTTTATTTTTTTATTTGTTTATTATTGGAGAACAAGGTTTTTGTAATGAGATGCATCACCAGCGGGACCTTACTACTGTTGTATTAATGCTTCTTCCTCACGTTTAGATATTTACATGTTTTGTCAAATGTACCGCGAATCTGTGTCGTAAATAAAACTATTTTCTTGAAACAAGTATGTGGCTATATAAAAGTACGTATGATAAAGTGATCAAGGTTTCTTGCGGTATTTATTCCGAACTCCATAGGTATTAATTTGATATCTGTTATAATATTAACACGCACTACTAAATATTTACGTGCCATATCACTATGTTCGATATTTACAGCCCTATGTGTTTTTACTGTAGCAAGTGAAATAGGTAGACCTACAACTGTCTTCTTTTTTTACTTTAAGTATTTGCTCTTTATTAAGAGCTTCTTTTCAACCCTTTTTAGTGTCCTTCTGCTGGGCATAGGTCTTTTCTCAATTACATATCTTATGAGTTGAGAGAGTTTAGGCCTTAATCCCCACACGCTGGCCAAGTGCGGTTTGCATGTCACATGTCTTCAAATTATTAGTTCTTAGACATGCCGGTTTCCCCACAATGTTTTCCTTCACCGATATTGTGCAGCTGTTTACACAAAGATGTGTGGGCACGACTGGGAATCGAAACCGTGACCTTATATTTCAAAGGCGAGACTGATACCGTTGCGCCAACGTTGCTCATCATTTAGAGCTTAATTTACGTTAATTGTCGTAACATATTTTTTTTCTAAAAACTTAAATGGTTACGACATGGCTGGTTTTAACAATGGAAGTGAAAAATATGTTTCCTTTTCTAACGATACAAATAAATAAAAAAAAACCTTCATGTATCTAAAAGTAAAGCATAGAAAACATCCCAGAAGGCTGGCAACATAACCGCGCTGAATGGCAATATTGACAATACTATTCCTAGGTAAATTAACTTTCAAAAGAAATATCTGTCCATTAATTTATTCTTTAAAATCACGTAACATTTATCTAAGTGAGAAGAGATGTACCTATTGAATAATAACTGAAATGGTCGATAAAAATCGTTTGCGTTATTTTTATTGAACCATTAAAATTAGAAAGCCTTGATTGTAAGCTAGAAACGTAACTGCAATGAATAAAAATACTGCCGAATATTGGATTAAAGAAAAAAAAATAGATTATGGAATTATTCAAGAAACATAAAAAACCTAAGTACTTCAAAATTTAATGGGATGTAAAGGGATCCCGGTTCGGAACTTGTTAAATGGGTGTAGGCTCATTTCGCCCCTTGAATTGCCCCTTATTACCTAAGTGGCATAAATCGCCCCTTCAAATAAAATATATCCATAATCGCCCCCGATTGTTAGTGAGTTTAAAGTACTGTCAGCACGCAAAGATTTTAATTATTAAAAAATGTAATTATTTCATAACTTCAAAAGGATCTTGGTTTAAAAAGTGTGATTTTAAATCTAAACCGATATATTATGTTTTCAGGAAATTCTTTGACCGCTTAGCTAAATTGTCGTTCCCGTAGCGCCTGACTGCAAAATTTTCCAAAACTATAAAATATACCTAATATGAATATTTAGATGCAATGGATGCAAATGAAAAAACGGCTGAATTAATTTTAATAGAAAAATATTTATTTCCATGAGCATCACAAAGATATTTAAAAAATATATATTAACAATTTATAAAAGGGGCGCTGCGCGTGAGAACACGCGATGACCACTAGCTAATGAAATTGTTTACGTGTACTAAAGTATTGCGTAAAGTGCTGACTGTACGTATTTACTATGGGACCTCCTCTAAAAACCTCTAAAAAACAAAAAAAATGCATTTATTTAAGATAAATTTATACCTGAATGAACATAATATACCTGAAAAATAATAATTAAAATTCGAATTGATCTCTTTCTGAAGTCGGTTAATAAGCAACTGTACTTAAAGCAAATATTTGTGGTTTCTAAACTATTTGGAAACTAAAACGCGCCGTAAAATTTAACCCCCTTATTCATAAACGTATTTTAAGCTAATTATACCTACTTCTTCTTTTAATTATGGCCTCTGCAGAAATTATTCCGCAATTTTGCCATAATTATACCTAAAATAGGTCTATAATTCGTTAGTCTTTGCCTGTCATCTTGACACTTATACTAATAAAAAAGAAACAAAGTCCATTACAACTAAAGAGTCTTATAACTTCTTTATGAATAAGGCCGTAAGATTTTATGTTGTAACAAGTACAATTTAATTATGATTGCAACATAATATTCTGTGTTACATAAAAAATAGGATTGTTATCAATTCATATTGGTGTGTATGTGTAATGTACATAAACAACTTTATATAAAATCAGCTTCGTCCGCGTGGTGTTAGGATAAAAAGCAGCATAAGTGCTATTCAAGATTAAAACATTTTCTAATCTAATCCTTCATTTCTCTTGTTCCTATGACGAACATAAAACGCAAGCAAAGTTAGTGCAAATTTTTTCTTTGGTAAAAACAATATTGATAATAAAATTGACAAATCTTTATATATATAATTCTTCTGTGAGTGTGTATGTCACTGAACTTCTCTCAAACGACTGGACCGATTTTGATGAAATTTTTTGTGTGTGTTGAAGTGGATCTGGGAATGGTTTAGATTCACAATTTTGCGCGGTATGAAGTTCGCTGGGGCAGCTAGTAATAATATAAATATGAAATAAAAAAAGGAAAGCAAAGGACATAACACTAAATAGGTAAACGCGATTGAAGCGAGTGCAAAATCTTTCTTAGCAATTATGAAATGTAAATTTACATTTATATTAATTTATTTTTGTTTACACAAAGGACACAAAACGCGAGTAGCGAGCGCAGTTTTTTTTTTTGGTAATAACGAAAATCAACAAATGGTGATTGTTTCAACAATAAAACAAAATTCAATTGGAATTGTGTTTTGTTTTGTCCAACTGTGCTGTTGCTATTACATGTGATTCGCAATACCCATTCTTATTTAGATAAAAATGAATTGACGTTTGTTTGTTGCTCTATAAGTCGAGAATTGGTGAACCGATTTGGCTGATTTTGATTTTGAAATATTCATGGAGATCTAGGGAAGATTTAAAAAGTAAGAAATACGCGGTGTGAAGTTTACCAGGGCCGGGAAGTTTAAAAAGATTTTGGACAGATTTTTGTATGGGAATGAAAAATATTCCTCAATATAAATGTTATCTCGCCATTGAGCAATCGACTCTTAGTCGAATAGCAGCAGATAAAATAGTTATTTTAATCCAAGACATTGTAAAACTAAAAAGAATAAGTAGAGTAGGTAAGCGAAAACATTTCGCTTTGCGGTTTGATTAATCCATTCTCTGTCAAGGTTCAATACAAAACGTGATTATGTACATACAATATTTTATATACTCTATTTTTAATGGAATAAAGTGTAAATCTAATTATCTGCAGCCGTACTAAGACACCATATAGTATTATTATTGCAGCTGTACGAAAGAGAAGATGCTCTACATATTGTATAGTGGCATCCCTTTTCCTCAGCTCCAATCGCCTGATGTTTTCAGAAAGGTTTCTGTACCTATCAGTTGGTATTGTTGTATTTTCTAGCTATATACAAGTACATAGGTCTATTAATTGATGTTGTTTCATTAATCACGAGCCAAACTAAATGCTTGGAAAATGTAAATGAATGCGATTTAAACGGACAACTAACATTAAGGATTTGTCAATCATTGCTGAAACAAATGATGTTAGAAATGTACTACTACCTACATTAATAGGTATATGTATTAAGTAAGTATCTAGGTATAAATGGTAGGTACTGTTTAAAATCATAATTTAAAACGGGTGGAGACCGTGACGTGACGCAGGTTGTTTTATAAACGTAGGTACTTCAGGAACCAGTATCCCACAATGTTTCTGTTTTATATAATTGTAAAATTAAGCTTAGTCTAAGTCTAACCTAACCTAACCTCGTTATTTATAAAAACTTATAAAGCATCTACTCTAAAGGCTTGCCGGAGTAAAATTGTCTTTTTCTGATCGTACATTAGCGAGCCTTCGTTTTTCTTCTGAAGACAGACAGCTCTTGGAAGCTCTAACTCTCCTATTTACAGCGGAATAGTCATTCTACGTTGGCTACTCTATCCATTCCCGGATATTTCTTAACCATGAATTCTTATGTCTACCAGTCTATCGTTTGCCATTACCTTGCCCATCATGTTTTGCTGAAGAAGTTGATATCTTTCATGTTTGAGCACTTGACCAAGATATTATAAAAAGTTACGTTATTATATAATTATATTTTCACATTAACCAACACATTTTTTTTTATAAATAGGTACTATAATGGGACCTTGGGTCTTGTACATTTATGTGCTGCAATAAATTTTCAAAAAGTTTCCTCAATTATAGCAATTATCTAAAATGTATTTCAATCCTAGATATATGTGATGTGAAAATATATTAATTATAATGTTTGAAAATATATTAATCGCCAAAAATAGTTTATTTAAACAGTTGCCACAGCAAATTGCATAGGTACTTATAGACATACATAAAACAAACAATATAGGTATATTCATTTTATTCATGTTGAAAGCACTGATCACCAATATAGTATTAGAATTTTATATCTTCATTCCTACACATAAAATAGATTGTGTTTAAACATACTTTTCTATTATATTTATTTCAATATGTATTACGAACATTCGCAGGCGTTCAACCGTATCGCAACCACAATGTATCAATACCTGCTCACTGCTCAGTGCACAGGTGTCGTCAAATCCATAGACTTAATATTACTTCGTTCGTAAAGACTACCTCACAGCATAATAATGTTGCGAGTCCGAACTTTATTTGTCTTTGCGTAAGTTTTTGATAGTGGTGGCAAACCCGCGCCGGGATGATTTTGGAGATAATAATTAGAAGGTGGAAGTCAGATTCCTTATGATGAAGGATATTTCTGGCTTACCGGGAAAGGATAGGTAAGTAAATAATATGAGAAGATCTCACGGATTTGCTTGGCTTCGAGGTCACAAACCGCCGATTTTTTTTAGGTATGTCTTCGGTGCACCACCTACTTGCTTGATTTCTTCTTGATAGATTACACTAATGTACTTCAATATTGAAACACCTGAGGGTGGTGCCATCCACACACAGTTAATATACGGAAACATCCGTACTTTTACACTAATTTTAGTTAGAAATCAGGGAACGCCACAAGAACGATGCTGTCACGACACGACCGAGGATTATTAGGAAATCGTCGTCTTCAACGTGATTGGTCGACTTTCTATGGTAGATATTTTCTATCGCTTGAAATTTTCTCTGTTTGGCCGCTGCACGAAAGAATTTAATGAAAGGGAGGGATACAAGGCAGGCAAACCAGAACAGATAGTATCTATGCCATACTTGCAAACAATTCAACAACAATTAAAGGTCGCACTCAGAGACGTCAATTAACGCTAAGTATCTTTAAATACTGTCAAAATCTATACAAAAATGATTATTTACTGCTAGATAAAGTTAAATGATCCATCATCAGATCAAAAAAAAATCAAAATTGGTCTACCATTGTCGTAACGAACATAAATAAAAAAACATACTTACAACCGAACATAGAACCCCCTCCTTTATTCTTTATCAGAAGTCGGTTAAAATAGGTAGATACACAGGGCGTCAGATTCGCTATCCCTGTCTAATTGAATTACTAAAAGACGTGCTTCTAATTCGCTTTGTTAGTATTCATATTACTAGAGTACGTATTATTATAGGTCTATGGACGAAACTTTTTGTTACACTATTTTTTAATAGATAGGAAATAATCCAACTATGAAGCATTTCCAGTTCATGCACTAGTCTACTCGTTCTTATAAAGAGTTTCTAGGAAAAATCATTATCTCTATTTTACATTAGAAGATAATGTACGTACTACTTACTCTACTTTTTTTACTTACAGCACTTACAGCACGTTTACCCTGGTCACACGAATAGATACTGTACCTTGTCGTCTGCTGTAGTTGTACTAAGGCCTCCTAAGTAACAATTAAATTAAAGAAAACGAAGACACAGTGTGACACACACATTGCAGTCAGTAAGTACCTATTCACTCTAGTCTTAACCTTTTAACCGCCACGTCAAAAACCAATTTCTAATCGATAAAAACGGTATACCTACAATCTTAGATAAATAAAAAAAAAATGAATTATCAAACCCTACAATGGATGCCTAGCCTAGATGTAATTGATGAACATGCTACACGGGCGCTAAGTGAACCAACACATTTGCCGCTAAATTCGCCACAGACTAGATATTCTATTCTATTCTAGATATTTATTTATATTTGTTTTTTTTTATTCTTTTTGTTTATTTTTCGCATGTGTAAATTTGTTGTTACCTATTTAATAATTGTCTATGTAAGTGTTTTGTGTACAATAAAGAAAAAAATATGAAAAAACAGACGCCGCGCTCCGCCGCGCCGCGCCGAAGACTATTTCACGCCTTTACAGCTGCCGTATTATTACTGTGTATAGCGATTGTGATTCCTTTACAAGAAGGAGATACAGCTATACATAGCGCATATACGTAGCGTTTATCTCTTTCTTTGAACGAATTACAATCGCTTTAAACACTCATAATACGGCAGCTGTGCGCATAATGAAGCTTGGACAATCTTATTATCTGTGCTGGAAGCACTTTGAATATCAACAACTTAGGGTAAATGCTTTCCCCACGTCGTTGATCGATAAAAAAAGGAAGAAAAGTAGTTATCAAAACAGTCCATAGGCACTCTTAAAAAGTAATAACTATATAAAAAACCAATATGCAAGTCAGCTAGCGTCGGCATTTCATGCTTTGTAATCTAATTACGAACGAACTATTAACAATAAGTCTCATGAATTTTTAGATACCGATATATTACCGGTAGAGTCCTAGTTTAGTTTGTTTAAAATACCTAGATAATACTGGGTACCTACATGAACCTCTACATCTGCCTAATATTATTAAAAAAAAGTCCACATTACCAGGTGCCTTCATTCTTAAATGAAGAAAAATATTTACTTAATCCGCATTCTTATAATTCTTATTGTAAAAACAAGCTTGACAATTCTTGTATAAATAATAACACTTCTATACACGTTGGTGCCTGCTGAGATAGGCTATTGACAAATTTATTACAAGTTAAATTCTTGGTAGAGATTTGGTACATAATCATTACAAAATCCACTTCAATTCAACAAAAAGGACTACTTACAACCTAACCTTGTGCTCACTCGTTGCGACAATCAGGTAAGTGACTATTTATTTATTTATCAAAATGAAACATAATTTAATTTAATCATTAGATAAATACTTTATAGACACATAGCTGTAGCTAGCACTATTACAGATGAAATCTTTTATCTACGTTTCATTCAGTTACATAGTTACATTTACCCTCAGAAAATCAGACCGCACCTTGTACCCAAAAACGCTCAGAAAACTACCAACTGTGACTTTCACAAAAAAAAAACTGAAATTCAGCGTAATTTTCTACGTCATCAACAGACAGATCAATTTATTTGACGTAAGGCGTAATAACAACAAAATTCATGTAAGAAAATCAAATTCTAAAGAGTGTTGTAAACAGTAGAAACTCTCTACATACCTGTCCGAACCTCTCATCATCAGCACTAAGAAGATCCCCGACAGAAGATGCCTTCGCCTGGCTCGCTAAATGCCTCCGGCTATTCAAGACATAGGACAACTCATCCAGGTACCTCAGCGTCAAATTGGCCATTGTAACACAACACTAGCACAATACAAACTTATCATAAACCACTCGCGGTACAATACTACGTATTTCACGTATAGGAAGGATTATTCACGTAGATAACGTTATAGAAACAGTGCGACAGCGTACACGCCCCGCCATAGCCGAGGTATTACTGCTGCGGCGCGCGCTCGCGACTCGCGCTCTCGCGAGTCAAAGAGTAAACACAACTAGAAAGTTAATCGGGTATGACCCTATTTTAATTTAGCTTGTTTATATCTAGATTAGTGTGTTCAGTTCCTATCTTATAATCCTACAGATGTATCAGGACAAGGTCTTCAAGGATTAGTGTTATGGTTGACTGCCAAGGCCATGCATAAAATTACGTGTAAGTTGAACTGATTTTTAATAGTGATGTGAACCGATTACAATTTTCAGCACCGGTATAAACCGATTACTTTTTAAAATAAACCGGTTTTTTAAGGTTTTTTGAAAAACACACAAAAATGTCATCAAAAAGATAGTGTTTACTGTTTATTTTACCTGATATTATCACTTTTAACAAATGCACATAATAAAATAATCATAAAAGACACGGGAAAAATATATTTTTATTTTTCATCAGTTGCAAGTAAATCATGATTTTGATTAATAAAACATATCTGGTCTACAGCATCTGCTTGTAGCCTGCTCCTTCTACTTGACATAACGTTTCCAGATTTGGAAAACATTTTTTCTGAAGGCAGTGATGTTGCCGGTATTGCTAAATACGTGATATTTCATCTAATTGCGCAAAATGTTTGTTGCTATACCAAAATGCGCTGGCACTTCTAATTTCTTTTGTGATTTCTTATTTGAAGTTCCTCCTACAACTTTTATTATCTTAGCACATAGCTTACACTTTGTACTAGCATTGTAAATCTTTTCAAAATAATTTCAGGTGATTGGTTTCGATTTTAATTTGGGCATTTTTCGCAAAAATGTAACGAGGAAATCCAAGATACAAACACAAGCGAAACCTAAATGTTAGTACCGTAAAGTTAGTCACATGTCGGTGATTTCCCCAACCATAGAAAACAGTAGGCATGGCCATGTTCGGATACATATCGAATGCTAGACAGAAAAGTGATCATAATCGGTTTTTTGAAATAAAAACCGATAATTATCGGTTTTTATAAAAACCGTTTTTTTTAAGGTTTTTACAAAACCGGTTTACATCACTAATTTTTAAGTGAATTAAAGAATCTGCTGATTGTTTCTAACAGCGACAGTTCATTTTTAGGATTAAGAGTCATCAATTACAGCATCATAGCCCACTTTTTCAAACTCTACATTTCACAAAATATGTTTAACCGTCATCTTGTTTCTGGCAATTAGGTCTTAGGGTTTTTTTTATTCTGTAATAGACTTGCGCTTGACCACAACTTGCCTGTTTTTAAGCAATGATGTAGTCTACGATCAAACCCGCTTATCGCGTGATTTAAAGACAGGCAGATTATAGTTATCGGGAAACAGAGATGCCGGTAGCGAATTCCAGAACTTGGTAGGTTTGATTAATCGGAAATTAATTTGGAAGTTATAGATAATCTTTTGCTGTTTTCTGATATTGTAGGTGTCTACTTTCAGTCAAATTTAAAGATGACAATAACGATGGAATTTTAAAAACATTAAAAAACCGAGATAAATCTGTCATTGAGTATGAAGTGTAGGTGTTATTTATTTTAAAACGTCCAGTTGTATTTAACGTATTGTCTCGTAGTAAGTACAGAAGTTACTACAGTCCATCAAATCTAAGAAGTACCTTTTGACATTTCACTGTTTTCTATTAAATTAGCTTTATAGAGGCGTAATTCACACTATTTTTATTAGCTTTCCTGTAAAATAATTGAATTATGAAGCTATTTTTATTATAACATAACATAAACAATTTTCATACAAAAAATAAAATCCTAAATGTACTACGTTTAGAACTGTCAAACGGTACTTCTTAGATTTGATGGACTGTAAGGTAGCACACTACACAATATGTAGGTACACAATCGATCTTTTCACTATTGTCTACAAACAGAATGAAAATATTTTTATTCGTAGTGTTAAGTGACTAATTCTGATAACTTATTGAGCGATACCTGATAATAGAAATTAACAAATCGACATAGACCAACTGCTACAACATATGACGTAGGTACAAAATTTTTGGGTGTAGATAAAATAATATTGTGTAAATCATGTTATAACGTGGACTTATGAGATCGTAAACCCCATGGAATCTAACACCACAGTTATAGATCGTTCTGGCCGTCTAAAGATCATGCCTATGTTCAGAATACATTCAGGACATCCCCCAAGCTGTTGTTGATGATGATAACAATATTAACACGCTGACTTAGTTTCAATCTTGTTAATTATGTAAAGAATAGGCTCTACCTATATTGAGCGGGATTTCAACAAATTGTTTCTATTCGACATTTCAACATTCGTTTTGGTACTTGGTGACAACAAACTTGCGCACAGATATACTCGTCAAAAACCTCTCTTTTTTGTTGAAGGTTGAAAGAGCTTCCGATGCGGTTACATTTTTTAGTCGACTTATTTCGACAAATTGTTTTCGACAGAGGATTAGTGGATTAATGCCTAAACTCTCTAAGGCCCGTGCCCAGCAGTGGGATACTAAAAAAGAGTTGAAGTGAAATACAATAAAGAATAAACTGACTACCATAAACACATAGCCCAAACCGCTGAGTCTAGAGACTTTAAATTTGTCACATAATTACCGTATGAGGTCTAGAGGTGCCTTAGCTAAGATTTTTAAAACTCACTTAAGAGGGTGAAACGGGGTCCACACGGCCGAAGCTGCGAGCGGAAGCTAGTTTATAATATGCAAAGTTGGTGTTCAGTGTAGCTAATCTTTGCGCATCTCGTAGCTATGTAAAGCAATCCATTTCGCGTTCACTCAAACGGCCATCCCCACTATTGTCTAGTTACGTTACGTAAGCCTGTGTGACGTATTTACGTTACCACGTTACGCTCAATAATTCTTTATTAATTACATTTTAAATCTCGATTTTTACTATGATTCTTTTCTAATATGGAGCGTAGGTAGGATCAAAACTTAGGGACCGAGTCCGCAGCGAGGGCAAAACGGGCATAGTGGATTACACATCCGCAAAGCTAAAATGGGATTAGGCTAGTCACATTTTTCG
Source organism: Meganola albula (assembly GCA_936450015.1). Classification (NCBI taxonomy): domain Eukaryota; kingdom Metazoa; phylum Arthropoda; class Insecta; order Lepidoptera; family Nolidae; genus Meganola; species Meganola albula. Next base: position 5,266,150 of record OW388161.1, on the reverse strand, counting down.
TATGCATCGAGAGAAATGAAGCCGTATCACAACGCAGAGGATTCCTGGAGACGGTCGTTGACGAAGATCACGAAAACGATGGCGCGATGATCTAAATTCGTTTGTCGCTACTGTGACTGAAGAAGTGAGCGATAGGGAGACTATGGAGGAGGCTGTTGCCCAGTAGGACACTACAGGCTATTAAAAAAAAAGTATCATCTTGATTTTTGAAACATAACTAACCTATATATCTAAGTACTCTTCTATAGATGACAAGCATTGTTATTAGCTATTCAGTAGCATATTTTGAAATCTAGGTATTTGCGTGATATATCAGACGGCCGACCTATCATGAATCTATCTATCTAATCTAATGCCTTTAAACGACCAATTCTTGTATACATATAAGTAAAAGTAGCCTATGTGTTAGTCCAGACCATAATCTATCTCTTGGCTAAATTTCATCCAATTCCGTCCAGTAGTTTTTGCGCGAAAGAGTAACAAACATCCATACATTCTTACAAACTTTCGCGTAAATAGGTTTTAATCTGAATCACGGAAACGATTTTCATGAAATTTGGTAAGCAGGTGGTTTTGGGTGTGATTAATCGATCTAGTTAGGTTTCATTTTTAGAAAATGTCGGTTTATTCGTGTTTTCAGGCAATGAAAAACTACTACTATATCACTAGAATACGAAGGCAAATTTCGCCATTGTACAACTATATGATAGCTGAGGTGGGAGATTGTACGGTCACGAAACCAGATGATCCTGGTTAGAATCCAAATTTTATTTTTAACTAGCTGACCCGGCAGACTTCGTACTACCTCAATCGATAAATAAAGGACCTAAAATTTTGTATAAAATAATCTTAAAACAAACAAAACGAATCCGTATTTAATAAAAAATCATTTTTTGAATTATTTAGAAAACGTTTGTACCTATGGGAAAAAGAAAAGGGCCGTTTTTAGGGTTTTACCGGCAATTATTCGAATTTTTATCACTTCCCTAGACTTTCACGAATATTTCAAGACCGAGATAAATTCGTTCAGCCGTTCTTGAGTTTTAGCGAGACTAACGAACAGCAATTGATTTTTATATATAGACTAGCTGCCCCGGCGAACTTCTCACGTTTTAAACCTTCCTTAGACTTATATGAGTACTTTAAGAACAAAATCAGCCAAATCAGTTCAGCCGTTCTCGAGTTTTAGCGAGACTAACGAACAGCAAATGATTTTTATATATAGGATTCCTTCTTTTGTGAGGAAAACTATTAAGAGCCCTTTATTATAATTAAAAAAAACGATCAAAGCTCGGTCGTTCAGGTATTTATCATGAAACGCCGTACAAAAAGAGTTATTCAAGCCGGGTATCCACTATTTGCAAACTTCTTCCGCTCCGCGCATCTGCAAGTGCTCTGCTTAATGGATACGTCGCACGTTAGAGGTTTATTTATAAAAATCAAACAATTTTAAGAGTATTATCAGTCTTTTTTGATTTTTACTGTAGGAAACTGACGTTTGTTTTGATTATGTCAATGCGCAATTCGCGGGCAACCATTAGAAAGTATTATGTAATACTTTTTAATAATGTTGGCACTTATCAAGTAATTATTCTTTAAATATACCTATTTAAAAAGTTTTTGGTGAGGACATAATCCGCCATTTTACTTTCGTCTTTTAATTCTAAATTGTTTAGAATATTTTAGGTAACAATATTATTTATGGATCAATATTAAAAAAGTAAACGCCAAGTGCCTCTAGGACACCCGATTGCACCGAAGCTCCTTACACTTCATATAATACGTTTCAAAGATGAAAAGATTACATTGTCAATTCTAAATTATATTTTTTATAAAACGATAGTAAAAATTTAGAATCAACAACTTCAGCTTTCGAATAAAAAAACGCATCAAAATGGGTACATTCGTTTAGGTACTAGGTGGCAACAAACTTGTACACAGATAAACTCGTCAAACACCTCCCTATTTTGTTGGGGGTTAAAAATAAGAACTTCCGTTGCGGTTCCAATTTTTTAGTCGCCTGCGTGCGCGTGAGTCCCGTGCGCTAAGTATGAGTATAACATGCGATAAAGAAAAAATCATTTAAAGTAATATTTAAACTAACCAACTCTTGTATTGCCCACATTGTAAGTAAACGAAAATAGTGTTTGGCTTCGAGCCACGTCTGATAACCTATTTGCCTACATGCAAATGTATGCAGAACCCATACAACATTCAAATACAGAATTTTCTAATATTGACTGGTGTCAAATGTCTGTTAATGCTGTTAAAACGTCTATTACACAGGGTGGAAAGGACAGCCCTCCACAAACTAAGAGGGTGCATTCTGCTCCTTAATTAGAACAATTTAGAATTAGATTATTAGAACAACTTAGAATAATTTTCGACCGGGACTTTTTTCAGGATTTTTATTTTAATTTAGCTTCTTCTAAATTTATTTTTATTACTTTGTAACAACTATTATTTTAACCGATTTCTCAAAAAGAAAGAGGTGTCTTTCTGTGTTAGGTTGTATGTATTTTTTTTGAGCGGATATAACTCTGTCATAATGGGATGGATAAATGTAAGTTACAAAATTATAACTTTAATTTATTGTAAACCCTGTTTTGACAAATAATTAGACAGATTAGATTTTAGATATTAAAAAGGCAAAAAAAAACTGCTTCAAAATCGGTCCATTACTACTTTAGATAGATATGCATACACACAGACAATTTATTTGTTAATGTAGGTAAAGTTTGTAATAGGTGTCATATTCAGCTAGGCCACATTTTACTCCTATGGTGTACCAATCATAATTATAATTAAAATAACAATATTAAAGATAAAATTCTATTCAAAAACATACTTAAAACAATTATAACATCAGGCATCTATAATCTCGTAATAAAAAATTGCTTAAGTTTCCTTTTAAACAATGTTATATTAAAACATCTAATTTGAGAAGGGATTTTATTAAATATAATAATAATAATATAATATTCTGGGACATTAACACACACGGTCATCTGGTCCCAAGCTAAGCAGAGTTTGTGTTATAGAAACCAGATAACTGGTATATACTATACATATAATACTTTTCTTTTGTAAATATATACTTATAATAGATATTTACACCCAGACTCGACACAAACACAAATGTTCATCATTAATGTTTGTCTCGGGTGGGAATCGAACCCACGACCTGCGGCGTGAAAAGCAAGTATCTTACCGAGTATATCAATGGACCCATTCTGTACATACTTTTCCGGTGGAGAGCTGTGTTGCTCGAGCCTACAGACAAAATATTATATTCTCTCCTTCTCAACCTGGGATCAGCTGGCTCTTTTCAAATAAATTAGGACGTGATTTAACAAATACTGCCAGCTCGTAAATATACAGTGCTGGCAATGTAAGTCGTTTTAGACTTTTAAAATATGGTTCACAGCTATAGGCCGACCGTTTAACTCGCGTATCGCCTACCGCCAAGATTCTGACTCCTCAAGCTGCACAGACAGTGATGATGATTCAAGCGATATGAATATTAATTAGTGACGAATAGTCTTACATTACTTTTATCTGTGGTTAAATAGTTCTGTAAGAGATTTAATTAATGTTTTATGACTTTGTACCTCAGATGGCGATACGCGAGTTAAACTGTCGGCCTATACCTAGAGACACAGATAATTATAATATATTTTTCGTGGGGGGTAAAAATTATGATCGAGTAATTTTAGTTAGTTTCTTCATAACACAAATTTTAATGTACAGTGCACTGCGTTCTAATTTAACTCGCCGCATACTGCACTTAAACCAACAATAAAATAATCAAAACACATACAAACATGATTTGGTAACAGTCATTACGTTTCATAATCATATGCCCTTAAATACATAGCAGATAATCTTCATTGTTGTGCCGCCATCTTGTTTCCGGTTGCTTTCACTGCATCTACAGCAACTAATTAAACGTGAACGTGTTGCAAATATGAAGTTGATTACTTTATTATATCATAGAGTATAATTGTTAAAAAAAGAGGTTTAGATGACAAAAGTTGGTCACTGTTATTTAAGGTCAGCTATACCCTTTGGTTTGGAGCAGCAGCGGTTGCGCAGCGTTACGGGCCTCGCCTTAGAAATATAAGGTCGCGGATTCGAATCCTGGTCGTGCCCACACATCTTTGTGTGAATTGTTTCATCGCGCTGCTCAATATCGGTGAAGGAAATCATCGAGAGGAAACCGGCATGTCCAATAACTAATCATTCGAGGACATATGACATCCACCAACCCGCAGTTGACCAGCGTGTATCTATTAAGGCCTAAACTCTCTGAACTCGTAAGATAGTTGAGAGGAGACCTGTGCCCAGCAGTAGGACACAAAAAGTGTTGACATGAGATACTCTTTGGTTTTATACCTACTTTCAAACGTTTTTATCAGAAGTGGGATTGAGCTAACCACCATTTTTAAATTGTTGTTTACTATTGCCTATCGCTATACCGATTTTTGTTCTATGTAAGTTTATTTCACGAAAGTCGAATCTAATGGCCTTCTATATTCACGGTCATTCGTGGTCGGTCGTGAAACCATCTTCCTAAAATAGCTTGTAATCCAGTTATACTGCAGGCTCTGACGTCAATCGTTTGCTTATTTCATCACTACTCTTAACCCCAAATAGACTGTTTGCTACGTCACCATAGGAAATGACGCAGGCTTCGGGGTGTAAAAGGTTTTAAACAAACTTGCAGAGTCATCTAAGTAGTTAAGTGGATAAAGTTATTTGTAGCCAGTTTTATAGGGCGTTACTACTACTTCTGTAAACTCTTCCCCGATTATGCTGCATGCATAACTTACCTAGGTACTTTACTTATTTTATATTAAGTTCCAAGCGTAGGTAGAATTTTTGATTTTTGTTTATTAGCTTGCTGCCTTTTGTGTGTATTCTTACACACAAAAGGCAGCAAGCTTCGACCTTTACAGACAAAAAATACTTTATTACAAATTCATTTAGCAAGATGGGCAATTATATTTGAACACAATTCAAATTAAGTGTGGTACTGATCAAAGGTGGTAATAAATACCTTCTTTCTCAACTCTGCTCTAAAGAGAAAAGATCCAAACTTTACTTTTTACATAATGATAAAGAAATAATTAAATGTAAATAACAAAATAATAATAAATGTTAACTTAATTATTTTTTATTGGGAATAATAAATTAAATACACCTTAAATTGCAACAAACAAACTCTAAAATGTACTTGATCTATAAACACTTTTCATGTGTGTATGTGTAAGTGGCAGCTTGCGTGATTGCGAGCGTGTTTATAGCATAGATCACAAAATGGTCTTGAAGCTATTACAACTGCCACAGTTTGCCAGTTGTATCATGGTTGTGCAATGGTTTTCAAACACTTCCGGGACCATTAGCTATGATGACACGGCAGGTACTGACACGTGCGCGCAATCATTGCTGTTTATGGTGAGATAATAACACATCAATTGGGTCAAATAGTTTACGCAGTTAGAGATGGAATTTGCTAAATGTATGGGTAAAGATTGTGAAAATGAATATCTCGCGAAGAATTGGAAGTCTTTGCACCGCCTCTCCTAACGCATAGTTTTTCATAAAGATTTTTCAGAATAAAACATGTTTCATAACCTGCCTGACCTGCCTCTAATGATAAGACACGCAACTGTTTACCAGAAGTTCATGATACTAATAATAATTAGTAAATACTACTAATAGAGCCACTAATGAATATTAAATGCAAAATTGAACTTGTGAGATTGTCAGATAGCTTTGTTGTGTAAATAAATTTGAACTCATCCAGGATACTGTCAATTTTTGTTACTTAACATGAATTTGACTTTGAGTACCAATTAATTGGTATACTGCAAGATTCCATAACTGTAGGTGTCGTCGGTCACATTTCCAGAGTAATTACAGTATCAAGTTCCAATTATGTTTGCACGTCACAGCTGTTGATCATAACTTCTTTAGCGATGTATCAGGAATACAAGAGGCATTAGTCGCAAAAACAACACCTTGATACAACCAATAGGTATCAATACTAAATTTTGCTCATTACAAAACCCGCATGACAGCTAAATTTAAGCATTTTCAGGGATGTAAGCGGCATTCATCGGATAAACATTTAAATTTCACGTAGATACACCAATAGGTATCAGTACTACATTTTGTTCGTTACAAGACCCGCATGACAGGTATATTTTAAGCCGAGCATCGCTCCATTGCCCACATCCGGCGATTTGTCACTTTTTGTTACATTGATTAAACTACTTTAGCATATCTGTCTATTTTCCCCCTTATTATAATATTGTAGGGTTCAAAATCGTCTGTCTGGCTATGTATTTGCATTTGAGCGTTTGATGGGGCTTCTCGATAAAAGGTAGGACGGAAGTATAGAATTTCACGATGTACTGGACATTTTGCTATTGTGATTTTGTTCGGATTCATTCTTATTTTAGTAATGATTCATAACTGTTTGGGCGAAGTATCGATTTATCTCGCTCAACTAACGGGGTTTTATCGTTTCTATATCCGTTGTACTTCGTAATTCTGAATTTTGGACATCATTTAACGTTAATATGAACTAATGGCCCACCTCCGCTTACATATACACTATCTTTACACATATTGAAAGTTCCTCTTCAATCACTCTGTCTTTTATTAAACACACTTAAAATATAACACAACTGGATTTAATTTTATAATACAGGGCGGAAGGGACAGCCCTCCAAAAATTGGAGAGGGTGCATTCAGCTCTTTAATTAGAATCATTTTTCGCCGGTTTTTTTTTTATAAAACAGCCCATTGACGATCAGCACATTGGTTATCAAGTATTTGATCGGTTCGATCCGAATCTGCAGCGAACCAATAAAAGGACCTAAGGCTTATTGAATAAGTCCTTCTGAAAAAAAGTATTTAAAAAATATATTACAAAGAAATAACAAAGAAGTATGAAGAATATGTAGATACACCGCCGACGGTTTGTTTATATATAATTAAATAATTACATTATTTTGCTTTTGTGTATTTATTTAAACTTAAATAAAAGTATTACTACATAAATTACGTGTGATGTAATGCTTTCATTTGATAATAAATTGTTCAAATGCATCATAAGTAATTAGGTGTTCTATCTTAAAGTTTATGTGTGACAAATTGTAAAACACATTTCATATATATGTATGTACATTTAATTACATATAAATATTTAACAGTGAATGTTACATATTTTTATCTCGTTAATGAATGACGTGCTTGATAGCTACAGTGATAATTAACATAAAATGTAACATACAAGTAAATACAAACATAATTATTTTTATCTAAATTAAAAACTAAAATTTATTTCTAAATTTATTTTTGCAAGTAATTCTAAATTTAATACTTACTTTTTTAATTAAGAAATGAAAAAAAAATCGATACTTTATTAAGTATCTACTTTTTTAAAGTTAGTAGATTTAACGTGGTTTCTTGATATAGAAGCTGTAAAGACTTGATTCGATCTTTCTTTCTTTTCGTTTTTATTATTTACATGTGAGTTAAGCATACTTTTTATCTATGTTGTATGCAACCTACTTTATGATAATATAAAAACTGTAGACAGTCCAATCTGTTAGGATATTATATTGTAAATCTTGTAATATGGAAACCAGATATAGTTTCTTTAGATCTACTTTTCTTAGAATACAGGAAAAAGAATTAAGCAGTGCACAAACTTTGTGAAAATGAATTTAAAAAAAAATATTTTGATATGTCGTAGAAGTAATCGCTAACGGAAGATGTTTAGTATTTTATGTCAAATAAAAGTATTGAACTATTATCGGAATGTGCTCTATTATTACGGATAACGAATCTCCAACAAAATTATTTACGCACTGGTTAAAAAGTTGTCCTGTATGATAAAAATCTGGTGTGCAAAAAAATCAAAATAAGTTTAAACTTGTACTACCTCCTATTTAAACGGTTTCGATATAAAACTTGAGAAATAGGTACTAGGTCTGTTTGCATGTACCTAGGTCTTTTTAGTATCCCACTGCAGCTGCTGAGCATGGGTCTTCTCTCAACTATCTTACGAATTGAAAGAGTTTAGACCTTAATCCACACACGCTGGCCAAGTGCGGGTTGGTGGATGTCACATGTCCTCGAATGTTCTCAGACATGCTGGTTTCCTCACGATGTTTTCCTTCACTGATATTGAGCGGATAAAACAATTCAGACAAAGATGTGTGGTCATGGCCGGGAATCGGACCCACTACCTTATATTTCTAAGGCGAGGCCCGTACCGCTGCGCCTCCGCTGCTTTTTGCGGCTACCGGCCTTCAAAACTTCGAATTATACCAACAGTGTAATATTATTTACCGTTACTATTCATTTCCGAAGACAGTAACCGTGTTTCGTCTATGGTCAAAACAACTAATGACAGTGTAGGAAGACAGTAGGCATATCTATCAAACATGGTCATTTCTTTGTTCAGAGAGGTTTTGAGGTTGAATATTTTAGAACTGTGTTCGTAGTGTATACTGAGACTGATTTTGTTTTGTAAGATAAATAAATATTCTGTTATATTAACACACACGGTCAACTGAACCCATACTAAGCAGAGCTTGTGTTATGGAAGCCAAATAACTTAAACATTTAACTTAAAATACATAATTACACCCAAACTCAAGATAAACAGACATGTTTATGTACACTAATGTCTGTATTGGGTGGGAATCGAACGACCTGCGGCGTGAAAAGCAAGAATTTTACCCACCGCGCTATAGGTCTGGTCTGTTCATGAAATGTTTAGGTTCATGAGCTATAAATATTTTAGGATTTGTCTTAAAAACACTATATTATTATACACCTAATAGTCACCAGTGTTTCGAATAATAAGTTCTAATATTCGAAATAGAGCGGGTAAAGCTTAACATTTTCAGCAAAATTAATGACTAAAATCCGTAATTTTGACTAGCTGCTCGCTCTAGTAATGCCCAGTTTGTGAAATATTATATTATCTTTCACATGAATCGTTTGATACAACGAACAATACAGAAAAATAATTAGGTAGTTGCAGTAGTTCGGAAGTTATCACATTTGGCGAATAGTTTTTGTTTACATAAATTTAGGAATAATGGGAACACAAAGATAAAGAAGATCTGCAAAGAAGAAGTAATGACCGTTTTCGTAATAACTTACGACATTATATTGCTTAATAAGTTTTCAGTAATATTGTTTTTGTATTTAGCAGTCAGTTTGACCTAGACACAGTGGAAAAAACTAACAACTGGTAAATATTTTGTATAGCTGCAAATACTTATTCTTCCACTGAAGTAAAATACATAATTATTGCTTACATAACTATTACAAGGTCCGTGAACCGAGATGTGTTTGATTTCCTAGTTTAGTCCAAAGCTTTGTTTTACGTTTAATAATAATAATAATATAAGTTTGTTTCAGGTTTATTTTAAATAAATATCGTATTAAAATTTGCGTGAACCGGCAACGACATCCACATGATACCTTAACAAATACTCAAAGAACCCTATTACCAGGATAAAAAGCGGACCAAGTTTCATCTAAATTTATTCGTTTTTCCGTGAAAGAGTAACAAACATTACTGTCTTAGATTTACGGGAATATCACACATTGAACCACCATAGACACCCGTGAACATGAAGTCTGAAAAGACTTTGAAACGTCGGAATCTAAAATCTAAAATAAACCGCGATAAAATCCGATATATTTCAATAAGTAACAAACAGGCATACCGCCATACATTATACTGGCTTCCGCCGGTGGCTTCATTCGTGTGGTTCTCGTGGGGCGCCATATTGAAAAATGCTTGCTTAGTGCACCGTTAGACTACACACGAAACCTATGTGCCAAATTTGGAGTCATTAGACTCAGCGGTTTGACCTGTGCGTTGATATGTCAGTCAGTTTCGTCGTTGATATATTTAAATATCATCATTCTTATAAACTTTTACATTTAGTAGGATTAGTCACCACCAGTCTCAATACAAAGACACTAAAATAACAATAGTTATTCTTATATAAATTAGTAATTTATATTACCTACTTCCTTATAAAACTTATTTGCACTTTAGTAAAAAAGAAACCGTTCGTTTTGCACTACCTTTAAGTAATTGGGCATTGAGTAGAATTAGTTATGGCCTGAACTTTATCAAGATATTATAGAACTCAATAACAGCAAAACAGGATTAATTGAACATAAAACGCGCTGTAACCTTTAAACATGAACTTTGAATGGTGATAAGGTCGCTAATTAGAATACCTAACAAATAATTTGATTAACTAACTTTCGCCCGTGACTAGCCCACGGGGTTCCCTGCATCAACCCCTTAAGGGATGAATGTTGAGAAATCCTTTCTTAGTCCACCCCTAAAACTCATACGGAACCTAAGTGCTAAATTTGAACGTTTTGGTTGTGCGTTGATATGTCAATCAGTCAGTTTCTTCTTTTATAAATGTATTTAAGATAAAGTTAATATAATTACAGAAGCTTAAGTACAAATCACGGAATCCTATTGTAGTTACTTCAAAAGAGCAATATTACTTTACTATTACTTTCAATAGCCATGTTTGATTCATATACCGTTCATAACGTTTGTTGAACACTCTATATCTGTGTATCTCGCAAATATTATCGTTTTATCTCATTTTCTTTACGTAAACAGTCAGACTATTACTAACAATCTGTACAATCGCAATGTTGTCATCGCCTAATCTAATTTACAATGATCTATGCCTTTGATTACGAACGAAAGGGTTCTATAACGTATCTGGGTTGTAGCCGCTAACTACTACTGACATTCAAGAAAAGAAATGTTAAGTATCCCGGCCATGTCCTCAGATATAAAAGATATCAACTGCTTCAACTAATCATGATGGGCACGGTAATGGATAAACATCGCGCCGGTAGCCGTAAGAAGTCGTGGCTAAGGAACATCTGGGAATGGACAGGAGTAGCCAGCCCGGAACAGCTATTCCGCTGAGTACGGGGAGGAAGAGTTTTCTAAAACTGATGGCCAACCTCTCCACAACTGATCTCCAGTAGTGGAGAGCCACTAGAAGAAGAAGAAGATATCTTTGATTAGCTCTGGACCTAAAGAAGAAAGGTTGATGCGGCTGATCTAGACAACATTAAAAAAAGACGCCGATATAACTTCTCACGTGACATACGAGTATGTAAAGCTAAATATGGCTCTACCTTACTTCAGGATTATAATCGACACTACCTTGACTGTTAAATTAGTAGCTCCCGCCCGCAACTTCGCCTGCGTGGTATTGGATCAAAAGCAACTTATGTGCTTTTCGAGACTATAATTCTTTGTGACAAATTTCTATAGTTTTTGTATAAAACATCCACATATCTACGTACAAATTTATCCATACAAATTTTTGCGTTTATAATATTAGAAGGGTAGTGGAATAATTTTTTATAAATCGCCTTTGCTATGTCGATAAAAACATCTACTACTTTTAGAGCCTGAAGGCACTTGCGTCTGGCTAATATGTGGTATACAGCATTCCGTTCAAATGCACTAGCATTGCTTATGTGACATTATGTACAGTTACATGAATGAATGAAGGAAATATCAATGAGTGAATGAATGAAGAAAGCCTAAGTAAACCAAAGTGCAACCTAACGTGTATCAATGGAATTAATTCAAATATAAACACAAATAAAGATAATATATCACGTGTCTCATTAAGTTGTATACAAGATGATATGAATGAGCTGTCATATTATTTGTGTAGTCACTTGTCACGCACACTCTGTTTAGAAATTGAAATGGCTGTGTTTACGTACACAAGAGATTCGGTGGCAGCGACTCTACTCTTTTAATCACTGAATAAAAAAAGGGATTTTAGCCCCGATTTTGATGCGATTTTAGCTAGTACTTAGATAGGTTAAAAAAAGTTTGGAATCGGAGGTGTAGTTCGAGCTGATGAACACTAGAAAAATAAATAAATAATAATTGCACCTTATTATGAAGGTGCTACGATCTATGGTAGGGAAATCTAGAGTAGTTGGAGGAGTTCCTATATAACAAACATTGTAAATGAACATTTCATAAGCCTTAGATCCGATGCTAAACCGATTTTGAAGCTATATTTAAGACACTAGGCGTGCTCTACATATCAACAAGCTGAATTACCGTCTTGTCTTGTATAATTTTAGCAGATAATCTTTTCAATTTGGTTTCACTACATTGTGAAATTAGGCCTCTACTTACCCATTTACATTAATTTGCCTCTTTTTTATCAAAATCAAATAGTTAATATATAACAGATATAGAGTGAATTTGCATGCTTAAATGAAGCTGAATAATGGTGACGTAGATAAAACTGTAACATATTTTGTATATACCCATTTGTTCGCAAATAAATAAATTGAATTGAATTGAATTGAATTGAACAGCTACCTTGCAGTGAATGACATGGCAACTATTGAGAAACACTTCCAAAAAATGACAGTTTATAAGCATCCTTAGAACTCGGTAATTAAAAAAACAGAACCCATTTAGAATCACTGCGTTGTTTCAATTCAACAAATTCTAATCGGACATCAGATACATCTGAACTGCCAACCAGACACTAAAGTGCAGTAATAGCCCTTGGATGATTTTTCGTTTTTATTAGTGATTCTGAAAGCGGGTTTCATAAGGTTTCTGCTGATTCAGCTAATTTTTTTCTCGGACAATTTAGGTGGTTTTTATTTACAGTTTTACTCTTTTTGTCAAATTCTTAACTTTAAATGGCGTTTACTCGCAATCGCTATTTTGCGATTACTGCACTTTAGTGTCTGGTGGGCAGCGAAGATCTTAAACATTTTACCATATCTCCACACAATTATGCTTTTCCGCTCCTCTTATCAACATTTTATCTGTCTGTCTCTATTCAGCTCACGGTGCACCGCACGTGCATTACGTCTCCCGGATGCACGTGCATAGGTACCGACACACCGACATCCTACCTAACCGTCGTTGCCCGCGTGTCGTTTATTAAATGCACTTTTTTTGCGGATTACCTATCCCAATCGGCCCGAAAGGCCTTTATTAGTTCACCGGACTTATTCGGTGAGCCATCCGAAGACGGTCGAACTGATCAAGTACTATGACATTGACAACTGCCATGACGGCTCCCTATGTGGGGACGAATCTCTGCTTAGGAGATCGGGCTATTGACTGGGGTTGTCAACGTTTATTTCGCGGTCGCGCAGTCCGGTCCTGACCGAATCCGTAATCGTCTGGGGGGCTATCTAGCGCGGCCCACGGCGGCGTGGGCGACATCCGGTATGTGTGGTGTTGTGTACTACTTCTACTATTTTGATCCCTATCTACTCTAGTAGCGGATCAGAGTTATTGAATGCACCTTGGTCCTGTCATCTTTATACTGGGTAGAAATAGAGCGAAGTCGTCCTCTAACTGAGTCGAGCGGTGTAGCCGTCCGTTGGGCTATACTGGGCCATATTGGTCGCGGGTTCGATTCCCGTCCCGGACAATCTTTGTCTAACAAAGATTTGTTTCGGTTGGTTGGTAGAGGGACTGCCCTCCGTGTCTCGGAGAGCAGGTTAAGCCGTCGGTCCCGGTTGCCATTTAAAACATCCATGATAATCGTTAAAGTAGTCAGAAGCTTTAGTTGTATAATCTCAAACTTGGTCTATCATCTGGACTACCTACTGGTTCCCTAAGGGTTTCAAGGTCTGATGGCAGTCGCATCAGGGTAGACTGAGAGCCGTCCCCAATTGAAGTGCGAAAAAGGCAAGGGAGTTATTGATGATGTTAGAAATAGGCAAAATTACGATTATATTGGTTTTGCATTTGTATCACAAAGGACCACACAGCGAAGACGTTATAAAAACGAAAAAAAAAATGCATTCGTAGATTCATTCATAGAAATTCATCATTAAAAAATTAGCATTTCTATTGCCTATCTTTTGTTATTTATCAACACTTTCACCAAATTAATTTAATTTTTTTTTTTGATAAATTTGGATAGGTTAATTAATATTAATTACCTATTAATTATTTTCATTTGCGAATAGGCTGGAGTGTGTAAGAAAGTTTCGACAAACCCATTACTTATAATTTTTTGAAGTATTTTAAATTATTTAGAGTATTAGGTACTATCAATTTCATCATTTCTTTTACATTAAACCTTTTCTATAGATTTAAATCATTCCCTCGATTTCATAAGTGTTACTAAAACTGCGGCCGCCATTCAATTCGTGATATCGTTATGTTATTCGTCCGTGACTGGTTCACACGACTTATGAATGCTTTTACTTTCACACTATTGTCGCGACAAGGCCTGAATACTAGCTAACTTATTGCTTGTTTTGATTTTTATTGTTCATTTCTTTGTTCTCATTTCTACTTACTTTAGCGTTATCTATACTAAATCGAGGATGTATATTTTGAGTTAGCTCTATGGTGGTACGCCTGCCACTGCAAGGCACTACCGGTCAAGATACGTCACCAAATGACCCAGTCGCGGAGGAATCGAGTCTGGTATTAATTAATTCCGTCATTCTAACTTAGAATGACTGCTCACGTCACGACGGATTCTTATGACCGATTTTTTGACCGACACCGGCCTTGAGTTGCACACAATTGGTTATAAAATTGGTGGAAAAATCAGCTGTGTGCAGGTGTCAGGGTATGTACACAATACTGCGATGCGACGCCGTCCCATAGTAAAAAACTAAGAGCTGAGAGTGCTAAGACCAACTTATATTCCGCATTGCGAATTCGCGTCGCGTAATTTCATACCCAGCCGATAATACGATAGTGGGTCTGTCAAATTATATGACGCTCTTACGACGGCCGACAATGCGTTGATGTAAATGGAACAGACGCTTTCCGCTCAAAGCATAAACGCGTGAAAGGTTGAATGTTTTATTATACCGTCAGATATGTGCCGACCCTAAGGTATCATTGTTGAACAGTACACACCTAACTATCTTGAACATCATTGGTAGTGTTTTATTTAAGCCTCAATATGGATTGGATGCGTATCACCTGCATCGGTTCGACTGTCCTCGAACGGCTCACCGAAAAAGTCCGGTGAACCAATAAAGGCCCTTCCAGCTAATTGGGTTAGGTAATCCGCAAAAAAGAAACTGACAACCTGCACACTAGTACCGCGTGTAGTTGGAGCTGGGTACCAGTTTTATTTCTGTATCTAGCTTTAGAAGTTTTCGCTTTACTTGAAAGATATTATAACCATCTCGTCGACGCTCTGAATATAATAGCTTTTGAAATAACATACAGTAAGAAACACAATCAGGCTCATTTATCGTGACGTCACTGCAGTATGTGATCTCAGTTTTAGTTTCATCCGCATTGATCTTACTTTCACTTTCGTCATTCATTTGCAATGCAATAGAGAGCTATTAGTAACATTAATATTGTAACATCTGCATCATTGTGTATGGAAGAGCCGCTTTATTTGTACTCACAAAAATATGACAGTTCTACGAAAACAAATGTTGTGCTCGTAGAACTGTCATATTCTTTTGGGAAATAGTATCCAGTGTTGCTTAGCAGCGGTACCGCAGCTGCTACTGCTTAGTACGGACCTCGCCTTAGAAATATAAGGTCGCGGGTTCGATTCTCAGTCGTGCCCACATATCTTTGTGTGAATTGTTACTTCACTGCTGCTCAATATCGGTGAAAGAAAACGCCGTAAGGAAACCAGCATGTCTAAGAACTAATCATTCGAGGACATGTAACATGCACTATTCCACACTTGACCAGCGCGTGTGGATAAGGCCTAAACTCTCTCAACTCGTAATATAGTTGAGAGAAGGCCCGTGCCCAGCAGGGGGACACTAAAAAGGGTTGAAGTGAACCCATTAACATTGTTATTTAAGTTGCGCTCCGATTTAAGCAAACTAAGCTCACAGTGTCTGGAATTGGAGTTTATTTTGCGGTCCCAAGCAGGTGGTATATATATTCCAACCATTTGCTCTGTTAAAATTTAGATGTTTTTTAATTTCAATAGCTTCGCGGATCATTCTTGGTTTCAACCGCGGAACAGATTTTCTTTGACAATTACCATTGTTTTATCAAATCTCAGCTAATGGTTGGAGCCGCTTTGAGTATATTCACAAACTGCAGATTTCGAAGAGCGTTGATGTTTTACGCCAAATGTGTTCTTTTACGCAGGTAAATCGTCGGGATTTAAAATCCAAAATAAACCGCGATGAAATCCGTTATAAAATAGTTTTACATGAACCAATCATTTCATGATGTACGGATTTCATCCTATCAGATTTTGGAGGGCGGTTCCTTCTACCCAGTCACAATACTTATTTCCATGGGTGACAGCAGGCGCTAAATAGTTTCTAGACTATGTAATAATTAGGAACGCTACTTCGCAGTTACGCTTGACGATTGCGTTTGAAGGTCTGATTATTATTAATTGATACATTTCTACTAAATAAGCGGTGTTTTTAATTTGAAAAGTTGCCGTAGAAACCGATCCGAGTAACAGTAGTCAAGGTAGTTTGTGTAGTTACAAATCAAATTGAATTAATTATCATGTTACCTGTCATATAGGTGTAGAGGTACTAAATTATGCACCTAGTTTGAATTGTGATGGCACCCAAGTGAAAAAAGTGCTATTTTGTGATGGTAATGATATTTTTTAAATTAATCTTAGAAGTTTCGTTACCTACATAGGTACTTATAGTAAGAAAGTACTGAAAACAGACAAACAATAAAAACTTTGGTAACTACCTGTGGCAAAGGGTGTAAAATCTGATAAAGGAAGCCGGAGCAAAGATCTCTTCAATACCATCACCATGGGAACAACCACTTTCATAGGTACTTATTTTTGATACTATTTTAAACTCTTACGCGTTATATAATTTTAATGAAGTAAACGATATTAATCAATTCCTAAAGGGAATCCGATTGGAATCGGCTTGTGTGGACCCTTCGCCACTGGTACCTACATTTATTATTATTTATTATTTATTTATTATTACAGTATTATAACATCCTTACAGCTAACCAATTCGATGTTACAATTTTCTTTTTTTTCTATAAATAATAATAATAATGATGAAGGTACGTAGGTAAGTACAATCATAACCAAATGCTTTGTAGATCCAGTCGTAAGTTCGCTTAATAAACATAAATATCCCCCAACTTTAAATTTTTGTAGCTAAGAACACCTGACTAATTTACCATTCGAAGAAAAAATAACTAAAATAAAAAACTTGAGAGGTGTCAAGGGACACTCGGTGGAACGAAGTTCCTTTCGATTAATTAGTGAAGGAATTGTAATATATTTTTTTTAAGTTATAATAATATTTTTTTTATTATTAACAAATATAATGTTATATAAACTTGAGAGAGAGAGAGAGAGAGAAAGAGAGACAGACAGACAGACAGACAGAGAAACATGCGCCCACCGCACAGCTTACAATAGCTTACTAGGTATAGCAAAAAGTGTCGTGACAACTTTTCGTAAGAATTTTTTCCGTCTAGCCCCCTTTCACAACGCGCGATAAGGAACTTCGTTTCAAAATCGGTTCATCGGTTGGTGGTTAAAAAGACTTCTTATATCAAAGTAAATAAAAAATCTCCTTATTTGCGATGAAGACAAAAAGCTTCTATTACCTACGTACAGGGAATTAATCATGGCCGTCGAAGTGTGAGTAATATTCAACTCTGCCGACACTTTGGGTCAATAGAACAGGCATGAGTGCTATTCACTTATGTACCTATGTAATAATAATCAACTTTTTTTTAAAACTGCAAATTGTTTTTAGAAATGTAACCCTTTTTACTCAAAACTTTCGTAGCATTAGGCATCCATTTACCGGCTCGGTTACCAAGTTACTGATTTCACGACCTATGGTAACGAGCGCATTATAAAAACAACATTGACATAATAAACCAGAAAAGCGTGTCCCATCATTATGCCTACATTACGCTAAACGACTAAATTAGCCCGTAAATGATCCATGTAGGTAGGTAGGTACGAGTAATACAGAATAGTCATCATTCCTGTTGCCTTTTTTCCTATTCCCATTGGGGTCGGCTCCCAGTCTAACCTGATGTGGCTAACTAGTAGAATTATAGACGCGGCTGCCATCAGACCTCGAAACCCGTAAGAAACCAGTAGCCAAGATAGTTAGACCAGGTGTCAGATTATATTAGGCTTCTGACTACCTATATCGATTGTTATATGTTTATTTATTTGATAACGAAAACCAACAGCTATATAACAAACTGAAAAGTAGCTAAAATAACAGTAAGCCAATAATAAATAATAGTAATGATAATAGTTTGTGTTAAATGACAATCGGGACCGACGCGCGACGGTTTAAAGTGGTCTACGAGGCACAAAGCTAAGTCCCCTCAACCAACCAGATACCGAAACAATGGTACGGTACCTGGATTAACTTCAAATCACAATTAAGAATTAAAAATTTAATTTAAACTCGAAAAAAAAATATATTTGAAGAAAATCGCTTCAAAATCTGTCATTTCATTTAAGTGCTACAATGCGACAAATACGGATATATGTAGGTACATGCGTTTTTTAAGTTAGTCTTTAAGCTTAGGAAGTCTTTGTTTATTATAATGTAAAGGGGATATAGTTTTATTTTACAGATTTTTTAACATATTTTGTAGATTGAAATAAAACTACTTTTTAACGGATTTTATCGCGGTTTATTTTAGATTTTAGATCCCGACGTTTCAAAGTCTTTTCAGACTTCATGTTCACGGGTGGACTGAGATATTTGACGTCCAAAAATATTAATCACAATTATTACTGACTACCTTCAAACATTAATATTTAAGTTGCGTTCCGATTTAAGCAAACTGAGCTCACAGTGTCTTGAATTCTGAGTTGATTTTGCTTGGGTTTTGGTACAAGTAAATTAAGCACTGGGTCCCAAGCTGGTGGTATATTCCAACCATTTTCTCTGTTAAAATTAGGATGTTTTTTAATTTCAATAGCTTCGCGGATCATTCTTGGTAGGAACCGGTTTTCTTTGACAAGGACCTGTGTTTTATCAAATCTCAAGTAATGGTTGGGGCCTTTTTGAGTATGTTCACACACTGCAGATTTCGTTGAGCGTTGATGTTTAACATCAGCTATGTGTTCTTTTACGCGGGTCCCTATACTTCTTTTTGTTTGTCCTATATATGAGAGTCCACACTCACAGTCAATTTTATAAACACCCGCATCTTGTAGAGGGACTTGACACTTGACAGATGGTAAAAATTGACTTATCTTGGTTTTTGGCTTGAAGTAAGTATTTATAGAAGCCCGCTTAAGGATATAGCCAATCTTGTCGGTCACTCCTCTTATATAAGGAAGAATTGCAGGTTGCCTTTCAACTGTAGCTGGTTTTACACGTGATCTGCGGCGACGCGGTGCTCGGAGCTTGTTGTCATGCAATACTTGCTTGACGTACTTAAGCTCTGCGTCAAGATGTTCATCATCACAGATCCCGTGTGCTCTCTGAAACAAAGTTTTGCCCACGGTAGCTAACTGATTAGGATGGTGGTGCGAATCACCGTCTAGATACCTATTTGTATGTGTTGGTTTTCTATAAACTGTATGACCTAAGGTATTGTTAGGATTCCTGGTTATAAGGATATCTAGAAAAGCTAAGGTGTTATTTGCCTCCAACTCCATTGTGAATTGAATGTTGTTGTTAATGGAGTTGAGATGGTCGAGGAAAGTAGATACACTGTCTTTTGGTAAGATGGTAAAAGTATCGTCTACGTACCGTTTATAAAAAGATGGTATGATGGGAGCTGTATTCAGGGCCCGCGCCTCGAAGTCTTCCATGTAAATATCGGCGACAACGGGGGAAACTGGAGAACCCATAGCTACTCCATCCAGCTGGACGTAGTATTTTTGGTCCCACAGTAGATAACCACTGGTTAGACAATGCTTTAAAATGTCTGCATATTCCTCAGGCATATCATTTTCTAAGAGTTTCCTTCTAGTGATTTCAATGCAGTCATTAACAGGTAGACAAGTAAATAATGACTGAACATCAAAACTAACCATATATACAGTTGAAAGGCAACCTGCAATTCTTCCTTATATAAGAGGAGTGACCGACAAGATTGGCTATATCCTTAAGCGGGCTTCTATAAATACTTACTTCAAGCCAAAAACCAAGATAAGTCAATTTTTACCATCTGTCAAGTGTCAAGTCCCTCTACAAGATGCGGGTGTTTATAAAATTGACTGTGAGTGTGGACTCTCATATATAGGACAAACAAAAAGAAGTATAGGGACCCGCGTAAAATAACACATAGCTGATGTTAAACATCAACGCTCAACGAAATCTGCAGTGTGTGAACATACTCAAAAAGGCCCCAACCATTACTTGAGATTTGATAAAACACAGGTCCTTGTCAAAGAAAACCGGTTCCTACCAAGAATGATCCGCGAAGCTATTGAAATTAAAAAACATCCTAATTTTAACAGAGAAAATGATTGGAATATACCACCAGCTTGGGACCCAGTGCTTAATTTACTTGTACCAAAACCCAAGCAAAATCAACTCAGAATTCAAGACACTGTGAGCTCAGTTTGCTTAAATCGGAACGCAACTTAAATATTAATGTTTGAAGGTAGTCAGTAATAATTGTGATTAATATTTTTGGACGTCAAATATCTCAGTCCACCCGTGAACATGAAGTCTGAAAAGACTTTGAAACGTCGGGATCTAAAATCTAAAATAAACCGCGATAAAATCCGTTAAAAAGTAGTTTTATTTCAATGTGTGATATTCGCGTAAATCTAAGACAATACTATATTTTGTAGATTTATTCTATTCACGGGGTTGGCAACACCGACCGAATCATAATAGTCAAAGAGTCCGGCCATGATGATTGATTTGTTGTCATCTTAATCTGAAACACGTACGATTGTTTTAGAGATAAGTTAAATTTAATGTAAATGCACCGATATATGAAGATAGTAAGAAATAAATAGCTACATAATACGTAAAATTAATAACAATGTAAAAAATACACACCGAAAACTTTTACTGTCTGTGTAAAAATACAATTATTCAAATTCTGAAACAGAGAAAATAGACTACATACTTACTCATTTTCTTCCTAGCGATTCTGTCCAGTGTAGATTTTGTATTAAATATTTGGAAGTACCTACCTACAGAATAACATCAAACTTTGATTCTATAATTTTAACGTACTAATTCTCCAGCTTCCAGCTCCTGGCCTAAGTAATACCAAACCATAGTACCATTTAGGGCGGAACGCGTCGCCTTTCACCGTCCGATGCGCTTGCGCAGGGCACTGCGTTGTTTTCATTGCAATTGTATGCACACGGCTCTTCGCATACTTTTGTTGTATGCATTTCTTTTGTTTATGATACAAACAAGTTTGGTCCTTGCAATTTTAGTCATTTCAGTTTTTTATATGAAAACCCTTTTTAATTTTTTTGGATTCACACGTCTGAATGAATATAAATTAATATAACCATTAAAAAAATAATCTCTTTAATTTGCTAAATAGCTGTAAGTATCACATAGTTTTGCCATAAGTCAAATTACATTTTGTTTCCCAAATGTGACATTTTCACCTCTTCTCACTTCAACCCTTTTTGGTGTCCCACGGCTGGGCACGAGTCTTCTTTCAACTGTTTTATGAGTTTAGGCCTTAATCCACACACACTAGACAAACGCGGGTTGGTGGATGTCAGGATTAGTTCTTAGACATGCCGGTTTTCTCACGATGTTTTCCTTCACCGATATTGATCAGTAGAGATGAAACAATTCACACAAAGATGTGTGGGCACGACCAGGAATCGAACCCGTGACCTTATATTTTTAAAGCGAGGCCCGTACCGCTGCGCCACCGCTGCTCATAACGTGTGTTTTATCCGTCAAAGTAAAATTACTAGATTAGTCAACTAGACTCGACTAATCAAGCCAAGTATGTTCCAAACATTGAACCTTAAAAATGAATCAGAAAGATCATGAGTACTGTAGCGGTGTAGACCCTCAGATTGAGGCGTGTTCCAACCGGACACCAAACGGGGGCACGACCAAATATCACCATTTGATCCCACGACCTGTGCAATTGCTGCAAATGTCAACTGGGTAAGTGCAGAGATTTGACCCACTAAGTATTTGTTATACTGAACGGACAATGGGTGTGATGTGAATCTAGAGAATTGTTGGATTTATGCAATTTTGTCTCAAATGTCAACTTAATGATTTAAATCTAAAGTAGGGCGTGTCTACTTCGCTTAAGCCTGATGTTAATGTTATAATGTGTGCATTTCATGTGCATGTAACTATAACAAACCAGATCGTGATTTATTTCAAAGTAATAGTATTGGGTATACAACAATCTTTAGATGTGTAACACAACTAAAGATTGTTGTACTAATAAAAAAAAAAACACCGTGTGTAGTACAAACAATAGGCAGGTACCTATATCATAATATTTTCAATTACGTACTCCGATTGTAGTAATTATTTATTATGCATTAGAGAATTACCGCGCACACCCTATCCCGAATCATCACGTCGCCCATAGTGTATTTTCATGATAGTTTTAATTAGTATGAGCTTTTGTTATGTTGATTTTCTACAAGTGGTTTTTGCAGGCTAAAGCAATTTATAACAATATTTAATTCGCAGACCACGGAGATAGAAGGGCGGCAATCCATCCGATATTACTCTATAGATCTGGTATACCACACTTTGGATATAAATACACGTTACGTGAGGATTTTACGTGATTAAAGGTATTTTAAGCAACTTTGAACTGTGTAGTTGGTCTAGTTATTAACCTAACATGCCTACCGCATGTTAGGTTAATAACAGCGAGGTCCTGGATCGAGCAAAAAGATCTTTCTAATACAAAGAACATCTTTCAAAGTTGGAAATTGTGCCCGATGGTGAGCGGCAATAGGATGTATAGGTATCGAAACATGAGCAAAATTCACGACTGCCTACATATTGAGTAAAAGCAGGCGTGAGCGCTTTAAGTTACGTGGAAGGCAAAATTAATTTGTGACGTACGCAGTCATATCATACCTAAGATGAACAAGGTAAACACCAAATACAATAAATCGGCTGTGACTAAAGTGATAAATCATCAGAGAAAAACATTTTAACTAAAGCAAGACCACTTGTTTCGCCGCTATCGAGAAGGCGATAAGATTATTTCAGTACCTATAATCGAATGTTTAAATAGAGCATTGTATGTTCTGATTGCTAAGACTATAATGCACATGATTTTAGGTCAAGCAAATGAAGTTGCGTTCCAATAACTTAATTAGGTAGGTATTTACAGATAAATTTAAATTGAAACAGTATCTATAAAAACGTTCCAACGATACAAAGAGTCGGTAAAGTATAATTCCTCTTCGTCACTTACGCAATAATTATATAAAAAATATATGCCTATTAATTCTTTGACCTTGAATTCGGGTAGTAAATAATACTCATCAGTTTACGCATGATACACATTTGGTCACAGCCTCCAGCTCCAGCCTCCAGACCTATTGTACGCAACATAGATCCTAAAATAATAAAATGATAGACTTACATATTTAGTAGAGCTCATGCGACGCACTCGATTCATGCTCTTCTTTTTGCCTCGTTTGTACCTATTGGCGTCATGTCCTTGATCCTCCAACACGAACCAATCGGTCACAGAACCCCTTCTCATTGTACTCTCACTACTTTTTACACTCAAAACTTTAGACAACTCTTTCTTAAAATCCTCACTGACCTCACTAACTTTACCCACTTGCACTATTTTAGGAGACGCCAGCGTCGTAAATGATGCACTTTTCCTTTTTTGCTTCATTGTCAAATCTTTAGATTTCGTGTACGGCTCACAGTCACTCAGATAAGTCTCGCTAAACAGTTCCACAGCTTTGTTGAATTCATCGAAAACGTTTTCCACTGATGCCGTTTTTAAAATATCTTTGTTGTTTTCAGATTTGCAGCTGGACGCAGATGTCACATTTGATGTGCTCGAATTGTTTCCAGAAATGTCAGAGGTGATCTCTTTAATGCTCTTAAGGAACACTCCATCGTCGCTATCGTGATAAACGTTGGATATATACTCGAGGCTGTCGTTGGAAGTCCACGCATCTCCCATCGTATCACGGCTTCCGAACGCGTACTGTTTATTATTCTTCTTGATCTGGGGTGATACTTCTTCGTCCTCGTCTTCTATAGCCCTCGGAAGGAACTCAAAACTCTTGCTGCGCATGTACACAGGCCTATTATTTTTCTCTCGTTTTTCCAATTCTTTATTTCTAAACATCCAGAATCGTTTGTTATTTTTAAAATCGTGTTCAGCGTTGCTATCAGTCCTTTGAGGTTTGAATGCCCTTTCGCTAACGGGTGACATGTCACTTTTGTCGTCTTCTAAATTCGGTTTCCATTTTGGTTTATCTTTATCTTTTCCGAAAAAGCTTATTCTAGAGAGTCTATCGCGGAAACTAAAGGATTTCTTCAATGGTGAGCCGACTATTTCCTCATCGGATGCTGTTCGGTCAGGTGAATCCGGGATAACGGGCAAACATGATGACAAAATCCCTGAAGGTTTAGCTACCACTATATCTGTAGATCGTCCTCGTACCGGAACCAAAGACGGAGGCTTCAGCTTTTCTGGAAGATCCCCAAGTAATCCTCGTTCTATCATAAACAAACTGTCGGCGTTAAGTTTCTTCAACACTTCAGGTTTCCTAACAAAAGGTTTCTTATCTTGGTCCATGTTGGCGACGTCATGCGTCATCACCACCGCACGCGGTGTTATAGACTGACGCTTATCAGGTGCGATATCTTGAGAATTGATAAGCAATGATAACTCTCCTGTGTTTTGTATGTGGAACTAATGATACTGTCTGATAACTGGCGCAAAATAATCAACACAATGCCCCGAATCGTTGGTTTTGTAAGGTTTAATACAAAATGTGGTAGGTATGTTTATTGACTAGGGATTGCAGAATTTTAATTAGGTGATTAAAATAGGGTGACTTTTCTGACTTACTATTTGAAATTCAGAAAAACACTTTAAAATATTAAATGTCCAGTGTCAGGTTCAGTAGACCTGTTAAATTAATTGCACGCTATTTAATCTTACTTAGATATTATCAATAGATATTATTTCGTATTACATAATCAATCAAAACATTATAATTGTTTTGCGTTATATAGTTACGTTGGTACGAAACGTCGTACCTACCTACAATCAGTAATTTCAGGAAAAGTTATTTATAGTTATTCGGCACCTTAGTACTAAAAGTATTTACGTAGCTAGCGTAAGTTAACTAGTTATTGCGTTATCGTTTTCCGCAACAAGATAAATATGTAATTATTGGCTTTTGCGGTGCGTGTAGTTACCAATTTGAAATGCACTGTGTGTGTTGATGATTAAAGAATTAATTAGAGCAGTAGAGGCTCATTTCAAGGTAATAGGAAAGTATTTATCGTAGTATAATTAACCCTGCTTCGCACTATCGAAATATGCACGACAAAATATGTTGCAAACACTGTCCATCTTTATCGCTCAAGGATGAGTAGAAAGAGATACAATGCTCACGTCTTTTGTTGTGTAGTGCAAACGCGTAAGAATCTCATTGCTTCAGAGGTATTTGATCTATTGTAGGCGCGTCTTGCTATGAATATGGATTTCATTGTAAAGTTTCGTTAGGTTTGCAGTAGTGAATATCATCCACTTTTCGTTATTCACTACGTCTAGGTCCCATAAATACGTAATAGGGTGAGCCTATTGCCGTTCATCGGGCATAATTCCATACTTCGAGCTGCAAATTAGATTTTCTAAGTATATTAGGTGGTTTGGTCATGTGAAGAGGATGGATGATAGACGATTGACGAAAGGTATATAGACACACGGCGGAGGTGAGTGAAAACGCTGGGAGAAAACGCCTTAGGAGGATATTCGCTAGACTCATCGGTGATGTCGTCCAAAAGGGAAAGGTGCGTAGCACTCACAACCGCCGTGCCTGTATGACCAGATGTATGAAAATTAGTGAGGCTAAGGAAGTATGTTTAGATCGTAGCTAGTGGCGCTCTAGTCTCGGCCTACCCCTATGGTAAAAAGGCGTGATTATATGTATGTACTAGTTTTCCGCCCGCGGCTTCGCCCGCGGATGTCGGTTATCGCGCTAAACCTTTAACCTCTTTTTTCGCAGTCGGATAAAACTATCCTTTCCCGGGTCTCGAACTATCTCCATACAAAATTAGTTCAGTAGTGTCAGTAGGCGTGTAAGCAATATTTTTAAATCGGCAAGCCCCCATAGGCATGTCCATAAATCTATAGTAATTTCATAAAAAATATGTCTCACTTGGTTGTCACATCGGTGAAAACGTTTTTCTACGGCTCTTAGGCCATAATGTAAGTTTTTCATTTAATATCCAAGAACAAATAAAATTCTAATTTTGAATTTTATTAATCGGATTGAGTTATCAAACATGTCTTTGTGTCAAAATAAAAAGTAATTTAGCTAAAAAGCACGAAGGAGTATTGATATCAACTTCAAAGAAAATCTCCCTCAGAATAATTTCACAGGCTTCGCCCCCGAAGTATTAGGATAAAGATAAAAAAAATTGGAAAAATAAAAAACACGTGTTTCATTATTTGTTATAAGCTATATTTATACCGAATTTGAAGTGAATCGGACCAAGGACAAAACAGTTCTGCAATATTTAATTTTTCCAAAAAAGCTCATTTTACACTCCCCCTGGGGGTAGTTTTGGAAAAATAAAAAACACGTGTTTCATGATTTCTTTTAAGGTATATGTGTGCCAAATTTGGAGTGGATTGGACTTGATACTATACAGATACAGAGAAACTTTAATTTTTACCATTAAAACTCATTATCCACACCTCATAGGGGTAATTATGGAAAAATAAAAAACCCGTATCTCATTATTTTTCTTAAGGTTTATGTGTACCGAATTTTAAATGAATAGGACCAAGGAATAAAAAGTTGCATACAAACTTCACCCCTCTATTTAACCCTCTTAAGGGATGATTTTTGGAAATATTGTTAGCCTATGTCCTATTCTAGGGTATACATTACCTACATTTCAAAGTTCATTAAAATTGGTTGAGCGGTTATGGAGATACGCGGTAACAAACCTTCACACACACACACACACTTACTTTCGCATTTATAATATTAGTAAGATAAGATGTATTATTTTGTTCCTGATACATAGGTACAGCATAATCTGCCGTCTTAAGGAAAAAAGGGCACAACTGACATTTTTTTCGTAACTGGGTTATTAATATCATCGGAATCAGTTTTTTACTCATTCCGACTATGCTAATAATTTATTTAACAAAAATGTGCCTTTTTTACTTTATGACTGCAGTATGTATAGATACATACTTAGAGGAGCAGCGGTGGCGCAGCGGCATGGGCCGGAACACAAACCCGCGCCGCGGCGCAGCACTGCAAGAATCGGCAGTGCCGCCCGCCTCTACATAGAACAAAATGCACTAGCACTACGAGCGTTGCATTGCGGTGCGTTGTGCGGCAACGCGGGTTTGTGCTTCGGCCCTAAAAGACTGGGCTTTGAAATTAGGTAGAAAAACCGCGATGAAATCCGTTAAAAAGTAGTTTTATTTCAATTAGGTAGAAATTTTAATACTGGTTCGTACCTACCTATACATCTTTGTGTATATGTTTTCATCTTCGGCGCTCAATATCGGTGATAGCAAACTTCGTGGGGAAATCTATCATCTAGCTAGGTACATACGTCTACACATTATGCTATACAAAATTAATTAATCACAATTATTACTGTCTATCTACAGTAATAATTGTGATTAATTAATTTTGGACGTCAAATACCTCAGTTCAACCGTGACCATGAAATCTGAAAAGACTTTGAAACGTCAGGATCTAAAATCTAAAATAAACCGCGATGAAATCCGTTATAAAATAGGTTTATTTCAATGTGTGATATCCGCGTAAATCTAAGAAAATACTTACAGCACATTATGACATAAATTCTTATTGCAATGCAGTTGTTTTCATTGTCTTTGCCTCGTATTTACAAAGTTCTAATCTATGACTGACGTCACTAAATCTAACAGTTAGTTACGTACTACGTAACCTTCAGTGGTTAGATCGATAAGTACGTAGCAACCGATATAAATAAACTGCAATTTTCAGTGTTTGTGAAAA
Source organism: Meganola albula (assembly GCA_936450015.1). Lineage (NCBI taxonomy): Eukaryota > Metazoa > Arthropoda > Insecta > Lepidoptera > Nolidae > Meganola > Meganola albula. Next base: position 5,237,930 of record OW388161.1, on the reverse strand, counting down.
TAACAAATATGATACTTAGTGAATCTTTCTAGTTTCTTTTAACATAAAAACGATGTAATTCGTTGTTTTACATATGCACAGTGAAATCTTGACCTCCACAGCGAGGTTACGTCGGTTAATTAAATTTGCATTGTACAGAAGTAATTTGAATAACTACAAACTTGTGCTAAGTTTCTAATTTTACTCGGCGCTAATGTCTCATTTCATTTCAATCATTATCAAATTTCAGCAATACAAACATACATATGTTCATTCATTTTTATATATAGAAATTACGGGAACGAAAACAATTTATTAAAGTAATAGATAAAACTTTGAAATAAATTGGTACACATGATACCGACACACTTTTTTGTCAACGGACAGTTATGTAATAGGATTTCTCCTGCAAGAAATGTATCTATGGTTTTTACCGGACACTAATTTAGAGACCCCAAGTGTCACCTAATATCTTTGGTATAGTTACATCTATTTTAAATAAATAATTAAGTTGTATAACCAATAAAAAATACCATTTTGAGTTCAAAAAGTTAATTCAGTATACCTAAGTTATGCAATTTCGGTTACCTGCTTAACAAAGTAGGTAAATAGGTTCTAATATTAGACTTTGTTATAATTAATGTACATACGTAATGTAACTATCAGCATCTTCCGTCCATTACTCAATAACATAGTTAAAAGTTCCCACTATTGAAATAGAAGGAAGTGTATTTATAATGGTGTTTTGTTATAAGATAATAACAGAGTCGCCCCGACGATCTGGTGCCGGGTCACCGAGAAAAAAGTCACCGGTCGCCAATTATAACGGTAATGACTATTAAATAACTGTTCTGCAACTGCAAATATGCGACTGTTGTGCAACCTTGCCGTTTTTATATTAGACTAGCGGACCCCGCAGACGTCGTCGTGCGCGGTAAAGCAGTGCCACCTACGGGGTCCGAAAATAGATTACGCCCGATTCTCAGACCTACCGAATCGGTCAAGCCGTTTCTGAGGAGGTTGCTTTTTTTAATTTTTCTTTGCGTACGAACCATCCTCTTACTTCAAGGAACATTCTAAAAAAAAGAATTAGCGAAATCGGTTCAGCCGTTCTCGAGTTATGCGCTTACCAACACATTTTGCGATTCATTTTTATATTATACAGGGTTACTGGTAACTCAACGTATTCCTTTCAGGACGTCATAGTAGAGTTAAAATGCAACAAATTAAGCCACTAAATGTTCTACCGAAATTCAGTAGTTTTTGAGGTACTTCGATTTTTAGTATTTTTATGAAAAATCCCCGATTTGATCATTTGAAGTCAATTTAAAAATTATGTACTGCCTCGTTGTATTTTTTTTGTTTGTTATTAAATTATTAACGCCGTAGCAAATCTTTGTTAATAATTTAAAGTTCAAAAATAACTCAATCTTTCGCGAAGATCACAATTCAAATATTAAAATTTTCGTAATTTTTGCTATTACTTCACACAAAATGTTGTCTAGTGCAAAAAAAAATACTACGTCTAATGTACAAATTATTAGGAAAATATCCTTGTTTTATCAGCTATTTAAAAAGGTATAAAAGTTATAATAAAGTCATGGACTACCTGATGAAAATGGTTTCTGATTTAGTTAAGGAAGGCGTACGACTCGCAAAAAGTGATTATTCGGAAAATGAAATTAAACAATTTAGTGAATATTATTATTATTTTTAATCATAAATTGATAAATAAATATTAGGTAAGGTGCATTTCAAACGTCTTGTTCGATGTGATGGCCTCTGTTTCGAATACAGATTCTTACTCGCTTTCTCACTTCTGTTTTTGTAATTCTTGTTGTGATGGTTGCTCTCATCTGATTCGCCGCATCTAATATTCTCTCCTTTAGTTCTTCAATTGAATTTACTGGGTTCACATAAACTAGGTCTTTCATATGACTCCAGATGTAAAAGTCTAGCGGTGTCAGATCAGGGCTTCGTGCGGGCCACGGAATCGGCCCACCGCGCCCTATCCATCGGTTTGGATAGTTTTCATCCAGCAATTGTCGAATTGTGATTCGGAAGTGGGCTGGACATCCGTCATGTTGATAAATCATATTTGCTTTTCTTTCTTCTGGTACATCCGCGAGCAGTGCTGTCAAATGGTTTCTTAAAAAATCTTCATAAAGTTCCCCATTTAGAGTTCGGGGTAAAAAATGTGGGCCAATTAACTTGTCGTCAATAATACCCATCCAAACATTAAGAGAGAACCTACGCTGGGATGCGGTTTGTTTCAATTTCTTAGGGTTTCGTTCTGCCTTTGGTGCCCAGTAATGTAAATTGTGGTAATTTGTGACACCATCACGGTCAAAACAAGATTCATCGGTCCACAGGATGTTTCTTAAAAAATCTTCGCTTTCGGCGTCGGCATTAAGCATAAAACGACAAAATTCAAGCCGTCTCGGCGGATCGCCCTCTTCTAATGAATGGACAGGTTGGTAGTGGTATGGATGTCGGCCTGACATGTGAACTACAGACCAGACTTTCCACTGTGACATACCAAGCTCACGCGCTACGATGTTTGTCGATGTGTTGGGGTCGTCAATAAATCGTTGAAGAATCAGCTTCTCATCTTCAGCCGTGTATCTTCGGGGACGACCAGTGTCAATCATCCTGTTTCTTTGCACGCCGCCAGTTTCGGATAATCGCCGATAAGTCGATCCGAAGACACTAACGTGTGGGAGTCGGCGGCCGGGAAAGCGAAGTTGATATGTTCTCCGCGCCTCAGCAGCGTTACCGTCACAAAGACCGTAACAGTAAATTATGTCGGCATATTCAGGATTAGAATATGCAGCCATAGTCAGAATTTATAAAGCACAGGACAAGAGCAAAATACGCGGCAACAATTAAGGTAATAGCCAGATAACAAAACACGAGCTTGCGCAACGTAGAGTTGAAACTAACTAACGTTAAAAACCACCCTTAAACCACACCCCGTGTTATGCCGAGAAAACAGTACCTAGTGACCAATCACAAAGCTTGATGAGTGTTTGGAGTTCAATCGCAGGTAAAAAATAAGAATACTAGGAATCCAAAACAATAGTTTGACCATCTCGCCATTTTACCTGCCCCCCATAAAACTCTTCTCTTCTCTGTCACACATACAAAAGTATTGACAATTATACCTTTTTAAATAGCTGATAAAACAAGGATATTTTCCTAATAATTTGTACATTAGACGTAGTATTTTTTTTTGCACTAGACAACATTTTGTGTGAAGTAATAGCAAAAATTACGAAAATTTTAATATTTGAATTGTGATCTTCGCGAAAGATTTAGTCATTTTTGAACTTTAAATTATTAACAAAGATTTGCTACGGCGTTAAAATTTAATAACAATCAAAAAAAATACAATGAGGCAGTACATAATTTTTAAATTGACTTCAAATGATCAAATCGGGGATTTTTCATAAAAATACTAAAAATCGAAGTACCTCAAAAACTACTGAATTTCGGTAGAACATTTAGTGGCTTAATTTGTTGCATTTTAACCCTACTATGACGTCCTGAAAGGAATACGTTGAGTTACCAGTAACCCTGTAGATTAGATAAATGCATGCGGGGTATGTGGGACTCCAAGCAGCAGTGGCGTAGTGGCATCACCCTCACCTTTGAAATATAAGGTCGATCCTCGATCGTGCCCGCACATCTTTGTGTGAATTGTTTCATCGCTCCTGCTCAATATCGGTGTAGGAAAATATCGCGAGGAAACCGGCCTGTCTAAGAACTAATCATTCGAGGACATGTGACATCCACCAACCCGCACTTGGCCAGCGTGTGTGGATTAAGGCCCAAACTCTCTCAACTCGTAAGATAGTTGAAAGAAGACACGTACCCAGCAATGGGACACTAAAAAAGTTGAAGTGATGTGGGAATACCGTTTGCGTTGCGAGCGAGTCGAAGGTCTCCAGCTCGAGCGAAACAGACTTGATTACCTAGGTACCTACCAACTAAAACCCCCCGGTGCCAGTTAACCGGCCTTAGTGCCGGGCTGCGAGACCATTGAAGTAGCAAAGTAGCAAAGTATCTTGGTAGTCAAGTTTTAAAGGTCGCTATTTCACCTCAAGCCATCGAGGTCGTGGATTCGAATCCTGTGCCAGTACCAACAAGAGTGTAGGTACGTTTTTAATCTCTCAACACTAGGAACCAGCTAGGAAGTTGGTGGCGTGGCCTATCTCAAAGAGCACGGTTAACCGTCGCATCGGTCCTGCCCCTAATCTCTTACACCAGTTATTTATCGCCGTTCAAGTCTGAGTTGATAGTCGCACATAATTAAATCACTAGCTTTCCGCAGGCGCGTGACCTACATTTTATATCATGAACTGCCCAGCAGTTGGATAAAAAGTAGACAATATCCTTCCATAACAAATGGGCTATTTATCAGTGCAAGGATTTTTCAATTCGGTCCAATAATCCCTGAGATTAACGCGTTTATACAAACAAACTCATCAGCTCTATAATGATTATAAGTAGGTAGGTATCTACCTAAAGATAGATAATCAGTAGGTTTTAAACGACCTGTTCCATATAAGAAGGAAGAAGTGAACAAAATACTTATTATATATTTTCCAGTGCCAAGCTCTGTGTCCCAATTCATGAACTCTGTAGATTACGAAGCATGTAGTACAGAGATTCTCGACGAGATACCAGCAAGAGAATGGCGGCTGCTCGCAGTTCTAGCAAGGAAGAGAGAGGAAGATGACGAGAGAGAGAAACTGGCTGAACAGTTTCGAAAGATGTGGCAAAAGGAGAAGGAAACGAGAGATATTGTAAGACATATTTTTACTATTTATGATAGAATTGAAGTTGTCTATGGTGTCTAAACATCTTGTTTCCGCAATCCAAAAATACTCCGATACGGTTATTTGAAGCGCCTAAAATTTTAATTACAATTAGTCATTGGATAGCATAATTTTATGTTGCTGTTACAAATTGTGTAGGCTCATAGCGAAGAAATATAAATATAAAAATATGTCTCAAATAAATTCCTGACTAACAGGCAAATTTAATTACCCTAACTTAAATAGAACTATTAAAACGAATAATGCTATTGCAGGTAGAGGCCGAAACATCACACCAGTACAAACGATACATTACTCAGAAACGTCAAGCCGAACAGTATTACCATGAATTCAAAGAACACCAAAAGTCATTGGAACACCAGTCACAGAGGAAACAACTTATTGACTGTATCAGAAAGAAGGAGGAGAGGAGCGCGCATCTGCTTAATTGCATTGAAGATAGAAAGGTTAGAGAATTAGGCACATTACTATGTCTGAGTGCCGATGGGGAGTCCCTGCTACTAAAGTGACTAGTGTAAAAGCAAAGTTAGAAATAAATGAGCTGTATCCTGTCTTTCATGCTAAAATTGTTATTTTATTTGGTATCATATTGTACCTTAAATGGTTTAAAAGGTCAATACAATGAATGAATGAATGATGAATGAATATGAAAATGAATGAAGGAAAATGAAATGAAAATGATGAAATTATCAGATGGTTTTGTATAGGGACGGTCGACGTATAATCCTTGCAAACACCTTTAGATATTAAAGGCGTCTTAAACGATAAAACAGTTCACAGCAGAATCAGTAATATAGTACGACCTTCACTGAGCTGGTTAATGGATGAGTATTTTATATTCAATTAAATTAAATAGGTATGTCAATAAATATATTGCAAATGGGTTGTCTTAAACATTTCAGTCCAGAGTTTGATAATTTTTTTTTCTTACATTTTACTGGTTTCGGTATTAGACAAATACGATACCAATCGAAAGTATGATTGAATAAGTAACAGAATAAGCAAACGTTGGGTTGACTATTTTTGCCCGTCACAACTCTTGGGATAAACAGGTAAATCGATACTAGTAACTTGTACCAGTTTTATTAATAAATTCAACTTTAGGTAAGTAACTTGCTTATTCTATGAGCTTCATACTTCATACTTACCATTATACTACATACTTTCCATTGAAATTGAATTTGTCTATTAACCAAACCAATTAGATGTTTAAAAAAACATTGAATTGTGAATTAATCATAAATTATTCTGGACTGACTAAAATTGATAAAAAAAATATTATTATTATTTTATTATTATTATTATTTTATTTATCATCGATTAACCAGCTCGGTGAAGGTCGTTCTATAGTGGGATCATTTGATAGATAGACTAATTCTAACAGACTCACATCCTAGTCGACAAAGCGTTAGAAGAACAAGCGAGGTCGATGTTAGCAGCTGACCGGCGCTTGCGCATCGATGAAGCTGAAGAGTTCCGTAAGCGTGTAGAGCTTGTGGACACGCAGACGAGGGCGGAGAATGCGAGTATGCGACGAAATGCTATGCTGAGAGATGCTTCACAGGTAAAAACTCACATAAATAGCATACTTAAGACTTGACTGCTAAAAAAAATAGGTCCTTAGCGTGATATTTTTAATCTGTCAAGACATAAATGGTAAAAAAGGTCAATGCACTTCAAAGTTTACTCATCATAGGTACAGATTGCTAGCAAGAGACATAAGCATCTACCTACTACTTAGACCATGTAACAGATTTTGACTGATATTTTCTTTTATCATAATCCTCATTTCCATCAGTATCTGGATGACCGAGCTTTGCTTGGTTTTTTTTATTGGAAATTATATTAAAGGGCTTCCAGTAATAATTTTTCTCGAAGGAATTTAATAAAAAAGAATACCGCCTAATCTCCCACCTGAGCTATCATAACATTATAAATTGTGGGCTAAATTTGCCTTCGTATTCTAATGATATAATAGCAGCATTTTCATTGCCTTAAAACACGAATAAAACGACGTTTTCTAATAATGAAACCTAGCTAGATCTATTAATCGCCCCCGAAACCTGCATACTAAATTTTATGAAAATCACCCGAGTCGTCTCCGAGATTCAGATTATACTTATATTTATTTATATTATAATACAAAAATTACTTGTTTAAAGTTAGGTATTAGATAGATTTAAATAAACCTATTTGAAACGAATTTTATCGCGGTTTATGTTAGATTTTATATTCCAACGTTGCAGTCTTTCCAGACTCTATGTTCACAAGAGGACCATGGAGTCCGTCAAAGAATTGTTTTATTTCATTTTTTGATTAATTAAAGCTTAATTTATCGTCTATTTCCAGCGCTTAGCCATTTCCAACGCCCTTAACAACTGGGAAACCTACAAACTCCGTCAAGAGATCTCCGCAATGGATGCAGCCAGACGAGCGCATCACGCTGCGCATGCGGCTCTGACGGACGCACGTAGTGTACGACTGATGCGTGCTCGTGATGCTAGAAGACGGCGTGCGAGGAGAGTAGCGGCGGTCACTGAACAGATGAGGGACCTTATACGATCAGGGAGATGGTAGATGTGCCAGGAGTAGTAAAAAAGACCAGAAACCATCAAGCAGATGATCTCGTTCAGGGCAGAAATATGATTTCCGCAACAGCTTGTAGACAGTGTAGGCAATGAGACGAGCAGAACTGTGGAAGCTGACCTCAAATCTCACTGAATTCACTAACTGGAGAAGACATTTATACAGTCAGTCACTGGTAGTTTTAGTTAATCAACCATCTCTCTTTTTGTCCATTAATTTGAAGGTCTAACTCCGGCAAGAAGTATCTGAGAGGAAGGTAGACCGGGGACAATTGAACCAATAGAAAAATAGCAATAAACATTATCAACCTTACATCTATTTCATAACCTTTGCCTTAATAAAAGTTTATTTGTTTGTTTGTAAGTCGTGATATAAGTAATGTACCTAACTAAAAGTATTTTGTAACTTGTATAATTGTTTAAGTATATTATCGTTTCTAAAAACTTATCATAAAACATAATTTTTAATAAAATAGCCAAACTCGATAAATAATTAGTATTTTATTACACGAATTAGTAATCTTAATTATTTAAAGAACATCTTTTTTATTTACAAAATACGTATTACAAAAAGGAATAGATTCCCTCATCAACCCACAAGACCACATTCTTCACAAATAGTAGGCCACGGGTACCATTGCAAATTGGAAAAAATTTAAGTTTAAAAAACAACACTTATTTAAGTCTTTCAACTCAAATTTACAACTAAAATACCCATTTCATAAATTAATTTATTAACGGTCACGGTACATTACACGGTCAAAGGAAATTGAATACCTTATCTCAGTGTAGGTTAAATTACACCCAAATTCAATTTTAGTAAAAGAGTAGACCGTGGTACAATCTTACCGGTTCTACCCATCTCCAAAGACTTCACACCGATCTTCAACCACCTGTCTGGTGGCCTGTGCAAGTTTACTCCTTGCCTTCTTGTACCTACTGATAGCAGTCTCTGCTCCCAGGAGCAGTGCTGATGCTGTACTGGATCCTGCGGACATATCATACGTCCTGGATATGCCTATACATCGCTGCTTGAGTATATGCCATCGGAGACTGATGGTACCGGTGGATGTGTAAGTAAAGTTGGTGTCCTGAAATGGATAGTAAAACGAATTCAATGTCTGCCATTTCTTTCCAGATTAACTATTGAGTCGATTTTGATTAATGGTACCTTTACAAAGAGTTTGCAGCCTAAAGGATATGCACGTAAGCTACTTTTTACAATATAGGTATGCGCAAGTCGAAATGCGGAAAAAGCTAGTACAAAACACAAGTACAAAAGTGAAGCAATTCGCACAAAGTTGTGTGGGCACGACTGGGGACCCACAACCTTATAGTTCAAAGGCGAGGCTGATACCGCTAAACCGCAGCTGCTCAACGCTGCTTACTTGTCCTACTTAACTAAATATATAAAAGAAGAAACTGACTGACTGACATATCAACGCAGAGCCCAAACCGCTGGGTCTGGAGAGTCTAAATTTGGCACATAGGTTCCTTATGGGGTCTAGGGGTGCACTAAGAAAGGATTTTTCAAAACTCACCCTTTAAGGGGGTGAAACGGGGTTCCAAAGTTTGTATGGAGTAACAAGATTAGTGATACCAATTTCGCGGCGAAGCCGCTGCACATAGGGGTATTTACATGATCTAACCGGCCAAAATTATTTATCGCTCTTAATCATTTCGAAATGGTTCAGTATCTCATAAAACCCTAAATACAAGTGTAACCTTAAATAAGAGTGTTTAACTCTTAACCTTCAGTTACAGGACAAATTCATACATTAAATTTGAATAGAGACAAAAAGATGCGGTAGAAAAAAAAAGGGTAAATTTGTTTAAGAAAATATATTTTAAAACACAAAATAATGTATATATATATAATTATAATAAACAACTATCGCAAAACAAATTTAAAAACTTAAAATATAAATAATTACTAGCTGCCCCAGCGAACTTCGTACCGCGCAAAATTGTGAATCTAAACCATTCCCAGATCCCCTTGAACACACACAAAAAATTTCATCAAAATCGGTCCAGTCGTTTAGGAGGAGTTCAGTCACATACACACGCACACAAGAAATATATATATTAAGATTAGGCCTAACTTTCTTCACATATTAACATTTCTAATGTTTCCTTCATAAAATGATTTTGTTTTTTTTTTAATTCTTCTTGATGCAAGTAGGGCATGTGATGTTAACAACAATCTACAAACATTGCTAGCGCTTCTTCTGGATTGATATGCTTAACATGTGCCATGTCACGGTCTACTGATTTCCGGTATTCCTTAGCGCGGTCCTATTTTCCGAAATCTCTTTCAAAATATTTGAAGCACTTCTATTGCCCTGGGCTCGCAATTCCATTTGAACTGCATAAATTATTTTCTCAGGGCTATCCGACAAACGTATTGTCTCAGTTTTACATCTTTTGCTTCGTACACTAGCCTCTTCAAACGGTTTAGCGGGTCTACCTGCTCTTGTGGGTATAAGAGGTAATTCAAAAGTCCCATTCAGCCATTTATCGTTGGTTTTTGCAAATGAATCACTTCTATATTTTGCTGCTACCCATCGATGCTTCATTTCTGATTTCATGTGTGCAAAATTACGTTTTATGTCCTTCATTTGTTCTTCCGAGTACGGCTTATGTGAAATCAAATAATTTTCAACATATCCCAATTGGTCCTTAAAATTGAGATCATTTTGTGATCTCATTAGACCAAATATCTCCTTGCGAGTCATTAAAGTACTTCCAGATGGTCCTGAAATAATAAAAACTAAATTAAATCAAAATTTCATTTTTTTACATTTTTAAGTACGATATTTAAAATTGCTCCAGATGGCGGAGTAGGAATTAGTAGGAACCAATTTTTACATTTTTTGAAAGTAGAAAGTCTATATATTACGAATATATAAAAATTATAGCCGGGTAATGCCGGGCACTACAACAAAAAGCCTCGTAAAACTAAATTTTCTTGAAAAATTAAGGAATTAAAACGGTATTTTTTCAAATGACGAAAAATAATATAATCCCGTCACAAAATTAAATATTTTAAATATGTAAAATAAGTCACTTACCAGCAGTTTCAGAATCCATAGCCAGTTTTCGATTATTCACACACAACACAACATATAATAAAAAATTGTTAAAATTGCGTTTTAAAGCACGAATATTGAAAACTAACAACTACTTCGAGCAATGTCTCAGTTTCAACTGACTATATCTTGTGCAATTTGGGGTGGGTAAAAAAAAACAATGGGGTTAGGTCGCCCAACTACCTGGCTCTTCTAGGAACGCATTTTTTTTACCTGAGCGTAATTCTGAGAAAAGTAATTTTAGCCAGCTAGATCATGTAAATACCCCTATGTGCGCTGGCGGAAGCTAGTCATTATAATTCTTTTAGCATCAAATTAGACACCTAGAATTGTGCGTTTAGGATTTTGTCCTAAACGCACAATTCTTTGCTCTCAATTGCTCTTGTAATTTTGGCAGGTCACAGGCGCTTAGCGTAAACAATGACGCTTCTTTCAACATAGCTTAAAAACTACGAGTAAAATTTAAATTGGACGAGACCAAGCTTTCAAACAAAAAGACAACAAGAATTATAGAAATCGGTTTACGTATAACAAAGATATTAATTAATGAAAAACAAATATGATCACAGCTTAGAAATTTGGACTTACATATATCTGTGGTTCAGCGAGTACATTTAAGTCTTTAATCAAATGACATCCTCCAACAAAAAACCGCCTGCTCTCAGCTTCCAATGTGTTTAACTCTTGAGGTCGTTGACAAGAGAGATGCTTGGTATAGCTCCCAGGGTCCAGGTGGAGAGGCAGGTAGGAGTAACCTTCAGTACGGTGGCGACCCCACCAGTCCGATGATATTACTTCAAGGAATAGCTTCAAAGGTTCCGGTTCTGGATAGCAAATTTTTAGATGAAGTATAAAAAAATTGTCTCGTTCTCGTATGCTGTCGAAAGGCCTTGAAAGGAGTGAAGGCCCCCTGGCTCCAAATTGTTCTCCAAATTTTAAATAAATTAATAAAAAAAATTGTCAAGTTTTCCAATAAAGACATCAAATAAAAAATTGTTTATTTTAGTGTTTACTAATCTGAGTTTGATTTATTTCCGCAGTCTCTATTGTGGGGGCCCTTTTTTGTGGAGGTATCGAGGCTATAGCCCCGGTTGCCCTTCTTTAACTCCGGCCCTGGCTCCCAATATAACCCTGCGTAACGCATTTACTCTCTCTGTTATGGAATCTAACGGAAACCAAGTTTTATACTTTTCCTGCTCTAATAATTGTGCCCCTGATCCTTGGATCAGGAGCACTATAAAGCATTACCATACCTACTTCTGTGCAGTGAAGAAAAAAGCCCATCTTCGGAGTTCGAACTGATTCCAAAAAAAATGTTTTGATCCGTTCCGCGATTTGAAACACAAGTTAAGGTCCTTTTACATAATTAGTAGGTACGGATGGATTGAATGGAAATTGAAGCGTCTTGTTTATCATTTGAAAGCACCCCTGACAAGATACTACACACCCACCGCATAGCTGCCCGCCCCCCCCACGCTCGCCTAACTTATATCGCTTATGTCCGAATCGGATGATCCGACAATAAGCTAATTTGATTGGTTTATCTTGACCTTGAACGAACCAATCAAAATTAGCCATCATCCCGCTACCCAACCAACTTTGATAATTACAATTTCATACAACATTTGAATGAAGTGGTGTCTAATTGGTAGCTATCTTATTAGTAATCTGGACCTAACACTCAGATTCTATTATATACTAGCGGACCCCGCAGACGTCGTCCTGTCCGGTAAAGCAGGTGGCACCTACCGGGTCCGAAGACAGATTACGACCGAATCTCAGACCTACCGAATATACATAGATATAAGACTTCATAAAAATGGGTCAAGCCGTTTTGGAGGACTTTTTTTTTTCTTTGAGTAGGAACCATCCTTGTACTTCAAGGAATATTCTAAAAAAAAAAATTAGCGAAATCGGTTCAGCCGTTCTCGAGTTATGCGCTTACCAACACATTTTGCGATTCATTTTTATAATAAAGTTTAACATAAGCTTGACAGTACGATTGCAATAAATTGCAACTGGAACAAAGCAACGATGACAATAGTACCAACATTATAATACAAATACAAACCTGTACCAGACTGCATCTCCAAGCTGAACTCAACTATATGGCCAAAGTGACACGGATTTAAATCTTCTGCCACATGAGCTGCACTTATGTGAGTACTTCCTTGAAGTTTGTCCTGGCAATGTATTTCTTCAGGCACCTGTAATACCAAAAATACTGAGTTTCTTGAAAATTATCAAATAATGGCCAAAAAATCAAATGTTTTTCATAAGACATTTTAATTTTGTTTAGAGACAGACCAAAGTAAAAGTAGACATGGGCCTTCTCTTAATTATCTCAAATTAGTTTTCTTCAGTCCCCCCTTGCCCCTTTTTTTTCTCCCTCTCTCTCTCATTCTTTCTCATGTGCCGCCACTCAAGAGAATGACGTAAAAATCCTAAATTGCACACGCGAAGTTTCACCGCGGTCGCCGGGCATCACACCTCGCCCAGCCGGAAGTTCTTCCCGCTTCTCTGAAGAGTTAATACAACTCGATACCCGTCTCCACACTGTCTCTTAAACACATAATCATATTTGTAGCCAATAGAAAATTCCTTAAGTTACCTTTATATCAAATTCTACATACAAGTTATCTGTATCAAATCCTTTAGCAGTTAATATTTCTAAAACAATATAATATTGCTTCTTGTCAGGTGGTGGCATGACAAAATTAAGCAAATGCTTTTGCTTCGTTTCCCATTTTCTATGTAGATTTTGTAACTGAAATTATTCATAATATTTGTATTTTTTTAAAACAATAATCATAACATGTAGGTAAGTGTAAAAGAGTAGAAAATCAATGAGGGCGCCACACGTAATGAAAATTTTGATTATCGAAGTCCCCGATTTCTTTATTTTATGTCGCACGCATAAGGTCGCACGCAGTGTACACATCTTAATATTAATTTCTTATTTCAACAGGTTATGGGTGTTGACGTTGGTTCAGCGGTGAGCGAGTTCGCTTTATAACCGTGTGGTCCCCTGTTCAAGCAAAATACTTCGTTTCTCTTAAACTTACTTAAAAAAATCTTAGTAGAAGCTCGAAGTTAGGAATTGTGCTAAGTGTGTTAGGAATTAATTTTTATGTATGCGCATGAGACCTAAATAAATCCCGCGAAATATTTAGATATTTTGCGGGATTTATTTTATTTGGTCACACATAGCGCCATCTACGGGCTCTATCTATCATCAACGGGCCGGTGGCGTAGTCGGTACGATACCTATTTGCTTTTCACACCGCAGGTCGTGGGTTCGATTCCCACCCAAGTCATTTGTGTGATGAACATGTCTGTTTGTTTGGAGTCTGGGTGTAATTATCTATATTTAAGTATGTATTTACAAAAGAAAACTATATGTAGTATATTACCAGTTATCTGGTTCCCATAGTACAAGCTCTGCTTAGTTTGGGACCAGATGGCCGAGTGTGTTTATGTCCCACTAAGATACTTGCTTTTCACGTTTTGATATACTACTTAAAGGTAGATACAAGTACTGTTGCTATAGGCGCTCTTGGTAGGTAAATTTTTAGTGACAAATTTAAATGAAAAGTATATTTTGAATTACATACTAATGCAACTAAATCCTCAGAATCAGTAGTGTCATCAAATTCCACTTCTACTGAATACAGATATTCTTTTCGACCATTCATTCCAGTTTCTAGAATGTATGGGTTCAATTCGAAATTATTTACATCTGGAGCTATGATTAGATAGTTATGTGTTCTGTTATGGTATATTGATAACAAAACCTCTTCTTGCTTGAAAAGTAATTGGGAACCGCTGAAACAGTAAATAGTTACAGGTTACAGTAATGCAAATGTAGGTATTTAAAAAATGTAATGTATTATATCAGCTGGTTTCAATGTACAGGGGTCTGCTGAGTTTGGGACCGGTAAATAATGGAAAATAAAAATGTAATAACTAATAATGCATAGTTAGAAAAGCCCTATAAGATTTCGGATATACGACAAGAGTCAGATTTTAAGCCATTCAATGCACTATTGTAGGGTTAAAATACGAACCCGCAGTGAACCCACACCATTATGTACTAAAATAGGTACCCAATAGATTTGCAAGATACTATAAAACTGCTTACCACTAGGCACTGCTTTATAACATTATTTACATACATAGATACATTAATTAGTATTAAAATAGAAACATACTCAACATATTCTGAACTATCAAACATTACATGCATAGCTCTCCATTCTTCTTCTTCTAAAGTAATATTTTCTTCACTCCTAAACAAATGGTTTACAGACATAGTATCACCGGTGAACATTTTAGCAACACTCTCATTTATGTTCAACTTTTCAAAAAAAGAACTCAGATTCAGAAGCCCACTTGACTTTTTCTTAATATCTAATGGCATCTGCAAATAACCATCATCATTTACATAGGTGAATATATTTGAGGGAGTATATTCCAAATTTTCAACCATTTCATGGTATTTTAATTCCGTATCAGTGACACAGTTGTGAATATCTGTGTATCTCTGAACTTGAAAAGTACTAAATAGTTTTTCTTGCCAATTAATAATGTATTCCTCTGTGGTGTTCTCTAGATTTATAGTATCAGACCTCCTTGTGTAGTCTTCAAACTTTGGCAAAGATATTATTCCATCTAGTGGCGTTATTTTGATTCTGAAATTAAAATAATTATGTGGGCATATTAACTAGGTATAGAAATTTCATGTATGTCATGAATGTATTATGATGTATAATTATATATGTATAATTTTACTTATTTGGGACCCATTGACCAGATATCTACTAGAGCATAGCTGAGCCCCCATTTTTATTGGAGGGTTAAGAAAGAAAAAGACTAGAATTAACCAATCAAAGTTAGCTATTCTGCGATCTACTATACTCTGCTGACTTTTGACAACAGCAATTTCATACAACATAATAAAGTGGTGTCTAGTAGGTATTGGGATTTGGGATCCCATGATACAGGCTTGTTTAGTGTGAGGACCAAGGTAAGACATATGGCAAAGCATTAGATTATGCGAATTATTTTTCGATTTTTAGTTTCACTTCTATGTATTTATTTTATGATTAATTTATTTATTAAATAAAGAATATTCTTTTTTTATTTAAAAAAAACACTGAGTAGACCCGAATCTTATGTACTTAAGTTATTTTAAGTAAAACTTACTTACTTTATTTTCAAGTATTCGACATCGTTTTTGAGCCAGTGGAGTCCACAGACTTTATTACACCGTTTAAAATCTCCCATTTTTCACATTTATTTTTTCACTAATCTCGTGAATTACAATCCATTATTGACATTACAATGTTTTGTTTACTAGTTACCATAGTAACACATTAATATCATTTCTTTTAGCTCTGCGTGCGTTGAAATTAAATTAAATAGCATGTGTCATAGTCATGTCTTTAAAACTTTACTGACAGTGTCACTGTCATTAAGGCTGTCAGTGTTATGCTAACAAATAGGGAAGCACGATTTATATCGATAATAATGGTGTCGTTGGGCGGCGGCGGCGCGGCGGCGCGGCGGCGGCGCGCGTCAGTATTTTGTAAAAAATATTTTATCTTGATATACCTACATTTAAACTTGATACTGGCAGAATTTCAGAATTATTTGACTAGCCTGGTGGCGTAGTGGTTAATGACCCATAATGCTAAGCCGGAAGCCGTGGTGGGTTCCATTCCCACTTGGCACATTTTCCCTTTTGCTTGTTTTACATATTACACAAATCTTTGTGTAATGAGCAAAGGGGGAAATTTAAATCTAAGGCCCGTGTTTATAAACAAGTCAAGTAATTCCATAAATTTTAATATTAATTTGTAACAGCACCTAATATCAAAAGGTTTGATTTTAAACAGTCATAGATATTAAGCCATCCACTGTCTTGTCATCTGATCAGCTGGCTTACTAAGACGCCATATAGTATTATTATTGTTATTGTACGAAAGAGAAGTTGCTTTTCACATTATAAAGATGTAATGTTATTTAAGATATGATAATCAATGTCGGAGTTAAAAATTGCAGCCCGTAGGCGCATGTCACTTTTATGATTTTTTCCGCCCCTATTCACCTCTGTAATGATCACCATAGTTTACAATCCTGTTATCTGTACTTTATTACGTTTTTTGTCAGCCAAATTCGATATATTTTAAAGTTGTACCAGACGAAGAAAACGTTTGTACTAAATCGAAATATCGTCTTCTAAAACTTTGCTTTTAAAAGACCTGTCCAATAACCAACTTTACTCCCACAACCCATACATATGGATAAATGAGAGAAAAAAATGTCATCGCCTCTTTAGGTCTCTTTATACTCCAAACAACTTTTCTCTGTCAAAATTGCTGGCCCAGCCGCCGCGCCGGTCTACTAGTGAATCCGCCACTGATGATAAACATGTATCAAATACCTACAAATATTATTACTAGCAAAAACTTGGTGTGCTATTGGAGGACTCGCGAAATCATTCAATAAAAGTTACACTATATTAAGAATATGAATATCGATATATTATTAGAGGTAAGTACATCACTGGCATCTCCTCGCACGTCATCGTATTTTTTTTCATTCAGTCAGTCGCTAACGGTACTATTCAGGAGTACACCGTTACTATATTTTACGAAATTTTATTTTATTTTAGTGTATCGCGAATGAGCAAACATTTGATTTATAATCCTTATCTTATCGTCTGCTATCGAAGATACGTGAGCCGGTCATGATCAATCACCACAGTGCTTAGTAAATGGTTGTGTTATTAGAAATTGCAGTAAAGTATAAACATTACTTATTATTTTAAGTGTGTTAAAATCTAGCCAAAATGCCTTCTGGAAGAGAAACTACTGTTTCAATGCCTTTAACTCCGTCGCGATCTGATTTGTACTGGCGAAGAATTTTCGATAAGGTAAACTTATTTAGACTACCATTACAATCCGCTTCTCTACTTTCTTTTTTTTATGTACCTTGTCCTACAGTTGGACAAATACGCAATCTATAGATTTCATCTCTGACTCGATATTGTTAAAAACTCAGTTAGTCTAGCCCTTTATTTATTTATTCATCAGACACAATTCCAAACTGACCTGCAACTAAGATTCTCAAAGTAAATTATAAGTCTTTCGATTTGACCCGGGAATCTAACCGGGGACCTCGTGGTTGTTATGCGAATGCACTTACCGCTGGACCACCGAGGCACAGGGGAGCAGAACTGACAAATCATCCTTTTTTTTATACTATATTCCATAGTATATAGGTACTTAAATTCGATTGATTTAATAGAAACTGTGAGACAAACTTGCATGTTGCAAGTTTACATTATTCCATACTTAGTATTCCTAATTCCAGTCCAGTGATAGAATCCAATGCTGGAATGTCAGTGGAATGATGCATCCCTCTGGTTTATTATTAAACCCATATTCATTATTATAATTGTTACTACTCTATAATAAAATACTGAACTACTGAGTATACTTAATAGATGTTAAGGATCGTATTATGAAATGACTAATAATTATAATTACTGTATTAGTAAAGAAAAGCAGTCACTAATATTTTTTGATGTTGAGTCATGTACTAATATATGTACTGATAAATATAAGATCAATATATTAGATCACTGCTTTTTTATTGTTTGATAATTGTTTCATTGTTGCAATATTAACAAAGTTGTAATCAGTATTTTTTACTGATTCCGAAAATGTTGGTGACTCAGTTGCGAAAAAAACCGTCAGATGTGCCTTTTTCCTTATGACGGCAGAATAGCACTTTTATGATTTATCTTAGTGCCAGAGTTACTTATAAAAATCTGTTTCTGTGTAATTTTTATTATGTAATCTTAATTTGGCATAATAAAAATAAATATATTATTGACAATATTAATAATGGAGTCATATACTTAAGCCAACTACAATATTATTAAGTGTATTTACTTATTGCTATAAATATTACCTAATGAAGTTTATACCTATCTAATACTAGTTTAGTGGGTGAAAAAAAAGTTATGTAGTATATCGTGGGACATTAGCACACAGGGCCATCTGATCCCGAACTAAGCAGAGCTTGTACTATGGAAAACTGATAACTGATAATACACTTCATATAATACTCTTCTTAACTACATCTATAATATAAAAATAAATCGCAAAATGTGCGTAAGCTCATAACTCGAGATCGGCTGAACCGATTTCACTAATACTTTTTTAGAATACTCCTTGGAGTACGAGGATGGTTCTTACGCAGAGAAAAATAAAAAAAACTCCTCCAGAACGGCTTGACCGATTTCTATATATTCTTATAACTACGTTCGGTAGGTCTGAGTGTCGGTCGTAATCTATTTTCGGACCCGGTAGATGGCACTGTTTTACCGGCCAGAACGACGTCTGCGGGGTCCGCTAGTACTAAAATATAGATAATTACCCCTTTCTAAGTAACACTATGTCATATAGTCTATAGCCCACGGTAAGTATTACCACTAAGGTATAGTATTAAAAATGATTTTTTTTTAAATTAGTCAAGTAGTTTTTGATAAATGCTAACAAAATTTGATTATTTTTATTTATAATAGTAGTTTAGATTTAGTTGAAGAGGGCTGTACTGCTTCCGTACAGTGAACTTGCATGTCTAACATATTTCCGAACAAATATATTACTTACTAAATTGCTCAGTATTCTATTTTAGTTCTACTTTTGCACTAACTATAGTACTCATTTTGGCACGGTTTCAAATCTGTAATGTAATTGAGTTCTTAGTGTTGCCATAAAAATGCAAGTATGATGTGATTTGTTAACCTAATTTACTGATGGTATCACTTCTAGCTAACATGTTATCACGGCATAGCTCATTGACAGGGATTTGGGCGCTTCGCCCCCAATGTTAATGTCATTTTTGTATGCATATTTATAACTAGCTTTTCGAACGCTGCTCCACCCGCGCGTAAAAAGACTATAATATGTCCTTCCCTGGGTGTCATACTACTTCCATACCAAATTTTATCCAAATCGGTTCAGTAGTTGTGGCGTGAAACCGCGACAGACATGAGTTAGGTACTAACTCATACATAACTAACAGATGTAATAAGCAAACAGATTACAGATTATCTTCATGAATCGCTTTGTCGATTGGTAAAAACTACATGAAAATATGTTCAGTTGTTTTAAGATTATCACGAAAATAAATACGGATGCAGGGGGGCATTTAAGTTTTATAATGTGTGATGAATGGTAATCAGCAAATAATTTAATCAAGTTGTAACAATTGAAATAATTGTGTTAGTTTTGTTGTGTTGCATTCTTAGTGAACAATTTCTGATATTAACTCTTAACAAGTATCGCGTGCGGTAATGATAATGGTATGCGATAAATCACTAATCAAACACGGATGACTGCACGCGTTAATAGTTCGCCAAATGTTTACTTTACAGTCTAGGGCTATTCGGGTAAACGTAACACGGTTTATATACCTATGCGCCTAAAATAAAATGAGGAAATAGGTAAACCAGTACTTCGGTAAAACTAATAATATAATTTAAAGTTTAGAATTCAAATTAGCCGGATAGCAATTATCCTGTGATTATGACTCATTGTGAACCACAAAGGGTGTTACTATGTCAAAAAATACCACTCACTTCCCAGCCTTATCCGTCACTTTTGAGCAGTATAAGTAGGAGTACTTAAATGGAAAAATTTAAACAGTCATATCCCCTAAATCTAGAGTTGTCCGACAACGTCCTGAGTCGAGTTTCGTTCCTATATGGGGAGCCCTCAAGACAGTTGTCATAGTACTTGATCGGTTCGACCGTCCTCGGACGCGACGACTTACCAAAAAAGTCCGATGAAGCAATAAAGGCCCTTCCGGTTAATTGAGTATGGAAAAATTTAAGTTGCACTCTAAGCGAGAGTAGGTATCAACTAAGAGTAATGAATAAGAAAATTTCACGGGTATTTGTACAAAGCGCTTTATGCTTGCAATTTTATTATGCTAACTGCCAAGTTGTGGAATTCGCAGCCGGAATCTTTACTTCCCGATAGCTATAATCTGCCTGTGTTCAAGTCACGAGTGAATTGGTATTGAGGCACTGGGCAAGCGCATTCCATCGCAGATTTAATCATTGCTTAACAACAGGCAAGAGAGCTGAGGCCTGCATTATGTAAATATTCACCATGTCGACATCCCACGCGGGCGCCAAAAATTGATTCATCGGATGTTTTCGAGAAATGAGAAATCTACACTATACATATAACCTGACTGGTAAGCCGAAAGTCGTGGGTTCGATTCCCACCCAGGACAAATCTTTGTGTGATGAGCACGATTGTTTGTTCTGTGTCTGAGAGTAATATGTAATAAATATTATCTGTGGTCAAACCAATGTTATTCGTACCAATGTTAATTATGGTACGATTGTAAAAATTTCACTCTCATCTCGTAAGATAGTTGAGAGAAGACTCGTGCCCAGCAGTACCCAGCAGGGACACTAAAAAGGGTTGAAGGGTGTAAAAATTTCTAGCATCCTCCCGCCATTCATCGGCTTAAACAATGAAAGCACCTAATGAAGCATAACGAATCCAACATAAATAGTTTGTATTCTGTATTTAAATCTTGGTAATACATCAAAGTTTAAGTGCCATTTTAACAAAATCTTATTAATCATCTATTAATCTAGAAATATAATATCATACAAACTTTCGTTTTTGAAAGAAGTAGGCAGCAGTAGGAGGTCTGATATCATCATTAATAACTAATTGACAGACTTTAATTGTGTTCTATTTGCCTGGCAATTAAACGCGACGCGACTAATAAAGAGACCATAGTTCGTACTGTAATAAAAATCTTATTCAATTAATAGAGAGTTGACTGGTGTGTCATAGTCTATTGGGGTAATGTCGCCAATTGTTCTAACTTGTACTCGTGTCAGAACTCCGGGGGAACGGAATGAGTCATTCATAAATAAATCTAACATACACAGGTACATTATGTTCAAAATACAACACATTATTTCACTACGAACTTTCTAAATCAAATCGTGATGGTAAACACATTGATTTGTATTGAGGTCGTGGACCAGATCAATGCTTGTTCAAAACAGCCACACAGTTTGCATACCAAACTCTTCACAATACAAATTTTTGTGTTAATGCTTGAACAAACATTTATGAAATAATACACGGTCAATACCTATGCTGGGCAGAGAATATGGCTATCATAGTTGAATAATAATATCAATCAAGCTTTATTCTTATATCATCACTCTGGTTGAAGGCAGGGATCTTCAAAATAATCTTTTACCTGAAAATAAACTCAATAATTTAAGACATCATGACACCATAAAGATATTTCACGCCAAAAACCAATTAGGTACCTACTTTTTCATTTTCTAGTTAAGAACATTTGGGTTTATTTGATGAATCTTATGATAGCTTAACCGTCGCAATCCACCTGTTTATAAGATACCAAGTAATTAAGAAATTTACAAACACAAAGATTGTAATTCTTCCCTGTTAAGTAAAAAGAAAACGCGGGAAAATACCAACCCATTTTTTTATTTCCAGTACGACAGAGACCACGATGGGCGCATTTCATACGTCGAACTCAAAGCGATTATCGAGTCGCGAGAATACGATCACGATTTGCCCGATAATGTCGTTGACAAGATCATGAAGTTGGCAGACAGAGATAATTCAGGGTTTCTGGACTTCAACGAGTTCGTCGCCATGATGCAGAATCCAGATCTGAAGGCTGTATTTGGACATTTTGTGGCCAGATACGTGCATTCGATTATACCCCAACGAGGACCGGTTGATACCACAGGTAAATTTAATAATAAGGTTGAATGTGTAAAGTTGTAAATGTTTTTGTAGATATTTGAAAATTAAAAAAAAAAAGTATTTTAGGTGTAAATAGGTGAATCCAATATTTGCATTTTGAACACTATTGACTCAGTAACTTATCTATCAACAGCACCTTATCGTTCATAAGATTGAAATCAATCGTGATAATCTCATTATATCAATTTTAGTAGAGACCTGCATTTACTTGCATGTTATTAGACTATCTATTGTAGACTTTTTACCACCTGTTTTAATGTTTTATCACACGTTTTTCACTATTCAGCACTTTCCGAAATGCACCTGATTCCTATTTACACCTAATTTGTATAGATATTAGCAATTTGCATTATAAATAGCTTGCAAGAGTAAATAATTATTACAATTTAACAGGAACGTTGGTATTGGTTAAAAAGTGCATTTATGACCTGTCTTTCATTACGATACTCGAGTCAAATACCAGTTAAAAAGGCTACTGAAAATGTTGTCAATTATGTCGTTTGAAGCACACACTTCTGACTCCTAGTTCACACGGGTAAAACATCCAAAAGAAAATATGCTGCAAACACTGTCCGTCTTTTTCGTTGAGGGGTGAGGATTAAAAGACAATACTTGCACTGTTTTCTTGTGAATTGCAAATGCACAGTAACTTAGAGGACATTCGATGAAATTAGTAGAAGATGTGACGCGCAGGCGACCATCATTCTACCAGCATGGCGGGTATCGTAAGACTAGTTGCGGACGCGTCGTATACTGGTGTCAAAGTGTGCGACTCCATTGTAATAATATTTTATGTGAGATTCTCCACGGCGACTAGTCTCCAAGACTGCGAGTCGTATGTGCGTATCGTACTGAAAGACAAGCTTTAGCCTAAACAAATAGACTCCTTGCCTTCTTAAAACTACTTATTAATAAATATATGTATGTACTTAATAATGATTTGATTTTGTAATGCGTATTTTATGTTAACTGTACTGTATGTTTAATTAACAACTTTATTCCGTTAGGACCGTGGACAGGGTTTTCGGCTGTGGCGACGACAGATCGCGGTATTTTTTTTATTTGTTATATTTTGGGTTATTACATTTATGTGTCGCTTCCACATTATCATTTCGTTATCAAAATTACATACGCATCAATGTCTTACTAATTGGCAATAAAGTAGCTTTTTCATTAAGGATTAGCGAGATACCTGACGGTACGTGAGTGACGTAAATGATGAGATTCTCCTGTTTAATAATCAACCACATATTGTTAAAACACTCCACCCTAGCGCGCCGCCGCCGCGCCGGGCGGGGCTCCCTGAACCTGACTATAATGAGGATTGTTATATTTTATTAATAGATAGCTCGAGAAATAAGCTATGAACTAAATTAGCCACGTTTTAATGTTTCCAAAAAATAGGCTTCATATGAAATTTGGGAAACACCTTAGAATGTATCTTGGAAAGAAACAATAAAGTAATAATTAATTAAATGGGGTTTGAAAAAAAACGTTATTGATGCGATAAATAGTATGAAAATATATTAAGGTAAAGTATTTTATTTTCGCGCTTACTATATAGTATCACCCCTAGTTTCCAGTGGCGACACATGCACAAGAAAACATGTGGCAAGCACTATCTATTTCTATCGTTTAGAGATGAGTAGAAAGAGATAAGACTGTGCTTGTATCATAATTTGTTGTGCAGTGCAAACGCCCAGTCATGCAGAGTATCGTCGCGATGATATTTGTTAAAACAGACATACCTAGACAAATGTCGAAAAAAAAATTCGGATGTCAATTGAAAAGTAATGAAATCGCCAGATTTTTTCGACACATGTTCACTTCAACCCTTTTTAGTGTCCCACTGCTAGGCACGGGTCGTCTCTCAACTGTTTTACGAGGGCGGATTGGTGGATGTCACATGTCGTCGAATGATTAGTTCTTAGACATGCCGGTTTCCTCAAAATGTTTTTCTTCACCGATTACATAAAGATAAATGTCGAAAGCGCGAGAATCGGGGCCGATTGAGGCCTATTACATTTTTATGACTTTAGTAGACAATTTTATTCGCATCGCTCGTCAGTTTCTCGCGATTATGTCTATTAGATTGTGTATCATTTCACAAGATACCGATACCCTAATTTGGGTTTGTTTGTTCAACAAGAGAATCGACACCATTAACTTGATTTGGAAAATAAAATAATTGTCGAACTCGCACATTTTTATGGAATTGCAATCTAAGCCTTTTTCAAATATTTTAACTTCATTTTTTGCTACAAGACGCATTCGGGGTTTCCCAGTAGTAGTACAATACAATTAATACCTACATCAGGCATAGGTTTTTTGTTGTTTTCAATGTTGTCGCCATTATATGTATTGAAGCTTGTGTTTTTTCGTAAAGATCTAATGGGCCATTTACACGAGGACAATAACCGGGACAGGACAGTAAGACAGGACTGCAAGCCACTAAAAAAGCATTGTGTTAACAGGGACAACTGTCCTGGGGACAATCTAATAAAGTGTATTTTTAGTGGCTTACTGTCCTGTCCCGGCTATTGTCCTCGTGTAAATGTCCCATAAAACACAACAGGAAGTATCTTTTTAGCTAAAATACCTGTAGCTTACGTTCGCCGGATAAATGACAATGGTGGAAAATGAGACTATAGAATTCACGAAAATAACTAATTGCATCCTCATAATAGGTAATTAGTAATTACGATGATGGGACATTAATAGACGTAAATCCAGTCTGATCACATAGTTATGTGTTTGGCTTGTGTTTAGTTATTTTTGATTAAATATAATATAACTAGCAAACCAGGCGAACTCCGTTTCGCCACCAGATGACTTCGTTTTATGTAACATTTTCCCGCTTTTCTGTTGAAATTTTTCCTGAATTTTATTTGCTATAAATCTCACGAAGCCCGAGACCTTTCCAACGAATGCAAAACCGTGGAAATCGGTTCGTGCGTTCCGGAGTTATAGCGTCAGGAATCAAACCCCGACTTATTTTTATATAGTAGACTAGCTGCCCCAGCGAACTTCGTACCGCGTATTTATTAAAAAAAAATGTTCACTTAGGGGGATGAAAAATAGATGTTGGCCGATTCTCAGACCTACTGAATATGCATAAAAAATTTCATAAGAATCGGTCAAGCCGTTTCGGAGGAGTATGGCAACAAAAACTGTGACACGAGAATTTTATATATCAGATTAATTAACTAAAAAATAACTAAACATTTATAAATCTTAAAGCATATCTTTTGTCGGAGGAATGTTTCACTGTTGGGATAAATTCTTCATAGCTGCCAAAACGTATTTTTTTTTATCGGAAAGAAATCCGTTTCAAACAAATTAATATCTCACGCCTACGCCTTCTAAAAACGAATTTATCGTTTTTTATTTCTCTGTAATATTGGTAAATTTCAGAAAATATATTTGGTAAGTAAGTAGAATGCATTCGCAGGGGAAGCAAGTCTCTTAATAAAATAATAACCTTCAGAAACTCCGGCACTCATTTAATTTAACACGCAGTTGGCAAATAACTCGATCAACAATTCGTGTAAATGGCCCATTAGACCACATAAAATATTGGTAAATAAATTTGTGTTTACCCTCTGTATTTATCTTTTCTTTTTCTCTGTGACATTCTCGTGTAAATGACTTCCTATGTTTACCGAGATCTTAACCAAAATCAGAAAAGTGATTTTTTAATTAAATGTATGTTCTTTTTGAGTCTAAACTCAGGTTTCAGCTGTGGTGCAACAGCAAGGATAATGGTTTCTCGTTATTTTAATAAAACAATGACATAGTCACTTATATTTTATGGGCACTATCTTACAATACGTGACTGACTGCGACCATGTTTTACACGTATACGTAGAACCTTGACACAATTTCTTTAAAAAAAGTCCTAATAAGTTTTTACTTCCATCGTGTCATCTTTTGAAAGAATATATCTGAATTATGCAAAATTAATATTAGGTTGTCTAAAAAAGAAAGAAGTTTGATTGGATGAACACGTTAAACTACGGAACTATTGGTCTGATGTGAATAATTCTTGCACTGTCATACTCAAGATACACGCGGCTAGGTTTTCAGGCAAGCATAGCATGCTATAGGCCGACCGTTTAACTCGCGTATCGCCATCTGAGGTACAAAGTCTTAAAACAATAATTAAATCTCTTAAAGAACTATTTAACCACAGATAAAAGTAATGTAAGACTATTCGTCACTAATATCCATATCGCTTGAATCATCATCACTGTCTGTGCAGCTTGAGGAGTCAGAATCTTGGCAATAGGCGACACGCGAGTTAAACGGTCGGCCTATAGAACCTCGGTCTTACTATCCTGGCTTTCCAAAATATAATTGTATCGTAAAATAGTTACATTGTGCTTCCTTACTAGCATAGAAATTAAGATAGTTCTATAAACACAATGCTAGAATCACTAACTTGCTAACTTACTACCATTTGCTTGCTATCCCAGCTTGAAAACCTAGCCTCGTTTATCTCTGCCATTAGATAGCCCATTTAGTGAGGAAGGCTATAGGCTACTTTTATCCTATTGCTGGGCATGATATTATTATAAAATGTTGATCACGCGGGCAGAATAGCGGGCGGAAAGTTAGTCTATTTATAAGCCTTCTAAATTCGTATCTATAAGGCCAAAACCATAACATAACATAGCATCACGGTTGTATTACCCGAAGGTGTAGGCTGAGGTTAATATCACCCACTTTTCGCCGGCTATGTTTAGGTCCCATACGTAATAGGGGGCGAGCCTATTGCCGGTCATCTTCACAATTCGAAACTTTGAACTGCAACTAAGATTCTCTAAATTTAAAACCATGCACTAAAAAAGGCTAAAATATGTATATGAAACCAAAATAAGTGCTACGTTTAGTCATGATGAGATTGATAACATCAAAACGGGAAACCTACAAATGTCAAGAAAAGTTTTTAAGGAAAACAATTTGACCTTAACGGCAATTCTTCGATATCCTTGGTAATATCGAATATTTAGCCCGATCTTATCGCGGAGCAATTGAACATTGATAATCCACTGATATTGACTTTAACAAGTAACCCTATGAACGCCAATGACAACTGTCATTCGGTCTTCATGCTTGCAATTACTTTTGGAGTCATGCATGTTTTCCTTTTTTATTCCTCGATTACCAGATATTTTATTTAGATTGAAGATAGTTCATTGTCTTACTAGTATTATAAATGCGACAGTCTGGATGTGTGTAGGTTTGGATGTTCGTTACCACGTTGACAGAAACTACGGTCATACCTGTCATCAGTAGTTGACTGAAGGTGTCAAACCGGCTATAGCCGTGTTTCGCACTTCAGGGGCGCAACTGATATATAAGTAAATTTTCTATACTGCTGTCTTATATTTCTTTAATAAGTGCCCATTTTTGAATTTGCTAAGTGTGATTTAACATGCCTTCAAACAAAACACACGGAGTGTATAATAAGCGTGCGCACGGGGGGACACTCGCAGCTGTCATAAAAACGACACGGTGACTGTTATAATAGCAGTTATTGTTTTGTTTTGTTTCATTGTTTCAACATCTATCATCTTTACTAGTGATAGTGCGGTTATAGCATTCCATACAAAAATAAGTGCCAAACTGGCTACACACAATCAGGACAAGCGTCCGTCAACGTTTTACTTTTTTACGCAAAAATTATTGGACGGATATGGATGAAATTAGGCAAAAATAGATTATAATCTGGAATAGCACTAAGCTACTTTTTATAGTAATGTCACTAAATAAAAAAAAATCTCTTATAAAAAAAATGTGAATACAATAATTTTATGCCTGGCGTTAAAATGGTTAAATCCAAAAATATTCGTGGTATGGCCACTATGCGAATATCATAAAACGTACCTAAAATACAACAATCTGAAAGTACACAAAAATCAATATCTTATCCCCTCGGTTTTATCACAACCTTGGATTTTATTACATATTTTGTGTCACACCTTATATAAACACATATGGTAGAGCTAGCCGTAATCCGGCATATCTAACTCAATATTGCCTAATATTATTAATTGCATAGTACACGTTATGACTAAGTATCTATGGAACAAAAAATATGTACTAATAATATAATACTAATGTGTTTTACCATCGCAGATTTCTAGTTCTTAAAACCTGTGCGATGTTATATGTGTTAGGGTTAGGCTTGTGCGTGAAAATAGATAAGTATATGGATTTTTTTTAAATTTTAATTAGTTCTATCCAACAACGCCTGTGTATGTTTTGACAGCATTACCCCAATCGTTTTTTTGCCATTTGTTGCCTATTTCTCTCATAAGCTAATATAAAGTTCAAATACGGTCTAAAATTGTTTTTTATGGAATAAAATCTTTGTTGGAGTCCTGTTCTTTTTGCTGTACAGAGAGACGATGGAAAAACCCCTTTGTTTCCTGGATATTTAGAAGTTAAGTATATATTATTATTTTTATAAAATTATTTTTCATAGAAAATGGTGGTCCTCGACGAACTGTGAATGTGTTCTACATGAGGGAACAGCGTAGAGTTGGCCCCCGTTGCGTAGTAACAGCAAAGACTTTGCCACCACACCGTGGGTAAATGGTTACATATTTGTTGTACGAGTATTTTGGTTAGTTTAAACTTGTGTTTAGTATACTTGAACTAGTTTTGTAGAGCTTGCGATCTCTGTGTTATCGTTAATTTTTCAAATCGGAGCAATAGTTTCTGAGATTAGCGCGTTCAAACGAACAAACTCTTCAGCTTTATAATATTAGTATAGATACATACAAAGTAACATATTATGTCGAAAAAAATGGCAATTTCGTTAGTGTCCAATGACATTCGCCGTTTTTTTTTTAAATTGTTTTTTAGAGATAAATGTCTAAAGCGCGAGAATTAAAAAAACTAAGTGACTGTCTAATAGAGCGGTGTCTAGAGCTAATCTAGCGCTTATAGACTAGCCTCATTATTCATAAACTTCTTTAGAGTGAAATATTTTTGACTTAAAAACTGTAATTGAAGAAAAGGAAAATCATAAAAATTCTTAGATGGAATAAAGATCAAGGTTCGAATTTAATAAACTGTCACTAATAAGTCAACAGGAAAATCAGATTATTACTGTGTTTGTAACTAAGTTGAAGGCTTGACCATAAAAAATGTCTATTGTCTGTAGATCTGTACTAATTACTAATATTATAAATGCGAAAGTAGCTCTGTCTGTCTGTCGCGCTTTCTCGCCAAAGCTAGCTAGTTTGAGACCCGGTGAAGGACACAAGATAGTTTTTATCCAACTGCGCTAAAAGAGGTTAATGGTTTAGCACGATAACAAACATAGGCGCGGCCGGAGCCGCGGTCGGGAAGCTAGTAGAGTACAAAAATGATATAATTTTCCTTGTTTCATTAAAAATAACCGGTTGCATCGTCTACTGAATCTATAAGTATTTTTGTATTGTTAACCTTAGATAACGTAATACTGTTTCTCATGACATTTTTAATGACATATTGTTCTGTGTTTACTTACAAAACTGGGTATGATATAAAAAAATACTAGGTCAAATAAAATGCCGGCTATAAAATGTACTAAAAATATCATAGTATCTTTAAATAGTATAATATTCCTGGTGCACTAATATAAACGCATAGCCGCTTCGATGACGGCAACCAATCATTAGCTGATCAGCCAAGGACTCTGAAGATATTCACTTTTTCTCCAAATCCGATGGGTCGGCTCATAGAGCAACACGCACGGGCCACCCGGAGGCGCGGGCCGGCGCGGCGAACCAGTGTCCCGTGTTACTGAACGTGTCCGGTCACGTGCAGTGTAGGTTTCCGTAATTGTTCGTCCTAATATGCGTATTATGTAGGCAAGGAATTTTCGATTATATTAACTCTGGGTAGGCTTGACTTACACGACCAGTGAGAGATCAGACACACTGAAGTATTACACTACCAACAAACACATTTTCTAAATTACTTGGTTCAGGAAATTTCTCTGGAGATCAATAAATAAACCAAACTTTTGGGGGCTGAGTCACCTTCGTACGTAGGAGTTTACCTTTGATTTGAATCCCCACACGTGGTCCCCGGGTGGTGCAAATCAGGTGACAATCAATTGGTAGTTATGATTACTGGTAATTAACTGGTGGCAGACTTCGACCGTGGTTAGTGACCACACTGACTTAGTGACACCCGACAAAGCCGCACAAGCAAGCGGCTTTGCCGTGTTCCGGTGCGAAGTCTGGTGACACCATTTAAGAGGGTGGGTCGCAGTTGTAGCACATTTATGGTTACTAACCACATGGAGGCTCATTCCATGTCACATTCTCACCAAAAACCGCTCGTAATCACGAGTGAATCGGTATATTGGGCGTTCCATCGTAGACTAAATCATTGCTTAACACCAGGCAAGTTGTAGTCCCAGCATTCCGGGTGGCACGATTGTGTCAATTGTGGTTCCCGGGATCTTGGCCAGGGTGTCCAAGATCCCGAAGAGACCACAGATCTAGAGAGACCCGGGGGGTTTTAGTTCGGGTAAACAGTATGCAGTCCCAATACACACCTCACGCCCTGCGCCAATACAGTGCGGGGTAATCCATAAAGGATTTCTCCCCGGTAAACAAAACAAAGGCCAGTTGTTGTCAAGCGCGAGCCTTTTTCAGAATAAAATGAAAACTATTTTTAAACAAACGAAGTTTGTTATGTATTAGTACTAGTATAGTATTATATTATCTGTGGTATTAGTATAGACTGAAACCAATTGCTTAATAAACATTCGACAAGTCCGACGCCGACCATCATTCATACATAGGTACCCATTCTTGGCCATACAGATAATTATTGCGTCACAGTCCATCCGTGCATATCGTGGTCAACTCGCAAACAGCTAAAGGTTTCCATACATAGTGTGTCATTCACAACGGAACAAACTGGACGTTAGACCACAGTTGATGCAATGAGCAAATATAAATACAACACAATTGAAGACCGTGAAATAATGCCTCCCTTCAAATATCTAGTGGTAGGGAGATAGAACGCATCAAGGTGAAGTTATTCTGTTCGTGGTTCCTTGTTGTGCGACCTTGTTGAAATTAAAAATTTACCTTAATATCTAATTACTTTAAAAATGTAGTTAATGGTTTAAGCGGTATAGCCATTCGGGTTAATGTGTGTGATAGAAAATGTGGCACAGGATTTGTAAGAACGCTGATAGATGTAGTTACGAAGTTTTGGGTGAGAAAAGTGATAGTTTTAATGTGTGTAAATATTGTTGGAATATCGCGACGGGCTACGTCAAAGAGATTGTCCAATGTTTCGGTATGTTTAAAAATACTTATTCTAAAACAGTTTGTAAATTACATATTAAATTAAATATAGCATTTATTTCTACGTCATGCTTTCTATTCATATTATTTTCTCACAATACTTTCCTAGCCGTTTTTTTTTATAACGGCGACCAATCTAAGCTGACAAATCTGATATGCAATGCAGCAAATGTAATAGTGCACAAGTGGTTTTGCGCAAACACTTCCCTTCATTCTTAGAGTCCGGTGGGACGGATTAACCGACATGACCGGTGAAAGTTCGGGCGCAGGACTGACGGCTTTAAGTGCTCTAGGCACGGGGGTATCACCGCCACACTCCAAACACTATCCTAACTCCAAACTAGTGCTGATTAGAAAGTGCATTACACATTGAAATAAAACTATTTTGTGACGGATTTTATCGCGGAATAAAACATTAATTAAATTAATGTTCCAGATATTGTTGGGATTTTTAGATCGTTAAGTAATACAATCGCACAGTAATTATAATTACTTATGTATTGAGAGAGATTGCCCTTATTCTTAATTGGCTATCGATCAAAGTTAAATGTAAATATTTACTATCATCGCTTGCTTAGTAAATTATCCGTTTGTAGTAGTAATCAGCGCAGTGCGTCTTTAAATTGTCTAGGTTTTACCAACTTTAAAAGGGGGAAGTTATCAAATCGGATTATTTAAAATGATTTACGTCCCATTTGAATTTGCTAAATGTTTTCTTATTTCATGTACATGTAGTATAGAACTTTTTATCATCATTCATTTATGATCTTATTATTATGTATGTCTGTTTTGTTACCGTATCCTGGGTAGCTGAGTAGCACATAGACAATGCATGTTTCACCCTCACTTTGCGCTATTTGCATGTTCGTTTGTTTGTCTATCTTGTATGTGTTATTTAACAAAATTTAGTTACAATCGTAAGTACGGCCTTATTCTGAAAAGAGGTTCTAGCAAATAGATGTTAATGATGTATTTGTGTCTGATGGTAGACAATATGCTTGCACCCTATTAAGTATGAGGCATGTTTATGCCGGCGAATTATAGGTGATATTCATCTCTGTTCGGGTAATACGGCCACGAGATTTTTCATAGGTATCGCAAGACACCGCCCAATATAAAATCATACGAAAAAAAAAACTAAAACTATTCTCAGGTCTCTTTTCGGAATATGGCCGTTCTAAAACAATGGAATGCAATTTACTAACAAATATATTTTTTTCTTTTCCTATTGTTTTGTTTGTCTCTCCCATCCTCCCCTACCTTTGTATTACCATACAAATCTGCCAAACGGTACTAAATTACAAATCCCGTTATAACTACGCTTTCCTTCAATTAAATACAATTTGCCCTTACGTCGTCTTCTACACCGTAATTGGTTAATGTCTGACTGTCGCAACAATTGTCACTCGGACATTGCGTGCTCTATTTCTGTGCCTTGTTGCTACATGTTATTAAATATTTATTTTTAAACTTGCTGGAATGCAAACAAAATTCACCTTTAATTTTACGATATTTGGTGTCACCCTCCTATAACTATTTCGTATAAATTCTATCGACCACAATTTTACCTGGTTGTTCTAAAATTCTGCCCTATCCCGTTCCTTGTCCTTTGTGTTACGTTATATAGCCGAAAGCAAATCATACTTCACATACTCAGACGGTACCTACGAAGAGGAATACTCCTGCTGGCCTCCCGCCGTGTGCATGATCCTCATCTCGTTAGTGGAGATCGTGCTATTCTGCTACGACGCTGCAGAAGGAAATACACAAGCAAACGGAACGATCGCAAAGTTGTTCATCTACAACCCGTATAAGAGGCAGGAGGCATGGCGATTCCTAACGTATATGCTGGTTCATGTTGGGTAAGATATTTTTGAACATATTAAGCTTTAGTTTTCTTACTATAAAGATTATATTCGCAGGCTAATTTTCTTTGATTGAAAGACCTTTTAGGCTATGTAATGTATGTGTAAAATTAAATTAACAAGTTAACACTTTCTTTATCTGATATGTCCAAATGGACATCAGAACTGAATTATCCGTGTTTACGATTGACTCACATGGCTCATGAACTCAACAATTTTATTTTATTATGAATAGTTTTTGGACACCGTCCTTATAATAATGTACATAATAATATGTAGTGATACACTAGACCGATATTCCAGTTTGCTCATAACATTTTACTATATCATGAAAACTTATTGAAATTCTTTTAAAACTGTATTTTAAAAACATTGTGTCATCTCTATTTTTCCAGCGTGGTCCATCTACTAGTCAACCTTCTAGTCCAGCTATTCCTCGGTGTACCTTTAGAGATGGTGCACAGGTGGTGGCGTGTGACACTAGTCTACCTCGCTGGTGTCGCCGCAGGTTCCCTAGCCACCAGCCTGACTGACCCCAAAGTGTACCTAGCTGGTGCTTCCGGAGGGGTGTATGCGTTAATCGCTGCTCATGTCGCTACTATTATTATGGTGAGTGATAGGTGAAATGGATGTGGATTCTCTACGTATTCCAATGGGTTTCATCCTATATAAATTTGTATTTTTAATCTTTAGACGTTTTTAAGTGAATGAATGAAATGAATGAATGCATCAATATGCAATGAATGAAAATGTTCTTTATTTTTTAGAGAGGGCCTCTACATAAAAACGTAAAATAACTTCTTTTCCTACCGTGCAATGAATGACGTAAGAAACACTGCTTAAAAACACAGTAGGCTTTTATCTCATTTTCAAAGGTATCGTCACCAATTAGGTCGGGCATAACATTTTTCCTTACGTGACGATTTATGATGGTTCTGCAACCTGGTTCCAAAAACGTATTTTTATTTCGTCAACAGTCCGGATGTTTCATAAAAGGGAACAAGTATAATAAAAAATTTATTTATCATTCCAGAACTGGTCAGAAATGGAGTTCGCAATAATCCAGCTGCTAGTATTCCTGCTCCTAGCGGCGGTAGACATCGGCACAGCGGTTTACGACCGCTACGCACGTCATCTCGACCAGAACATTGGTTATGTGGCGCATTTAGCCGGCGCTGTTGCTGGTACGTACGATTATGAGCTATATTTCAAGCTCGTTAGGCTGATTGTTGCTTGAATAACTGTCCGTGATTAATAGCCTAAAGCTGTTATAACATAAATTGATTAGGCGGAACATGGAAATCATGCTTGAAAGAGGCAAAGACCTAGGCTCGTCATCATCATCAGCCTATTCTAGGCCACAGCTGGACTCTCCTAAAACACACCACTGAGCACGATCCGCGACTTTTCCTATCCAGTTCTTACCAGCCGCCTGCTGAGATCGTCGCTCCACCTGGTATGAGGGCGTCCTACGTTAGGCTTTTCGCATATAAAATGTAGGCAACGGTACGTTATGTGTTCCCAGAGTGGTCATTCAGTTATCTGATGCGGGTTAATCTGATGGTTTAGTAGGCAAACCAAATTTTTTCGAACTACCAACGTCAAATATTGTCGTAGAGGTATCTAATAGTGCTTACCGCTTCTCCAACGTTGGCACATAAATTTAGGGTAGATCAGATTGGACGATTATAAAACTCATGATTCATACTCATGATGAATGAGACATTTTAGAATGAAGTCAGAGTCAGCCAAATTCTTTCTTTAATAGACTTGCTATAATATTCCGGTTTGCCTCTTCTATATGTAAAATAGATGCCTGTTATATACCTAATTCCTTCTGTTTTCAGGCCTTCTAGTAGGTATTGGTGTTCTTCGTAATCTAGAGAAGAGACCTTGGGAAAAGCGTCTATGGTGGGCGGCGGTAGTGCTATACTTCTCGCTTATGATCGCTGGTGTTCTTGCAAATGTCTTCTGGACTGAAAGATTCCCTTAACTTTAGTAGGTATGTAAGTTGTTAAATGGGTACCTGATGTATAACGTATACATATTTTAGCTAAAGTGCCGTTTTCACGAATTATACGCTAGAAATAATCTAGTCGCCGTGTAATATTTTTGTTCAATAAATATGTCGGCGAACCCATGGGGTTGGGATCATCATGCAGCCACACAACGTGCTCACCCAACGACCTCCTATACATTGTCTTGTCAGTTTGACAAATGTCAGTTTAAAAACTGACAGGCTGCATGCTATCACAAGTGACTGAAGTGACATCTAGCGCTTTTTAAGCAACAGCTTGCTACGTTTATTACTTACGCGCTGCGACATGTATTAAGCAATTGTGCCGGTATAATAAAGTATTCCTGGAGTCATATAATCTACTTTCTGTAATCTACTAAACGTGAATCGCTCTCGACCAAAGATTGTGAAAAACCTCAAGGTGTATGGAAAGACACCCCAGCTTTACTCCTCTTTTGGATATATTGAAAGTACGCCTCCGTAAAAAAAAACGACTATTTGTATAAGTAGAAGTTCATGCGCGGCTTTAAGACTATATATTCCGTTATGGACTAGTATGAGGGAAAGGATATTTTTATGAATGCTGACATAATGTACATTTTCTAGTGTGTGTTCTTGAAAACGGCATTTATATCTTTGTTATTAAGCACAAATTGTTCAATATTGTTTCAAGAACAAAACGTGTACCAATATTTGGTAATTGTAAAATACATTAAACGCATAATATACTTATAGTAAGTATTTTAGTGGATGTGGGTCATTTAATAATAATTTATTTCATTCCATATTTTACCTATCTTAGGAATATAAATAGCAAGTACCAAATAGGTACACAAGTAACAAGAATTTTCGGTATGCATGATATTTTATCTAAACACTTTTTTATTGGATTTTTTACATTTAATCTCAATCTGCCTAGATACCGCATAGTGCTTTTTCTTTTACAAGCTATGCCTTATATTGGGGTGTAGTACAGTAGGTACTTTAGTACGAGTTGTCAATACGAAAAACGTTTTCGAATGCTGTCAGTAACATGACAAGAAAATAAATTAAAATGCACTTAAATCTACTTACAATTTTTTTGCCAATCCATTTTATTCTATTCCTAACAATTCTATTTTCTTTTAAACTAATGTTTTGAACAAAAGAAATGAATTTGAAAACGCATTTTGACAAGATTGAGGTAGTATTCTAAAACTTTTTTGTAATATTGATCTCGTACTAAGGTTACTGTTCAGAGCCTTTAACGGCGACTACATGTAACTAAGGGTGTTTATAGAAATATAAAAACATAGTTAAAAACCGATAGTTAGTATAGAAAACTGGTAATGAATTTTACCCTAATTAAAAGTAAAGAAGTGACTTCACATACCTACTATTTATTTCGATATAATTTTAAAGCTTAGGTGCATCATAAGTATACCGCTGTACACGTGGTGGGCCGCGGGTGTATGATCATTGTTTCTCTACTTATCAGCTGAAATTATTGCGTACACGCAACACTAGAGTTACATGACTAAGATTTTTGATATTTGTTGCTTGCAGTCCTTAGTTTGCTTGACAAACAAACGTTGTGCTTACGTCATTAGTATACCAAGTGTCAGATTTTATAATCCACGTGACACTTTCTATCGCGAGTGTGTGTGGCGTCGCAGTTTTTTAGTTGTTTATTAGGTACTAGTCTTTAAAAACTTATTTAAACTTGACATTGGCAAAATTGCGGAATAATGTCTGCAGAGGCCATAATTAAAAGAAGAAGAAGCATTAAATGTCTATCATAAACGCGCTACTAGAAGCGCTGTACATTTCTTTTATTATACAGATTACAACTTACGCCCTTGCGATAGAACGCGTGACGTTTTCAACAAAACTGACACTCGGCATTCTGTGTTCTGCCAATAGGCTAGCGCATTATTGTACACCCAGCCACCTACACACCATTGGAAACGTGAAGTTGTTAGTGGTATGATGATCTATTGTGAAATTTTTAACATGAAAGTACCTACATTATTATTTATTTTTGTTTAAGTAATAGATAGGAGAATGTAGTTAAAGTATTTTTATAAGGCATGTAAGCGTGTAATATTGTTTATTGTGCACTATTTATGTGCCGTCCTTGTGTTGCCATAGAAATGATACTAGTTATAAGCTATTTATACTTACCTAATTACTATGAAAATGTGGTCTCTCTTATTTTTTTATTCTATTAATATTATTCAATGGTAACCAGAGCCCTTTAGCCTTTATTCCTAAGAAAGGTTCAATCGAAAGCCGAATTAGGTAGTCTATATACCTAAGCCAAAATTCGCTGTATGTATTTTTAGGTGTTTATGAATAAAACTCGTTTTTTTAGTCGCTGACTATCAGTTATTTCATAAACTTACGCGTACTACGGCGAGTGCGTAAGCATGTTATTTATGTAAAGAAAATGTACAGCGCCACTAGTGACGGGTTATTAAACACCTTCCTTCATACAACTTTGTGTTAGGAAAATAATATGGTCAAACGTTTCATTATAATTGAGTTAGGATCTTAGTAACACAGATAAAAGAAAAGCTGTGATAAATTTTAACCCCTTATTCATAAAAAAGCTATTAAACAACACATCTACTGGTTCGCTTTAAGATTGCCTTTAGAAAAATCATACTTTAGTGAACCTTTAAATGTGATACAAGTAAAGGTTGGAATAAGGCAGAGTTATTTATGTACTTGCATCGATATGTTGATATTACTATGATATTTTACTGGGATTTTTAATGGTCAATAATATAATTCGCATTGGAATTCTGCAACTTGGGATATCCGATGTCGTTGTTGTATGGCAACGTAGTAAAGTAAATAGGTAACTTTTTTAACAAATGACGGGATTTTTTCTACTCCTTAAAATAATCGTGGTATTTTAGCCATATCTATTTTATTCTTTCATTGTATAAAATTAGTGTAAGTACATAAATAACTCAACCTAATCTCGACTTCTGTTTATAAGTTTTATGATTAAACACGTAAATATTTAACATTATTCTTTATAACTGAGTGACTGAATTTATACAAGTTCCTTAGAACAAAGCTATATAAACGCACAATCTTCGCTATTTTCGAAGTGCCTAGTACAATTATTACCTAATTACTTATAAGTTATGTAAGTAAATGTTTCAAAACAGTGCCTCAACTTAGTAACTTATGTAACTAACTTGTAAAATCTACATATCACAGCCTAACTGTAAATAAATAGAATTTTCTATGCATTTATTGTCAAGTATTTTTAATAAAGGTTTTTTATTAAATAGCTACCTACCATCGCTGTGTATCTTAATAAATTGTGTGGGCACAAATTCTCACATAATTATGTCATCCAGGGCATTTACACCTTGAGGCGAAATTTAATTGCAAGTTTTTGAGATTATTTAAAGAAAAGGAGTCGTACCGGAATTGGATATACGTCTACATTTGTTAAATTTCTTTGGGTGTGGTTTAAACGGCCATTTTATCTCCAAAGTTGGATAATAATCCGGCTCGAATAACCATAAGTTTTAATAGATCATAATTAGTCTAGCTTCAAAGTGGCCATGATTAAATCTCGAGTACTATGTATTAGAAAAGAAAATTCTGATAGTGGTTTGACTGTTATGTTGGCGTAGTAGTAAGATTCTGGTTAGTTTTTAAATAATCTTAAAATGACAATTACACCTCAAGTCTTAAGGCGCAAATGCCCGGGAGCCTGTATTTTTCACAGATATATTAGGTAGCTTCTAGTTCTATCCGCAAGTGTTGCATACTTTTAGGAAAATACAAAATGTGCCTATTGGCGGTTTAGTAGAAAGCGCCTTTATTCTATAATAATAATATATTTACAATAAGTATTGGAATGATTGGGAGCAAAGTATTATTGTGTTCATTTTAGGTAATGTAATTTATTGCAAAATATTTCTAAAGACATTTATGCTTACTGCTGTAAGAAGGAAAAAGTCTGACATTTTTCAAGCCGAAATAAAAAATCCTTGTTTTTTTCTGATTCCATTTTTTTTATATTATTAAAAAAACTATTATGGAAAAAAATATCGGACGCTTCCTTTTTCCTTATTATGACGGCAAAATAACCAGTATTTCTAGGGAAAATCAAAATGGGAATTGCGGGAAAAGCATTTTTATTTATAAAAATAGTAAAACATACCCTTTTTAAGGTACCATACTTCGCATGTGGGTACGAATTCCAAAGTTTCTAAACTTTAATTTTAATGTTACCTGTGTCGCAATTATTGCGAGTTATTAAAATAGGTTATTTTAGTTTCCTGTGTTACTGTAGTATGTAGGTGATACTGTTTTATCGCACAAACATTGTAATATTATTTGTTGTAATATTAGTTCAAAGAAAAAATAAATAGCGTTACTTTCTATTACGTTTTTTACTGACCTAAGTTAAGTATTAACCCCCGTATTTTTATCCGTCATTTAAACTCATTATAGCTAAAATAGGTTTATAATTCGTTTGTCTTTGTGTGTCATCTTGACATTTATACTAGTAAGAAAGAGACAAAGTCCATTTTAACTAAAAGTCTTAGAAGATTTTTAAGAATAAGACCGTATAACTTTAATTTCATATCGTACGTCGCTGGTCTTTTCCGGTGCACGGGGTTTAAGTGAATATAGCCTTAAAAGCTGTGCTAAGCATGTGCTTGTGCTTTGAGGGGCACTCTCTCAGAGCAGTTACAGTAATCGATTGCCCGGCTCGCAGGGGTTTCACAGAACCACAACATTTGTTAGAAAATGAGTCGGAGTGAACTTACATGAGCACCATAATAAGTAATATTTCGCGCATGGTGGTCCATAAAATTACTGAAGGTAGGTACCTAACCTACAGTAATTTTATGGTCCACTGGCTGCCAAAAACTTAGGTATCCTTATGAAGGTAAAACGGTATTTCACGCTTCACCGAAAGATATGCTCATGCTTATACCAAACACAAGTTCGTTCATTCATGGTTTCGATCATTGGGACGGGTCAGCCAAATTCCAACTCCAGGCGTTGGACTCTATTGAAGGGCGAGCCAAGAGGCTTATTGGCATCGAACCCCCTCGTCGAGGCTAAATTGCTAAGCCTCTAGTGCCGCAAGGATGCTAGTCTTTTAGTCTTCGGAGAGATTTCGGAGAGTTTGTAATGGAATAAATTAATCTTTTTCCCTTATCAATCGTTGTGTCGAGCTCAAGCTTTTTTTTTTTTTTTTTTTTTTTTTAATGGCTCGGTTGTAGACCATTTGCCAATAACGAGCTCAAGCTTATAGCTTAATATTTTAATGATAAAAATATACAAATATGGACCGCGTCTTACTG
Organism: Meganola albula; assembly: GCA_936450015.1. NCBI lineage: Eukaryota > Metazoa > Arthropoda > Insecta > Lepidoptera > Nolidae > Meganola > Meganola albula. Next base: position 5,197,052 of record OW388161.1, on the reverse strand, counting down.
TTGTTAAATGTCAATGTTATTGTCAGGACATTGACTGTCAGCCTGCGTCATCTTACTGCACTTCACTATGTTCACTACCTACTCCAGACATCTGTCAGGTCAACTGTCACATGCGATTTGTTCGCCTTCGCTTTTTCTTTATATTTTTATTATTTAAAGTTTATTTATTTTACGTGAAACACTTCATCATTTGATATGTGTGCAGTCGTGATAATAACGAGCAGTTCTTACTAAGCGGCTAAACGCTTTTCAGAGCACCAGTTGTGCAAACAAAATTATAACGCAGCAGAGATGTATCTTTTGCCCACATGTTTATTTGCGTTATTTTCACTACATATTAGTGACTGTTTATCGCTATCTTCGGAGCCGTTTTTGGTGTCGCCGAAGTATACGAATTATGAGGATTTAATAAAGCTGTCGGCAAAATTGGAGGGGTCGTACCCGGATCTGGTCAAGTCGTACTCGATAGGGAAGTCCGTGCAAGGTAGGCAGCTGCTGGTGTTGCAAATAAGTGAAGATATCAAATCGCCCCACTATGAGCGTCCGTCTTTTAAATACGTGGCGAACATGCATGGTGACGAAGCTGTGGGCAGACAGCTAATGATATACTTAGCTGAATACTTACTGGATAACTATGGAAAGGATGAGAGAGTGACAAGACTGGTGAATACAACAGATATACATCTGATGCCATCGTTGAATCCTGATGGCTTTGCACTGAGTGAGGTAAGTAGTGGGAGTCTAGTATGTAGTAAGTAGGTAACTCATAGTCCAAAAAAGAAAAGATACAGAAGTAACTCTTAACAAAACTGCCACTTTCTAAGTACATTGACGGTCGTTTTGTTGGGTCTGTTAGCAAATTCTATAGTCTTTAAGTTCAAATTTTAAGTTCAAGTTTTATATTTTTGATATTAAAACAAAGTTGGTAAAAAAAAATATTCATCTAGCCAAGTGCAAGCTAGTTGATGTCGCATATCTTTAAATGTTTAGTTCTAAAGCATGCTAGTTTCCTCACAATGGTTTATTTCACTACTGCCTATGGCCCAGAACCATACCTGCCACCTATATTTCAAAGCTAAGCATAATACGGCCTACCTCTGCTCTTAAATTAAATTAAATTAAATTATTATATTCAATCAGATAACATGACCAAAATGGTTAGTAACAGTTGATACTTACAAACTATATTAGTGAGTACAAATTATTATATAGGACTTAGTAATTTATATGGTTATTATTTTATTTTTCAACTCCAACTATAAGCTTTACCCAAAGTGCATATATTGGACTTTGGAATTTATCCCATACTGTATTCACAATGCTATTGCTGCTGCCGCATACTCTGCCTAACAAGGATAATACACACTTGCGTCTTATAGTGTAGAAAGCCTGCATGCGCACTTCGGCAAACATTGTGGACGCACTACAGAACCACGGCAACCGCAACAACATCCTGAAGACATCATTAAATATATAGGCACTTGATTTAACAAAATTATTAATTCCTAGCTGCCCTGGTAATCTTTGTACTGTATACTTGTCATCTATCAAACCTTTCCTGCACCTGAACAAACATTTCAAAACCAAAATCAGCCTAGCCGTTGTCGAGTTTTAGCATTCATCTTTATATATATAATTCTACTGTTCGTGTGTATGTCACTGAAATCCTCCTAATGGCTGGACCGATTGAATGAGTTTTTTGAATTTGGGTGGTGACCTGGATGGTTTAGATTCACAAATCAACCTGGAAGTTCGTGCTGCAGTTGATATCTAGGTCCACGTCTGTCAGGTTGGCGTCTTTTGTAGGTGTCAATTATTTTTAATTACATGGTGAAGAATGGGTTTAGTAGTACAGTTATAATTGGAATACAAATTAGTGTCATTAAATAAAATATTGCTACAGTTGATTCTACTGTTATTCATGAGACCTGCCAAGGTTTAGTAACAGTGTTAAATTACCTGTGAATGTACAACTATTCAAATGTTTGTCACCTTGATAGAAAGGCACTGTAGTTTATAATAATAATAGCCGTTATTCCGAACTGATAGTTGTCAGTTTGAAATAATATTTGATACCCCTCAGCTTGGTGTGTCTTGTGACTTAGGCTCCTCCAACTGTTTCTATTGCACTCTATCAGATGCAACTGCTTAGTTTTACCCTTGTCGGAAGTAAATTTAACTGTCACAGTTTAATTATTTTAATGTGATGTCCTATAAACCCCTTAAAGGAGATGGATTGAAATAGTTTCTCCTTAATGGTTAGCAACCATATGGAGCTTCATTCCACTTCCAATTTTTCACCAATTATCACTCATAATTAAAAGTGAATTGGTGCATCGAGTAAGCATATTCCATTATAGACCACGTCTTTGCTTAACATCAGCAAGTTGTGGTCATGCACAAGCCTATTTGAGGATAAAAATAAATAAAAATAAAATTTAAGTAGTTATTTCTGGTTTTTTTTTTAAGTTTGAAATCATAGAAATTCACCCAAAGTATTTAAGTAGCACAGTGCTCCATCGTCAGAATACTGTACAGGTAAAAAGAAATCTAAGACACAGAATTCATTATATCTTACACTTAATCTCATTGTTATTATTACAAAAAAATATTAAAAGTTTTGTATGACAATATGTTTAGCACATTACAACTAAAGTTAACAATGGGCAGAATCATGATATGCAAAATATCTGAGTACTTTTGTGTGTATTGGATTACCATAACAATTCACAGTGTATGTGTATTTGTAGTGACATTGTTTTTTTTTTTATTTAAACGCATTCATGGTTGTTGTGTCTGACCTCTTAGCTACATACAATATGTTAGTGTTGGATAAGTCCTACAAATTTATGAACACGAAAGTTTGGAAGAATGTATGGATGTCCGGATGTATATTTGTTAGAGTAACATCACGGAAAAACTTCTTGGTGGAATTGGATGTAATTTGGCATGAAGATAGATTATGGTCTGGATTAACACGTAGGATACTTTCTATCCCAATAAGTACCACGCGGGCGAAGGCGTTGGCGAAAACTCGAACGGCGAAAAAAAACCAGTCTCTTTTTCATCCATCACTCAATATCAAATAAAATTATATTTTGAAAGAAGTAATTGCGAACTGTTAAACATAAACTTGACTCCTGCTTTTATTGCCGGAAAGTGTAGGCAGATGTGTATATAACCCACATTTCACTGGTTACGTTTATGTCCCCAATATATATATTAGAAACTTAACTTCCTCCCGCGGCTTCACTTGCGTGGTCCTCCTTTTACCCCATTACATGTGTTTTAAAAAATCCTTTCTTAGTATGCCTCCGACCTCATACAGAACCTATGTGCGAAATTTGGAGTCTAGACCTTGCGTGTATATGCATGGTCTAGATATTCATGGTCTATGCACGTGTAGTCAATCACTTCCTTCTTTTACTTACCTATATATTAAAAAAAAGAAAAGAAAAAAGACGATGTCATTGTACCTCACCCTTTTTTTTGACGGGGTAAACGCGTTACGGCAAAAAATGGGCACAGGGTATGTGGACTCTCGTTTTTGGCCCGGGCGAGGCTAAAGACCCCGCAGGGTCTTCAGCTCCAAGCGGCCCTGTCTACCCACTAAAATCATCTGATGTTCAGTCGGACAACCTTTTGTGCCGGGCTTTTGGATTCGCTACTGCATTCACCGAACAACCCGGCATTGTTCCTCCAGCTGGGATTCGAACCTCGCGGTTATTTAGCGAAGTCGCTTACCACTGGATAGCAGTTATTAGTAAAGTGAATTTTTATCTCTATTGCCCAATGAAAATAAATATCTATGTAATTCCTTCTGAATCCCTTTTAACTCTGTGACAATTGGAAAGTGCATTATACATTTATCACTTAAGTATTTATTATTAATAATAATGCACTTTGCCCTATTTTATTGATAACTGATTGGCGCTGCCTCCGCAATTCCGTGCAGGTCAGTCACTTATGGAGATAAATGATGCAAAATAACAAGCATTTAAAACGTTACACACGCTTAAATTACTCAAAGTTTTCACATTTTGTACATTTCACTTGCTGTTTGGTTTAACCCTCCAACGCAATGCTACCTACTTCTGTAAACCAGCATCAACAGCGGAAGAATTAAATTAATTTAATTTAAGAAGATTAATTTCAACCCGGCCAAGTCCCGGGACACCTATACTGTCTTGGTTTATTTGGGACAATTCCCAAATAAATTAAAAAAAAATCGAGGACAGTTAGAAATGTCTTTCTGCTTGACCCAGGATTCAAACCTGGTATCTTGCAGTTATATAAATATAATGTTGGTTTGATATGTAGTTCATTGTTACATTTCATTTTATCTTTCCTAAAACCCAGAAACCTATAAATTCAAGGTAAGTAATTAATTTGCAGCACTTAGACTTAATTTTTATCCTTGTCAGCAGCGGTAGCGGAGCGATGTCAGGCTTGGCTTTGAAATACAAAACGCGAGTTCGATTTTAGAAATTTATTTCATCACCTCTGCTCAACCAAACATTTGAAAGCATTTGCTTGACTGGCACTTGAAAAACTGCACTAAATACGCGTGTGTGAATTAATGGGCAATCTCAAAAAATTTGATTGTTGAGAAAATACTCTACGATACTTATAAGCTGTTATTTCATAATAAACCTTCGTTATAGGAAGGAAACTGTGAATCATTAAAAGATTACGTTGGACGAAGCAACGCCAAAGGCGTGGACCTAAACCGGGATTTCCCTGACCAATTCGACAAAAACAAGGCCAATGATGAAGAGTATTTATACGGAGGAAGACAGCCAGAGACAGCAGCTCTTATTAAATGGGTTACTAAGAAACAGTTTGTGCTCTCTGGAAACTTGCATGGAGGTGCCGTGGTTGCCAGTTACCCTTATGATGATTCCAGGTATTTACATAATCTCCTTATAGCCAAGGTGAATTTATTTGTATTTATGCCACGGTGGCTAATCATTAGCTGACTTAGGTACATAGCCTCGGGGGCAGGAGATATAAATACACCAGTTTTAACATAAACGCAGGTCTCCTCGCTTTTCTTCCACTTTCAGTGTCCAGTGGGACTTGCAAACGATGAGAAAGCGGCACAGGACCGATGAGTCAACGTGCTCTTTGAGAATCTGGGATGTCACAATATCAACTTTCCTATTTTTCAAAAGTCCTATTTTGATACAATGCGGAGTTCAAACCCGCAACCTAGCAGGCTATTCCTTAAGCCAGCCTAGTCGAAGACTAGTAGAAAACTCTGTTCTTAAGAATACCTAATTTTCTTTTAACATTTACGCTACATAATACTTTCGGAAGTCATCTAATTCAATTTAACTTTTATTTTATGACCTGTTGTGGAGTGGTACCACAATTTTGGAACTAAAAATGTTAGGTCTATAAATGCTGTAAACAATAAAAAATTTCAAGCTAATGCGAGGTTCGAATGGAACACAATGGAAAGCAAGCAACTACATATCTGATTATATAGTTTTGCATAATTTTATACGTGTAACTATCGATGCTATTGCCTGACACACGACGAATCATCTTATTTTTAAAGTCGCACATTCTAGCCTTAGGCTTTTTTAATGGGACTTAACCCACCACCGCAATCCCGTCACTGCAACTTCTGCTAGCCAGGATCGACAGTGACGCCGTGAAGAGACTCGGTATTTGAACCCGGCCTAGTCCCGGGACACCTAAAACTGTCTTGGATCCCGCCCTAATTTAATCGGAAAGTCAAAAGGAGGATTTGGATTCTAGCCTAAAAAGCCTGTTAAAACTTAACTTACTTACCTAGAAGTACATATCTTGACCCAGAAGATTAATTAAGATTTTAAATTTATTAAGAATTAAGTAATAATTTTTTTGTAGCACTGGCAAGGAGTGCTGCGAAGAGAGCCTGTCTCCAGACGATGCGCTGTTCAAACACTTGGCCAATACATACGCATCTAGAAATGAAGATATGAAAGCGGGGAACACCTGTCCCCCTGACCGATTCAAGGATGGCCTCACGAATGGCGCTGATTGGTATGCTGTAAAGGGTTAGTTAAACTGTAATTATTAGAATAATTTATTACTGTTAAAAATTGTTATCGCGGACAATAATCCAAGGGAAAGAAAAGGGGAAGAAATGACAAAATATTATTATTTCGTACCATGGTACTGACTGGCGTGACCCTGCTGTTTCGGTGCATTCGGCCGGCATACCTACCTCTCAGGAGGCGTTTTCCACTCGGCTCTGGCTGCCAGTGTCGAATCAACGGTGCCCAAGGAATATGAACGCTCATGTCACACGATAAGTTTCATTTTCGCGTGTAGGTACGTGACTAGGCAAATGATATTTAAACTTGATTTTTGTTAGAAAGTGATATTTCCGTACTTTAGTACTTTTACTTATTCTGTGGTACAAACCTCGGACGTGTGTATGTTAAATATGTATTTTTTTTCAGGTGGTATGCAAGATTTCAACTATGTTCATTCCAACTGCTTCGAAGTTACATTTGAATTGTCGTGCTGCAAGTATCCTGAAGCAAGTGACTTGCCTAAGTACTGGAATTTGAATAAGGAGTCACTCCTCGCGTTTATAGAACAAACACATTTAGGAGTACATGGTGTGGTTGTTGATGAGGCTGGAGAGCCTGTTAAAGTAAGTCGAATATACAGGGTGGCCCGTTTTGAGTAGTGGCCGTTTGACGGGCCGTTGGCGTGGTCGGTAAGACACTTGCTTTTCACGCCGCAGGTTGTGGGTTCGATTCCTACCCGAGACTAACATTTGTTTAAATATGTCTGTTTTTGTGTCTGGGTGTAATTATCTATATTTAAGTATATATTTACAAAAGAAAGGTTTTATATGTATATTACCAGTTATCTGGTTTCCATAGTACAAGCTCTGCTTAGTTTGGGATCAGATGACCGTGTGTGTTAATGTCCCACTATATTATTATTAGTTACTTTGATACTACTAAGTTGAAAAGTAAAAGTGAAGCTATCGGTCGACTGACGAGACTTTACCCTTTTAACCGCCCCGTCCAAAACAATTGTCGTGCATGTGGTGAAATCATAATCATTTGGAAAGTGATATGGATAAAAATGGAACATAAAACATGCATGTTTTTGTCGCATAAATGCATCATGGGCGCTGGGGAACAAACACATTTGTCACATTTAATCACGAATAATAATACTAGCCAGCTGCTTAGTGTAGAGGGGAAGTACAAAAAACTCCCGCTGGGTCAGTGCTCTCCATACATATATAAGATTAAGTTAAAAATATGGAGCATTTTTGATGTTGTCAATTTTTATGAAAATTTTTAAAGTTACTAAAACTTAGCGTCACGCCTTTATTACCCGAAGGTGTAGGCAGAGTATCACCCACTTTTCGCCGGCTGCGTTTAGGTCCCATACGTAATAGGGTGCGGGGCTATTGCCGTTGATCGGAGAAAATTCCAAACTTCGAGCAGAAACTAAGATTCTTTAAGTATATTACAAGTCGAACCAGGAATCGAACCCGACACCTCGCCATTTTTAAGCGAATACGCTTACCACTGATCCACCGAGGTATTTACTATTGAACATGGGATATTGGTCTTAGACCATAAGTAATAGAATACCCGATAGGAGGCGAGCCTATTGCCGTTCATCGGGTGCAATTCCAAACTTCGAGTTGCAACTAAAATTCTCTAAGTATATTAGAAAAGTATTTTTGTTCCACCCGGGAATCGAACCCGGGTCCTCGCTATTAAGTGAACACGTCTACCACCGAGGCAGTTGGTAAAATATGTTGTTGTTTTCAGAATGCTCAAATTAAAGTGGACGGTATAGACCACACAGTACGCACAACGGATCAAGGACACTACTGGCGCATGTTGCTCCCTGGACAATACAACATTACTGCAATAGCATCTGGGTAGGACTGTTTTAGTTTATTTACACCCAGCAAAAAAGGGAGTTATACGTTTGATGTTATACGCACTAGTATTTTCATAAATTTACGCGAATATCACACATTGAAATTAAACTACTTTATAAGAGATCTTATGGCGGTTTAATTTAGATTTTTATATCCCGAAGTTTCAAAGTCTTTTCAGAGGTATTTGACGTCCTAACTGTACCTACCTACCGGTAGGTAGTCGGTAATAATTGTGATTAATAAGTTTGGTCGTCAAAAACCTCAGTCTATCCGTGACCATGAAGTCTGAAAAGACTTTGAAACGTCGGGATATAAACATCTAAATTAAATCACGATAGAGTAATTTTGTTTCAATGTTATAAAAACTAATCATTCCCTCTTACTTGCACTTTACTCTTAAACATACACGTCGGTACAGTACTCAAAAAAATTATATTAATTTTTTTACAGAAAAATAACTGTGTATTCAATATAGGCATTAGGTGTTCTAAGTTTTAGTAAAATACGGAATATTAATGTTTTCGATTCCAATTAGCTCATGGTTGGCTTTTTAAATAGGTATCATAAAGTAATCTTGCTTATTTATTTTTAAACATCCAAGGTCTCTATTAAAAAATAGCATCTATCGGAATATCTTTTTTGCTGACGGTAGAGTCTAAAGTAAAGCGGGTTTTTCCAGTATGGTGTTAACTCTATAGAGGGTATATTGAAATTTTAATTTATAGTTAGGTATTCCTTTTGTTACGATACAAAACTCAAAATACCAATATTATTGAGTTAGGTATCCTAATTTATCTATTTATGTTAACGGTTTGAAACCCGTTAACATAATTAGATAAATTCAATAATATGAACGTAGTAATTGCAACGTTACCTAATCAAATAGTTTATGAAGCTTACTGTCAAAATGGTTTACTGTTATCATAAAATTTAAAATAAATTTCGCTAAGGAGTCCATGGGACATAAAACTGTGCAACTGAAACTCATTAGCGCGCAAACGCATGAATGCTTTTTATTTTTATTTTTTATTCTTCGATAGGCTGGCGCTTAACTACAACTTGCCTGATGTTAAGCAATATAGTCTACGATGGAACGCGCCAGCCCAGTATACCGATTCACTCGTGATTACGAATGACTTTCAGCGAGAAGGTGGCAGTGAAATTAGGCTCCTTATATAGCTTTATGAGTGAATCGCAATACCTCTGATGCGTAGGGTCTATTTTTTCCTGACAAGCAATAGTGGTTATGGACAAGTTGTGTAGAGAGCCTTCTAGTAAACTAAATATTCCTTTGAGTCGAAGTAAAAAAGTTTCGAGCAAAAACTACTTGTAAAACCTTAAACTGTTAACTACTATGGAAGAAGGACAACAAAATACATGGTCCCTAACATATATAATAAAATAGATGAAATAAGATTAGAGGAAAATTTGTCAATACAAAGTGTTAAGAATAAATTAAAAAATATACTGCTGTACAGCAATACATAACATTAAGAAAAATTACTTTATACTAATTTCTTTATATTTTGTTAAAAACATGTATGTAGGTACAATATGTTTTTCAATTAAGTTATCTGAGCGTTACTTGCCAACAAACTGTTTTTACAGTTTGGCAAGAGATATATTTATGTAACATTGTACCATTTCATTTGGTTAAATAAAAAATAAAAAAATAAAGTGCTCTGGTTACACGCCCTATTTTTATAAGATAAACATATTTTTTTGTAAAATTAAATGGATAGAGATATTTTAAAGTGAAACTTTTATTACATCGTCTCAAACATTTTCGTCTGTGTGTTGCATGTCGCGTGACGATCGGCCGCACAGTAGGGATAAAGTGAAAGGCGCTCGTCAGAGCAGCCAAGGCCAATATGGCAGCGCCTATAGTCCACAGCAGTTGATAATAAAGCTATTTTTATACCTTTAATGGCATATTATTCCAAAAAATTTTAGTTAAATGTCTATAATGTGAAAAAAAGTTTCACTCTGACCGTGGTTTCATAAAACCACACAATCCTTTTTTTTAAACTACCTTACTAATCGAATTCAAAATCAGATATTATTTATTTACTTGGACGGATTAGCACATAGCATACACTTGATCCCGATAATATGCTCCCTTTGAATACTTTCTGTTTTTCGCATGAAAGAATTTTCGTATTGTATAGTTTTCACGATAAATTTAATAAACACATTATCATTTATCCGACGCAAAATGCCAATAGATGGCGTTAGAAGAATTAGACACCATCTATCGTCATTTTACAAACCTCTTTCTTGTTACAGCTACTCCACCCCACCGTACGTCACAGTTACAATACCAACAGAGCAAAGTGCCGCCGTGCCCCTGAACATGACGGTGCACCGTCACCCGCGCTCGCTAACCGCTGGTAAGTCGCAGCGTCGCTACCAAGACAACTCTGCAGTCACCACTCTCACACACTTCTCGGTATTGGCGCTCAATCTGGTGTTTGCTCTCATTGTGGAAGCGTAGTATCACTAAACATTCTCACTGACACATATTTACGTCAATATAATGACATTCACGCCCGTATCCAGGATTTACTTAGTCCGGAATGCTTCGAGATACTACTTGAATACATTTTTTTTGTAAATACCCAGAAAAAAAAATAATCATGCTCATCACTCAAATATTTGTCCTGGGTGGTAAATTAAATATTCAATGTTGAAGGGTGGCGGTGAAAGGGGCTGTTTGACAGAACATTAGTAAGCTGTTCTTACCTTAAACGTCGTTAAGCAGATAGAATCTGTATGGTCAAAATGACAGTTCTGACAGTCTGTAGGGTCCTATATTTTACTGATCCTTAGCAGGAACCTAATATGATTATGCTGTTCCTTTGCGAGAGTGTGGTTATATTGGCGTAAAGTTCGCACATTGGTAACTAACCTTTTTAATGTAGCTTCAACTAAACTGTACATAATTATAGTCATGCGTTACACTTAGAAATTCCTTTTTTAAATCTTACAGCCTAAATGATGTCAGTAGCTAACCGGAGAGTTTCTGTTTCTCTCATTTATACTTTTTCTCAATTTCATACTATGTCTTTCACAAGTTCTTCCATTCAAACTCTTATATTTACTAACATAACATATCTCAATCATAATAAATTTTTATACTATTCAATTTAGGTATAGTACCTAAGTATGATAGGTGTAGTCAAATGTTTTACATTTACTACCAAAATGCAATACTATTTTATTAGACAATACGATAGCAAATATTCATTTTATATTTTAGACTTTCTTAAAAGATAAGAGTCATCTTTATCCAGACATATTATTAGTCATTTACCGATCCTTATATTTTAGATTACGGGATTTATAGCATAGATTTTTATTCCTTAATTAGAATAGGTTAAGATGTTGGCTTATTGGCCTATTTACATCCAACAACTTATTTCATTCAATAATAGTAAGTGTAAATGCGATAATTTCCTAATTTTAATAAATAACTAGGTAGATCTTTAGGAAAATTTTGAAAAAAATGTTTTCTCGGCTATAAAAAGTAATAATGTAAAACTAATTTGCAATAACGTTGTGCCAAAAATAAATAAATTAACACTAAGTGATTTATACAAGGTGTCAATATGCATAACTTTGAAATTATAAGACATAAAAGAACTGTTCTAAGGGACCTCGCTTTGTAGCCTGTCGGCATATCAGTGAGTCTATATACTCTGTAGCCGAAAAACAAAAACAAATTAAGCGTTTAAAGATAACTGGACAAGTGTCCCGAGGCAAAAAAAAATCAGATATTGGAACATTTTCTTTGTAACTATAAAACATAAAAGAACTGTTCTAAGGGACTATAGCGAAACGCGCCTACTTGTGTCTTCTTAGCATTTCCAGTACTAAATTAAAAACAAATCCGCTATTTAGCTTTAAAAGATAGCTGGATTAGCGTGCCTAGGCAAAAAATACACATATTGGGACATTTTTTCATTTTTAAAAGCCATGTCAATGTTCCTTCGAATAAATCTTTCTATGTTTTGTAATTTAAAAGTAATCTAAACTGATAGATATAAATATTTCAATCAGTTATATAGGCCACCATGTATATCAATAATGATATGTATTTAATTTGTAGTAGACGGATTTAAGTGCTATTGGTTTTATACGCTCAAAAGTGTTTATAATTACTTAATCAATAATTAGAGTTCGTTATAAAAACAATACATAGGTATTAAGTACTATACGCTGACCGCTCGCGTATCGCCATCTGAGGTACAAATTAAGTCATAAAACGTTAATTAAATCTCTTATAGAACTATTTAACCACAGATAAAAGTAATGTAAGACTATTCGTCACTAATATCCATATCGCTGTGCAGCTTGAGGAGTCAGAATCTGGGCGACAGGCGATACGCGAGTTAAACGGTCGGCCTATAGTTCATTGTTCAGAAGTTGCGAACCAGTGAATAGAAAAATATATGGTATTTCAAGCAATATTATACAGTATGGGTGTCACTTTATTTACTCTAAAATAGATTTGTTAAGCATAAGCACAATTACCCAGTTTAGTATCGAAGTGTTTTAATTACTAGTATTAAACAAAGACTGTATTTTAGATTTAAATTAATTATTTATTATTGGAATACGTAAAATTTGATCTCGAAATTATTATGGATGTGATTAATAAAAGACTTACATAGTGGGTACATAACAGTCTTAATAATTTATAATAGCGATTATGGACTTGTTTTGTGAACAATGCTTCTAGTTACTAATAAGTATTGGGTTAATAAATGGTTAATTCTAATATGAAGAAATACGTTGTTTCAATTATGTACCCTTAAATAATAATATTATGTGTTCGCTATTATTTATCAGATTTTGTATTTTTTTATATTTTAACTTTTAATTTACTCTTAAATTATCATTCTTATTAAGCACTGTATAAATTTACAATAGTTTACCCTCGTAAAATACCAAAGTTAAGATAAAAATAAGTGTAATAACTTAGGCTAAGAGGCGAAGATTTAATAACCAGATTACTTTTTTGTCTCTGGTGTATTTTTTGCGTTCTTACAGGTTTCCTAAAACTTCAAAAAAATCTAATTCTAAAAAACTATCTGATTATTATTGAAAAAATAGCCTCAAATTATATTAAGTAACTTGAAGACTAATTATAACCCCTGACACAAGAGATTTATCTCAGCCGCTTCATCCCTTAGAAGGTTATCCATTGACCATAGAGAATGAACTTTATTGCGAGAACAAATGGCGTCTTAGAACGTCGCAATTTTTTAGTCTTTTTTACTAATAATATTTTAAAAGCTTGTATACTTATTTAATGAAAATTTAATGTAATTCATACAAGACTTCTGAGTTTTATTAGATTTTTACTACTAGTATTTAACTCATTTAAAGGTGACGTTGGCAAAATTGCGGAATAATTTCTGCAAAGGCCATAATTAAAATAACTTTATTGCAAATTTATATGGCGCTTACTATAGTATCTTTATGCTTTTTAATCATAATTATTTAGTGTCATATTTATACTTTCGCATTATACTTATGCCCCCTTATTAAAAACGAAGTTTAAGACGTGAATACATAGTCCATGTTTTGTCTTTTTCTCCTGTATGACACTTTTAAATCAATTGACAAAGACAAAACAGAATAACTATTCACCTTCTACATCGTTTATTAGTAAGGAGGTAAGTATGTTTGACTGTGTCAGTCTGACATTTAATGGTGTGGGGAAAACTGACTACCTAAATTTCTTTTTTGTTTCTTGGTTGTGGTAATATTAGTTTATTAATTATTTGTTTCTTATGTTATGCGCTCTTGATTTGCCCGAACTAGTTCACTTGTAGTAAGTTGTAGTGTGTATTGGCTGACCATAAAACACCGGTGAGCGGAGTGAACAGCGATTGTGTAGTCCATTGCGTACTCTTCTTAGCAGTAGACTCGTGAACTAGAGCGCGCAATGGACTGCAATATTGCTAGTCCGGTCGTTCGACTCTGTTTTATGGATAGTAGGTAGTCACTGTGTTTTTGATACACGCACACTTTCCACGGTCGCGTCATTTGATAAATGCATGCAATATATACTTGACACTTATTTATATCCGCAAGCTATTTTCATGCGGTCAATTAGTATAGGCGATGAAGCTATTTTGCAAAACAAACAAGTGTTCGTGTTTCGGTAGTCTCTTGAATAATAACATGCTGTCATACCGCTCAACGACAGACTATACCGTTCACTGGATATTGGTTTGATGCTATTCCTAGGACACAGTTTTGATTGTCTCTACGCAACATACTAGCAATCGTCAATTGATGGAAGCTTGTGTATGATGCACGGTTTATGTGGACAGTGTGCCTTAACCATAGAACACACGATACTTACCTACCAATGTCTACTTTCACTCTATTTATAGGTACATACATGGATTATATGACTTCATTATATTATTAAAAAAGGCCCGTTCACACACGTACGCAACTTATTTCGCACCGCTAGATGACGCACTTACCTAAACACTAAATTCAAGATTACGTGTAAACACAATTTTTCTTAATTACGATTTATTTAAGGGTTTAGTTATCAATCCATTCGTTGACGTAATGGTGGTGGAGAACTTATCATTAATACCTCGGGCAAATCTTCAGAGCATAGCAGACGCGCTCGTCACGACATCGACGGTCTTTCTCCAGCAGACTTCGAGCACCATGACTATATCAAGATGGAGAGCTTCCTTAAGGAGTTGAATCAGAACTATTCGGATATTACTAAGCTCACGAGCGTTGGGAAGTCGGTGGAAGGTAGAGAACTGTATGTGCTTGAAGTGACGAGAGACCCTGGAAAGCATATGCCTGGTAAGCAATTTTGTTTATCCTTAAAAAAAGGTAATATTTCACGTATTCACAAAGTTTATAGAGCACAAATTACTGATTTAATAAACCGTCAAAATTGATTAAAGCAGTAAGAGCAGCGGTGGCGCAGCGGTACGAGCTTCGCCTTAGAAATATAAAGTTGCGGGTTCGATTCCCGGTCGTGCCCACACATCTATGTGTAAATTGTTTCATCTCCGCTGCTCAATATCGGTGAAGGAAAACATCGTGAGGAAACCGGCATGTCTAAGAACTAATCCTTCGAGGACATGTTATATCCACCAACCCGCACTTGGCCAGCGTGTGTGGTTTAAGGCCTAAACTTTCTCAACTTGTAAGACAGTTGAGAGACGACCCGTGATCAGCAGTGGGACACTAAAAATAAAGCTCGAAATGAGGCAGTAAGTAAGAGAAAGTATCTTTTATTTTGCAGTAAGTTAAGTACATTTATTTTCTATAAATTTCCGATATATTTTATTAATACGTTCTACTATGATACTTATTATAACTATACCAATTTTGGGGCCAGGCTTTCGTTGAATTCGGTCTTGAAAGAAAGAGCACATGGCTGCCAAATTAAAAAAAGAAAATTATACACCCTCACAAACTAGATTTTATACACACCAGCAAAATTAACAGAACATACATTTTGAAAAATATATTAAATGAGCTTGTCAAGCTTTTTATATGCCGAAGTGTGTACTATATATTTATTTCTTCAAAACCATTCAATTTTTGTACAGGCAAACCGGAATTCAAGTATGTAGCCAACATGCACGGGAATGAGGTGGTAGGCAGGGAGCTGTTGCTCCTGCTCGCTAAGTACTTGTGCGAACAGTACGTGAAACAGGACGAGCGGGTGCAGACTATGCTGAACACTACTCGCATACATCTCATGCCGAGTATGAACCCCGACGGATATGAACGGTCCAGAGTTGGTAAGTTTTAGACATAAATAGATATAAGAGCAGCGATGGCGCAGTCGATTCCCGGATCGGTTCGACCGTACTCGGACGGCTCACCGAAAAAGTCCGGTGAACCAATAGAGGCCCTTCCGGCCGATTGAGTTAGGTCATCAGCAAAAAAAAAGTCGATTCCCACACATTTTTATGTGAATAGTTTAATCACCGCTGCTATTGAGCACTTCCTATTCCTTCACCAATATTGATTGGTGAAGGAAAACATGGTGAAGAAACCGGCATGTCTAAGAACTAATCATTCGAGGATATGTGACATCCACCAATCCGCACGTGGCCAGCGTGTGTGGCCTAAACTCTTTTAACTCGTAAGATAGTTGAGAAAAGACCCGGGCCCAGGAGTGGGACATCAAAAAAGGTTAAAGTGAGGTAGAAATAAAGTGACAAAATTAAAGCGTCCCACTGTGCTGGACAGTGGGCACGGGTCTTCTCTTAACTTTTTTTTATAAGTTATTATCACCCGTTGACAAGTCATAGAACTAAACGTTGTCAACGATATGCGCGTGTCGTCGTACTATTTTCCTTTACCAGTTTTAAGCACCAGCGACAAAACATTCATAAATGATAATGCGGAAGTGAGACAGACGAACGTGGCCTGGAAACTTTAAATCTCAATCGAGCCACTATATGTCACTTCAACCCTTTTTAGTGTCCCACTGCTGGGCACAGGTCTTCTCTCAACTATCTTATTAGTTGAGAGAGTTTAGGCCTTAATCCACACATGCTGGCCTAGAGCGGGTTGGTGGATGTCACATGTCCTCGAATGATTAGTTCTAAGACATGCCGGTTTTCTCACGATGTTTTCCTTCACCGATATTGAGCAGCGGTGATGAAACAATTCACACAAATATGTGTGGGCACAACTGGGATTCGAACCCGCGACCTTATATTTCTAAGGCGAGGCCTGTACCACTGTGCCACCGCTACTCTCCAAATGTAGCGGTGGTTATTTAACGTGGAGGCAGTGATTCTGAAGAAGATTATAATAGTGGTTTTTTCGCAGGAGACTACAGCAGTGTCCGAGGCAGATCGAATGCTCACGATGTCGATTTGAACAGGAACTTTCCAGATCAATACGGCGAGACAGGGGTTAGTTATTTAAAAAAATGCCCATCTAGTTTATTAATAGCTCTTATTAGGTACAAAAACGTCTGTAATACCCCAAATCGTGAGTAATGGTTAAATCCTTATCCTCTCTTTCGCTCTCTTCACCTCTCTTTGTCTCTTTCTCTGTTTTTATGTCCTAACCAAGTAAGTACCAATGCAAAAATACAAGTATTTTTCCAGTACTTATTAGTATATTAAATCTTTATCTTCTTCGTGATACAAAGCATATTTAATTTTGTGAAAAATACATACACATTTTGTAGGTGTTTGTATTTACATATTTATTTTAATAGAGAGAAAAATCATTCGAGGACATGTGACATCCACCAATCCGCACTTGGTCAGCGTGTGTGGATTAAGGCCTAAACTCATTATGATGAAGCAAGAAAGTTGAGAGGAGACCCATGCCCAGCAATGTACCAACAATTATTTTTATCAAGCGGGTGATCATTATAGGAGGGAGCCATAATAAACGAATTGTACTGTAATGTAACTTTTTAATTGGTTTTATTTATAACCAGGACAATGCGATCCAAGAGCCAGAAGTGAACGCTGTAATGAACTGGTCGCTATCCGAACCTTTTGTGCTCTCCGCCAACTTGCACGGTGGCGCGCTGGTAGCTAACTACCCATACGACGGCAACCCAACTATGATGAGTGGCCAAGAGAACCTGACACCTGATAACCCTGTGTTTGTTCACCTTGCACACGTCTACTCTGAGGTAAGAACCATATTTGACTGCGGTTAAACGTAGCTTTGTTCAGTTTTAGGGATCCGTACCTCAAAACGTAAAAATGGATCTTTATAAAATCCCTGTCTTGTCCGTCCGTCTGTCTGTCCCTTTCTTGTTCCCGTCCCCTAGAATGACGAAATTTGCTTTTAGCTAGCTAGCTCTTATAGCACAGATAAAGGAAAAGTTAAAAAAAAATGGGTAGACACGGAACTTTTAGCGCACTAGTTCGACTCCCACTTGACCATTTTTTCCTTAAATGGATCGAATAATTAGTATTCTTGGCTTCTACTTTTACCGTGTGAACAGCCGGACATTTTACTGCCAGCATCGCTCCGTTTCCCTCGCTGTCTCGGTTAAATCAGTAAATCAGTCACCGTTAAATGGTATTTACTGGGTAAGCATCTCTTAAAAACAGACAAGTTGCGGTCAAGCGCAAGCTTAATGCGGGATAAAAAAAATGAAAAAGGGGAGAACAGTCGACATTTTTTCTATGATTTGTTGTTGCATAGTCTTGTCGTAACTATTTGTTTATTGTTTAGGCTCACCACAAAATGCATTTGGGCCAACCTTGCAAGAATCTTCCTGAAGAAAAGTTCCCCGAAGGCATCACGAATGGCGCTAAATGGTAATTAAGTAACTGAAATGTTCAGGATTATAAAAGAGATAATTTCCACGACAGATTTATTATTATATTTGTCTTTAAACAAGTTTTTTTTGGACTCTATATGCAAACAATTTTCTTCAGTAGCTATTGAATATGTGCAAACAAAATTAAACTTTATTATTATACAACAGAATCGTTAGTTACGGGTTGCACCGGTCGTGGTCGCAAGCAGACAGCAGCAGTCTGCTTAACACCACGACCGGTGCAACGTGAAGCCAAATTAAAGGTGAGCGCGTCAATTGCCCGTTATGATAAATATAATTATTAATAAGGCAACGCGAAAGTTTAAAAGTATTTAGAGTCGTTATTTATTTAACAGGTACGTGTTAGCGGGCGGGATGCAAGATTGGAACTACCTGCACACCAACGATATGGAGATCACGTTAGAGCTCGGCTGCTACAAGTTCCCTCCAGCGAAAGACCTGCCAACTTATTGGGATGATAACAAGGAGGCTTTATTGCAGTTTATTGAACAAGTAAGTAGTATAGTAGATTGAGGGCAATGGACAATCGAAGTTTCCGACTCCTAATGTGACTTCAGTTTAAGAGTCACGAAACTTGGCCGGGTTATTAAAACCTGTGCGCCTATCTCAAAACTCTTTATGAGCACCTCGGTCGACCCTGGCTTTTAGAAGTAGGAATAGCGGGATTGTGGTTGTGGATTTCGTCTCAAAATAGAAAGGAACGAATAATATAGTGGGACATTAACACACACTGTCATCTGATCCCAAACTAAGCAGAGCTTGTACTATGGAAACCAGATAACTGGTTATATAGGTACTACATATAAAACATTTCTTTTGTAAATATATACTTAAATATAGATAATTACACCCAGACACAAGACAAATAGACATTTAAACAAATGTTTGTCTCGGGTGGGAATCGAACCCACGACATGCGTGAAAAGTAAGTATCTTACCGACCACGGCACCGGCCCGTCAATACAACCGGCCCGTGTTGGAATAGCAATATCCTTTCTTATTATAGCTGTTGAGTGCATCTATAGTAAAATAACCAAAGAAATTATTCCTATTTGAAGACAGTGTATCTATGTTAGGTTAGGTTTTATTTATTTATTTACCTACGATTGTCAAACAGATACATAGATACAGGCATTACAGAAGAGTGGAACTGTAGACCGAACTGGCAGAAATCGTCATCTCACAAAAAGCACCAAAAGGCATTTCCCTCTCTTTTCCTCGTCTCTTTTTCATTCTCTTTCATGAGGTACCCTAGATAGTATTTTTTATTTTTTTACCTCACAAATTTTTATACCTGCTCTAGGTCCACAAAGGAGTGCACGGCTTCGTGACAAGTCATATAGGTCATGGGCTCGCTAACGCTACGATCTCGGTAACAGGCATCAAACATACTGTCAAATCGAGCAAGGCTGGTGACTATTGGCGTTTATTGGAACCCGGCACTTACAACGTCACCGCCAGTAAGGAAGGGTAAGTACCTAAGAATGCAAACGATATACAGATTTTTTTTACAATCATCTATATATGGTTTATAGATATCCTCGTTTAACATCGATACTGAAACCCAAAACACCATCATGTACCATCGTCCTTCATGAGCGATGTTTTATAGCGCCATCTTGCGCACACGCACGCACGCGCACGTGCTTGCGTACACTCTAATAATTGCATGCCGACACACGTAAATTAAATTTAACAAAATTGTACATCTCACGAAAGAGTGGAGTCTCCCAACACAGGCAATACGCTTAAAGGGAAGCTCCAATCGCTTTTCATTTTTTTTTCATCTCTAGACCCACCCGTGAATTACCTACCTATCGAGATCTTATCTTAGTCACAAGCGTATTTTTTTCTTTTTAGCGTTCTTCCACTATTATACAAACGAAGCAATTCTTAGCTCGCCCACATAGACGGCAAATGTCTTTTTTTTGCTTAATATTTTCTGCATCTTCAAACATCAATAAATATTGTTCACAAACATTGATATTTTTCCCATCGATGTTTCACTTTTAAAAGTATCGATGTGTTATGGGCGATGTTGCATCCCTATGAGTACTACCTGATGGTGTATATGGAGGTGAATATCACCTACTGCTAGTTATGTTTTATTGTGCGTTCACGTTGCGAGCAGTTTTATCTCTCTCTACTCATCCCTGAGCGTAAGAGATAGACAATATATATAAAATTGATTGTTAGTTTTCTTGTGTATTTTTCGCCAGTATGAATCAGTGGGTCCCATAGCTAGGTTATTATAGTGATCAAGGTAAATGGAAGCCCAAAGAGGACCTTTGTTATAGGACAAGCTGATGTTGTTAAACCAATAAATTAGGCGTTGTTTATTTATTTTTTATTGATATAATTGTGGCAAGGTTATACCCATTAATTAGGTAGGTACTTATATTTTATTAGATGCTACCGAGATTTTTCTATATTAATAAATTGTTGTTTTTTTCTGATGTTTTCTACGACTAAAACACATTTAAATATTCATTTTCTAGATACGAGAGCATAACAGAACAAGTGACAGTCCCAGTTGACGGATCAGTAAGCCTCAACTTCACACTAATGCCCGACGACCCGCAGCACTGGTCATCTGCGTACGACTTCCGGTGAGTCTTATCTATACACAGCCTTATATCAACTGCATAAGATCTGCTTTATATCGCTTTTATATCTGACTTTTTCTGTCTTCTATGTTCATTTTGAACGTCATAAGGATCTAGACAACGTCACACTGCAGTAGTGATAACGAAGATTGAAATAAAATACGAATAAAAATAAAACGCCTACGAAATGTCATGTGTCAATCGGACCTGTTTTTTTTCTCAGCCGGGAAACCGTTTGAAGTGGGCAAAAGTACTGACAGATCTTATCTAGACAAATAACTCTCGTTAACACTATAGCTACATGACAATCCTTGCATGACCCTTTATGTTTATATTTTTCTATTTTCGTGATTTATTGTTGTACCATGCGTTTTAAATAAAAATTGGACTGGAAATCCGCCATCTTGCATCCTGGGGTACTTAGTTAGGTACCTACATACTTTTCTACATAATCACTTCTCTATATATTTTAACAATATTACTATGTGTATTTTTTTTTGTGCTGACGCTACTTTTGCTTAGTTTTCACAAATCCAGTCGTATTCTTATTTCAAACGCGTACTAACTTTTATATCACAAACTGTATTACTTTATATGCGTCCTATTAAAATAATGATTATTCGAATATTATGCATGATTTGAATTTAACAAATACTAGCTCTCTACTTTTTACTTTCATAATAGATTTTATTGTTACTTAGTTTTATTTTAGGTTATTATTTTTTAGTACTTTATTTTACTGTTTTCTAAAAAATTTTAGGTCTCAATTTTTTTTTCTAAATTTAATCTTTTTTCCCAATGTAACGAATAAAGCATTTTTTAAATATTTTTATGCTACGTTATATACGTTTTTATTATCTGTCGTTGCTTTTTCCTAATGTCTGTCTATTTTCTACTGTAGTTTAATAATAATTTTACTTTATGCTGTACTTACCTACTTAATAAACCTATGTGCTATTTCATCTTGTCTTTTCTCTTCATGTGTTGTAATTACCGACCAGATACCTATACACACCGCATAGTTGACCTACGCCTTCACTTAGTTTATGTTGTACCACTACCAATTATCCGACCACATGCCAATTTTGATTGGTTCATTCAAGGACAATAAATTCAACGAACCTATCAGAAGTGTCTTTTGATTGGTTCGTTCAAGGACAAGAACTTCAACGAACCGATCAAAACTGTCTATCTTCGCCTATACCCCGTCCACTTTTGACGGTTACATTCCATACAATATTTGAATAAAGCGATGTCCAGTATGTATCTAGTCGGTTGAATGTTGCAATTAAAACAATCGTACTGTCACTCACTGCCTCGCTGGTATAGAGTTAGCTTTCTTGACTCTAGCCTTCGAAGTCGCGGATTCGATTCACGCGTTAGATGAACAAGAGTGCTGAGGCTTTTCGAATTTCTTAGCAATAATCAGTCATCAGGAAGCTAGTGGTGTGCAACCCCTTGCTCGGAGGCCACGTTGAGCCGCCGGCCCAGTCTCCTGCATTCGTTTGCACATCCCACTCGACTGAGAGTAAAGGAAAAGAGTGTGACGGGAGCTTCGTGGACTGTAGGTTTCTGAGCTTGGTCCCGTGGTTTAAAGTAAACTCTTGAAAGGCAGCAACTAACATTATTTTTATTTCTGCAATGCGGCTTACGTACGGTACAAAAAGAAAGAGACATGAATATATCCATAGAGTGTACAACTAATTACTAGCACAGATTGCTATAAAAAACTACAGATTATTAATAATTTATGTTGCTAGCAACAGAGAGTGGCCATGCGTTTGAATACACACATGTACTCTATAATACCTCCTACGTCCATGGCTTAGACAGCTAATGATTGATATACAGTGCGACATAAAAGAGTTATAGATAGATATACTTGTTTAAACTTGGCAAAATTGTGAAGTAATTTCTGCAGAGGCCATAATTAAAAGAAGAGAAAGACATAGATTAGAACTCGGGACCGTCGGATTCTTTTTATTATTATTATTTACTTATATATGTCGCACTGTTTATATGCTCAATACTTACAGCTACCTACATTTGCCAACATAATAAACCTTTACCAAAACATATAAAAAACTGTTACTGTAAACTGCTGATATTGGTTGTGTCACGGTATTACCAAAAATTATTTAAAATAAAACATGATTAGTTATTAAATTATTATTAATTTCACCGTATTTTTACCGCATCAAGGATCGAAGGTAAATAATTTTACATAAATATTACTTACATGTTGCTGTTTCGTTAACTCCATTTTGTGTGGTTTACTACGATTTCATAGACTTATAGTTTATTTAACATTATACCTTAGATAATTTATTGATGTTCTATGTAAATAGCTGAATATAGAGTTACCTGTATGCCATTCAATTTCATACAATTAGCACACCAAGGCCTTTACTCAACTTGAGATCCATACCTAAACTAACCGTAGTAAATATAGTTATATAAGTACCTAGTATAAGTACTAACACCATACTAACGTTTTATTTGTAGGTAACCTTAAAAGGCATGGAATAAAGAGGCTTTATTATTATTATTAGCACACCGATATACGCTACACTCACCGTGTGTCCAACATTAACATTGAATCACACCACTGGGGTGTCTGTTACAATGATTTTTTGGTAATCACAGTGAGTTCCTTAGCTATGTTAAGCGTACACACGCGACAGGTGCTCGCCTACTGTGTTTGTGTTGAATGTATAGTCTTTCGCCCGCAGCTTCGCACGCATGACTTACATTTTGTGTAATACCCGGCAGTGGGATAAAAAGTAGCCTATAACCTTCCTCAATAAATGGGTTATCTAACAGTGCAAGAGTTTTTCAAATCTCAGGGAGATTAGCGCGTTTAACCAAACAAAGTCTTCAAAATAATATTGCGGCCTAATACATAAAAAAGTTAGGTATAAGACTTCAAGTTTCAGTTAAAATGGACTTTGTCTCTTTCTTACTAGTATAAATGATAAGATGACAGACAGAGACAAACGAAATATAAACCTATTTTAGCTATAATGAGCTTAAAATACGTTTATGAATACCTACGGGGTTAGTGTAGATTGTGTAAAGGAGCGCTTAGTGGCGCGGGCGCGTACGACTAATAAAAGTTGCCCACTCTGTGCAGTCACCGACGCCGCGTGCGCTCGCTTAACTTAGCGAAGGCCCAAATTAAGTTCTATTAAAAAACTTACGAACTTATTAATATCAATTATTTACCGCCCAGTGGTACCGTTGATAATACACGCCACTCACTCATCTGCACCTTTTTACTTAGAACATCATTAGTGTTGAGTGCCTTTAATAAATAAACGCTGTTGTCCACCAGAGTACTAGAGAACATTATCGACCGGCACTACACGACTAGGCTCGGCATGTTCTCCGCGATCGCAGACCTTGAGAACAAATACCCAGATATAGCGGAGTTCCGCGCCGGAGATAGCATGAAAACTGCAATATTTAATCAGTTGAAAATGACTGACCAGGTATGTCCCTCCATTGTCTTGCTTCTGCGGAAAAATTAGCAATAAATCTCCAATACTTACTTTATGCTTTCTCTAAAGTAAGATGGTAAGCTAAACCTTGAATAAGTCCTGATTTTTTTCTAGTTTTAACCAAATGGTCTGGTATCCAAAAGTGTTACAAGCCGATTAGTTTACCGCCTTACGCCTGTTAACTACTGTTATGAACCTTACAAATTCGCGGCGGTTTTGTGCGCTTGTCTGCGCTGCCTGACCTGTTAGATAAATCAAAGTCCTTGATATTAAATGCATTGAGAGCTTTTTCCAGGTCGTTAGGTTAATTAGGTTACACTGTCACCAGATTGGCAATATACTTACGATAAATGTTTATGAAACAGATTGGCGGACCCGAAGAAACAAAATTCCACATCGCCATCACAAGCAGCTTCTATGGATCTCAACCTTTAGGGAACGAAATGCTGCTCAATTTCGCGAGACATATCGCCACTGCCTACACCATCGGAGAGCCTATACACAAGAAACTGCTTCAAAACGCCGTACTACATTTCATACCTAACATTGATATTTTAGCGGATAAAGTATTGAAGGTTTACAGCGGAGGAGACAAATGTGACGTTCTTCCTCTAGAAGAAGAATTCGGTGATAGTCTTTACAGCTATCTAACTAAAAAAGATGTCAATCCTTTATCGAACTACACAAGAGAGAAGGCTTTCGTAGATATGCTAGACGCAGAAAAATATGATCTGGTTCTTGAACTAACTTCTGGAAGTCAAGAAGTTGCGTATCCAGATTTGGCGAAGAATATTTATGAAAACTTCGCTCAGACTTTCCAGAATAGCAGAAATGCAGATGATAAGTACCGATGTGTGCCAAATAATGGGCATGAAGACCTTCTTGATGTTCTGTTTGAGAGGTGTAACACAGCTGTTATTTCGGTCGGGTTGAGTTGCTGTAAGATGCCGGTGGAAACTGAAATCAGTTGGGTCTGGAGAAACAATTTGCGAGGAATTATGAAGTTTGCCGAATTGGCTAACACAGGTAATCTATGGTGTTCTAAAGTTTTTTTGATATGAGCTAAATACTTTCTTATATTTAATCTTCGATATAGGTAAAGACTTCAAGATATAGAATATATTTCTTTGTAGTTGACGTATATCTTAGTCACTCTTTCTATTAGTGAAAACCAAATCAAAATCTGTTGTGTGGTTTAAAATAAAGAAGCAGGGAAATAGACAAACGCAACAGTGTTGTTGCTGAATTGCAATACTTTTGCTGTCTATAGTCAAAACTGTAGTTGATATACTGTTGAATACAAAATAATAGCAGTTAGAAGTGAAAACTGTGAACTCACGAGATTACATCCATCCAAAAAGCTTCTAATGCGCACAGCACACTGCTGCTGCACATGCACCAGTCACGACCATGTCCGTGACGCGAACCTTGAAGATTTCCCACTGTAAAAAGTGAACAACGCGGCTAAAAAAGTTTTCATTTCAAAAACAGAGGAAAATAAAATAGTAATACAATTATTCGAAGGTATTAAAGAATCTTTGATGTGCGACTGCGTCTCGCACTTGGCCGAATTTGTATATTTTGTATAATACGGTATGAAACACTGAGTTACATTTTAGGTGTAAGGGGTACAGTGAAGGACGATGGTGGTATACCGTTAAGGAACGCGGTAGTAGCAGTAACGGGCATCGAACGCCAGTACCGCGTGTCGAAGAACCAAGCGTTCTATCGTATTATGCTGCCTCCCGGTGAATATCACGTTATAGTGCGCTGCAAGAACTTCCAAGATCAGGTAAAGCGTTCATTCTATATCATGTAATGATTTAATTAAACTTTTCTTTTATTTAATCTTAGCAACCTCATTTTTTATGTCCTGGCAACGTTATAATTTTCACTTTAGCTTCGTGCTACTTTTCCTATTAAAGCATCCATGATTGTCTTGAGTTTGGCGTTCTCGAGTTCATTTTGTCCAAAACTATTAATGAAAATTGTCGACATGATTTAATGGGTCGCTTTCCATTGACATGATGTTTGGTCCTTCGAGCCGGACCCTTCATATTAACAGCTGTCTTAGCATATTAGATAGCGAATTTAAATATTTTGGTACAGATTAATAAGAAAATGAATATTTTAACAGATATGTATATAACATAAATCTTTACAGATGCTTGTATGGAAAATAGTGGATGGTCAACTGAAGACCAAGGATATAGTGTTACAGCGACTGAACACTGACACGATACACGGCGGACAATTTACGGAGATACACGTCGACAACAACCCTGAACACGTTTATGTCACCGGTAAGTGTAATTATAATTTCCTGATTATAATTGATATTGATACTAATTAAAATTGACGAACAACTATTGCTCTCTTATCTCCGTAAAATAGTTCTCTTCTTTTAGATTAAAGGGACACCTATTAGAAGTCTATGTTATTTAAACTGAACCCTCTCGCCGCTAGATAAACGCTTCTCTGGTTTTCACCGACTTCATAAAGGATGAGGTTACTATTTCGGTTGTTTATAGTTTTAATTTTTTAAAGGTTTGTTTAAATGGTCTCAAGAATTTTGACTTGCTTTTTGAGTAGCATCATTATCCTTACCTCCACAGGGCTAAGCCTAGACTCCCACAGCAACCGTCTCCCTTCAACAATGGTTAACATCCATCAACTCGGCTCCAAGATCACTATTGCCAGCAACACGAGCGATCAGAATGGTGTGTTCATACTGACACTGCCGCCTCAATATAAAGGAAAGACACTAGTCGCCACTGCCTCCGCATCCGGTTACTTAGATACGCCAAAACATGTCGTGGTAAGAATTTACTAAACGTATACCCTCTTCACTCCCCTCATTCTCCTTCTTATCCTTTTTCCCTTCTCCCCTCTCTCGCCTCTCTTTCCACTATTGTTCTCTCAATATTGTTCTTTGCAGTCTTCTATCCAGCTCATAATTAATACCTTTTCAGATAAATCCTGACAATAATTTGACCGAGAATGTACTGCTAAAATTGGGAAGCGACGATCATGTGCTCGGCATGCCAAGACTTGTCTTTATTATGGTAGCAGGTACGTACACTATGCTATAAATACAGAATTATCTATTTTTAACCGACTTCAGGAGAAGGTTCTCAATTGGATTGGTATATTGGTTACGCTGAGTTTTATGATCCAATTTACGGGATTCTTCTTTAGTTTGATGTGAAATAGTTGCCATTTGGTCACATAAAAATTTAATTTAGTTAGACCCACTAGTTTTGATTTTATATACCTAAATTTTTAGAGAAAAACAATATTATGAAAACAAACATTTTAGCGACATTTATGTCACTTTCTACCACAGATTATATAGAATTCTCGGAATTAAAGGTTTCGTTTTACCTACGGTTAAGTTGTTAAATATAGCAAATTAATAATAATAATTAATATAATATTAATTAATTAATTATTATTAATTTGTTGTTATATATGTACCCCAAAGACTCGCTAACAAATAGGTGCGTAGAACTCACAACCGCCGTGCTTGTATGATATATGAACATTAATGAGGTCAAAAAATATTTGATTTGTGATTTGATTAAGTGGCCCTCTCTAGTCTATGCCTGATTGTATGTATGTACGAGTAAAAGGCTCGCGCATAAAAAACTACGACAGATAGGTCAAATTGATATTAAATAATAAAAAAATAAAAAAAAACTTTAAAATAAAAATAAATAAATAATACATCCTCCAAAGTTCTTAATCGTTTCAGATTCCAGTATTAGGGTCGGGTATTTAAATAATATATTTGTTTGCAGGTGTATTAGGCGTATGCGTTGTAACGATATCAGCGTGGTGCTTCAGCGCTCGACAACGTGCGCGTGATTCTCGCCGGAACTACCTGTTCACTCAGTTACCGGCTGACGACAAGCAGCCTTTGTGTGAGGACAACGCTACCTACGGTATAGTATATTTATTAACGCTGGTAATACTCGTAGGTGTACTAAGAAGTAGGTGGTACAGAATTGACCACAGATCAAAATAGGGCTAGTCGAATGTGTCACTGGCCTCATTTCCCTTTTTTCCATTTTCTTTGGTGTCGGTTCTCAGGCTAACCTAATGCGGCTATTTACTGAATTAAACGAGCGAAAGCCATCCTACCTTGAAATTCTTAAAGAACCAGTAGGTAGCCGAGATGATTAGATCAAGTGTCAGATAATATCAGGCTTCTGACAACCGGTAACCATTGTCACAGATGTTTTAAATGACAACCGGGAACGACAGCTTACCGTGCTCTCCGAGGGTAGTCCCTTAACCAACCAGACACCGAAACAAATCTTTGTTGTTACAAAAGATTGACCGGGACGGGAATCGAACCCGCTCCTTCCAGGCACAGTAGAGCCTAATCAGTCTTACACTGCTACAGAGGTCGTTCAATGTCTTACTGGCCTAGCATGTGCAACAAGCATGAGTAGTCAGCCAATAGAATATAAACTCAGACTACGGCCAATAGTTATGTATCCAACAACAACAGGGTTAATGAAGGAACACTTGAGGCTCGACGCCTTCTACTAAATATTTTGCACTTGATGTTTTGAGGTCTTATACTAAAATTTAATAAGGTCATGCCTAAATCTAGCTATGCCAGTAAGCACTACTACTAAGATGATGAAAATTTTAATATTCGCCCATCCAGATTTGGTACGTAAGCCGTACTTTGATGAAGAGGAGATTCCTCCCTCGGAAACGGACTCAGAAGAAGACATCGTTCTGCTCAGATCAGACCGCGATTGGAAATCCGCAGAGACAGCATAATTCCTACAAGGTTCCGCATTTTTATTTCATAAACTTTTAGTATGATGGATGATAGACATTTTCTTTAGCGGTAGTACACACTAGCTGAGTAGAGAAGCGAGATGTCAATTTATTTTTTAAGTAAGTAAAAAAAATTTTCTAGATAGCGAAGAGAAGGTGACTGACAATTGTTTATGGTTATATAACCCGCGGCAATAAAGAAACCAATTTATAATGGTGGCACTAATCAGTCCCTCTTACTCGCACTTTATTGCTGTATTTAGTCACACACATTGGTACAGAACACTAAAAAAAACTTTTTAACTTTGTATTCAGTACTAACATTATATTATTATTCAGTATTAGGCATTATATTTATACTTACTAGAATAATATGGATACTGTTTTAGAGTCCATTCAGCACTTGGTTGGCTTTTTAAATAGGTACACATTCTGCTTATTTGTTTTAAAACAACCAATGTCTATATTTAAAAATATCATTTATTGACTACCTTATTTTGCTGACGGTCCACACTGTCATTTGTTACAAGTACAAGCCGCCATTTTGGATTAGTTTCTTAATTCGCACGGGATGCGTACGGTTATCAGATGTCTAACTGTCATTTTGAAACTCCTCTCTTGTCTATTTACAAAACAATTGTAGTAGAATATTTTGTTGTTCTTTTTTTTAATTATGTTTATATTACCAATTTTATACCTAATGTAATCGTAGGAAAAAATAAAATCATCGAAAATGAATACTGGTATGTTGATATTCTGTTTGTAATTTTTATAATTGTGTAACATAGGGATGTTATGGATATGAAAATTCATATATCTGGATATGAATACGCGTAATGATTAATATTATTAAAATATTTCGGCTTGCTCAGCTTTGGAGAGTTACGGATATAGATATAAAAGTTTTAAGTAACTATGCAAAAGACGAGAGCGGCTAGTCAGTAGACTCGGTTGGGTATATTTAACAAAAACTTGACATAAGTCTCCTACCTACCTGTTGGACAAGTTATTCCAGTATTTTATTACGGTTAGATTATTACGATCATAAAACAGTTCTGAATAATATATTTCGGATATCCGTTATTTCGTTACAGTTACAGATCTTCATAACATCCCTGCACTGAAAAGATATTATTTTTTATACATTTTTGACTATGATAACTCAAAGCAATAAATAGTGTTGTGAAATTATAAGTAAGTACCTAACTGCAATATATTTTTTATAATATCTTTTTATCCTAATGATATTAAAGTAAATATTGATATTTGGAAATCTTTTAGTTTAGTTTTATAAAATAAATTATAATATAGTGTAATGTACCATGTTAATTTATTATTCATAAATGAAGTTGAAACGATCTCTAAACTACTTCCATCTTGTAATTCATCAGTATTAAAATTTTACTTTTTAGTATCTATGAATTTGGCTTATTAAAACATTCCTTTTATACTGAAAACTATTTTCTTTTATATATGTATATTTAAGTTCTATATTACTTATACATTATTTCTTATGGGCATTCCTTGTCTCTTTCATTTTTTGTTATAGAGCTATTTCTTCGTTTGTAATTATGTAATGTATACTTTCCATAACACAGGTAATTAGGTAAATTTTTCATGCATTTTTAAATGAATTACCAAAATACTATTTTTGATATTACAAAGTTTATGTAGGTGGATGATATTGTGCACCTTTTGAAGGTATTTATGTACATTAAACTTTGAATTACATAGTAGAAAAAAATTAATAGGCTTGTGAAGTTTTTGATGTCTTGAGGTTGGTTACATTATTCGCCCATTCAATTTATAAAAATAGAATAAATAGTATAAGTTAATGTTCAAATATTGTTAATTGTTGAACGAATCTCTTGTAAAAATCACGAATTTAAAACATTATCGCGTCAATGTTAGTAATGGTGCTTTTTTCAAACGTTAATTGTTTTATTTATGTAGTATATAATAAGTTTAAGTAACTAATGTATTTAGAATGTGATCGTTGTAGTTTAATATACAATTTAACTAACTAGTAGTTGTTTCTTTTCACTTCAACCCTTTCTAGTGTCTCACTGCTGGGCTCGGGTCTTGTACGGTGCAACCGCACATTTCTCAAGTCAGCATTTATACACGACATACTATTTCAATAATTTCATTAGTTAGTATACATCGATCCGCCAGGGACTCGTTCGTGCTCACAACACTCACCATTCATTCAAAAGAGACCGTATGGTCATCAACAGACCACACATCTCTTTTTGGTCCTTCGAGCCGGATATGAACCTATGTGTTCTTTTACGTGGGTCCTTATACTTCTCTTTGTGTTTTTTTCTTTCTTTCGGAACGTAACTTAAATATTAATGTTTGGAGGTAGTCAGTAATAATTGTGATTAATATTTTTGGACGTCAAATACCTCAGTCCACCCGTGAACATGAAGTCTGAAAAGACTTTGAAACGTTGGGATCTAAAATCTAAAATAAACCGCGATAATATCCGTTAAAAAGTAGTTTTACTTCAATATTGCTGAAAGGTCTTATTTTCGACTTTTGTCGTAGAGTCAGTCGTTGTTTGGTAAACAAGGCCACTTTTTTTGTTATATTATATGTTTATAATGTTAATTTACCAAGTAGGTAGTTTTATGTAGCTACACACTGATTAAAATTTTCTACTTAAACCACTTTTCCGTATATTTTAAAATAATAAGAATTGACTGTGGTTTGATATTTTGTGCTGACGCTACTTTTGCATGGTTTTTGGTATGAAGTTAGCTGCGAGTTCAATGCTATTCTTGAAACCTTTGATGAAGGAACTTGAAACTCATAACGCATTTGACTTTACTATCCGTTGCGCATAGTAGTGATATATAATCAATCAAAAGGTGTGAGCCAGAAATATGTGTTAAATCCATAGATTTAGGAAAACATCTGTCATCTCTGTCACTATTGTTCAATCAATCTTCTTCTTCTTCTTTTAATTATGGCCTCTGCAGAAATTATTCCGCAATTTTGCCAGTGTCAAGTTTAAATAAGTATATAAGTTTTTAAAGATTAGTAGTAAAAAACTAAAAAACTGCGACGTTCTAAGACGCCATTTTTTTTTCGAACTGCAATCAATGTTCATTGTCGAACGGTCACAAGTCACATGATTTGACATTGATTTTTATCAAAAGTCAAAGTCAAAACGACGAAGTGAAGAAGTCGATTGTCGATGTTGAGGATTTATTTTGAAATAAATAATTCGTACGTAAACTATTGTACAATGTTACTATTGCGGCCAACATATTTGAAATAGTAGACAAGAATAATTGTTCATATTCAGTGCATTTGGAATGGAAAGAGTTCGATCCAACGTTTCAGACATGAGCCGTCGCGCCGGGGATGTTTTGAGGCGAATCAACAGATTTATAGACGGGCCAATGACAAGAAAAAAGCTTGTGATAATATGTCTAGTTATTATCTTCCTAGTTCTTTACGTAGGGCCCACGCTGTTCAATATGTTATTCGGTCCAGCTTCTTCGACAAAACATCAAAACGTGTGTCAGAAAAACATTATGAGTCCATTCGAATCTGCGCTCCAAGAATACGACGTGTACCTCAGACATGAGTCAACATCTACTCTGGACTCCCTCAGTCATAACTACGTGCCATATGTTGGTAATGGCCTGCTGGGCATCGCTTTAGAACATGATAGCCACTTGAACATAAAACATGGAAGAATGTTGTCCTTACCGTTGTATTACCATCCCTTGTATATAATTGATGATTACGAAATGAAAGAGTTTACAGTAGCAGAGTATAAAAATGGCATTGTTCACAGATTTCAATGCTCCAATTCTGGATTACATGTCTCTTACAAGTATTATGCTCATAGAACTATACCTTCCTTGTTTGTGCAAGAAGTTTGGATTAACAACCCTACTAAGACTGGTAAAAGTTTGAGAATGACTGTACCAAGAGTATCAGATTGGTCTACATCTGTGCAGCAGACAATAAAGTTACATCAAGGTGTTGATTTCAAAGAGTTTGATGTAGTCACTGGTATGATTACTATTCATGGCAGTGACAATGTAATTGCTGCTTCAGTTGTGGGTCGGAAATTAAGGAACAGCATTCAAGTGGAAGCAGAAGATAGTGTAGACCTTCTCATACTGACTACTGTACAGTACAGTAAACCAATTAAGAAGTCTGAGTATGCTATTGAGAAGGATCTCGTTGAGAAGAAGGCTATAGCAGAGATGGAGAAAGCTATAGCTCTTACTGGTGATAGGACAGCTGTGCAGAAACTACGAAACATCCATTCTGAAGTATGGCAAAGTCTTTGGTACAGTGGGTTTTACATATCTGATTCTAAAGCTGAAGGCATTATAAATGGAGATAGAATAAACGCTACTATTTACTCTATACTTTCACAAGTCAGAAGTTATGAACATGAAGATAACATCAAACAAAGCACAAAATCAGAAATACTAAAGACACTCACATACTCTGAGGGCTGTTACAAAGGACATTCAACATTAGAAGCACAGAATTTATGGAAACCATTGAATAATTTGAACAACTTAAATTCTGTTGTCAGTATCTGGTTATTAACATTAGAAAAACAAGGCTGCCACAATCTCTTAAAAGCAGGTGCTAGTGGTGTAAACCAAGCACTGATTCTAAGCTTTGGTAGTTTAAGATTTACTAATCAACACTTGGAATATAACATACATCCCTCGAAATTGCACAGAGATTTTCTATTCAGAAGAGTGAACTATGGAAACATGACTCATGTAAATATTAGTGTGATTGTCCAAGAAGATAATAAAGCAGCTATATTTGTCGCAATGGACAGATCCGATAAGACATATTACGCTTGTGATGGGGGATGTTTAGACTCTCCAGTGCAGCTTGGACCTTATAGAAAATATTTCCCAGTCAAACTAACAGAACCCTTAACAGCTATTTTGTATATTACTGCTGATAAACAACACATGGAGGACTTGAGACATACAATTCATGTCAAAGAAGTTGTTGAAGCTCCGGCTCATGAGAACCATGTTATAGCGTTACATAAACATGGCCACAGTTTAGGTGGTCTCAACCCCTTGTTCTGGATATCAATCATAGCTCTAATTGTCGTCTTCCATTTGTTCCTATGCAGGATAATCATGAATGAGTTTTGTGACAGTGGAGTTAGTTACAAAAGGCTTTATAATAAACCTTGAATTGTTGCCTTAGCATGGTTGATGCCATGTTCTTTTCTTGACTGATCGCTTTATGCACAATTGTTAGCAACAAAGTATGATAATATACTTGTTACTCTCTAAAAGTGCTCCTAGCACATGTGTGTCCACAATAATGTTTCCATATTAACAAAATTGAGGGTTTTGTTGCATTTTTGTTGAGAACTGAGGCTACTTATTAATATTTAAGTCATTTTTCAGTTATGATGATAATTGGAAAATTACTTGAGCTATTTAGGTAGGTAAATAAGTATTATTTCATTAATGTATTGTAATAAGAATGAATGAAGTAATTTATTTCTCAAAAATCTATTCTTTAACTCTATGTTCATCCACTGATGTGAAAACGGAAATCATTTGAGTACATAGATTAAATATATTACTGTACACACTTCATAGAGCTTGAGCTGAGAGTAGGAACCCACCTCTACCTACTTCTTCAAGGAAATACAAATTTACAAAATTAGTATTATAATTAATTTAATACTTTTCCATTATGCAGCAATATCTATAGGTACCTTCTTGACTTATATGGCACTCTTTTTGTTACGTTTTAAAAATAATATTTTAGTCAATATTATTTTACTTGCAGAGGCATATGCAAGGTATTTATTTGAAGTTTATAATAATGTTAGACTGTACATAATAATACACATAATGTTTATTATTGTTGTAAGATTGTCGTGTATATTTTTGAAATTAAATTCAAAGTTGTAATTAAATGGTTTTATTAGCCTAAATACCATAATTCGAGTGTGAGTGCAAGGATGTGTCAATTTACTAAAAAATGCCGACTGCGGATGACGACAGACACGTGTTCTCTTAAAAAAGTCGCGTTAATTTTGACACGTGTATCTACGTAATTATTATGAGTAATGAGGGGTAGGTAAACAATTTAAAAATAAGGCAAGCAAATAGAACTGATCATAAATATATTTACACAAATATAAAATTTTGATTACCAGGCACTTATTTTAGTCTACTTACATTAATTGATTACAATCACATTTAGAGAGGCACATTGTAAAATAAATAACGGTTATGACTGAAACATGATTTTTCACATTACGAGATTTAGGAGCCATCTCCACGAGTAACTCATTCTCTCAGCCGCGGTTATCCGTCGAAATCCGTTGCTCGTAAAAACTTAATGTATAAAAAAATACATGGCACCACTCTAACATCGCATCGCCGCGATTCTCTCACTAGTGGAGACGGCCCCTAACGCTTCCAAAACCGAGTCACCCGCCTGTCACTTCTGGAAGCTTGCAACAACCACTTTCTCGTGACTGTCATACATTTTATTTTGTACACTAAATCGCTACAAATTTCGTGTAGTGGTCACACGCTACTCAGTAGCGAACACTTAAAGTCACGGCATAGACAATTCATTTCTACATAGGTTATACCACACTGTTAGATCCCGATTCTCGCGCTTTAAATATTTATCTCGAACTCGACATGCCGAAAAAAATGGCGAATGCCTATTAAAAAGTAATTGCTATAGACTACTCATTTTAACATGGGACAAGTAACACAGTAGACTTAAATCTAGCGTATATTTTAATCAACATTCGCCATATAATATGTCGAGTTCGAGATAAATGTCTAATGATTCTCGCACTTTAAGACGACTAAACAGTCCGAGATATTTTTCTATGGAAATTTCATAAAACATAGGTATAGCGAATTTTCTTCAAGATGTGCCGAACTCTCTTTGAAAAAGTTTGCATTTCGTTAAATCTGCTATCTCTTTCTGTCGAGTCGAATTTCCATACTTACTGAAACTTCCTTCTCGTTTACAATTCTTGGTCGTCTTTAATATATTAAATCTATCCAGTGGTGTCATCGACAATATAACAATTTTACCTTCCAATAAAATTGGTATTATGTTTCCTCCGACGTCCGAAGACCATTATGAGAGTGCTGGGTGTTCCCACACCTTCCGCTAGATGCCACTACCGCCCGCTTGACCGCGTCAACGTCACATCCGCCCTGCGAAACGTCAAACATCCGACCACAGCAAGCCACCGTTATACTTCTTCATTGTTCGTCTCATAATGATGTGAACACCAGAAAGAAATCACCTGGTCTTCGGACGTCGGAGGAAACATAATACCAATTTTATTGGAAGGTAAAATTGTTATATTATGTGTTCCGTGAGACGTCCGAAGACCATTATGAGAGACGTGTTTGTTATCTTCTGGTGGCTTGCGAAAAAATGCAACATGTAATCACCATGCTAAAAGGCATAATATAGAGCGTATGTTTTTGAAAGATTAGGCTTTCTTTTCTTAAAAGTAACACTTTAGTGTTAAAAAAGAATTCAGATAACGATCATTGAAGTAACCTACGCCACTAATACAGAGGGCGTTGCACAGAGTACCCCAGCTGCAATAAAATTTACTCTTTGTGGTCTAAGCTAATAAACTCGCTGACATAATAAAGCTGGCGCAGTTGTAATCGAACTGTTAGTGGCCTCTGAATATGGCAAGGATCTGTAAGTTAAAGTAAACTAAACTGCGCAAGTCTTTGAACTAAACCTCAAAATTTCAAATATTTAGTTTTCGTTTGAGTCTGATCAAAACTGTTCGACACGCCATCTAGGCTGAACTGTACGATAATGATATCTATAAATTGACTTTAACGAGGCAGAGATAACCTGCAGCGTTGTGGTGGAAGTAGTACCCACTAGCTCCCAAAACGAACATTGCTGTAATCTATACCTCCATTTCTGTTAACTGGCTAAAAATACTTCCTAGAACATCTTGGTACTGAATAGGCCATTCTATGCCAGATTCTGTAGACTTCATAGACAAGCAGGGCGAAGTAGAATATTTCTTTGCTAGCGGCGACTTTATTGCTGAGCAGTAGACGTGGCAATGCAATCTTCCCCGGAGGGTGATGAAAATCGCAGCCAAACACAGGGCGTTTACCCGCTTCTGGGTTAAACTTCCAAATAGATCTTGAAAGTGAACAGCCAATGGTTGGAGTACACCGCTAGATTGCTAGCGATGATCGTCTTGATGAGCCGTATATAGTCATAGCAATGTAATCTTCCCCGGGTGGTGACGAAGATCACAAGCCAAACCCGGTGCTAAGCCTCATAAAGCACCAATCTCACAGAGACTAAAGTCGGTTAAGTTCTATGGGCTAAGATCGGTGTAAGGACATCTGTTGCCCTTAGTACTTTAACTGCAACGGAGACTTCCCCAAGGGGTGATGAAGTTACCGAAGTTGATACGCCTCAAAGGGCTTAGGGGAGAGTAGGGTAATGGGAGTCAGCGGGCAATGGGAGTCACCCACACCACCACGAAACACAACATGAGACCGACGCGTAAACAGCGTCCTCAGCCCCCGCTTCGGGCCCCCGCGCAGCCACGAACGGCTCGTGCCAGTCCGCTCACGCGCCACTGAGAAATGACCGTGTTTTGTTTTTGCGCTCCGCTGATGTAATTTTTCGTAAATACAAATTAGAAGGTAAGTACCAAATATCTTGCAGTATGCGGTTATGACATTTACACTTACTTAGTTAGACGTTTCAAATTGTGATGTGCAGTTCAGATTATATCAGTGTATTAAAGTTTTTTTTTATTTTTATTTTTTACTCATTAGTGTAGTTGTGGGTAATGAGAGTCAGGTGACTCCCATTACCCACAAGTGATTACTATTGCCCGCAACTGTGCGTTGCTGTTGAATCATGTTTTTATTATTTATTTCTAGATGCCGAAAGTACGCGTCAGGACAACTGAAAAGGCTTCCTGGTCTTCTGATAGCCTAAATAAAGCTATACGGCTCATTGATGGCGGTTCTTCTATAAGAAATGCTGCTAAAGTAATGGGAATCCCTTTTTCAAGCCTTCAGAACAGGATAAAAAAAGGTTCTACCTTAGCACCAGGGATGTAACGGAAGCAGTTTTATCGGAACCGAAGCCGGAATCGGAGTTTTTAAATTTGCTTTATCGGAATCGGAACCGGAGTCGGAATCGGAATCGGAAGCAGGGTGACATGAGAGAGAATTATTATTTAAGGACAAATAAAACATTATGTAGTATTTTTTTTTTATTTTAAGTTTCAGTTGTAACATAAAAGTTTTATGTTTTATGATAAAACATAAAAAATGAACAAAATTGGCATATAAACAACAAGTTTAAATAGAATGAATTTAAACCCGAAGTAGCATATACTAATCAATTAGTAATTAAATTATACTAACGAACAAAAGCTTTAAAAAAATTAAATCGTATTAATTGACTCTAAAAGTAGCGTATTATATTTGACGATTAACAGATCACTTTTATCCTACTAATATTATAAATGCGAAAGTAAGTGTGTGTGTGTGTGAAGGTTTGTTACCGCGTATCTCCACAACCGCTCTACCGATTTTATTGAAAATTTAAATGTAGGTAGTGTATACCCTAGAATCGGACATAGGCTAACAATATTTTCAAAAATCATCCCTTATGAGGGTTAAATAGAGGGGTGAAGTTTGTATGCAACTTTTTATTCCTTGGTCCTATTCATTTAAAATTCGGTACACATAAACCTTAAGACAAATAATGAGATACGGGTTTTTTATTTTTCCATAATTACCCCTAAGAGGTGTGGATA
This sequence comes from Meganola albula, assembly GCA_936450015.1. Lineage (NCBI taxonomy): Eukaryota > Metazoa > Arthropoda > Insecta > Lepidoptera > Nolidae > Meganola > Meganola albula. The sequence continues at coordinate 5,158,078 of OW388161.1, read as the reverse complement.
ATGAGTTTTATTGGTAAAAATTAAAGTTTCTCTGGATCTGTATAGTCTCAAGTCCGATTCACTCCAAATTAGGCACACATATACCTTAAAAGAAATCATGAAATACGTGTTTTTTATTTTTCCAAAACTACCCCCGGTGGGGGTGTTAAATGAGTTTATTTGGAAAAGTTAAATATTCCATAACTGTTTAGTCCTTGGTCCGATTTCTTTCAAATTTGGTATAAATAAAGCTCAAAACAAATAATGAAACACGTGTTTTTTATTTTTTCAATTTTTTTTATTTTCATCCTAATACTAAGCGGGCAAAGCCTGTAAAATTATTCTGAGGGTGATTTTTTTCAAAGTTGATATCATGACTCCTTCGTAATTTTGATCTAAATTACTTTTTATTTTGACACAATGACATGTTTGGTAACTCAATGCTACGAATAGAATTCGAAATTTAAATTTAATTTCTTATAAGTATGGTCTAGGAGCCGTAGTATTTTTAAGAAACGCCTATTGTTTTATGGATATACCTATAGGCGCTTGACGATTTTAAAATGTTGCTTACACTCCTACACTACTGAACTAATTTTGTATGGAGATTGTTCGAGACCCGGGAAAGGATAGTTTTATCCGACTGCGAAAAAAGGGATTAATGGTCTAGCGCGATAACCAACTTCCGCGGGCGAAGCCGCGGGCGGAAAACTAGTTGATAATAAGCCGCAAAAATCAAAACAAATATCTATTTAACCAATGAACGTGTCGTGCTGTCGTGTGCGTTAACAAGTGAAAAAATAATTGACAATAGAGTGTGCGGGTCGGGGGAGGGGCGATTCCCCGCGCGACGCGTATGAACCTGTCGAATCATAACAGTCGGTCGGCACACGCCGCCGCACTCGCCCGCTATCTATGCTTCGACCTCCGATTCACACCTCCGATTAAAAAATGTCGGAGCCGGAGTCGGAACCGAAAGTATAATAGTAATCGGAAGTTCCGACTTAACGGAACCGGAACCGAAGCTCCGTACCATCCCTACTTAGCACCACATCTAGGACGATTCACTGTCTTTAGTCGTGAGCAAGAAGCCGAGCTAGCGAACTTGGTGAAGAAAATGGCAAATATTTTCTTTGGTTGTACTGCTAATCAAATCAGAAGAGTCGCTTTCGAATATGCTGAAAAATTAAATGTGAAGCATAATTTTAGTCAAGCTTCAAAAATGGCTGGACGTGATTGGTTGCATGCTTTTATGGCTCGAAATAACATTTCTATTAGAAAACCGGAAGCGACCAGCATAAATAGAATCACGGCCTTTAATAAAACAGAGGTAAGTCTGTTCTTTGAGCTACTTGGGCAGCTGATGGAAAAACACAAATTCGTCCAAAAAAATATTTATAATTGCGATGAAACCGGTATTTCAACGGTTCAAACACCGGGAAAAATTTTAGCTGCAAAAGGTCAGAAGAGAGTAGGATCTATTACCAGTTGGGAGAGAGGAAAAAACATCACCTTGTTGTGTGCTATGAGCAGTGCTGGGGGGTACATTCCACCTATGTTTATCTTCCCTAGAAAAAGGATGACTCCACTACTTGAGAAGGATGGTCCAGCAGGCGCGCTTTACAAATGTTCAGACAACGGATGGATCAACGAGCATCTCTTTCTTGAATGGTTGGCGCATTTTAAACAGCACGCTAAACCGTCTGCAGATGAACCCATCCTTTTAATACTAGACAACCATGCTAGTCACATTTCTCTTTCCGTCTACGAATATTGCAAGTCCAATCACATTCATATGTTGTCTCTGCCACCACACACGTCTCATAGAATGCAGCCTCTTGACGTTTCTTTTTTTGGCCCACTCAAAATGGCATACAAAAAAGAATGTGACTTGTTTTTGAAAAGCCATCTAGCAGAAAAGATAACCCCTTACGACGTAGCGTCCTTGGTGAGGAAAGCATTTAATAATGTTGCTTCTATTAGTAAAGGAGAATCGGGGTTTAGATCAACTGGAATATTTCCACTAAATCCGGATGTATTCACAGAAGAAGATTTTCTCGCTGCAGAAACTCTCAAATCTGAGACCGTTGTAATCGAAGACTGCAATGAATCTCTCGCAGCTGCCTGTGTGATTCCCAGTACATCAAAAGAAGACTCACCAGTTCCGAGCACGTCAACACAAATTGTTTCACTAGATCTTATGATGTCTAACCAAGAAGTCCTTGATTCTGAATCAGATGTTGTACCACAAGTTCCTGGCACGCCTAATCAATCTAGTGTATTGCATGATTTAATAAAAATGCCCGAGAAAGCATCTGTTATTAAAACAAGACAGGGCCGAAAGAAGCAACACGCTACAATTTTAACTTCAACGCCACAAAAAGAAAATCTGTTAAAAAAGGAAATTAAAAAAATGAAGAAAAAAGGAGGTAAAGAAAAAGAGAAAACATGGAAAGGTAAAGGACAAGGAAAAAAGACTAAAGTACAGAAGAAGGGTCCTGAAAAGGCAAAGCGCCAAGTATTACAAGAACAGAACGAAACTTCTGTATCAGATGTTGGCACTGACGACTTATGCCAGGACGATGAGGATGATGACGCAGAAGATGCTGGGAACAGATGCCTAGTATGCAACGAATTCGGAAGAAACAACGAGCTGTGGTACAGGTGTACCTCGTGTGGACTATGGGCTCACGCGGAGTGCACTGGATGGGAGTCAGCTGAAGGTTATGTTTGCGACGTATGCTAGATTTTATTTGACTCCAATTGCCCCCAGGGTGATCACCATTACCCCTACGTTGGTGTAATGGGAGTCAAATCTGTTTTTTTTTTAAACTCTTATAATTTCCAAAGTTGACTGCCAAAGTGACTGAAATTGATCTCTTATGTTAGTTTAATAAGCAAATTATGTTTATACGCAGTTATAATAAATACTTTCTTTTTAATTAAAATTTTATTTGAGTTCTCGCTTAAGTGACCCCCATTACCCTCTTTTACAACCCGCTTTAAAGTTAACTGCCGTATAGTGCCGGTTAAGATCCGGGAAACTGCAACGCAAACTTTGAAAAATGCTGTATGACATAGCTAGGCTACGGGCGACTGAAATATGAACTTCCTTGGGCAGTGGTGGTGAAGATGTTCGCAATCTCAAGGGCTAAGACCCGCTTTGAGATTGAACTGCCGTAACTACAGCAAAGCTACGGGCAACTGCGACATAAACTTCCTCAGGTAGTGACGTTTAAGATGTCTGCAAAGTTAATATATCTCAGGGCTAAGACCCGCTTTGAGATTGAACTGCCGTAATTACAGCTAAGCTACGGGCAACTGCGACATAAACTTCCTCAGGTAGTGACGTTTAAGATGTCTGCAAAGTTAATATATCTCAGGGCTAAGACCCGCTTTGAGATTTAACTGCCGTAATTACAGCTAAGCTACGGACAACTGCGACATAAACTTCCTCAGGTAGTGACGTTTAAGATGTTCGCAAAGTTAATATATCTCAGGGCTAAGACCCGCTTTGAGAATAAACTGCCGTAGATACAGCTAGGCTACGGGCAACTGCGACATAAACTTCCTTGGGCAGGGGTGGTGAAGATGTTCGCAATCTTGACGGCTACGACCCGGTTTGAGAATAAACTGCCGTAGATACGGCTAGGCAACTGCGATATAAACTTCCTCGGGCAGTGGTGGTGAAGATGTTCGCAATCTTAAGGGCTACGACCCGGTTTGAGAAAAAACAGCTGTATATACAACTGTGACAAACTTTCTTAATATACTTTAAGGGCTAGACCCGCATTTATATCTTGCGTATGATACTATATAGTCAATTATAGAAGGACACTGTGACTAACGATAGATAAGCAACAGGCAACTGCAGCGTTAACTTCCTTGGGTAGTAAAGGTGAAGAAGTCTGCAAAGACTCACGTCGCACTTCAAAGGCTGAGAGCCACTTTAAAAATAAACTGCCATTGATGCCGTTAAGCCACGAGCAAATGGCCAAGCAAACTCTACCGGGTAGTGACTGTGTTAAGTTTCGCAGAGCTAATTTACCTCAAGGTACAAACATAAGCACATGAATTTTTTGGAACCATCATTAGGTACACCAACGTATTTTAGATTTTGATCTAGGCATAGGCACGGAGATCCGAGCAGAAGCCTGCTTTGTGGATTAACCACAGTAATAATTAAGTACGCCATTATAAAAGAAGATAGAAGGCGTAGGGAAAAATCTTGAGTGCCGTCTATTAGGACTTCAGACCCAATTAATAAAATCTGAAGAAACAACCGTTCAGATGATTTTGAACTTGGTACGATTGAGAAACTGCCACAGCCTGATGACGGGTCTACTTAAAGGTATTTATGAAATAGCCACTTTAGGATTAGCGAGTTTTAAATTTTCGTACTACAATTATAAGACAGGCGTAGGTACATAGGCCAGTAACTTTTACGAAAATTATTTACTGACTAGCTCAGAATTTCGTGTTTACGAGTTACCTGATTCGTCACTAGAGACGATTGCTAAGTTTGTAAGGGTTTAGCAGTAGGTTATAACCTTTCAAGGCTTTTAAGTACCTTATAGTAAGTCGAAGCAATGTCAAAGGAATCGTCCTAGGCATAGACAACGCTTTCGCGGGTAAATAAATTTGACCAGACCGCGAAATGAAGGTAACGTGGTTATAATATGTATATCTTATGTCGCAGGAGAATGTAACGCGAACTTAAAGATTATATCGATAATAATACTGCGCAAACAAATTGCTTACGAAGAAAAATGTCGTGCTATAGATGGATTTTAGCGACTGTACCAGAATCTGAATGTCTGAGAAATAATAATAAAAAAGTGTAATAAAGTTGATGCGATATGCAAGACAACAGTTAGCAAATTAAAGATTTATTTAGGTAAGATGTGGGTACATTCAAGTATTACGTTACAAATAATGGGTTATGATTTGTTTGAGATACATTGAGATCTGTTAGATCTTGTCTTGACAGATAGATGGTCTTGATTTATCTATATTTATCCCCCCCCCCCCTTTTTAGTACCCCACTAATTAAATACAGTTGGCGAAATTGCAAATCATAAAAATTTTGGTCTACTGCTTTATCAAAGCAGGTTAAGGATAAAAGACGAGGCAAGGGGAGAGAGATCTGACTAAGATAGTAGTATTTCAAACCGGATATGTGTTTTAATATGGTTCACGAAACGAACACAATCTGGATACAAACCCGCAACCGGATGGAATAAAAGATACGAATACGAAACCGATTAGAAAATCCGGAATCGGTTTCGGTTCCAAACGTCAAACCGTATTCATATATGAATGATATGCATACCGCACCAGATCTTAAACAGAACACTGATCTAGAATCTAGATCATCAAAAGAGTAGTCGTGCTTCAACTTAAAAGTCAATAGTCATATAATACAGCCTGGACCGTAATTACTCTAATACATTCTAATGAAATGGATTTAAAAGTTGTCACTACGCTTGACTTCGTGGAAATAGATCGAAACAAAGAACTTTTAAAGTATGCAAAAGTAACCGATAGGTAAGGTCACACTTAATAAACGTGGCAGTGTCAGTGCACGGTGCATAAACGCTATATCGTTCGACAAGAAATGATTTGTAGACACGAGAGATAACAGCGCGGCAACATAGAAACACGCAATACTGTGTATATAGGGCACCGACAGGGCGGCGTAAGCCCGGTTATGTGTAGGTACACGAAATGTATGTGCGGAGCGACACGTGACCCCCGAGCTTGGCGGGGGCCCCACGTGCAGGGCCCGGCCCGTCAGTGCCCCGCACCGCAGTGGGTAGGTGGCGGGGCGCACTGCCGCACGCATGAGCTCGCACACACACATACACAATAACACTGTCCACGTGTTGCGACAGCGTGGCGCCGCCGCAGAGAACAAAGGAGCGCGCGCACACGGACACAAGTATAACACACACGGCTGTACCAGAGCGTGACGTCACCAGCCAACAGGCGGAGCGCCTATGTAATGGAACGGACTCACCGGGTGCGGGCTCGTCTCCTCCGACCTGCCGTGTTCGCTGCGCCCGGACTCCGACCACTTCTCGACTGGAACTTGCATAACCTATCCCTCGAACACGCGGTGGCGATATTCCGGCGACGATACTCGCAACTTACAGACGGTCGTAAGTTCGGAAAACGAGTAGGCCGAAACTAAAAACTACACTTTATTGTAACTTTCGACTCGAATCTTTGATAATAACGAAAAACAGATCGAACATTGAAACACATTCGAAAATTATCATAATTAAATGTGAAATCAATAAAATAATTAAATATGGCGGTATTCTTAGAAAATTAATTCTAAGTTAAAATCTAGGGAAGGTGTTCGCGGAACGAACACCGACGCAACAAAGAAGAAGTATAACGGTGGCTTGCTGTGGTCGGATGTTTGACGTTTCGCAGGGCGGATGTGACGTTGACGCGGTCAAGCGGGCGGTAGTGGCATCTAGCGGAAGGTGTGGGAACACCCAGCACTCTCATAATGGTCTTCGGACGTCTCACGGAACACATAATAGTACCTATTTAATAGTCACCACAATATAAGGGCTTTCAGACGTGTAAGTATGTTTCATCTCTTTCAATAACATTAGTAAAGAGAACAGATAACGTTTGATATATCTGGAAGCGCCTTAACAAAATGATACATTACAAATAATAATACTACCGTCATAAGTAAAAAGGGCGCATCTGAATATTTTTTCGTAACGGAGTTATTAACTTTATCGGAATCAATAACTATCTTATTACTAATTCCGACAATGTTAATAACTTAGTAACGAAAAAAATGTTAGATGCGCCCTTATTCTTTGCGACGGCAGAACAGATCTCTATAAATATGATTAAACTAAATAAAAGGTACATTACAGAATGGTCCGGTACAACATTTGAACTTCACATTAAATAAACATACATGATGTACTAATTATATTTAACATTATGGCAAAAGGAATTACTGACGTAAGTGTCTAAGCACACTATGCTGGAGAATACGCCACTGGACTTCACAATTACTACGTCTGCAATGCTATTTCAGTTACTTGCAACACATTTGCCTAAACTGTCTCACATTTTTTATATAGGAAGAATCTGACTGACTGACTGACATATCAACGGACAGCCTAAACCGCTGGGTCTAGACTCCAAATTTGGCACATAGGTTTCGCAAGAGGTCTATGGATACACTAAGAAAGGATTTTTCATAACTCCCCTTCTAAGGGGCTGAAACGGGGACCACGCGGACGGACTTAAGTCTTTAATATATACTACTAATATACTAACTGAACTTCGGTCAGGTGTAAGGTCAATAGCAACGTATTCTTTATATTAACATAATATTATGTACCCGTCAGGAATTCAGATCATTATGTTTACTTCGGTGTAAGGGGGAGAGGGCGGGGTAGCGGTAAAGGTCGAATTATCTCGAACAATGTTGCGCAACCGAATTTCTGTCGCGGAATTTCCACGCTGGTGTGTCGTAGTATGAATAGGTACGCCGGAACATAAAATCAGGCACGGAAGCTCAGCCGCGTACCTTTGTCATAGTGTGTTTAGACACTTATAGTCCTTGTTTTATAAATTCTTAATTCGATTTGTGCACTTCTTTTCGAAAATTAAATTATTTTACTTAAAACAAAAGTTGGTTATTCACCTAAATTTCACTTTCAAATTTTTGGTATAAAAATTTTGTTAGTAAGTATTAAAAAAAGCCGCTTTTTTAATTTTTGTATAGTTTAACTCTTAAAACAACGGACATCAGCTAATTCAGGTACCCACAATATTCAACAAAGTTATTACTATCACTCTGAATATATTACGTGGCCGCGGCGCCGCAACGCGAGTATGTATTTTGGCTCATAACGTCAAACAAGTTGTCGTCAAACGCAAGTCCATTTCGTAAAAAATTAACAATCGGTTGAAGATATCTGCTTCAAAATTGAGTTACAAGATTCCACCCAAACCAACTTAAGTACATTACAAGTTGATTAAATGCTGGTAAAAAAAAAGTTACCGAAGATTGCTGATACCCAGTGTTTTATTTTTAGATTTTAGTACCTACCTATTCAATTTAAATATTACATCCAAAAAATTATATTCACCTATCTATATTTAATTTAATTTAGGAGATTATTTCAAAGAAATTTGGCAAATATTTTACGTTATCGAGATCAACAATTTTAAGCGTCTAATTTAAATTACAAAAACACTATATGATTGTTGACTCGACATCAAATCAGGAACATTAAATATTACATAGAAATGTTTGTTGTTCTTAATTTATTTTTAACTAATTATCATTTTTATTTCTTATGAAAAAAGTAAATAAAACAATAGTTTAAAACAAACATGTATAGGGTGGCTGGTAAATAGTGTAAAATACTTTATCATGTAGTTGTGCTTACGATTAAAAGTAGTTTTATTTCAATGTGTGATATTCGCGTAAATCTAAGACAGTACTATGATTACAACAAACTTTTCCAAAGAAACTTTTTGTTTGAGAAACTCTTTTTATTAAAATCGCCATTTTATACTAAGCCGCGTAGGTGCAATTGTTACCAACTTACCAATATGCAGCATTAGATAACATTCCGTTATTGTCGTCAACAAGTCGTACTGCGTGGCTTAATATAAAATAACGAATTTAATTCAAAATAGTTGCTTCAAAAATTTCTTTGGGAAGGTTGGTTGTAATCACGAGTACCTGATTTATCACTAGGCAAAGTATTGTACACTAATTGCCCTTATTATTTAACACCCTTTATTGAAAATCATAATTAATTTGGCAGCTAACCGTCACTTTTTGTGTGGATTGATTTTTCTCCACACAATAAGCAAATACGGCTTTTATTGGTTCAGCGGACTTTTTCGGCGAGCCAGTAAGAACGGTCGAACTATCTAACCGAACAAGTATTTGACAACTTCCATGAAAGCTCCCTATTTGGAGACGAACCTTGGTTGAACTTAATATTTTGAGGATTGGGCTGTTGAATAGAGTCAACATTTAGATTGCTCAGTCCGGTACTGACCGGAACCGTTGTCATCGTTGGACCGGAAAGGTGCATTGCGAGCACCCTTCCGATCTTACTTCCGGCGTGAGTAGTATATCTAAGTATATTGGCTTGTCGCATGTCGTCTCAATCTATTTGCCGTGCAAATACATAGATTAAAACGTCAAGCCACCATCAGCTTATAACCACGTTCCGCCAACCCGTTCGAAATGCTACATTAATTAGGATTTTCAATAATTTAACATGAAAGTTTAAAAGTAACTTCAAACAAATATTGTCTGATAATGTTTGGGAATGTAATCAACACAAAAAAGAACATAATTTATGATGCTTGATTCACTTGTTTACAAAAATATAACATTTAACTTATAATTAGCAGATTTATTATTTTATTATGCAATTAATTATAAGCAATAAACATATACATATTGTATAATATAAAAACAATTGAACTAACTATATTCACGTACGTTCCTGCGACGTGGCAGTATTCAGGGTGACTGGTAATTAGTTTAAAATACTTGACACAGACTATCGAAAAATTTAAGATAGTTTCAACGTAATGTCCTTAAAATAATTGTGTATATTATTTGTTGTAATAATTATTTGTTATCATGAGTAAATATACTATCATGATGTTTTGTGTGTCGTTTTTCACAATTTACCAGTCACTCTATCATGCCGTACACAGTAAAACAACTTTTTACGCATATCGAAGAAAACTTTCAACCAAAACTGCGTTAACATCAAATCAATCACAAATGATTGTGTCAGAATAAAACAATTTCACACTTCATGTTCATATTGTGCTTCAAGATCTATGGAAGTATAGTAAACTTTTAGCTTACAATATTCTTTACTTTAAATAGATATTATTTTACTGAGTCAATTCCCTTCATTGTGCTTAGTTGACAGTCATCGCTGATCTACAGAAAAGAAACACATTTTTTTTAGCTAACCTATAACACCGTACATACAGGGTGAAAGGGACAGCCCTCCACAAACTGAGAGGGTCCATTAAAATTACTAGTGATTTTTAATCGAAAAAAAATTCGAATAATTTAAAATTACTACTCTATACGCAGAACATGATTTGAATGAAAGAAGTTGATAGATAGCGATTTTGCACACAGACGTACGCATCGATACGAATCTTGTCGTCGTGTTTCAGGTTGTATAACGAATGCATCCAAATCGACCCGCCATATTTTTCTTGGTAATGAGAACTATAGTCTTGCATTAAGGCCCAGCTGAAACTGGTAGACGGAATTTAATGAATTTCGGCAAAGCAGATAGGTTATAGTCTGGAATTGCACAAAGCCCACTTTTTACACTACTCCCACGCGAGCGACCCCGTTAGCGGATGTTAGTTTTTAATTACCTGGTAAAGGGAATAGAAAAAAGAAACTGAGTTACTAACCTTATAACTCCTCGTAGAAAGCGACCCTAGTTTTGGTAGACCCTTGCTTCAGTCTCCTAAGAGTGGAGTATTTGTTGTCTCCAGCTCTCGTCTGCTCCTCATGCAGCCGGTCCAGGGTCGCGGTGGACTGGTCCACTCGCAGTACAGAGAACTCGCAACGTAACTCGTCTAGCTGTTGTTGAAGGTGCTTCGACTTCGCTAAGTATTCCACCCTGGAATGTTAATTTATAAAAAAATTATGAGACTAACTTTTTCAATTTGGTCATTATTTGTTCATCTCTAGTTGAGACAAGTTGGTGCGAGTATATTCTGTACCTAAGTAACAAAATACATGGTAGACAAAACTTGTATCCTCAGGACCCTTATCATAAAATGACTATGTTACTAGCGACCCGGCCTGACTTTGTATAGGTGCAAATTATACACCCTAACCTTTTCAATGGATTACTGTGTTTATTTGTGAAAAACCGCATGAAAATCCGTTTATGAGTTTACTGCTAATAGACAGCGGAAGCTACTTCATTTTATACTATGTTAAGATAAAGATACAATCTCTTACCTCTCCTTCTCAATCTCCAACGAGAGTCTATGTATATGAGGATCGGAGTCATCAGGTACGAGTTGGTAAGAGTTGAGTTCGGGTTCCGTCGATGGAGTACTGCCGTTCTGTAGCCCTTCACCACCCAGTTCCGCTGGCAATGAACATGTTGAAGGGAACAGACTCGACGGGACCGTGGAAGACTACGAAAATAAAGTAACGATACAGTATGCGAGATATTGACCAAAAGGTGGTTAATAGTGAGAGGTATGCGCACGTACATTTGTATGAAAATCAGCTACTGCGCAGTCAAACCCGTTAGCCGAGTTATTTTCCGGCCACTGTAACTAACAATATATAATTATTCTCTGTGAAGGCCTCGTCAAACAAGGAGCGTTGTTAAGGCGCGACAAATTGTTAAAGCGACTAGCACTTTGTGTTGTACTGAATGTGTAGAGACTTATCAAACAGTTCGTGCAGTACGCGACGCTAGTCCTAAGCTAATTCACGTAATTTCTCAACGCACCGATCAAGTCGTGGTGCAGTTGCAATTAAGTTTACGTCTTAGTGTAAAATTGTATTCTTGTAATTGTCATTTAAATAACATTCACGCTAAAGCGTTGGCGTGACGCGAACTTGACGCGACCGTATTTGACAGTGGTTTTCAAAATTACGAGATTAATTTATTAGAGAAACTTATTTAATTACGTGAATTAGCCCTCTGGACGCTTTAACGACTTGAAGCGCGCTAAATACGCTTCATGATTTATGAACCCTTAAATAATAAGTAAATCTATTACAGCGGCTAGTCTGAACTGAATAACTACGCAGGAGATATAACAGTGCAAAAGTGTGTAAATAAACACAGATAAACTCTGTAAAACTCAGATCTAGAGCTGAGAAATTAAAGGCTATAAACATCTCTATATCAATATAGTATAAGTGTTTGCAAAATAACACATGCACGGTCTTGCGGGTTTCGCCATATTTGAGAATGACGTCACACAGCTAACCATGCATTGTCATCTAAACTAAAACATAAAAACCAAACGTGTATACCAAATTTTAGTTGAATCGGTTGAAAATATCTGCTTGAAAATTGAGTTACAAGATTCCACCCGAACTACCATGCTCGTACATTGCTAATTGATTAAATGCCTGTAAATTAGGTAAATCATGATGATGAAAAGTAAATTATCAACTCACAGTAACACTGACAGGGGGTAATGATCCATTAGAGGTTCTACTGAGGAAGTTCAACAGCTTCTCCTTAGCCTGTTTCTCCGCTACTCTCGCAGCCACCAGTTCTGCCTTTAATCGCTCCGCTTCCGCTGCCCGCTTCTCAGATTCTTCTACTAAACGGGCGGTTAGGTATTCAGCTTCACGGGTTTTCCTTTCTAAGTGTACCTGAGAATTTTATTTATAGATTTATTCATGTTAGATAACTGATCGTTTTTGCACACTCAAGCTCAACTCCATCTCTTACTTTCTCCTCTTCAGTCTTGATAGCGGAGAGGCGAAGCCTCGCGTTCTCTCTCTCCGCATCAGCCGCCTTCTGTGCTAGAAGAGACGCTTCTTCCTCTGCCACTCTCCCTTTTTCTGCTAGAAGTTCTGCTGTTTCTTCAGAACGACGCTAGGAGAAGGGAAGAAATAGTTTTTAAGGTATATTCCAAACTGTATTCTGAGTCTGTGGAATAAGCTCTCTGAGATAAGCAGGCGCGCAATAACTATTGGATGTCTATGACTATAGGACGGCTTTACTCAATAGTAGAGTAGAACAGACTAAAATATATATTAAATATATCCATAAATAAGGTGACAAAACGCCAATTTCTGTAAGGACCTAATATTAATACCATAAAAATTAAGTTAAGGTAATCAGTAAAAAGTCACGGGTGGAATAGGATTCTGTGTGGATTAAGATCTAAATTGTTTCAACTCGTAAGGTAGTTGAAAGAAGACGCGTGCCCAGCAGTAGCACACTAAAAAGGGTTGTAGTGAAGTGAAGGATAGCTAGCAGTAGTAATTTCTATTGTTAAAATTATAGTATATTTCACTTACGAGCGCTTCGTTAGCGAGTCGTATCTCTTCTTGGTACTGCCGCAGTCTCTGTTCCATCGCCTGTCTTTCTCTCTCCGCCGCCTCGCGCAGCTGTTTCTCTCGTGCCAACTTGTTGCGTTCTACTTGACGACGCTATAGCAATAGTATAGTAGTAACTCTTTTTTTGTTGTTTATCGGTTTTCTCAACTATCTTAACCCAGTTAATGCCAACACTATTTTTGAGTAGTTCCTAGTGATGTTTCTATGGAGACTGGAAATTAGTGTAAAATACTTTACTACGTTACTATAATATAGCATACCATATTAGGGTAAAGTATTTTACACTAATTACCAGTCATCCTGTATAAAACACGAACATACCAAGTTTAGCAAAGTTTAGTTTAATTAAAGTTTTATATATTTATTTTGTAACACATCTATGGAAAAAAAATCAAACCGCCTTCTAAAAAGTGTAAAATAAAATTTACATCTGTTAATTGAATTTGGCACTAATATTCAAAAACGCACCGCCATATATGCCGCTATGCCGCTTTATATGTCATACGCGTCATGTAAGTTTCCTACAATTTCCATATGTTTTTTTCATTTTGTTGCGATTCAATGTTTTAAGGTTCTAAATCTCAACAGTTAAAAACGGTACCCTTCAAGGATTACTCCGTTGTCTGTCCGTCTTTTACAGTTGATTTGCTACAAAACTATGAGGCCAATTGAGTTGAATTGGTACACTTAGATATGTAAATTGGTTGGTAAATTGGACTGTGGTATATAAATATGATTCTTTTTAATGTCGAAATGTTCTTTTTGTGGGTCGAAATTGTTGCTCCTTTATGGTTTCTAACCATATGGAGTCTCATTCCACTGCCACCTTCTCACCGAAAATCATTCGTATCGGTCTATTAGGCAGGCAGGCGTCCCATCGTAGAGTACATAATTTCTTTACATCAGGCAAGTCGAAGTAATGCGCAATAATATATCAGAAACTTGTAAAATGTACCTGTTTCTCCTCTTTAGCCTGTGCTTTCATTTGTTGCACCTCCATCGTGTCCGGTTTCCGTCGCCTCATGTACAAATCATGGTTACCTATACACAGGTCCAATATCTAAAACGCCAAAAATACTCTGTACACTAATATGATTACAACTGTAAACTAAATACACAGACTACTAAGAGAACCTACTAAATACGCATAAATTAGCTGTTTTTCTTTTAAAGAACCATCATGTCAAAATCGGTTAATTCGTTTAAAAGCTACACGCACGTCGACCTTATAACACCACTATTTCGTCTGGGATTAAAAAGTTTACAGGAAATTGAAATTTTAATACTCATGTTTCCTACTAATATTATAAACGCGATAGTTTGAAAGAATGTATGGATGTATGTTTGTTATACTATTACATGCTAAAACCATTGGACGGAATGTATTAAATTGGCACAGAGATAGATTATGGTCTGGATTAACAAATAGGCTACTTTTACGCCCCCACGCGGGCGAAGCCGTGGGCGGAAGCTAGTAGTAGTATAAATGCGAAATTTGATGAAGACTTTTCGGCAAATCGGTTGAACGGATCCGGATGAAGTTTTGCATACATATCTTATAACACTTTGAACAACATTATTTCATAAGAAACTATAGGCTACGTTCAGACGATACGCGCACGCGTGGCTAACTTGCTTTAAATTTTTTGTACATAATTTGATTGTTATGGTAGATCAATAGAACAAAAATTGCATTTCGTCATTGAAGTTTTAACACCGCGCGTGCGCATTCTATGTGCGTTTTTAACGCGTGTGCATTTTGAGCGCAGATCCACTGAACGTGTTAGATATAACGTTTCAAGGTTAGCAAAGTAACTTACCAATTTATTCATTCCTTTTGGTGAGAAGAAAATAAAATTACTTGTAGTTTTCTCAACGAATTTAATCACAAACTTCTTGTCGTCAAACGATATGTGCTTTATTTCTGACCAAGGGAACGTAGTTTTGGGTGTCAGCTTGTTATCTTTCTCATAGATATTGAGCCCTAACGCCGTAACACCAAGATATAAGTCAGTATCTTTTTTGTTCTGAAAGAATACAAGATAAAGAAACAATAACGACCTTGCTTCAAATTTCAATGGGATTATTTCGGAATAAAACTTTAATCTTATTTATTTTATTTATTACTATTAAGAGGGCTAACAGACACATAACATTTTATAGTAAGCAAATTTGGTTAACAATTTAGCTAATTACAAGCCCACACAGATTACTAATATAAAGCAATCAAAAGAAGAAAAAAAAAGTAAAAGCTTATTTTAAAAGAAAAGTAAACAAAAAATTAAGCCTAATAGTTTTCTTTCAATTTTATCTATTAGTTCACGTTCCATCAATTCCGAATGAAAAAATTTAGAAGTAATTTGATGTAGTTTTAACAACTTATGGTTCGCAGTTTGGAAACCGGCTTATAGCTTAGGGACTGATTTGATGCTTATCATCTAAAAACTCCCCAATCATGCGCTGTGTTATTGTTTTCGTGCTTGTGCAAAACAAATCAATGTCTAACTTAGTACTTTTCGAAAAATAAAAAATATTATTCCAAATCAGATTTTTTGGTAACAAATTCGATTTATTTCTGTTATCTAAAGCTTTATGTGGCCGATTTTCACTTCTACTTAGATAGGTATTGTGATAAACAAAGGCGTAAATATAACAGAACTTGGTCCCCAGCCAAACGCCATCAAACTTCGGCAAATAGCACGATACACACGGCTACACATCCAGCTATAAATTTCTAGTTTATGCTGATCCTGCATTGTATATGGTTTCCGTACAATGAGAAGTCAGTTTATACTGGAAATGTATAGCTTAATGTGTATCCGTGTGTACATTATACGGAATACGTAACACCGTATAATCTGACTGGACTTGAAAGCCAGCAGAGTTGATGAAGTTCGAACTAGCCGGTACCGCCCCCGTCCTTCATAGATTCCTGGATAATTAACTAGTAATAGATTAATTAGCAATCACATTAATTTTAGCACGCGAATGTTTCATTAGCATTTCATAAATTAAATGTAGTTGCGAAATTCTATGAAATATGAAATGAATTCACCACTCGCTTCATACCTACTTCTTTAGCATACACATTACACCGATCGCGACCGGCAGCTTGTGCTTTCTGTCGCACGCAACCACGTCTATATCTTTGTTTCACGTGACCTCGATTGACAATCATATACTACATCAAAGAATTCATAATAGCAATTAGCTTAGCAATAACAATTAGCATGCTAAGTCTCATGAATTCATATGCACAAGAAATTTATACACATCACTAATGACTGGAACTATGAACATAAATGAAGAATGCGGCTCTTACATATGTATAATCACTTCCTACCTTTATGAAAATAGATTACCTTAATAGCGAAATAGTTTACACCGTACATATCTAGGTCTTGTGCTATCTTCAAATATTCCATCTCTGCTTCGTCACGGGACATCCCTTTGTGGTCTGCATACCTGACGATAAGTACTTTTTTGAGTAAACTGTTACTAAAGGAGGGGAGTGGATGGTTGCTCCCAATTAATGGGGTATTAGGAGATGGTATTGGTGGCGAACTATCGCACGCTTTACCAAAAAAGTTAATAAAATCAAAGCCTTGCGGTTTGTTTCCTATTGTTTATTGTGTTTCTAAGTTTCATTGTATTATTTATTTTAGTTTTCTTTCATTCAAATAGAGTGCTGCGTACAGAGTAGTAATTGTAAATAGAAATAAAGCAAAACCAACATAAAATATATTTTTACAAAAAAAAACGTCAAGAATTTCCAGTGGAAAATAATTCTAATTGTGGAGCTGAATATACTCTCTGTGTGGAGGGCTGTCCCTTTCACCCTGTATAAATGCGAAAGTCCAGAAGATTGGCAGGATGTTAGTTATTCTTTCACAAATTTCTTTCTTTCAACTGAGTGAAATTTTGCACACATTCATTTATTACTTATTACAACATTATTAATATTTTTGATTTTTTGGGACATTCGGTATTTCGCGCAGATAAAACTGCAGGTAAAAGCTAGATCAATAAACATGTAAAAATAACTATACCATATTTTGATCCTATCCTCCCACATCTCAGGCGTCATCTGGTACTGGTCAATTACACGTTGTGGTAGCAGATCCTCGCTGGCCAACATACCCGGCTTGTATGCACTCTCGTCATAGTCACCGTACTAAGGAAACATTGTTTTACTCGTCATTTTAACATTACCCAACATATATAGCTCTCTGATACCCCAAAGAAGAAACGGAGATGGGTACCCACAAAAACTACTTTGTTACTTACTTTAGCCTGTACTGCATAGCTCGCTAACAGCACAGAGGCCTCCGGCGGACAATATATATCCATGCTGAGTATTGCCTGCTTCACTTGCAGAAACAGCAGGTGCTGCGTCACCTCTTGGATCAACTCTTCTGCCACATCCTCAGGGTACAACTTGCAGAGTAGCATGAACGGTGTGCCCGGCATTTGGGAGACACATTGATCTTGTACTGAGGAATATAAATTTTATATAGTTTTTCCTATATTTTAACTCTCCACCTAGATAGCTGAGTACATTTTTAGAGTAACAGTTCAACTTCTTTAGGGAACTAACCTCTTTTATCCAACTTCAGCCAGCTTATAAAATGTTTTGTGTCTTCGAACTGCAGCCCAAAGAACCATGTTTCTCTTAACCCAATAGTCCTGCATACTAAGTCAAATAAATCTCTTCCTGTTGCTCGCCACTGTCACCAAAACCCAACAAATTATTAAAATTAACTTGGAAGTCATACACAAAACGTATGTTAGTTTTGTAAAATTTTTAGGCCGTATGGCATCCATTAACAATGGACCATGTAACACTAAAACATATAACAATTCCTCAAATTTATTGGAGGTTAAAACCTCCAACAAAAATTAGGGGTGTTATATGTTTGACTCCTGTATCTGTTTATCATAACTGAAGCACAATACCAGCCAAGTCACACCGATTTTGATGAGGGTTCTTTTAATTGAAAGTTGAAGTGATCCAGATGATACATAACTGAATCAGATGTTTTATTGAATTTGTAATTTGAAGTTGAGAAGAGACCACTGGAAGTATGTGGATTAGATTCATTGTACAAGTTAAGATGAGACATGTCATTTAATGTGACTCTTTTACACACTCCGTTCTATCAATTTCATTATTCTATAGTTACGGGCCATTTACACAAGGACAATAGCCACGACATGACAGTAAGACAGGACAGCAAGTCACATAACAGCATTGTGTAAATGGAGACAACTGCCTTGAGGATAATCCAATGCAGTGTATTTTAGTGGCTTGCTGTCCTG
This sequence comes from Meganola albula, assembly GCA_936450015.1. Lineage (NCBI taxonomy): Eukaryota > Metazoa > Arthropoda > Insecta > Lepidoptera > Nolidae > Meganola > Meganola albula. Next base: position 5,139,678 of record OW388161.1, on the reverse strand, counting down.
TCCTAGCTATTGTCCTTGTGTAAATGGCTTATAAGAGAAATGTAAATTAATCACAAATGCACATACTCAATAAACTATACTACATAGAAAAAGGTCTAGAATATGATTGCAGTTAATATAACAATGTTATCTGAAGCTAAAGTTCAACCAGTTATCAGTTCTAATAAATAATGCCCGTCCTGCCATACTCTGTTGCTTATTACAACAACAATAAACACTGTACATTTTAAAATTTTGTTACAAACTATTCATAATTTTATTACTAAAATGTTGCTTAGGGACAGGGTTATCACATCAATACTGAAAATATTATTTTAACAAAATATGAGCTAGGACAATCAATTCCAGATTGCCTGCAACACTTACTATGTTGATAGTCTTAATAGGGATTAATTGTGACTAAACAAGGCCTCAATTATGACCCTAGACAGTTGTTGAGATAATTCACAACCGCTGCAGGGTCGTCGGTGACTCACAATCGGGTTATTGTGACGCGAAACGAAATGCCATCGAATTAAACCAGAACTTATGTAAACACTACGGAAGAACAATCATTCATTTGCATATAATTCAGTATTCGTTATAATTCTCACCTCAAGGTTAAATTCCAATTCAGCGTCTAATGTGCATACTTTGACCGGGAACGATTTGGACGCCTTTTTTCTTCTAAACTGAGGCATTATGTTATTTCATAGCTTATATGCCTCATAACAACGCACAACACATTAGGTTATGATAATTGTAATGTTATTAATTCTAATTACCAATCGATTTATAACGTTTACGTAATGTGTAATCAAGTAAGGAATGCGCACAATTTCACAAATACTATTTCCAGCAATTATTATTTACAAACATGTAAAACGTCAATGAAACAAGTGGCAAAGGTGAATGAAGATTGGGTATAAAAATAAATAGGTATGTAGGTATATTATGCAGTATCTTCTACGTGATAATAAATTGTCTATGGTATTATTTGTTCTGTGAAACCATAGTAGAACGAATGATTTTAAATAACCGGTACTTTCCGAACGTTACCCCAATGCTACTCTAAATTTGTGTTAATGACATTGTCATTTGTCAATGTCGAATTGACCATCGATCGCAGCTGACTTCATTTTGTGTATATGTTCGTGAACACGTGCGATTTTAATTCTTTTACTTGCTAAAAGATTGTTAAAATGGGGAAATTTAGATCTAAACTCAAAGGAAAATCTAAGGGCAAAAGATGGCAGAAAGGTCAATCCTCGAATTCCAATCCGAAAATACAAAAGTACAGGGAAATGGCAAAATCCCGGTTTTTTCAAGAGAATTTGGGTATTTACATTCTTCTTACACTCTTTTTTCTTATTATCTCACTATAAATATTACTTTTATACAAGTTTAATCTAAGTTTGGCTCTACTAAAAATGTTTGTTTTTTATTCTGAAAATGATCATCTGCTATAACCTTAAACAATAACAATGAGATATTTTGTGGTTATTATCTAAAATATCGCTCCTCCCACCGAATAATATCGTTATCAATAAATTCAAATTTTACAGGAAAAATAAAACAGTGTTTTTTTACGATTATTGGAAAAAATGTGCAACCTAAGAGAATGATTTATATATCAAATAAAAGCTATTTATTTATAGAATCATTCTAAAGAATTTTATTTACTGTTTATTTTATTAGAACGAAGTTATTTAAGAAAATAAATTTTACTGGAAACGCTAGAAAAACATTATTTCGCAAAACAACATTACGATATTATTCGCGTAAGAACAAACAGGCAGCGTGCACAATAATAGTATACTACAATGGTATTCCTTAAACAAATACAACTAAACATAAACAGTAATAGATTGTAGCTGGATTTTTTGCCGATATAATGCATATTATATAGGTATTAAAATTAAATTATTGTTTTATTACTATTTTATTTTTCAATTAACTATCAAGTAATATCGATTATTAGAAATATAAATCTCAATAAAACTATGACTTTGTGATAAAAGAAAACTGTTTATTAATAAAATGAAAAAACATAATCATTTGTTAAAAAAAAATTACAAACCAAACTATGATTAGATCTGTCCGATCTGTCATAAACATCTTAGTACAATAATTTAGTCTCTGTCATTGTCATCGTCACTATCAGAATCCGAAGCTGGTTGTTGGTTGTCATTATAGCTTCGGAACGAATTATAAAACGAATGATAGTGAGCAGGTATGGCTTCAGTTCTGCATAAGCTGAGTAAATCTTCTAGCAGAGCTTTGCTGACCGCAATTGGTTCAGAGTATGCTGGTTTTAGACTGGTCACTTCAATATTACCTGATCTATTTTGTTTGCCTCTTCTGGACCTATTGATACAACTTTCTGTGTTTAAGTCAAAGTATTGATCATCATAATTATATTTAAATTGTACTATATTGGGATTGGAATTTGAGACCTTTACTTCTACAATTTTAGTCCATGCAATTTTAGAGCCTTGAGTGTCTGTAGTCCAGTTTTTCCCCGTGATAAGGTCTTTAATGTTGTAAAAGTCACTTTGTCCCATTTCTATTAAATTATATTTCTCTCCAGTAATTTTGGCATTCATTATTACACCATACACTTGGTCAGGTGTATATAAAACTTTGTTTTTCATTGCTCGTTCAATCAACGAATGCATGCTGTCACCCTCGTTTTGACTGTGACCAGTTTCAAAAAAACGGTGGGTAATATTTTCTATATAGCCTTTCTTTATGGCATATAGATAAAGTGCAAACACATACCGGTTTTTATTTTGGCCCGCGCAACCATCCGAATAAAATGATATGTATTTGATTCCTCGTTGTCCTTCCATAATTATGAACTTTAGTAAACAGCTCCCTATTTCAATAGAGCCTCTTTTAGCTATAGAAAGGTGCCACACATAACAATGTCCAGATTTATTCAAAGCATTATAGACAGTAAAATTATAAACTGGGTATTTCCTTTTATAATGGAATATTCCGACTTGTGATTGAGGCACGTTAAGCACTTTCTCCAAATCAAAAATAGCTACTGTCATATTATCCTTATCTGCTGTCGCTTTTTCTTCTTCTTTTATTTGACGTACAGTAGTCTTTCGTAGTAAATGCTGTTGATATTTTTCTTCCAATGTAGCCTTTTTTAATTCGTCAGCTTGTTCATACAAAGAACACGTTCCACATAAATCTTTCTTTGGTTTAAAAAATGAGTAGTTATATTGAGTATTAAATATTGATTCGTATTGACGTTTTGATGCTATTTGTTCTTGTGTATAGTCTTGATTCGGAAACCACAGGGTGTAGAGTCGATACATTTTGGAAATGTTTAGTTCTGCAGATAAATATTGTCGCTTGGATCTCTTGCGTGTATAATGAGATTCAACAGATGGAAATAGTTCAATATGTGTCATTATACTCTTTTTTGTAGCTTCGGACATCTTTTGAGGCCTGTTGTTATGAGTTCCTCTTTTGTCTATTAAGCTCTCATCCTGCCTAATTTTTTCTAAAGCTGTAAAAACTACCTGTTCTGAAATTTTCAGAGTACTCAAAAAAAACACTTTACAAACTTGAATAGAAGTTTGTTCCTTCTTGAAATAATATTTAATTGTTTGTGTTCTGTTATTTTTTCTTTCTAAGGTCATACGTTTTACAGGTTGTGCTTGAACATGTCTCACAATATATTGCCATTGGAGTTCATGGTCTTTCAGTCTATAAAACGTGTCAAATATTTCCTGCCGTTGTTCCAATGAAAACGTAATACTACAAAGTTTTTTGCATGAGCATGATGGACCTATGGTCTTAGCAGCATACTGTTTTTTTGAACGTGCACCTTCATAAGCTTTACCGCTATTTTTAAGTCTCTTGTTTTTCTTGTCACACCATTCTTGCTCATTACAACATCTTTTCCTAGTTCTTTGATCATTACTTGAAAGTAAAACTACTTCAGTGTTTGTATCAGTAGCCACGTCTTGCGTAATAGTAGGTAAAATATACTCATGCGATACGGGATCTATAACATTATGCGGGGTTTCTGTTTGTAAATTATTAGTACTGGTTTCAATAGTAAATGGACTTACTGGATTTAGTAACGTGATATGTGTATCAATATTATCATAATTTTCTTCTTCATGTGGTATAATGGCCTTATTCTGATACAACTCTTCGTCAACTATTTCTTCTATTTCAGTTTCTATGGCTATCTCTTTACATGTATCATTTTGTACTACGTTTTCAGTTTCATTGATTTCTTTTAAAGTTTTATCAGTTAGATTTGTATTAGACGTAGAGGCTGTAGGTGTAGGTGAATGTTTGGAATGAAACGTTTGTCGATATTTAATTTGAGAAGGTGTACGATCAATTTTATAAACAGCCGTAGGAGAAGCTACAAAATCTGCATTGCCTAATAATAGAGATAAATTTGATATCGAAGCTGGAGAGTATATTTTGGAATCAATCAATTGTTCAATACAATTTAAATCGCCTCCTAAGCTTGAAGTGGTACTTTCTGAACGAGAATTAGCGTTGCGGTTAGGACTTGGTTGGTATTCTGAAGTATCAGGAGAAAAATCTTCACTGTCGTGATTACCCTCATCGTATTTTTTTTTATTCTTATCTGTAAAAAAAATTAATTTTGATAAATACCTACTGCAATATAATTTCGTCAAAAACTGGGTTTTTGTAGCTATCGTTTAAGGATATAACGTGCTGTTTTACCCTAAATAATAAGCACAGGAAGCCCTAAACAGGATCACATAAATATTTCTGTCACGCAACCTATATACACTACGTATCTTAATATTAATAATGTTCATACCTACCACGTAAATTATAAAGAGGTTTATCATTTTCATTACTAAACGATGGATTGATTGGCTCAAGATATTTAGCGTTCACGACATCTTTAGTCAGTGCACTTGAAGTCGAAGGTTGATTGTCTGGAAAAAGAAGTAAGAATATCTGTCAGTAGGTACAAACATCTAGGTATAACTTATATCATAATCCTAAAGCAAGATTAAGTAAGTCGAAGTTTTACGCTAAATTAGAAGTCTAGATTAAGAATAACTATTCCCTTATTAGATATAAAATACAATTACATCCACAGTTCCTTCGCCTTAGGTGTTCTCTTTTCTCACTCTTCTGCGAGAGTATAAAGCTTTCAAAAGTTCACCAGAATAACCATCGCAACAGGTATTCTGAATTATTATCAATAACAATATATCGTGGTTTATTTAATCTCGTAGATATACATCAACTAGGTACCTACCTCGGTAACATACCTAGTAGGCAACAGGATAGTACCTCTGATATTGCGAATGCACGTGAGCAAAGGTCCATTGTAAGCACCTAATTTCAGAGACACCTCTGGTACATTCAGCTCTGGTAGCTACCCAGAAGGTACCTAGTTCTACCAACCAAGAAGTACGTAGGCATAAATATATATATTATATACTCACCATTAGGACCAGAATAATTCAACAAATCCAACATTCGTCTAGCTCGGGGATTTTTCAGAACAATCTTTTTCATTTTTGCAGTATTTTGATGACACTTTATTCTTAATCTATACAATTAACTCTATAGATATTAATTTAAAACAGAAAATCGCTTTATATTTAAGTAAACACGTATTTATTGCAATTAAAACAGAGCGTAACACTTCACCACGAAATTATTGTCCGGTACTGATTTAAAGTAAACAAACACGGCGATTAGGCAGCACGTGCCGCGTACTCGGTATTATTCTGTCCCTTTCTTTATCATTAGAAAAAAAGAAAGCGATGCGTATTGCATGTAGCTCGCGGTAATAGATAATACAGTAATCGTATGTTGAGTGTAAACATCGCCTCGGTAAACTATTGCAAAAGTAATTGCTAGTTTTTTTTTTAATATAATTTAATAGTAACTAGCATTACCATAAGTTATGAATAAAACGTCTACAGGAATAGTACTGTTAGAATATTTTACTATAGAATGAGTTTCCTGTTCTTACTCAAATAATATCGTTATTGCAACATATTGAAAATCTTATTTGCAGCGCTACCCGTAATCACTACTAGTGATGTTATTCACGTAAATAAGCACAATTAATCTGTAACAGAATAATAATGCTATGGTTATTATAAAAATTCTAGTTTGTAATATACTTATAGGAAAAATGTGAAAAAAATTTACAAGGTGTAAAAGAGTATGTACGTGACGAATATGCAATAAAACGAAAAGCATCGTTATGTCACATTACGATATTATTCGGTGGGAGGAGCGATATTACAGTTGTCAACTCCGTCATGTTCTCTAACTTTAAAAGATGACCCACTGACCTGTTTCCAATTTATTATATATTATTTACTGTATTTCTGGGACATGGAACTAGTTTTGTTCTCTTATAAATAAATAAATAACTACTACTGCGTTATTGGCCAAACATGTTCAAATTCTGCCTGCAGTTAATGTACCCCTTCTCATTTTGTGGGTTTTAATCCTGGTACTGGTCCATCCATTGCAGTCCATACATTACACTAAACAGCCAATATTTGGAACTTAGTAAAAATATAGTAAATTAGTAGGCAGCGGTAGTTATAAATTAGATACTTTTATAGTTTAATAACTTGTAGTAGTAGTATGTATGTACCAGAATCTCATGGCAATGTGAAAAGTAAAGAAGTAAAGATCTGTATGTAAAAATATGAGACTTTATCTATCTATGAATCAGTGAGTTATACTGTAGTATAATTATAGATTTAAATAGATTGATGTAAAGAAAGTTAAAAATGATTTCTTTGTGCAAGATTTAGTTTTGAAATGCTAGAAGAGCCACTTATAATTTATTTATTTTATTATTTATTTGTAAGGCATGTCAACAGTATAATAATAAATTATCTTTATCAGCCTCTTCATGTGAAGAACAAGAAATTGAAGTGATTTTTAAAATGATTTTCTAATGACGAATAAATTACCAAGTTATTAGCATTTCCTAAATAATTAAATTATATTAATGCAATTATTTTCAATAGTCTATTAAAGAATAAATTTTCCTATTCAACAGGCAGTACTGGTCTAACACAACAGGCTGTGCTCAAGCATGATGCCATGATGACGTATGGACATGCAACAAACAAACAAAAGTCAGAAGCTGAAAATGAGCTCACCATTGCTAAGGAATTGGAGAACATGTCTATGAAGAGTGGTGATGAAGGGTCGGAGAGTGAATACACTACATCCGTGAGATCTGGCACATACAAGACATTCCAGACTTTTGCTTCAGATTGGAGTCAGTGCTCTAACATCAGCTTTAGCAAGTAAGTTTAAGTAGTTGATATTAAAAAAGAATCTTGGAAATTTAAAATTGTATAAAATCATAAATATCATCATACTGCAATACTTTGGTGCCACGCTATAAATTATTCAATGACTGTCACACAAGCTCCTTTAACAATCAGGCTTTGTAAATTTTATTCTTGAACCATATGTTTAGTTAGAACACTTAAAAATTTTAACTTATACAGTATTTCATGTGTATAAAATACAATGAGTATCTAAATAAATGTGCCCTCACACATTAAGTAAATCCTTTTTATTACATTTAAATTTAATATTTGTTCCCTTGGGATGGTTTTGAGATCTATATGCATGATCTAATATATAAAATTCTCGTGTCACAGTGTGCGTAATCGAACTCCTCCGAAACGGCTCGACCGATTCTTATGAAATTTTTTATGCATATTCAGTAGGTCTGAGAATCGGCTACTATCTATTTTTCATACCCCTAAGTGATTTTTTTTTAATAAATACGCGGTACGAAGTTCGCTGGCGCAGCTAGTATTAAATTAGAATTTTCAGGCCGAATCTAGTGCTACATAATTATTGTAGTGGAAACTGTTTAAATTTAATAATTCTAACATATAAGTATATTATTCCAGGTTATTGAACAGATTTGACTCAAACAATGCTCTGCACAAGGAGATGTTAGCCGTTCTGGCTGCAGTTACTGAAGTCATCAAAGAACAGGGAGGCAAGGAATCCACTACTGAGTATTTTGCTGCACTGGTTAGTATCACTAAAGATTTATCTTAAAATGTGAGTCTGAAACAGTTATACTTATTCAAAAAAATTATTTATAAAGTTGTTTTTAAAAACAATTATATATTTTTGTGAAACAATTCTTATCCAATTGATTCTAAAAATATTTAATTCTCTTTTTAAACAATTACATACAGCTTACTAAAAATAATTTTGTTCTGTTATAAGCTGTCCGTTTCTGGATGTAACTTTTATCAAAAGTTTAGTCAGTTCGATGTTGTTGACCCTTAGAAAATTAAACAGGGTAGTGTTATACGCAATTTCTAGTACTAAATTGTTTCTGCCAGTTTTTGGGGGAGGAGAGGTAGGAAAAGAGTGCATTTGTAAACACCTACGAAAAGTTCTTTACAAATGCATACGTAAATAAAAGCTACACACAAACACAAAACAAGAACAGTTTATGCATGCAAACTTCGTGTACCTCTACAGAGGGGAATGCATGCGCATAACAATAACAAAAGTTATGGATAAGCTAAACATTTTACTTATACCTGTGAAATAATAACAGTACCTTAATTAGTTGCCTTTTTTAATATTTTTAGATGGAAACCCTAAAATCATCTGAGGATGAACAAAACCTTGTAGCAACATTGACTCTCCTCTCAATGGGTATCAAGTCAGTCTCACAAGCAGTTCTACGTAAACAATTTACGGACTCTGCAAAGGTCTTCACTGAAATACTGGAAAAAAATGAACAGTCTGAGAATGGAGCGTTGTTAAGGAGTGCTTTAGGATGTCTTTCGGTATTGCTGCGGGCTCAAGAATATGCGTTATGGGGTGATTCGTCTACGATGAGAATATTTGAATGTGTTCTGGCATTCACTTTGCATTCTAAGCCTAAGGTCAGTTTTACAGTTTGCTATTAAACTTTTTAATTGTTTTCCCAGAGTTTGCATTGGTACCAGAAGTGAACTGTTCGCAAAAACCTCCTTTATTCTCTGCATAATCTTAAAACTGATTAAAAATCCTTTTATAAATTTTGATATCATCGCGAAAGTATAGACAGACGTGATGTGGGGCCTTGTTATATAATATGTAGTGATAGTGATTAGTGATGGAAATTAATGCGAAGTGTATGAATTTCATAAGCATGTGAATTCATGAGTTGAATTGCTATTGCTAAGCTAATTGCTAATATAAGAATTCATAATAATAATGAAGTATATGATTAAATTCACTCGCGAGCGAACGATGCTAATCAAGGTCACGTGAAACAGAGAGAGAGAGCGCACGCTGCCGGTGAATTCATTGACAGAAATTCGCAACTATATTTAATTTGGGAAATGCTTATGAAGCATTCGCATGTTAAAATTAATGTGAATGCTAATTAATCCATTTCTAATAGTGGTAATCATGTAGTAGAAATTAATCAATATTAATTTAATTTGATCAAATGTAAATGAAACCAGCTAATATGTCATAGCAATGCATTAGCTAGCTTTAGGATAGTAGTGGCAATCAGGGGCGATGGCAATTAAGTTTATGAGGTTGAAGGGAGCAATTCTCTGGAGCTACTGAACCGATTTTGAAAATTCTTTTATCAATAGAAAAGCACATTATGTGTGTCATATAATAGGCTATACAGGAAACTTTTAAACCAGTACGCAAGCATTGAGAAAAGAAACTTATGTATTAAAAGATTTAAGTAATTGCTAACGAATAATGTTCACTACGGATACTGTTCGTACAGTCACGTTCAGTTCGTGCATTCGCTAGGGTTAGGTACTGACTGCAAATTTTAATTGATCGTCCTTAATTTGTTAATTTCATACCAAACAATACAAAATGTGCTCTAAAACTGATACAGAATCAGCAAGAAAAATTTGCGCACTGGTTATAAAGTTTTCCTTAAAGTTGCTAGTGTAGCTAGTTGTAAACATTTTGAATATCTAAGCCAGAAATCATTGCTAAAGAATATAAATCGGCTGTGACATTTTATAACAGTTTTTATTTCTCTTCAGTGAGTGAGTTGATAACAATGTTGCTTTTAGGTTAGGAAAGCAGCACAACATGCTGTGACTTCAATACTAAGAGGCAGTTGTTTTATGATCCCCACAGAAGATCAGAAAGTTAAGGTACGACCACCCAACATAAACAATATTTAGTTACTAGCTTTCGTTCTGTCTCCGCTTAAGCTGGTTATCACACAATATCTTTACCCTCCTATTCACAGTCCAAAAAAGTTAAAATTCATTCAACCCATACAAAGCAAGAGTCTGTGAATACCAGACCTTTGTTATTTTATAAAAGCTGAAAGTATGTCAGCGCATGCTCTCAACACAGGTAAGAATGATGGACCCGTTATGAAGTTTGATTCATCTGGCTTTAATTGGTAATCAATCAGAAAATTAAAAAGTTTGAGTTTGGGTATTTCACATCGACACACATCGTGGCAACCCTTAGAGTTCATATAATTATATCTGTTAATAGATTTTAACAGCGAACAAAATTAGGGCGATCTAATTCGAATCACGACATCTATTTTATCTATTCTTTCTTTTGGGATCAGATGACCGTGTCTGTTATTTTTTTTTAATTAGGTACTTTAGTAATTATACCTCCTTTTTAATAAAACCCATACTATGTCAGTCCTCAGATTACAAATATTTTCATGCCAAACGGACAGTATTGCATCTACATTATTAATAATTTCTTTTGTGAGAATTTTCGAAAGAATGTTATAAAACTGACTTTGTTTTTAGGTACCAAAACTCCATCCTGGGTCAAACCGCGTGGCAGAATATTGCCTGTCGCTGATCAAAGCAGAGGCGTTGCTGTCTGGACATAGAACGGTACTGCACACACTCACAATGCTCAGAGATGTTCTACCAGTGTTTAGCAGAGACTATATAAAGGTATCTACTGATCATACAATTTTCTATGTAGTATGTAATTTTTGTTTTTATTCTTTGTGATGTTTTAAAAGCAAAAAAATGTGTAATAATGTAAGTTGAGCTAAAGATAAAATCAACCTAATGAATTGTGGTTTTTAAATCTTGCGTGAGTTTATAAGTAGATATCTAAATAAATATAAATAAATGGAGTTAAGCTGATGTAAGAACACCCCAAAACTGGTAATTTGTGTCTACAAGCGCGGTAAGATCTTGGTGACATTTTGTCATGCGCAAGCGCAACTGCCTCTATTTTAGCCGACCGTCGAGTTAACAGCATTACCTATAATGACTATTATCTTTCCAGTCGGTCTGTGAAGCTATCCTATCCCTGATGACCCACAACAATGTGTACATAAAAACATGCTGCCTCCACACATTACACGCTCTATTCTCGACCGAATCCAGCAACTTAACCGCGGCGCTCGCGGTGCAACTGACGAGAGCGTTGATGGCGGCACGCCCTCCCGCTAATGATACGGGGCAGGTGCTAGCCTGGGCAGCGGTACTGCAGCAAGGATACGGATGTTTGGCCAAGTAAGTGATTCGTATAATAATACCAGCTTTCAGCAAGCTGTACCGCGCGGATAATCCATAATTCCTTACTAATATTATAAATGCGAAAGTAACTCTATCTGTGTGTTTTTCGTGCTTTCACGCCAATACTACTGAACCGATTTGGATGTAATTTGATTTTTTTTATTCTTCGATAGGCTGGCGCTTGACTACAACTTGCCTGATGTTAAGCAATGATGTTGTCTACGATGGAACGCGCTAGCCCAGTGTACCGATTCACTCGTGATTACGAATGATTATCGGTGAGAAGGTGGCAGTGGAATGAGCCTCCTTAAGGTTAGAAACCTTAAAGGAGCAACAATTCTGACCCACCCTTTCTGCATGGTGTCACCAGACTTCGCACCGGAACACGGCAAGACCGCTTGGCGGTGCGGCTTTGTCTGGTGGGTGGTCACTAACCACAGCCGAAGCCTACCACCAGTTGATTTGCACCACCCAGGGACCACGTGTGGGGATTCAATTATAGGTTTACACCCACGGACGAAGGTGACTCAACCCCCAAAATGGTATGGAGATAATTTAAGACCCGGGGAAGGATATAGGTTAGGTTTTATTTCAAAAAGAGGTTAATGGTTTAGAGCGACAACAAACATAAGCGTGAGCGGCGGCTTTAATAATACCAGCTCTCCGCCCGCATTACCGCGCGTACTAATCTCTACCCAATAGGCATGATTCTAGGGTACGAAAAACGTTTCGTTTTTTGATTATAGTTGTAACGCGTAAACTGTATTGTATGTTTTTTTGTAGCTTTTCAATTATTGTTTTAACAGGCTGGACTTAAATTTGTGTATACCGAACTTACCAGCGTTCGTAAATATATGCGTCACTGAGCTGTGGCTTTCCAATGTGGTTGATATCAATTCTGCCGCTACAAACGCTTTAAAGGTAATTATATACTTATCGAGCTTCTTAAATAAATGTTAAGAAGTTATATGTTGACATCAATTCCTTTATAATAATTGCGTTAGTAAATCAGTAAATGTTGCTTTCAGGCTATACTCATGGACTGTGTGAAGTTAGCGTTAGATTCCGATGAAGGCTTTCCTAAACACAAAGCGCATATCGAGACTATATTCAAGACGATCGGTACTGGACTGGACAACCCCTTCAACCAAGCTATTAGACTAGTTATACTGACCATTGCCACTTGTTTTGAGGTGAGTAGAAATCTCAGTTGATTTAATTTGTTTTTGCTTTACATTAGCAGCGCCGGCGCAGCGAGCTCAATTTTACAATATAAGTCACTGGTTCGATCCTTGGTCGTGGCCTCGCATCTTTGTGTGAATTGTTTCATCACCTCTGCAAAGCTGAAGGAATATATTGTGATCAATCGGCATGTCTCTCTGGAAAGCTTCTGTAGATTAAGGCCAGTGCTTAAAATAGTTGAAAAAAGAGCAGGCAATAAGGCAGCTAATTTACTGTATTGACAAATTAAGGATGTTTTGAAATAATTAGGAGTGAAATACAAACTCAAATAATTTGTTTAGTTAATGTAAAACCAGGACGCCTAACTAAAAATAATCATTCATATAATTTTATGTAGTTAATCCAATTTGTCAATCTTATTAGTACTATACTTAGGCTCTGTCGTGGATTTTGTAAGCTGATTTTTTCAATTTGAACGCCTTAACAGGCAGAATAACTCTTTCTAAATTGCCTTGCATGCCTGACCAGGATGTAAACACATGATTATGACAAATAAATTATCTTTATCTTTAAATACATAATTTCTTCTACAGATTGGTAATGAAAAGGTGGCAAACACACTCGCAACCCTCCTGAGAAAACTGAACGATCGCCGTGAAAGTCACAACTTCGGTAACAACGCAGAAGTTGAATACGCCACTGGATGCGCTATCAAATCATTAGGACCCGAATTTGTTCTCAAAACAATACCACTAAGAGATGGCGCTGAAAACATTAATTTAGAGCGCAGTTGGCTACTCCCAGTTATGAAAGAAAAAATTGTCAACTCACATCTAAAATTCTTTGCTACAGAAATACTAGAAATGGCAACGTTTTGTAGGAAAAAATCTAGAGATTTAACTCAATCAAAAGACGTGCCCGGGTCTCATACTTATGAGTTACTTTGCAACCAATTTTGGGCGTTATTCCCAAGTTTTTGTAACAACCCGAAAGATATAAAAGAAAATTTTAAATCTATTGCTAGAGTTTTGGGTAATGTTTTGAAAGATAACCCAGAGTTTCGATTATCTGTAATGCAGGGTTTGAGGAAGTTGATTGCTTGTTCGGTAGATAGTGAAGATGATAAAATCGAGTTAGGGAGGTTTGCCAAGAACTATTTGCCGATTTTGTTGAACATCTATATGTCTCCAGTGAAGGGCAGTAGTGCGGAAGGACAGAGATTAGCTGCGTTGGAGACAATACAGGTATTTATGTCTTGTTTGATTTATTAACAGGTACAAAACTTAACTCGACGAGCTATTATATGAATATGAATGAATGAAATTAATAAATAATAAGAATATTTTCACACACAGCGCCAACTAGTCCCAAATTAAGTAATAATATTTGCTTATGTTATGAGTAGTAGGGACGGACATAATACCTAAATACATTTTTGTTGTAAATACATACATAATATTGTTAAATTACACCCAGACAGAACAAATAATCGTGCTCGTCACAAAGATTAGTCCTGGCTGGGAATCGAACCCACGACCTTGGGCGTAACATTCAGGGTACGCCACCAGGCCAGTCAATCAATGAATTTTCATTTATTTTCTTCTTCTTTTTAATCGCGTCTACATCAAAATAGTCCAATTTCTTTTCCTACCGTACAGTGAATTATTACTTACGAGAAAATTAAGTACTTACGAGTAAATCTATTACATTTTGTTTAGTTAGATGTCTAAGATTTTTTTTTATTTTTTTTGTCAATTTTTTTTTATGTAGATTTTTTAATAGTCATTTCCTTAGTATTATTTGGAAGCTTTTCGTAGAAATGTATAATCAGTAAGTCTTTTATGGGGCAGTGCCTATAAAAGACTGATTTTGTGGAGACGGTTAAGATGTGCTGCAAGATCATTCTTACTTCTAGTATTTAAACTATGTGTAAATGTAAATTCACTGTTTGTCGATTTTAGTATTGTTAGTTTTTCTTCACTCGGTGTTGAATATTGACATTTTTTGTATGAAACACAGTTCAACGTTTCAATAGTTAACTGTATTGTATGAATAGCTTCCAGTGTAATACATGCAAGGAAGCATGAAGTTAGAATTCATTCGGTATGTGCTTGATTAAGTAATAAACTCTTATATCCACCCGAACTTTTGTTAACCTTTATGACCATAAAAAACATGTAAAACTGAACTCGACATTAAGATATTATATTTCTGCAGGTTTATCTGACGATAAGTGACCAAGGATTACGCGAAGAGCTATTTACAAACGCCCTACAGCAACTTGAAACTTCTAAAGAAAATCACTTCCAAAGGGAATCTATTCTAGACATTATTAGAACACTAGTACTTTACCAAGATAGCGATAGAATAGCAAAACTGTTCGACGATTGGGTATACCCACTTTGTGAGACAGTTTTAGAGGATCCTAAAAAGAATAAAAAGCCTAAAAAAGAAAAAAATGATGAAAAAAAAGAAAATGACGCTATGGAAGAAGGTGGAGAGAGAAAGATAGAATTGAAGTATAAAGAAAAAGCGAAGCTTTTGGAAATGGAACATAAAAAGGCTTATAGAATACTGGAAGAGATATTCAAAAGTGATAAAGATAGTTGTAAGCAATTTTTGAAGGATAATTATAAGAAGGTTAAAAAGTTATTAATGACTTCGTTGAATAAAGTCGCTGATAGCAGTAAGGCAGCTAGGTTAAGGTAAGCAAATAAATTTAAAAAAAAAAAGAATTTTTAACGACACGATTGATCGCGTCATCTTCGCTCATTTTGATTGCTCATGGGATGACATATTCTCGTCTCGTGAACTACCGAATACATACCAAATACTATAAAGGCTGGCTTGATCTTGATTTGTACTAACCTTTTAACTGAGCCATGGCTACTTCTGAGTATCGGCCAGAATTCCAATTAGATTAATAAATAATCATCCCGACTTCTTTACAGATGTATAGAGCATTTGATAAACGCTACACCGTTCCTCAACTCTGAGAGCAAACTACTGAAAAGCGCGATCGCAGAGTCAGTAATATGTACGAAAGATATCAACTCGAAGTGCAGACAGTGTGCGTTCAATGTTATCACATGTGTCGGGAATGTGATGAAGTCACAGGAAGGAGGTATGGCTTTTCTAGTTAAGACTGTTTAGATCATTGTTTTTTCTAACCGTCTTAAAAAAGGAGAACATTTTCGATTCGCATGTTTATATTTTTGTTTGTTTGATCAGGCGATACCGCGTTAAATATTTCGTTTGAAAGAGCTTCATATCGAAATTTGCTATTAGATTTTTGTTAAAAACTACTTCAAATTTAACCATTGTCTACTGATGGATCGTTCGACACCGGTTTGAACTGTTCTTGTCGGATACTTGTATTACTTATACGCTAATAGTTTGACCCCACATGTTAAATGTGGAAGCAAAGTGTGCCTAAACAAACAAAAAAATCTTTAATTACTCTATTCAGGCAAGACAGATGGCAAAATTATTTGCAGGCCAATGGCCACTGATGGTAAGTAACATATATTTTTTCATTTTTTCTTCAGGCATGCAAGCGTTTGTTACAATGCTCACGTCTGGCCTAGCTGCGCCTTTACCACGCATCGTGAGCGCAACACTAAGAGCAGTTGCTTCAGCACTTTTCAACTTCTCCGAAGCAATGGGCCTAGAAACTGTCCAGGGCTTGTTGGAGACTGTGGCTGAACAGATGTTGAAGAATAATAGAGAAATCGTTGCGGCGGCTTTGAGTTTCCTCAAGGTAAATACAATTATGAGTAATCAAACCAAACGAACTGTATACCGAGCGGTTGAATAAGTTTCTATACTTGAGAGCCATCGTAAAAGATAAGTACTTACTATCTCTATATGGGCAAGGAATTATAAACAAAATCCGCGGGCCTCAGGCGTCACGGTCGCCATGTGAGGTTGGGCTCGGGTTTGGAATGAGAACGCGATTACTGCTGAGTAAATACTACTTTATTTAAGACGAAACCTATCAATATAAATGATACACAGATACATAATAATTTGTGTCTACACACACATGACATTATTGTTTCGGAATAAGACTTTATACAGAATCTAGATCACTATATAACTGATAAAATGTTACTTTTTTTACCCAACTGTACCAGAAGGTAGTTTATGTTGTTCGATTGTATGTATGTATGTATATTTCTTTGGCACACTCTAGACCCTAAAGGATTTGTTGGATCTGAGCTTGAGAGGTATCATTAGATTCGTCTTGTCTTAAGAGAGACACAGGGCACATAAAAATTATGGAAAAAAACATATTTAGGATTTTCTGCGCCAAATCAGTCTCCATTCAATTAAGTTGCCAATTGGTTATCGTTAATTTTTAACAATTTTACTTGGTTTTCAGACTGTTTAGAAATAGTTTTATGATGTTTTTTATCATCGATTTTTTTTTAAATAATTGAATGTCGTTCTAGTAAAACATAGAATCTATTATCCAAAAGTCCCAATTCAATTTGGTGATAAGTTAAGTGTTAGAATAGATTAAGCGTATTTTTTCTGTACATAGCCCTAGTAATTACCAGTAATTAACTAAAATCAGAATAAATAAAAGATGTGTTTTTTACCAAAAGAAATTACGTAAAAAAAATTAATACAATTTTTTTTTGGGAACCTTTGAGTAAAAATGGTTAAAATTTTAATATAGTTGTAAATGATCTGGTTCATGACTCAGGGTCATTATTTACGCTACACACTGTATATCTTCATGTAAGCTGAAAATTAACCTTCAGTTTATTTTTTTTACCGATGACCTAACCTTTATTGGTTGCCGCCCGAGGACGGTCGAACTGATCCAAGTACTATGACACTGCCTTGAAGGCTCCCCATGTAGGGATGAACCTCGGCTCACGACGTAACCGGACAACTCTAGATTTAAGTGTTCAGGCTGTTAGCATCGCTTTTTTTTTTCAGGTCTACACAAAAGTATTACCAACAGATGTACTAGCAGGTAGTTTACCTTTAATCTTTAAAACTTTATCATCAATGGACGAAGACTGTAAACGTCACTCGCGGCTAGAAATAGGTTATTTCTTGACTCGCATGATGAGGAAGTTTGGGGCTGATACTGTGGAGAAACTGATCCCTCAATCTGATGAAGTCATGCTAAGGAGATTGAGAAACATTAGGAAGATGGATAATAGAAAGAAGAAACAGAAGGATAACCAGAGGTGAGCAGTATGATTGCAAAGATGAAAATAATGTATTGATTAGCTCTCCTTCAGTCGTCCTATTCCACTCTTTGTATATCGGCTTTATCTTTCTCCCTCAGGTTTTCGGCCGCACTCATTTTTGTTATTGTACATGCAAGAACATTGACTACTTTAAATCGGATTTTTTTTCTCTTCTCGAGAGCTGAATCACATTTGTTCGTCGGAGTGCACCTTTTATCTGACACGTGGTCCCTAGACCACCTAGGGTTTATTATCACCTGATTTACACCAGCATATCAGATGATAATAAACTGGTCGTAGGCTTCGGCCGTGGTTAGTGACCACCCACTAGACTAAACCGCATAGCCAAGCGGCCTTGCCGTATTCCGGTGATACCATTCAAAAGGGTGGATCGGAATTGGTGCTCCTTTATTGTTGTTATCCATATAGAGCTTCATTCCACTGCCACCTTCTCACCGAAAATCATTTGTAATCACAAGTGAATTGGTATATTGGGCAGGTGCGTTCCGTCGTAGACTACATTATTGCTTAACATCAGGCAAGTTGTAGTCAAGCGCATGCCTACTTCAGAGCAAAAAAAAAAAATTTATAGTTTGGACTATAAAAATCCAGAATCGCCCATACCTGAAAAAAAAACGGACGAGTCCAGATTCAATTAGACTCTTAAACAATTATTTAATTTTTTCCCTCATCGACTTCAAAGAATCAGGGGCCACCCGATCTCGAATTTTACCAGGAAGGAAGCTTGCTTCGATTTTTTTTCGGATCGAACCAATTCCGGATGTCTATGGTCTGAACGTAAAAGTCTTTAAATCTGCCTACAAAAACAGTTTAGTGGTTTAGCCATTTTAGATTGTAGTCAGTTTAGGTTTAGAGATTGTATCTTTTCTAGGGATCAATCTGATGGTGATTCGGATACAGACATTATCAAGGGCACATCTAAAACTCTAGAGGACATTTTAAAGGACTCTGACTCAGACATGGAGTTCTTGGACGAAGAAGAGAACAGACCGAGACAGAAGAAGACTAATAAGAAGAGTAAAAACCAAGCCTGGATTCAGGATGACCCTGAAAACATTGTTGATTTTGCTGATGTATCTGCGTCGAGGAAAATTACTGGTACTTATTTATTACTAGCTTTTCGACAGCGGCTTCGCCCGCGCGTATGTCGGTTATAGCGCCAAAACATTACCTTCTTTTTGCGCAGTCGGATAAAAACTATCCTATGTCCTTTCTAGGGTCTCAAACTACCTCCATACCCAATTTCATCCAAATCGGTTCACAAGTTTAGGTGGGAAAGCGTAATAGACAGACAGACAGAGTTACTTTCGCATTTATATTATTAGTAGGGATTAAGTAAAATAGTTTTATAATAATCTAGATTTATCGTTATCGCGCTCAACCATTGCCTCATTTTGCGCAGCCGGATTTTTCATATTTCTCCTTCCCAGGGTCTCTGTCTCCATACCAAATTTCATCGAAATTGGCTGAGTAGTTTAGACGTGAAATAGCGCCAGATAGACGGACAGACATAGTTACTTTGTTGTTTTTTTTTCTTTCTTTTTTCGTACTTTTCACCTTTCGCATTAATAATATTAGTAAGTATGGATAATATCGCAGTTTATCTTGACATTTTGGATGCTTTACAGTTTTCATAGCCACAGGGGACTATTTAACGTTTCAATTTGTTATAATCTGTAAAGTAACAAGCTAAATTTCATTTGTATTTTTCGGAAGGAGGAAGCAGATATTCGTTATTATGTTTATTGTTATACTACTTACAATCCTTATATATATAATTCTTCTGTGAGTGTGTATGTCACTGAACTTCTCTCAAACGACTGGACCGATTTTGATAAAATTTTTTGTGTGTGTTCAAGGGGATCTGGGAATGGTTTAGATTCACAATTTTGCGCGGTACGAAGTTCGCTGGGGCAGCTAGTAGTATATAAATATATAACTTACAAACTGTATACAATTATTTAGGTCTATGATATTATAATATTGAGTATTAATTACAGGTATTTCATCATCGCGTGTGTCCTTAATACTTGTCAATCTATATTGAAATAAAACTACTTTATAACGGATTTAATCGTTGTTTAGATTTTTATATCTCCACGTTTCAGAATATGAATTCATGGGTGGAAAGAAAAAGAAAAGACTGAAGGGTCGGAATATAAAAATCTAAAATAAACTGCGATTATTTATTATTAAAACAGTTAAACATAACAAGTTTACAAGTAATGTGTAATATAAACTCATTCATTCCGTCATAAAGTAGTTTTATTTCAATATTCGCGTAAATTTAAAAAAATACTAGTCAGACTACAGTTTAACAAAAAAAACATAATTTGACGCTTAATATTTTAGCTACGGACCCAACCCGCAAACAGAAAGCTATAGAAGTGAAAGAGAAGAAAAAAGACGGTGGCTTCAAGACTGCGCCTGATGGACGACTGATCATCACTGATGATGCGTTTGATGACGACGGTGATGAGCCGAAGCCCAGTGGAGACATTGATACTGATACCGATGATACCGGTAATTATAGTTTTTGTAGCACTCACAGTGGATGGTTAACTCTTTCATTTCAATTAAAATATTTTTTTTTGTAACTTTCGTAAGTCATACAGGATTCTACTTACAAATTTTTGTGAATTTTTACCCTACTATGCAGTGAACGCTGTGGCATCTACTTTACGGGGCGTTCCTACAATACTTTTATAGCTTTTTATCTCCTACTCAATCAACCAGCTTGCTAAAGCCAAAGCTATTCTTTACTTGCCAAAAAATAACAAGGAATTGTGCTTGTGAAAAGTCTTGACAACATCTTCGAGATATCATAATTAATCTGCCATCCTGTCTCTTTATGGGATATTTCACTAAAATTTTCGAGTTCCCTATAATTCCTAAATTCTCCACAATTCCTAAGTTCCCCATAGTCCCTAAGCTTCCTATTATCTCTAAGTTTCCTATAATCCCTAATTCCCTATAATCCCCATGATCCCTATAATCCCTAAGTTCCTTATATTCCCTAAATTCACTATTATCCCTAAGTTCCCTATAATAGGGATTATAGGGAACTAAGGGAAGCTCCCTATTATCCCTAAGTTCCCTATAAACCCAAAGTTCCCTACTATGCCTAAGTTCCCTATAATCCCTAAGATCCCTATTATCTCTAAGTTCCCTGTAATCTCTAAGTTCGCTATTATCCCTAAGTTCCCCATAATCCCTAAGGTCCCTATTATCCCTAAGTTTTCTTTAATCCCTAAGTTCCCTATTATCCCAAAGTACCCCGTAATCCCTAAGTTCCCTAATTCCCAAAATTTTGATTTCCTGAGTTAACTTTTTGCTTCTATTAAAAAAAATGAGAATAATTTATTTTACCTGAATAAATGAGTATACAAGGTGTTATCAATAATAAGTTCTTGTCAGAAACAAATGTATTAATTGTGATTACAATTATTCTGCTCTTATAGATATGGAAGACGACAGCAAACCTTCTACATTACTAAAACCGGGTGCGAAGCGTAAATATGACGATATATTAAGTTTAAAGAGTGGCAAGTCTAGTCGTAGCAGAGCTTCGACTGTTACTGTAGGATCCAAGTACAAAGCCGGTGGCAAGGGAATCCATAGGTAAGATTACAATCTCACAAGATCATTGAATATTTAGTACATTTACTTGTTATGTTATTAACCTCTCTTTATAAGTCTGTTAAACTCGACACTACAGCTGAGTATAAGTCTTGCTCAGTCAGTAATCTATATATATATATATATATATATATATATATATATATATATATATATATATATATATATATATATATATATATATAAAAATCAATTGCTGTTCGTTAGTCTTGCTAAAACTCGAGAACGGCTGAACGGATTTATCTTATCTTAAAATGTTCGTGGAGGTCTAGGGAATATTTCAAAGGTGAGAAAACTGTGAATAATTGCCGGAAACACCCTAAAAACAGCAGTCGATTGAGGCAGTACGAAGTCTGCCGGGTCAGCTAGTCACGTATAAAATTAATTAATGTATATCTAACTATTATAATAGAAGTAGTGGGATAAAGCTTCACACTAAACACTTCCTTAGGATACAGGTTCAGGCGCTAGTTCCACCGCCGGCGAGTAAGCGATGAGCTATTGGCGATTTTCTCGCCCAAGAAATTAACAAGTGATAATCGCTCCCATGTAAATAAAAGTGTGAGATATATGTAGTATATGTTTATAGTTCATCACTGGCTGTTCATACTGCCTCTCTCTTCACTTATTGCTCGGAGCGATAAATGCTATTAACGATGAAACTCGTTCATCCGTACTCGGCGATGAATGCTTGGCGAAAAGAGCGATCATTCTACCGTACAACCTGGATATGAATGCACATATTTACTATGGATTTAAAACACGAGTAACCGTCCGTCGCACTCGAACACTTGCTTATAGTCGAGTGACAAAACTATCGAAGCTACACATTCGCTTCTCGCTGCTTGTCCACTCGTTGTTAGTTCTACCAGTTTATCCGCTCGTCGCCGGCTGTGGGGCCAGTGCCTAAAGTAAAATTAGCTAAACTCTTGAGGGTACAGCCCCAATATTTTAAAAGCTGGGTAACTTTTATCAATAATAACAATTTTAATGTTTTGACAGTCAACATATAGAAATATTTATCAAAACTTAAAAAAGAATTCTCAGATAAATTTATCTAGCTATTAAAAAGTCGGCCCTTAGTGATCATAATTTTTTTCCAGGCCCTTAGGCACAGGAGCGTCGGTAGCATCGGGAATGGGCTCAGAATATAAGTCTAAAAAGGCTAAAGGTGACATTAAGAAGACAGGCAAACACGACCCATACGCATATCTGCCGTTATCGAGGAAGAATCTGAATAAGAGGTATATTATATTTGTAAGATCTAAATTTAGTTATGTAGTATTTCAGGTATTGTTTTGCTAATGTGCTAAAAACGCAGATGGCATGTGTTCTTACGTTTGTGGGTCGAATTTACGGTGCGTAATAATAGAGTAGTTAATTAATAAGCTCGCCACACTGTATGAAAAATTTAAGGTAGTTAAAGTAATTGAAAAAAACAATTGTTTCCAAAATTCCCGAGTTCTACTCTTATGTCGAGAAAACAGAGAGTGAGAACGAAAGAGAAGGGGACTGATATAAGAGAAAGACATGTAACTAACGTTTCTAGAGCGTTTGAACTAATTTTTTTCGAAGGTTACTTATTAATGTAGCTTCTATAGCTACATAATATCTAAACAATATAACTCCAAATCCTGAGATATTCTTAGATGTTGTTGCGAACAAGAGCTGAATGTCCCCCTCCCCTCTCCGTAATTTTTAACGTAATTTTAAAATTTCTTTTTCAGGAAAAAAGCTGTTACGTCAAAGCAATTTAAGGGTATAGTGAAATCGAAAACAAAGGGGGGTCGAATTAAGAAGAAATAATCAGCTAAAAGATTTGCATACATCGTTATAATTCTTGAGAGAAGAACCTGTGGTGCTTACTGTATCATTAATCAATATTTATTACCTACTTGAAAAAAGATATTAAAAGTATACACAATATGCATAAAAGAACAATGATCATTCCCATACATTCGTAAACTTGTGTAGTGGGGGTGAGTACTGATCATTACTATCAAGGGCCTATAGGCCCTTGATAGGCCGACAGTTTAACTCGCGTATCGCCATCTGAGGTACAGTCATAAAACATTAATTAAATCTCTTAAGAACTATTTAACCACAGATTATAGTAATGTGAGACTATTCGGCACTAATATCCATATCGCTTGAATCATCATCACCGTCTGTACAGCTTGAGGAGTCAGAATCTTGGGGATAGGCGAAACGCGAGTTAAACGGTCCTCCTACAGGTTCCTGACCGCGGCTCCGCCCGCGAATATATCGGTTATCGCGCTAAACTATTTCCTCCCCTTTTGTAGTAGGATAAAAACTATCCCCATACCAAATTTTATCCAAATCTGTTCAGTAGTTTTGTTGTGAAAGCTTTAGATAGACAGACAGAGTTACTTTGGCATTTATAATGTATATTAGTAAAGATTATGTAGACTCGCGTCTTAAAAATAATAAAAAGTATTTTTATTTCAATTCAATTGAGCTTAAATTTGATATACACGTTTAGTTCGTACGACAAAGCGTGGTTAGCTTTGTGACGTCATTGTAAATCTAACATGGCGGAATACCCAAGATGGCGGAATAGTTATTTTGAATGCACTCCTATAATATGGTTGTCTAATGAAAGTGCTTGTTGAGAATAACACGAATTTTTAGTGCATTTAAATTAAGGCTTGTTTTTAAAAAAGATTCTATCTTTAAATTTTATTAGCATTTTTTTATGTGGAATACACCACAAAACGTTGAGTGAAATGTGTAAAATGTTCATTGTTCGTTTTCTTAGTTCGAATAACTAACTTGCTTTGTTTAAGTAGGTACCTATTACAAAGATATTTACGTTTTATAAAATTAAATGGTACTTGTTGACCTATTTTGTTAAAACTTAAATAATGTCAATAAATCTCATAAGAAATTATGTTTGTTTTGTATTCAATAACAAATGGCCATAATACCAAGTCAGATCTATGTGTAATTATCTATATTTAAGTATATATTTACAAAAGAAATGTATTATATGTAGTACATTTTCAGTTATCTGGTTTCCATAGTACAAGCTCTGCTTAGTTTGGGATCAGATGACCGTGTGTGTTAATGTCCCACTATATTATTATTATTATTATTATCTTGATTAGGAGTTCTGTACTAGTTTATATCATTACTAGCTTTCCGCCTGCTAGTATGTCGGTTTTGCGCAAAAAAAAACTATCCTCTGTTCTTCCCCGAGTCTCCATCTCCATACCAAATTTCATACAAATAGGTTCAGTAGTTTCAGCGTGAAAGCGCGACAGACAGATAGAGCTAGGTACTTTCGTATTTATGATATTAGTAAGGATAACAGTACATTCCCAGCCAACTGGCTAGGCTGAGCTCAAAGAGCATATAACCGTTTACGCCGACGCTGGCTGAGCTCACTAGCTAGGTACTTAATAGTGGTGCGTGCGAACTCGTCGACCATAGACACCGCATAGCTGGCCCCCCCGCCGCTCGCCTAACTTATTTAAACTTCATATTTTCCGACCACAAATAAATTTTTATTGGTTCGTTCAAGGACTTAAACGAACCAAACGAAATTTGCTATCTTCCGAGAAAACCCGCCATCTTTATATTCATATTTGAACAAAGTGGCGTCTAGTAGAAATCTAGTTGATGGTGCAAACACATTGCCCTCATTTCCAGAGTTCGGTAAAACGGGCTGACTGACAAGCCATTTCGGCTCAAACGGAAATGATCGCAAATTGTTATCTTATAGTGCTCTCCGAGCTACGGGGGTTATCACCCCCACTTACTGACTAGATGAGTAATAAATTAAAAATGTCTCAACTCTTTTTAGTCCGTTCCTGTACCCGTCTATGTACCTACCACTCTCAAAACATATCCCTCCCTTATTACAGGAATGGTAAGTACCTGAATAAAAACTGGTCAAATCTCACGTATCTTTAAATTAATTATGTGATTGCTACGTATAGTACCGTTTATATACCCTTGGGCTTACACATAGTTACTATACCTCCCTATTAGTACCTACTAATGCTGGAAATACTATTCTATTATGCCAACGAGTCATTTTTTAACCCCTGACAAAAAAAATCTTTTTACACCGTAGTGTAAACTTAATGCTTTTCACTTCCAACTCATCAAGTAGCGATGTGTTTAACTACTGATAATATAATACTCTTAACTTTAAAAATGGTTAAGCATTGTAAATCAAATTGTGATAATAACTTTATCTATAATATAAAAATGAATCGCAAAATGTGTTGGTAAGCGCATAACTCGAGAACGGCATAACCGATTTCGCTAATCTTTTTTTAGAATATTCCTTGAAGTAAGAGGATGGTTTTTACGCAAAGAAAAATTAAAAAAGCTCCTCTGAAACAGCTTGACCGATTTTTATGAAATCTTATAGGTCGTATTCTGTTTTCGGACCTAGCAGGTGGCACTGCTTTACCGGGCAGGACGACGTCTGCATAACTAGGTAACTAGCGCCGTAAATGGATGAACCGATTTTGATTCGGGTTATTTATTCGAAGACTGAATAGGGATGGTTCTTAGATAAGTTTAAAAAATGCGTGGGGGTAGTTGAACTTTTATTACTACTTATTATTTACTATAGTGTTTATTATAAGACATTATCATGGACCCATTTTAGGCCAGCTTAGGTACTAGCCCGATGACTGGCCTATGTCGATGACCTTAGTTCTCTATCTCAGTTCAGCGCGTAATCAATCCTTCAGAGACAATCCCCTAGCCATAACAATCCTTTCCATAGCTCGCTATCTAAGAAGAATTCCTAACTGATGTGATTGTACACAAGTAAAACGAGCGGTATCGACCTCGTTTTTGAAATATAAGGTCGCGACTTCGATCCCCGGTCGTGTCCAGACATCTTTGTGTGAACTGTTTCATCAATATCGGTAAAAGAATACATCTTGAGGAAACCGGCAGCTCTAAGAACTAATCATTTGTGGACATCTGACATCCACTAACCCGCACTTGGCCAGCGTGTGTGGATTAAGGTTTAAACTCTCTCAACTTGTAGGATAGTTGAGAGAAGACCGTGCCTAGCAGTAAAAAAGTAGTGTAGTAAAGCAAAACGCACTGGCTGAATGTGAAATAAGTAGGCAACGTAAACAGCGAAGTAATTTGCAAATGTCCATGTCCTCTTTATCGAAGTTATTTACAAGAGACCAGCGGTATTTTATTCAAGTTTATGTATGATGTATAATTTATGTGTGAGTTTAGGTAAACATTCTAGAATAGTTTCAAAAGTAGAACCCTTTACCGTAATCGCTTTAACCTTCTACACTATTAAATTTTAAACATAGGTTTTATCTTGAAATAAAACTATTTTTTAACGAATTCAATCGCGGTTTATTTTAGGATTTCAGAGTCTTTTCAGACTTCAAACATTCAGAAAAGTAGTTTTATTTCAATGTGTCATATTCGCGTAAATCTAAGACAATACTACATATAGGTTATATCTTTTACCTAGTAACATAGGCCAAATACGTGATAGAAAAAGTTAAGGATCTGTATGAAAACCTATAAGTACCGTTACCCTTTGTTTGCCGGGAAAATCCTATATAGATCCCGTGTAAATGCTGCCTATGTTAGTCTTTCAAAATGTACCTACTAAAACACCACAGGTGTTACGTCACGCATTTATACCAGGAGGCCAGGGGAACCACATGTGATGTGACACAACTACGACCAATACTCAAGTAGGTACCTAACATTTGTGGGTTATTGCGGCATAGTTTCCAAACGGATGATTTCGAGTGTTCTAAGTGTGGAGTCTGTCAAGGTGTTTTAAATTTTGGTTCAGATATGTGTACATTATTGTAACACCACGTCTATATTCCTCACGGGGTAGACAAAGCATTACCACATACCTACACAATTGGTCATCTTGGTGGTATCTATACCTTTTTTGCTGAGGGTAAAGCTTTATGGAACTCCCGCCCCGTGTGGGCGCAGAGCGGGGTATGCGGGACTTCCAAAAGGTAGCCACTAAAGCCTTGGGTGTTCCGTCGCGCATTTAGCTATGACAGTGTCAGGAGAACCATGCTGCCGCGCCGCGCAGTTTATAATAATAATAATAATAATAAATCATTTATTTCGATCAACTAATTGGATCATAAAATGCAATACAATACAATGTCACTAAATTAATAAAACACAACAAGATCAATAAATTCAAATTAGAAATAATCATATATTATTTAAAGAATAATTCAATTATTATTATAGTTAATAAATGTTAAAATTTAATTATTATTATTAATTTATTATTATTTAATTTAAACAAAATATAAATATGAATATTACAGTGATTATTGTTTATGATTATTTCGTTATTTTGTTATTGTCACTACATTAAGCATGCAACAATGATTAATATAGTGGCAGTCAAACCTCTCAGCCAACATCCTCAGAATGCTGTTAGAGCTGGCACGGACCCTGCGCACCAAGGATGTGCATCGTTTCCGCATCGTCGCATAGAAGCAGTCAATGCGCGATTCGGCGAACATCCCCGACGCACTACAGTGCCGAGGCAGCCCCAACAACACCCTGTAGGCATTGTTATATTGGACACGTAGGGCATTGTACTGTCTTTGAGTATAGTTAGCCCACAGGGCGCTCGTGTAAAAACAAGTGCAATACGCTCTGAAAAGTGTGTTTTTAACTACGTTCGAGCATCGTGCAAACCTGCGAGCTATCATGTTCGCCCTGACAGACAACGCCCTACGTTCCCGCTCTATGTCTGTATCGTCCTTTAGGTCAGAGGTCACCAGATGTCCAAGGTATTTGAAGGTGTCAACTCTTTTTAATGGTACATTGTTTAACTTAATACTAGGGACACTATCTGGACATTTACCCCTGGCCCGAAAAACCATACACTCACTTTTCGTAGTGTTATAGAGCAGTCCATGGCTGAGAGCATACTCCTCACAAATTCCGAGCAGCTTGGATAAACCACAGACCGAGGCGCTCAGCAGCACCATGTCGTCTGCATAGCTGATGTTGTTTACACAAACTCCACCAACGTGACATCCGACATGCGTGCTGCTCAGCCTCTCAATGAGTGCGTTTACATAAAGGTTGAAGAGCGTTGGTGAGGTCAACCCCCCTTGCCTCACCCCGCACTCCAGCCTGTATGGTTCCGACAGCGCCCCCGACCAGCGAACTACGTTGACCTGGTTTCCATACCAATACTTGAGAATGCGAATGCATTCTTTAGGCAAGGATGTGTTGCCGAGTTTATCCCAAAGAATGTCATAAGAAACCAGGTCAAACGCTTTCGTCAGGTCGAGGAAGCACGCATAAACTGGTGTTTTACGATCAGTATAGTACTTGACAGTCTGCTTCAAACACAAGTAGCTGTCTCAGTCGAAAGTCCCGCTTTAAAACCGAATTGATTGTCATGTATCTCGAGACAGCTACTCATCAATGTGTTAAGCAGACTGTCAAATACCTTAGACAACACTGTAGCTAGAGAGATGGGTCTATAGTTATTGGAGTCGCTTATATCACCAGTCTTATTCTTCACGATCGGGACCACCACGGTCTGCATCATAGCTGGAGGTAGATATGAGTGTGCTAAACATAGGGAGTAAAACATAGCCAGTACCCTTGGAAGATGGACGCCAGCATATTTAAGATGCTCAATACTCAAATCATCGTGGCCAGGAGACTTGCCTCGAGTCATGGACGTGATAACCTTTCTAACATCTTTCGCCGTAAACCTTACACTAAGCTCCTGCCCCCGCGTCCCACCTTCAGTACCCGACCGTGATGGTCCCAATGGAGAAGAAACCGTGAACTGTTCTTTGAACATGTCGGCAATGTTTTTTGGATCAGTAATGCCACCAATGCTCACAGGGAGACCCGGTTTTTTGTTCACTTTATTAGTAGACTTCCAAAAACTGCGAAAGTCACGTTTGGCGTGATGCGTTGCCAGTATGTCCATTTTAAGTTGCTCACTGTTGTTTTGACACCACTTTAATCGGCTTTTAAAGATTTTACGACTTTCTTGCATCTCACTCCAAATACGACCCGACTTCGGTCTGCCATACCATACCCATAACTGGAACTTAGGTATACCTGGCCTCCCGGTGAGCACTACCGACATGTCTGTTCCAACCTATTACAGGTTTCTTCTTACGTAACCTATTACTACCAGAATAACTATCATTAGCTGCTCGGCCTAAGATATTTATAATTTCATCATACATCTTGTCAATAATATAACTATGTTCCACATCATCGCAAGAGACATCACAACATTTACTTAACTCACTCGGAAAATCTATTAATCTCAATCGTTCATTACATAACTTATTATATAGTGCAATTTGTTCAGATGTTCTCTCGCCCCAACGTATCTTATTACACGGTTCGATGTTATTACAGGGTATTTTAGGTTTAATACTGTTCAAGTCACAGAAAATAAACAAAGGAAAATGATCCGACCACATGACGTCATACTTAACTTCTACACTAACAATGGTTTGCAAAGCCGACTCCGTAGCTAGACAGTGGTCCAACCAGCGTCTAGACCCGTTCGCGTCACTTATAAAGCTATACGTGTCCGATAAAACACCGAGTAATTCAACATCAGCACATATCCAATCAGCCTCCGCACAAAAGCCTTTCAGTTCTTTAAAAAATAACTGGCCCGGATGAGCGTTAAAGTCCCCGAGTAAATAAACCGTCTCGATATGTTCATTATTAATTATAGCACTTACCAAGCTAAGGCATTCCGTAAATTCCGGTAGGCTGGCAACGCAATCAGTAGGCATATAAATGCTGAACACTAAAAACGACCTTTGCCCTAACTCTACTTTAATAGCACAGACACGAGCATTGTTACACTGCACTATAGTCACATTTTGCAGGACGCTCTTTTTCCACAATATAGCCACTCCACCGTACGGCCGGCCTACGAGCATGCCCGACGTCGTATCCACTGCAGACGTCCCCACATAGCCAAAATCAGGATCAATGTCGCTCAGAGAATGTATATCACTCGGTAAAAGCCAAGTTTCTTGTAAGGCTATTACATCGCAGGTTTGACATAATTACCTGACATAGTCTACCGATCGCTTAACACTTTTACAATTGAAACTAACCAAAGTGTAAAGGTTGTTACTATCCATTTACTACATTCTCAGACCGTACACGAGGCGGCGACGCGGACGCCTCGTCATTCGTTATTTTACGCTTGAAATTAACAAATCGCCTGAATATGACTCCTTGAGGCCATAAACCGCTATCAAGAAATAGTGACGACTTGCTTTCCAAAATAAAGAATTTGTAGGCCTTGTATTCCTTCTCGTACTTAAAAGATATTTTTTCTAACGAAATGATCTCCTTAGTTTTATTGTATACATAATCGGTTATATCTTTTTCTGTGGTGTCCTTATGTATTCTCGTGATAAAAATCGGTATCTTCCTCTCCGCCGCTTTAAATTTTCCCTCATTGTCGCGACATATTCCCGCCGAGCCAGTATAGCGATATCTCATAGGTTTCTTACGATAATTCACTACCTGCCAGTCATTATAATTTTTATTATTATAATGTTTATCAACATGATCAATTTGCATCAAGTTTGAGTTAATGTTATGTACCGTAGGACTGGACGCGGCTTCC
Source organism: Meganola albula (assembly GCA_936450015.1). Taxonomy (NCBI): domain Eukaryota; kingdom Metazoa; phylum Arthropoda; class Insecta; order Lepidoptera; family Nolidae; genus Meganola; species Meganola albula. Next base: position 5,108,473 of record OW388161.1, on the reverse strand, counting down.
CTCATTTTATTAGAAATGAGCGGTGACGTCATGGTCACAGTCTTACCACTCGACGAAAACGTAGATGGCTTTGTGACGTTAGTACCGCTGTCGACGGCCGTGACCGGTTTTACAACGGCCGACTGTTGATACGCAGCGATTGCGTTGCGATAATTATTTTCATCTACCCCCAAAATGTTTCCATCTTGTATCGGAATAGATTCGCTTTCTTGTGACTTACTCGCGTTACTATTACTCTTGTCCAGTGATAAATGATCGATGTGTGAGAGCCCTATAGGACCACTATCTAGCATCCAGGCGTCTCGTCGTCGTTTGTTTACGTTATCTGAATTCGGTAACAAGGAGTCATATTTCAATTGTAATAATTCTGCTTTTAATTGATCAAACTGGCTTTGCGACACATATGTAGATTTAATGTTTTTCAATTCTTCTTGCACTAAGAGAAGATCCTTAAGCAGTTTTGTGCAGTCCAGATGATCAAACAGCACTGGAGGGAGTCGTTCTAAATCCCTGGCAACATAGATCGGAAACAAATCTGGTTCCTTCGACTTAAAGACCTGCACTATATCAGCCAAGTCCCGTTCCTCCTTGCCCTTGTTTTTACGTTTGATTTTAATGCCAGGCACAGACTCATACAGCAAAAATTTCGATTTTTCAATTTCTTCTTTAGAGAAAGACGATGTACAAATACGAACTAACGTATCCTCATCTATTACTGACACTTTGTTCTGTATATACGCTAGCATTTCATCAATCACAATATTACAAGATGCACACTTTACTACGTCCGTCATATTGATTTACGATACGCGATGAGCGTCGCGTCGTTCCGGTAAACAGCCGCTAATGTTAAAAAATAAACACAGTAAAGAACATTAGCAGCAGGTGTGGTAGCAGCTTATACTGGAAAAGTGCAGCTTTATGTGTAGCGGTGTGTATTTAATATTTTATCTGTCTGCAGCATTAGCTTAAAAGCGGATGATTTTGGTAGTTCGTTTTTTCAAAGCGGACTAGTATCGAGTGGTCTAAGCATGTTAAGTCTGCCTGTCAAATACCAATATCTACCCGTGAGAAGCCGGGGCGCGGGCGGGCCGTTAGTGTTTTTATATTATACTAGCTGCCCCAGCGAACTTCGTACCGCCAGCGGACAAAATTGTGAATCTAAACCATTCCCAGATCCCCTTGAACACACACAAAAAATTTCATCAAAATCGGTCCAGTCGTTTAGGAGGAGTTCAGTCACATACACACGCACACAAGAAATATATATATTAAGATTCATCCGGAGACCGATGATTTACTGTAAAGCTGTGAGAAATCTGCCAGATCGTTTCAAGCGTAGGTCCAACTTCTTTCTTCAATGGTCTTACCACTCCGATCATCAAGATTTAGGTGTCGCATGTCGTTTTGGTTTGCAGATTCGCGAGTGTGACATTTGCTCGCCATTGAAATTGATCGTGACCGTCTGTCTGGCTCGGTCCCACTGAATTTACGTTTTAGATGTACACCAATGAAATGTATTCGTGACATTGAAAAAGAAAGCGGTACACTCACAGAGACGAGTACATTTCATTGGTGTACATCTAAAACGTAAATTCAGTGGGGCCGAGCCAGGCAAACGGTCATGTGAAAACGCCCTAAGAGTGTGTCGTGCTGCTCGACACTTGGAGGGAGTTTGTTTCTTGGAAGGTTAGCTCCCTAAGCTGCTACGGAGTATCTCGATGAGTTGACCGACACAACTTAGGCGTAAAGTAAACGTACATAAAGCGTTCCGTTGCACCCTTATACTCGTTTTCCTGAGAGTAGGTACTTTTTGTATGAAAATAAATTAAATGGTAATTAATTAAAACAATTAGCTTTGTTATTGAGGTATTTGCCTTTATTTTGAAAAGGAGGCGATTACTATTACGGATATCCTTATTTTAAATTATATTTATATTTTTACATGGAAATTTTCATCACATTAAACCATTATTTATAATTCTAGGCCATTTATCTATCAGTAATCAATTCAGTATCAACAATGAGTAATAGTCATTTCGAAAAAATACAACCATTCTGTATTAATCTATTTTTAATTCTTCGTCGACTCTCTCATTTCGGAGAAGGATTAAAAAATCTTATAAAATAATATACAAAATAATACAAACATTAGTTCGAACGTAGTCGAAAAAAAATGAGATTTAACATTATCGTAACATTGAAATTCCATTCGGGAAAATTTGTGATTATTTTACATACATCGGCGAATCTGACTCGATTCTGAAGAGAAAAATAAATAGAGGCGAACAAAGTTCAACACTTCTCGTCGGCGAGGAGCGGGTCGAGTGAGAAGCCGAGGTCGAGAACAGGCGTGCGCTTGCCGGGTTGCAGCTTTAATGTGCGTCGTCCAGCCACGTGCCCGTTGAGCGCGCGCGCCTCGCCGCCAAACAATTCGCTCAGCGAGGCCGCCACCTCGCCGCCAGTACTCACGCCCGTGCCGCACGTCACTATCAGCTTGCGCACCTCGGGCTTGTTCGCCTTGCCAGCGTTCATATGCACTGTTTTCGATAAAGACACACTTTGATTATAGTAATAATTGTTCGAACTGCCGGACGATTTGCATTGAGAACGCGACAGCGACGATTTTAAATTACTCCGAACGGTGGCGAATTTCTTTCCTAACGTGATAGCCCCGCCAGCGTGCGAAGCGTTGAACGTACAGACCGCGAGCGGGCGCGGACTCGTCGCGTACCAGCAGATTTCTGGCGGCACCTCATCTTGCCGCAACACCACCGGGGACACTTTCTGCGGCATCTCCGCCTCATCCGGCAGCAGGAAAGCGTCCGGTGGTAGCGGCTGGCTCAGCAGCGACGTAATGCTCGACGTATCCGGCAGCACCGCGTTCGGGTCTTCGACGCTGAGCAAACTCGCGTAGATGTCGTTCACTTGTTGCTCGGCAGTGAGCGCGACATCGCGCGCGAGTCCCAGCGTGCCGAGATCTACAGACGAATTGACTAGGAGCGGCGGCAGCGGCGGCGCCGTCGCGACGTGCTGCGGCGGCGGGAGCGGTGCTGCGGGCGGCGCGGCGGCGGCGGCGGCGGCGTCACGCGCCGCGCGGTGCTCCGCCAGCAGAGTGTCGAAGGGTTTAACGCGGCCCTCGACTGTACGGCGCAGCGACAGTGCGTGCGCCTTGCATGTCAACGAGCGCGTACACGGTTTGGGGTTATCTGCGGTAACGACACCGCAATGTTTATTTGGGTCATATTCTCTTAGATTAAATTTCGTTTTACTTGTTTTTGATCGAGATTTGGTTGACGGTGTGCCTGGGGTCACAGCAGGTTTCACGACTGGTGCAGCGGGCACGGGGTTGTCAATCACTGTCGGGAGCATGGGGGCAGCAGCGGGTGCAAATTGTATACTAGATAAATCCGTATCTGATATTGTGTAGGCCGACAGGGTAGCGGGATGCATTGTGGCATATAAATCTTGTGTGGGCACATCCGCTTGAGGAAAATTTATATCCTGCATGTTACCTATATCTCTAATAATATTTTTCCAGTCAGCTGCATTTGTGATATCATCTGCACTCTGAATTCCTTCGGAGTTCATTATTGCAAAAATATCATCTGTGATGTTTTCCCCGAGGGGTAGATCCTCTGTGTCCTGTATGCTAACCACTGGCAGCTCTCCACTCTCCATGCACACTTTCACTTCTGCAGTAACGGGGGCAGCTGAAGAGTTTATCTCATCTAAATATTGCAACTCCTGCTGAGGGAGCATTATCCTCGACAGGGGAGGTGTGATTGTGTGTACTGGAGAAGTTTCCATTTTAACTGGGAGTATATCTACAGGGGTGGGAGGCAGGACTTCTTTTTTATGTCGACTCCGACTTTTAAGTGTCGTGACGGGCGGCGGGGGAGGGAAGAGGGGCTCTGTACCCGTGTGGGAGTCCAACAAATGTCTGTATACTGCACTACACTTTACTATCACACCGCACATGTGGCATACAGCCGCGTTGAGGTCGTCCATCTGTGGGAACAGTCCGTGCAGGCTCATGCTCTCGCGCTTGAGGCGGTGCAGGCCGGCGCGGCGGTAGCGCGCGGCGCGAGACGCCTTGTACGGGAGCTGATCGTGCGCCCGGCGCGCCGACACTCCACCTTTACTCTCCGCCGCCGCCGCGTCCTCATCTCGCCGCGGAGAAAGGTGACCTATTTCACTGACCCACAGATCCCAGGGCTTCTCGTTGCACTTCGCTGGGCTCACGATTTTTGCCGTGAACGAATAGTCGCCCGACATATTTCGACGTGTACGGACGATTGTAACTCTTGACTCGTGCCTCGCCTTGTGGGGCTCCGGCTGTACCCTAAACAGCCTCGGCCTGCTGTTAGGTTATTAACCCATTCTGCTTCTAAGATCGCCGCCAGTCGCGAGGTCTTTCAGGGTCACATCGTAGCTTGATTGTTTACTTTATTATCTATACATTTCGGACTAAAACTTGTTGTGATTGTCTTAGCTTTTATATTTACAGGGACAGATGATCTATCTCACTGACAGCTGATTATGTAGATTGTAAGTTTTTCTCGACCACGGAACACTTCCATTTATTAAGAATCGTTAACAGTTCACTTTTTAGGTCTTAATTGTGTTAAACATGTATTTGACTTGTTCGATTCAATTGATATAATACTTGTTAAACTCAAATAAAATGTCTAAAATTTATGTTTGGTTGGTTCAGTTGGTTGTAATTTACAGTAGAAAGCAAGCATCAACACTTTTTTGAGTAGGTATTTGACTGACTGAACCATAGATAATAAATAGATACCACAGATGATATACGTATATAATGAACGAATGAACCACAGTTTTTAGATATTTTGTGAGCCGAAGCTGAGGACCTTTTAAATAGTATCCATGAAATTTTAGGTGGAAATGACAATAAAGTGTGAGACTACACACTTTTAATTGGAGGAACGTCATTCGCAAAGATGTGGACTGCGGACAGGTACTCTAGACCAGCGGTTGACAAATAATAATAATATTAGTAAATAACAGCCTCAATTCCCAACAAAAAAATGCTAAAGCTAAGTTTGTCCTCTGTTATTTTCATTAATACCATCAAAAAGAAAGGACTGAAAGTATTCGTAATAGTGATTGTCAAGTGGTTCACCAGTTTTCAATTTTCTTTGTTACCAAGATAAAATTTTCACTTGCTGCAATGATGTTTTTATTCATTTACTTTATTTTCCATTTTCGTTTTTGCTGACGATAATTTCGGGCTCGCTTCTCGCGCACTATTATGACTTTTGTTTTTATTTTACGTTTTACCAAAGAAAAATTTGCTTTGCGTTTTCATGAACTTAATATTGAGTGTATATTATATGTTTTAAATTTTCATTATTATCAACTAAATTTCTGTGCTCGCTCCGCTCGCGCTATCATTTCTCCTTTGTTTTATAATATTACTACCAACAAAATGGTCGCACTCGCTTCGCTTGCGCTTTCATTTGTTTGCTTTATTTTCAATTCTTGTTTTTTGCCAACGATAATGTCGGGCTCACATTAATATAAATTTTCTTTTTATTTTTGGGGGCTTTTCTGTTTTTCAGGTGTATTGCGACTAGCACGATTTCGCATGGATCATTTGCTGGCAATTCGCTGGCATGCGGCTTTGTCTTTGCGTGTCGTTAGATTCATCAGGTGGCTTCTTCCCAGATGCAGAGTGAATACTTTCATCCGTCGACTACGCTCTATTACATCTAAAGAATGTATTGGAGCTACGAATTTGTAACAGCGTATCATTTTCGCAAAGTGCTTGTTTAGGCCTTACCTTTATGATGAAGTAAGCAAAGTAGATTACCTCTTTTTAGATTAGCTATAGTTTCGTCCGAGAAGTAGGACTTTTTGCTTCTAACAGTATTTAACGGTATTCAATGCCCTCATCCTTAATCGGTATTACTTGCTTTTCTACCAGACTGTATGAAACGCATAGTACGCTGATACGTGTACGTATGTATCATCTCTACTTACTCTGTGCTTATGTCACCATTGCCACCAATGTCAAAATTTCATTCCAGGTGACTATCTCTATCAAAATTTCGTACTTAACCTACCTCAGCGCAAATAATTAATGTTACTAAATAAATAAAAAATGTTGCTTAAATAAATAACAAAACAAATGTTGTGATCCGACTATGTCGGACACATTACAAATACAAGGTTACATACCGGTATATTCATGTGGCTCAGAGGTGTCTTCAGATCTGTATTTTTAGGTGTACCGATCGGTATAACCTTTCTCGACACGGTGGGCTATGTAGCCAGAGTGGAAGGCATATCAATGCAGCCAGTGCTCAACCCAGAGTCTACTAACACGGACTATGTATTTCTATCGAGATGGGCGGTCAGAGAATATGACGTAAAAAGGGGTGAAGTGATATCTTTGGTTTCCCCGAAAGATCCTAATCAGAAGATAATCAAGCGCATTGTGGGACTGCAAGGTGATGTAGTAAGCACCATCGGATATAAGTCGCAGTTTGTAAAGGTGCCGGAAGGCCACTGTTGGGTTGAAGGCGATCATACTGGCCACACTCTGGATAGCAACACATTTGGGCCTGTCTCTTTAGGTCTCGTAAACGCAAAGGCGTCGTACATCGTTTGGCCTCCTCGTAGATGGCAAAGGCTAGAACCTAAGATACCTGAACATCGACAGCCAATTAACATGTATCATTGATGTTTAGTTAGTAATAGGGAAAGGTCTAGAAATATTTAAATTAGTCTTTGAATGATTTATTTTATTGGCACATCTATAAATAATTCTATAAGGCTGCTCCATGTTTTTAACTTATCAACAATGTTTCCCAGGTCCAGTGTCACTGGTTATAAAATTTGTAACTGAATTTGATGTAACATTGTAAAATGTATGAACGAACTGTGAGATGCTGGATAGATATTTGCCAAAATTTTATTTATTAAGTTAGAAATGCTTGAACATATTGTGGTTATAGTAAAGTATTGTATATTACCAAGTTGCCCTTTCTTTTAATAGAGAATACTTAACAAGAGTAATGCCATTACACTAAATTTTATCTATGAGTGTTTTATACTCGCAAACAATTTCTTTCCAAAGTATCCCAACAAGTGACAACTTTTAATTCATAAAAAGATCTTGTTGCATTAGATTAACAACCACTTTGGTTAATTAAATTTCCATATAAATTCAGTAGAGTATATTAAGACTATGTCTTGAGGATAGTGAAAAATAGTCTGCCTATTCTTATTTTTTCTTATATTAAGGAGAGGGTTAAAAACTAGCAATAGTCTTATGTAATAATTAAATGGTCCCAAATAATAAATTCATAAATTGTTCTAAAACATTAGAAAGCAAAAAACAACGAAAGTATTAAAATAACTACTATATTAAAACAACAACCACCATTAAATGGCAATAAACACAATTTTTAAGTCATATTTTTTATACCGAAGCTTTCGACAACACTGACAACCTCATCATATGAAATGCCTCTTCTTATGACATTGTAGTAACCAATACAAGACAAGTCTATCACTGTAGACCCAGTTCTATTCTGTTCTAACCCTCGGCTTAATACTCCACCATCAAAAACAGCTCCTAAATGACAGAACAAATGTTCAAACTCCTTCACAGTCAATGTTGATGGTTCATTACTAAAGTTTGCACTAGTTAATGCCACAGGCCTGTTAAAAATCTTTGTTACCCTATTGATAAAATCATGATTTGGTATTCTTATCCCTATTTTAGATGTAGCAGGGTTTAAAACAGGATTGTCAAGGTATTTAGTTTTATCCAAAACTACTGTTACTGGCCCAGGCAGAAGGCTATTAAGTAGGGCATCAGGAAGATGCCTTGCCTCCCCCCACTTTCTTAAATCTGTTATATAGGAAACACAAATAGCTACTGGTTTTGATGAATCTCTGCCTTTGATGGCATATAACTTTTTGATGGCCTCGGGACAGTTGGCATTACATGCAAGACCATATATTGTGTCTGTTGGTACTGCTATAATTTGGCCTTTAGCTAGATGTTCTGCTGCTTTTGAGAATGAGAATTCTTCTATTGTTGGAATTACAGGAGTCATCTTCTCTATCTTCATTTTTAAGCCTCCACTATTATATCTTACTAAAAATCTATGAAACAAATTAAGTTTTACCATACTCAAGTAAGAATACACTACAAATACTGAAGTTCGAAAGTTTAATCACGCCAGTTGTGAGCACACTTATGGTTGCAGCAACGGTAGAATGTGGTCATAGGTTCGTCAGCAGAGCGGGTCTGTAGTTGCATGAAGTATGCTCTACCATGACCACATTTGGGGCACACTGCATCAGTTGAGTCTACGTTTTCCCAGGCAGCAGCCCCACCCATAATATAGTCAAGTTCCTGCAATTAATAACTTTGCAATTAATTGATACCCATGTTATTGTACTTGGTTTAACAAAACCATCATAAATAAATAAAGAAAATACATTATCACTAGCTGCCCCAGCGAACTTCGCACCGCGCAAAATTGTGAATCTAAACCATTCCCAGATCCCCTTGAACACACACAAAAAATTTCATCAAAATCGGTCCAGTCGTTTGAGAGAAGTTCAGTGACATACACACTCACAGAAGAATTATATATTAAAGATTGGATAATTATTTAGATCTTCAAAGGAACAAGCAATGTAGCGACTTAAAAAATATTGTTCTAATAAATTATAGAACATCAGTGGGGCACTAAAAATGATTGAAGTGAATATAATATTGTTGAATGTAGTTTGTTAAGTTTGCAAAGAACTAACCTTTAATTTAGGAAACGTGCGCGACGATACTTTCTTTTTAATATTATATACATAAGGGCAAGTGTTACAAGCGTACCGCAGTCCTGACTCCGGTGCCTCTTCTACCATAAGGACGTTGGCGCATGTGGGACAGAATAACATCGTTGAATCTTCAATTTGTTTAGCATTTTACTTTACACATAAACTTGATGATAACTTAAGAAAAGTACTTCTGGAAATTCTGTGCGTGCTGACTGATCTCAAGTTATTATTATTTTAAGTATAAATAGATTAAACCCTAATCGGATTTCAAAATGTTGGTTAAGTTTTTTACTATTGAATTGACGTTAATGATTGTCACATTGACAGCAGACCAGCAAGTAGCTCAGCAGCTGATCACAGACCACATAGAAAAAAGCCTGCACAAATATAAACCGTGAGACTAAACAGTAGTATACTGACGGACTGAGCATGAGGGAAGGAGCAAGAAAAAGAGAATAATTCACACGACTTCTAGTCCACACTTTTTTTTTTTTTTTTTTTTTTTTTAATGGCTCGGTTGTAGACCATTTGCCAATATCAAAGAAGTCCACACTTTGTTGTGCATACAATTTATTATAGCTTAACCATTCATTCACATTTCCGGCCACATTTGTATCAAACAAAAAAACTATGCTTATGGACCGTATCTTTTCCTGCCAAAACATTTGATTTTGACACTATCTTTTTTCCTGTCACTGTTTGTTTTTGTCGCTGGTATCATGTTGATGTCAATCAGTCAACCACAGTCGTCTGATCTGAGATGTCAGTTGAAGTTCGTTTTCCTTTTGTTTCGTACATAGTTCGCGTTGCTTCTAGTTAGATGAGAGAAGAATATTGTTTGTTTTTATAGTGATAATTTTGTCGTTTGTTTAAATAAGTTGTGAAAAGATGTGGGAGGCTTTGTTGGATGCATTTTGGAGTGAGGATATCTGGTTACCGCCGAACACGACATGGGAAGATTTGACGCCGGGGCCCGACAAAGCAGTAGTTTACAATGATTACAGACATCTTCTGTATCCCTTGCCTCTGGCATTAATACTGATAGTCTTACGGCGTTTGATGGAAATGTTAGTAAATTTGACTATGTTCATATATCATAAAATTTGAATAATAGCCGCTAGTAATGATATAAATCTGGCCTATAAAATTCCTTTACTCTCCCTGACCCACATTTCCCGGCAGTTGTTAGTTTATTTTTAATAATAATAAATGGATTCCTATAAATGCATTGAACATTTGTGGTATATACCTACATACAAATAATATTTTGTAAAGATAACTTGAATGTTAAAAGTTATTTTTAAATGTACTGTTCTCTACATTCTTTAATTGTTAAGATCTGTAGACTGAATACCGAAAATAATTAAAGCTAATATCATACACAATATTTGTTTATTTAGATGTCTGTTCCTTACAAGTAAAATAATTGTTGGATATTACATGTTTGTTTTGTATTGCAGATATTGGTTTGAACCATTTGGCAAATCCCTAGGCATTAAGAACACAAGACCAAAGAAGGCTCCAAGCAACCATAAACTGGAGGCAGTGTACCAAACATCTTCTAAAATTAAACACAAACAGGTGAGTCTTGTTTTACTTATAATTAAATTTTGAATTATTTAATAAATTCCATTAAGTAAAAACTACACAAATTAAGAAAGAATAGAGAGTTTAACGGTAATTAAATACACTTTTTTACTGGCATATCTATAACATAAAAATGAATCGCAAATTGTGTTGGTAAGTGCATAACTCGAGAACGGCTGAACTTGTTTCGCTAATTCTTTTTTTAGAATGTTCCTTAAAGTACGAGGATGGTTCTTACGCAAAGAATAATAAAATAAAAACAACCTCCTCAGAAACGGCTTGACCGGTTCGGTAGGTCTGAGAATTGGTCGTATCCTATTTTCTGACCTGGTAGGTGGCACTACTCTACCGGGCAGGATGACATCTGCGGGGTCTGCTAGTATATCATCATCAGCTCATTCTTGTGCTGCTGGATGTAGGCCTCTCCTAAAGCAAACCATTAAGCATGATGCACGGCTTTTCTCATCCAGTTCTTGCCGGCCACCCTGCTGAGATTGTCACTCTACCTAGTCTGAGGACAGCCTACACTACATTTGAATTTATGGACTAGTCCTACTGTGAGTGTCCATGTTTCCGCTCCATATGTCATAATGGGTAGGACACACCAGTTGAAAACTTTTGTCTTTAGACTCTGTGGAAAGGATGACGTAGAGACTCGTCGACTATTTCCCATATGCTGCCCAATCCAACTATTTTCTTCTATTATCCTCTATCCTGAAGATGTCTTTACCCATCTGCAGTGTTTTCCCGAGTTATGTATATTCTGAAACAACTTTAATAATATATTAAATTACAATCTAAGTAAGACTTTAAGCAAATAGTTTATTTTAGGTATTCAAAAGTAGATATTATTAAAATACTGTAGAAATTATGCTGTAGAAGGTAGTTATTAGCAGACTGAGCAGCGGTCGCGCAGCGATATCAGTCTCGCCTTTGAAATATAATGTTGCTGCTGGTTTGATAACTGGTCATGCCCACATATAAAAAAAATCAGATTGTACCCATATTAAAATAGATTACAGTGCATAAAATCAAAAATCACATAGAACAAATAAATTTTAAAAGATAAAATAAATAATACAATAAATTAGAAATTATTAATAGATTATAAAATTTAAATTAAATTATAAACTAGCTATGTTAAGCTATTTAGCTATGTATTTGTTACATTAATTATTGTAACGTAGGTATTTTACTATGTTACTTATCAGGAATGTACGTTTATGTGGCCAGTGAGAGATCTTTCCTGTTATTACTAAAATAGAATAGAGTAAATTAATCTGCTATAGTTTACACAGTTAACGTCATACGGATGTCGTAAAATTAAGAGCATACTAGTTATCTCGGCGTTTATGATTCTGGATTTCCCACATTTTATATCAAAACAAAGATAATAAAAAATATATAAAAAAAATAAAAATGTAATTTTGAATTGAATATTCTCCTAATGTAAGGATTTATAGGTTATGAATCATGTACAGATATCATTATTATTATTACAAATGAATTTTCTACATAACAAATTATTTAAATAATTATATCTAAATATTAATTAGTAGTACAAATCATGAGCATTACGCAAAGATGCCGATGGTCATTTTCATTCTAGCATAACTGTAATCCGAACAACTTCGAGTCGAGAATCCGCAGAGTCCTGTGGGACACATTAGTGTGGCCAGCGCCTGTGTATGCACACGCACTTGCGCACTATTAAATACCTATTAGGAGCCGTCTCCATTCAGGGTGTCGCGGTTGTGTCACTTGTGGTTCCCGTGATACCCTGGTCAAGATGTGCTAAGTAACAGCCGGGGGGTTTTAGTCCGGGTAACCAGTTTGAGTCCCACATATGCCCCGCCCTGCGGTCATACAGAGCGGAGTGATATATAAAGGATTTCCCCCCTATAAACAAAAAAAGGGCCGTCTCCATTGGCGTGAGAATCCCAGCGATATTGTTGTCGTGCCAAATATATCTATAAACTCCGAGGGGCCGTCTTCACGACCGAGAGCATCGCTGTCCAGAAAATGTATGGCGCGACGATAGAATTGCCGCTATTCTTTCGCTCGTGGAAACGGACGTTTACGTATACTTGGATATTCAGTTCAAAATGACCAACGCACACCCGCTCTGTAGTCGGATTTGAGTTAGGCTAGATATTAGACAATTTATCAAATAATTATTACATGAACAGCTAGACAGAAGTCATCTATCGGCTCCATCAGAAATAGACTACCTACCTTATTAAATAGAATTACGTTACTAGATTATAGCGATATCGCTTTTATAATGCGCTCTCTTGTGTGTGAAGATGTTCATAATTATGAGCAAAATCTGAATAAAATGAGATATCCTTATTAGTTCTTGTACTTTGGAGAGATTTTTTCGAACGTAATCGCACATATCTGAGATCGCCTTAGGCTTTTACAGAGCTTGGTGTTCACAATTCGTGCTACTTTTAAATAAATGTGTTGAGTGTGAGGCTTTCTAAATCGTAACAGAGCTTTCATTGTTTCAGTTCATTTTGAACAAGGACGAGGTAAATGTCGCATGTTATGTATTAATCACGCACGTACTACTGTTACTCGTTGTTATGCCACAGTAGATATAAAAGCTCAAGCAGTAGTTCTACTTTCGAGTTAAGTAGTCAAAGGAGCGCTCTTTATCACGTCGTGTCCCACTATATTTCATTGTACGCTCAGCTCAGAGATCGATTTTTTTGAGATTAGGTGTGTGTGATTGCTACTACAACAAATTAAGATAGTTTTGTTGAACCCAATAATGGCAATCCTAGAGCTTCGAACGACTTAAGGCATTGAATTCTAGGACGTCTGTGTTAGTTTTAATCTACTGTGGTAATTGTGTATTAGGGTCAGAACACATCAACAGAGATTCACTCCACTCGACCGCACCGCACCGTACAGCCCCGTGTCTTTTGAAGCATGGCACCAACTGAAGCATTTGATTAGTTAGCAATCGAAACTCGACTTTATTTACGCCGCTATAGCCTTGAGATTCCGTATACCGCACCAAAAGACAAGTTACGATCGCTTCTAGACTCCAGAGTCGCGGAGTAAATACATTCAGTATGCTGAGTCTAAGTAAATTAGAGTCGATTTTTAATTGATAATAGCATGCTTATGCTTCTTGCATGTGGTTTATGACTTTTAAATTTAAAAAGCATCTTTACAATATTTCTATTTTGGCTAATCTTAGCAGTCAAAATATTTTGTTATGTGTGATGCACGTGTGACTATAGACTGCTTACCTACACATTTAACTTTTTTTATTTGTATTTATTTTATTCTAAATGATGGCCATGAGGTATGACTCGCCTATATTGAACCATTGTGTGCGTAGATGCATGTCTGCCACACAATTGGTTTCAATATAATATTGTTTAAATCTTTATTAATTTATTTACTAACATAGTCCTAAGCATATTGTTACTAACATGATATGGATCCTTTTGTCGAAATAAAATCTATTTTTTTAATAGTCTAGTAAATGTATGAATAATCATGTATTAATTACTTAATAACACGCTTTTAGCACAAAAGCATGCTATCTGTTATTATTATGAGTAATCGCCATATTATTATGATAACATTAATCGTAAATCTTGAATACCTAGCGAAGCTTATGATATTATGACAAGGATAACAGCTACCACCCTGGTTTGCTTGTCTATATCTCCAGTTCACGAGATAATAACTAAGGGGACAAAACTGTGTAGTTTTCACTGCATACCTACTTGCGCCACTTTTGATCGGGCGCAGAATAATAAAATCACTGTACAAAAAAAACATAATAAAAAAAATCTCCTTCTTTAAAGTGAAAAATAAAATTTCCATCTTTTAATTGAAGTCTGTTCTAATATCCCAAAAGTCTTGGTTTTCGTCTATGTACTGTCTAATCTACTGTTTAAGCACCGAGTGCATCCCATACTTTCCCCGAACTTTGGTAAATCCTCATAAAAATCGGCTGAAACGATACCCCACACGGTATTTTTAATCTTGGAAAGTGGGAGGAGGGGGCTTATAACACACCTACTGTTAGTGGTTAGCGTCGACTACATTTAAATAAAGCAACATGACTTGTCGCCACGGTTCCTTTGTGGTTCTATGAGGGGTTCTATTCTAGGTTTCCGAAATCCATGATCAATCAAAAAGGAACAACTCTTTTTTATCCTATAATAGGCTTACCTACACGTGACTACAAATTGCCTGATGTGAAGCAATATTGCAGTCCACGATGGAACGTGCTTACCAAAAAAGCATTCATACCTACAACCACAGATAATATAATACTATACAACCAAGCATAGAACCTTCTCCTTATTTTTCAGTAGTCGTTTAAAAAGAGACTGAAATTCATATCTTGTCTCTGGTTTGGATTACAGTGTTATTTAAAACTTATCTCAACATTTTTATTTAATCTAAACCTATTTTCATAAGTAACCTTGTATTTGTTTGTGTAAAATTTCACATCTTATACAATAGTTGTATCGTTGAGTAGTCACAAGTGAGGTCGTCTGATCTGGACCTATTCGACCTTCGTTACGTCAAATAAGTACCTAATTCTACTCACGTGCCTGTGCCAAATGCTCTAACATCAAACTCATCTGTGATAAATTGTACAAACCGCAAAGTTTGTCTTTTCTAGGCAGTGGGAATGTACAGGGCCCCGATTCTCACGTTTTAGACATTTGTCTCGAATAGAAAAATGTCGAAAATAAAATGGTGGATGACATTCAAAACTAATGATATTCGCCATATTTTTTTTACATTTGTCTATTAGAGATAAATATTTAATGCGCAAAAATCGGGGCCCTGATTTTTCGTTACAAACGTCAGCTGGCAAAATGTGATATTCTCTCTCGGTATACCTTTGTTACTTCAACCATAAGCTATGCTCTTTGTACCTACTATTTAATTTTTAACTTCTTTCGATTGTATGCGAAATGTCACAAAGCCAAATGTCTAATTGACTGTAAGGCAAGACAACCGCACATAAATGAAGAGCCTTATCCTCGGATCAATTTAAGCAATCTTTATAAGATTTACATAGACAATAAAGCAGTATTCTTGGGCATTAGGAGTTAAACAAAATTAAGCCGCCCTAGTTAGCAAACACGCAATTAGTCGTACATTTATCTAATCTTAAGATACGACACACCTGCATGAACTTAAGGTTACCTAATTTTATGTCGAACCATGAATTTTATTCATAATTAGATGATTTGGAACTTTAGCTGACCAATCCAGATTGTATTAAACCTCCCAAAACGCTCAATCTATTTTGTGTTATCTGTTCCCAAAAACTATTCTATATAATGTTCTCGAGCCTTAGGTTTTGATGTCATGTGAAAAACATGCCGACTAAAAATAGGCGTAAAACAGTTTAACATAATACATGGAGACAGCCGTCCTTTTGTCGCGCTGCCTCTTAGTAAAGCGATTCTCTGATTTTAGTTTAATAATTGAACATGAGAATCGGTACCAATGCCCGCCTATTGCGCTATATTGAGTCTTCAATCTAGGAAGACGTTTGAAATTGAAGCTTGATTATTATTTATTCCTTCAAATTAATGTACACCAGTCATCAAGCTGCTGCCTGTGTGGAGGGCGTATGTCAAATCATCAAATGTAAAGTATAATAATTGGGAGCTATAAAATGTCTCGCCCGCATTGTGACGATAGCATGTAATTGACTTAATAGAGCCAAGAATTTGGTGTGCTAAGTTTCTTATTCTTTTTAATAATATATACTATTGATGAATAAGATATATTTTAACTGACCGCGACTTCTGAAATAAAAATAAAACTACGTTTATAATAAAAAAAAATGGACAAGCACTTAGATGTCCGGTGGTCTAAAATTCTATAATATATTATTGAATGAATACTATTGAAGAAAATAAAATATATTCTAATAATGGAACGTAATAACTGAACGATCAGAATCAGTTAAAAAATAAGATTGGGTGTGGAATAATTTTAACCTGATTTACGAACATTATTGACAGATGTCTGTGGTCTGACTAAAAATATGCCTCAAGGGATAAAAAGCTATGTCTAGCTTTGTTTTCGAAGAGTTAAATATGTGATACTTTTCAAATTAGCCTTACAGGAGAAGTAATCGGGATATCAGTGGTATCGATGTTAGTGGGTAGGTACACGTGCGTGGCCGCCGCACCCTCGCTGCCCTCCCCCTTGTTTGAACGATTTATTCACCTTTTGGGGGTCAGCTGTTTCGTTTTATAGGATGTTGTTGCATTTATAACAACACTGATTTACTTCCTACTCTATCTTTTATGGAATTTTTCAGTGAAATATGTAGGTTAGTCAGGTATTTTTGGTCGAATCGATAGCATTTTTTTACCCGTTGGAACTCTAAAATCTCGGCCTCTTTTTTAACCGACTTCCAAAAAAAGACAGAGGTTATATATTCCACTGTATGTATTTTTTATGTATGTACAGCGAGTTTTCCCCCATTAGTGAACCGATTCTCAAAATTCCTTTTTTAGTTAAAAAAGTATAGTTCTGCGGTGGTCCCATTGGCACCATGTCACCAAACTTATGCGTATTTTCTCTAAAATTGAAACCTTGTAACCTAAACATAGCCGATGTTTAGGTCCGATACGTGATAGAGGGCGAGCCATTTGCCGTTCAACGGGCACAATTTCAAACTTCGATCTGCAACTAAGATTCTTTGCTCGACCTCGGGACCTCGCGGTTATTAAACGAATATGAGACGACCATCGAGACAGTTTACCTCCCGGAAAAAAGTTACAAGTGGTATGTGTACATATTGTTATGTCCACGTGTGTAGCTCTCTAATGAATGAACCGATTTTAATGAGGTCTTGTTCTATAAACTCTTGGCCAATATGTTGCTCTACTTGCCTACCAATAGCAGCAATAGATGTGCACACAATCCAGACAGCAATCAGTGTGTTTGAGACAATAAACGTTCATTGAGTACGCAATTAACGCCTGCGAGCAACTCTAAAATAGGCCTTGAGTCGACACGACCCAGTTTCCTTTGCGTACGTTTCTATGGAGATTCTACTGTGGTCTCAGGATAAAATATAATGCAGAAAAAAACACTGTCAAGAGTAATTGGGCCACGAAGCATATTTTCTAGTTCCATTTAAGTTTTTAAGGTTGGATAATAAATAGATTTGGCCACAACCTAAGACTAGATTCCCATAAGGACACATTCCTAAAAGACCAGATTTCCAAATGGTCGCAAGTACTTTTGAGAGTAAAATTTTATTTAAGTATGTATGTCATGCATTAATGCTTTTATTACAAAGGTTCCATAAATTACTATATTAACTTTATAATACAAACTCTCTCTGCCGCATCTCTGTACATGTTATGTTCGCGACAAACTCGAAAGCTACTGAAACTAAACCCATCACTTTTCCACCATTCCTCGGATCATTCTTCGTGGGAAGCCGTGTTGGGTCGGTAGTTATTTTTATTCTGATAAAGGCTTGCGCCTGACTAAAACTTGCCTGAAAGCGTGTGCAAAATATACCGGTTGATACGTGATATTCAGTCAAAAGGTGGCAGTGGAATGAGACTCCATGTGGTTGGAAGCCTTAAAAGGCCAAAAATTCCGGTCCACCCTTTTTAACGGTGCCACCAGACTTCGGACCGAAAAAAACAAGGCCGCTTGGCGGTGGGGTTTTGCCTGGTAGGTGGTTACTAATCATGACTGAAGCCTACCACCAGTTTACTGTCACCTGATTTGCACAACCCGGGAACCACGTGTGAGGGCTCAGATACTTTTATTAATGATTTTAAAACATGCACATCAAGCTATAAATTTCCAGTTTATGCTGACCTCTCGTTGTACGGAAATCTTATACAATGTGAGCTCAGCTTATACTTACTGGGAATGTATAGTTTGATGTGAAGCCGTGTGTGATTACCTATAAGGCCAGTTAACACTAAATTTTGAAGATTTTTTGCTTTTTTATTTAGTAAAAATAGGTTTTAATAGTATGTAGATATATTTATCATTGTTATCCACAAACCTTGGACGCCATGATGTTCCAACAAACTAAGTTATCAGGTGTTTCGCTTGGCGATCATTGATAAAACGGCTTATCGACCAAACCGCAAGACCCAAGTGTCGTTATACAACGGATTATGAAGATCAAATATACGTAAAACCGTTTGAGAGGAACTAACACTTACAAATACGGACTGTACAATAATGCAAACGAGTCTTATACCTATTACTTAGCTTTCCGCCGCAGCTCCGTTCGCGTGACCTACATTTTATATCATGCCCAGCAGTGGGATAAAAAGTAGCATATAGCCTTCTTAGGTAAATAGGCTATCTTACAGTGCAAGAATTTTTCAAATCGGACCAGTAGTCCCTGAGATTAGAGCATTCAACCAAACAAACTCTTCGGCTTTTATAATATAAGTATTTAGAATAGATGAATAATAATTACATAACTTATCGTCAAAACTGTATGTATGTGACGTAATAGGTGCGAGCCTATTTTATCCGGCATAATTCCAAACCTCGAGCTGCAACTAAGATTCTTTAAGCTCATTAGAAAAGTCTTTTTGCTCGACCCGGTAATCGAACCCGGGACCTCGCGGTTACTAAGCGAACACGCTTACCACTGGACCACCAAGGCAGAGGCAGAATTTTTATTCTGGTATTAAATATATTTAAACCGTAATAGGGAAGGAGTTAAAATTTTTACAAAATGTGTATCTCTGTTGCTTTCATCATCATGATCATCATTCCCCTTGCTTTTTCCCATTTCTATTGGGGTCGGCTCGCAGTCTATCCTGATGCGCTAGCTACTTGAATTATACGAGCGACTGCCATCAGACCTCGAAACCCGTAGGGAACCAGTAGCCGAGATGGTTAGACCAGGTGTCAGGTTATATTGGCTTCTGACTACCTACATGTAACGATTGTCATAGATGTGTTAAATGACAAGGAACCGTGTAACAACCAATGTGTATCTCTGTTGCTTTTGCAAGTGTATCAGTGTTTAAGAAATTCGTATTACCGCAGATAATATTTTATTACCTGTCTATATATTGTATTACTCAGACTTGTCCGGTATTTTTGTTTTCGTTTTCGATCGGAAGCTAGTCAGTAGGTAGTTAGGTACCTATAATTCCGATACTATCATTGAATGGTAAACATACATTATTATTGTGTCGTTCACCCATATCGTGAATCACTTCGCTATGTATTGATTAGTCCTGTGATTAGCAGTAGTCACCAACATTTTTGTCCTATCTATTGATTCCCTTATCTTTACTTTAACGATACAAATTTATTTCGGCGTAAATGAGTCATTTTCATTTACTCCATTTTATACAGGGATTACTTATTCAAATTAGTTAAGTAGGTAGGTATCTGCCTACTTACTTGATAATGATACACATAATAAATCGCTTGATACCGATTTTGTTTATATAATAAAAATGAATCACTAAATGTATTGCTAAGCGCAATAAGCGAGTACAGCTGAACCGATTTCGCTAATTCTTTTATCTATATTCGTTAAGTCTGAGAATCGGTCGTAATCTGCTATCGGACCTGGTAGGTGGCACTGCTTTACCGGGCAGGACGACCTCTGCGGGATCCGCTAGTTGTTTATAAAATAACGAAACTTTATTTCTGTGTTTTTATTTTATTCTGCGCGTGTCAAGTGTTGCTTAGGTTACAAACATTATTGCAAAATGATAAAAAATATTTAACGCTGCCAAATAAGTCAAACAAATACGCCAATGAATTTCATGGCGATTAAATACACAGTAAATTTACATCGAAACTAGCAAGTTCGATAGGAATTTTTTTTTGGGGACTGAGTCACCTTCGTCCGTAGAAGTGCACCTTTTATCAAAATTCCCCCACGGGTGGTGCAAATCAGGTGACAATCAACTGGTAATTATGTTTACTGGAAATTAACTGGTAGTGGGCTTCGGCCGTGGTTAGTGACCACCTATCAGACCAAGCCGCACCGCCAGGCGGCCTTGCCGTGTTCCGGTGCGATGTCTGGTGACACCATTTATGGGGCTAGGTCGTAATTGTTGCTCCTTTATGGTTTCAACCATAGAGCCTCATTTCACTGCCACCTTCTTACCGAAAGTCGTTCATAATCACGAGTGAATCGGTACATTGGGCTGGCGCGTCCCATCGTAGAATACATCATTGCTTAACATCAGGTAAATTGTAGTCAAGTGCCAGCCTATTCAAGAATAAAAAAAAAATTATATCCCAAGTCTATTCACGGCAACGCTGTCGATCCTGGCTTATAGAACTAGCAGTGGCGGGATCGCGGTGGTGGGTTAATAACTCCCATTTTATTAGTCATATTCAATCTCTTATATTTCTCATTTTCTTTTGTTATATAAATTGTGTGTTATTGTGTTGTTAGAAGAGATGTTTTTTCATTTATTTAGTCAGTAAACAACAGAATCGGGGGTATTGTCTTATAATAACGGTTTCTCTCACCTTATAATTACTTATAATTCAACGTATCTATAAGCACCACTTGATTTACACTTACAAGTGGATATTAATTTTATCTATATTGTTATGGTAATTACTGTAGTACTTTAAGATTAATAAATAACTGCTTATTGCAAAATTGCACTCATAACTAAGTTTTACTGCAATTTTATTTCGTGTTGCATGTTAGATGAGTATACTCCTCTGTGTATATTACTTGCTTACATATCTACATAGTACATACATTCACTGCTGGTTTTTCTGGGCCATTGCCAGGTGCCGTTTTCATATATTTATTATACTAAAGCCTTAAACTTACTATTAATGGTTAGAACTCTCGCAAAATGTTTTAACTCCTACACTCTCGAAAATTGGATGAAAATGCATAATGCGTTGCTGATAGTTAGTGGCTGCGTAGTCGAGGAATATGATTTTATCGGACTTTTTTATACCTACACATCAAGTGTACCAGTTAGTGACTTAAATTATGACGTTATGACGTATAATATAGTATTATGTTACGGCAATTATAAAACCCATTCGAGACAAGACGGAATGCTTAACCTGGTCACGGCACCAATTTGTACCAACCCAACCGATACTTTGATATAAGATTTATTAAATTATGCTTGATAAGTGATAACACATGTTGACGTTAATGTAGTGCATTTTGCTAGTTCTATGGCGACCACGCATTTTATTGATAAAAAATGCGTGCTTAAAATACTATGCTTTGTTGCAATAGTTGGCTGAAACTTCATGTTAAACCATTTAGTTATTGCATCTCTACGCAATTATTTTATCTCATAGTACTCGATCAGAATAATCAATTGTTGAATCAATCAATGGTCTACTAATTAATTTTAGAAGGGTTATACGAATAAACACAAGCCCACATGTATTTAAACCGCAAGCAGCACAATTACGTGTAACCCTACTAAAATTTAGAGGTACCATTGTGTCTCAACAATTGACCAATCTGCTTACATTGCACACATTTATTAAATAATTATTTTGACTGTTTCAGATATGTGCTCTATCAAAACAATTAGATATGACAGAACGTCAAGTGGAGCGCTGGTGGCGCCTCCGGCGGAGTCAAGACAAACCGTCCACACTGAGGAAATTCTGCGAGAACCTATGGAGATGTACATTTTACCTGTACAACTTCTCTTATGGCATGTTTATACTGTGGGACAAGGAGTGGCTTTGGGATATAGATCAATGCTACATCGGATACCCTCATCAGGTTAAATTCTATCCTATATCTATTTATATTTAGGGCTGGGGATGGCGACAAAGTGTAAAAAAAATATTTTTTTGCTTTATCATTGAAATGAAACAATATTAAGATATAAAGCATTAACGTTAATAGAGTGGGAGTGCGCTACGTCATAACTCTGTATAAAATATACCTAGGTGTGACGTCATTTGAAATATTTCTTGGACGTATCGCCGTAGTCTTTTAGTCATACAAAAAAAAGAAAAGTATGCGTCCAATGTTTCCAATTTATTTATGACACGGAACAAAAAAGTTCGTCATCCATATTCTTTTGTCCAAGGAATATGGGAGACGTCTTGACAGTTTATCTAAACGGCCCTTTTATCATAACAAATCGACAGTTAATGTGTGAACATTTTTGTACTCTGTCACGCAAAAACTGCTAGCTCGATTTAAATTTGGTGCAAAAGTTCGTTTGTTAAATAGATGTTGTACATGAGATACATTTTAATTGAAATGAGGACGAAGTCGCTTATTAAAGCTAGTACATAAAGTTATCTTTTGAATACCAACATCTAAGTTAACACGTTCCCTGACGGGTGCCCTAATTGTGGGTCAGGCAGTGCCGGATTGTCCACGTAACTGCGGGCCCAGCAAAAGAGGGCCCCGCGTATACGAACCTTCAAACATTTTTCAGACTTTAGTAAGTAGTTCTGTTCAGACTACAATATTAAAATGGTACGACACTCAAGTGACACCTGTTAATTTATGGCGTATTACAGAGAGCTGATAGCTTAATACCTAGATAAATTTTATCTAAATATTTTTTTATGTGTGCCCAGATTTTATACAACTAAATTGTTATTTGTTGTCTGACTATTAACAATCTTGGTAGTAAGCACTATATTAACCACATTTACCTAATAACTATGAACTTTGAACTATGAACTTTTTTGTATAAAATTATTATCATCTATTAAAAAGAAATTAATTGTTGAAATGTTAAAATGTTAAAATTGTAGTACTAATTGCATGACACATATTAGTTCTTGCGTATATTTTAGTGCATGCTGTGCTCTTCTGTAATTAATGTTGCACTTAGATGTTAATACAAAAATGTTATAATAAGTCAATGTAAAAGTGTACACATTGTTGAGGAGCCAAATAAATAAATAAATAGCCCATAGCAGAACAAGGGGTCCCTCATTATGATTTGCTACGTGCATGGGTCGTGCACGTTGGTCCCGCGCTTGCTTAATCCGGCACTGGAGTTAGGTACCTGTTTGCCATACTCCATACTACCACTGTAGTCACTAGTGCATAATGAATGCAAAGTTGGTTATATTGAGGCTGTAGATATTGATAAACGAAACTATTCTTTTTATCTTCAGGTATATTATGGTTATCCACCAACCCACACTTGGCCAGCGTGTGTGGATTAAGGCCAAAACTCTCTCTACTAGTAAGATACTTGAGAGAAGACCTGTGCCCAGCAGTGAGACACTAAAAAGGGTTGAAGTGATATTATGGTAAACTTATTTTTAAACCCTACAACTCTTTTTAGTATCCCATTTCTGGGCACGGGTCTTCTCTCAACTATCTTACGAGTTGAGAGAGTTTAGGCCTTAAATCACACACACTGGCGATATGAGGGTTGGTGAATGTCACATGTCCTCGAATGATTAGTTCTTAGACAATCCGGTTTCCTCACGATATTTTTCTTTACCGATATTGAGCAGTGGCGATGAATAAATTCACATAACGATCGAATTGCGCCACCGCTGCTCTATTCGATCGAGTGAATCGGTATACCTACTAGACTGGCGCGTTCCATCGTAGACTACATCATTGCTTAACATCAGGCACGCTGTAGTCAAGCGCCAGCCTATCGTATAATAAAAAAAACTATTTTGAAACGCTTGGACACTAATAGTTATAAAATCAATGAACATACTGTGAGTTGCTTACGTTTATTAGGCAGGTAGGTTCAATATTCCCAATAGTATACTAATTTCTAAAGAATTAGCAACTAAATGCCCCCATAGCTACGAGGAAGTTGCCCTACTAAACTTGATCTTTTGTTTAAGAGATGAAGAAAGTATTTCTATTTAGTGAACAGACTTCACTGTAGATCTATAGACTTCTAGTGTTCAAACAACAAATGCTAGAATAAAATACAACCTTATTAACAGTTTTGTTACGAAAAGCAATTTTTGAGATTGTTACTCATTCTTGCCTATATATTTAAGGATACAGAGTGCTTTGAAAAACGATACATTCTTTGCAGTGAGTTAAAGTGCAGCCCTTTTGTAAGATTTGATCCCATAACTACACCTAACATGTCAGAAACTAAGTTATTATTTCGGAATTATTCACCTCACTGACTGCATTATTAACACTCAGAAGTAACTAAGTTTTGTTACAACATGGTGTTAATGGACTAAAGTAGTTGAAAATAGGCTGTACAGTACAGCCATTTAAAGGCCAGAATTTTAAAGTACAGTCTGTACTTTAAACTTTAATCTCTTAATTTTTCTGCGCATTCTGTGCTAGTGATGGAATCTGATGCGAATTCGTATAAATTTCATGAACGTGTGAAATTCATGAGTTTTAGCAGGCTAGTTGCTATTGCTAAGCTAATTGCTAATATTATTTCATAATAATGAAGTATAATATATTATAATTAATACACTCGCGAGCGAACGATGTTAATCAACGTGACGTGAAACAGTCAGCAGCGGTGGAGCAGTGGTACGGGAAATATATGGTCGCGGGTTCGAATCCCAGTCGTGCACACACATCTAGGTGTGCATTTTTCATCTCCGCTGCTCAATATTGGTGAAGGAAAACATCGTAAAGGAACCATGTGACATCCACGAACCCGCACTTGGCCAGCGTGTGTGAAATAAGGCCTAAACTCTCAACTCATAAGATAGTTGGGAGAAGACTTGTGCCCAGCTGTGGGACACTAAAAAAAGAGGGTTGAAGTTAATCTGAAACAGAGATATAGCACGTGTTGCGTGCGACAAATTTAATTTGTTTAATGCTAATTGAAGCATTCGCGTGATAAAAATAATGTGAATGCTAATGAATCCATTACTGTTCTGTACACAGTCTTAATTTATGTTTCACATACTCTTCATTGTTTCAGGGGGTTAGCAGCGATATCTGGTGGTACTACATGATCTCAGCCGCGTTCTACTGGTCACTGACTATCTCACAGTTCTGGGATGTCCGCCGCAAAGACTTCTGGCAGATGTTCGTGCACCACATCGCGACAATAATCCTCCTGTCGTTCAGTTGGGTGTGCAACCTCCATCGTATCGGGTCACTAGTGTTGTTCCTACATGATTGTGCGGACATATTCCTCGATGCAGCGAAGGCCGCGAAGTATGCGAACTTCCAACGTCTCTGTGATATAGTGTTTGCAGTGTTTACGGTGTTGTGGATTATTTCAAGACTTGGATTTTATCCGTTTTATATTATATGGAGGTGAGTTTATTTCATAGTCTTAAAACCCGCGCCAATAAAGTAACGAATCCAAAATCTCTTGCTCGCAATTTATAGCTGTCTTTTGACAAAAAAAAACTATTTTAGCTATGTATTCAGTATTATACTTGAGTCATTACAAACGTGCGTACATCATAACAATTTTATCGGAGCTCTCGCTTGCACTTAAGGCACTGATCTAGTGCTGTCACATTACTTTGAGGCTATGATTTATGACGTAGTTCGTACGTTTGTAATGGCTCCAGTATAGGTTTTATACGATCTAGGAAAATTTAGAATCTGCTGTTTTCGAGTCCATTTAACACTTAGTTGGCTTTTTAAATTATCTTGCTAATTTATTTTAAAACCATCAAGGTCTATATTAACTGTCCAATCTGTCATTATATCCAGCTATGCATTTCCAGTATAATCTGAGCTCTCATTATACAAATATCCTATACAATACGAGGTCAGCTTATAATGGTTAGGCTTATTGTATACCTTGATGTTTAGGCGTGAGTACAAGTCGCAATTTTAGATTCGTTTCTGTATTGACGTGGGTATTACTAATGCGGTATCCGGTGTCCTAATCAGGCAATCAGCAATGCAATTTACTTACATTATGTATGTAAGGTTCTGTTCTCACGAATTTGATACAAACAGCGTGGCAATTTAACGGTGTACCCTATGTAGGAGATTCAGGAGATGCCACACAAACACGATTGTGAAGCTATCCAATGCACTTTACGAGAATCATATGAGACGTGGCTACTCCGACGTCCGAACTCACTAAAACCTATATATTACTAGCTTCCACCCGCGGCATCGCCCGCGAAATTGATCTCGCTAATCTTGTTTTTCCATACAAACTTTGGAACCCCGTTTCACCCCCTTAAAGGGTGAGTTTTGAAAAATCCTTTCTTAGTGCACCCCTAAACCCCATAAGGAACCTATGTGCCAAATTTGGAGTCTCCAGACCCAGCGGTTTGGGCTCTGCGTTGATATGTCAGTCAGTCAGTCAGTTTCTTCTTTTATATATTTAGGTAGATGTATCTTCTACATTACAATAACCAACGTTACCCATAGCGTTAGACTAGCACGAATCTTTTGTTTAAATCGTCTTGTGATATTATATACATAAAAATGACAAATGACTATTGGGTAAATTCGTACCCACACAAAATTAATAGTGTGACATTACTGTTGATATACTTTTATTATTTTATCGTTTTTATCGTCAATGGCTTATGATTTCGATTAAAACCTCAATTATGAACTCTATAAATAGTGAACCCATAGTCAATATAAAAGTTAATAACATGCCATGGCAGTCCCAGTGGGCGCCAATTAAATGTAGCTTGACTTGTAGATTTATATTTATATGATTTGATTCTTCTTTGAGTTATGAAAGCGTGTAGGCTTCAATAAAATGGAAATGGGGATTTTAAAACTTTGTTTTACATACTAAAAGCACGCCGCGAAAGTCCCAGTTGGGCGCCATTTAATTCGGAGTTTGTTTTGTTCACAACAAAATGTAACCTGGAAAGCCTTATTTCTAGTAGATCGGCTACGTACTATTTAACAGTGGTTAGAAAAGTTTTCAAAACTGTAATTTAATTTACTTAAATTGTAAAAGTAAATTAAAATTGTAAAAATAAGTAAATTAATATCCCACTGCTGAGCTCAAATCTTTTCTCAATTATCAACTTTTAAACTTTCGCGTTGCATTATTAATATTTATCGTAGCAGGCAATTACGTTTAACGTAATTAATTCCACTTTACATTTCAATACTCAATATTTATTGCATTCCATGTAACTAGGTGGTAGGTTTAAAAAAATAGATCATTATGGACCTTGTCGTGCACAGCAAAATTACACTTAAAAACAATCCAGTGAGATAACACATACTTTACTATTTAGGTTTCACCGGTCGTGGTCGCAAGCAGATTCATCCAATTAAGATTATTCTCAATTTTAACAAAGTCTAACGAACCGTATTAGGCCACAGTATACTGATTAAAGTCTCCCATAACTCTTAAGAAAATTGAAAAAGACCTAAACCTAGCCCTGTGGGATACTAATGGGCTGTTTTATTTTTATACATTACGTAATATTTTCCAGTACGACGATCCGCGCTCCTATGTTGGTGCCAGTGTTCCCGGCGTACTACATATTCAACTCGCTTCTGTGTCTGTTACTGGCTCTACACCTGGTGTGGACCTGGCTTATACTGCAGGTCGCGTACAAAGCTATTAGCAGTGGACAGGTGAGTTCAATCATAATTTATTTATTTATTGGGATCTCCAACAGACAATACATAGATACATTTAAAATATCAAGTAAAAAAAAACACTTCCCACTATGCTCCTCCAATTGTAGGAAATCACAGCATGCACTTAAAATAACTAGGCTACAATTCAACATGACATTAATAATAATACATAATTTTAATAAAGATAAAGTAAGTATATAAACTAATCCTGATAATATAAACTAATCTGTTTCAGGAAGAACAGAATAACTGTCGTAGTAATAACTATTTATTTCTGCCTTGTACTTTTCGAGTGTGCTTTATTATTATTATTATTATATCTTTTATATTCGTATGTGCCTATTCTCGACATTTCTAGAATGGGGGGTACATTCCAGTGCTAGTTCACATTATTCCCGTGGCATTTCTGTGCTGGATTCGGTCACTGGGCTGAAGGAAGTAATATATTGTTGTATACCTAATAGAGTATACCTAATGTTTCATTTATTATGAGATGTATATCTTTACAGATGGAGGGTGATATCAGAAGTTCTAGTTCAGAAATAAGTGATAGTTCACATCAGTCGAACCACAGTACGCCTAATCGGGTGCATAATAAAAAGTAAGTATTTTTTTGTTAATTCCAAGAAAGAAAGCATATAAAACCTACATGTTTTAGAACTTCACATTCAAGGTTATGTGACATCCAGCAACTTCCATTTGACTAGCGTGTGTTGAGGAATAAACTAAATACTATCACTGCAACCCTTTTTAGTGTCCCACTGCTGGGCACGGGTCTTCTCTGGGCCAAGTGCGGGTTGGTGCATGTCACATGTCCTCAAATAATTAGTTCTTTGACATGCTGCGTTATAAAATAGTTTTATTTTAACGTGTGATATTCGCGTAAATTTATAAATCTATATACATATAAAAATCAATTGATGTTCGTTAGTCTCGCTAAAACTCGAGAACGGCTGAACGGATTTACCTTATCTTGGTCTTGAAATGTTCGTGGAGGTCTAGGGAAGATTTAAAAGGTGAGAAAAATTCGAATAATTGCCGGGAAAAGCCTAAAAACAGCTGTCGATTGAGGCAGTACAAAGTCTGCCGGGTCAGCTAGTAATATTAAAGAAAATACTATATTATAAATGCGAAAGTTTGTACGAATGTATGGGTGTTTTTTGCTCTTTCACACAAAATCTACTGGATACAATTGGATAAAATTTGGCACTGGATGACGGCATTGGATGAATTTGAACTAATAAGATTGCACAAAATTTCTCTAATCTCTCAATACTAATCAAGAAACAGAATAATAGACTAATTCATTGTTGAAATATTAATTGAAAGGAAACATGTTATTTGATTAGATTGTGTGTCTTGTTTTTCTGAAATATTTTTTTTCTTTCTTTTTAAAGGCACTATTTGTTATATGTCTTACCCCAACTGCCAATGATGGGTTATGTTTTTTCGTGTATCTTGTTATAGGGTGACTGTTAATTAGTGTAAATTACTTTACCGCATGGTTAGTGCTCATGATTATAATATCACAAACAACTTTCCGAAAGAGTTTTTTTATCTCAGCTACTTTTTTAAAAATTAAATTCGCTATTATTTTAAGCCTCGCCGTAGATACGACAATATTGGAGTGTAGAATAGGGAGAGACAAGGTGAGGAGGAGGAGCTCGGCACAATATTAAATAGTGATTTTTTAATGGTGTTCCTTTCTCATTGCACTACCACATGACATTTTACACTAATTACCAGTCCACCTATAGATGATTATAATAACCTCGTAGTGTTCCAAACTGCTGTATGAATGACGAAAGAGATAGAATCGTCCCCTAAAGCCAAGTGTACTTTTTGCATTAACTTTTTTCAGTTTTTTTTTAAATAACCTTTACATTATTGTTACAGAAATACGTAGGGCTGGTACCTATGTCTGCGCTCTGTACTCGCACGCCGTCGCATCACTCGCGAACTTCGAGGTTGTACCTAGCTATATTATACGGGTCCACTTTTACGCTTTACCTATACTGTCATTATTTCATGCGAACGTCTCACATTGGCTATGACTGACTTATGAGCTTGGCTAATTAAACAGCCAATGGGAATGTTTCCCAATAGCTGGCTACGACTTACACAACATTGGCTCCAAGGCCACAACTTGGAGCAAATATATCCCATGTGTGGCGCTAGTATAAACAGACTCTCTTACCTTGATACGGTACTCGTAATAAAAGTGAAAATTCGTTATTTATTTTTCTATTATATTTTGAATCAATTTGATTTTCATATTTTAAAATTAATCCGAAAATCATGAGTATCAAAGTAGGGCCTTGTATTAGAAAACACGCATGATTTGCCTAAACACGTCACAAATAGTGTCATAGTAAGATATCTTATTGTTATTGAATACTCATTCGAAAGTACATGTAGCAACTGTGGCACGTAGAATAGTTAAAAATGTTCGCAATATAGATCGCAAATCAACAAGTAGAGATTATTTGTTTACACAAATTATAATAATATATTACATTTAGGTAACTATCACAAAATATGGTGCTTGGCTATGTCAGACTTTAATGTAGTTTATAAAAAACGATCATATTGTATCTATTTACACATTTTTCAATAGTAGTACTTAAGTTATGAAATTCTGGGTTTTATCCAGCTGTTGGGGTAGCCATCTTTATTTTTTTTCATTGCCCTAAGTTTACACGGAGTCAATGTTTTTTACCTCATAATGATCCAAACACACTCAGAATATGAGAAAATGGAGAAATTTTGTATTTGTGTGGTCTTAACTTTTTTTTATCGATTTTGGGTGCGTCTTGGGCCTTTTGAGGCTCCATAATTATCATTACAGTTGGTAAGGGTGTTGACTCGCAAAAATATCTACCAAAATGGTAGATTATTTTAGTACTTAGTCTATTACTAAATTCTATCAATGCTAGCTATATAAATATGCCGCTAGCATTACGCTTTAAAACTGCTGACGTGACCGACGTACGTCACCGTACGCTGTTTTCTTTAAATATCCGTTAGACAGTTAAATTATTGATGATTTAATTAAATTAAGGATAGCATTGTTAATTATTATAATTTATTTTGTCGTGTAAAAATAATAACGTGCATTTACCGGTACTACTGTTGTGCTGGGTAGCCACCTTATGTGTAATTTAATACATACCAATTATTACGGTGCCTATTAAGTGAAATTATTCCAAATAATATTCACTATTTCTGTTGTTTTAAGATGTTACTCTATAAAATATTGTGATAGCCTGGAGTTGCATATAATAAAATTGGTGCTTATTGTAATAAGCGAAATTATTCCTTTAATATTTACGAAGAGGCAAATTATGTTCCTTATCTTTTCAATAGTATGAATGTTGTATTTAGGAATCGTACTAATAATAATTTATGCCCAATTTACTTTGTTGCCATTCTAAGTTACATATTTTATTTCAACTTTTATTGAAGTTAAATGTTATAATTACTTATAAGCTTGCTTAATTTACTAAAATTTATCGGCGTCAAGTGATTATTAGAGAGACGCCTTAATGTGACTACTTAAGAAAATTATTTATTAGTTTTGTTGCATAAAATCGGTTTGTTAAGGACCAGCTATTACTTAGAAACATGTTATATTTTTACGTAGTTAATTAATTCAGATGCATATCATGCATATTATTATATAATTTCTAAGACTCACAACAATTTAGGCTTTCTGTAAGTCATGATGTACCAAAGTATTATTTTTAATATTTCTAAATTATTTTTTTATATATTATAGAAACCAGTACGCATACCTAAGTACTTAATATTGAAATTATATGATCGGAAAACGAGACATTTTTTAAAATTCTTAAGTAATAAATTAAATTTGAAATAATTAGTGCCTAAAACAAGTGAGTATTTGATATACAAAAATTAGGCATAATGTTACAAATAATATCCTAGATAGTTCATTTATTAAATCCTCTCTAAATATTTTTAGCTTCTAAGATATTAAATTCTAATCTTAACTATATGAGATTTCGATTTGTCGTGCTGTTATCAATAAATTATATGCATTAAAGCATGTACTTATCAAGTGTGGTTATCCACGTGAGCTTACTGGAAATTAGATTAAGCTAGTCTGACAGACCGCTTACTTTTGACATAATAATGACATACAAGTTCTATTTAAAGTAATTTCATATCTTAGAATATACTAAGTTACATATTAAAATATTCTTAAATTAAGTTTAGAAAGGGAAAGAACCGTAAAAACATGTCACAAATTAAATTGCTGCTTCATGTAATCTAAATGTTTTAGTATATTTTTCAGGATTTGCAAACTGAAATAAAATTTCCCGCCGTTCTGGATAACTTATATATAAAGGTTTATTACCTAACAAAAATATTAGATAGAACAAATTATTTATCGCGTATCCATATCATTTAGATTAATGTAATTTATATTGCACGTTATTTAAGATAGATGTTTAAATTGACTATTACAAATATTGTCTGTTATCAATATTATATTTTAGGTGAACAATTAGTAATTATTAGTAGATATACTGTGAATAACTTATGTATGTTATAATGTTTATGTTACAATTTTATAATCCTTATATTTATTTACCCAGCGGTTCTAAAAATCGATATCCAAAGATGCTTTAGGTTAGAAATAATATTTTTTTTATTAATTGTTTAAAGAATGTTATCTGTGGACGACCTGTTTCATAAAACTATGTTTATTGTGTTACAAATGCGATTTGCATAATGTTGACTTTCAGTTATTAGATATTTATTTAGTTTGAGACTATTCGCCAGTCGCTTGTTATGTGTTCTTCTCTCTTATGCTTTTAAATTTAAATTTATTTTATATTGGATTTTATTTAATATTATTTGACACATGCATTATGAAATAAATTATTTATAAGTTTTCTATTGTGTAAGTTAGGAAAACAGTGCCTGGAAAGGGATATCCCCTATGATTATGAGAATAGATCATTCCATCCATAGTAATCTGTAAAAAATTGTTTGCACAAAATAGTATTTATCACAATTAATCATAGTTATATTATTATACATTTTTATATTATATATTTTAAGTGTATAAAACGTGTCTCCGTTTATGTGTATGTGTGAAAAACTTATAGTTTTCAAAAAGTATGTCGATTGTTGACTACATTAATTCATGTTGAACTATATCTGCTTCGAGCCGTTAAAATTAGTGTCTTGCCTCAGAAACTGAAAACTATTGTTACTTTATTTCAGTAGATACAATCTTTGTACTCTGTACACCTAGCTTTTATCACATACTCTTAAAAACCACCACGCGAAATAATGGGTAAGTAGTTTAATCGGTTATTTCACTAATAATTAATCGCTCTAATATTTACTACTTTATGTGGTCGAAAGTAAACTTAAACACTTTCAGAAATTTATTGGAGACACTGTTAACGTCATCCTTCTTACGTGATGTATTAATGAGATAGATTTGGGTTGTTCCCGGTTTAATGACTAATGTATTTGTAAGGAAATTTACTATAATTATAATATGTTAGTGCCTTTTTAGCATACTTTTAAAAATATTTGTATTTTGATAAAGTGAATGAATGAATCTTTCCATACCGATTTCGGCAACGGCGACCTTGTTCTGTTAGTTAGTGTGTCCTCACATGGCTGATATATCCAATTTTGGCCGAAAAATTTCTGTGACAAATGCTGCATGTGAGAACACCACCTATATAATTATAAATTATGTTGGATAATTTTGATAAAGTATTATGAGAACAAACCTACCCAATTAAAAATTGCAGTGTCCTGTAAGTTAAAAAAAAAATTATAATAATTTATTTACTTATGTGTTGATCTCTGTCTTAATTGCATTTGTCATCCAAGTTGTCTTTTAATTTAACTGTTATTTAATTAAGTGTATGAATATTGTATAATGTTTCATTATTGTTGTTTAAGGTGTGCGTTTTTGTTGTTTTTTCAATAGTATCTCTGAAATAGTCACGGGAATAACGCAATTGTATCATGATCATAATTTTAAATAAAATAATAATTTAACCTGTTGTATCGTGATACTCTTCTTTATTATACATACAAATGAATTGATTTTTGTTTGTCTCGCTAAAACTCGAGAACGGCTTATCCACCATACAGTAATATATAAGTATCATTAATTAATGGTACATATTATTTTGCTGTCCATTAGTACCTATTAAATTATCCTCGTGACTAATTTTAGTAACAAAGTTTTAACCTATTATTTTGTTGTTATGTTCGTTGTGACATAACTATTTCTACGAAAGGAAAGTGTCGAAAAAAAATCATTCAAGCTCGCTGATAGTCTTGTTTTGTATTAAATGAATGCAATAAATCTGAAATTTCATATCTAATCAATTGTTTTCTTTAAATAGCTGCCTTTTTAAAACCTAAAAGTTTTTTAAACCTAATTGTTTTCCATTCACTTGGGGCGTAATAGTCAAAACATTTTTTTGGTAATTTGTTAATTTTAAAACTTGGTAACATTTTTTTAATTGACGTAGTCTTACCCACGATCTGTCAATCATCCTGTCAGTCAGTAACCGCACAAAAATGACAGTTGTCACATAATTCTCATGAATGAAATTGTGAAGTGTGCGGTGTCCGCCAAACTCTAATTTAAACCGAGAATTTTGTAAAAATAAGTAGTAAGAATAGTGAAGTTGTTACTGCAAACATGTTAAGATACTTTCTGGATAAGTTTTGGGACGAAGACGTGTGGTTGCCGCCAAATACTACTTGGGCGGACATCGCTCCTGGTCCCGATAAGGCGGTGGTTTATACCGACCACACGCACGTTTTCTATCCTATACCGTTAGCTTTAGTATTTATACTTCTTCGCTACGTGTTAGAAAAGTAAGTGAAGACCTATTAATATTTATTTTGTACTTACTCAAAAAATATATTGAAATAACCTTAGTATGTACATATCTAATGTGTTAGAATATGTGGTTTGACGAGGATACTTCCTTAATAACTTAACAGCTATGACTTAAACAGATATAAATTGTAGTTTATTAACATTATTTTAGTCATTTACTCATGCCTAACATCTAATCATTATTTTAAAACTTATCTATTAAGTGACTATTAAGCACTAATGGTTATTGGGTCTTCTTGCACTAAGTTTACCTGCTGTGAATCATAGTTATGTTATCTAAAATTACAATTCTTGGTAACTCATATTTCATCTCAAAAAGTACTAGTATGAACTCCTTGTAGCAATATTTTGGCTCACCTAAAAACATTTTTCGGCATTAAATAACAGAATATAACATTTTCACAGACATACAAAGGCAGTATATTACTAAAAATAACCTGTGTGTAAAATTTCACACAAAGCCAGTCAGTAGTATTTGCATTATAATAACAAAATTTACTCCTTTGCGTGAAGAGTGTACAATTTCAAAAAAGTACTACATTTAGTTTTGCAATCAAGAATGCTCTATTTTCTCTAAGCAAAGTCACTTGACTTTGAATTATGTCCCCTGGATGGGGCAGAGGGCGTCCACAGTAGGTCACCACTTAGAGCGGTAAACAAAGTAACAAACTTACTTAATAACCTTCACTAGATGTCATATTCAAAAAGTTCATCAGATCAACTTCTTCTAAACATTAAACCTATAAAATTCTCTCCTGTAAAATATATGTGTACATTTTAAGATTGTATGCTCTTTACACGAAGAAGCAATATATCTATCTACAATGAGTATTATGTAGTACTTAGTATGTAAGCATTAAAATTAAATAAAAAAAATTAATGTCTGTAGAAGTCAAAGATCACACACCGATATGAAAGACAATTCAAGGTGTAAATGGTCAAAGATCATTTCTCTCAAGATAATAAGTATATAAATGATATTTATTATCTTGAGATATGATCTTTGACCAATCACACCTTACACCATCTAATTTTTTATCTATACTAATAATACAAGTCTATAAATATGTATGAAAGTACCTCTGAATATTACCATAACAGTTACATTAACATTATCTTAATCACTAAACTGATTTTCGTGAAATTTAGAACTTTGAAGATAGGCATATATATATACCTATTACTTTTTTGACTGCATGCTAAAGAAGTTTATATTTGTTTGTTTAGCTACTCATATGATAAGTTGACTCAGAATTTTCCAACAGGGTTTCCACTTATATAATAACTAAGTCTAGAAGACTAATTAAGTCAATGAATAGAAGTGAAGCTCAGTGATTAAGATTTATATACTATTTATTATTTCTCACTTTAGCATCAAAATAATAACACATTCTGCAAACATTTTAACACAAATACTATTCATGCCCACTGAAATATGCATGGACTTAGTGTGGAGGCTTGGTAACTGGGTCTCAACCACCCCTTGGGAACAAAGCCCTAATAAAGTGTGGACTGGCCAGGTGCAGTAAGAACCATTAAGGCTGGTTTTATAGACACGCTGCTAGATGCGCTGCTGGGTAGCATGCTGTTAACAATCATTGTTTTGTTTACAAAGCACTGTGCTGCTTAAGCATTTGATTGAATTGCAACTACTAACTCCATAAAACTCTGAATGCATGTGCTCCAACTGCGTTGTCGAAAAGCATTATAATAATACCAACCTTAAGTTAATGTTTTAGTTGACCTTACCAACCTCTAACATCTCACAAAAAGTCTGCCCACTGAAATCTGTTAGCTAAACATTGACCTATTTAGTCACAAGAAATAACAATAGCACCACAGAGCACAAAAATGTACATTGTACTGGTAGATATGGCATTGTGATATTTCTAATACAAATAAGAGGCAATTTTTAAATAATAGGTATAGGGCATATATTGAGGTAATTTATAAAATACTAGCTATCCGACTGTGGTTCTGCCCCAGCTTATGTCGGTTATCGCTCTAAACCATTATAAACCTCTTATTGCGCAGTCAGATAAAAACTATTCTATGTCCTTTCCTGGGTCTCTAACTACCTCTGTAACAAATTTTGCTTTAAATCGGTTCAGTCGTGAATGTGTGACAGACAGAAAGTTTTACTTTCACATTTATAGTATAAAGTATGGTTATGAGTTTTCACAGAAGATATCAAATTTTGAGTGCCTTAGTTAGCTTATATTTTAGAACAGTTGACCAGATTTAGAAATTTTGGCAATCATTTTATTTTGGAAAACATAAGTTTAACCTAAAATTAACATAACTATAATCAATTTCCACATGGCTGAGTGCATCAATCAGCTAATATTGAAATAACAATTTAGATAAAAAAATATCTTCTGCAAGTACATTATCAAGGTTGAAATAAAGATTATTAAAAAATGTTTCAATAAAAAGTTATCATTGATAATTGCTTCACCATAAACTATTTTAACTGTTGTAGACAGTAAATACTTGACTGTTTGTCTTGTAAACAGGCATCATAAAAATCTATTGGTCTTATTCATAAAAATCTTATAAGACTCCTCTACTGGCGAAGGGTGGGAATTTGAAAAAGGGAAGTCGGAGCAAATTTTAATGACAAGTATTTCTTGGTTACCTACGCCGACTTTCAAACTACAAAAAAGTACCTATGTACTGCATTTTTTGATGCTATTTAAAACTTCTAGGCGTTACTTAATATTTAATTAAGTATATATTAACCAATTCCTAAAGGGAATCCGGTGGAAATCGTGTTATAAGGACCCTTCGCCACTGTAAGACACTGTAAACGTCCAGATAATAGAAAATACAAACTAATTATAAACTTATTTTAGCTATAATGAGCATATAAGACGTTTATGAATAAGGGGGTATATGATTTTTTAGAGACAAGAAAAATTATTATTCCTGTTGTTTTTGCTTATCTTAATAAACTTAATATATAGTATTTATTCATTACCAGCTTCTGCATGTGTTATTCCAAACTAAAATCTATCTATGTCTATGTAATCTATATATGTGCCAAATTTCATTCAATTATTTAGTAGTTTTTGCGTGATTGAGTCTCAAACATACTTAGGAACTGTCCCATTTATAATATTAGTGGGATGAGTAATTGTGATTTTTATGACTAATACATGGTCGAATGCACTAATCTCAGGGACTAATGATTCGATTTAAATAGTTACTAAAAAAGGCTATTTCACGACCTTTGGTGTTTTACACACGATGTAACGCAGGAGGTTAGCAAATGATAATAATTAGCACTAAACTGTTCGCCTACAACAATACAATTCATGGACAGTACATTAGATATTAAGCTGCGGTGGCGCAGCGGTACGGGCCTCGCCTTAGAAATATAAGGTCGCAGGTTCTATTCCCGGTCGTGCCCACTCATCTTTGTGTGAAAAATCAGAAGTTGTCGACTGTTCCAGTTCAAGTTTACTCCTATTCTTATTTTATTTGAAATGTATAGTAGATCTGATGGGTTGTACTTTTCCTTACTCAACCATCTTCCGTTTTCATGCCACAAATCTCCTAAATAGGGTGAATAGGAATAGTCATATATTATGCATCTGCATCACCTCTATCTTCATTATTATTACCCACAGATTAAATTAAGAACAAAGTGTGCTTATGTTTTAAAAAAAGAAAAAAGTCACATAGCACGAATTACTTAGGTACCGGGCTTATGTGAAAATGGTATTTCACACAAATCTAGCTCGTCTATTCGTATATCAAACACTTCTCTATCATTGTTGTTTGGAAGCTGATTCACTTTTTATCCGTGGGAATGCAGCACCTTTTATCTTAATCCCCACCTGGTTCCCGGGTAGTGCTAATCAGGTGACAATTAACTGGTAATTAACTAGTGGTAAGCTTCGGCCGTGGTTAGTGACCTACCAGACAAACCCGCACGGCCATGCGGCCATGCCGTGTTCCGGTGCGATGTCTGGTGACACCCTATAAGAGGGTGGGACGAAATTGTTGCCCCTTTATGGTTTCTAACCATATGGAGCCTCGTTCCACTGCCACCTTCTCAGCGAAAATCATTAGTAACCACGAGTGAACGGTATATTGGGTAGGCGCGTACCATCGTAGCTACATCAGGCAAGTTGTTACCAAGCGCAAGTATTTCAGGTGATATTCACAGGTCCAATAGGCGTAAGCTATGTTTTCACTCTAACCTTACCGGATGCCAGACAGCGGGTGTTAAATGGTAATTACATCTGTGCCATTTATCAGTGGTGTTAGTAAACGTATTGAATGTGTATTTGATCAAATTGACTTGTGTCGTGTACAATTTGACCTGTGTCACTAAATGATCATTGATCTGATAAGTTGAATTAAGTTATCAAATCTTTGATTGCATTGATTATATTTGATTTATACAATACTAGCTTTCCGACAGCGGCTTCGCCCGCGTGTATGTCGGTTATCGCGCCAAAACATTACCTATTTTTTGCGCAGGTGGATAAAAACTATCCTATGTCCTTTCTCGGATCTCAAACTACCTCCATACCGAATTTCATACAAATCGGTTCAGTAGTTTAGGCGTGAAAGCGTAACAGACAGACAGAGTTACTTTCGCATTTATAGTATTAGTAGGGATTTTCCAGCGAACGTCAACGTAACGTAGTATATTTTAATAGCTTCCAACTAGTGTCCGACCGAAACTAGTTTTACGGCCGAAACCGAAACCGAAAACGAATTTCGGCAACGGTGTCTGTTTCGGCCGAAACCGAAACCGAAACCGAAACTTCCTTGCAAGGCTCATATTTTGAGGAAAAAATAAAGAAAACGTTATTATAATCAGTCAGTTTAATCAGTCTCTATTGTTTTTCTTTAGATCACATAGATTTCATTTTTAATCACATATGTAGTTAGTAGTTACTAATATGATATTAGTATTACATTACATTAACACGGTTTCTTCTATTATAATTACTAAAGGTTAGCTATTACTAAATACTATCAATTCTTAAAAAAATAATTTATTAAAAAGAAAAATAAGGATTTATAGTCTAGGTTTCTTTTAATTACTCACAATATTTAAAAAATCGATAATATCATTCATCGATAATATCATAACCCGTGTCATAATCGGGTCTTTTACCTTAATAATTTCTCAAAACAAAATTGGTAATATGAAAGTTAGTATCTACTGTACTTGCCACTTGGATAGTATACCTTGGTGATAAATACTAAAATGAACTTTGAAACTCTGAATTCATAATACTATCACAATGAAATGCACTATAGTCATAACTAACTACCTAAGTAATGTTTGATGTTTGTTTACAATTTACAATTGCAAACCAAAAAAAATTTTAGGTTAGATTTACTTTGATTATACTTTTATCAGCCATATTGAATATTTTTTTGATGTTTACTTCCCGCACTTATGATATAACGACATAAAACAAGATAAAACTTACCAAATTCAAAATAAATCACTCGAAAACTCGCCACCACAACAAAAGAAAGCGAACAGCACAAACAAGCTAGCGAATCACGACATTGGCTCTGATCGGATTCATTCACTCATTCAACGCTCCGAGCACGACCGTTCCGATGACAGCGCGGAAACTCCCGAACGCACATTCGGTTTCGGCCGTAGTTTCGGCCAGTTTGCCGCCGAAACCGAAACTAAACCGAAACTCGTGTTTTTGCCGAAACTCAGCCGAAACCGAAACCGAAACCGAATATTCGGTCGGACACTACTTCCAACTGAATTACTTATTTGCATTTCTGTAGATGAAGCAACGGTTATTAATTAGATTATTAAAAACAGTCGCATAGATAGGGTAGCTTAGTTACACCCGCAAGTGCATGTGTATAAAATACAAGTTAGGTAGCAAAAAAACAAGCGCGTCGTCGAGGTAAATTACCAAATTTACTTGCGGGTGTACGCCGCATTCAGCGGCATTCCGTTTGGGTAGCTATGCAATTAATATAGAGACGATTATTAATTAGCACAGCGTGCTCTATATTACCATTCCTACTAAAAGAAAACTTACGATGATATAGAATGGCCTCCTACGTGTGCAATCCTGACTCCGTATCTGACCATGTTTTCAAGGTTTCGTAATTCGTAAAAATTTAAATTATATTAAAAATTGTGAAACGAAGAAGGCGCGAACAAAATAACAAATAGCCGAAAATCACACAAATTACCAATTGTAATTTTATGAAAATGAGCAGTACTTAGATAGTAACAAAATACAGTAGTGTCGCCTTGGCTTTATATGTCAAGGCACCACCTACTAGTTGACTGAATAGGTAGGCGAGATCTTAGCAAAACGGTCTCATTTGTACCTACATATTGTCATAAATCTTATTAGATCTCAGCTCTTAAAAGAAATTTCAATGATAACTGCTTATAGTGTGATGTGGTTGAAGATGTTCACCATACGTGTTGGTGGAGTGTGTTCGGAGAACTCCTAGTTTCCACTGGCGAAAAATTTACAAGAAAACATGTTGCAAGCACTATCTCTCTTTGTCGTTTTTACTGGGATTATTGAATGGGATGGGGGGTGGCATAGTCACTGCATGACAAACCTCTTGTGTAAAAATAAAGATTGGATTTTTTTTCCGAATTTTCGACATTGTTTATCGATAGGGCCTATCATTCTTGTGGGAATTAAAGTTAACATTTGGAGGTTATGGTTCAGCATTCACTGGCAGTTACGTTTTCTAGACCTTCGTCAGATGCCGCACTTTTCTATTTGAATCAAACTTGCTAATATAATCGTACAACCAAGCAGCGGTAGCGCAGCAGTACCGGTCTCACCTTTGAAACATAGGGTTGCGGGTTCGATCCCCGGTCGTGCCCACACAACTTTGTGTGAATTGTTTCATCGCCGATGCTCAATATCAGTGACAGAAAACATCGTGAGGAAACTGGCACGTCTAAGAAAGAACTAATCATCCGAGGACATGTGACATCCACCAACCCGCATTTGGCCAGCGTGTGCAGATGAAGATGATGATGATGCAACTCTCTCAACTCGTAAGATAGGTGAGAGAAGACCCGTGTCCAGCGGTGGAGCACTAAAAAGGATTGAAGTGAAACGCGTTTGGAGCACTGGATAAAGTAAAACGCATAGCGTTGCCGACATTGTGTTTTAAAAAATATTTCTTCTCATGACAGTTGTAACCTGGATTTTCTTTCACCACGGCTGCCCATTTCTCGTGGAAACAAAACGTCGAACGTGAAGATGTTCAAAGTATTGGTCACTCCATATCCTGCCCTAAGTAATGGGAATAAGGTTTGCTATTCCAAGGATTTGATATTTATCCGAGCACTTTATTTTCAGGTACGTCCTCGCACCATTTGGTATTTATTTGGGCATAAAGGCCACGAAGCCGCGTCGGGCTTCCTACAACCCTAAATTAGAACACATTTATAAGACTGCACCTAAACTTAAACAGGTAACAAAAATTTGGTACTTTCATTATGCGAGTTGTATCACTATTTTACGGTTGTTTGCACCAGTAACAATAACACTATTAGATTTGTCGTATTAACACTTAAAAAATTGAACACGGAACAGTTGATATGTCTAAACTGTTCATGTATTGTGTTTGTGTGTAGCTTTCTATTCATTTGTAAAGACGCTTTAACTTTTAGGTTAACATGTGTGCTGTACGTGGTTACACCCCCCCCCCCCCCTCATCTGAAATCTGCCAGAAATAATTTAGTACTAGAAGTTGCGTTATACCTCTCGTGTTAAATACTCTAAGTATTATTATTATTGTATTTGTTCATAGTGTTATATTTTTTATGGGCCTTGTAGCTTGAAATAAATGGTTATAAAACACTGGATTTTGTGTTGGTCTCACTTGTTACAATAAGCAGAACGAAGTTGTCGTTTTTGAATTTAGTCGTGAGGCGATAAATGCGGCTAAAGAATAATACCTAAATAAAATTCATTATATTATTATTATTGTCCAATAGCAAAACTTTGGTTTAGCGTAGTCACAAAGTAGAGGCAGTTGCTCGGCTATACAGGAAAATATTTTAAACAGAGCGCAATTTTTTTTGTCTCTCTGTCTTAGTAAATAGTTTACATTTCCATTAATTTGACATAAAATCAGCAAATTATGAACGATCTATTCGCAATAATGTCGTTAAGCGTGCGGCAACGTAAAATTAGCGGTCCGTGACCCTAGCGAGCACACAGCTGATACGGGCGGGAGGGAACAGCACTATCTATAGTAAACATGTTTCGTAAGCGATTACTTAATTTTTTGGTACTAAGACATATCAAAATAAATAGTACATAATTTAAAAAAAAAATGCTTAAATTAATTCTCTCAAAATTTGCGCGTAGCTACGGACGCTCTCAGACTAGATGGAGTGACGATCTCGGCAAGGTGGTAAGAGCTGGATGAGGGTAGCCGCATTGTGCTGACTTGCTTTAAAGAGGCTTTTGTCTAGCAGTGGACTAAAATATGCTGGTGATGAATTAGTGAGCAGCCTGAATTATACTCATTCTCTGTAATTTAATACCACACGTGTACCCGTCGCGTCGGCAAAGCGAACGCTATTTATCGAGCATTGTAAACATTTAATCGTTTTATCAAACGTCGCGCCACTTGATGGAGATAACGGAATAGCAAATATCCTACTCATTTCATTGAGCGGTTTCTTTGCCAAGTTTTTCATAAAAATACGCATGAACATTATTCTTCGCTGAAAGACCAAGGACGTCTAAGGGAGAGAGGGAGGGGTTTACAAGTGTCTATGTAGACGATCTTTTTTTTATTCATGGCACTGTTCTGTCGCTTCATACAATTTTTATAGAATTACTGGCGGTTATTCAAAATAGATAAAATACAATTACAATTAAAAAAATATATAATTAGTAAAAGTATAAAAAGCAAAAAATAATCCATTATGGGTCTTAGATCACAAGACTGACTGATCAAGAAACAGCTGAATCAAATTTCATAAAGCACGTTTAGACCATCATCGCCTGAAAACCTGCTTTGAAATAAAGGAAAACCAGCTTGAAAATCGGTTCAACCGTTTCGGAGCTGTGGTACACAGTCAAACTCATAACCCTTAAATACTCCATGACAATTACAAACTCAAGAAAAGTCGAATTATTATCGGGTGAGACTACACACACCAGGAAATTGATTTTATAGTATACCTATAACCTATAATTTAAAATATTATCGTTGTATCGTTAAAGATAACATTTACTGTGTTACCTATTCAGATAGGTATAACAATATTTTGAGTAATAACTGAGGGCGTTTTATATACATATT
The DNA here is from genome assembly GCA_936450015.1 of Meganola albula. Classification (NCBI taxonomy): domain Eukaryota; kingdom Metazoa; phylum Arthropoda; class Insecta; order Lepidoptera; family Nolidae; genus Meganola; species Meganola albula. Next base: position 5,064,365 of record OW388161.1, on the reverse strand, counting down.
ATAATATCTAATGAACACACAGGTTCCCACAATTGTTTTGGCTCTTTCCTAATAGAATAACTATCAAGAACTTCGAGTATGCACACTGGAAAGGTCTATAAATTTTATAGTATAAATATTTATTATTAGCTAACCTCCTGAGACTTAGCCCACGTGTTTGTAGGACAAAAAGTAGTCTATGTGCTATTCCAGACTATAATTTATCTCTGTGCCCAATTCCAACCAAATCCTTCCAGTAGTTTTTGAATGAAAGAGTATTACTAAGTATTGTATCTACAGTTTTACTAAAATCTCGCATATTATTTATTATGTGATTACGCAATTTGAAGAGATAAAGAATGACAAATAAATTGACATAATACGTAATTAATTATTTACTATCTTTAAAATTATAGTTGTAAGTACAGTATTAGTTAGTCTGAAGTTTGTATGAACACGCTTATCATATGATATTTTCTTCTTGAAGAAGTTATAGACCAGGGATGCCCAGGATTTAGCTTAGGGAGGGGCAATTATAGCTTATGGGAGCGCGAATCAATGGGATGCCCAAATTAATCACACCCAAGACGTGTTACCCAATTTTGGTGGTTCTTGTCGTCAACTAACATAGAAGGTAGTCAGTAATAATTGTGATTAATATTTTTGGACGTAAAATACCTCACCCGTGAACATAAAGTCTGAAAAGTTTTAGAAACGTCGGGATCTAAAAATCTAAAATAAACCGCGATAAAATCCGTTATAAAGTAGTTTTATTTCAATGTGTGATATTCGCGTAAATCTAGGACAATACTAACATAATAATATGTTATACGTATTCATATTTCCAATGAACAACCCCTGAAGCTACCTGCATTTTCCAAGTATAGCGGTTTTAGTATTCCTAAGCTACAAGGCCGAACGCCACGATGTAACACGCAGCGCGATCTAGCTCCAAATTATGCAATTCTATTGGCTTGTGTTATGAGTGCTAGGAGCAGTTATACTACTTACATAATTTTTTTTAAACACAAATATATATTTATAGAGAACTTACATCCAGACACAGAACAAACAATCATGCTCATCAGGAAAAGATGTGGCCTGGGTGGGAATCGAACCCACGACCTCTGACTTAAGAGTTGTGTCACTAACCAGTTCACCAACGTTTTCCAATCTGCACTGTTTCATAAAAGTGTGCTTCGAAAAAACATGATAGAAGTAATAATAAATGCCTGCAGATAGCCTTGACTTTCAGCCTTAGATAAATATGTATATCGATGTATGAAAATTATAACGACTAATTATTCAATTTCCAGCCAGGACTTCTAGCGAAGAAGTTTGATTTAACGGAGCGGGAGATAGAGCGATGGTGGCGTCTTAGGCGCGGGCAGGACAAGCCGTCGACCTTGGTGAAATTCTGTGAGAACGCATGGAAAGTGATCTTCTACACTTGTAACTTCGCGTTCGGCTTGTACACGCTGTGGGACAAGGAGTGGCTATGGGATATTGATCAGTGCTACGTCGGATACCCCCATCAGGTGAGATAAGCTGGTACAGATCGCGAAGCCTAAACAGAACTTTGATGTATGAGTGCACATAGAAGTGTAGACGCGTTCTTTGCTTGGTTCAAACCAGTTTATACTGCTTTTAGACAACAGGACAGAGGCCTGGTGCGTCCCTTGCGCGACGCAACTCATACAAGTTATTACTGGTCACTCACACAAATGCAAAGCTGGTCTTAGACCTCGCTGACTGTATAGTACAATTAATATTTATTAACTTAAGCAATTAAGTTTATTGTTTCATCTCCGCTGCTCAATATCGGTGAAGGAAAACATCTTAAGGAAACCGGCATGTCTAAGAACTAATCATTCGAGGACATGTGACATCCACCAACCCGCACTTGGCCAGCGTGTGTGGATTAAGGCCTAAATTCTCTCAACTCATAAGATAGTTGAGAGAAGACCCGAGTCCAGCAGTCGGACACTAAAAAGGGTTGAAGTAAAGTGAAGTTAAGTACTAACTCTGTTAGTGATAGAAGTCATTTTTAATTTGGGACGAAATCAACCACAATCCACTAATACTCGTGTAAGCCATAATCGATAGCGGCACGCTTAAAAACTCAAGTACAGAAACACATAACTAGATTATCTTATCTTATATAATTATATAAAAAACTATTGCTGTTCGTTAGTCTGGCTATAACTCAAGAATGGGTCGACTGATTTGACTAATTTTGGTCTTAGTGTTCAAACAAGTCTAAGGACAGTTTAAATAGTGAGAAATACTCTGTATGAAGATCGCCGGAGCAGCTAGTTATGGATGAGTATCTTATCGAATTAATCAAAGAGATAAAGGAGTATAATAGTAACGTTATCGGCTTTTTTCCAAAAGGGAGACAGCAGATATTAACCGAGAGGTAATACTGACCTCTTCTGACAATTCCCTTGCCCTCGAGGTCAAGGATCCTAAATTGTCTTTAGGATGTGTTGATTTCGCTTAATAACCGCGAGGTCCCGGGATTCTCGAATCGAGCGAAAAGACTTTCTAATATACTTACAGAATCTTAGTGGAGCTCGAAGTGTACAATTGTTGCTCGATGAACGGTGATAGTCTCGCCACATATTACCTAAACATATGAGACCTAAACATAGCCGGCGAAAACTGGGTGATATTTCAGTGGCGTAACTATACCGTTCGAGGCCCGTGGCAAATTCATCGGAGGGGCCCTCCCATCTCCCCAATTAAAAAAAAAAGCTGAACCAACAATAATAGCATTTTTTTATTTTATAATACCTATTCATTTATACACTTTTATTTGTAAGAGGTAACTAATAAATCACTACGTGAAGTAGGTTCAAACAAACTTTAAAATTATAATTACTTACTAGATTTTCTATGAAGTCACATTAAATTAAAGTACCTTATTTATTTAAAGTACATATTGAACTGAAATCACAATTTTATTGTAGTTTAAGTACACAATTTGTATTATTTAAATTCCTTTCTTCGGACTTTCTGTTCAGCAAAAGTGTTAATGACATCATCAAAGTTCAAATTTCGAGCCATAGAATTTTCGATGGATATTGCCAAATTGCTTAACCTCTCTTGTTCCATAGAATTTCTTAAATAAGTTTTTATCAATTTCAGTTTTGAAAATGATCGCTCGGCACTAGCCGTAGTTACAGGAATCGTGAGAAATAACAGAAATGCAGTACACACTTCAGGAAAGCTCGAAGATATAAAATGATTCTTTATTATTAACAAGTCTGCAAGTTCTCTTATAGAAGATGATCTTTCTATTTCGTGTTTAAAAGAGGATCGAAAAGTCCTTTCCTTGGAAAACGAGATAGATATGTCTTTTTTATATAGATGGATAAATGCTAAAGCCTTTTCCAATAAATCGGTATCGTTCAAATTTTGCAAAGTGGCAGGCTGCAAGACACTGAAATTGGAAACAATTTCATTCATGCCAAGGAAACGCGATCTTAGTTGATTAATGATGATGTCTAATACACGATAGAATATGTTAACTTTAAACAAGCTTTCAGGATCTTGCAGACGTTCATCCTCACAAATTTCATCAAAATGACGTTTCACTTTTCTCTGACGAGTTTTAGGAAATTCAGGGTTTATAGACCATTTAACTGCAATACTATTTGCTTCCGTTTTTAAATCTTCAAATTCATGTCGATACTTTTGAAGTTCTTCTAGACAGACTTGACTCTTCGGTGGATTTAGATTGAAGTGCTTTAGAAGCTTTTTTTCATTTCATTTTTTCATTTCATTTCATTTCATCAAGAATTTTTCATATGAACAAACTTGAATCGGGGATTCCCCGCGCATCAGCAAGTATTACCAACATACATTGTAATCAGTGCTGCCGTTTGAGAAAGAAAAAATACCCCAAACTTGCATTTCAAAATTGCGCTAAATTTTAGATGTGAATTTTTAATGACCATAAGAGAAAATGTGTATTTATGTCAATTCATTATTACTATTTACCAAAATCAACTAAATTAAACTCTCTCCAACTGATTGGCTTAAATTTACGATCGTCAATAATTTTTAGTTACAATTTCTATTAGATTCCGACAAATATTTTTGTAGTAGTGAGATAAATAGCGCTAAAGAGTCTAGAATTGGGATATCTAGCGCGAAATGCGCTAAAACGGCAACACTGATTTTAATGCCGTCAGTATACCATACCTAGTCTTGGCGAGACACTCTGGCTCTGAGACATGCCGAACCGAGTGAATATAAATGTAAACAAATATACACATTTTGGAGGTATGTTTGTCCATGCATGTTTCCGAAATTATTAATTGGATTTTACCCATTCATTCTAAAACTGGGTTAAATCTTTTTTTACTAATTTATTGAAAAATTATAATACCTACCCGTATTCTTTTTTTACTTGTGTAAGCAACTAAGGAGGTGACAAATAAATTAAAGACAATTTTTTTTTTTACTTAAGTGAAATAATAAATGTACTTAGGGAGTTGAGACTTTCCTGATCGGGGGCCCCTTCGGGCTGGGGGCCCGCGGCATTTTGCCGACTTGCCACCCTATAGTTACGCCACTGGATATTTACACCTTCGGGTAATACTATGCTATGTTGTAGATGACATAAACAATCTATACTGACAAGTTAATAGGTTTAAACATATTTTCTTCGCTATTAGTGCCTGCTAAATTGTAGCACATTGTAAATGAAGTTAATTGTTCCTCTAATGGCTTCGTGAACGAGAGTGATTATCTCTCAAGGCCCCATTTTAATGTAAACTTGGCTTCGAGAAAGATATGTTAATTCGAGTTAAATTTTTCATGGCAATTACTTTGTCATCGGTTCTATTGTTTCTTAAGATAGTAAATGTGAAAGTAAATATTGTATCTTTTTCTGTTTAATACCTTTTCATGTCTTAACCGCCGAAATATTTATGATGAAATTTAATATGCAAATTATAAAAAAAATACTATCTATATGCAGATTGTTTTAAACTCTGGAGACAGAAATACACTACTTTTTTACTTGATAATAAAAAAAATGTGTTCTCGCTTGCTTGTGGTAAACTACACACGCACAGAAGTAAAGTTTGTTTGCAATGTGTGGAGGCACATATTAAATCATCGTGTTATCGTGCCTTAACCCCGCATGTGATGTTTTATAAGCTTATCAAGCTATAAAGTAATTACAATCAAAGTTAGGTATATTTGCGAAAGCGATACTTTTGGTTGCCAACAGAGATTACTTAGTAACATTAGGAAAAATCAATGTCAGATCAGAGGTCTGGAGGCCCCGAGGCCATTAACAGAGTGGAGGTCCACTGGCCCCAAATTATTTTCTAAATATTTTTTTGGGAAGTGCCTTTTGATATTTTAGTGATGGCCTGAGTGGTGTGAAGAAAGATATATCTTGGATGGGTTCCTTTAACTATTAAATATAAACATGTTTGTACAAAGTACTGTAGGTAAAGCCAAAACGCGAAAATTAATATCAAAGGAAAAGTTATTCTTGTGTTCACTTGTCTGAAGTCTATTCTGAGGGCTCCGAGTCCTTTGTGAAGGCCCCAGGGCTGGAGAAAATCTGAGATGTTTTTATGTTTCAGGGTATAACGAACGATATCTGGTGGTACTACCAGATCTCAGCCGCGTTCTACTGGTCACTGACTATCTCACAGTTCTGGGATGTCCGCCGCAAAGACTTCTGGCAGATGTTCGTGCACCACATTGCCACCATTGCGCTGCTCTCATTCAGCTGGGTGTGCAACCTACACCGGATCGGAACACTTGTGCTGCTATTGCACGATTGTGCGGATATATTCGTTGAGGTAAGTTTTACTAGACTTTATTTGACTACAATTCCGCCAATGTGTTAAGTCTGGACCGATATTATCACCTATAAAATGACACTGAACTGCCAAGTTTCGAGACATCGAATAAAACCAGAAAGATAGTTTAATATGTAGGAAGCCGGTTGTATTGATTCTTTGATTTGTGCCGGACAATATACTTACAGGCACAGATGACATTGTATGCAGAGCATACAATTTTATTGCATTGTCTATGTTCAAATTATCAAATTAAAAAAAATGCTTTTTAATGAACAATAGTAATATTGCTGTAATTATTTTACAATAGCGTGTTTGGACATCACACTTATCTACTAGAATGTAGTCAAAATTAGCATCACATCTGTAGACGAATAGTGATGATGACAAGGTTTAAAAATTTGTATGTTAATTATAATTAGTCCGTCCATATGATTATAAAAAATAATTTAGACACGTATTTTTGCTTTATCATTGAAATAAAACAATATTAAATGTAATGCATTACAGGTATATATAGAGAGGGAGTACGCTGCGTATCGTTTTGCTTGACGTATCGCCCTTATCTTTAATCACACATAAAATGGACAAATATGTGTCCAATATTTTTAATTTATCCATCTGATGGACAAAAAAAAATTGTCGCTATCCCTATATAGCTACGTATATTTAAAAAAAGTTTATGAACACGCTAAAGTAGTTTGACCTAAAAACATTGGACATAAAACTCACAAGAACCATAAAAACAATCTGTAAAGTACTTTGCACAATATTTTACAGCTGAACACTAAAAATAGGAAATTGCCTTGATATTTATGAGTAAATTATATAGTGCTGCAACTCTAGTTTTAATTGACCTTAATTATAAGTACTGTAACGATGATGTTTTTATGAGAATATCTCAGAATCTGCGGTACCATATACCTAACTATTATAGTTATGTCACAATAACTACTTTTTCATCGTAAAATATTTATTTATTAAAACCTAATACAACCATTATTACAGTTTCTAAAGACTAATACAATGTGAAAAGTGAATAATATTCACCTGTGATTTCATGTTCGAGTAATACAGGCGTGACGATTTGTTATTGTTTTTGCAGTCGGTGAAGGCAGCGAAGTACGCGAAGTATCAGAAACTGTGCGACGCTCTGTTCCTAATGTTGATTGTGGTGTGGATACTGACCCGAGTCGGCATCTATCCATTCTACATTATCTGGAGGTCAGTTGATAATATCCTTACGTTGTTATAGATATATCATTGTTGGGTTCGAATCTTGCGTCGAGTAACAACTCAGGTTAACAAACTAATTTCAAAATAAGTATAGACTTATAAAACTGGTTAATAGTTGTTTAGATTTTTTTATGAACACCGGCGACGCAGCGGTATCTGCCTCGCCTTTGAATTATAAGGTTTGATCCCCGGTCGTGCCCACACATCTTTGTGTGAATTGTTTCGTCGCCGCTGCTCAATATCGGTGTTAGAAAACGTGAGGAAACCGGCATGTCTAAGAACTAATTATTCAAGGACATGCGATATCCACCAACCCGCACTTGCGTATGAGGATTAAGACCTAAACTCTCAACTAGTAAGATAATGAGAAAAGATCCGTGCCCAGCCGTGAGACATTAAAAAAGGTTGATATGAAGATTTCCCAGATTCTGTAGGATAAATTGACCGACACGACCGATTAGAGATAGGGCGTAGGACCGACAGCTTTACGTATTCTCCGAGGCCCGGGGTTACTTGGAATTCATATACTATTTAAGTATACATGTTTTTTTTTGTAAATACAAACATATCGTCGATTAAATGGAAAAATGTCATTGTTCAAAATTTATGAAAATTAAAATAATTAAAAAAAGGAGTCTACTATCAACATTATTTTTAATTTACACATTGCTTCACATCGAGATTACAATTCCAGTAAAAGCTGATTTCACATTTTATAGAATTTCCGTACAACGAGTGGTCAGTTTATACTGGAAATGTATACCACTTAACACTGCAAATAACACTTTAAAAAATTAAATTTCGGAAAATGTCGTTTTCCATTTAATCGACGATATATTACCAACACGGGTCAATGGCATGGTTGGTAAGATACTTGCTTTTCACGCCGCAGGTCGTTGGTTCGATTCTCACCCGAGACAGACATTTGTGTGATGAACATGTCTGTTTGTTTGGAGTCTGGGTGTAATTATCTATATTTAAGTATTTATTTACAAAAGAAAAGTATTATATGTAGTATATTATCAGTTATCTGGTTTCCATGGAACAAGCTCTGCTTAGTTTGGGCCAGGGCCAGATGGCCGTGTGTCAATGTCCTAGCTAGAATATTATAATTATCATAATATTATTATATTATATATATATTACACGCAGACAAGAAACAATTATGCTCCTCACACAAACAAATGTGTTATTTGTTGAATCGAACTCACGACCTCCAGCTTAACAGTCAGGGTCACTAACCACTTAGCCAACATATCCACTAGTTTATATGTATTTACAAAATAAGAGTATTATATGTAGTATATTACCAGTTATCTGGTTTCCATAGTACAAGCTCTGCTTAGTTTGGGATCAGATGACTGTGTGTGTTCAAGTGTTCATGTCCCACTATATTATTGTTATATACTTTTTTCGCTGAAACAATTTGTACTTCCAGTACGTCGATCCGCGCGCCCATGTTGCTGCCGATGTTTCCAGCGTACTACATCTTCAACTCGCTGCTGTGTCTGTTGCTGGTGCTGCACATCGTGTGGACCTGGCTCATACTGCAGATTGCTTACACCGCCGTACAGGCGGGACAGGTAACGTGGTCTATGTACTACTGTTTTGGCATTGTTCGGACTATTTAGTAGATGGTTTATGTGAAGTTTGCACAAAATCGGTTGAGCGGTTCTTTATTATCACGTTTTTTGGAAATTGTTGAGTGAGCTGAAGCTACCCGGGCGAAGCTGGGGCGGGCCGCTAGTAATGTATGACACCACCAATGAGTAACTTTTGAAACCTATTTTAAATCCATCTTTACCATAAACATGAATATTTTTATTTCCGTGAATATTTTCATCACTGCTACTCATATATTGGTGAAGGAAAACATCGTGAGGAAACCGGCATGTATAAGACCTAATCATTCAAGGATATGTGACATCCACCAACCCGCCCTTAGCCAGCGTGTGAGGATTAAGGCCTAAACTATCTTACGAGATGAGAGACGACCCGTGCCTAGCATTGAGACACTAAAAAGGGTTGAAGTAAAGACAGCAATAAAATGCGAGTAAGAGGGAATGATTAGTGCCACCAGTATAAATTCGTTTCTTAATTGGCGCGGGTTTTAACAATTATTTTATGTTTGGGTTGTAACTACATAAATTGTAAATTTTATCATTTCAGATGGAAGGTGACATTAGAAGCTCAACTTCAGATCTAAGTGATAGCCCACATAATTCTAATCATAGTTCACCTTCGAGGTCTAAGAGTAGAAAGTAAGTATTGAAATTAATTACGTTTTTGCCTGTTGATTTATTCAGTAAAAGGTGAAAAGGCTTTTGACCTTAGTCTTGATTTCCGACCGCACAGCCGGTTAGTAATAATAAAAAAACAATATAATTTATAACTTGAACGTTTTAAGGATTTTTTTTACATATCTTCTGTAACTTAATATCTTATTTCTTTTGTTTCCAGGGACACATAGATGTAAACAATTAGATCATTCACCGGGATATATGATACACCGCTGTTTGTGATAATCACAAATACCTTTAGGCTGTTTATCCACCACCACCATCGCCGGAACGTCAATGACAACGAGGTGACTGCGCCAATTTAGTTATAAATACATTTACTATGGCCACCGCATGCCCGTCACCCTAACGTCTTCATGCCGTCCGACAAAATATCGCGGCGCCACCGCTAGAACGTGGCTCGAGATCACGTTTAAACGTGTCCATCTACGCCGGCCAGATCGTCGCTGTGGACAAACGATTGCCGTAACGTCAACTTGATATCTGTCAGAAATAATCTCGCTGTCGATGACGTCCCGGAGACCGTGGCGGTGGACAAACGGCCTTACTATTAGTTGCAAAGATATTTTATAACAGAAGCGAATGTTCCTGCATAAGAACTGTATGAAACAGCGTAACTTAGTTTTTGCACTAAAAACCGATACCCACTGAAGCAAGCGCTGAGATGTATAGTAAACTATATACTTAACCCCTTATTCTTAATATGTCAAGGTTATAGTAAGATTCTCTTTGTCAAATCGCCTAGTGTCAGATTTGTAATCTACACGATTGCGTTTAACTAAACGAATTATGGTCTGGATTAACACATAGGGTACTTTTTAACCCAATAAGTACCACGCGGGCGAAACCGTGGGCGGAAGCTAGTAATATTATAAGTCTACTGCATAAACAGAACCAACAGTTGAACTAAAGCTGTATTGGTTTAATATACATCTCTCCGGTTTAGCCATAAGTTATTTTAAAGGCGTTGCGAATACTAGGTAAATACACTTCTTGTTCTCTAACGCTGCTAGTGAAAACCCAGCCTTACTGTAATAAGAATACTATGTAACATTACCCGAATATTTTTGTTTGAGGGCTTATTACTTACTATGGTGTTTTTTATGATATTATAAAAACTTCTGAGAGTATTTGATCTTTTTGAGATTTCGGGGATCCGAATTATACTTTTATCTCGTAAAATTAGTTGTTTTTAAAACTGATTTATTTAATGAAAGGGGGAAACTAGTTTATTTTATTACCAAAATGTGTATTTGTTATGAGATTAGTCAAGCGGAGTCTCAGAATTTAGTTAGTTAGATGGCGCTAGTTGCTGTTGTAATTTCTCAAGAAATCCTATTGTGACTTGCAGCTCTGCTTTGTAGTCTTAGATAGAATATGATTTTACATGAAATATTTTTTGTTAAAATTAAAACACTATTGAAGTGCAAACACAGATGTAAAAGTTTTGCCCAGCGCCATCTATTAGACGCACCTAAAGTTGAAATTTGAAAATGCTTTTTTATTATTCATATAGTCTCAATGTTTAGATAATAAGTGTTGTTTAACTACGGACAGCGGACCAATCTGAGTTCGTTACTAAGCCAAATTGTATATGGTTATAGTTAGCTGAAGGTTTGAGTATAAATTGTTATGGACGGTTACTCTGAAACAATTTCTATGTTGGGCGATCTTGTCCGTAACTATTGTGCTTATAGCTTTATTTAATGTTTGTATTTAATATTTGTATTTATTTGGTTATAAAAACGCCGCATTTGTACTTTTGTAACGTCTGGCTAACGAAAAATGAAACGGTAAAGAGCAGGAATTGAAACTAACCATAAAAAATAAGAAGCAACCTTAGAAAACCTAGTAAAGAAACGCAATCTCTTTTATAAACAAAAAGGCAGATGAAAGTGTCTACGTTTCTTATTCAATATAGGCACAAATGAACATGTCTGCCTATATTCTTGTAAATAATATTTCGCGAACCTATGGGTTACACCCCCTTCCTCATGCACCCTGATGGGACTTAAAATAACACCACAGAAAGCTAATCAATCACAATTACTCACAAAATGTTTGGATGGAGACGAGTTGCTTTTTGTGACATCAAATTAGATTTGCACACTGCGTGCTCACCCAACCGGCCCCAGACATCTTCCCCTGACGCGACGTAACAATAACCATCACACACGAGCAACCTGAGTCACATTGACATCTTGTTAGTTTGACATCTGACAGGCTAGATGCTATCACAAGTGACATAACCGTCCGTTTAGGAAACAGCTTGTTATCTTTAAAAGTTACTCGCTACGACAAATATATAAATGACTCTGTATTTCGTAATAACCTAAACGAAACAATTATTTTATCAATTTTCTAGTATTTCACTAGTATTAATCAAATCTTCCATCCACCGTATTACGGTGATTTCAACATACATAGTTTTATCAAATCCCACCCAATCTAATCTTTCGTTAGTCAGACGATTACATGCCGGCAGCATTCCGAAATATACTACCGATATATTTGATAAAACAATGTATTTTAAAGAAAACAATATATTTGTAGTAGAAAATAGATGTTAAATGTACTTCATATTTTTGAAATGGTCAAGTATGGTTTATATAAACCTAGTCATTTAGAAGGCCCCTAGACAAATAACATAGTATAGTGATTACGAAATATCGAAAGACCAATGTATGGGATTGACATTCACCTTCGAAATGTCACGTGACTTACGTCAATTCGATACATTTTGTTCTATTTGAGCTTTCGGTAGCTTCGCTATGTAATTTGTCTAGAGGGTCAGTGCTGAATGTAAAGGTTGCCGTTAATATGACGTGTGCTACCTCAAGCGCGTAAGCATGTCATTTATATGAAGAAATGTTTAAAAAATGCGTCGGTAAAGACGCTGTGCATGTTATTTTATTATTTATTAAAACAAACATACAAAAACAGGTGGTTACAATGAACAACAAAACTGGTGTCTTTTTTGTTCTTCATACAAATTGACAGACGTGCTCAAGGTAGGCGCGTTATATTGACCTCAAAATTCACACTTGGAACTCTGAGTGAAAATATAGCCCATCATTTGGAACAGGTAGAGCTAGTACATGATTCTACTTCATATTTTTTGTAATAAATATACTTACGAGTTCTATATTTAATCACACTTCGTATTTTTATACATATAATTAACTCGGTTTTATTGTGTCAGTAAATTTGTGTTATGAATGTGAATATTATAACAGTTTGATATGTCTATATAATAATGTATGAAAGGTAAAAAAGAATTTTGAAATATTTATTACAGAACTTCCACAATATTTATGTATGTATCTACATACACATAGGTATACATAAAGGAAATAGTTTAGGGACAAATTATAATTTATATATTTATTTTTACTCACTAAATATGGCCCAAATATTTTCATAAAAGTTTGGATGTCAACTTTATTTACGGGTGCATAAACTACTCCCCATTAATGACCTCCGACAGTCATAAATTATTTACTGTACACTCAGTAAATTTTTACTGAGTGTACAGTAAATAATATAGGGCTATGCTAAGTTCCTTCCTTTTTCTTAAAATAGCTTAAAGGAGGTTGCTTATAAATATATAGATTTGTCAAAGGAGGTCGAAGATGGCTATTTTAACCATTTGGTGGTCGTATCGCACTACATACACGAAATCTAAGAAGCGCGTAGCCGCTTCACGACACGGTACGAGTCGTGTCACTGACTCTGGCAGAGCCACCATCAGGGATTTTCATTTTGAAAACACAAAAAAATTGTCGCTAATTAGTCGAAATTTGTCGCCAAATATCAGAATTTGTCGGTCACTGGTTCAAAAGATATAAGGGTTTATAGGTGGCCGATCTGGAGAGAGTCTCCCCAGCAGGGCCACATTTATATCTCAAAAACTAGGGCACCTAGCAAATATCTCTTTTCTCCCATAATTTGTCGCCAATTAGTCGGAATCAGTCGCCAAATATCAGAGTTTGTCGGTCACTGGTTCAAAAGATACAAGAGTTTATAGGTGGCCGATCTGGAGAGAGTCTCCCCAGCAGGGCCACATTTATATCTCAAAAACTAGGACACCTAGCGAAGATGTGTTTTCTCCCATATTTTGTCGCCAATTAGTCGGAATTTGTCGCCAAGTCACAGATTTAATCGGATCTTAGTTTAGGAGATATAATGAGTTCAATTAGTAAGGTATAGTCCAAGAGCTAGGTCGAAGAGTTCACGAAAAATACCAAGAAAAAAATATTTCTATTAATATGGGTAATATACTTCTAGTTTTATCGGTCTAAAGTCTTTAGAAATGTCCGAGAGAGATAAATTCTCAATTTAATTCATGTTTTTATGTTTTAAATTACTAGGTTAGAGTGGCTTAAACTTCTTTGAAAACATTAAACCTTGCTCTTGGTCTATTTGGTGAAAGATGTACAGTCGCATGCAACTGTTTTACCACTTTACAATGTTAAGCTCTAATTAACTTTAGAATAATAAATAAATGTCGTACCTTTAGTAAAATGTTTAAAATACTTAAACGTTGAAAAAGTATTGTCAATTGTAATCAAATTTTATTATATAAAAATGAATTTCCATAAAGTTCGTTTGATGTGTGTTGTGTTGGTGTGTATTTTGAGGTGATTGCGAGTGTTGTGTTGTGGGTATGGACGGGTTGAGTTTTTATTTTATCTTAATTGAGGTTAGAATAATAAAACTTCTGTTGTCGAGATAACAACACTCGAGTTCGTAACTATTCATAATAAGTTCCACTTTAATTAAACTGGCTGACTTCAACTTACGTGACGGGCAACTCGTTCGAAGCAGCTCATCTGTACACGCGCATCTATCTCTTTCTTACTTACCGTAAATGAAACGGAGCGCAGCGATCTATCTGCCAGCGACTAAGTGGTAAGTGCACATTGTGTTAGATAAATAATTACATAATTATATGTATTGTAGATTTGTTTATAGGTAATGAATACAGCTTTCCTATGGTGGGTTGAAATTATAGAATAAGTTTACATTTATTTAATTCGAAACAAACATTCCTCCATAAGACGTCATAGATACTGTCTAGAAACTACATAAAGTATTTTGTACTCGCTTGTACCACTGTATGGGGAAATTGAATTCTTTAATATCTTTTTAATTACACACCGACTAAATCTGTGACTTGGCGACAAATTCCGACTAATTGGCGACAAAATATGGGAGAAAACACATCTTCGCTAGGTGTCCTAGTTTTTGAGATATAAATGTGGCCCTGCTGGGGAGACTCTCTCCAGATCGGCCACCTATAAACTCTTGTATCTTTTGAACCAGTGACCGACAAACTCTGATATTTGGCGACTGATTCCGACTAATTGGCGACAAATTATGGGAGAAAAGAGATATTTGCTAGGTGCCCTAGTTTTTGAGATATAAATGTGGCCCTGCTGGGGAGACTCTCTCCAGATCGGCCACCTATAAACCCTTATATCTTTTGAACCAGTGACCGACAAATTCTGATATTTGGCGACAAATTTCGACTAATTAGCGACAATTTTTTTGTGTTTTCAAAATGAAAATCCCTGATGGTGGCTCTGCCAGAGTCAGTGACACGTACGAGTCTTATATGTATGGCAGATGTGGTTGTTGTTTCGCTTCCGGGACTGTTCGAAGTTATGTAAGTGTGCCACTGAAATATTGTTTTGTAATGAGGCATACTGTTGTTGTAATGGTTATATTTATTTTAGGTCACTAATCACTAGGTTCATTACCAGGATTTTAACTAGTTTCTAAGATAAATAGTAATAGCCTGTCTACCATTATACTTAAACATAGTAAAATCTGTATTATTTATTATAATATTTAATAGCATCTGTGTACCTATCAGATGTAATTAAACCACCTTTTTTATTATTTATGTTTCATTCCATGTAAAACATGATTTTAAAATAATATATTTTGCATAAAGTTTATCTTCCTGGGTGAGTGCTTTAAAACTTTTATTTGTTATTGTAGCAGTGCTTATGTACGGTAGTGCATTCATGTTCGTTACAAGTTATGAACTATGAAACAGTTCCATTATATTAATAGTAGTAGTTATCTGTTATCTATATTTATGGACTACGTGAAGCTTTTGCGATACTTGTATACGCGCTCACCCATCAAAGGAATTGATAGTCGATAATAATTTAGAATCTTAAGCTATCTACATACCTAAGACGCCGGCCTGGCAACGATCTTACTAGAGGCGACGGCACGCATCTCATTTAAAAAATAGTGCTGTGTCAGTGTGCTGCTGCACGATCGTGCCGGATTCATGCTGGCGGCACCGGTGTGTAGACAGCTTTACGACATACAAACAGGTCGCTATGTAATTTTGGTGGCAGAAGGGTTTCAAATTGGCGCATTTTACGTGCAAGTATACTTTTAAAAAAAAACAAGCTTGTAAGCTCGTATAGAACGCTAATATGAAACCACTCTTAAACCATATACTTATCGGAAAAAATCTAATTTATCACCTATATAAATAACTTTACGCGTATGAACTGTTGTGTAGGTGTATTTGTACTGTGTAATGTAATTATGTGCCCAGGCGAACCGTACGTATGCTAGTCAAAAAAAGCTAAGCATATATTATACTAACACACATACATTTTTTTAAAGAATGAGCTAGATTTTGCATTGTTCTGTGAATGATTAAATGTCTCGAACGCTTCGCCTGAACGCACGTTGTCCATTTGTAAGGGCTCTCTTTTGTACACAAATTAAATAATAATAATTATTATACTTCGGTACATAAATGTTGCATTTGAAAAATAAAACTTCAGATTCATTAAACACTATCTTTTATTACATTAACGTCCTAACATATTTAAATCTAGTCTTTTATGGCTACTACACTGGAGCCATATTGCAATCACCTGCTATCAGACACTCATCCACTTTGTATCTAGTACAATTCAATTCGCACGCCGCGGTGGGTCCAATACGTAACTTACTTAAACACGATTTCTACGTAACGTATTACGTAACTAAATTGAGTCCGAATCCGTACAAGATAAACGTCTACTATGAGGCTGCTATAATATACACAAACTTATCCGTCTGTCGTGAATCATGTCCATGTGACGTGTTTTAACGGCGCGTTGAGCGTCAAACGGAGTTCGGAACGCGACACGGGCGTCCCCCGTCGGTTGGCCACGTTCGTTATACCGCCGGATCACATCGTCTTGGGTCAGTTCGAACTCTGAGAAAAACTCCATAATTTCGTCGATGGACGCCCGGAACGGCACGTTCTCCATGGATACAACGCATCCTGGAGCTCCGAAATCGTCCAGCGCGGGGTCCTGGTCATCGTCACCGCGGCCGTTCTCATAGTCTCCTCTCCCGCCGCCACCGCCACGTCCGAACCCGCGGCCGCGCCCTCTGCCGCCGCGGTCGAAACGTCCTCTGTCGCCGAACCCTCCGCGCCCACGAGGCCCACCGCGCGATGAATCATACCCACCTCGGTTGTACCCACCGCGGTCGAAGCCTCCCCGATCGAAGCCACCGCCGCCCCGGTCGAAGCCTCCGCCTCGCCCGCGATAGTTGCCGCGGAAGTTGCCTCGCATCGGTCCGTCGTAAAACTGTGGGGTCGGAACGGGACATTCACCGAGGAGGCCCTGGGTGGGAGCGTCCGCCGGCTCCTGCTGTTTCGGCCCCTCGAGCGCCTCCTCGACGACGCTGCGCGGGACCAAGTCCACGGTCACTCTATATCCGTCCAAGTTTTTACCGTGCTTCGAGACCGCCATCCGAGCCTCCTGCGTCGACCTGAACTCGCAGAAGCAGTCGCCGGACGGCAGCCCGTTCGGGTCGAGCATCAGATGAATGCGGGCGGGCACCGCGCCCGTGTCCGACAGGAAGGTGACGATCGTCCGGTCGGTGGCGTCGCGCGGCAGCCCCTTCATGA
Source organism: Meganola albula (assembly GCA_936450015.1). Classification (NCBI taxonomy): domain Eukaryota; kingdom Metazoa; phylum Arthropoda; class Insecta; order Lepidoptera; family Nolidae; genus Meganola; species Meganola albula. The sequence continues at coordinate 5,047,080 of OW388161.1, read as the reverse complement.
GCACGCAGTCGAGCGGCTCGTCCTCCACGTCCACGGACACGGCGGCCGCGGGCTCCCCGCGCGGCACGAACTGCGCCCGCGCCGGCCAGTCGGCGCGCGGCGCGAAGGGCACGAACGGTTGACCGAAGGGCGCGGCGAAGGGGGGTTGCGCGCCGAACTGTGGCGCGAAGAAGGCGGGCGGCGCGGGCGCGGGCGCGGGCGGCCCGTCGGGCCCGCGGCGCGTGCGCGGGTCGCGCGGGCCGCTCGCCGCCTCCGCCGCGGGCTCGGCGAGGGGTGTCTTCACCTTCTCGTACTCCTCGTTCGACACGGGGGCGAACGTCGTGCGCCTCCTGCCGAACATTAAATCCTTGCGCTCGAGCGCGAATCTAGCGTCCTCCGGCTTGACGAACTGCACGTACGCTATCTTGCTCCTCGTCTGACGACAGTCGTCGAGCATGATCGACAGAAGCGAGAATTCGCTGAAGGCCTTGATGATGTCGTGCTCCTTGACGAAGTTGGGGAGATCCGTCAGCTTGAGCACGTTGAACGTCTGCTGCGGAGAGGGTTCCGGGTCGGCGATGACGAGGCTCGGGTCGTCGTCGTTGTCCTCGCGATACGGCAGGAACGAGTCGACGGCCGCCTCGTATGCCTCGTCGTCGAGCGGCTCTACTTGCACGTCGACGCCCTTCAGCTCGTTGATCTTGCGCTGCAGCACCAGCTGCTTGGAGCGCGGGTCGCAGAACCGCACGAAGATGTTGCCGGTGCGGCGACCCATGTCGTCGTTGATCATCTTGATGCCGTGTTTGTCGATGAGGAAGGGGAAGAACCGGCGCACGTCCCCGTAGCTGGTGTGGTTGGGCGCGTTGCGGATGGCGACACAGCAGTCCCGCGGCTGGTCGCTCGCCTCGAACCGCGTGCGCCGGTACGTGCTGCCGCGCGCCGCTGCGCCGCTGCCGTTACCGTTGTGCTCGCCTTGGAATGCGTTCGGATTCCTCTTCTTGCCGAGCTCCTGCAGTTTGTTCATCGCCTCGGCCATCGTGGGGTCGTTGAACCGAGTTATCGGTGAGTCGCCGCGACCTACGGGCCCGTTGGGTGCCGCGTCCTTCTGTATCACTTGTTGTATCTGCGGTATCTGGGCGCCGCCGAAGTTCATCGGAACGGGCCTCGCGTTCGCGTCTCCGGTCGCGTCGAACGATTTCTCCTGCGAAGTGGTCGGCGATCTACGATCGTTCACTCGACGATCGCGCGAGCGTTGCGTCAACGAACGGTCTCTCGAACGGCTGCGTTCTTTTCGATCTCGTTTCCGATCTCGTCTATCACGGCTGCGGCTGCGATCTCGCCGGCGTCTCTCCCTCGAACGGGATCGGTCGCGTCGGTCCCGCTTGCGATCTTTCCTGTCCCAAGATCTGGACCGAGATCGCGAGCGGCGTCTATCTTTCTCTTTGCTCCGTTTCCGTTCGGATTTCTCTTCGTCTTTCTCGTCGTCGGCGTTGATGATGATGTTGTTGTCAGTGGGGCTGATGAGCGGCGCAGGAGGTTCGATGACTGCCGGTTGGGGTATCTCTTGGGGGTTCCCAATGCCCGGGATACCGAAACTGGAAAGCGGGTTGTTGTTGAGCGCCGCGGAGAAGGGCGCGAGGCCCGGTATGGTGAGCATCTGGTGATGTGCGGGTTGTGGCGCGGGCTGCGGCGCGGGGGCGGGCGCGGCGGGCGCGAGGCTCAGCAGCGGCACGCTCTGGCGCGCCGCCTCGATCACCTTGTGCATCTCCGAGCGCGAGCTCAACAGCAGCTTCACTTGCACCTCCTTGATCTTACCGCAGTCCAACATCATCGCCTGCCGCGCGTCTTCGTCCGTACTGCAACAATGAACATTACAGAAATTAATTCATATTGTAACGTATTATTGGAAAATGCAGAGCGCAGCGGAAGGTAGGCACCGATGACTGGTACCTGACTAGTAGGTACATCGAACAGTACCCTAACCTCTGTTTTTCAGCTCTACGTCATTATATGAAATTTGCTAAAATCGCGACCATTATGAGTTGAGTGACCGACGATTAATGGTAGCAGAATTAGGGTTTTGGGTAGCCAAAAGTAGTGGTCTAAAAAATAACCCTTTAATTTTTAAAACCACGTTTTTTAAACGCACCGTCGCGCGTCGCGTCTTGGCCCTGCGTGTTTAACAGTTGACGTGAGCGATCTTCTACGGACGGATAAGCTTGGGGTATACGGAGGCGGCGAACAGCGCGCGTCTAAGGACTCGTTAAAAAAACGCAGTGTGCATAGGCTTTCAGATGACCGAATCCATAATTTTACTATATTTACCTAGATTCGACACCTATTTAGATATATAAGTATGTTAAGTTATAAATTGTAGCATATCTATAAGAGTCGATCAAGCATATTACGGTTGCGCTAATAACAGTCTTCGTTAACTTTCATTCACCAACCTCCTCGAGTTTTACCTGTCCTGTGTTTGGCTACAAGAAGATTGAGAGCTCCCTATCCCCTATATATCCGTCCTTGCAGTAGGTGCAACTACTTAAAAAGACTAACCCTCTTATTCATAAAAACTTATAGCGCATTTACAGGGTCGCTAAAGTACTATTCTCTTTGTCTCTCTGGCGAGCCTTTAGATCCGATTTCTAAAGGTCTACTTACCTACCTATAACAGGACCATCAATCTTGGCTAAAAACGTTGAAAGAACTTTAGATGAACCTAAAAGATTCGCAGATAGAGGTACATGGCCTAACAATATTCCAGAAAAGCCGTCAATTCACTTTCCGCGTCAGTGAAAGTAGGTACGGTTCTATTTTTATAAAATCTATTTAGTTTTTTAAGAAAACACGTGCAAAACTATGTAGGTAAGTACCTAGTTGATTCCGAGACCCGGAATATATTATGAATAATATAGAATACTAGGTGAAACTTCGTACTGCCTCAATCGATGAATAAAATACCTAAATTTATTTTTTTCTCACCTTTTAAACCTTCCCTAGACCTCCACCAACATTTCAAGACGAAGATAAGGTAAATCTAGCCGTTCTAGAGTTATAGCGAGACTAACGAACAGCAATTGATTTTTATAAGAATACTAGCTGCCCCAGCGAACTTCGCACCCCGTATTTCTCACCTTTTAAACCGTCCTTAGACTCATATGAGTACTTTAAGATCAAAATCAGCCAACTCATTTTAGCCGTCTAAAATGAGTTGGCTGGTCTGAAACTCGAGTTTTAGCGAGACTAACGAACAGCAATTGATTTTTATATTTAAAGATATATAAACATAAAAATATGTAATATGTAAGTATGCACTTCTGTATCAACTTCTGACTAAAGTATCAAGACTGTATTTTCAATTGAATAAACTAATAATACTTAATTTTACCGTTAGCGCAGCGATATCGGCCTCACCTTTGAAAAATAAGGTCAGAGGACATGCCTCCATATATTTGTGTACCTCCGCTGCTCAATATCGGTGAAGGAAAACATAGTGAGGGAACCGGCATGTCTAATTCGAGGACAGGTGACATCCACTAACCCGCACTTGGAACTCTCTCAACTCCAAGATAGTTGGAGAGAAGACCCGTGCCCAGCAGTGGAACACTAATAATAAAAGGGTTAAAGTGATATTAGGTGTAGTGACGTAAGAGATGTTTGCCTGTACCTACCTAATGCCACCACCACCTTACGTGGAAACCACGGATTGGCAAAGATAAATGTAGAAAGCCCTTACACTAGGTGGAAGATTTCTGAAAGGTGGATAGTAAAAACTAGATGACAGCAGCCGTGCGCGAATCGTCGTAACTCAGTGTAATGTACTTACGTATATATGTTTGAAGTCGGTATGAAACAACTACATTAAAGGTATTAACAATCTTTCTCACAAAATAAGGTTCTTGTAGTATTTACTTGGCACCGACTTCTAATTATATCAAATATCTACTTGTTAAATATTTCTGATTATCTAAATTACAATACGAATTATATGCCATAGATTTCAGTATATAAACTAACTAAATTTATTTTTTACTTTTCTTAATTTTTAGTGATAACCTAGTATAGTATTATATTATCTGTGGTGATAGAATATAGAATATCTATAGAATGAATGAATGAATTAGGTATGTCCAAATAAAAGGTATCTACTGTAAACCGTTTTGAGGAGGTTCCCTTGACTGTCGTTCGTCTTCATCATCAGATCCCTGGTCACAACACATCTAGGTGTATAGTTCTTATCAATATATATTAATCAAGGCGAAACATTAGGTATTTGCTGTAAATCGTTGAGAAGTTCTCGACTATTTCGGATGCATCATTATCGAATCTAGACCTTCATTAAATATTAGTGCTTTCAAATATTTAATGCAAAAACTGACAAAAGCACTAGTCGCCCCTACCGTGATTGGGTTGGTTGGTTCCCGTCAATTTCTCTAGGATTCCATCATCAGGTCCTGATATGGCGCTAATGGGACCACCGCAGAAGTATAATTATTATATCAAATAAAAAAAGAATCATCAAAATTGGTTCACAAACGACGAAGTTATCCGCGAACAAACATAAAAAAGGAAAGACGGCCGAATTGAGAAACCTCCTTTTATCGGAAGTCTGTTAGAAAGGGAAGCCGGAGCAAAAAAGTTCTTACTTATGAAAATAATAATACTGTCATCATAAGGAAAAAGGGCACATCTGACATTTTTTTTCGTAGCTGAGTTATTTATATCATCGAAATCAGTATCTTTTACTGACTCCGATTATACTAATAACTTAGTTACGAAATAACATGTTAGATGTGCCCTTTTTCCTTATGACGGCAGAATACATTTATATCTTCAACACGATCACCGATGTTTCTATGGCGACCACCACCTTCATAAGAGGTACTTATTTTTGATGCCATTTCAAAGTTTTAGACGATATTCCGTCGTTAAAGTCTCTGACTGAGGCCTCTGTACGATTGTGTCATACCGAGATGATCGCAATAAAGTATTGAATTGAATTGAATGTATCGTTACTTTACGGAAACTCTAATAACGACCGGCCAACCTTTCTTCTATGGGGCTAGTCGTTACCACCAAGCGCAAGACACGCCATGCCATTTCACGCGTCCTTTTTCTTCAGCTCTTTCATTCAAATCGAGTTCCACGTAAGAATAGTAATTATTTGTATATTGAAATAAAGCAAATTTAACAAAACATAAATAAAAAAGGTATGGAACAAAAAAGCTGGATACAGCGTCTCAGTTTGTGGAGGTTGCGTGATGTGGGTGATGTAGTATTTCAATTTCTAGTACATACCTATAACTTATTAACACAATAATTGCTTAATTTGGGACTAGATGGCGCTATGTGTATGTGTGAAAATATTTAATACCGCATGTGGCGAAGCAAATAAATGTAATAAAAATAGCGTCTAGGAATTAACCTGTGCCCATATTACGAGTAATACTTTAGCGCTGTAAGCGACAACTCCATAAAACTAAAATCATCGATACAACAAGGATAGTTTACGAGTATACTTGGTACCAAGGATAATAAAGCCGTAACGTTGACACTGATGAGTACAATTTGAATAAGAACCGATTACCTAAATGTATCTTACCCATAATGTTAGCCCTCCACTTACCTACCTAAGTACCTACTCTACTTACCTGCATAACTAAGTAGTTAGGGTCCTTATACCTTGATGAAGTACCCAGAAAAAGGACGGTACCGTGCTCTCGGCAGAATACTCGGTCGTAAAAACATTGCGAGCCTAGGTATGTCTCACCTTTTTGCACGGCACTTGTGATCAAGAAATTAGGCCTAAAACTTGGGATTCTTGAGACAAAGTAAATCCCTTGTTCCTGGGGGTTATCAGAGAGCTGATTGAGCCCGTTTACTACGAAGTTCCCTCCAGCAGGTGGGCAGGAAAGGAGGTAAAAATGTGTGAATCTTGTCTCACTCTAAAAATCCAAATCTGCATACATCTAGCTCCAAAATTTTTATCAGTTGTAGCGTCATTTTCGTATAATTAAAGGACGAGAAATTAATTTCTAAAACTAAATTTTCACTCGTTTATAAAATGAGATTATTGATCGCAATTGTTACTAAATGCATGTATTTGTTTATACGTTGTATACAATAATTATTATAAGTATTATTTTTGTATGAAATCAAAAACATCATCGCCTCTAGCGGCAACGTTAAGATCTTACAATAGTTTAATACAAAAAAGATTGTTTACTCTGCTCGGTGAAGAGGATGGAAAACTCATAACTGGCACTGTACCTCACATACATAGGTACCTACTTACGTACGACTCTTAGAGGAGCGAACAGCGAATGATGCGATGAGCATCAAGATGACGACGCGACGACAGAACTTACTACAAAGGGGTTTAAATTATAGTAAGTACTACCGAAAACGATTTGATTTTGAATTTGTTTCTCAATTCAAACAATGCGCTCGAACCAATCAAATCTTAAATCAAGAAAACTCGAACGTAACGATTTCGTTTGAGTGTTATCAGCGTTATGTATAGCTACTTGACCACAAATTGCCCGATCCAATAATGTGTAGTCTAACTCCTAGTTTCCACTGGCAAAACTTGCACAAGACAACATGTTGGAAGCACTATCTATCTCTATCGTTTAGAGATGAGTAGAAAGAGATAAGACTATGCTTGCATCATGTTTATTTGTGCAGTGCAAACGCCCAGTAAGATGGAACGCGCTTATTCAATGTACCGATTCACTCGTTTAAGTAGGTAGATAACGCATGTATGTAACGCAATTTTTTGATATTATATTGACACCGCCGTTGCTTAAGTGCCTTACTCTTACTTTTAAGTCGATGATAAGAAAGAATAATATACGGTGTCGGCCGCCATAAATCTAGTAGCAATTTTACTAATCTATCACCTCAAAACAAGTCACACTTCCGACCTTTTTCTGTAACAAATATTTTACAAAGGCTGAAGCTTAGAGCTCTTACACACGAGTGGCATGTTGGTAATAGCAACTGTACACACACAACGGTGCGGCGGCGGCGGCGGCGGCATGGCAGCAGTCGACGGCCGCCCCGTCGACATTACAACTTCGAAGATCAGCGGCAATCGTCGTCAGCTCTCTAAGTATATAGGGAGCTAGTTAAAAAATGCATGCAAAACACTATTATTCCAATTATAAACATTTTTCTTAAGTGCCCAAATTGGCAAGTCAACATAATGTATATTTCGTCACTGGAACTCATTTTACAAATTCGCGACATAACTATTTGCAGTCGACACTACAACTGCAAGTATTCAACGGCTGTCGCCGACACATCTACAGCTACTGTTTGAGTTACCCCTGCCTTTGACACGATACCGCTCGTGTGTAAGAGCTCTTAGAGCGTGTGTGGAGGGTAACTCACGATTACAAACAACTTTTCCAAATAATCTTTTGGAGATTTTGATTAAATTGTTAGTTATTTTATATTGAGTCGCTCAGTAGAGACGACGATTATGAAGTGCATAGTAGGGAGTACTAGGACGAAGTGACGCGGCGCGGCAGGGCTGCACGCTGTGCGTATCGCGCGTTGCCTTGGTAACGATAGTTTTCTCTCCTGCGCAGCTCAATATAAAATAGCAATTTTTTATTAAAAAAAGTTATTCTAAAAAGTTACTCTGGGACAATTATTTGTAGTAATCATGAGCATTGCCATGTTGTTAAAATATTTTGCACTAATTACCAGTCACTCTATTTAGGGTGGAAGGGATAGCCCTCCACAAACTGAGACTGAGACTTAAGGAGTTGAATGTACCCGCATTCAGTTATATTTCAATTTATAATTACTATTACAACTATTAATAATATCTAATAATAAAATAACTGTATGTCTAACTCCGATTTGGATGAAATTTGGTGTAGAGATAGTTTGAAATCCGGGGAAGCACATACGACAGTTTTCATACGATATTAAATACATACTATCCGATATTAACGACATAATATTAAATTAGTCTTTGATACGATACCTACGCATCGGCCTGCAAAAGGAAACACAAAAAAGAAGTACCTAAATAACTTTAAGGTAGTACAACTGTACAGTCAGCGTCATAAAGAAAGTGGCTGTCGATGTATTCAAGAATATACCAACAACCAAAATGATCATTGACATTGGCGCCATCTTGCCAGATGAATAAACCGTCTCTTTATTTCGGTCGTGACGTCATGGATGTCATTCCCTTTGCATCCTGCTTCTTGCTGTTTGAGTTACGTTCAAATTCAAAGAGGTTTGATGATATCAAACCACCTACTTTAGGTATATTTATTTTCGGGGATTGCTATATTTTAAAATTTGAAATCATTTCTTAGCTAAAAAGTTAAGGGTCATGGGTCATTAAATTTTTATGGTTATAATCTATCGTGAATGAGTGTAATTGCATGGGTAATTACAAACTTTTGCCTCAAAATGAACACGATGCGTATTCATATTTTATACATTTTTATTATGTTGGCACTCTTAAGGTCACAGCTCAGTAAACCCACCCGGCACCCAACCCGCATTGCCTTGATGCCTGGCTTCCACTCGTTGTCAGGTGGTGTGAACCATTATCATCGTCGCCTGGTTAACTCGGAGTCCGCGCATAGAAGGCATTTGCCCGCGGCGATTTAGTTTTATTTTTGCTGATGACCTAACCCAATTAGCCGAAAGGGCCTTTATTGGTTCACCGGACTTTTTCGGTGAGCCGTCCGACGACAGTCAAACGGATGGCGATTCGGTGACACGGGTTTATGTAGTAAGCGCACGTTCATACAAGTTCATATACCAGTAGAATGGTTTGGGGGCTGTCACCTTCGTGTACACTTTTAATTGAATCCCCACACGTGGTCCCCGGGTGGTGCAAATCAGGTGACAGTCAACTGGTGGTAGTCTTCGCTCGTAGTTAGGGACCCTCCACCAGACAAAGCCGCACCGCCAAGCAGCTTTGCCGTGTTCCGGTGCGATGTCTGGTGACACCATGCAGAGAGGGTGGGTCGGAATTGTTGCTCCTTTAAGGTTTCTATTCTGCTGCTGCTGCTGCTACCTTATCTAAACTAGGTAGGTATACTAGGCTGGCGCGTTCCATCGTAGACTACATCATTGCTTAACATCAGGCAAGTTTGTAGCCAAGCGCCAGCCTATCGCAGATAAAAAAAATAAAAAAAGAATACTACCCGCACGAGGCGTGGCGATGCTGGTCGAATGCCAGGTGTCTTTGTTGAGCTGTGACCTTAAAGCAAGCTCATTCAAACAACATTAACATTTATTACATTCGATATTAAATACAATGTTAATGACCATGTTGGATGTTGCTATATTTTTGAATACATTGACAGTCACTATCTATAAGAAGTTGACTGTATGTATTAGGGGGCGTCCATAAATTACGTGAGGTGTTTTTTTAAATTTTCTGCCCCTCCGTCCCCCCCTGGTGAGATGTCGTGAGATTTTATTCCACCCCCTCCCCCATCCCCCAATCTCGCGTGAGATTTTTCAAAATGTGAGTTTCTTACGTAAACGCGTTGGATTGTTATTGTAAAAAGAAAAAAACAAATTTGCTTCGTGCTTTTATTTACGACTAGTTAAGACTAGTAATTGCTGAGAGTTTAATTAAAAGTGTAGTAAAAATATAACAATAGATTTTTTTTTTGTTTAAATCACAAAAAAATGCGTGATATTTGCCGAGACCCCCCCTCTCTCCAACGTAAGATTAGATGAGATTTGACTCGACCCCCTCCCCCCCTTAAACACCTCACGTAATTTATGGACGCCCCCTTATAAAATCTTAAGGCAGTTGTAGTAGGTATGTATGTACTAACCGACTTTATATTATAAAACTAGCTGAACCTGCGAACTTCGTACCGCCTTACAGTCGATTAATATCAATTATTCAAACACAAATCACTCAATGGTTTTGCCTATTCCGGAACATCTCCACTAACATTTGAACTTTACCGTACGGAATTAAAGTTCAAATTGACTTTTAAGTATTATTTTATCACGAATCGTTCGTATGGGAGTATTGAAAAGAGTTGTTTTTAGACTTTTCCAGGCATTTTTTCAATTTTTCTCTGCGTAAGAACCATTCCCGTATAGGAATATACTATAAAAAGAATTAGAGAAATTTCTCGAGTTTTGCGCTTAGCAACACATTTAGTGATTCATTTTTACTTTTAATTATAAGTACCTATCTATAGTATATAGATAGGTACTTATAATTATTTCTTGTTATCTAAAAAAAGCAATTACTTTGTTAAGTAAATTTATTTTTTATTTTTAGTTTACTTTTCGTGATTTTTTGTTAAATAATATTTTTTATTTTTAGAGAAGGGGACCGCAAATTACTTTATGTTATGTTAATTTATTTTTAGTTTACTTTTAGTTTGTTTTTTTGTTAAATTTTTATTCTTTATTTTTAGGGAAGGGGCGACCCCTCCCCCTCCCCCATGGTGAGATATCGTAAGATTCACCTCAACTCTCTCTCCCCTCCCCTAATCTCAGTAATGCTGGTGTCGTTAAAGATAAACAATCAAGCGCTACTTCGCTGCCCTGCGAAGTTCCGGACGAATACGACAAATACTATTGTCTCAGATTTGGCCATAGGTATTTTATTCTAGAAATAATTACTTACTTGATATTTGCCAAGATGGGGGATCTTGGCGAATATCACGTATGTATACGTCCTCTGATGTGAGATTTGGAAAGATTTAGCTTGATAAGAACACCTCACGTAATTAATGGACGCCCCCTAACCCTTATGGGTGCTGTGGAGTATCATCCATTGTAACGTAGGTTAATCGTAAACAAATTAGTTATCGTCTGGACTCGGTGTTTAACTGAAAGCTCCTTGCTAAAATTCATTAATACTGGCGACGAGTACTAGATAATAAAGAATGAAAAAAAAATGCCTCAAAATGAAATAGTTCAAGCACAAAGTAGCTAATGTAAACCGTTGAGGAGTTCCCTTGAGTGACCTTCTTCATCATCAGACCCATAATGACAGTCACAACCCATCTCGGTGTATAGTACCTACTTATCAATACAGATTATTCAAGCCCAAACACCAGGTGGTAAATGCTGTAACTTGACCTCGACTGTCTTTCGGCTCCATCATCAGATCTACTTCAGACTTTGATTAAATAGTACTAGTAGTGCTTTAAAATATTAACAAACGCCTTATAATCGCGCCTACAATTTTTAATGCTATCATCAGATCCTGATTTCCTTAATATGGCACTACTCTTGGGATATCGCTACTCCAACAAAAAAAGAATTATCAAAATCGGTTCCTAGGCGACTAAGTTATCCGCAAACACATACCTATATATACATATAAATTTCAGGGTTGCCCTTGATTTCCATGGGATTCCATCATCAGGTCCTGACTTGGTGCCAATGGGACCACCACAGAAGTATACTCTTTCAAATAAACAAATAAAATTTTGAGAATCAGTCCACAAATGGGGAAGAAATCCTTAGGGAAAATTGAAAATATTACGCCCGGCATCAGACCGGTGCGGTGCACGAACAATAGCAAAAAAGGCAACGACTGGTCGCATAGTTTTGTTTGGTCGAGAGTTTAATGCGATTGGCCAAGACGTCATGTGTTCAATTTACCGCCAATCCCGTCACGCTAATGGCGCTAATGGCACTAATGGCGCCCAACAAATGTGCCAAGCTGGATGGCAACGGGGGCACGGCGCGGCGCAGCTACAACATTAAAAATGCCGAGTGCATTTCTGTACCGATATAAACTAACAAACAAAGCCAAGGGTGTTTACGTTTGTTTAGTTTTGAGTGTCCTATGCAATCCAAAATATTCGATACATACGAAAAGATGTAATTGTTGTAGTACCTATACGCTCAACCGGACGCTGTTTTGTGGTTTGGAACAGCGTCTAACTAATTATTTGGTGGCTCAACGCTTTATATGGTGGTATGTAGGTACTTAAAAACTTGCTACTGTAACTTCTGCGGGGATGTGATTTCATTATGTGTTGCATTACAACTTAGGTGACACTTATCCGCAGCAAAAGTAGTCCCGTAAATATCTGTTTCACAGTCAAGTTGCTCCGGATCTACTGAACCGATGCGCGATGGAGTTGTAATTTTGTAAACTTATGTTAATTGTTGATTCAATAAGGATCGAAGTATGCAAACAATTGATTTAAGTCTAGTAGTTTCAGTAATAAGGAGTACCTAAATTTTCCAAAACGGCCATTGCTGCACACAAAGTTGGCATGACCGTGCGCTGCAAGGCTGTGTAAGGCACTATTGACTTGACCCATATAATACCTAATAAATTTTATACCAGTCATCAGAAGATACCAAGTCATTTTTAAATTTATTATCATCTCATCTGTTTTGAACCTAGGTACGATGTCGCCGCCTCTTCGACACATCTCATGTCCCGTGGCTAGGTACATGAGATGTGTCGAACATAACCCTAACGGTTAAAAAAAGGAAGTAAGCCCTCATTAGGACGCGCGCTGTTAGTCGAATTTTGTGAATGTATGTTACAAATTCAAATTAATTGCAACGGCTGCCGTGCCCTAGATAACACTGGTGATGAGACCAATTATAAATACCTACTAGTAATTTTGGTGGTATTGGTACTCCACTCCATCAGCAGGTTGGTCTGCCTTTTTATAATAAGGCTGAAGCAATAGATAGATCAGTGTGGCTCCGAGCATAGGTGATGGCGAAAGTCAAATGGTCCTAATAAAATAACGAGCAATAATTATAGAGAAATTAAAATTATTTCTGGTTTCTACAAGTCACTGTAGTGTCACCTGGCTTACTACATGATTTATAGGTAGGTACTTACCTACCTACCTGAATAAAGAATATTTAGCTACCTTATCAATAGCTAAATTTTTTGCCTTGTAACGGCGGCAACCACAATATCGTCACACAAGTATTCTGCAGAGAAAACATAAAATTTTGTATCGTATAGTTACGTATTGCCAATGTTGCCAACCCTACAGTTTTAACTGTAGATCTACAGTTTTTGAGAAATTCTTTCAGTTTTTAGCTTAGGTCACAAAATCTAGTTTTTTTTTTATGATGTTTGCCGTACAGTACTGCTACGGTAGGTAAAACGCTTGTTTTCCAGCATTAATACTATGAAAACGAAGCTAAGAAATTTAACTATCTACGACTACAATTTAAAAAAATTTCGAGTTCAATGTAACAAATGACCATTTGAAAAAAAATATGTACCATTTCAATAACAAAGATGAAAAGGAAAATCAAGACGATTTACAAATTGAAAATAAGATAGTAGTTAGTGATATTATCTAACATGTATCAACAGATGATCAGTTACTATATCATTGTTATGGATAGGTGGTGCCGTAATTAGCTATTACTTCTCACCTTAATTTACTAATTTTATTTGCTATACCTAATGTATCTGTAAGACTGATTCCTATTTAATCTTATATCTTTAAATGAGCAATTCTTGTATATATTTGGAATCTCGGAATCGGCTCCAACGATTTTCATAAAATTTAGTTTAGGGGGTTTCGGGGGCGATAAATCGATCTAGCTAGGAATCATTTTTAGAAAATGTCTTTTAAAAAAAAAATACCGAGCAAAGCTCGGTCATCTGGATATTTTAATTAAAACAGGACCACAGTACCGACTTAAGTTCCTGCCTATGCAATAAAAATCAGATGCCAGAGAGTAATTGCCCCACAAATGCGCGCATTGATTGAGAAGTTTTCCCCCATGCGCCGGCCCATGGCCAAAGTTACACTGGAACGAATAACAAATTTCAATATTATCGGTTTTTTTCACAGTACCTAAAAGCAGCATTAATAAATAATCCGTAGTCTTACCAACCGAAAGCTGACTGTGATCAGCAAGACCTGAGAATCCCTAGTTACCGCTAACTTACTAGCTACCTGGTCTCCAACATCATATCCTTATTATTAAGCATCCTTTATTAATTTCACCGAGCCAAAGTCTGATAGTGGCTTATCTTTGGTTACAGCGGAAAGTCTAGGCTTACTAGCCAGGTACGCAGCTGAAATTACACAAGTGTGCAGATCCACCGATATGACCGGTGAGAGGTAAATCGGGCACAGGACCGACGATAGCAAAATGCACTCCGAAACAACTCCGTGACTGGTGAGAAATTAGGTAGGCAAGTTTCCAGCACTCTTGGTCTGTCGTGGGATTTGAACCCGAGCATGTTCACCTCTAGCCGTCTAGGTCGCGACGGCTAAAGGAGAACATGACATACTCTCTGCGCCAGCTTGCTGTCTATAGGTATCATAAATCGCCATGACCTAAATGTGTTCAGTGTGCCGGAATCAGTTGAAATTGGATGAAATGAACTTGTTGGAACGAAGTTCTTTATGCAGGTTCCACTTCAGACGCTCGGCGGATGGAAGCTAGACTGAAATACCAACATAAATGTAGGGGCTACGTAGGTAACGTAAATCTGACCGCTGTAAAGTAGGTATGCCTTTCAATTTCTTACATAACCCTACTGCTAATTCTTTCTCATTCTGCTAATAGTACAATGTCTTTCTCCCTCATTCATAATACTCAATTTTAATCAAACTCTCAAACAGTTGGGCGTGAAAGAAACGTCAACATAGCGCCATCTATTATCTTTCAGAGAATTACTCCTACACAAATTTACAGTCTGTTTTTTAAATCAAATATATTGCGATTACCGGAATCAAAATTATTTATCTAGCAAACACGAGCTTTTTTGCATTTAATGTCACTGTTGTTATTCAATCCATTATAATTATAAGCGAAAGGAATCGTCCCAACTGGGTGTCCCAAAAACTCCTCAAGCGTTACTTTTTTAACCGACTTCCAAAAAAGACGGAGTTTGTATGTTCCAATGTATGTATTTTTCTATGGTACATAAAGGTATCCCTTAATGTCAGATTAGGTAAGTACCTACCCTATTACAGTAAACGTGACAAGCGGACTTAATAAAAATATATTTTAGACCCTACACGTTTTATGTTATTTTAATTGTAGAAGAGCTTCAAACAGCTTTTTCTGTAGTAGAAAAATAGATCTAACTTAGGTAGTTTAGCAAATGTAGCACGAATATACTTATTGGTCAGACGGTCACAAATTAAAATCATCCTACATCATGCGCAAATCCATATCCGCTATAATCGTATGCTCAGGATTCTAAGTTGCAGGTCAGGTGTTGAAGAAAAATTATAAAGGAATCGACGAATTTATGCAACAAATTAGACCTAGGATGGCAGAATATACCTAATGAGATGACGTTGTTGACGCCTTGGAAGATCACCACTAGAGTGGGATGCATCGTGTGTTCATGAATCCACGTACAGCTTAGTGACATCTCATTTCCTGCATGGATGGCGCGGCGCGGCAGCCGGCGGCGCCGGCCGTCTGGAATCCTCAAACGGAAGGTAACATGCGTCCATCGGCGACGGATACAGATTTCTTCCGTTTGCAGTACGAACAATAGGAGCATGGGATACTGAGGCCGAAGGTTTTGGCGAGAGTTGTCCAGACGTTTGACACACCTCAGGCGAAATTTCAGTGCCAGTTTGTTTCTTTTTTTGATTTACTACATATAAATAAACTTATTATTTTTCTTAGATTTACGCGAATATCACACATTGAAATAAAACTATTTTATAACGGATTTTATCTCGGTTATATTTTAAATTGCGACATTTTAAAGTCTTTTCAGACTGAAACGTTTTCCGCTCGTGACCATGAAATCTAGACTGAAATGTCGGGACCTAAAATATAAAATTAATCGCGATAAAATCCGTTATAAAATAAGTTACTTTTTCAAAAAAAAAAATTGTTGATTAATTACACCCCTTCTATTAGAAATCTAAGCACAAGTAATGTAAACGAATATTTCAAGAGGAACATGTACGGTTAGTAATTTCTTTCTTATATAAATTCGTACTTAGGTTACTTTGTTATATAAATTCGTCGACTAATTATTCCAGTAGATCTAAGGGGATAGAGAATATAGGTGAGTATATTCAGAGGTATGGGAATATCTTGTTAGTTTTACAAATTTTGAAAATGGAAATGATTTGGATGATAGAGAATTGTTTAATCAGAGAGAAGAGGATTGTTAACAGATTCAAATTCCGTCTTTTAGACCGTTATCATACTTCCCGGTGGCCTGTTAGCTGGTGCAGACGATCCCGTAACTCATTCATCAAAAATTATGTAGACAGACATGTAGCCCGAAGAACGCTGAGCAAAAACCTTTTTATGTCAGTGTAGAGTCTGCCGGTGTTTTAAGAATCCGTGAACATCATACATTTTGTCAGCTAGAAGATTTACACCACCACTGAGCAGCCACTGGGTTGCAATGGTCAAGGTGTATTTTAGAGATCAGCGCGATGATGCAGGTACCTACCTAAAGTCGTAGCAAAGGCCTACAACGTTTTCATCACATAAAACAATAATGATGATGTAATGTTCGGTTACTTTAATATTTCAGGAGTGTGCGCTTTCTTCTACAATACAAGTACAGAACGTAATCATGTCATGACGCACTACACGAACCTCTTAATATCAACATAATTCCTCAGATCACGAATATTAAGAAGGTACCTACACAAAACTTACTTAGTGCTTTAGTCTGCAATCAACCATTGCCCTAATTCACGTAATTTCTTGACGCGCCGATCAAGTTGTGGTGCAGTTGCAATTAAGTTTAGTTCTTAGTGCAAAACGGTATTCTTGTAATTGTTTAGCTGTCATATCTAATCTAAAGCGCACGGTTGTTTTATGCGGAAATTGCAGCGTCAGACGCATGCCATCAACGGATGCGTCTACCGCGTATGCGTTCCATAAACAAGGCACATTTTTTTGCGGCAAACGCATGCGCTAAACGCTGCTGCTAGCGCATTGTAATTTTTCCTAAGTTTGAGGTACATAGTGCAACATTGTTTTATACGTTTGACGCTGCGTTTGCAAATGTTTGCTGATTTCCGCATTGGATCCTTACAAGTGCCTTAACAGATGTAGAAGAGAACCTAATTGCTCCTTATACTTTGGTACCTGAGTACGAATAAAATAAATAGTGAATAAACTTTTTTAAATCTACATAGCGAATGAAGTAGCGCGAAAGGGTAGAAGAACGTCGATTCAGCGTCAGTTGCCGTAGAACTGCAATAGTTGTTAATTCTGCTGCGATGGTACTCATAAAGATAAAGTGGTCTTTGTCCAGCTTAGTTTTCCTAAATAGTCTACGGTTTGCAATGAAGGCCATTTCCATTCATCTCATGCTATATCAGTATCCATAATGGTATTAATGTATGTAGAAGTTATTTCAATAACACTCTTTTATGTAGGTAGTTTGGTTTAATTCAAAGATTACGTTTACGTTTATAGGTCTTAACTAAGTTTTCGGAAGCCTTGAACCCGAAAAATAGAAACTGAACAAAAGTGGCTCTGGTGTGTCCCCTGATCCAGAGAAATTTAAATGATCGTTCAAGTCTGATTAAATCTGGGTTCGTCCAAGACCATTCTTTTTTTTAAGGTCCAAGGGATTCCAGATGCTTAAAGCCATAGCCATTAATCATCTGGAATCCCTTGGACCTCTTTGGCAGCAAAGGCAGCTCTTTGCAAGACATCAATTAAATTGGCTTTCGAAAAAAGGAAAATGGAGTGATTCCATTGACACACAGTACAGAGATATGCTTTACAGGAATTTAGTGTTGGACAGTGTACATAAAATAGAAGATGTGAGGTAATTCTTGTAAATCTCCAACTCTACTTGTTTGTGTTTCAATAAAAACTTATTTCTTTACAATATTTATCCTAGGCCAGTAAAAAAATGCAAGTTAATGAAGTAAGATGAAGTGATTTTTTTTTGGTTATATGATAGCGATCGGTTATAATAAGTAAAAAGGTCAATCAAAAAGTTGTCATATTGACTTACCTAACCTAACTGCAGAGCACTCAATTTATAAATTAAGAAATTATCAAACAGCTGTCTATTAACTTGTCAGAAAATGATAGTAGTCTTTGACTTCATAAAGAATTTTAAAAAATATTTTTAATATTGTATCCAGAGTCAATGAAACTAAAGTCAGAACATAATCATAAGATTTTTTTAAATCACTGTAGTCATAAATAAGATTGTAATGGAATTCATATTATAATTGTAATGCACCAGTAGAAAGAGATTTAGACCTGACACTTACCCAACAGTCAGAAATCGAGTTGTGAATAGCTAAATATCAAGATAAATTGGTATTGTCCAGGTTATTTACCACTTATGTCCAAATACTTACCCACTTACTTATAAATGACCATAAGCTAAGAATAGGCTATTTGTTTTGCCACTGGGAAATGATTTCAGAAGTTCATAAATAAGGACAAAACTTGTTTAGCTACTCTCAGCTTTAGATTCATTTATAAGAAAGGGAGTTAGCAAAAAACTGTCAAGTCATTGTTGATGCTCATATTTTGCTCCTCAGCATCGTAGCATGTAGCTTAAAAAACTATCACTCAGCGATAGCAGCCAAAGGGCATGCAGTACCAAATTTTTAAGATTCAGTTATGACTTTTTATATGCTTACCTACAATACTTCGGTGTTAAGAAGTTAGAATAACATCTTTAGCCTGCAGTCATAAGGAAAAAGGGTGCTAATGTCATTTTATTCATAATTGAGTTATAAACATTATTAGCAGTGGTAAGAAATACTGTTTAAAACAATGATCATAACTCAGTTACAAAAAAAAATTTTGATGCACTTTATTTCCTTATGATGGTAGCAGGTTGTACTTTAACCCTTCTAGAGTACTACAAAGTGTGTTAAGGCATACATGTGGGATTTTTCATACTACTTTGTAGATTTCCTATGGTCCATTTATTGAAACTAAATATAATACCTCTTATATCTAAATACATAATGTGAGATCACTGTCTGGAATATTTCCAACAAAAGGTGTCTGTAGAAAATATTGCCAGAGTTGATTTTGTATTTGAATGTTACGGTATAGCTACCTGAACGCAATGAACGCATCTCCAAGCTCGCCGCCTACGATGTGTACACCTCCTTCTGGTATGGAGAGGCCCCGAAAGTAATTCCTAATATCCAGAGCATTGGCAGACCAAGGTAAGTTCTGAAGCCGAATGATGACACTCATGGTTGCCTGTAGTGTGAACCTATAAAACAAATGAAAACAACCTGTCCATTTTTCTATATGAATAGTTACAGCGCCTGACAAATAAATTAAGGTTTCATATAATTGTTACTACAGCTTATGCAAGAATGGGTCTGATAGTTGTAATGGATTGAAAATGCCTCAATGATATGAGAAATAAATATATTAATGACTCATAATAATATTGTTTTCCATTAATTGGCTGATGTTAGGTCAGAAGTGAAGTGTTTGTCTTCTTATAATAAGAAAAGTGTGCAATTTGTATTCATCAGTCAGTACCTCCTTTACCTATAGCTAAATAGCATTTGATGCAGTATACCTAACAAAGGTTCCAAAAGACTTATGTCCAATGCCTTTAAGTAATACAAAGTGATTATTACTCAACTGAAGTTACATCTTAGACCGAATTAATTTATTGAAGTAATGTTGGGCTTAGTAATATCTAAATTTCATCAAACTTTAGTTTAATTATAGACATGGCAAGTAGAGTGGCTACGATGTAACCTACAAAATATTTCTTTACTAACTTCTAGGTAAGTTCATACACAATACAGCCTACTGATAAGGATTAATTGCGTCAAGGGAAGTTAGAGAAACTGGCAGACCAATGCGTTTAGTGCATAGCTTTGGCGACTGGCGTGACACCCACAGAGTACTTTATTAACGACGCCATCGAAATTGGCGAGGCATTACTGTAGGAATACTTTGCACTTACCTAGAAGTAAAAACGCTACTTTTATGCGCGACGCCTAGTTACAAAACATTTCTACACTTGTAACGATCACAATATCCTATTAATCACATTTAGTATCACTATCATACAAATTGGGAATCGCGGTCCTGCTTACGTGATGAGCTTCTTTTAAGAATGAAAACAAAATGGCGGCGCAGTGTTGCCAACTATATTTTTTTAAAGGATCGTCATCAGCGTAAGCGTTTCTATGCTCTTTGGACCAAAGACTCTTTGGACATAACGACATTATTGAAAGACGAGAGTAAAAATAGTTCGTGCCTACCACTGACCTCCAAGTACGCGTACTTGTAGTATGGAGGTCAGTGGTGCCCACCCTTCAAAAGCACTAAATTGGCAAAGAGCATATAAACGCTTACGCTGATGAATATGATTGAAAAATATTTTGGAGATGGTAACCTCGCAACTCCAAAATATTTTGCCCAAGTACGCGTACTTATAGTATGGAGGTCAGTGGTGCCCATCCTTCAAAAGCACTGAATTGGCAAAGAGCATATAAATGCTTACGCTGATGAATATAATTGAAAAATATTTTGGAGATGGTAACCTCGCAACTCCAAAATATTTTGCCCAAAAAGCTTACATTAAAACACTAGAGAATGTTTCTCGAACAAATTGAAGACAAAAAATACTGACTGTAAAGACTGACCCAGTAAAATAAAAAAATGGACCGAGAGCACTGCAATTAATATTAATAATAAATTCTAGGGCATTAAGCTAAGCAGAGTCATGTAGAAACCTGATATAGGTACGATAAATGGTTTACTTTTCTTTTGTAAATAAATACTTATAATAATAGAGAAATAAACCCAGACTCAAAACAAACAGACATGTTCATCACTCACATCACATTCATGTCTCGGAAGGGAATCCAAGTCATTAATGTGATGCCACGTCCTGCGGCGTAATAAGCAAGTATCTTAGCAATCACGCCACAAATCGCAATTAAATTAGACACCGTCGAATAGCAATTAAATTAAATTAGCCTATTAAATTCCGTTTCATATAGCAACATTACTACTACTTACTGTCAGTCCTACTTCCTCGTGTGAAATGTCAAGTGCGAAGATTCAATTCATTTTATAATTGTTGGTACTACTACCCCTGATGCTCTTTTATTTACAACTAGCTGCCCTGTGAATTCAATGTGCAATATTCGCGTAAATTTAAAAAAATACTACTTTTGCTTGCTGTTTTAAGGTGTTTCAGAAAGTACTCTGCGGAGATTAACAATTTAATACAGTCCTAAAATAGTGAAAATATTATAAATGTTATTCTCATGCCAAGCGGAAAGGTGGTCCTTCAAAGAAATTCGATATAATTTATAACTTCATACATGATAATTTGATACATCCCTTTGTTTCGCATAATATTATAAGCATGCTGTGTTTGGCATAAAATTATTATCACAGAATTATATTTTTAATGGGCATAATTCATTAAGCGTGTTTAAAATCTGAAAATTCCAAAACACATACAATATTAATAAAATCTAAATACTATACTGTGACAGCAGGTTAGGATGCGGTGTGATGGCAGTTAGACTACCCCTACCTACTAATGTTAAATGTATTTTATGATAAAACCGATTATACCTAAACATTTACGCATAATAATTTAATGTATACAATTTTTTACACAAAATGAAATTATGTTACACTAAATTATTACATTATATATTAAGGGCTTCAATAGAGATGCATGAACTTGCATATATTTAACATTTGATGCTGTACAAAGAGCTACCTCGAAGATTTTTGACAAAAATCCCGTATGATTGTGTGTGGTATTTCCATATTTTTAGAGATATGCACCAAAAGATTTTTAGTTAAATTATCAAAGTAAAAATAGTATCACGACGCAATGTATTCCTGGAGACGGTTGTCGTCATCAAGGAAGACCATGGAAACGATGGTAGGATGATCTAAGTTAGTTTGTCACTACTTAGACAGAAGAAGCGAGCGATAGAGAGAGTAGGAAGGCTATTATACGTATAGCCATCTTTCCTGCACCCGACCATTTGCCGGTTGTAATCCTCACCGGATTCTGAAAGTGAAGGAAATAGAGAGTAAACATTGTTTAATAGATATTACCCGTGCGTGCCTTGGAAAGCACGTACAGCCATTCTTCGTTCACCCGATTTGTCTCCGGTTGTGTTGGTCAATCCGTCCTACCGGACTCTGAAAGTGAAGAAAATAGAGAGTGCACTTGTGTTTTGTGTACACTTGTGACTATAGTATCCAAAGAGCATAATAAACGCTTACGCTGAATAGTATCTACTAGTCTAGTCGGCTTCAACTGGCCGACGTGGCCGGTAAAGTGGCTACCTATGTATTATTATCTTTTTAATATTAAACACTAGCAACATTCTTAAAAGTAAGTATTGCAAATCTAAAGAAAGTGACAAAAGATAAGCGAAAAATTGTTCAAAGCATTTTTGTTCTTTTCTTCAACAATTTGTTCTAGACGACGCGACGCAATATCTAGTGTTTTAAATAATGCTTCTTGCTTAATACTCAAATAGCATTGTGATGCTATCTCCTAATAGAGACTTTGAAACCAACGAAATTTTTTAATTATGTACATTTTTGAATAATATTAGTAAAATTATTACGACACTACCGCTATTGTAAATGCGACAGTCAAATGTAGTATAAAGTTTTTAGTAGTCGTGTGTAAGTAATGCGAGTGATGCATCACATGTAATATTACCCGGACGCGTACTGTTGGATTACATATTACTCGACCGAAATAAGTATCACAATATCACACTAACATCACTCAGGCGCGTTTCATACTCTCGCTCGCTCCATTACTTCCATGAGACAATCAGTGATTGTCTCATGGAAGTCTTATGATTCAATATTCAATAAATCATCAATAAATAGTAGGTATAATTATTATTATTAAAATACTTAATAAAAAATAAATATTTCATTACCAAAGCATATTACATATTGACGTGACAACGTCTTAAATTAGGTTGCGGCTGGGAGGCACTTATGAAAAAGTGTAACGCTCGGTAACGTTACGATGAGTCACCGAACGAGAGAGAGGCCCGCCGAATGCCTTGCGTCTCTCTCCCACTCAACTATGTTTCATCCTTCTTCCTACTATACGAATGAATATTCACATTAAAATTATTTTACCACTCAAAGTCGTTGTCACGTAAAACTTTCGCCCGTATACCGAATTTACAGGCAACCAATTTTTTTTATATTTTTTTAAAACAATTTTTAAACTATACTAAGTCTATCTTTATATATATAATTCTTCTGTGAGTGTGTATGTCACTGAACTTCTCTCAAACGACTGGACCGATTTTGATGAAATTTTTTGTGTGTGTTCAAGGGGATCTGGGAATGGTTTAGATTCACAATTTTGCGCGGTACGAAGTTCGCTGGGGCAGCTAGTATATTATATTAAAATAAATATTGCCGCATTTCGGTCCCCGTTTGTCGTCACATTACATACAATATATTAGGTACGTAATACGTATCACTCTAGATAATGCTAATGTAATAATTGTTATAGTCATCTCTTGTAATGTACGCATTGTACGCTATACAATATCACACATGATACAAGAGTAATAGTGGAATGTAGCATGGCACGTCGACCCAGGTGATATTCGGAGTGATGGTGTAATGTGATATTACGCGGTATGAAATGTGATGCCATATTACATTACATTTTGAAGCAATGTTTTGCGCATCACTAGTTTTTAGTAGTTTTTACCACCTACTACCGCGCCATAATGAGATTGGATACTCCTTTAAGACCCGCGCCTAAGCGCGCCACGCCATCACCACTGGTCTGTCTGGTTAGAGTTGTCTGTGTCAAGTCAATTGACAGTTGTCACTAGTCACAACTCGTAGATTTGTCTATTTTGTAACAGAAAAAGATTTTTTTGTAGTTTGTTGTGTGGTTTGTTGTAAAGATAGATCTAATCTGATTATACGTTAGCAGAAGTGCACTACCTTTTTGTTTATATTTCAACGAGTAAGTGATTAATACTCATCACAAATAGAGAACTACTACTCAATTCAAAAATTTTACTGCGGTCTGTCACTAATGACCAAGTTTTTATTTTTCCGAAAAATCTTGAAAACACCACATATATTTTTTTCTTTCAACTAATACTGTACTGTTATAGCTTATTCTTATAGTTTTTTTTTACCTTGTCACACAATTACATTTGTTTGTGTAGTGGTAGTTGTAGAAAATAATTTAGACACTTAAAATCATTTCAATAGACGTATTTGTAGTACAACATAATAAACTACTACTTTAATATTACTAATAACCTTTTTATGACTACTTATTTCAAGTAAAATGTTGATCATATACTTTGTTTTCAGGTACTTCTAACAAGAAACTCGTAGTATATTTCTAAACACAGATTGAAAATGAAGTTGTTATAAAGAGGTTGCTCAATATATTATTATTGAATAGAGTTAGTTTTTGGTATAAGTGTGTTATTTTAAGTGTAATAAATGAGTGAGAGATACCCAGGATACTTGTTCGGAGGGACCCCGGTCAGTAGTTGGGACAGGGGTTTCAACTCTATGGAGAATGTAAGTACCACTTTAAAAAAACGTCACATTATTATTTAATTTATTTAATTTGGTAAAACTTATAATATGTTTCATTTCCAATATTTAAATATAAAATATAAACTTATGATATACAGGTAGAATTATCTACCACGATTGATTAAAAAAAAATATAACTTTGTTTTACAAACTATCTGCTGAATAATATTAAACAAAGTGATTGGCCTATGTAATTAACAAACAGTACATTTTATTCTGCTAATGACACTTTTATTTACAATATATATTTGCTGATAGAATTGACTAGAAAACTGACTCAACTGAATTATAACCTTAAAATTACTAAACTAAATAAAAAACTAAAATTATTTACCTAACCTTAATGAAAGCCTGACATAATTCTTGAGCATCCCTTGGCTGGAGTATAAAAAATTGTGCACAAAAAAATTTAGTAAAAACACCAATTTTTTTATCATTTCCTTTATTTCATCATATTATTATGTCTGCAATGTCAATCTTACTGCGAATAGATTGTCCATAATTTCCCAATTTTAAGTTGAATATAAAAAACATATTAAAAAATTAATGGAAATGTGCTCTATTACTGATACAGAAACACCAAAAAAATTGCACATTGGTTAAAAAGTTTTCCTGTAAACAGTAACACCTAAAAGTAAGTTAAGCTTCTGGGTATTTTTTGCCTCCAACCACGACTTCACCGTGAAAAAGGTCTTTGTTTACAAAGGTTAGAGAACTTGTAAAATTTATACCCAATAAAGAGTTTAGGGTACCCTCGACTCTAACAGGTTAGGTTCGAAGTTGTTGATGTGGGTTCAGGGAACAGGAGCAGTGAGCAAACTGTTCTGTCATCATCATTAGGCAATGCTTTTTTGGTGATTTTTTTGCAGTCTTATTTTCAACAGTGGCCCATTGTATACACTGACAAATATTACAAATTTGAATTAATAAAATATTTTTGAAACATAATTTTTAATGGTGCCATGTAATATTTCATACATCTTATTTGTCAGAAACAAAATAGTTTGTGTGATATATTTTTAATTAATATTCTCTAATTTTAAGACCAGTAAATTGCCTTAAAAAGTATTTAATAGTTCAAACATTTTTTTATTAACTTTGACTAGTACCTACCTAAATATTTCTTAAGTTTTAAAATGATCAGCCATATAGATTTGTTTTAAATTTGCTTGATCTAGTAGGTTTTGAAAAGTAACAGTTTTTGTTGTTTCTTTGAAGCGGAAGCTTGAGTTTTTTCATTGTTCAAATTATTTGAATTTCTATATTTTTCATTAACAACTGCAGCATAAAATAGTTCTGTTGAAGCTTATACCGTGTTTTGTCTTCTTCTTATTATTTTGTGAGTATTCTGCAAGTTATATAATTTTTGTTTCAAAATGCTTATTCTGCATCTATTTAACACATTGCACTGACTAGTGGGTCCTCATGAAGACTTATAGCCATGCCTTACGCATGCCAGGCATGCCCTTGGCTTATTATGGATTTGTAAAGGGATTGCCTATTTCTATTGAAACTCAGAGCATAACTTTCCACATTTTATATGCGGTGGCAGTTGGATGGTTACTCAAAAACTGGCTGCTAAAGGTCCACAGGTTGTCTTCTTACTGCATTAGTTAGGTTATTAATAAACAAGTCCCCCTAAGAGGGCAAAGAGGCATAAAAAACTATTGGTTGGTTACGATTTCTGTCTATTCTGTTTAACATAAATATTGAACCTTAAAGCACCTATTTAAGCTAGTTGAGAGTTGCCCATATATTTAATTACCAATGTTTTGTGTTTGTGCATGCTGCTACATCTACATAGTTACAAGTATGTTAAGTATACTTTCATCTATGTTTTCTCAACAACAGCGTTTAAAAGGAGAGTTATGTGTTTTTTTGTTGTAGTTAGTTCTTTATTTATTTATATCTGGCCAGATGGTGTGGTTGGTAAGACTCACCATTCACGCCACCCAGTTCGGGGTTTCTATTCCTACTCAGGCAGACATTCATGTGCATGATCATGTCTGGAGACTTGTTATAATTCCATGTTGACAAAAACGTACTTATTCAGTTATTTGGCTTCCATAGTACAAGCTCTGCTTAGTGTAGGATCAGATGGCTGTATGTGTAAACTAAATCAGTAAAATCTTAGAATTTATTGAACCTGCATTAATTATTATATTGAGATACACAGCACACGATTTCAACAGATCACACAATTATCGGAACTTCAGTGAAGGGCCGCAATATATCCTAATTTAATCACCCTTGTCCAATTTGCTACGAAGGTCGGCGTTGTGTATTATTACTACGCCTACGCAGACCATTTCATTCCGTATCCACTGCCCACCTACTTCTGAATTTCACCTGAAAAACAAAAGGTTGGGTCAATAGAGGTATTATACCACATAGGTACGCTCGTGGTTTTTTTTTAAACTATGGATAATATTGGTTTTTAATTTATTCATACATACTTATGTCTGTGTTGATTTTAATATTAAGTAGCGACAGTAACGACCTGGCTTCGCGTAGATTAGATAAGGCATAACTATTATACTAATATATAACCTTCAATGAAACATTATCTAACTTTAGTTATTACCGCATGAAAATCTTATTCTTATTATTTTCAGTCTTTAATGTACACAAAACATTTACATAAACAATTTATAAATAGGAAACACTTGTACACAGGCGAGCTTCATTCAAATGTGAATTTTCTACCAGCAAACATTGTGGAATGGGTAGAAGTTCACAAAAAAATATTAAATACATACATACTAATATTACTTACATACGAATTAAATGTCTAATATTTATATCTATACTAGCTGCCCCAGCGAACTTCGTACCGCACAAAATTGTGAATCTAAACCATTCCCAGATCCCCTTGAACACACACAAAAAATTTCATCAAAATCGGTCCAGTCGTTTAGGAGGAGTTCAGTCACATACACACGCACACAAGAAATATATATATTAAGATGTATACTAAATAAAAAAAATATATATATATCAATAATAATAATTTGTCTGTCAATCTAGGTAGTCACGCAATTAAAAGAAAAGAAAAAAACGAATTTAAAATAAGTAGTCAAAATACAGGTAGCAGCAGTACTAGAAGTAGGTACAATAATAACTTAAGTATACAATTCAATCATCGCCTTATTTTTGCGTCTCACTCTATGTGTATACAGCCTTTTGATAATCCTACAAAAAACCTTCCACCTAATGACGCTTTCAACATTCCATTATTAATGAACTCTGTAACTTACGCTTCAGTAAAGAGGCAAGTTCCATTTTACATTGGAAACATGCCAGCGTTGTCGACACCAAACACCAGCTAGATGCAGGGCACTATAGACCTACTCTGTTACGATAAACTTTGGGACAATAGGGATGACGACAAGATATGAAATATCGTATTTTAATTAATCCGTGTCAGTATGATTGAAAAAAAAAATGTTTGGCACGTATTTTTTGTTTTATCTATCATTGAAATTAAACAATATTAAGCTAAATAACGCATTAAACTTATGGAGTGACAGTGCATTATCGTCATAACTCTGTATAAAAATTACTAAGTGTGACGTCATTCGAGATCTCGTTTGGAAGTATCGCCGTAATCTTTAGGTCACACAAGAGAAAGAAAAATATGTATTCAATGTTTTTAATTCTATCTGACGGACCAAACAAAAAGAATATCGCCATCCCTATTAATCGGTTTTTATGCGTTCACAAGTTAATTAATATCTAAATTAAAACAATAAGGATATAGTAAGCGTATAATAGGGTGGCCCCTTATTACATATGACCTAAACATAGCCGGCGACAAGTGGTAATATTTACCTCTGCCTACACTCTCGGGTAATACAGGCGTGACGCTATGTGACAACTTAAAGTATAATACCAACTAAACCGCCTAAAGGACATCATTCATTTCGTACCCAAAAATGAAAGTGCCGGCCAGAAAAAAAAAATACTAGATTCTTAAGCGAAATAATGTCCTGAAGATTTTTTATTATTACAAGAATCGTCTACAATTAACCCCCAGGCTGCTATTTCACTTTGAAAATACAAAAAATAATTCTTTTCTTACAATGTTTGGAGCATCACATTACGCTTAAAAGTTGACAAACAACCTAGCTAAATAGCTACCTGCTATTGTGTTATCTCGCACGGCCGCACCCCGGCCCCTTCACCGCGTATCCCCTCCTCCCCGTGTCCGCACGGCGAACGCAAGTAAGGACAAGTTAGTTATCCATGCGACTTATGTTACATCGGACGGCTACTATTCAGTTTACTTGTGCTTTTATTTTGCTGTTATTATTATGGCGGAATTACTGTGTACATGGTGTCATGAATCTGTTGTGAATAGAAGGAGATACACTTGGGCTTCCCGAGAGGAGCAGCACATTGAAATAGCGCAGATTGTTATTCAAGAAATATTGTAGCAGCAGGTATGTACCTATTTATGATGTACCATACGTTTTGTTGTAGGGTTATTGTTTCTGTTTCACAAGAGTATGTCGCTCTCTTATAATAATTATGTACAGTAGTCTCAGTTTATTGTGTAGAAGTAGTCCATATTCGTCTCTGTTCAAGTTTTTAGAACGAATTCTGAATGTAATTCGTCTCACACGTCTATTTTACCTTTCAGGCTCAGCCTACGGAATACATTTGTCGACCTTGTTGGCAAAGGGCAGAAAGAACGTACCATCGAAACATACGAGAAGCACGTCAAGAAGACGACGCCGCTGATGTTCATTCTGCGGAGCCAGTTGCAAGCGGAGAACCAGTTCAGATGACTTTGCCTGGTTATGTGCGGACTCCGGACACTAGGCGCACGTGTGTTTTCCAACATTGCGAAAACAGTACAAGGTACCAAATACCGAATAATATTGTACTTAGGATGCTAGGCCGTTATAATCTTCTAATATCCGAAAACAGTCGTGTTTGTAATGAACATCTGCAGGAAGACTTATGGCATGTGCTGGCCGTACAACAAAACAACATTTCGGAATTTACAGCTGCCCATATAGCACCTTGTCGATATTAACCAGGCATGTAACTACTGATGTTTTGAACTTCGCCCAATACCAGACAATAAGTCCAAACGAGTTTCATACCTGGACTGGCCTTACTCACGATCAATATACAGATTTATTGTCAAACACTCCTAGTCTCAACGATAGACGTAATAAAAACGTAATATTGGCAGCTGTACTTGTGAAACTGCGGACAGGAGATTCAAATGCGAGATTAGCTACAATTTTTAGAACGAGTGAATCTTCTTTTGCCCGCATGCTTAAAACTGGTCGCATTGCACTGATGCAAGATTTTGTCCCGCTGCACTTGGGCTTTGATCACTTAAGCAGGGAAGACGTAGCTCGCAGAAACCTCACAGTGCCAGATAATCTCTTTGGCAATCCAGATAGTCCATCTAATGAAAGAAAGGCGATAACGATTTGTGATGGCACATACATATACATTCAGAAGAGTTCCAATTACTTCTTCCAAAGAAAATCATACAGTAATCACAAATACAGAAACCTCTTAAAACCATTCTTATTTGTGTGTTGTGACGGACATATAATAGAAGTGTCTGGACCTCATGCTGCCACTACATCAGATGCTCAAGTAATGAATAGTGTTATAGACAATGAAGAAGACAGTGGCGATGGCGTTTTTCATTGGTTCTACAGAAATGGTGATGTTTTTATTTTGGACCGCGGTTTCAGAGACTCGGTTGTACCCATGCAACAACATGGTTACTCAGTACATATGCCAGAAAGCAAACATCCAAATGAAACACAACTCACTACAGACCAGGCAAACAAATCCCGTTTAATCACTATTTGCCGATGGGTTGTTGAGGTGGTGAACGGACGTTTTAAACGAGACTTTCGGCTTCTGAGAAACATATATATAAACCGAACGTTATACTATATGTTTGAGTTCTTCAAAATAGCTGCCGCTTTAATAAATGCCTAT
Source organism: Meganola albula (assembly GCA_936450015.1). Taxonomy (NCBI): domain Eukaryota; kingdom Metazoa; phylum Arthropoda; class Insecta; order Lepidoptera; family Nolidae; genus Meganola; species Meganola albula. The sequence goes on along the minus strand of OW388161.1, from coordinate 5,016,615 downwards.
CACAGGTTAATAGATGATAATATTCATGCACAGACATTTTTAAATATAATTAACGAAAGATTGACTCTTACAAACATATTGGCAGATATAGTCATAAGACATAATTATAATAGAAGGCGAGTACAATTTCGTTCACTATCAGCAGATGTGCCAGAATTAAATGACTTCCCGAGGCTAACGGAAGAAGACTTGGTGCTATTTAGTCTTGGCATATACCAGATAAAACAAGCGAGGAGCTACTACGGCGAACATTTAAACCCAAATGGAGAGTTTATTATTGAAATCGGAAGCGGACTTCTCACTGATCATGCCAGAGAGTTGGGTGAAAATGTAATAATAATAAGGGGAAGAATTCAGTCTCGCCATGTGAGAGCCAGAACATATTATGTATACATTGGCTGGAATACAAGATTAAGTGGTCGGGAAGCCATAGGACATTATTATTGTACTTGCAATGTAGGCAAGCGAACCGTCGGTTGCTGCTCTCACACAATGTGTTTGGTATGGTATATGAGCTTCGCAAGACACGAACCTCATTTAAGTCCACCCGCAATAGGGTTAGAAAGTGTTATAATAAGGTCTACTGAAATGTAAAAACATGTATATTAAATAATTATAAAAGATTCCCCCAATCTTTTTGTTGTTATTTTTTACTACCTACCATGGATGCGCATGCGCATGGATAACTAACTTGTAACTTGTGCATTGTCCTTGCTTGCGTTCGCCGTACGGACACGGGGAGGAGGGGGTACGTGGTGAAGGGGCCGGGGTGCGGCCGTGCGAGATAACACAATAGCGGGTAGCTACTCAGCTATACCTTGTTTTTCCTTAGGATGCATATTATAACAACAAATATGGCCGCCTCGTAACCAGAGACTATATTCTTAGGGTAGGGCCACCATGATTGAATACATTGAATGATTTGTTAAAAGAGTGACTGAATAGATTTCTAATCATTCATTATTCGGAACCAAGGAGCTTTACATTTAATAAAACACTGGAATACAATAATACAGTCGTATCTCAAATAAATTGTTGAAAACAGGAAATATTATAAATGTTTAAAAAATATGAAAATATTAAAAAAAAACGTTTCAACGACTTCTTTGATATTTTTCTCTTTTTCTGGCCAGTTACCAAAATTAAGATGAGGGGTCAAACAAGCTATTTTGTTAATTTTTTATTAATCAATAATCTGATAGTGAATCTGAGTAGGTTAATGCGGATGCGGGATGAACTCTGTGTTAGTTAGGGAGGGAGGAGTCATGCGGTTATAAAAAAAAACCGGTCAAGTGCGAGTCGGACTCGCGCACCGAGGGTTCCGTACAAACCTGCAAGGTTTACAAAGTTCGTTCATTACGACAATCGAGTCATAACTATGGTATTTTTATTATATTTTGTATATTATATTATAAATATATATTTTGTAATGTAACTAAAAATTTAAGGTTTTCGGAATTTTTCCTTTATGTGTGCTATAAAACGTTGCTTCATGCCAAATTTCAAGATTCTAGGTCGACTGGAAGTACCCTTTAGGTTTTGATTCCCTTGCGAGTACTTGCGAGTTTCAAAATATGCAGCTTAAATTGCTGTTTCTTTTGATTGCGTTGACATAGAAGTTTGATTTTGTTACAGCTTAAAGGTATTATAGACCTGAGTATTTGGTATGAATTTCAATTTAATACCTCTACGCGTTTATGAGGAAATGGGTAGTAAGTTTAAAATTATTAAAAAAAAAATATATTATGTGATGTAACTAAAAATTTATGGTTTTCGTAATTTTTCCTTTATCTATGCTATAAGACGTTGCTTCGTACCAAATTTCAAGATTCTGAGTTCACGGGAAGCACCCTGTAGGTTTTGATTCCCTTGCAAGTGTCGAAAATTTGCGGCATAAACGGCTGTATCTTTTGATTGCGTTGGCTTAGAAGTTTGATTTTTTCACAGCTTCAAGGGACAGTAGACCTGAGTAATTGATATAAATTTCAGCTTCATACCTCCACGCGTTCCTGAGAAAAAGGGTCTTGACAGACGGACGGACAGACGGACAACAAAGTGATCCTATAAGGGTTCCGTTTTTTCCTTTTGAGGTACGGAACCCTAAAAATAAAAACGCATGCGCATCGAAGTTATTTGTTGCCGCAGAAGTATCGTCTGCGGGCCGCACTTTGACGACCGCTGCTCTAGATGAATACCGATAAATTGACTACAACCTTACCATGTATTAAACTGTTAAGGACAAAATCTTTTAAAATAGGCAGAGCTGTTTTTTTTTAAACTTCTGAGTAACTTTTAAATCTAGGCACATAGATACATAAATTATCCATTTTGGTGTAAACGTTCTCAAGTAATGACGTGACCAAGGGAAGCACAGATTGATTTTATTTAAATGATCGTTTAGAACATTTGAATGAGTGACGATACGATACAACTAATTATATTTATTATGCACTCAATTTCACACAGCATCAGTTACATGGTTAAAAAACAAAATTTTCATATTTAAAAAAAAACAGTAATAAAATAATTTAGGACAATACTTTACATTAAAGTACGATCTAAACATCACATTTTCATTTGACTGGATATCATTCACTCAGTTCTTCCTAAATCTATGGTTATCGAATCCATAAAAATCTATGTCCACACTCTAATTTAAAAAGTATAAAAATGTCAAACAGCCCGTGTCCTTGCATAACCTGTGGTCATGAATTTTGGAATGTGTTCAGAATTTTATCAATAATTCGTATTTAACTGGTTGTTTTAAAACATTTTTCACTTAATTTCATAGTTAAAGTGTTTACTCAATGGATTAAGACATTTATAAGTCGATACATAGTGTGGTTCATTGATAAAATCGTGATATTCTAAAGTGACACGAAAACTGAAGCTTTGTTTACCTTTTTGGCACGGTAAGGAAAAACAAAGAATAGGTTGTTTGTCAACTTTTAAGCGTGATGTGATGCTCCAAACATTGTAGGAAAAGAATTATTTTTTGTATTTTCAAAGTCAAATAGCAGCCTGGGGGTTAATTGTAGACGATTCTTGTAATAGTAAAAAATCTTCAGGACATTATTTCGCCTAAGAATCTAGTATTTTTTTTTTCTGGCCGGCACTTTCATTTTTGGGTACAAAATGTTCGAGACTTGAATGATGTCCTTTTGCGGATGTAATTATTACTATGTTGGTAAACAAGCAAACGACTTCATGGATGGTAAGCGGTTAGTGTAGTTTATGGACGTTTGCAACACCAGAAGTAATTACTTCCGTGTTGCCCTTAGAACCTTATAACTGTGTGGAGCTCATTCGATTGCTTCGGTGTACTTCTTCAACCCTTTTTCGTGTTTTACTATGGCACGGGTCTGTTTTTAACTATCTTTAGAGTTGAATTTAGGCCTTAATCCACACACGCTGGCCATGTGGGGATTGGTGGATGTCACATGTCCTCGAATGATTAGTTCTTAGACCTACCGGTTTCCTTACTACGTTTTCCTTCATCGGTGACTTCTACTTGTCAGTATCCACGAAGGTGATAATCACCAAAACTGAAATGTGTTCGAAAATCAGTGATTCGGAGAAGCTTGGTAGAGTAGGCTCTTTGTAAGGATTAACTAAATGCTGTCTGTGAATATACATTTCTAATCTCAATTTTTTTAGATATTAAAGTTTGTATCTGCTTCGAATTTGTATTATATTTGCCCGTCTTTTGTTGACATCATGATGGACTGCGTTATCAGAATTTATTATTGAAAACAGCGATTCATCAATTTATTGATACCTACATTAGGTGTCAGAATTTTCTGGGAATATTTTTTATCAATTATGGTTATTATAATTTCACAATCAAAGTAAATTGAGGATATTTTATTTAGTACCAGCGGACCCCGCAGACGTCGTCCTGCCCGGTAAAGCAGTGCCACCTACCGGGTCCATTACGAAAATACATTACGACCGATTCTCAGACCTACCGAATCGGTCAAGCCGTTTCTGAGGTTGTTTTTTTTTTATTTTTCTTTGCGTAAGAACCATCCTCGTACTTTAGGGAACATTCTAAAAAAAGAATTAGCGAACACAACAACACATTTTACAATTCATTTTTATATTATAGATTAGCTGCCCCCGCGAACTTTGTATCTTAAACGTACTTTACTTCGTACTTTAAATTTGACATGGCTTCCATTATTTTTAATTTTGACTGATTTTTTTTTAATTTGTTTGACTTTGGTAGCTTCGTTTCTGCGGAAAGTTCCGGCACTTTTTCTGCTGAAACAGAAAATGGCACCAAAACTGCATTTTTGCACCGAAACTTGCCTAAACCTACCTAAACCGAACCTTCGATGGGTCACTACTAATATCGCTATTATAAAATATGGGTGGGTGGTAAAGAAGTGAAAATTTTGGGTTGTATGTATTTTTTTATAATTCATCATAAAATAATATTAAGTTAAAATATTAACAGAAAAAACCGACTTCATGGATGCCATACTCAGAACTAAACCAAACTGAAATGGGACCACACGGGAAGCATCAGCTTTCAATTAAAAAAAAAATATCAAAATCGGTTCACCCATTCGAAAGTTCTGAGGTAACAAACATAAAAAAACATACAGTCGAATTGATAACCTCCTCCTTTTAGAAGTCGGTTAAAAATAAAAGTTAATAATGTTATCCAAAAATTTTTTTTGGGATAGTCCACCCTTATCACTTAGGCGTATGAAAAATAGATTGCGACCGATTTTTAGACCAACCGAATATAAATATAAAATTTCATCAAAATCGGTCAAATCCTTTCGTAGGAGTTTAGTTACAAACGCTGCGACACGAGAATTTTATCCAGTCGTGGACTAAACTAGGCTAATGATCATGATGATAGGCTACTTTTTAACCAATTGATGGGTACGATATAAAATAATTTTTAACAAAACAATAAAACTGGCTTAAAACGAAACTAAAAAACGTTGGTTCGCCTTAATTAAAAATACCCTGGGTGACTGTACTTAATATGTTGTTAGATCCTTCAACCCAAATGATTGAACGAATTTTCCGCATGTGATTTCTTCTATAAATTACATTACGTTCATAATAAGTTTCTGTTACCCTTGAGTATCCGCCAATATTGAGAACTTCGATATCTATTATTAATAGAACTAATACAACAATGATGAAGAGTTTGTTTGAACGAGTTAATATACAGGCTCCTCTGGGAAACTAAACAAGAAACTGGTAACAACCTGGTAATAACTGGTGGCAGGTTTCGACCGTGGCTAGTGACCACCCACCAGACAAAGCCGCACCCCTAAACCTCTTCTAGTGAGATGTATAAGTAGTGACACTATTTCAGAGGGTGGGTCGGAATTTTGCTCCTTTATGGTTACTAACCTTAAAGAACCTTATTCTACAGCCACCTTTTCACCGAAAACATTCGTAATCACGAGTGAATCAGTATATTGGGCAGGCGCGGTCTTTCGTAGACTACATCATTGCTTAACATCAGAGAAGTAGTCAAGCACAGGCCTATTGAAGTGTAAAAACAACTATCATCATTTCCCTTCTTGCCTTAATCTCATTTCTATTGGAGTCGGCTTCCAAGTCTAACCTGATGCGGCTAGCTACCAGAATTATACGAGCGACTGCCACAGTAAAAAAAAACTATACACTCATACATTTTTTTTTATTTATTGAATTATACAATAATTTGTGTTTGTTAACAGCCGCATTAGTACGGAGTATTGTGTCGCGTCCACCTCCAAAGGGAGAAACTCAACGTTCCGCTAAATCTATTACAAGAAAAAAAGAACTTATAGCAAACTTAGATGTACAATATGTTTTACTTTTTAGAGAACAATAAATAAAAATTAAGGAATAAATACACTCCTATATATTGCCAGTGGTTAAATAAAAGTACAATCTATTTCCCAATTCCAACTACTTTCGTCGCTTGTCGGAGCAATCGATGTTATCATCACATCGTGTTTAAAGTTTTTTTTTAATTTACATATCATAGCGTCACGCCTGAAGGTGTAGGCAGAGGTGAATATCACCCATATTTCGCCGCCCGTTTAGGTTCCATACGTAATAGGGAGCTAGCCTATTGCCAATAGGGCACAATTCAGAACTTCGAGTTTCAGCTAAGATTTTCTATGTAAATTAGAAGTCTTTTTGCACCTGGGACTTCGCGGTTATTAAACGAACACGCTTACCACTGAATCACCGAGGCAGTTATTCTGAATTTTATAACTTAGAAATTACCTAATTGGTTACCATGGGATTTTATCTATAAAATCAGCACATCACATCTTGTGGGAGTCAAGTCTTTGGCAGAATGAACGCAACATTATGCTTGACAATGTACACGCATTATCTGGGGCGGTATACTATACCCATCTTCTTGCAACCCGGTACTAAATTTTGTGCGTTCAAACTACTTAATTATTACTGGAACTAGCTCTAATAGATGCACCTTAGATTATATTCGTGGCTTAGTCCATTTTGAAGAGGCAATGTAAAACCTCTTTCGCTATGCCTGGATGTAAGTGGATAATCTAGCTTTCCAATCCATTCTTTCATTTCATTCATTCGTTTAGGTTAAGTCCCATTCAATAAAATGGGATTCTGTCGGTACTTTATATCACTCTGACGAAGACTGAGGCTAGTAGGTAGATGTATGTACACAGATAATAATCTAGTTTTCTAGGGTAAATAGATACATTGCTCTAGACTCTAGACATATCCTTGGCCGACTTGAGGCTTTGGCAAGGAGTTTATATGTCGACAATAACTGGTCCAGATTTTTAAATAACGCGTTATTTCTACTAGTTTGTATGAGTTTACTTTAGTAGGTCTCACTGAATACAGGTTTTTAGGTCACGGTCGTAGAGAATGCCCTGTTTTTCGTTTTAATCGTAACTTTGTAGGGCTGGGCGCTTCAAGTTTTTTTTAATCTGCTTGAAATGCCAACGCATTATTATTTTGGAGGAAAGTCGTGTTAGTCACGATTTTCCAGTGGTGATATCTATTTTGTCGGTCGTGGTTAGCTTGGTAGAATAAGGTAACTTGATAACCAAATGTAGCGTCACGTCTTTATTAACCGAAGTTGTAGGCAGAGGTGAAATTGTCAGAATTGTGTCACTTGTGGTTCCTGTAGCCCGGGCCAAGATGCGCGAAGGAACGCCCGGGGGGTATTTAGTTCGGGTAACTAGTTGGAGTCTGACATACCCCCCGTTCTGCGCCCGTACTGGGAGAGTGATCCATAAAGGAATTCTCCCGGTTCAAAAAGGCAAAGGTGAATGTCCCAAATTTTGCCGACTATATTTAAGGCAAGCCTAATGCCGTTAATCAAGCACATTTACTAAGTTCGCGCTGCAGCTAAAATTTTCTAAGTATCTAAATTAGAAAAGTCTGCTCGACCCGGGACCTCGGTTTTAAAGTCAATACTGCAATAACAATTGCTCAAGCATTTAGTATCTTCTAACTACATAAATATTTTTACGAATTTATCTACCCAAATTTCCAAGGTGGATTACATAATTTTGTATGGTCCAGTCATTATAGGGGGTTGACCTCGGAAAATTGATATACCCAGTATATTACCAGGTCAAAATTTGTATTTTGACATTCTAAAACTGTTCACCTATAATTGTATGGTCGCAAGTTTTAAAGTCAGGGGTCTAAAGTCACTAATGATAAGTAATTAATGATAATGATATATTAACTTTTAGATTAAAATAATTTTGGTTACATAATATGTATTTTTAGGTAAGTGCCAATTTATTTATTACATATCACATAGAATTAAAATATAATTTAAGTATTTTCCTCAACTATACATAATTCATTGTTATATACTTTGAAATGTTTTCGAGATGGAGGGCTTATCTCGAAAACATATAAAAAAATGTTAAATACAAATGTTGTAGAGAATGTTATACTCTACAGTATTGATAATAAATATAAATAGCGCAAAACCCGTAGAAAACGAGATATGTGCAAAAAATAAAATAAAAAATCGATGTTTGTGACCTTTGACCCCTTATTTTAAAACTTGCGACCATCCAATTTCATGTGAATTTTGAAAATAGTTTTAGAATGCCAAAACACAAGATTTTACGTGGTATGTCGATTGTCCGAGATATTCACCTAATTTGGCCTAAGATGACTGGACTAGTAGGTTAAAAGTTTAAAAGCTTGTACAAAAACTGGTAGCAATTCATAACCAACTAATTCTTGGCTCCGTTTGTACGATAAGATTTATATCGTGTGCATGGCGGGACAACGATTTTAGATGCAAGCAGTAACTAGGCCAAATGCGATGGTTTAACGTTGTTCAGGATTTGGGGTTAATGTCAATTTATAAGTTTTATTGTAAAACTAATAAGGTTTTATCCCGAAAACTCAGTTCCACGTAGACAAAAACATTTAGTAGCACGTAACATTTTTTACGTATCCTCCATGTTTCGTATTTTCTACATAAGTATACCAGCCGCCATCTTCAGCCGCAACCTTTTGTAGATTCTACTGCATCAGGGCGTAGTACAGTGGGTATGTGAGACTCTAAAGAAGTTTACTCACCAAAACCGTTCGGTGTTCCTCTGCCAACTAACTAGCCAGGCCGCGGTTTCGCTTTCGCATAATCCGAACGACCGGTATCATCAGCCGTCCTCATATTATTGTCGAGCTTATATTATACTAGTTTGTTGATCAAATAGATGGTGAAGATGTAATACGTAATATGTTCAAATGGTAATCTGGGAAATTTAGCCCAATTTATTGCAATATAAAATTCATTTTGCCGGTTTACATGTACATACAATTTGTGTGATCTGTATTTTTTTTTTCAATTTTTAATTCCCTTTACATTGCCAATGAACTAAATGTGTCAGTTCTCAGTTTTTATGTATTTATTCCAATAAACAATTTTAGTTAGCTTCTAAGTATTCTATTGCTATCACCAGGATTTGCGCTTAGGGCTCTTTCATAGACGTTTCGTGCCGAAAAAAAAAATGAAGCGTTTTATTTGTCCTGCTGCACACGGCCTTTAAATTTTTTTTATGCAATTAAACCGCAAGCGAGGGGTCTCGCTGTCGCACGACTAGCCGCAAGTGTGCAGTACGACTATAGAGTACGAGTATGTAACATAAGCTCATAATTATGTAAAACTATTTTTTGCCGGGTGGGAACGAAGTAAGTGGGCTAAGACCTGGCTTAACGTACCGCTTCACTGAGTTTTCTTTTAATGAAAATCGCTTTAAATAAAAGAACGAAACAAAAAATAAATAAGAACTTGCAAAACAAGCTTGAAATTATTTAAAAGCATTCCATATCTTCAGATTCTGTCAGCTTCAACAAGCTTATCTAATTGCAAACATCTCTGCCGTACAACTGGTTATTGCAGTTCATTATTAGTTATAAATCTTGTAACGTCTAGTTATTCCACCTCTAACTAGTGTTGTATGTATTATAGCAAATCCAACAGCAGTATCGAGGAAGATCAGGCGGTGGGCGGTACTGGGGCAGTATGTCTGACGGTGGTGGCGTGTCTGCAGCGGGCGGGGACTCCTGCAAGACCAACCTAATAGTGAACTACCTACCACAGACCATGACGGAGAAGGATCTGTACGCGATGTTCATGACTATAGGACCGATTGAAAGCTGTCGGGTTATGAAAGATTTTAAGGTTGGTTTGCTTGGCTATATGCTCGTAATCTTCAAAATTAGGTAAATGTTCGTTCGTGTAGGTAAGTAAGCGATTGTAGCATCGGTTCGGCTAAAAGATCACGCTGTTGTCAGTGAAGTTCTGGCAAACAAAAAGTCTATTGTGAGTTAAACGCACATGCTTACATTAGTGCAGGTGCGTTATGAATGTGAATTTTTAATGTAAAAACTATTGCCCATCAGCTCCTTTTTCCTTGACTCTCTCAACGCGTAATTAAGGGAAGTCCCGTACCCAGCAGTGGGACACTACTGCTGGGTACGGGTCAAAAAGGGTTAAAGTGAAGTTCCATTTTCAAGCCGCGTGACGGAAGTTCCATACAATTTTTTATTTATTTATACACAACATATACCTACTAAATGATTTTACGAGTACCTAATGCAATAACCTATGTATCTACACACGGCTACACATCAAACTGTACGAAAATGCTATACAATGCGAGATCAGCTTATATTGGTTTTGTATAGCTTGATGTGTGGCCGTGTGTACATAAATATGAAGAATTAAAATATAATTAATAAAATAAAATTAAAAATTAATTAATAATTAAAAATTAAACGCATAAGTGAAACGATCCGTGCGCTTTAATCTTTACTTCATAAATTCCTTTTTTTAACCGATTTTAAAATAAGCAATGTTAAATTTTTTCAGACTGGTTATAGCTATGGGTTTGGATTCGTCAACTTCACACGAGAGGAGGATGCGGCGCGGGCTATAGACACTTTCAATGGATACGTACTTAGAAATAAACGGTTAAAGGTAAAAAAAATACTTCGCCTTATTGCTTAGCCATGAAACATGGTCGTGTCCAATAATTTTGTTGTTCATTGCGTACTCGCAATAGCGGTATACAAAACCAAAGAAACGAGCGCGCAATGAAGAGAAAGATCGTTGGTCGCGGTGGTCAACGCCATGTTTTGTGGCTAGATTGTTGTTATCAAACAAGGTTCAAACATATTCCAGACTTGATATTAATAAAATGTCTATCTCAGTTATTTGATATTAAGTGATGGCGAGGTTGTGGGTAAGATACTAGATTTTGACGCCGCAGGTCGTGGGTTCGATTACCATTATATAACTGTCCAACCTAAGGTATCTGTTCACGCAAAGTGCCTGCTGCAAATAATCTGCAATCTGTAGTCTCGTCATTGCTCGTCAAATTTTATTTTTACACCGATCTACCTACATTTTATAATTTATTAATATACTGTCTTACACATTACGGGAAGCAAGACGTTTTATTTTCTGTTCCCCAAATAATACCTGGAGCAATCCGCTTCATGGTCCATCGAGTCTGGATATAGGAGTTTTGAAGAATATTTACTCCAACCAGTTAAATACAAGGATTGTATGAGCGTTGTTGGTGGATATCAAAAATCATATTCTACGCTTGGGCGTGGCCGGTCAATTCTACTACGACATTCCGAAGAATTTGGGATAAACAGTGGTCTGGATACTTAATAGCTACGACAAGACGTATTTACTTCAAATTAGTCCACCCAGCACTCTTTTAATCAGGTATTATTAGTGTAAGTCAGCCGTATAAAATACCAGGTTGTCTACACCAGTCAACGCAATGCCAGAGGATAAGGAGCTTATTCGGAAACGAGCGAGTTTCAAGGGAAAGGTTACCGTGTTCTTGAACTTTTTAAATGCTTTGGACCTTTCTTCCCTAAGCCCTATAGAGGTAAGCGAATTGCAATTTCGTTATAACAAACTCGAAGCATTGTATGCCCAATATGATGAGGTGCAGTTATTACTGGAGTGTAGCACTGACAACTTGGATAGTCAGCTGTTAGAACGCAGCGAGTTTGAATCTCTTTATTACAAAACCTTAGCGCAAGCTAATAAGGTACTTAATGATCATTCTAAGAAAGGAGATTGTAATGATATTGACCAGGTAAGTTCGCGTTCTAACAATCATAATTTTATTAAATTACCGACCATTCAACTACCAAAATTTAGTGGTTCCTATACAAATTGGTTAGAGTTTCACGACACATTTGTTAGTCTCATTCATTCGAATGAAGATATAAACGAAATAAATAAATTTCATTATTTAAGGTCATCGTTAGAAGGGTCTGCTGCTGTGGTAATTCATTCCATTCAGTTTTCAGCTGCCAATTATTCGGTAGCTTGGAACCTTCTCTGCGAGCGGTTTGATAACAAACACCTGCTTACTCAACATCATGTTTCAGCCTTATTTCATATTGACACTCTTCAGAAGGAGTCATCGGTAAATTTAAAGGGTTTACTTGATGTTATTAATAGGAACTTACGTGCCCTTGAATCTCTAGGCGAACCTGTTTCGCACTGGGACACTTTACTTATTTATATTATTACACACAAGTTAGACAGCAAAACTTATCGCGAATGGGAAGAGCACAAAGGTTCACTAACTAAAGATACTAAAATCACATTTTCTTTGTTTATTACTTTTATTAAAAATCGTTCTGAGATATTAGAAACGTTAGAGTTGGTATCCTCTACGTCTACTAAACACTCACAAAATAATAAACAGTTCAAACAGGTTAAAACTATGATGGCACAAGATTGTAATAAAAATAATTGTAATGATTTGAATAAATTAGATATTATTAATTCTAAAAAACCTAAAAATTGTGTTATGTGTAACGGAGGTCATAAATTAGGTACTTGTCCGCAGTTTTTATCTCTAAGCAATGAGAGTCGTTTGCAGATGTTACCTAAATATAAAATTTGTTATAATTGTCTTAACTCAGGACATTTTGCAAACAACTGCAGAAAGTTTGGTTGTAAAATTTGCCACCGTAAACACAACACTTTAGTTCACGTTGATAATATTACTAATTTCCTGAGGTCAGATGCCCCTAGTACATCTTCTAGCAGTGAAGATGCGAAGGGCAGTGCGGATGTCTCCACTCAATCAGCTGCGAGTACCGGTTTGTCACTATCGGCGTGTATCGAACAGGGTGACGTATTGTTATCCACAGCATTAGTAAAAGTCATAGGGATCAATGGTCAACAACATGTTGCTCGTGCTGTACTCGACAGTGGCAGCACTTCATGTCTCATGACTGAACGGCTTTACCACCTATTAGGTTTAAACGCTAAGACTGTGAACAATTCTATTTTAGGTATTAACAACTCGTCATCATTTATTAATAAAATGTGTTCAGTGTCAATAAAATCTTTAGACAACAGTTACAGCTTTAATGTTAATTGTTTTATTCTTCCATCAATTACAGATAAGGTGCCTAGCACACATGTTAACTTATTAAAAATTAAAATTCCTTCTGATATTTGTCTCGCTGATCCTAGCTTTCACTCACCGGCTCATGTTGACATGTTGCTCGGTGCTGACATTTTTTGGGACTTGTTAGAGTCACAGCGAATGAAATTGGGTGATGGACAACCTATTCTTTGTATGACTAAATTGGGTTGGCTGGTCTCTGGCCCAATTAATAATAGCGTTGTATCCAATAATTTAAAATGTCATTTTATAAAGGTGCGTTCAGACTGCGATGATGAATTAAATTTTAATGTTGATAAAACGCTCACAAAGTTTTGGCAACTTGAAGAAGTATCTACTTCATCACCTTATTCTTCAGAAGAAAGGCTATGTGAAGAACATTTTATAAAAAATACTACTCGTTTAGAAAACGGCCAATTTTGTGTTAGAATACCTTTAAAGAGTTCTTCTGATCAATTAGGTGAATCTTTAACCAGAGCCAAACATTGTTTTTCTTCTTTAGAACGCAGATTTAAATCTAAAACTCAGTTTAGTAAAATGTATAAAGAGTTCATGTTGGAATATGAAACTTTAGGTCACATGTCTAAATGTAAATTCATTGATAATCATGCTTTTTATATTCCGCATCACGGAGTTCTGCGCGAAAGCAGTACCACTACAAAGTTAAGGGTAGTTTTTAATGCGAGTAGCTTAACTGATACTGGTGTTTCAATTAATAATATTCAGATGGTCGGACCCGTGGTGCAGGACGATCTTTTTTCTATCCTGTTGCGTTTTAGACAGCATAAGTACATCCTAGCTGCTGATGTTGAAAAAATGTACCGGCAGGTAGTTGTTCATCCTGATGATAGATATCTTCAGCAAATTATTTGGCGTGATAATCCGTCATCTCCGTTACAAGCTTATCAACTCAACACCGTGACTTATGGCACGGCCAGCGCTCCTTACCTAGCAACTCGGTGTCTTCGACAGTTAGGTTTAGATTTAGAGCTTATTGATAAGACTACCTCTGAAGTCATTTTACACGATTTTTATGTAGATGACCTTTTGACAGGAGGAGATGACCTCGAAAAGGTCAAAGCGTTGCGTCATAAAATTACTTCAACTCTCGCTTCAGCGCAGATGAATCTACGAAAGTGGAAGTCGAATGACGTAGAACTGGTAAATGGTACTGACTTTCCCCAATCTTCACTAGATTTGAATATTGGTGGATTTGAGTCTACCAAAACCTTAGGTCTTGGTTGGCAGCCTATGTCGGACTACCTTTATTTTCCAATTAATGTACCAGTTAATTTTAATAACACAAAACGTAATATGCTTTCGATTGTTTCACAAGTTTTTGACCCGCTTGGATTATTAGCTCCTTGTGTCGTTGTTATGAAGATGCTGCTTCAAAAATTATGGTTACAAAAGCTTTCTTGGGATGAACAGCTATCACCGGACATTAGCAAGCTATGGAATGACATTGTTATCAATTTACCAAAACTAAACGAAATTCATATTCCACGTCGCGTTTTAATTGATTCTCCTGAGTTTTTAGAGTTACATTTTTTCTGTGATTCGTCAGAACGAGCCTATGGGTCGTGTTGCTTTGTTCGCAGTGTAAATCGTCAGGGTCAGGTTTTAGTGCGTTTGTTGTTAGCCAAAAGTCGAGTGGCGCCACTTAAGCCTACGACCATCCCCAGACTTGAGCTGTGCGGTGCTTTAGTGGGTGCTCGAATGTATGAAAAGGTTGTATCTGCGTTACGGGTCAGTGCGCAGCGCACTTACTTTTGGACTGACTCCACTATTGTTTTAGGGTGGCTCAAAATGTTGCCAAATAAACTGCAGCCTTTTGTTCGCAACAGAGTTGCTGAAATTTTAGATAAGACTGGTGGCTGTGAGTGGAGACATGTCCCTACTGACCAAAATCCTGCTGATTATTTATCTCGTGGAGTAGACATCACTGCTTTACATACTTTAGATGATTGGTGGTCAGGTCCTAAATTTTTAGCTAGTGAAATGTCAAGCTGGCCTTCTAAGGTATTAAAATCTAATGAAGTATTACCTGAAATAAAATCTGATATAACCTTAAATGTTTTATTAAAAAATAATGAATTTAATGAATTGATTGATTTGACACGTTTTTCAAACTTTCTAAGACTTCGGCAAACAGTAGGCTATGTTTTACGTTTTATTGACGCTTGTAAAAAGTCACCTGTTTGTGGTCCTCTTAATACAAATGAATTAAATAGGGCTTTAAATTTAATCATACGCATATCTCAGAATCAATCTTTTAAAGATTATAAGTTGTTAGTTTGTAACAAACCATTACCTAAGAAAAGTGAATTAAATAAATTCAATGTTTTTCTTGATGAAAATAAAATAATGCGTATTCGCGGTCGGTTGCAACACTCTAATTTTCCATACAACAAAAAACACCCGATACTAATTCATTCTAATCACCACTTTTCTAAGTTATTGTTTAATTATGAGCATAAGAGATTGTTTCATGCCGGACCACAATTATTGTTGGCGTCTATCAGAGATATGTATTGGCCTATAAGAGGTCACAATTTAGCGAGAATGTGCTGCCGGCAATGTGTACGATATTGCCGTTTTAAAGGTGATACAGTAAGCCCAATTATGGGTGATTTACCACAGCACAGACTTCTAGCAGGTTACCCATTTGAAAATATTGGTATGGACTATGCGGGTCCAATTCAGTCAGCTGTTCGCCAAGGTCGTGGCTGTAAATTAGTTAAAGTTTACATTGCTATATTTGTTTGTTTTTCAACAAAATCAATTCATCTAGAATTAGTCGGTGATTTATCGAGCAATACTTTTATCATGGCGTTAAAGAGATTCATCTCACGTAGAGGAAAGCCGAGGAATATTTACTCTGATAATGGCACCTCATTTGTTGGTGCATATAATGATCTCTCTAAATTTCTCAAATCAAATTGCAATTCGGTTGCTGAAGAGATGGCAAGAGAAGGAATTAATTTCCATTTTATACCGGCCTATACTCCTCATTTTGCTGGCCTTGCGGAAGCTGGTGTCAAGTCAACCAAGCATCATTTGACAAGAGTGTTGGGCCTTTGTAATCTTACGTATGAAGAGCTATATACCATGATGGTTCAGATCGAGGCGATATTGAACTCCAGACCACTGACACCGTTGTCATCAAACCCCGAGGATCTGACGCCGCTCACACCCGGGCATTTTTTAATTGGACGTCCTATGACTTCATTACCATCTGCAGATTGTCGAGATCAGTCTATCAACTCTTTGACTCGATATCAACGCATCGAGTTTCTCCGACAACATTTTTGGAGCAGATGGAGTAAGGAGTACATATCGGAACTTCAACTTCGAATGAAGTGGCGAGCATGTAAGGGTTCCTTAAAGCTGAACTCCTTAGTCCTAGTGAAGGAAGATAACCTCCCGCCACTCAAGTGGAAAATGGGTCGAATTGTTGCCATATATCCCGGGACAGACGGCGTGGTTCGAGTTGCAGACGTCAAAACATCCAATGGACTGTTACGCAGATCGTTTAATAAAATTTGTCCGTTGCCTGTATAATCGGACCAAGGAAGTGGTTGAAAGGCATGCTTTCAACGTCCGGGGGGATGTTCACGCAAAGTGCCTGCTGCAAATAATCTGCAATCTGTAGTCTCGTCATTGCTCGTCAAATTTTATTTTTACACCGATCTACCTACATTTTATAATTTATTAATATACTGTCTTACACATTACGGGAAGCAAGACGTTTTATTTTCTGTTCCCCAAATAATACCTGGAGCAATCCGCTTCAGTATCGTCCGTCGTCCGTAATACATAATATTATTATTATTAATGCGAAAGTAACTAAGTTTCTCTTTTGCCTTTTTGCTCTTCAATCGCTATTGAATTGATGAAATTATTAATTCCACAACAACACAGCAATCATTTAACCTATTAGAGATTTAAATTTAGTTAAAATTAAAGCAGACTTCATCAGAATCGGTTGGGTGAGCGAGTCATATCGGCTCTTTCAAAGCCTGGCTCTTTCATGCACACTCTTCACTACTTGGCAAACGTAGTGTAGGTAGGACTCCCTCCAGCTGGGTAGTGACAATCAGCGAAAGATAGCCGTTAGTAGCTGAATGCGACAAGCCGAAAACAGGCTGAAATGGCGTTTGTTGGGAGAGCCTATGCCCAGCAGTAGACTGCACTGTAGCCCGATGATGATGAAAAGCAGACTTCATAGATTTCTTCTTTTAAATAGGTGTCGTACGCCCGTCCTTCAGGCGAAGACATAAAAGACACAAATCTGTATGTGACAAACCTCCCTCGCGCTGTCACGGAGGAGCAACTCGAGACTATATTCGGCAAGTACGGCAGAATAGTGCAGAAACACATACTGAGGGACAAGAGCAATGGAACGCCACGAGGTGTAGCTTTCGTAAGGTATGTACCAAGTTATATAGGGTGACTGGTAATAAGTGCAAAATATTTTACCACGTGGTAAGCTCATGATTTTATTTATTCGTCAATAGGCTTGCGCTTGACTACACTTGCCTGATGTTAAGCAATGATGTAGTGTACGATGGAACGTGCCTGCCCAATATAGCGATTCACTCGTGTTTACGAATGAATTTCGCTGAGAAGGTGGCAGTAGAATTAGGCTCCATATGAATAAAGGAACAGAAATTCCGACCTACCCTCTTTTATTAGTGTCACCAGACATCGTACCGGAACACGGCAAGGCCGTTTGGCGGTGCAGCTAAGTCTGATTGGGTGGTCACTAACCACTGCCGAAGCCTACCACCAGTTGTTACTAGTTTATTGTCACCTAATTTGCATCACTCGGAGACCACGTGTGGGGATTCAGATCAAAGGTTCAATCCCACGGACGATGGTGACTCAGCCCCCAAAAACTTATACAAACAACTTTATCAAAGAACTTTCCTCTTTTTTGAGCAATTTTCTTATTTAAAATTGAGCCACGCAACAGAGACGCCCCTCCTCGGTGCGTCACTTCGTCTTTCCATATTCTTCCTTAAATTATCCGGTTTATTTGGATAAAAGGATAATTATTCATTTGTCCATCTGTCCATAAATTTGTCTGTAAAACTTTAATTCTTAGAAACGTTTAGAGAAATATGTCAGTTAAATTTAGAAGTACCTCTTTGTGTATGTAATTCGATTGGCTTCAATTAAGTAATATTAGGTTTAATAATCCCTTTAGATCTCCCCTTCCCAAACTGCGTGACGGGGCTCGCCTGAAAGGGCGAGTCGGCATTCAGGGTGTCGCGGTTGTGTCAATTATGGTTCCCGTGACACCCTGGCTAGGATGCGAGAAGGAACACCCGGGGGGTTTTAGTTCGGGTAACCCTGCGCCCATACAGGGCGGGGGGATCCTTAAAGATTTCCCCCCGGTAAAAAAAAATCATCATACTGTTATTTTGGTACTTGTCATTTTTACAGGTTCGACAAACGAGAAGAGGCACAAGAAGCGATAGCGGCACTAAATAACGTGATACCAGAAGGAGGCACAGAGCCACTAAGTGTAAAGGTACGATATAAATGTGATAATACACCTTATTTTCTTCATATAATCTTCATATCGCAAATCACTTGATACAGAAGTGAAAGTAAGGTTGGTTTTAAGTCTTAACATTCTTTGAACGTGTTAAAACAATGTTTGGTGTGGTTTAAATCAATGTTTTATACTGGGAAACCTTTTAACCTATGTAAAATTATTTTTTGTAATTTTTTTAGTATTAACAATTTTTTCTTTTCGACAAAATCATTAATTTAAAGATCTATTCGTATTAAGATTGATGAAAGCGTGCGGCGTAAAATTAGCGGTTGGTGAGGGTTTCTGACCGTACAGTACGCACAGCCGTGATACGGCGGCAAGAGGGCGACCGTACCCTTAGGATCAATAGTAAACATATTTCGTTAGCGATTACTTCATTTTTTAGTACTGAGACATATCGAACTAAAAATACGGGTTTATTAAAATTGTTTGAGTTTATTTTCTCTAAGTTTCCTCTCTGGTTAAAAAGTTTTCCTGTATATCGAATAGCTAAAGTTTAAGATAACTGTATTTATTGATAAATCCAAATTTGAGAACTCCCTAAACTCCAGCACCCAAGGTAACCTATGGGAACTGTAAGGGCTCTATATCAAAAACCGTTGCCGATGTCAGTTACAGATACATATCTCTATGTACAAAAATGAATTGACGTATGTTTTTATTGCTAAAACTAGAGAACGGCTGAACCGGTTTGTCTGTTTTTGTGGACTGTTTCATAGGGGGGAAAAGGTATTTTGGGTTTTTCTTAAGATTTTGTTACTTCCAAATTTAAAAATAGCAGTGTATGCAAAAAAAACACACTTAAGCTAGATGATGTTAAAATATTGTGTCTCCTTACTGAAATCGTTTGATTATTGATATTTATATCTGCATGTAATAATGTACTCATCACACCTTATTTTGACGAATTCAAGTGTTTTCACCTTACAAATATTTTGATTGGTTGCTCTAAAGTTGCGACTGACGTGCTGTAGTAAATCCCTAAATCCTTTCTTTGGCTCCCCTACTATATGGTTTGTATAATAGGTACGATGGATTTTATTTGTACCACATGTTTGCCTCACTTATCTAGAATTACTTTCTTACTAACCTGCATGCCTAGGGTGCTATAGAATCGGCGGGGCTGGGTCTAAATTTGTTTAAACTCTTCTACAGCCGACTGGAACGGAGGCCGTATATAGGCGAGCTACGGCTGCCATCTGGCGTAGCAACAGCCGCCTACGGCTCCACAGTGATACTATGGTGCGATGCCAGGGGGATTCCCCTGGGGGCACAGGGTACAATTCTGTAAAAACTCGTCTAAACAGACCATATTTTTAGGCCAAGTAGACTACATTACTCTGGCAACAGCAATATACAAATGTGCTTTGCAATATTTTATGTACGGCTTGGGGATTTATAGTTATTTTAGCCAAAGTGTAAACTGTAAATCATACTTTTGCAGCTAAGTAACTAAATGCACTTGCAAAAACAATAAAACATTTTTGGTTGGAAATGTTTGGCCAATAAGTTATTATAGCTACAAAATCGGATAATATGGCCTGTTTAGGAGAATCAGCATTTAAGACCAGAGCATTGATCTGTGCCCGTCCACAGATACGTCCTACTAAACAAAAACCTAAGATATGGTACAACGATTTTAGTATTGTCATTGATAACCATTTAAAGTTCGGACAGTAATGCGCCATTTTTCTACGGTTTTATTTAATAGACCTTGCTATAAAACCCTGTGTCTCTAGCCGGAAAACCCATAACTGTTGCTTCAACATCATTTTTTCATGCCTTTTCTTTCTATCTGTGGGAGTTATTTGCGGTTATTACGGCTATTAACGGTATCTTATGTTCGCTGTTTTTAATTTCAAAATGTGTTTTCTGTAGATTTTTGGCAACAATCGAATGTTGCTAATTATTTTGCTTCTTCTGTAGTTTGGTTACTTTGTTTATTAATAGGATTTTCAATTATTTTTTCTATTTTGCAGGTGGCTGAAGAGCATGGCAAGCAAAAAGCGGCGTACTACGCGGGATGGGCAGCGGGATTTCATCATAATCGAGGTATTTATTCATTTATTTTACTTTGCGACCATTTCATGTATCTCAAATTAAACTTTTCAATTGTACACCACAATAAACACCACCGGTGGTAGACGAAATCTTGGGACAGTGTTAGTCAGGCTGTGCGTTCCATCGACGTGTTAATTCGACTATTAAATTAGAAAATTTTGGAAATATCAATCTTGACTATTTGAAGGTATTCATTAACTAGCTACGTTTTGTTAACCAATAATATTGTCTTTGATTGCAAATTTGTTTGTCATGAGACAATTAATTTAACACGAATTTTTATAACTTCAATTTTTATTCTAAATGCTGGTGCAGATTAGGTCGAGCAGCGCCAGGCCGCATCGCATAGCAAAAAAATATTTTTGATTATTTTATATGAACTATCGCACACTACTTCCGTGCGAAATGTACAATTTTTTTAGAGTTCGATGCGTTTCGTTTCGCCCTTTCTAATCTGCGCCAGCGTGAAGAAGTATTTTCTGGTTTGCAATAACAATATGGCCGCGGTTAGGTTGAGTTTTCACTAACGGGGTAGACAAACTGAAGAGTTTCAGAAGGTTTAGCGAAAAAACTGTATATTACTATCGCCAATGGGCGGGCAGCTTGAAATATTACCTCTTAGTCATAATAAAGATGCGATACTCAGTTTTGTGCCATATTTGCCACATATGTGCCACGTTCTATAATTACGTATGCCTTGTTCATGCTGCTATGGAATCAGCATCAATCCCACCACAGCGGCACCACAGCCTCGACCAACTCGACATGCTCCACAGCCGGCAAGATTACACGACCAACTACGGAACGTACAGTGGACTGACTAACCGCTACACCCGCCGCGACTATTACAACCAGCCATCTTATATGAGTCATCATCGTCCGTTTTGAAAAGGACTTTACTGTAAAAAGTTCCGTCTCTCTGATTCGAGGATATAGACGGATGGACTTTTCATTTTAGTAGTGTAATATATAGTGTTGGTGTTCGCACGAGTGGGTTTGTGGGAGTTTTGTCGATGTTTTATCGTGTTTTACTTATCCCAATGTAGATTAATATCAATATAACCTTCATATAATTGTATTAGTCACCAAACAATTAAAAAACTTTCTTTCTTCAATCGATACAAGCTTTAAATATAAATAAAATGTTAATAACAATATTATAGTCACATTTGTAGTCATTATTTTAAGTGAAATAAAATTAATAGGTAAAGTAAAGCCAGTGAGACCAGATAAAATACAGAACCAAGCAAGATTACTGCTAGTTTTGTTTATTCAAAAATAGGCTTGCGCTCGATTACAACTCGACTCGTGATTACGAATGATTTCGGTGAGAAGGTGTGCAGTGCAACGAGGCACGATGTATAAATGAGCAATAATTCTGACCCATCCTCCAAACCGAATCTTATGGTGTCACTAGACATCGCACTGGAACACGATAAGGCCGCTTGGCGATGCAGCTTTGTCTGTTGGGTAGTCACTAACTTACCACCAGTTGTTGTCACTTGATTTGGACCACCCGGGGACCACGTGTGGGGATTCAGATTGCGAGTGCACTCCTACGGACGAAGGTGACTCAGCCCCCAAAACACTGCGATGGCGAGCGATTATTATCTCTGTCCTTATCTCGCGGACGCGATAATGTCAGTTGGTCCACGGTTGTCGTTGCGTGACTCGTATTAATGGAATGCTGTCAGAAGTTATTAATATTTGGGCTGTCATTTTGTGAGCTCGTCTTGCTGACTTTACTTTAGATTTAATTAAAAAAAGATTCTCATAAATGCACTCATGTCAATTGTGGTTAAACTGTTAGTTTGCGCATAGTTCCCTCTTCCACTGTTAAACTCCTACGCTTCTTAACTAATCTAAGATAAATATAAGGGTTCAAATTAATGAATTATGTGTAGTGTTGCCATTGGAGAATGTCTTGTTGCCAGACCAAAATAACATTCTTTAATTATAATAATAAATGTATGTATAAAAAAATGTTCAATAAAGTAATTGTATACAGGGTGGAATTTTAGACGTGAGATATGCGTTAGTATTAGAATTCGATTCTATATGTCATGTAAACCTTTTTAGTGTCCCACTGCTGGGCCCGGGTCTTTCGAGTTGAGAGAGTTTAGGCCTAAATCTACACACGTTGGCCAAGTGCGGGTTGGTGGATGTCACATGTCCTCGAATGGTTAGTAATTAGACATGCCGGTGTCTTCGTTCACCGATATTGAGCAGCGGCAATGAAGCAATTTATACAAAGATGTGTGGGCACGACCGCGAATCGAACCCGCGACCATAAATATGTAACGATTCTTTATGTAATTCTTTAATAAATAACATATATCAACTATTGCTACATTTTCTATGGTTTGATAATTTTTAATATATTTTAAACACTGAATGGCCTCTATGAATAAGTGTCACGTCTAAAAGTCACCCTGCATTTTTAAATTATTTTAAAATAAATTAAGCTTTTTATTTAATTAATTATTTTGGGAGTTATAAACGCCGTGTATGTGTGTAATTAATTGTATGTGTTCTTATAAATTTATTTTTAAGAATACATACAATAAATGCAATAATATTACGTTATTTAATGCTTCATATTGTTATTCAGTTTTTGTAATAAGTACATATATATATATATATTTACTAATAACAAGATGTCTGAATAATTAACGAAATGTTTTAGCAACATATGTTGTGCGAGTGTCAATTTCTTAATTTTATGTAAGTCGTATTGTTCACATGAAAATGTTATTCGGAATCTATTTATAATATGTTTTTAAAACTTCCGGACTGATGAAAGTCTGAAGGCCTATGTTCTATAACCTTTATTTAAACCAAAATAATTAGCAAATATTTACTGGTGGAACATGTTGAGAAACTCAATGGCTAATATGAGTTTATTTGGTTCGGTTTATTTATATTTTTCATGGCCTACAAACATCAAAATTACTGCCATAATGTTTAATTAGACCACCTGTCATCTAGACCGTTTTTTTATTCTGCTATAGGCTTGCGCTTGACTACAACTTGCCTGATTTTAAGCAATGATGTAGTCACGATGGAACTTGCCTGCCCAATATACCGAATCACTCGTGATTACGAATGAATTCGGTGACAAGCTGGCAGTGGAATGAGGCTCCTTAAGTTAAGGAGACATAAAGGAGCTACAACTCTAACCCACCCTCTTAAATGCTGTCACCAGACATGGCACTGGAATAAGGCAAGTTCGCTTGGCGGTGCGGTTTTGTCTGGCGGGTGTTCACTAAACACGGCCGCACGCAGCCTACCACCAGTTTATTATCACCAGATTTGCACCACCCAGGGACCAGGTGCTGGGATTTAGATAAAGGTGCACTCCTACGGACGAAGGTGACTCAGCCTCCAAAAAAAACTTTAAAGAATGTACCCAGAAAAGGGGAACATTGCCATGCTACATAACAATCAGCAATTAAATTATTTTTTTTCTACAATGAACACTATTATGTGAACAATATAACTGTTTATCGGCTTATGAAATTATATCATGTGCTCAATAGAAAAGTCTGTTTAACAGCAATAGCTAGATGTTTGTATGAAACTAGTATTTTTATTAGCCAGATACTCTTATGTACCTATATGAAATAGTAATATTTACTAGTATCTAGTACTAGTTCAATGCACTGTTATATTCTGAAAATTTACTGCGATGAGGATCTTTTCGAGGTGTAAATACAAAACCTACACTATATTATGTTACTTAGATTACTAATCATTATAATTTTGACATCCGTTTGCGATTTTTTACAATGTGAATAATCAAAATTTAACGAGAGGCGTGGCATACGCCTCTATTCGCTGATCTGAATGGCCTGTTGGCGTATTAGTTAGTGATCCTGCCTAACTGCTATGCCGGAGGTCGTGTAAAATAGGCTTGCGCTTGACACAACTTGCCTGATGCTAAACAATGATGTAGTTAATGATGAATGCGCCTGTCTAATATGGCGATTCACTCGTGATTACGAATGATTTTCGGTGAGAAGGTGGCAGTAGAATAACGCACCATATGGTAAGAAACCATAAAGGAGCAACAATTCCGACCCACTCGCTATAATGGTGTCACATCACTAGACATCGCATTGGAACACGGCAAGGCCGCTTGGTGGTGCGGTCACTAATTTACCACTAGTTTACTGCACCACCCAGTGACCACGTGTGGGGATTCAGATTAAAGGTGCACTCCTTCGAACGAAGGTGACTCAGACCATAATTTCTTAATTTTTTATCATATAACAAAACTACTCCGTATGACATGGATTTGTCAATTTAATTAGTAACGGATCCTCATTGCAAAAAATATAGTTTCAACTTAGAACAGTAATGCGTTTTACATCCACTGTGTGACTCTTACCACGAAATTCACTGAGTACCTACGTCACGCGTCGATAAGTATCAAACACGGATAAGTATAAACGACAATCGTGACTGCAAGGCGGTTTCATAATAACTATCAGTTACATTCGAACCGACTAAAGACTATGTTAAAGTTTGGTACTTCGTTAGGTATAATTTATGTAATTTCAGTTATAGTAAAATTTACATTAGATGATAAATATATTCAATTTAACTTATATTTGATGTAATCGTATTTAAAAAATTCAGTCGTGATGAATGCTTATCATTGTATGTCATTCCTTAAATAAATGTTATTGCTTCGATAGTCCCGGTAAACCTGTAGCCGTACCATGACACCGTACAGTATTATTATTGCAGTTTTACGAAAGAGAAGTTGCTCTACACATTATTAAACGACATCCCTCTTCTGCAGCTCTAACAATACTGCTTTAAGCTGGTGTGGTACAGTTCCTGGTGTTATAATAACCACGTCGCGTCACGAACAAAATAAATTTTATTCAAATCTCAGTAGCAGCTCGAAGTTTAGAATTGTGTCCGATAACCTAACCTAACTAAAACATAGCAGACGAAATTTGGGTGATATTCACCTCTGCCTACACCTCTTGATAACATAGTCAATGTACATATTTGTTATTAAATAACAAGCAAGCACCAACAATTACTGGTAATCGTTTGTATTTTATTAATAATCTTAGATTTACAAATAAAATACTACGATATGGCAAAGAATGAGACAGTGTAGGGTGCAGTGGTGTAGGGTGCAGTGGTGTAGGGTGCAGTGGCGAAGAGTCCATACAAGCCGATTCCCATCTACTTCCCTTTAGAAAATGGTCATTATCACACGTACTTAATAATATATTAATATGTAACGCCTAAAAGTTTTAAATAGCAACATAAATAAGTATTACACCAAGTGTAAGAACGATCGGTGACGGTAGTGAAGAGATTATTTTCCTATGTAAGAACTTTTTCGCTCCGGTTTGCCTTTTTCAGACATTCACTCTTCGCCACTGTTTCTTTGTTTCTAACTTTTATATAGTTAGTTTTATTGTACACAATATTGCGACGCGACTCAATACATTAAGGTCCTCTATTATTTTGTAGTTCGCAAATAAGCATTCATTGCGAAAGAATTAACATTGACAATATGCAGTGGTGATGTATATGTTCTGTAGGTGTTTGAAGTCTATGAGTGTTGGCGTTCCCTTGACCGTACGTTCCTATTCGTATCTCAGTGTGATGGGTGTCTGGAATTTTGAAAGTATCAATAAGTTAAAGCGCATATAAATGTTTATTATATGATGACTACACCGAACGGGGTAATGTGATGAGGAAGTATATTATAAAGAGCAAGAGAGAGAGAGATATTGTAAAGTATTTCTTGACACACATCACATACTTTATCGTCCTTTAGACTATAGGTAATATGATATCGTATGAACTAACGGAAGCGCTTTGTTCAATTGTTTTGTTACTTTTTAATACAATGCTATTTTAGAAATTATGTTCTAGAATTATTCTATAAATATTTTGTTAGTTAAGCAAGTGAACGGCGTATAAGGTTAGTTTAGACGATTGCAGCAGCGTAATATGTATATTACATTATATTTGTAGGTATTTGTTAAGTGTAAGCTCAGTGGGGAACTTTAACGATAAATTTATTATTCTTTTTTAAATTTTATAAAGGAAATAATATACGTAAACCTTTTATTTATAATATTAACTTTCTTGATATTTTTTTTAGTTTCGTTCCCTCACTGAACGCAAAAATGTAGGTCTAGAAAGCTAGAACTAGTTTTCGAATGTGAATTGTGCCTAAATGAAGCGTAATTTCTAAGTCCTATCGAGTTCACAAACTCTACTTTGTTTGAGAATTTTAAACTTGTTACATAATTAAAATCGAAATTTAAGTAATGGTAGGGTGCTATTCGTTAAAAATAGTTTAAAAATAAAACTTAAAAAGAAATTGGGAAATGTACATATTATGTATGTAGTATAAAGTCGTTTTGGCAATGGATAGCACCCATAATACAGGCCACGTCACGGTTCTATAAGTTTGGCGGAAGTGAGATGGAGCTTCCACATAACTAGACCAAAGTGAAAGGCACGGCTGACTTACTAACTGTAAAAGCCGTGATTGGTTCTTTTGTAGCCCTTTTTTTAACACGTCCTGTCGGATTACTCCCACTGATGAGTCCTTGATACCAGTGTTAAGTCACTAGTGCTTATTGAATGCAAAGTTAGGTTTGTCAAATTGCCAAATTGTTTTCTATTGGCACATTGATCGTGTTAAATGCGACTGAACCAATTCGTGCCCCTCCTTACTTTGGCCTACTAAATGGACACGAAATATGTCTTCGGCCCATCAACCGTCCGATTTTTAGAATCGTGCACCTGTAGTTTAGTAAGAGTTTGGGCATAATCCGCTGATGTTACTTTGAAATCGCGTTTATTATGGACATTTTCGCTTGTATTATAAATGCTACGGTACTGATATTAAACCAAAGCAGATTTTTATTTATAAGTAATGCATTTATTGTTTTAAAAATATTTACAGAACAGATATTTTATATATATCAAGAGTCATTCATTTTCTAATATAATGTATTTAGTATTTTTAACACAATGTTGTTATTAATATCTAAGCGACTAAATAGACAACCGTTTTGTTATGGTCATACAAATATACGCGTATGAACCCACATGAAATTAAACCGCGAACGTATAAATAAACCTACGAAAGATAAGCCCTCGAGTAGCTCAACAATTAAAGACTCTGATTGTACTTTAGCAATGGCTAATTTAGTTTAGGAATATTAATTTTTAAATAGTTTATTAAGAAAGCGTTGCTAGTTTCTAATGTTTAGTGTTTTAGTAATTAATATTATTGGCCTTATTATATTGTATGCTAATTAAGTTCTTACTTATGAATATTCCAATTACTTGTTGTAATTGTCACGAGTTTAGTGATAGGAAGAAACATAATTAAAAACTTAAGAATATTATAAATTGCGTGTGTTTTATGACAAAGTATACTTATGTAATAGGTAATGTACCTAATCATTATTTAAAGCAATCCTATTTCATGTTAAATGATGTTTGATTTATTCATTACGCCGTTTGATTACCTTAGATATTAAATAAAAGGTATAATAACATTGCATTATTTACTTAGAGTTATGAGCAGTGATCGGTATAGGTAGTGCAATTTAGGGTTAACGATCTCGAACATTATATTAGTATGGATACGCCCCAGGATTGCGGGATTTCAGAAATATTATTTAATTGTCAAATATTTTATTTTCTCATTAGAAATTATATTTAATTTTAAATATTTTTTATTTAAAAAGTATGGAAGAAATAAAAATAGTTCTGTACTTTTTTATTATTTTAAAATACTTTTTTGTTAGTACACTTATCAGTCGTAGGCGCCGTTGCTTGTGTTAGAAATAAATATACATTTTCTAAGAATTATTTATGAGATTGAAATAAACAACATGGCGGCCAATTCAGCCACGTAAAAATGGCAGAACAATGTACAATGACATTTATAAACGATTTTTTCTATTTATTCGTGACACATACGGGGCCTTCAACCGATTTTAAACGATATTAATCTTTAGTGTGACCCGCACTTAACGAAATAGTACGAACGGTTGGCATATCCATGTTAAAATTTCGTCATGAAATTACACTACTAATCCTATCACTGGTTATGTGTTCATTTAGAATCATATCTAGTCACATTTAATCAAATAGAGCCATTATTAAGTTCTGCCTACATCTCATTTGTCAAATCACTGTTTGATACATATAAAATTTAGCTGTTTTATGAGAAATACGCATTGGACGTGTTATTTTCTATTATACAGTGTGTAACAGTAATAAATGTGTTTCCTGTCCTTTCAAGGCCGGCGCTCAGTAACGGCACACCGCGGCACAACACGGCGTGGCATGGCAGGGCATGCCACGGCAAGACACGGCATGGCAGGACGTGGAGGCCGAAGGACACCGTGGCATGCGTCAGCATCTCGAAACATGCCGTGGCACGACGTGGCACCGTACATGCAGCCCAACCAAACTAACGCTTGTGCCCCATTTGGCGAATTCACCGTCACACCATTTCAACCTTATTACAATTAATTAAGCAGTCACATTCCTTTAATGATAAGAACTGGTCATGTGTCTTTGAAGATGCGGTGGCGTGCCGCGGCATGCTACGGAAAGCTACGCTAGTATGAATCATAAAATATTAGAATAAGGTTAAAAATAACTTGATCAGAAATAAAATCCTTTGCCGTGCCAGCCGTCTCTGGGCGCCGGCCTTTAAATGTCTTTAAGCTGTCAAAAAATTACAAGCAATTGTGTATCAACTCTTGTGTGTCCATTGTATCAGCAGTCGTCACATGTATTTGAATCTACTTTGAAGAATTGTAGTACTACGACGATGATGTCATGCTTTGGTGTAATGTCGTCGTGAGCACGGTGTTCGACAAGTTATTACAAACATCCTGTGTGGGGCAAGGGAGTACCGATGCACGGTAGGCAAGTCCTTGGATGCGACGGAAAATGTGATCTTGCACCCATGTGTATCATCATTGTTCATCAACCCTTAGCTCTCTTCATCAACTCTGCACTTAATGTTTTTACTAACTTGCGTTAGATATGTAATAACTTACATACATTTTTGTTATTTTTTTGTAACTAAGTACATACGTAACAACTAGATAAGGTCGAACGAAATAGCAAAAGTATTCTTCCAAACTTTGGCCAAACGATAAATAGTGATGTATAAATAAATATTATTCATGAAGTCTGTGTTTAGTTATTTCTTTTATTTTAATTTTTTTGAAGCAATATTTTTTTTGTAAACAGGCTTTATTTCTGCACATCTACATAAAAAATAAAGATTTAGATGTTAATCTAATTTTATGGTAAAAAGTGCCATATTTAAGTGATAGCCTAAGTATACATAAATGACATACAACTGTGAAAAAGTAGTTTACATTGTTCAACATTTCAGGTGACTATGCCTGGTCATGTGGCACTTGCATGATGGACCCATGGGATACGTTCAACTCCTTGCCAGGCAGTCATCCAAACACTCCAAGAAATGGATGCCGTCCAGGTGTATGCGTTAACAATAGAATTTACTCGAATTATATAGGTAAAGGTAATCGCCCAACTCGAGGTCGAAACCTACCATGGGCTCCAAACTTTGCTAACGAAGACCGTTTTAAAGGACAAAGGTGCAGAAACGGACCGGCGCCATATTGGTAATGTTAGTGTATACAAAATGGCGGAGCGTTCTATGTTTGAATGTTTCAAACAGTTTTTGGATATATTAGTTTGTGAATGCTTAATGAATGAACTATGGGGAGAATTATGGTTGTTGCAATAACAGTTTGCATGATGGACTTCCATGGTCGTCTCATAAAACATAAACCGGATATCTGGATATTTTCACTGATAACAAATGGACGAGAGTGCTTTACTTTTTTACTACTGATAGAATAGCATAGTTTACTATCAAATTAGAAATTTATGTTGTGGTGTGTTGTGTGTGTGCATTGTTATAATCATTACCTATTTTGGTCATTCTAGTCGGCGCCCAAAAT
Organism: Meganola albula; assembly: GCA_936450015.1. Classification (NCBI taxonomy): domain Eukaryota; kingdom Metazoa; phylum Arthropoda; class Insecta; order Lepidoptera; family Nolidae; genus Meganola; species Meganola albula. Next base: position 4,986,031 of record OW388161.1, on the reverse strand, counting down.
ACACAGCTTTACAGAGTTTTACTTTCAACTTCGTGCTTAGAAGCACATAGTACCGAAAATACGCGACACAATTTTAGCGTGATTGCACCTGCAATGCTTTTTGAATTACTCCACCACATTTTCCTAAGTTACGTCACTTTTTGGCGTACAACCCTACTTCGACCGGGTGTAAATTTGGCGACTATGTATTCTATACAACTATTCAATAATAAGAGTAAGTTTGGAGCGGGCTATTTTCCGTAACTGACGTCCTGTATGTGCGCCTGTTTTGCGTGAAATAAATCATATAAATTCTACTGTCGCGTAAATTTCGCTCATAAGGTTCATCGGCGGAAATCCGGTAGCGTATCCCCGACATAGCATGCTGACACTGCAGTTGCTTTTGTCGATAAGAAAGTATCGCTTGTGTATTTGAAACCTTAGTATAGTGGGTTGAATATTTTAATTATCCTCTGTACAAAGTTCATGCACGGGTTTTGTGTCAGAAAACGCAATTTGTCAACCAGAGAAATTAATTTTGTGGTACGTTTTTGGGTCTTACCACAAGTACAAAACCGAGGTTTTAATAAAATCGCTGTCTTATTAGGTACTTTTAATAATAATGTGTAGATATTGTTAATGGCGATTTTGATCTCAATATCTTAGCTACTTTCACGAAAATCTTTTTCTCTCTTCATTCACGCGATATAGAGCTGGCACTTAATTTTTAATTATTTAAAGACAAAATACATATTATTGCAATCTTATTAGTGCAACTGTTTGGTAAGTCGTTGGTCACAGTGACAGCCCTCGACATACAACTCGTTAGCACTAAAACATATACGGTTGGTACTTACTGACAATATAAATGATTTCAGTCATATATAGTTGCCACTAGAGGCGCTGTACACACGTTACGGACTTTCGTTGTACGGAAATCCTATACAATGCGAGATCAGCATAGACGGGAAATGTACCCATAGCTTGATGTGTAGCCGTGTGTATTTGATTCCATACAAACAAGATGGTTTATAATACTCGGTAGTGAGGATAGCGAACTCGTAATAGGGACTCTGGGTGTTGAGTTTGAGTTTTGTCGTAGTTATGACGCGTCCTGTCAGGAGAGCGTCAGCACGTAATTTTTATGATAGGATGTGCTTACAGCGCCACTAGCGGCGCGTTTTTGAAACACATTTTTTCGTACTGGTATGCGCGAAAGTAGAACGTCTTGAAGAATATGTCCTGTTTACGACAAAACTGATTGTTTCATATTTCGGGTTGTGACAGTCGTATACTTTTCTGAATTCTTAGGGTGCAGTTTAGGATCCCTTTGAAATTAAGCAATCAATTTACAGTTAGACTTTGCTGTCTGCCTCCTGGACTATTTATGCGCATTTAAGGCCTCCGTTGTACTCAGGCTGCGTTAATCTGTATCGATACTCACGTTTTCGTATGCTGAGGTGCAAGTAGCGATTGTCTTTGCCGTATGTATGATGTAATAGCTCTATCCTTTAACGGGGTTAACTTAGTGAGCTATAGTGTCTGGTTAACTGTAAATATAGATGTAAATGAAAACGGAATAGTGTTCTATTTTAAGGAGCACGTAATTTTAATGTATTTGTTTAGTTGGTTGTTATTCATTTATGCTTTTTGGCATTATGATAATGGCAATAACAGTACGCAGGAGCGTACACACAATGTTGATCTAAATAAAAAGCTAAAAATAGGTAATGGGCCCAGTACAATAGCGACATTTACCACAATTTTGCTCCAATGTGGATACAAGATGTCACATTTCTCCTATGCGGTCGTCAAACTACAATATTTTTGAATTTCAAGATGTTAAACAAGCCTATTATGCAAGCCTCTAAGCTTTTTATTTATAACATCATTGAGTACCTAGGTACATAACTATTTATTTATTTTCTACGCGGATTTTTTAGTCTGTTAGGGTTACAGTTTGTCACCTATGAAGTTCAGTCTTAAGATAACAGTATTGTTTAGCAGAAATAAGAATAGAAAATTAGGAAAGAATGTGAACCTTTGCGCATAAATATTTTAATCCCTTTTTACTTATACCTACTTACCAATTTTATTGTTTAAATTGTAATTGAAGTTCCTAATTGATGTTATTTATGAGACTGAGAAAATAGATTATTAGTTTTATTCGGGTGCAACCGTTAGTCCAGCGTAATCCTGATTGCTGACTGGCCATTGATTACTATCGCTTAAGCGACCGGCAGTTTACGCGACAGCGTGAGTAGCAGTTGCGACGAGAAAATCGCTAATACTGATTTAGCTCACGCAACTAAATGGACGTCGAAGCGGCCGAAGCTTAGGCGATAGAACGTAGGCTTAAGCAATTATCGTTCAAGCGATGGTCTATGAATGATCTTAAATTTGATATCTATTTTAAAAGAGATTAAGTACATAGTATAATAAACCGCGTAGAAAATATATGTATATTTCTTCATTGATTTTTGTGACTATTTATAATTCAAACGTTTGTTTGATTTTCTCAATTTTTTGTTGAGCGTCGAGTGGTTTTAATTAGTTGCATTCAGTTTTATTTTGTTGTAATTACTAATTTTAATCTTTAATTTGGTATTATTTGGTCAATGCAATGGTTTTAATAAACTTAAGTGGAATATATAGTTATAAACTCGTTTAACTAAAAATGATATTATAACACTGAACAATGTTCTTAGTACCGTAACAATAGCGCGATCTATATTTAACCTAGCGACATCTATGTAAAACGGTAAATACTAACTCGAAGCGAGTCTACGAGACTTACAAGAAGATAAAACGATTTTCTTTTACTTTTCTGTCTACAGTAAAACATTCATTGCATTGAACAAATAACAATGTCTTATGTATGTATAACTTTCTCTCGTGTGATTGTACATTTTTGTGTATTTTCTTGTAATTATCTCCAGTTTGTTTTATTAATAAGTGCGTTGCATTGAGTTGTTTATTTCTACATGTTGTTTCTATAACATTGTAATAATAATGTTATAACACTGTTTATTTGTTTTATTTTTGATGTTCTTAGTTGCCATACTTGTGCTTTACTCTCTGGATTTTTTTTGTATAGTGTTAGTTTTGTCGCTAACCACATGTTCTGATGTGTGCGCGTAAGGATGATGAAAAGTACAGCGCTTATAGTGGCGTGTTTTTGAAACACTGGCGCTTTTCTTGGCAGTCGCCATACGCCTTAAGGGCCTTAGCTAAGTTAAGCGAGCACACGCAGCGGATGCCCACCACGTGTGTTTGTATTGAAAGAAGGTAGGTATCTAGTAAAAATAAAAGTTTCCTCTCCACCGCGTGCGCACGCTTAACGTAGCGAAGGCCCTAAAAAAGACTTATCAAAGGGTAGATATCAGAAAATAATAAAACTATGTCGGTTAATTATTTATTTTGAAAAATATCATGTAGGTATATCGTTTTAATCAGTCTATTTATAAACAAAATTGATTCCATTTTACTAAACACATTTTGTTATTAAATTTACATTTATTTTATTTCGGTTAATTATTTTTACAGATAATTCACTGTAGCATTCTACAAACAAAAACGATGCCATATCACCATAATAATATCGGTCTCCTATAGTGTCTTGTCAAATGGTTGCATTTTGAATTCATATTGTTACCCACTTACTAATAAACGATGTATATGAACTGAACTTCTATGTTTTGTCTCTGTCAAATTATTTAAAAGTGTCATTTAAGATATTAAGACAAAACAGAATGGCTATCAGTTGCTAAGGGTGGAAATTTGAAAAAGGTAATACGGAGCAAAAAAGGTGGCAGGTATTTCTCGGTTACCTACACCGACTTTCAAACACTAAGAAGTTTAAACTGCATTTTTGATGCTATTTAAAACTTTTAGGCGTTACGTAATATTAATTAATTACGTTGAAAAATTTCTAAAGGGAAGCCGGTGGGACTCGTGTTGTATAGATTCTTAGCCACTGATAGCTATACGTAAATACTTGACATATATACTTGAAAAATAGTTTATTAGTAAGGGGGTAAGTGGCCAACTTAAACATCTACTATATAAAAATAAGTCGGGTTTTCCTTCCTGACGCTATAACTCCAGAACGCACGAACCGATTTCCACGGTTTTGCATTCGTTGGAAAGGTCTCAGTCTTCGTAAGGTTTATAGCAAAGAAATTACGGGAAAATTTTTAACAGAAAAGCGGGTAAATGTTACATAAAACAAGCCATCTGGTGGCGAAACGGAGTTCGCCAGGTTTGCTAGTTGTCTATATTTTTTATGTGATTCTTAATAAAATCGCCTAACTTTCTTCTGTGTGGTGAATAGTTGTCTCTCAGTAGTTGCCACGCAGAACGATCCGTCGACAATTACAGAGTCTACCAGAATTTCATTAGTAAACAGTAGTATGGTCTTAGAACGTCGCAGTTTTTTTACTACTAATCTTTTAAAAGCTTGTATACATTTAAACTTGACATTGGCAAAATTGCGGAATAATTTCTGAAGAGGCCATAACTAAAAGAAGAAGAAACAGTAGTACTTTGTACATCTTGAATGTATAAGGTTATTTAAATGCAAAATGTACACACCGCAGTCTTTTCGTCCTTGCCGTTTTTAAACTTCTGTCTTATTGTACTTTTTTATTATTAATAATAATTAAGTACTATGTTTGGATGTATGTAGTTAACCCCCTTTGATATAGTGTTGCATACTATGGGCGTCGGGAGATTGAAATATATATAAAAACAAATTCAATTTGAAATTACACTTAGCCTAGTTGTCTTAACCTAATTAATGGCTTCATCTAAATTACTAGTAGAAACGATTAGATTAGATTTACGTGTTTTTTAATAGTATCTAGGTTTATTAAGTAATGTTGTTGAGGTATGAAATATTTTTGTATTGTTGCAAGAATAGGGATAACTATTTTTTTTTGTTTAGTCCGTCAGATAAATATGTTTGCCTAGTTACATACGTGTGGTTCTAAAGGAATTCCATAACGATTTGCAATTTCAGGTAGGTTCGATTTGCAAACCCACTCATTACTTTCGGAGTTTACAAGATAATATTGTGCTTACAAGATAGATTAAATGCAAAACACACTACATTACGAAAACAGGCTTTACTTACGTTCTTGAATTGCTAGATATTATCTATCCATAAAATAATTACCAGTACCCAAATAGCAACACAAACATTAAGAATTCATAGATTATTTGTGTTGGTATGTACTTTATGAATCTAGTTTTTATACAGACAAAAGTAGGTATTATACAAAAATACAATACATCCGGTAGGCTAATTCACGTAATTTCTTGACGCGCCGATCAAGTTGGGGTGCAGTTGCAATCACGTTGCAATTAAGTTTACGTCTTAGTGCAAAATGGTATTCTTGTTATTGTCATACAAATAACATTTAGGCTAAAGCGCTCGCAAGACCTGTAGTTTAATTCATGTAATTTCTTGACGAGCCGATCAAGTTGCGGTGCAGTTGCAATACTAAGTTTACATCTTAGTGCAAAATGGTATTCTTCTAATTGTTTAGTTGTCATATCTAATCAAAAGCGCTTGCGTAACGCGAACTTGACGCGAGCGTATCTGACAGCGGTTGTCAAAATTACGAGAATACTGAAAGAGCTGTTTTGATCAAACTTAACTGCAACGCCACTGCAACTGAACTTATTTAATTACGTGAATTAGCCTACAAACTTGACGCGAGTGTATCTGACAGCGGTTGTCAAAATTACAACAGTATAAAATGGGTTGTTTTGATCGAAAGCTAACTGCAACTGCACTGCAATTGAACTTATTAAATTACGTGAATTAGCCCACAGGACCCTGATTCTGGCGCTTTAGACATTAATCTTTAATAGACATTAATCTAACAAAAATGGCTATTTTTTTGTTTTTCAATGACATTCGCCATTTTATTCGACGTTTGCGCGCTTAAGACATTCATCTTTAGTAGACAAATGTCGAAAAAATGGCGAACATAGTTGAAAAACAAAATAAAACCGCCATTTTTGTTAGATATTTGTGTAACAAAAATGGCGATTTCTTTTCTCGTCTATTAGAGATAAATGTCTAAGCGCCAGAATTGTGGCCTTGTTCTTAAACATAACAAAAATTTTCACTAACTAAGTAAAAGCCTAAACTCAGAAGTCGTAAACATTTTGTTTGATCCACGGCAAGAACTTGGCTAGATCAGTGAATATGACGTAGTGTGTCGGGTCGCAGCGGTATTCGTTCTGTCTGGCCACGGACAGAGACACAAGACCTCGCAAGAACCAGGTGCCATCGGTTTTGAAGACCATCCCGCCACCGCTGTCACCGTTGCACACAGAAGTACCTGAAACATTAAAAAAAAACAAGTTACTTATATTTTTTTACCTATTGAGTAAGATTTCGGCTGCTTGCCCATTGGCTGCTGTGGTTTGAGCGATGGTTGTTTAAGCTAACGGTCTATCGCTCATGCTACGTCGTTTTGACGTCAAAATTGTTGTTGTCTATGAAGCGCCTCAATGAATCTCGTGAAATCTAAATTATTGCGTTTGTTTAGACCACAGAAGTTAAACCTCCGGAGAAAAGCCTATTCAGTTTTTAGCAGTGTTTCTCAGTAGTTGCCACTTCATTCACTGCATTGAAGGAAAAGAAATTGGACGATTTTATTAGGGCCTCTCCAAAATTTTATGAATATTTTCATATTGTTTTTTTGATCTGAAATATGCTTGCGTTTTACTATAACTTGCCTGGATAGGACGCGCCTACCCAATATACCCATTCACTCGTGATTACGAATGATTTTCAGTTAGAAGGTGGCAGTGGAATGTGGCTCCATATGGTTAGGAACAATAAAGTAGCAACGATTTCGACCCACCCCAGCAACAGTTGTGCAACACGACCGCTTCTCATGTTGTTGTGTAACTTAACGGTAGCTCAAGCGACCGTAGCCAATAAGTTTGCAGCAACTCTAAAGTTATCCTGCTGTGAGTGATGGTTATGCTATTTATGTACTATTCAATTTTCTGTGATTGCTATCAGGTGGACCCACCTTTTAGTATAAAATCTAGCATTCCTACCATCTAGCGGTAACTGCATGTAGTTATTTAAGTGTTTTAACCTGATAGCGAATAGCATTGTTACTTTTTAAACTTACCTACACTTATCTATTCTAAAAATCTGAATTCTTAACTTTAAATCGCCTATTAATACTTAGTTTTAAATTTTTAGTGTCGGGGTGCATTTATTTTATTCTTAATGAGGTGTAACTATCTTTTAAAGATAAGTCTATGGTTAGGATAATCGTTGAACTTAATTGTGTTGTAATATCTAGGTAATTTAGTATTAAGTTGACTATCTACAAGTGCTGTTATTATCATGCTAGCCCAGTTATAACAAGTTTTTTTTTACATTTTTAATACATGCGAGTAAGTGAGAAAATTAAGATATATACACAAATGTTTATTTTAATTACAACAGTGGTTCTTCTCCTTTAAAAAGATGATAGGGGGCTATTTGAATAAACAAATACCCAGGCATCATAAGCAATTGCTTCTATATTGGCAAAAAAAAATAGGTGCAATTTTTTTTAATTTTATGGTATTTTTTTAATTTTTTAATAAACGTTAGGTATACTTAAAAGAAAACATGTTTTTTAATAACGCATCTTGACAAGTTCAAGTAGTACCTATTCTAGGGTTAGGTTCTGGTAGGTTGTTTCATTCTCTTTCTTGGGACCCCTTTCAAGGACTACAGGTTGAGAACCACTGATCGACATTGCAGCTATCTATTTAAATAGGTACTATAGAAAGAGTTTTATTTTGAATGTTAATAATCTATTTTATTTTAGTAGAAAGCGAACGTGCGTTATGCGACCTCTACCTTAGAAAATATTAAACTATCTACACATACTTTGCCTAGTTCCTGTTTGTTCATTGTAGACTCCTGGAAGTAAAGCAGTTTATTATCTACACTAGAAATACCAAATTCCGGAATCTTAACAAAGTCTAACCATATTTACACTAAAAATATCTTATATACTTACCTAATATTATGTACTTAGCTGAATTCATGCTATGGGATTAGTCTAGAATCTATAGGGGCTAATCAGCTGAGGTATGAACACACGGTAACACATCTCGCATTGTACTAGGATTTTTCCTTAAAACGAGAGGTCAGATCATACTGGAAATGAAGAACTCAATGTGTAGCCGTGTGTACGCAGGTAATTATATACCTACTATTTACTGCACAAGTCTGTGCGGAAACAAAACACTGCTACACTAATCCCTCACTCTCAATGAATCCAATAATGAGATGAGCTGACTGACAATCTAATGAGATTAAGCGCGGGATTTCGGTCTATACGAGTTCTCCGCAGCACAGGATTGATACAACTTCAAAATATACTACTTCATCAAACCTACTTACTTAACGTTAAAAAAAAGAAGATTCCAACACACACTGTTTGATAATAAGTTGGAAGTTGGGTTTAGAAGTAACCGCATATTTACACGCGATAACCGTTTTTTTTGGTTCTTTAAGTACTACTTATAAAGTGAGTCTTCAGAGCAGAATAAACATTAGATAAGTATCTAACTACTTTCATTCTTCAGGCTAAATTTACTTACAGCGTGTTCTACCATTCAAGCAATTATCAAAAATTCTTACCGTCTCTATAACCAGCGCAGTACGTGTAATCTGAAGTGAACCTGACGAAGAACTCGCTGTACGACCTAATACAAGTCTCCGTGTCGACGACTGGCATCTCGACAAGACTCAATTCTTCTGTCGCCACGCCTTTGTCGTCAAAGCCCCAGCCGACTACCTGTTAGCGGGAAATACATTTTTTTTATCCTGTGATAGGCCCGGCAATGATGTAATTTACAATAGAACGCTCCGATTCACTTGTAACTTGAAGACAGGCAGATTATTATAGCTAAGTATAAGGTAGGCACGGCAGAGAATTCGACAACTTGTCAATCCGCACAGTAAAAGTGGAAGTAAAAAGCAAGAAATGAAGCAAAATAACTTAATAGAACGAAAAGGAATCAGATAAGTTAATAGAATTTCATACGACACGACCGCAAAGTCCAGTTTCACGCGATTTCTTACCTAGAGTCTGCGCGTCAGGATTTATAATGTTGCCTTACGAAAACAGTGATAATAGAGAGAGAAGGTGCGATTAACAAATAATCTAAAACGCATAAAAATCTAGGAAAATCGTGTCATCGATTCTAGAGATGTAGGTACGTTGGTAATGTTACTTTCTATAACCGGCGCGCAAAAGCAAGTCTCCTAATGCGAGCAGCTAAAAGAAAAGGGTGTAATTAACAAGAAGCATTTAAGATTTGTTCTGGACAGATAATAATATAATCAAAAATGAATATGCTAAAGTGGTCTGGGCCTGCAAATGTATACTGATAGTACCTACTTGATGGTCACGATCTACCTACGTCCTGGTATGATTCGTTCTCTTTCTATCAAGTTCTATTGCTTTATTTTAGGTACATAATACAGTCATAACTAAGCCAAGGAGGTACCTATATAGAAATTCTCAGAGACTGATTTTGTTTGTGCTGCTAACTAGGTTTGTATGGTATACTACCTAATGTTCATTAATAATATACGTACCGAACCCTTCTTCCCGATGACATTGTTAAGATCAATCAGGTTGTCCGGCCAGAGACACGCGGGCCGCACCCAGTCGGAGTAGGTGACGGGCTCACGAAGCTCCAAGATCGCTACGTCACGGCTGAATGTCGTGGCGTTGTACTCTGGGTGCACTGTTATCTTCTCCACCTGAAGAACACGACAATAAAAAGTGGTGAGTACTTATATTAAAGGTAAAATTTATAATGCAGTGAATACATTACAAATTTTAGATAGCCATGTCGTATGCATATTTAATATAACATCTTGGGACATTAACACACACGGCCATCTGATCCAAACTAAGCAGAGCTGGTACTATGGAAACCAGATAACTGATAATGTACGAGTACCTTCTACTAATACTTTTCTTTTGAAAATACATATATAAATAAATACATACATACATTACACCGGTTTGCCTCAAGGCAAACCGACATGTTTTTCACACAAATGTCTGATTTGGGTGGGAATGGAACCATGACCTGTGGCGTGAAAAGCGTCTTACCGACCACGCCACCGGACCGTCATTAAATGCGAGCGGTTAAAAGGTTAATCTACCTAATATAAGCATGCTACAAATGTGATTGTTCTCCCAGCTTCCCTGTTCGTAAAATTTTGCTGTCAAGCGGTACACAGGCACGACAGTTAATTTTTGATGGGTTTACTATGAAGGTACAAACAAAATGTTATTAATGTTATAGGTACTTTTATATAATGGATAAAATAAGAACTAAGATTACAAAACAGGGTCCTAATTGTAAGTTGAGAATACAAACCCACACAAACTAAAGATCTTAAAACTCCATGGAACCTTCCTAAACAATCTAAAAATCTACATACATATAGATGAAAACTTTTATAAAATGGATAAAATAGGTACTAAGATTACAAAACAGGGTCTTAATTCTCAGCTGAGAGTAGGTAGTCACACTAACTAAAGATCTTAAAAACTGCACAGAATCTATCTAAACAATCTAAAATCTACGTATAGATATGACCAAGTTAACGAAGTTAAATCAGTTAATAAAGGGGCACAAATTTACTCTCACCTAAACCCATTCAACAAGGTATAAATGCAAAAATTTGTGGAGATGTATGTATAGATGGATTGTTGTTGCCTTTTATAGCAAAACAATTGAACAATTAGGATGAAATATGACACGTAAGTAGGTTATTCCCCGTATTAACATGATATTAGTATGTAATGTTCCTTTAGGATGTTTTCGATATATTTTCGGGGGAAGTCACGGACGGGAGTCTGTATAAATATCTACGGAGGACCAGATTGCAGACAATCAGTTAATTAAACTTGACTTGTGATCCCGTTTAGAAATTCGAGGTTTGATGTCAAGGGAAGGGTGCTAATCTATTTAACACAATTGAGAACTTAAGTGGTCGGTAATAGAAGGTAGGTGAGGATTTATTTTAAATGAAATTTAATGAATTTGTTGAAATAAAATGAAATGAAATTATGCTTTATTTTTTGAGACGCGTTTCTACATAAAAATAGTCCAAGTCATAGTTGAAGTGTGTATAGTTGAAATATGTATAGGATAACTGGTAATTAGTGTAAAATACTTTGGCCACGTGGAGGCGCAGACTAGGTAACGATCGTCGTCTCTTCTACGCGGCTCAACACTAATAACGAATTTAATATAAAAAAGTTGTGAAAGTTTTTTAGGAAAGTTGTTTGTCATCATGAGCTCTATCACATGGTAAAGTACTTTTCTCTAATTACCAGTCACCCTATTTAAGTTTACCTAAAGAGGTACATATATAAAAATGTACGTGTTCACTCTCTACCTGCGTACCTAAATTGTATTATGTACATAATAAAAAAGCTGAGTGTTTCTATAATAGGCCTCTTTGATAAAACTATTAGTCCATTGAAAAGTTACATTTGGGGTTGCGTTTTTTAGAGGACGCAATTTTATTTTTTTGATGTGTAGGGGGGGTCAGTGTAAAGCTAAAACCAAGTTAAGAGTACTGAAAAATAGTACTCACTTCGGAGCGCTGTAAAACCTTAGCTATTGACTTAATGAAAAAATGATGGAAATAACAGTTGTTCCTCAAAAAACTATCTACAAAAATGGTCAGATATCATTTTTTCGTAAAATGATAAAAAAAAGTTACATCGGAATTTTTTTTTTCCGGAATTTCTGAAGATTTTCGCTTATAACTTTTTATTTATGGTTCTACGACAAAAAGTTACTGGACTAAAGTTATAGAGAATTTAATTTGCAACAAAAAATGCTAACAAATGTTTTTTATCAAATAAATAGTTTAAGAGATATACCGTAAAAACCATTTCAACCCCTTTTTTCAAGATGGCGGCCGTGGGACAAGGGTGGCGACCCCACAAACTTGGTTTTAGCTTTACACTGACCCCCCCTACACATCAAAAAAATAAAATTGCGTCCTCTAAAAAACGCAAGGTAAGGCCTAAAAAATGTAACATTTCAATGGACTATATCTTAGCAGTAAAATTTCGAGACCGTCAAATAATTGTTTCTTATTGATAGAGCAATTGCAATTGTAATTGTTTAGGATACGATGGGACTGGCATACGCTACGCGTAAAAGTCCCTTCATTTAAATAAAGAAAAAAGGAAAGATGACTTTCTCAACTTGTAAGATAGTTGATAGCCGTCCCGCGCCCAGCTGTGGGACACTAGAAAATGTATGATGACTTAGATAATAATGACGTAAGTAGGTTAGACATACTTACAAATCTGATCTGCACTCCGTCAACAGAGGTCCTAAGGTTATGTTTCCCGAGGTAGACTGTGAGGGTGTTCTTGAGGACGACTCGCCGGGAACCTTTCCTGGTGACGCAGTGAGCTGCGGTGATGATGTGCCGGTGCGACACTAAGGTGCCGCCGCAAATGTATTTATTGTCTACTGTCTGAAACAGATTTTTGATAGATCAATATTTAGTTGTTTTTGCACGACTCTCAAGGAAGAGTTATGTTTTTCGGGCATATCGTTTATGTATCTATGTATGTTTTTCTTTATTACCATGTGCCTATCTCTCAAACAGCTGTATGGATTGCGACAAGCAAGGTATAATCAGATTTGGGTCAATAACTCAAGTTTTCATAAATAAGTTTTGTTTAAACAAGATGGCGGACTTTTTACGCTAAAATTGTAAGTCGTTAATATTTTTTTAAGCAAATCTTTCGAGTTGGGTATTAAAATAACGAGTAAAACGATATATCAAAAATATATTTGAGATATGTGTTTAAATGTCATTAGGAATACTAAATAAGCAGTTTTTAAGTACATTGTATTCGTGTTTTTTATTTTTAAATTACTTGCAGCAGTTTGTGTAAGTTAAATATTTTGGTTTTGACATAGAGCTTAGGCCTGTATTACCCAACGGTGTAGGCAGAGGTGAATATTACTCACATTACGCCGGCTATGTTTAGGTTTTATATACATATTGCCGTTCAACGGGCACATTATGGAAGATGCACTATATTTATTATTGCTTTATTTTAAATGATTTTAATGTAGGATAGGAGCATATTATAAAATAAAAATACTTAAATTTATTTGCGAAAATTGCGATCTAACAGTGAAAGTGTTTTTGAACCAAAACGGTTTCAATGTTCTAATGATGTCTGACTGATTTTTTTTGCTGATGACCTAACCCAATCGGCCGGAAGGGCCTTTATAGGTTCACCGGACTTTTTCGGTGAGCCGTCCGAGGATTGTCGAACCGATGTCTCAAGAGACACCCTGTATAACGTATAGTTTTCTTGACAGAATGACGTAATTGCAGTCTGATCAGTGCAGCAAATATGTTAAAACGCGCTCCGTTTGACAAAACTTTAAATTCATAATTATTGCTAGAAATCAATTTGATTAAAGTGAAAACGTTGCAGTGACTCATTATTTATGTTTATTTAACATTTTAGCCACAAAATATTGATTACATATGAATCTTCCCTATTCCAATCTTCGAGCTACTTACTACTATTATTTGAATTTCATTTTTGTATAAAACAGTAGGCAAGCTAAAAGTTACCTACAATTTATGGGGTCATATTGCTGGACATGGGTCATCTTTAAACTATTATAGAGATAAGAATTCTCGCTAAGCACTTTAAGCTATAGGTCCTGCGCTTGCGTCGGTACTCTGTCTACAGCTTTGGTATGTGCTATAGAACCTCATCAAATTATTTAATTAGCTGACTTTACCTGAGTCTGGTACAAAGCGATCTGCCACGGCCATTGACCTTCCAAAGTTGGTGTCCCGTTCACCACCAGTGGGATTGGGTTGTTTAACACTACTCTGCCACATTGACCCTGAAAATTACAAAGAAATGCATTATCTATCGCCTTTATAGAATTACGTAAAAGTTAGTTAATAGATAGAATAGTTAGTTCTCGAGTAAATGTAATAAATGAGAACATATTTCTAACCCAAGTAACACAGACATGCTAGTTACACAAACTCCTGTAAAGTTTGAGTAATAGTATTAAAGAAAAGGCTATTATTGAAATTGCCAAATCCTGAATAATATTCTCTTCGGCCTTTAAAACTCTTTAAGCTGAGTAAAAGTTGATTATTATGCTTTACACAGATGTTATTCACAATTACTAATCTATAACTCAGACTTTACACTATTTTACAGACGTACCTAATCATATATAAAACTGTGCTCAAATTGCTTGAATAACATCTGAATAGACGTTCTCTCAGACATAATATACTTAATTCAGCCTGTAAGTAGTTTTGTGGGTCACTATTACTTAGACTTTAATAAACATGTCTGTATTATTTGGGAATGATATAGGTGGTTAATAAAGTATATTTAGGGCTGACTTTCGACAGTGAAGCAGGTTTTAGGTATAAAGTGGGTAGGTACCTATAGTTTCCTAAATTTCAAACAGGAATTTCAAAACTTAAAACTCGCCCAAAACTGTGGGTCTATAGTTTATAGTGTCCGTTATTTAACACGATTGCGCCAGCGAAAACTATGATTAGTATAGCAAAAGATTTTTTCCTATAGACTTCACTAGGATGTTTTGCAAAATTTTAAACAAAGTGTTAAGCCATAGACTCATTGGCTGGGTTGAACACTCACAATAGGTATCCAGAGCAATGACCAATAAGGTATCTAACAATTAAACTTTTTTACAGCAGCAGTAAAACGTTTAACATGCCAAATTAAATAATGGAAAAGAAGGAACTACAGTCGTAGATATCATGCTAGAAAAAAAAAAACACTCTATTGAACATACATTCTTACATACATACAAGCACGCCTTTATCCCCATGGGGGTAGGCAGAGACTATCGAGCGCCACTTGCTACGATCTAAACAGCCTTAGCCTCTCTAATGTTCATAAATCTGGTCATACATGCACCGCGGTTGTGAGTGCTACGCACCTGTCCCTTTTGAAGGACATCACCGATGAGATCAGCGAATGTCTTCCTAAGGTGTCCTCTCCCAGCGTTTCCACTCACTTCCGCCGTGTATATATCAACCTTTCGTCAATCGTCTATCATCCATCCTCTCAACATGATCAAACCACCTAAGCATACATTTTTCAACCTTTATCACTACATCTTCTTTCAGACTTCTATTAAATATAAGCGTGCAAAAATGTTGTGTGGTTGACAGACATTACTTCCATAATTGTGGTCAGAATTAATAAAAATAATGAAATGGTAATTATTCTTAATAAATATAAAACAATGGAAACATTCAAATTAAGCGGAATTTGACTTAATTGCTCCTCATTATAATGGGAATTTTAAATACCTAGATCACTTTACTGGGTTTTTAAATAATTATTTATCTAGTCACAAATATTTTTGATATCGTTATAATTATGAACACCTAATAGATTCATATCGACCACAAAATGATTAAAAATTAAGTTACTTTTAAAAGTTATTTAACCTAACTAACCACATTATTTTTCTATGTAGTAACCTACTTAAAATGTTTCTTTTGAACACGGCTTAATCAGTTTTAGAATTCAGGAAGCTAAAAATTGATAAGTATATCCCGATTTCTGATTGAGTAAAAAGTTTACAAACATATATTATCTATGAGCCAAAGCACACTTGCTACTTGAAATAAAACTAATTTATAATTGATTTAGATTTTAGATTTTAAATCGGAACGCAACTTAAATAATGAATAATGTTTGTAGGTAGTCAGTAATAATTCCACCTGTGACAATGAAGTCTGAAAAGACTTTGAAATGTCGCGATTTAAAATATAAAATAAACCGCGATAAAATCTGTTATAAAATAGTTTAATTTCAATGTGTGATATTCACGTCAATTTAAGAAAATACTATGAAAAGACTACACTTGATACTTTTTGCATCAGCGCGTTCGACGTTTTAGAAGCTAAACACAGCGACCAACACACTAGCGCGCTGTTACTAACGCGAATTTCCGCGCGAGTCGCCGAAACAAAATGCAGCAGTCGCTTCGCTAAAACGCGCGATTTGGATGCAGCTCGCAAACGCGGAAACTCGTCCTAAAATGGAATGCAAAACGCTAAAACGCCGAATGCCGATGCAAAAAGAAGCTACTATGGCTTGGCGGCAGACCTAACTGAATGAGTTTGAAAGCGTGTTTCTAGTTTATTCTTTATTATGATAGACTACTTAGAAGTAAAACATTTAAAAACATAAAATTAGAAATGTTATGGTGACATGCGCTCTAAGTGAACGATATTAAATTATTTAGTTAACTAAACTACAGTTGCAATATAATATCTAATAGTGCAAGGTATGTCTAAGCTACATAAGATATAGGTAAATGTCTTACGTTATGAAGTTATTCTTCGATCCAAGTGCCTTTTTAATCAACTTCGTCACTGAAAAGTCAAAACTACTAAAGCGCCACTGCTACAAATGGCGCTTTAGTAGTTATGGGTTTCCATTGACGACTTATAAAGTTAGAAGATTCTCAATAGGGAAGTCTGTACAAAAATGTAGTACAAGTTCATGAATACGAAAAAAGTTTTCGAATACCATCTGGAACCTGTCAAAATGCTATTTCAAATATTATTTTTTTTATAAAAAGAAGGAGCAAAATGTTAGAAATAGAATAAAATTAACTGTAAATAAACGAAGTAAAATAATTTGTTGATAGTTTTGTATTTAAACTCATCATCTTGACATGTCTTTGTTATTCGAAAACTTTTTTCGTATAACTCGGACTAAGGGTGCCTACTGTTGTTTTAAGTTTTTCTTGTTACCTATACAGGATGTCACAAATTGATGTTCGACGTTAATAAGGTAAAATTATTAACTAGTATACAGCAACTTAAGAATCCATACGTAACAGAGAGCGGGCTAAAAGCCGTTTGCCGAGATTCCTTCGAGTTGTTCCTAAGAGTCTATATTTGAAAAGTCGAATAAAGGAGAGGTCAAAAGTGGTACAGAATTTTGAACACCAATGTGATATACCTCATTGGAAAGCTTATTTAACAAGTTGTTAAAATTTAACTAAACACGAATTTTAGGAGCACCCATTTTTGTAAAAATCTAAAAATGTAATACAAAAACAAAACGCACATTACCTTTAATTATCCGTTTCCTAAGCAGTATAAATATTGCAATCACATCAATAATTGCATTCTATTACAGTACTTTTCTCTTGTAATATTATTCTAGCTGCAGTTTAATGTAATTATGACGAAAAATATTTGTTATCTTATTAGTGTAATGAAAAACGCGTGGAAAATCAATCAATTTTAATTTTTAAATAAACGGGAGCGTGTCAAATTATTTTAAATACACCAAAAAATTTAATTAATTATGCTCTATTAACCTATGTAACTCAGATTGCTGTTCAAATTTACAATTATTTTAATCCCAGGCTTTATACATTTTTTGAACGTCTCCTTTTTGCTAGACTCCGGATTTTAATTCCGGAACTTGCGGTTATAAAATAATACGCATCGAGCGTACATATTTATTTTATAACCGCAAGTTCCTATATTAACGACTAGGTTTGGGGGCTGAGTCACCTTCGTCAGTGGGTGTACACATTTAATTGAATCCCCACACGTGGTCCCCGGGTGGTGCTAATCAGGTGACAATCAACTGGTGGTAGGCTTCGGCTGTGGTAAGTGACAAAGCCACACCAAGCGGCCTTGCCGTGTTCCGGTGCGATGTCTGGTGACATCATGAGAGGGTGGGTCGGAATTGTTGCTCCTTAGGGTTTCTAACCATATGGAGGTTCGTTCTACTGCCACCTTTTCACCGATAATCATTCGTAATCATGAGTGAATCGGTATACTAGGCTAGCGCCTTCTATCGTAGACTAAATCATTGCTTAACATCAGGCAAGTTGTAGTCAAGCGCCTATCGAAGAATAATAAAAAATAAAAAAGTAGGTTATAATATGCTTTAAATTTTGATGTAAGAATAAAAGTCCTGGCATCCTAAAGGTTGTCCGGCGAACCTTTGACTAAAAGGATAATTCGTGATAGTACCTATATTTAGTTACGTGTTTATCCTCATTGTATTCACCAAAGGAGATATTAATTAAGGATTCTATAAATTCTTTGAACTCATAAAACCGGATTTAATAACGTGCAGGTATGTCTGTATGTGTATGTAATATTTGATTACCTACATTATATTGGGGCTTTACCGAACGCAGCAGGTTTTTGTGTTAGTAGGTTGTACGTTTACGTTCCATCTTATTTCGTATTGCGTTGCAAAAAACTTATGAATAATAATATCAGTGTTTACTTTTATGTAGTAGCTTGAAGCTAAGTTAATAGTCTGAACTGTTCTTCAGTACTGTTACTGAACTGTTATACAGTTGGTACCTAAGAACAGATTTTTTTTTATGATTTTTTATCTCATTCTCGTCCATAGCCTGCGCATAGTGAGCGTAGTGTTGAGTTTTGTGTACAACCTTATTTCTTCCATGGTTGTGCTAGTCACCACTTTTGAGTAGTGAGATGGAGAGGGTGCGATTAATATAACCCCAGATATAATCTAACCCTTAGATTCCACTAGCGAAACATACACAACTATGTTGCAAGCACTGTCTGTCTCTATCGTTTAGATATGGTTAGAAAGAGACTGATAAATGAGAGACTGATGACTGTTATGCATGTTTTGTTGGCAAACGCCCAGTCAAGACCAGTGTTCCAGCGGTGTAGGACAGACTGAACTAACTTTGTCTACTTCTTCTTCTTCGCTCTACCGCTTCATTATCTTAACCGATTCATTATCACTGCCATTTTTATGAATAACTAGCTTTCCGACAGCGGCTTCGCCCGCGCGTATGTCGGTTATCGCGCCAAAACATTACCTTCTTTTGCGCAGTCAGATAAAAACTATCCTATGTCCTTTCTCGGGTCTCAAACTATCTCCATACCCAATTTCATCCAAATCGGTTCAGTAGTTTAGGCGTGAAAGCAACACAGACAGATAGACAGAGTTACTTTCGCATCTATAATATTAATAAGGATTCCCATAGGCCACGAAGTTTGTTTCATGAAATTGACTCTAACATGTCCAATTAGGGGTCCGCCATGTTTTCAATACCGTCAGCCTATTCTAGTCTAGAATAAAAGTGCAGCACGCCACTGAGCACGATTCGCGGCTTTTCTCATCCAGTTCTTACAGGCCACCCTGCTCAGATCGACACTCCAGCGAGTCTACCCAACGCTTGCCAGTTCGGGGTCTCCATTAGAGAACTCGTTTACCCCAGCGGTTGTCGGTTCTGCGGCAGATGTCGGTGATCGGCCCACTGCCGCTTCAGCTTACTAATCCGGTGGGCTATGTAAATTACTTTAGTTCTCTGTTGGATCATTTCATTGCGTATTCAATCCTTCAGAGAGATTTCGAGCCCATATTTACGAGTATTGTAGTTACGTAATATTAGTTAAAAATGTTTTTTGCCTGACGTGCCAGATGCGTCATTTACCTCCTAGAATATTTTTAAATGACGCAGATGGGGCGCTATCATGAATCGCTTGAGGTAACTAGTAGTTGCCGGCAGTGTAGGTAGTATACGAGTAGTAGGTACCAGTGGCAAAGGGTTGGAAGTCTGTAAAAAGTTAGCCGGATCAAAAACGTTCATACTAAAAACAAAATATCTCTTCAATAGTTATATTCTTACTTAAAGGAACTTATTTTTGATGCTATTTACAAGTCTTAGGCGATTCTTAATTTTAAGGAAATAAACGTTATTAATCAATTCCTAAAGGGAAGCCGATTGGAATCGGCTTGTATGGACTTCGCCACTGGTAAGTGTACCTACCTACATATTAAAGAGAGACTTTCTAAGTCCAGCTGTGTTAACATTTTTTATCTTACGCATTTACTAACCAGTTTTGCAAATCTGATCATAAACAAGTATCTGTGTCAACATTTTCTCCCATACCTAACTGCTTTTACCAACTTTCACACCCTGTATTTTAGTAATAAGGATCAACCAACAGATGAATTTATCGATTAAAACTTATTCTTTGGTCATATTATGAATCATTTCAGGATCATGACCACTGGGCATGGGTCCCTCAACTATCTGAAAGACATGTTAAACTGTCGATACCGGTGGCCCCACCAGACAAAAACCTCGTTTGTCTACTAACCGAAATATCAGTAGACTGTTCTCTCGAATTGTAAGTATTAGGTACTGGCAAAAACTAGTTCCTCTGTCATCACGTTCAGGCATTAAAGATGTGACATGAATGTTACAAATTATGGCCTAGAGAAGTCACATCAACGAGTTTGGTGGGTTGTACTGTGCCTTGATAAACTGCCTTAGGTATCCATGCCACACAGTCCAATTAAATAGGGGTAAGAGGTTGGCACCACAGAGCAGCCCGCCCGCGCCGGTGGAGGATTTTGATGATCTGTGGTTTCAACTTATTTACTAGACGTAAATAAATATATCCTCTTGTTATCACTGTCACTCATTACTAAATGAAATCGTTAACAAACGTACTAAAAGTGATGTAAAAAAATATTATTGAAGGTAATATTTACCGGCAAGACTTGGAGAAATAAACTATTTTTTTATTTTATTCCGGAAACCCATTCATCTCACGCAAGACAGATTATTGAAATAGATTGCTAGTTTGTGTATTTGACAGGCGTAAATAAATATATCGTAAATCCAAATTATTATACGTACTCTATACCTATCATATTATTTTGGAAACTACCACGCCTACTTCTTCTACTACTTCGCCTGTGATTTCGCCTGCAAGAGTTATAGAATGTACCTACGGCAAATTTTGTCTTCACATTAATACCTACAAAAAAATTCGCAGGTTGAAAATTGGAGGTGACGTAAAGTTAAACAATTTTTGTTGGTCTATCGGAAGAATTTTTGGACATTTTGGTTTCAGATAATTTAGTTCAACCTTATTGTAATGAACTGATAATAATGATATCAATAAACACTTAAAACTTTTAAACAGGAAATGTTATCGGCACGCGTTCCCTTCAGCCGAGGTACATGAACAATTTGTATGTTAGTTTGTTTTTAACTGTTCATGTTTTGTGTTTCTTGTGTGTAGGTAGCTTTTATTTACGTGTGTATTTGTAAAGACGCTTCAACTTTTTGTAATTGTGCGTGAGCATGTACTGTGTTTAATACTTGAAATTGCGTCATTTCCCTGTTAAATGTTCTAAGCGTAAACAACCTCAGAAGTAAAAATCTCAGAACACGGAAAACACAATATTCCGTAACTCTTTGTAATCCGCACAAAACATGAACCCGTATTATTATGTAAATATAAATGTAGGTAATATGTTTTTTAACAAACATACGTACGCATCCGACCCGAGTCCTCCCTACGGTTGAACGAATATTGTTAAGCCATTATGAATTTCACTTGGATGTTATTTACCTTTTATGATATTTTTATAACCTCGGTGGGCGAACAGTATCACAAATGTTTATCAAGAGCAAAAGCAACTTGTATCAGGAAAATTATTGACACAACAAACGCTAAATGAAAATTCCTACATATCCACAGATTTGAGCATAATGAATGCTGACTTTTACAGTTTTTTTAGGGTAGGATCTCTACATTTAGTGACATTTACTGAGTTTTTACGAAAACGCTACGTTATGCGTAGGGTTTAGGAAAATATTTTCTTTTAAGTTTCAAGTAGACTCAAGTTTCTAAACTTTCTATAGAAATAAAAGTCATAGGTACAACATGTAATTCGGCGAAATATACAAAAGAAGTAGTTTTTGGATTTGGCCTAGTGCTACCTGCCCTAATCTGCGCCATCTTTTTGCAGCATAACACTAATTTGAGTAGACTGGTGTCGTCAACCCTTTTAGTGTCCCACTGCTGGGCACGGGTCTTCTCTCAACTATTTTACTAGTTGATAGAGTTTAGGCCTGGTATAGGGCCAGATTAACTAATGATTCTTAGACTTAGGCGTCAATCACTGTCCAGATACAGGGCACTCACGCTCGCCTAACTTATATGTTAACTAATATTGTCCCAACCTAAGATAATTTTGATTTTTTTCAAGATCTTGTCCTTGAACGAACCAATCACGATTACAATTTCATACAATATTTGCAACGATATGTAGTCACTGCGGCGTAAATACACCCTCTTGCTACATTAAAATCTTTTAGTTGTTTAACACTAGTTTCTTCATCACTAAATTACTTAAACATTAGAATTTAAGTTAAGGAATGATTAGTGGTTAGAATAGTGCAAGCAGTGCAACTTACCTGCCGCTGATTGTTAGAGTTAGTAGATCCAGTACTGGGAATAATAATAGTAGGCTGACCGCCCGTAAAGTATTCCGGCTCATCGCTGTCATTACTGAAACAATGAACACACTCCTTAAAGACACCATTAAGGGGGTGGGTCGAAACTGTTGCTCTATTATAGCTTCTAACCATAAATAGCCTCATTCCACTGCCATCTTCTCACTGAAAAGCATTCGTAATCACAAGTGAATCGGTGCTCTAGGCAGGCACGTCCCATTGTAGACTACATCATTGCTTAACATCAAGCGCAAGCCTATTTTAGAATAAATAAAAACCTACATTGACATGGAGGCCATGGAGGTTAGCTTTTTATGTACGACTCCCCATGGAAAGCTAATCAGAGGGATCAAAGGTTTAACAAAGGTATGTAAGTGACAGTTACCATGATTATTACTCAAGGGATCCCCTTTTATGGGTGCAATTTTTCCAGTATAATATAGGGGTGATATTAACTGTAAAGGAAAACTTTAACTTAACTTTAACGTTACAATCTTCGAGAAAATAACAAAAAAAAAATATATCTTTTAATTTTGTACTTTTTATAGACTAATACATTAAGTAATGACCAACGAAAGATATTGATTGTAAGGTCACCCGTTAGCCGCCGCATCAGCCGTGCAATCGTTTGGATCATTGACTGCTAATTTTACGTTGCGCACTTTCATCTATAGTATTACCACGTACCTAATATTAACTATTTTGTGGTGATACGAATACATCGTCGATAATGTGCTGATTTATGACTATTATCTATTATATAAAATTCTCGTGTTACAATGTTCCTTCCCATACTCCTCCGAAACGGCTTGACCGATTCCTATGAAATTTTTTATGCATATTCAGTAAGTCTGAGAATCGGCTACTATCTATTTTTCTTGAGATTTTATTTTATTATGTGGCATTAAAAATACATACAACTCTAAATTTTCACCCTTCTATCACTAACCCTTATAAGGTGCGACATACGCGTTACGAAGTTCGCTGGGGCAGCTAGTTAAAATATATAAAAATACGTTAAGTACAAGAAATAATAGAAATGAGACACTGGCGAAGGGTGGAAGTCTGAAAAAGGTCAACCGGAGCAAAAAAGTTCTTACTTAGGAAAATAATATCTCTTCACTACCGTCACCGATCGTTCTTACACTTGATGCTGTACTTATTTTTGTTGCTTTTTGAAACTTTTAGCAGTTACATAATATATTATTAAGTACGCGTGATATTGACCATTTACTAAAGGGAAGTAGATGGGAATCGGCTTGTATGGACTCTTCGCAACTGATAGATATGTATGTATTTAAAGTTATTTGTTGTTCACTTCTACCCGTTCCACAATGATTCTTTACCTAGGATTTGCTTGTTTTTTTAAGTTACATTTACATTTGGTTTAAGCTCGCCTGTGTACATGTGCCTATATAAATGTTTATGTGTTTTGTGTACATTAAAGAATAAGAATAGATATCAACATAATAAATATTGAAACACATTCTTAAATACGTATGCAATAATTCTTTTTCCAACAAAAACACAAGACCGATGTCAAACGTATCTAGAATTATGCGTTAAGGACTGGACCGTTAATTGCTGGAAATCGTGCTGTGGGTCGCCTCTTGTAGGCACTCCCAGCGTTTACTGAGCAATGTCCATGTTTGACACTGATAAGTCACACTTACTCATTGTTTTTTTTCCTTCTTTTTAACTGTTTTCATTAATGTTTTTTTCTTCTTTTCATGTGTTTTTTTAAACTATGATTCTGTGTCCAGTCTCTGTCAAATAAATGTTTTCCTTTCTTCTTCCTATTGTGGCAGACCGCAGGAGCTTAGCGTAAACAATGACGTTTCTTTCGATATAACTCAAAAACTACTGGTCAGATCATGATCAAATTTAAATGGGACTACACGAGAAGCACCAGCTTTCAAACAAAACAACAATCATATAAATCGGTTCACGTATAACAAATTTATTAGGTAACACACATAAAAAAAACGCAAAGTCGAATTGAATATATTTTTAGTCGGTCAAAAATAAATAGCTGTAAGTTCGTTTCGTTAAAACTCGGTAACGGTTTGATCGATTTGAATATTGCTTGATTTTAGTTGTTAAAAATGACGGTAGAATAGATGTCGCGTGTTCGTACAGCCGTAAGTGAACTTGGCAATTTACATCAAAGCGTGTTTGTATTGAACTTTATTACATATCCACAAGTGCTTTCATGTGTACCACCACAATCTAAGCGAATCGACAAATTTTATACTTGCTATTTTACAAACATTGTGTTATTTGCACAAAATAAACGTATTCTATTCTAAAATGTGATTTACTTGAGTATCTTATGTTATTTTATCATTTACCTACACTACACGTGCACCAACAAAAGCTGATGTTTACCCGTTCTGCTGTTTGCTAAGTTTGTTTGTTTCGCTCCCCAACAAAACTAAGCTGACAGTTTTGTTACAAGCTGTTTACATTTTCAGCACAATATGATATTGTTTTCACAGTATTGTAAAAAGTAAAGGTAAGTAATAAAAATAAAATATTCTTTAAAAAAATAATAATAGAGACTTATCAATAATACACAGCTCAAAGCGTAGGGTCTAGACTTAAGAGACTCCAAATTTGGCACATAGGTACCGAATAAGGCCTAGGGGGGCACTAAGAAAGCATTGTTTAAAACTCACACTGAAAGAAAAAGCCGCGTGCGGAAGCTAGTATATAATATTTATCTATATTAAGTGCCTCAGTGGCGATGCGTCTATAGAATACGATTCCCACCGGTTTACCTTTAGGAATTGGTCAATATATCGTACTTAATTATATATTATGTAACGCCTAAAAGTTTTAAATAGCATCAAAAATAATGTACACACTACTTAGTAAGTTTGAAAGTCGACGTAGGTAACTAAGAAATTTGTTGTCCGTCTTTCCTTTTTTAAATTGTCACCCTTCGCCACTAATACCTATGTATTTAAAAAAAAAAGTAGTTTATGTAGTAGGTATATTACCAGATCTGGTTTCCATAGAACAAGCTCTGCGTAGTTTGGGAATAGATGGCCGTGTGTTAATGTCTCAGAATAATATCATATAATGTTATTTGCTTACGCATTAGCGACTATAAACAGTAGTGTATTTTAAAATGTCTAAATAATAGTTAAATCGAGTATAAAAATGGCCGAGAGCTAGTAGATAGTTTTGGGTATTTACTTGACGCACGATAAAAACTTGGACCTGATACTTCTAGACATCTAAATGAGTTTGCTAGAGTTTGCGTATGGAATGTCTCAAGAACTTTTTTTCAGAAAGTAATCGAACTGATTCCGTCCCGCTACAACCCAGCCAGGACGGCGGCAGGTTTTAAATATAACGGGGAAAGTAAACAAGTTTTTTCCTTGACTCAAATGTCTACCAGCTCACCTACTTACTACCATTTTGGTGGTATGATACGACAAGTCTGCAGATGGCACTTTAGCTAAAAAAGGGTTAACTCTCATTATAAAGTTTCGGCTTAATGATGCAAAGTAATAAAGCTAAAAATTCTCTACATTTTTGTCTTAGGGTCACACTTGTATCATTATTTATTACAAAAATACATTTTTGCTGCACACTCTTAACTTGCACTATTTTTAGAATCAGAAAATTTATTTGCACGGAATGTAGGTACAACAAAACAGATAAAAATTAATTAATAATCAGCTGACTGATAAGACTCGTCTGTAACGGGATAACATAAGGTAACTTATAAGACAGATAATATAATACTATAGCTTATTATAAGACAACTTAACTTTTTGTATTTTTTATCTCCACGAACGTTTTATATCGGTATCTCAAAATAGTCTTGTAGTGACTTCTTTTTTAGCTTAAGTACGGTAGAAGTTACTCATGAAGTAACAGACAGAAAGCTATAGGCCGACCGTTTTAACTCGCGTATCGCCTATCGCCAAGATTCTGACTCCTTAAGCTGCACAGACAGTGATGATGATTCAAGCGACATGGATATTAGTGACGAATAGTCTTACATTACTTTTATCTGTGGTTAAATAGTTCTATAAGAGATTTGATTAATGTTTTATGACTTTGTACCTCAGATGGCGATACGTGAGTTAAACGGTCGGCCTATAGATATTAATACGTCAAGGTCCGTGTTATTTAACTATTTAGAGCTGAGAGGTCACAGAGTAAGTCTCTTTGAGTAATAATCATGGTAAGTATCAGTTCTTGTCATCAACTTGATCGACCTTTTCTAGAAATATGGCTCTCCTTTGATTGGTTACCTGCCATTAGCGTCCGTCGGCTTTTTGCATACAATGTCAACAGTCCACATCATGGAGCGGGCCAGTTTAAGTTTATTAGGATTAAACTAACTATTATCTATATTTAAGTAGATATTTACAAAAAAAGGATTATATATTATAGTATATTATCAGGTATCTGGTTTCCATAGAACAAGTTCTGCTTAGTTTGGGATCAGTTGGCCGTGTGTGTTAATCCACTATACTATTATTGTAATAATATTATTGCAATAATAGTAATAATATTAAGAAGTTGAAGATTTTCTAGACAAGCTCTTAGAAGCCAATTGAATCGGAATTGGTATGTAAAGATGTTCCAAATAGAAATGGAGCTCTTGGGAACAAATGTATGAATAAAAGGGTTGAAGAACAAAAGATTTGAGCATTTAGAAAAAAATAATTGAAAGGTTCGGCATCTTTTAAAACGGGCAAATCTTTTTAAAAATGCGAAGTGCATATTATGCCATGCGTTTGACCTCCAT
This sequence comes from Meganola albula, assembly GCA_936450015.1. Lineage (NCBI taxonomy): Eukaryota > Metazoa > Arthropoda > Insecta > Lepidoptera > Nolidae > Meganola > Meganola albula. The sequence continues at coordinate 4,958,877 of OW388161.1, read as the reverse complement.
GGCTCGCGTGCCAATTCCGTCCGACACCAACATACTTAGCTGTGCCCCGCGCCCGCCTAACTTTTGTACCACAACATACTAAATCATCTACCAAAGCTTTACCTTATATCCCGCCAACTTTTGACGATAGCATTTCATACAATATTTGAATGAAGTGGTGTCTGTCAAGTATGTTGTCTTGAACGACGTCATATTTAATTGTTGAGCCAGTTTGTGACCTACTAACATTGGTAGAATAATACTAATATTATTAATTTAAACTGACAACGTGAAAACTCGCAAAATTACGTATACAGTATCAATATCAATATCAATATTAATAATCAATATCAAACCGAATGGCTCAACAATTAAAATACGTCATGTTACAAAGTAATACAAATCCGCATCAACGACGCGCTTATAAAATGCAGTGTAATAAGTTTTAAAATTGATGCTGATTAAGGTTAGCCTTACCTTACGTTTTCGTTGTCAAAGTCGCCTATATCAGGTCTCTGTGTAGTCCTGTGTCCAGGTCTTAACGTAGTCAAGAGATATCCGTTGTTTGGTCTGTGGCTATCCACGTTTTGATTTTGAATATCACCTCCAGCACTAATAAACAACAGTGTGAATGAAATTTAAAATAAGAACATAGTAATGTCAACCTGACCCAGAATATACCACGACAAAATCCGTTATAAAGTAGTTTTATTTCAATGAGAATTTTTCTCGTAAATTCATAAAAAAATACAATAAAAAAATACTAAAATTAGGTATGTACCCAAAATTTTTATAGGTACGTACTTAGGTACTTAGCAATAAACAGTAAACCAACTTGCTATTAGGGATATTTGATCAAAAAATATGTAGAGATGGATGAATGATGAATGTCTTTCAAGCAAAAACAGCGGTGTCTCCGGATTTGCAGAAGATTTCACAAAGTTCAAAGCCCATGGTTTAATTATTTGCTTGCGCCTAAAAAGTAGCCTACTAAAATATAATAATACCTCAGTACCAATTTAAAATGACTACGGCAACAATTTGATGAAGACTATGTTGCTCCGTTGCGTCGTAGAGAAGTGCGCTTGCACTGACGAGCGGTGGACGTTATACTTTAGTCCAACTTAATCTTGGGGACCTGTAATTATCTGGTAGTATTAACTATTGTGCTATCGAGAGATCTGGGTGAAGTAATTGTTGCCGTAGTTATTTTATTGGAATACCGTCTTTTTACCCGATAATGCACTTATGCAATACTTTCGCATCTGTAATATTTTCTTTAACTAAGATATATTACATTTGTGTTTTCCTATTTTTAACCGCTTAGGTTTACCTATTTTTTATATTAGGCATGAAATTAATAATAGCTACCTACATATTTTATTACTCGTAACATTTACATTTAGACTGCTAATTGATCTAGCACGTAATGTCCAGCCTCTTTTTCTTGAGTAAAACCTCAATGACTTGACTATTTTTACGCAACTTAATTAATCACTCTGTCTAGCCGGTTCATATAATGTAATGAGCTATTTATTGCTATAAGTAGGTACGTATTCAAGTAACATGTAACAAGTAACAGATTGTAACGAGCTAATATTACAACCTCCTTTTATCCTTTTCTCAGTCCTGGCTACTCTTGTTTCTTTTGTCGATCTATATCTTTCCATATTCAATATTATTTGTGATCTATTCAGATCAATTCAGATATCGATCTTTAGAAGAGATATATCTTGATTCAACTTTCAACATAACCAGACACGGGCTCTTGTGTCTTGGAGCTTCATAGGATTAGTATATTATTCTATTTTCTTTTTGTTCTGTATTCTCCTGATTTTATTTTTAGAAAAAGTATTAAAATATATTTCAAAAAGTGATTCATCATTTACTCAACTGCAATACTACTCATCTGTATGGGTCCCAGTCATACTACCGTATACCGTCAGAAGCTAACCTACCTACATAACTACCTTACATCATTATGCAAAGACATAATTACTATTTGGAACAACTATTAAAACAATGACAGGTAGCATGATTATTTCGCACTGTTGGCTTTTCATCTTCTCATAAATATAGGTACATATTAAAAACGAGCTGCCCGCCCCAGCTAAATGCTTGTGGTGCTAGCGATATTAAAGTTATACTACCGCCTATTGTTAGACCTACTGAATATACACACAAAATTTCATACGAATCGGCTAAGCCGTTTTGGTAGTGTATTGTTAAAACGAAAATTTTATATATCAGACTAGCAAACCCGGCGAACTCCGTTTCGCCACCAGATGGCTTCGTTTTATGTAACATTTTCCCGCTTTTCTGTTGAAAATTTTCCTGAATTTTCTTTACTATAAACCTCACGTAGCCCGAGACCTTTCCAACGAATGCAAAATCGTGGAAATCGGTTGGTGCGTTCTGGAGTTATAGCGTCAGGAAGGAAAACCCGACTTATTTTTATATAGTAGAGATAGATAAATGGACGTTTGTTTGTATTTAAAACTAAAACTTGAGAATATCTGACCGATTTCGCTGATTTTGGTTTTTAAATATTCGTAGTGGTTTAAAGGCTAAGGTAAGGAGAGAAATATGTAGGCGGTACGAAGTTTGCTTGTGATTAATTAATTATAATTTCAATCTGAAGTAAATTCGTTAAACAGATATGGAGTCAACCGTGGTCAGACATTGTTTTGTAAATGAGTCGATTATCATGTTGGAAACGTATAGTAAAGTGTTAATGTAAATTGTAATCAGTTGCTCGTTATAACTATTACCTATCGTTCATAATTATATTGTACAATGACCTATTAACGTATCTTGTTTATCACTATTAATTGGAATGTTGTGATAATTTGTGTAGTTTCACCCAAAATCATGTTACTTAGAACATATACATACATACATACAGCTTTTTACTGTTAAATAGCTTAACTCGGCATTGTATTTTCTTAAATTTACGCGAACAACACACATTCACATTGAAATAAAACTACTTTATAACGCTTTTTAAACGCGGCTCCTCCCGCGCATATGTCTGTTATCGCACTTAACCATTAACCTCTGTTTGCGCAGTCGGATAAAAACTATCCTATGGTCTTCCCCGGGTCTCAAACTGTCTTCATACCAAATTTCATCCAAATCGGTTCTGTCGTTTTTGCGTGAAAGCGCGATAGACAGACAGAAGTACTTTGGCATTTATAATATTAACGTAAGGATTAGTAAGAGTTATATCTGGGTTTATTTTAGATTATACTCGTTTAACCCGACGTTTCAAACCCAATGTTGTTGTTTTATTTCAAGCTTAACTTGGCCTTTCCAAAAGTTTGTGGGACGTGCGTGAAGTATCTATAGATGGTTGGTTGTGACGTAGAATTCGCTTTAACACGCGTATTTCCTGCCTTTTATTTTCAGTGAGAGAATCAAGTTTAGGCGACCCAGATACCTACAATAATATTGCAGAAAACTACCTGCTGATGATTGTACAACATACAGCGGATAGTCTAACGTTAGGCTTGTTACAAGACAGTTTATTTGGCATAACTTTGTCTATTACACGTTTCATTAGTCATCTGTGTGTTCGTATTTGCAAATATTACGCCTTTAGGGTTGCCAGATAGTCGGGAATCGTCGGGACTCTCCTGACATTTCAAATGATATCCAGCCTCCTATAGGCCCATAGGTGGCGCAGTGGTACGGGCCTCGCCTTAGAAATTTAAGGTCGCGGGTTCGAATCCGAGTCGTGCCCACACATCTTTGCGTGAATTGTTTCATCGCCGCTGCTCAATATCGGTGAAGGAAAACATCGTGAGGAAACCGGTATGTCTAAGAACTAACCATTCGAGGACATGTGACATCCACCAACCCGCACTTGGCCAGCGTGTGTGGATTAAGGCCTAAACTCTCTCAACTAGTAAGATAGCTGAGAGAAGACCCGTGCCCAGCAGTGGGACACTAAAATGGGTTGAAGTGAAGTGAAATTTTCATTTCCCCAGACAACAACCCCAAAATCTCGACATTTTGAAATGATATCCTGATATTTAGATTTTTCGATCTGGAAGCCCTATATGCCTTACAGAGACACTCCTCCCAAATTTTAGAATTGAGTTTTTACTTACATGCTTACAGGATTAACAGAATTCACAGGTCGCACATACACAGGCCCTGAGTCACTGTTAGGCCTGCCCTGGACTGGCTTAGTTTGAGGTCTGTCCTCCGGCCTTATCTCCACCGGCCTAGATGTTGTACCCTCTGGCCTTCTATTAGTATCAGGTCTTGAAGGTCGCTGGCTCTCAATATCTGGTCTATCAACCGCGGGCTGTCGGTTATTAGCATTGCATATCTCTCGTCCATTCAGTCGGATTGCTTGTAATTTTGGTGTTTTGTTCAAAGGATTGTACTGCACGAAGAACCTGACGGCTACTGCTGGCCCAGGGTTTATTTTCATCTCAGTATTCTCAACCTTAAAGTCGATGTTATCTTGTGTTGTGACATCGCCTACCCAGTTCTGGAAAAAGAAACTTGTTAAACATCATTTTCATACAATTAGGTACCTACTAGCGGACGCCGCATACATCTTCCTGCCCGCGATATTAGAATTCATAAAAATCGGTCAAGCCGTTTAGGAGGGTATTTTTTAATTTTTCTCTGTGTAAGAACCGTCCTCGTACTTCAAGTAATATTCTAAAAATAGAATTAGCGAAATCGGTTCAGCCATTCTCGAGTTTTACGCTTAGCAACACATTTACCCCCGTAATCCTAAACGTATTTAAAGCTCATTATCGCTAAAATAGGTTTATAATTCGTTTGTCTTTGTCTGTCATCTTGAAATTTGTACTAGTAAGAAAGAGACAAAATCTATGAAACGGTCTTATTCATAATTTTTTATGAATAAGACTGTTAGTGATTCATTTTTACATTTTGACGTGACAACGTCTTATAAATTGGTTTGCCGGGTGACACTTCAAGAAACTGCGTTACGCTCCGCTCACGTTATGCGCTCACAATGAGAGCGAGTGAGAGGCACGCGTCCCTTCCACTCGGGCATGGTTAGCCCGCCTAAGAGCGAGAGAGACAGACATAAAAAGTGAAAGGCACGCGCCTTCTTCCTACTATACGAATGAATATTCACATTAAAATTATTTTACCACTCAAAGTCGTTGTCACGTAAAACTTTCGCCCGTATACCGACTTTACAGGCAACCAATTTTTATTCTGTAGTATTTATGATAGCCAAACAGAAATAATTTCTAAAAACTATTTTGGATTTCACAAACGCCGAGGAATACAAATATTTTTTACTTTACATATTTGAAAAATATTTTTAGACAAAAATGTATCTGATTTCATGTATCATTTGGTTTTTAAAAATAACAACCCGTTTTTATTATTATTACACTGGTCGGTGGGGGATTGTTTTGGGAAACAAAAGGAACAGAAAATCATAATCTTACCCCCAGGATATCAGCCTTACTATCCAGCACGATATTCAGCCATAAGGAATGCAGCGTGCTGTCAGTAGACAGGTTGACCACGCCGTACCACCTCCCCGGCTCCGACCCTGGCGGCTCATAACTGAATACGTTGGGACAGGGTGAGATCGGAGTTGAGGATGTGTTCTGCTCGAAAGTCGGCACTGCGAGGCCGAGCAGGAGAGTGAAGAAAACTGCGATCTGTAACAATAAGTATGGAACACCATAATGAAGAGTACCTATTAGGTAAATTACAGTTATTATTCCCTTTTTTTTATTCTGAAAAGGCCTGCGCTTGACTGTACAACTTGCCTTATGTTAAGCAATGAAGTATACCAATTCACTCGTGATAACAAATGATTTTCGGTGAGAAGTTGGCAGTCGAATGAGGCTCCATGAGGTTAGAAGCCGTATAGGAGCAATTTCGACCCTCTCACCCAATATGATTTTACTCAAACATGTATTTTGTAACGGAAAGTTGACAGTGTTGTGGTTAGTAGACATTTTTAAAATCTGCGAAAAGACTTGCTCTAGTTTTCTACCTAATTAAGGGTCTAGCCCTCCTATATACGGAGAGCCTGGCACCCAGATGTTTAATGTCCCGGTTCTCCGGGATTCGGTTGGAATAAAGGTCCATTCATCAAGATTCTTTCTTTGATTCTTATTTTAGAAATTTTCCTAATGAACCAAAAGTATTGCCCTAACGAGTGAAGACAAAATAATGATTTGCTGTGGCAACTAAATATCTTACGTCCAATGCGTATTATGAATTATTTAAATCCACTAATGTTACAAAAACAAACTACAGCAAAAACCGAGGCCAATTCAAATCATCGTGGTTATTTATAGGTAAACTAGCTTTCTGCGTGCGGCTCCGCCCGTGCTTATATTGTTAGTACCTAAGACGCTATTATTTTTATTCGAATTAGTCTTCAAACGTGTCAATAATTATATAATCTACCTACTCTATTACGTATTCTGTAACTTTGTATATAATTTGCAAGTCTGATATAACACAATAACAACATAATTTATGTAAGTACTTGGGCGTTATATAATTTGTAGGAATTCGTATTTGATCTAGAACTAGAAGTCATTGTTTATTGATGTTCTTATGAATAATACAATATCTAGGCTTTGGCATAGATACATAGTATATTATTATTTTTTCTATGGCTTTGGTGACTAAGCGCTTGTTCTTACAAACTATCAAGCAAGCCATAATAAGACGTAAGTAAGTTCGTATATTTTTAGAAGTTTATTTAGCATAAACGGCTCACGGTAGCCGCATGGTCATAACCTCATAACGCAATGACATATGTACTGTATTCAAACTTCGACGGGCCGGTGCCGCGGTGGCGTGGTCGGTAAGATACTTGCTTTTCACGCCGCAGGTCGTGGGTTCGATTCCCACCCGAGACAAACATTACTGATGAACATTTCTGTTTGTGTCGAGTCTGGGTGTAAATATCTATTATATATATGTATATATTTACAAAAGAAAAGTATTATATGTATAGTATATACCAGTTATCTGGTTTCCATAACACAAGCTCTGCTTAGCTTGGGACCAGATGACCGTGTGTGTCCCAGAATATTTATTTTATTTTATTTATTCAAACTCCAAAAATTCCATCCTTTATTTTTGTTAGGGTTTAAAACAAGGAAGAGGGAGTTAATCCTGCAGTCTAGTGAGTTCGATCGGAGCGCTTCTTGATGCATAAAAAAGAGCATTTTCGACTGAAAGAATTCATAATTGGTTCATAAACATGGGACACAGCAAGATGGTGACATAACAATTATACGTACGCCATGTTTTAGGTACCTTAAGGCGTAACGAACATAGAAGTTACATAATTATAGATCATCATGCATTAAGATTATTAAAATTGAATACGTAAATTTAAATTATAACATATTATTGTTACTGTAAATAAATTTATTGATGTTATACTAAGATTTTTCTGCAAGAAAACCACTGAGCGCAGATATATATTGTAACAAAATAAAATTAATTGTACAATAACTTTAGAAAGTAGAGCTTCTAGTGAATCCTAAACAAGAAAGGAGAGGTCAAAAGTGGGCTAGAATTTTGAACACCAATGTGATATACCTCATTGGAAAGTTTATTTAATAAGCTGTTAGAATTTAACTAAACACGAATTTTAGGAGCAACCATTTTTGTAAAAATCAAAAAAATGTAATAGAAAAACAAAACGCACATTACCTTTAATTATCCGTTTCCTAAGCAGTATAAATATTGCAATCACGTCAACAATTGCATTCTGTTACAGTACTTTTCTCTTGTAATATTATTCTAGCTGCAGCTTAATCTAATTATGACGAAAAATATTTGTTATCTTATTAGTGTAATAACAAAACGCGTGGAAAAAAATATAATTACGGGAAACGTCATGATGTCATTGTCATTGATCAGTTTGATTGACAGCGTCAAAATAATTTTGATTTTTTTTGGTTGCTCAATTGACATTTGACCATGGGGTTGCCAATTGCAATAATCATAATATTGCATTAAGGATTCTTATTTTAAATTTCAATTTTTAAAAAAACGGGGGGGTGTAAAATTATTTTAAATACACCAAAAAATTTAATTAATTATGCTCTAATAACCTATGTAACTCAGATTGCTGTTCAAATTTACAATTATTTTAATCCCAGGCTCTATACATTTTTTGAACGTCTCCTTTCTGTTACTTAAGAATTATTCCGATAAAAGGAAAAATATAATTCTAAGAACGTTTGATAACAATCTACCTACAATAATTATGTGAATTCAATCGGTTAATAGGTTATTCAATTGGTAATTTCATTGTAATAGTTAACGTGGTGGATTGATTGACCGCTTTCAATATCTTGTATATTTCTGGATTTGTTTACTGGACAAACATGTTTGATCATATTTTGTATGGAGTTAAAAATCACGGGGAACAAGTCACGGGCGGAAGCAACTCTTCCACGTATTATCGGATGACTCCAAAATTCTTTGCATCGCCTACGCCTTATAACGTACAAACCGGCTTCGATCAGACTCTCAGCCAATCATTAGAATTTTTTCCACCTCGATACAAAGGACCAGGGGCCACCCGATCCCGAATTTTACCCGGTAGCAAATTTTGTTCAGTTTTCGGATTTTGATTGGTTTGTTCCCGTTTTTGTCCATAAAAGAACCAATAAAAATTAGCTTGTGGTCGGACAATATGTTGTGGTAAGACTTAAGTTAGGCGAGCGTCAGTACCCAGCTATGTGGTGTCTATAAGTATTTGATCCGTGGCGCTAACTGTACATACTTAAGTCGACTATTAGGTATTCAAAAGTAGGTAATAGAATGTTCTAGTTAGTTAGCTAGTGTTTCGTTAGTAAATTAATTTACTGTAGTTTGGTCTGGATTTATTATACCAGTATCTAAAACCATACTAATATATAAAGTAGAAACGAAGTAACTATGTCTGTCTGAACGATTCACGACTATACCGCTAAACTGATTTAGTTGAAATTTGTTAAAGTGATAGTTTAAGATCTTGGGTATTTTTCAACCAACTACAAAGAAAGAGGGTAATCATCAACATAGGTACCTACAGGCAGAAATCTAGTGGGATAATAAAATGAACTAAAAATCCCTTTTATGGCGTTTCTAAATCGTCAAAAATATTAGAAACAGATCAGAGATGAAAACTGGAGCCGATTTGACTCCAATTTTCGTATTTATTTTTTATGGTGATTTAAAAAAAAATATTACGTCAGTAGTTTTAAAAGAAAGTATTTTTTGAGTCAGGGGATATTGATCTATGTAGTATAGTGCTTTTTATAGTCAAATTAATGTGTCGAATTTATTTGTAACTACTACCTATGTGCGCGCGATAATTGAGACTCGCCCGGAATGCAACTCTCCGCCCGCTACCCCTGTAACTTCCCCTCAAGCTCCCGTGTTGTACGGTAGGCAACGCCATTTTTTTAACATCAATCACCAACAATTAATGTGCTATCTAAAAGTGCAAGAATTTTAAGCTATTGCATAGCTTCTATCGCGGGCCTTGAGCGCGGAGACCGAATCCAGAAATTCCGTAACGAAAATAACCTAACACCCCCCACTCCGACCGGCACAGCGGTGATATTTTTTAGTTTTGCCATCTATCGATGAATAGCAGCACTTTTGATGACTTTTTGAAATATCACGCTTGTCTCTTTAGTTCAGCAACTCGCCTCTAGGTGGCATTGGTTGTATCGGTAATATTGGTTGTATTGTTGGTTGTAATTTGTTTTCATATCGGTACCACGTTCAAAATCGTCTTTTTCCAAATCATACCAGATTAAATTGAACCAAATTATATAAATTATTAGTTTAAACTAGTATTATATTATCTGTGGTTTAAATATCTAGTAGCGCTCACGCCTGTTTTACCCGAAGTTAAGTATAGGCAGAAATGAATATCACCCATTTTCGGCGGCTAGTTAACCCTCAACCAACGGGGACAATGCGAAACTTTTAGCTGCAAATATGAGATTTTAAGTATATAAAAGTCTTTGCACCCGATTTATAATGAGGACGATATTCGCAAGTATTATTAAAAACTGGATAGGTAATTTGTTATTGTGTCTAGTGGAAGTAATTACAAGCCGTGACGGCGCCACGGGCAGTTGGTTTGCGTGATTCTGACCCGCCAGCACCTCATTTATTATATCTCTTAATAAACATTTTGTAGAATTTCAGAAATATACCTACACTTTTTTCTCATTATAAGGCAGGCCCTAATGAAAACGGTACGGGTACTAATACACATGATAAATCTATATAAACACATGTTTGACTGGCCTGACCCTGACTGCTGAGCCGAATGTCGTGGGTTCGATACCCAAAAATGTATGTATTTACAAAAAAAAAATGTATGTAAGTAGTTTATCCGTTCTTAGTACCCATAACAAAAGCAAATATGGGACTAGATGGCGCTGTGTGAATGTGTGAAAATATTATTATTATGTATGAAATGCCAAAAAAATTGATTGTATACATGTATGTACGTACGCCCATAAATGCCGAATGACTGCATCAAATTTGATAATTCTTTTTTGTTTCATTCTGTACTGTGGCCAAGGTATACATCATGGCTTTTCCCATGGGGAGGCTATAGGCCGCCACTTGTTACAATCTAAACACACTACCATAAGATAATAATATTTTTTTTCCAGTTAAACCGTCATTTTACATAAATATACCTATAATAAAATTTATAGTAAAGTTTAGCTTATGATTTTTTGGTAATTTCTACTGTCCCACTGCTAAGCAAAGCCCCCCCCCCCCCAAGTCGTCTAGTCCGGTCTCATGATTATTAACCGAAATTAATAAACCTAAACTCAGTAAAGTTACTTCATATTGTCAAATAAAATATCACTAAAAACAGTTAGGTAAAATGAGCTAATATTTACATTTTTACCCGAACTAAGAAGAACTTAAGAAAATTGAGACAATTCTGAGATTCTTTCAAAAACAAAACAAAATAGTTCGTCATATGTTTTTCTATTTAAAAGTAAAAGTTGATTGGTACCGTTAATCATTTGCTTGAAGGCAACTTGGTTCTGCAAAAGTAGAACATTACTTTCTTATCTTTCGAATTTCTTGAAGATTTTGGCAAATTCATGATAATTCAATTAATTAAGTAAAGATGATAAAGTGCTCCATTAAAATGTAGGTATTTAGAACATTTCATGATCTTTATATTTCAGGGTACTTTAGTAGGAAATTTAATTTTACAAATTACAATTTGGGTGTAAAAGCTTTAGCGAAACTAAATTATCTCTGGTTCAGATGATTCCTGAATTCGAGTTCATTGGATTTAATAACCGCTAGGTTCTCTAGACGTCTAGAGTAGAGATCATAGTCTATGGATTTAATTGTGATAGTGTCCCAGAATTCAGTATTGTCATTCTTATTCTTCTTTTAATTATGCCCTCTGCAGGAATTATTCTGCAATTTTGCCAATGTCAAGTTTAAATAAGTAAACAAGTTTATGAAATATTAGTACTAAAACATTAGGTAATAAAACCTCAGCGGTCTTGTACGGTCATTACATTAAAACTATCATTAAATAAGTATACAAGTAGTAAAAAAAATAAAAAAAACTGCGACGTTCTACGACGCCATTTTTTATTAAAACCCAGTATTGTCGATAATTATTGACATGTGTTTAGTCTGTGGGGCTGCATTCTTTTTGGTAAATGATTTAAACCACAGATAATATAAGACTTTACTAAATATACTTGTAACTATTTAGGTGGCTTCCTTTTGATTTGTCTTCCAGACCACTTTCAAGAATTATTTTTCAAGTGTTCTATTTTCAAGAAAGCATGATAAGCCATATTAAATCTATCAGTCTGAAACATCGCAGTAGAGATTTCAAATGCTTAGTTAAGTGTTTCTGAATTGTTAAAAAATTTATAATGGTAGCAAGCGGTTTCCCCGTAAAGTTTTTAGACCGATAGCTTACCTTAATATCGGCATAATAATTAATTAAAAACGCAGCACGTTTGAAAAAAAATATATAAGTAGGTAAATAAGTAAGTTTTTAAACAATCTCATTGTGCTTCTTACTTACTAATACTTATTATAAATGCGAAAGTTTGTATAAATGTGTAAAGGTGTGGATGAGTAGATGTTTGTTGCTTTTTCACGTAAAAACTACTTAACGGATTTGGATGAAATTGGGCACAGAAGTAGATTACTTTTTATCCTAATATAATGCGGGCGAAGACGCGGGCATATGTTATTTTGAAAAAGATCTGTGGTGGTATTCAGGGTTGCTTACGGTGGTGTATTACCAGTCTAAGGACTATCTGCATGTACTGCTATTTATAGACAGTGAAGCCTGTTTGCCTGCCAGCAAGGTTATTCTAATAAGTTGAAACTTTGTTTTCTTTGGAACCAAGTCATTACCCCGTGCTTTAGAAGATACGCAAGGTCATTGGTCCTATCTGAATGATTTGCAGCGTTAGACCAGTCTTAAAAATAACATCTTGTGGATTTGTTATGCACGACAGGGCCTTTAGACAAATTACAAGAACCAAATGTATGGGATTGATATAAGATTGTCAAGTGATATTTTGATAGTGAATTGCAATCCCATACGATTTTTTATCATAATAGGCTTGCGCCTGACCGCAACTTGCATGTTGTGAAGCAATGATGCAGACTACGATGGAACGCGCTTATCCAGGATATACCGATTCACTTGTGACTTGGAGACAGGCAGATTATAGCTATCGGGAAACAGAGATGCCGACAGTGAATTCCACAACGTGACAGTTCGCACAATAAAAGTGGAAACGAAGCGCTTTGTGCGTACACGTGGAATCTTTACCATACATCGGTGGCACATAGCCACCTGTTCGGTCTTTCTTTATCGCTTCGTTATGTAATTTGTCTAGGCCCAGGAATTACGCTGTTGTTTAAATAAATTTAATTTGCCTTTATAATATGGTACGGCTCACTTCCAACTTGCACTTCTTGACTTAAGAACTTCATTTAAAATACTAGTATAGTATCTGTGGTTTAAAAACATTTGGTCAATTCCAAACAATTCCTCAACTCTTATTGAACTGTTATTGAATTAGATTCAGAAATAGTTTTTGTCACTCCCGCTCCTGCTTCGATCGTCATCATTGAATAATACGCTGTCTCATATTTTTAACACAGTATAACATTAGCAGTGGTCTAAACTTTCAATCAATAATATTAGATTTAAAAACATATGAACTGACTTCAATATTTTAATAAAAACACAAAACCATCACCTGAAAAGTATACCCTTTGAAACAAAAAAGGAATTATCAAAATCGGTCTGCGAATTTTCGCGTAACATAAATACAAAAAAACATAGGTACAGTCGACTTGACAACCTCTTTCTTTTTGAATTCGGTTGAAACTAATTAAGCTATGCTATATTTTAACACGTTAAACGTCCCCACACAAAATGTTTTCATTTCATTGTGCGTACCACATATAACTTCAATCTTTATATGTGCTGTTAAAAATGTAAATAATAATTAATTGGCTTGGAAACCAACGTCAACAAGACGATTTCTTTTAATAAATGATAATGAATGAATTATTTTTGCCAAAAACAAATAAAAACAGTTCTTTACTGGAAATACTTAGACTTTAACAGAGACTCTTGCACTGAGATAAACTCTTACTACTACACACTACTTACCTTTGCTAAATTTCCCTTAGTGTGGTCGTTGCGTAGTGACCCATATATGGGGCACTGGACGTTGAACTTGTTAAGCTATATCGTACGTGTAACAGTCTAACCCCAGTGCCTGAACAATACCGTCCTACTTAATATTATAAACGCGAAAGTTTGTTAGAATGTATGGATATTTGTTACTCTTTCATGCAAAAACTACAAGACGGAATTGTATGAAATTTAGCACGGAGGTAGATTATGGTCTGGTTTGACACATAGGCTACTTTTTATACCAATAAGTATCACGCGGGCGAAGCTAGTAGGTACAGAAAAGAATACTTTAGTAGGAATAAGGTATGTTATAATTCTTTTTGCAACAACAACACAAAACCGACTTCAATTGTAGGTACCTAGAATTATGCGTTTAGGGCAATTGCACTAATAATTTTGGAAGGCTGCGCGCTTAGCGTAAACAATGACGCTTGTTTCGACATAGCTCAATAACTACTGGTCAGATCTTGATCAAATTTAAATGGGACCACACGGAAGCATTTACTTGCCAACAAAAAAAGAATCATAGAAATCGGTTCACGTATAACAAAGATATTAGGTAACAAACATAAAAAAAAATACAGACGAATTGAGAACCTTCTTCTTTTTGAAGTCGGTTGAAAAGTATGACAACTGCGGACTGTGGGAAATAAACAAGTCACTTGGTAGTTGTTACATACGTTAATGATACGTAGCTAAATAAAAATAACTGAGATGGAAACAGGAAGGTATATTTTTCTTACCTTCTCAGTAGAAATGGAAAGATATAAATTTCTTTTTCCTTCTTCATCATCACATATTTTAATAATGGCCTCTGCAGAAATTATTCCGCAGTTTTGCCTGTGTCATGTTTGAGTAAGTAGGTAGGGGAAAAACAGTGATCTGGTATAAAACTATTCAATGGAGCCACTTCGCGTGCCCCGGTTCATGTATTGCAACATAGGCCAAAAATTGTCTGCTACTGCTCATAGACTTAGATCTGGTCACATTCCATTCAACATTATTTTTTTAAATTTCATAATAAAAATAATGATTATAAAAAAAAGTAGGTATACAAGCTTTTAAAAGATTTGAAAAAAAAAAAAACTTAAAAAGTCTGATGTTCTAAGACGCCATTTTTAGTTTTATTTTCCTCCTTAGTGTTACTGTTAATTTTTGACATGATTAAATATGTTGTAATGGTGTAGAGACGTGACGTATGCTTTTATCAAATTCTAATTACCTAATCACTTCGACTCTTTTAAGTGTCCCACAGCTGGGCACGGTTCAAACTAATTAACTTCTTAACTATCTTACGAGTTTGGAGAGTTTAGGCCTTAAACCAAACACGCTGGCCAAGTGTGGGTTGTTGGATATCACATGACCTCGAATGATTAGACTTTAGATTAGATTCTTAGACATGCCGGTTTCCTCACGATGTTTTCAGAACCAACAAGAACGAGACAAGAACAGCCAGAACCGGGAATCGAACCTGTGACCTTTAATTTCTAAAGCGAGGGCCGTACCGCTGCTCTAGATGCTAAATTCTAATATACGGTTTTTATTTTATTTTTCTTTGCGTAAGAACCATCCTCGTACTTCAAGGAACATTTTAAAAAAAGAATTAGCGAAATCGGTTCAGCCGTTCTCGAGTTATGCGCTTATCAACACATTTTGCGATTCATTTTTATATTATAAATTGAAAATGATAAAAAATATCAGAGGAAAAAGAAACCTCTATTTAAAATGTGAAAAATATCTAGTACTTTTCAATCTGTAAATTGAATTCGGCGCTATTAGCAAAAATATTTGGATTTGTCCCAAGTATTGTTTAATCGACAGATTAACCACCATCATCAATTAAGAAATGTAAGTACTAATAGATATTTTTCACTTTTTAAAGAGTGGTTCTTTTTTTTCTATGACATTTTTAATGCTACACCCGAAACTTTCCCCAATTATTGTAATTCCTTATAAAATTCCAATAGAACGATACCCCACACGATATATTTACCTAATTTTAGAAACTGAGTGGAGGGGGCTCAAAATACCCCCTTTCCTTTTGTTTTTTGTCTCCCATCGATTACACGTAAAAACAAAGTCAAACTACTAGTCGCGACGGTTCTACTTTGATTCTATGAGGTGTTCTGCTCTATAACCTCCAAATCCATCATCAGATCAAAAAAAAAACTGTTTCAATAAATAAAATAAATAAATTCGGGCCACAATCGAGACGGAGCAATCGACGAACATTAAATGAAATAAACATTTAAAATTTAAACAACCGGACATAGAACCTCTTCCGTTTTTTTCAGAAGTCAGTTAAAAATATACTTGTTATTATGTTATTTGTATGCTTTAAAAAACTCGCTGGCTATATTGAAGATTAAAAATAAAAATTAATATTATTAACCTAAACTGGGTTTTTAATGTTTTTTTAGAGCACTTAGTATGGTAGTAGTTATTTGTACGTACATAGGATTCCTAGAATAAAATGAATCACTTTGTTATTCCGGATTTACTAATCAATTTTTTTATTTATCTAAACATTTACATACAATACTTAGTTGATTTAGCTAAACATATGTAACTTCAGGCTTTTATTGAGCGAAGGTACCTATATGTGGACAGAGATGCACACTACCCTTATTTTGTCTGTTTAAGCCTTTGACATGGCTTAGCCCTGTCACTATTGACTAGAAGCGGGACCTATAGCTTTACGTGTCCTCCAAATGACTAAAAGAACTAGAATTTTAATATCAAATGTAAGATTTCTTATTTAGGGTAAGTAGATGATGGGTATGCACTAGTTATAAATGTGAAAGTTTGTGAAGACTTGTTACATTGTACGAGTATGTTCAGGCAATACCAACTGAACGGATTTGGAAGAAGTTTTACTCCTGTAAGCCAGAATCAACAGTGGCGTTGTGAAGAGACTCTAGATTAGATTTTTTTACTATGGGGAAACCTAACCGTCTTGAATTCCGCATGAATTTAGTCAGAGAAATAATAGTTGGATAGATTGTCCACCTCACTGTAGGCAAAGTGGGAGACAGCATAGAGAAAAAGAGAGGTTTACATTGCATATTAAAATGGATTAAGCACCACAAGTAATGTAATCTAACCCCTAGTTTCCACTGCACAAGAAAACATGTTACAAGCACTATCTATCTCTATCATTTAGAGATGAGTAGAAAGAGATAAGACTATGTTTGTATCATGGTTTGTTGTGCAGTGAAAACGCCCAGTAAGGGGAATTTCGGGGGAAAATTTTGGTGGAGTTTATTACCTAGATTAATATATTGGGCACTTTTTACTCCGGCGTTATCTACTTTTAATAATAGGTTCTCTTGGTAGGTAGGTAATTAGACAAAACACCCACATAGGGTACAAGTTTAAAACTAAAAATATTACTGTTTAAGTTCACAGTGTAGAAGTAAGAAAGTATAAAAGAATCTTGACGAATATTAGCCGAAATCCGTATTGACTAAGTTTTTGCACAAGTTGTCTGCCTCAAACGGATCACAAACCGGTTAACCACCATTTTGACCACATCCCAATGACATTCAACCACAACACTTGAAAACTTCCTACACGTTAATTAATTATACGAATATTTAGTTGCACAACATCACAACACAATAAATAATCACTATTCTTACCATTATAAATAATTCTGATGATAATAACACAATTTTGTATAATTTTATCACAAATATGTTTATGTATTTATTTGTTTTGCGACATGCGCCACTCGCGAAGGAGTCTGCGAGAATGACAAAAGAAAATCATAAGATTATTAATCTTGAGGTCAAGTTTACTACATCAAAGAGAGATGGAAGATTTATTTTATACAAAAGAAAGAGAAAGGTGTATGTTAATTAGTCTGGTTGAGAGGGTGCGCGCACGCAAACCAGTTAGCAATGATGATTGAAACTGTTATTGAATGTGTAATTATTGTAATTAAGGTGCAGTAGACACATGACATGTGTTGTTATGTCGGATGAGAGCACTTCGCCTTAACTTTTAATATTTACAAAATAATTATATTACAATGAATGAAAACTGCCCAGTGGTAGTCCAGTGGTAAGCGTGTTCTACCTTAACCGCGACTTCGATTCCTGGGTCGAGCAAAAATACTTTTCTAATATAGTAGCAGCTTCAAGTTTGGAATTGTACTCGAAGGACAGTTATAGGTTCACCTTTTATTATTTATGGGAAATAAATTTTATCCAGCAAAATATGGGTGATATAACCTCACATACACCTTCGTGTAACACAGGTGTGACCGCTATGTATGAATTAAAAAAAAAACAAAACAAGGTTTAAAATCTCTCGACTCGTAAAATAGTCGAGAGAAGATCCGTGCCCTGCTGTTGGACACTGGAATAGGGTTCAAGTGTTCTAAAACATAGGTTTTCTTCTAGTTTCTCAAACAGGTAAGAAAACGATTATTCTATTAATTACTTGAGAAAGACGTAAAAGGGATTTTTTACTTAATTAGTAAAGTACTTATGAGGTAGACAAAACCACAGGTTGTTAATAATAATTAATAGAATAAATTGTTATTAAAAATACTAGTTAATGTCTCAGAATATTACTTAATATTCCTTAGATAAAAGTTAAATGGCTATTGGATTTCCTAGGGTGACTGGTAATTAAGTGTAAAATACTTTACCATGTGGTAGGCTCATGGCTCATGATTACGAACTTTTCCTAAGAAATATTTTTGGAACAACTTTAATTTGCTATTTTATATTGAGCCGCGTAGTAGAGACGTATTGACAACGTCAAACTTATACCTTAATTAGCCCCAAGATAACACTGTGGCTCTACACGGCGGTTATCAGACCGATGATCTGCTATGGGGCCGTGGTGTGGTGGACACGAACCACACTCACCACCACAATAGCACAATTACAACGGCTACAACAAATGGCCTACCTAGCCACAACGGGCTGCATGACCACCACCCCGACGGCGGCCATCGAAGTGCTGCTCAACTTAGCGCCACTACATATATATATTAAGCAGGAGGCGGCAGCGGCCTTAGCAAGGCTAAAAATTAACGACCTCTGGGGTACCGGAGAAATTCAGCACACTGCCATAAACAGGGAAATGGTGGCAGAAGAACCACTTATAGAGGCGGTTACAGACAAAATTCCGAAACGCTTTATGTTTGACAAAAAGTACAAAATACAACTGCACGAAGAAGCAATAGAAAACAGTACCGAACTGAGAATCTACACTGACGGCTCCAAAATGAAAGAGGGCACAGGGTATGGGGTATTCTCGGACGAACTAAACATTCATATCTCAGCACCACTGGGCCCCCATAGCACCGTGTTTCAAGCGGAATGCATGGGGATCATCATGGCAACCAAGGCAATCTCTGCCAGGGAGGTAAAAGACCAGAAGGTACGTATACTCTCTGATAGTAAATCAGTACTGCAGTCCCTTCAAAGCTGCACTACATCCTCTGGATTAATACATGAGTGCCACCAAGCTATTACAGCGATTAGCACTCAAAATCACATTGTGCTACAATGGATTAAAGGACATAGTGGCTCAAGAGGTAACGACGCGGCAGATGAACTGGCAAGGCAGGGCTCAGCGAAAGTAGCGGTAGGTCCTGAACCAATCCTGCCCTTGCCGTTCAACTGGATACGGTATAAACTTCGTCAATTAACTAAGAAATCGCATCAGCAATACTGGCAAACATTAAATACGTGCAGACAGGCCAGAGAAGCCCTGCCTGTAATAAGTGCCAGCTTTGCTTGTAAGTTAACGCGGCTTACAAGGCCGCACCTTCGGCTAATCACAGGTATTATTACAGGCCATGCCTTACTTAACAAACATCTTTTTACCATAGGTGTCACGGACAGTCCTCTGTGCAGGGCCTGCATGGAAGCAGAAGAAACAGCCGTCCACGTGATCTTATACTGTCCAGGACTGGCAAAATACAGGGCTGAACACCTCGGGTCGCCGAGGTCGCTCCAGGAAGCCGTCGGCAACGTGAAGAGTCTGCTAGGTTTCCTCCTGGAGCTGGGCTGGCTGTAGTCACGCCAGACCACTACACAAAATAGGCGCACTAATGACGTCGAGTTGCGGAAACCCAAGCCCGCTACAATCTACTATACCTTAATTAAAATTATTTTCTGTTGAAAAACATGCCCTTAATCAATTGAGGGCGCATACGAGACTTCCGTTATCCTTTTTATCGGATCCGTCGCAACTGGAGGTAAGGTTCACAAAGCATTAACGGTTCCGATGCTACTCAGCGAATATTTACAGATCACACCGCGCCCCGCGCATCTTCGTGCCAAGCCTTGCGCAGTTGAGATCCGAAATGAAAACAAAAGTACCTACGCCAAAACGTATACGTTTAAACGGTCCTGTGAAACGGACTGTTGTATATTTCGTCGGACCGGTATTTATTGCTGGATCAGGAGGAATACTCGTACTTACTGTATTGTGTTGTGTGTGAACTGCCTCATAAAACTGCATACGGCATACAAAAACTGACCTGTAAAACGGCTCGCTATGTGTATCCACTTTTAGTGGCGAATGCGATACTTCTCGGGTATCCATATAAAAAAAATAAAGAAACTGCATACAAAACAGTATCGTGGTTCTGACGCTTTGACAGGCTCATTGAAATTTCAATTTTAAACGAATCCAGTTTGTTTCGAAATGTCTGCTCGGTTTCGTGTAGGCACCATTTCAAACTTTACAAAAATGGACAACACAATTTCGTCGCTGTGATTTTCGCTTTAAAATCAACCGAAACTCTATTTTTAATCGACTTCAAAATAGAAGAGGTTGTTTATATACACGTATATTTTATTTTTTAAAGTCAGATTAATTTTTCTAAACAGTAGTTTTAACTGGTGTGTTAACTGTGAAGAAGTGGTGGGTAATATATTTGCTTTTCATTTCACGCTCTAAGTCGTTGCTTCGATTCCAAACCAAGACATTGGTGTGCTTGAAAATGTTTGTTTTTTAATCTTGGTGTAATTATCTATTATAAGAATGTATTAACAAAATAAAAGTAGTATGTATGCCTAGTACTTATTATCTGGTTTCCAAAACACGAGCTTTGCTTAGTTTGGAATCAGATAACTGTGTGTGTTTATGTCCTAGGATATAACTAATTAATAATAATATTCTGGGACATTAACACATACGGTCTTCTGGTCCCAAGCTAAGCAGAGCTTGTGTTATGGAAACCAGATAACAGGTATATACAATACTGTTAGAAATCAGAAGGGAAATTTATTAAAAAAATAAAAAGACTTCAGTCAAACTGGCAGAGATTTATAATTAACACAAAAAGGGGGTGTTACAACACTTGTTACGTTAGCACAGCTCAACGTTATCACTATGACGACTCGTTGACTCGTTGTAACCTCCGATGACAGCGCTTTTATAACTGCTCGGCCTTCTGACTCATTCAAACGGGAAATCTCTAACAATACAGTACTACGGTACTTCTTTACTTTTGTAAATATATACACATAATAGATAATAACACTCACCCTAGAGACAAACAGACATGTTTATCACACAAATATCTGTCGCGGGTGGGAATCGAACCAGCGATCAGCGCGGCGTGAAAAGCAAGTATCTTACTAATCTAATCATGTTACGCTAAATGTCTATCATTTTCGTCATGCGGAACGCCATTTTAAGTCCCAAAGAAGCTCTACTGTCCCAGTTTAGTTAGCCTTTCTTAATGCTTCGGGAATTCACGAAAGGCACAAAGGTAAATCTCAAATAGGCCGCAGGTAAATAACTAAGTATGTCTAAATTGTGCCATCGTCTAGTACAGCGGTTTCCAAACTTTTTTACTCGACTACCAGGAAAAAGCGAAGCGGCCGCGCGGCGACGAGACTTATTATCTTTCTACTCTTTACAAATGATGTCTCATAATATAAGCGAAGATAGGTAAGTTATACCTATTATATTATTTTTAATCAGATTTTTTTTTTCAATTAAGTGGTGAAATTGCCACGGATCACCTTATAATAAATAAATTAAATAAATAAATATTCTGGGACATTAACACACACGGTCATCTGGTCCCAAGCTAAGCAGAGCTTGTGTTATGGAAATCAGATAACAAATAATAGTAAATACTAGTAATCAGATAATAACACTGAATTAGAAATTTAATAATACCCGACGCATTTTTTTTATAAAAATAACTAAGAATTCAATAATCAATAAGATAAATAAATAAATAAATATTCTGGGACATTAACACACACGGTCATCTGGTCCCAAGCTAAGCAGAGCTTGTGTTATGGAAACCAGATAACTGGTATATACTATACTTAAAATACTTTTCTTTTGTAAATATATACATATAATAGATATTTACACCCAGACTCGACACAAACAGAAATGTTCATCACTAATGTTTGTCTCGGGTGGGAATCGAACCCACGACCTGCGGCGTGAAAAGCAAGTATCTTACCAACCACGCCACCGGCCCGTCAAGATCCGACCATTATTCGTTTTAGCGCTAAACGACGTCATAAACTGACACTCATTCACAGATACTCACATCAAACTTACTCTCCTTCTTGTCGGAGGGTAAAAATATTACGCATAGCGTCACGCCTGTATTACTTGAAGGTGTAGGCAGAGGTAAATATCACCCACTATGGTTATGTTTAGGTCGTCGTTTGTCGAGCACAATTCTTAACTTCTTTTTAGAGACCTGTCGGTTATTAAGCCAAAAGCTTGCCACTCGACAACCGAGGCAGTTAAAAAAAATAATGGTATCGTATTTGTAAATCTAGTGCGCAACACACCGATGTGTCGCTGTCGCTATGCGATAGTTGAGAATCGGTGGTCTAGTAGTATTGCTTTGATTTCCCGCGGGTCACTCTTCTGAGTTACAACAATATTTTTTCGTTTCAGTTAAGTTCCAATTTTCTTTTGTCATTTTGTTCTTTACGGAGAATCTATTATTATCATTAGTGTTACCTACACTAGCTTCTGTTTATGCTTTCATCCGTCGATATTATTTTTACCACCAACGGAATAAAAAATAAGGTGAGGTGTTCTTGGGTGAATCAAGCTAAATCTTTCCAAATTCCAATTAGGGGGGAGCGCGTCTTTTTCGGGGAACAATTATCAGTCACCCTGTATATTATTATATTATTTTTTAATAATAATATAGAGAGACATTAAACTCACATGGTCATCTCATCCCAAACTAACCAGATAACTGGTAATATAATACATATAATAATTTTCTTTTGTAAATACATACAAATATAGATAATTACACCCAGACTCAAGATAAACAGGCGTGTTCATCACACGAGTGTCTGACTTGTGTGGGAATCGAACCCACGACCTGCGGCGTGAAAAGCATATTACCACGCCACCGACCCATCGTTTTCTGAAGTGATCTTAGATGTAGGGTAGAGTTAATGCTCCCAGTCCCAAGTTAGGTATTAATAAAGTGAAGATTGACGACGGGTGTTTCTTCAATATGTGTTACGTCAGCTTATGGGGCTTATCTGTCGAGAACAGGGGTCACATAGCCTAGTAAATATGATCGATTATATTGGTTAATTTCATTACGGGTTTGTTTGATCGACGGGAGTGTGCAGCTGGGCTGAAAATAGAGGTGCTTCAGGGGAAACTCGCAAACATACTATGTACAAACTTATTTATACAAACCTTCAAACAAAAATTCCGAATACAAGGTGTTAATAAATTAGGTATGTTTAATATAATCACTACTTCGACCCTTTTATGTAGTGTTCCAATGCTGGGCACGGGTCTTTTACTACTATCTTACGAATTGAGAAAGTTTAGGCCTTAATTCACACACGCTGGAAAAGTGCGGATTGGTGGATGTCGCACGTCCTCGAATGATTAGTTCTTAGACATGCCGGTTTCCTCACGGTGTTTTCCTTCACCGATATTGAGCAGCGGGGATGAAACAATTCACACAGAGATGTAGCGGTACGGGCCTCGCCTTAAAAATATAAGGTCGCGGGTTCACACGTCCTCAATTATTTCGGGGCTAGCACCGACCTCAAAAATGTACTTGGTGTATAAACCTATTTAAGAGAAGACACACTTATGGTTTTATTTGAATTTTATCAGCGGTATACTTATTATTTCACCCATTTTTTTAAGTCGGAATAATTTTTTTAATTAGTTTTATTGTTACTTTAAAACCAGAGTTCTATGCGGTGTGCTTTATTCCAAAATATCAAAGACAAGATAAAATCGAAAATTGTGTGCAATTTAAAATTACAACAATCCCTCGGCACTTTCATTTTATTATAAACTACGTTACGCGGACGCCTGTGGTCTCAAAACCAAACTATAGTTAATTTATGTTTAGCTAAACTCCGACAATGTGATTAATCAAGGTGTTTTATTTTAAATTGCTTGTAACCAGGGCCGGAATTAGGAAAAGGCAACCGGGGCTACCATATCAACCAGGTCTCCGCAAAAGAGGGCCCTCCATAATAGATTTGGAAAAAAAAAAAAAATTTAGCATTGAAAGTGCAGAGCATTGAAAGTGATTTATTTGGGGAACTAGATTTCAGCGAAATCTTCAACGATTTTCCGATGAAAAAAGCATGGAAGGTTCCATGCGTAAACACAAAAAAAATATTTAGATAATTCTTGTTTCTGTTTATACGTTTATTATTACTATTATTAAATGCTCGGTATTTTTGTTTCTTTTTAAAAGACATTTTCTAAAAATGATTTCTAGCTAGATCGATTTATCGCTCCCGAAACCCCCTATTTACTAAATTTTATGAAAATCGTTGGAGCCGATTCCGAGATTCCAATTATATATACAAGAATTGCTCATTTAAAGATATAAGATAAAATAATCTATACTGATGGTTTCACAATAAATTATTTACTGAAAAACTCGAATGAAAAAATCCCTTTTTTATTTGGACTAATATGGGACCAGGCCGGGGCCTCCATCCCTTTGTTGCCCCGGGGCTTCTAGACCTTTGAATTCGGTATTGCTTGTAACTTTGTACTTAATCGCCTAAAATATCCAACATTAAAAAAGCTATAACTGGGACACGGGAATCTGGCATGAATTCCCTTTAATAAGCTTCAGAGTTTAGAGGTCGTATGTACCAGATGTGTTAAAACAAATGGTTCAATTTGGATTCACATTGGATACGTTGGTTGTGGGTGAAATAATAAACTAAACTTTTGAACTGACCACACGCCAGCTGTGGCTGTTATAAGCTGGGTAAAATTAATTGTGCCCGTTTAAACGCCTATTCACTTAGTTTGCTTTTTGTAGTTGTTTGTGTGCTTGCCTTCGTAGTTTGCTCAGGTTGTGTTGGGTTCTGGTGATGCCCAGTGCCCACTAATTATTTTGATATGCATTAAAACTGCCCAAAATATCAGTTAAGCCTCATGATGTTTTGCTGCTTGCAGTGGTAACTGTATTTCTAAAGTACCTACTATGCTGCTTTATCCAGAATATTTTAGCTATATATGAGGATATGTGACATCAACCAGCCCCCATAAGGTATGAACTCTGTCTGAGAATGTGATGTGAAGGAGTGTGTGCCCGAGTTGGGTGCCAGAGTCGCGTCAGTGAGGTGTTTATGAGGCGTACCCGGGTGGGTTTGGGACCAAGTAGGAACCGGTCAGTAAGGTCTATAGAACACAAGAAAACCACTAAGACAGCCAGTAAACTAAAGTTATATTACAGGAATAAGAAGTAATTACAAGGATTGATCTCAAGGGTTGTAGGTCTAAAAATGTAAGGCTCAAGATAAGATGAGTAGCCTGTAGATACTAGGGGCTACTTAATATAGCGCAGCAGACAAAGTATTCTAAAGAGTTCGTAGCTCGTCCCCGCCTTAAAGTCTCCGGAGGCGCGCGGCATGCAGGTAGCTTGGTGGTGGAGTGCTGCGGAGTGGACAAGCACCACGTCACATCTCAACTCATGACATACTTGAGAGAAAATCAGTGGGGTACAAAGGGTTGTAACTTTACTAATACTTAATACTTCGTTTCGCATTTTTATGGGTTCGTATCAGCTTCGGTTTGGACGTAGGGTGGAACCCTTATGATATGTGGGTTTGTGTCAGTTGGTGTCAATTTACAATACAGATAATATATTACTATACTAGGTTTACATGGAGTTTAGCCACGACTTATAAAGGTCATAGCCCACTTACACGACTCCTGTCCCAGCCGGCAAAAAATAAAGTACTTACCTGTGATAACATTATTATGTTATGTGTAAGTACTTTATTAACATTATTATAACATAATTAATTTATTATATTACTTAATTTAAATATGGGCTTTTAGTATTGCTTGTTAGATATACTTTAAAATGGCAGTACAAATAATCAGACAGTTCTCTGTTAGCGAGCTTACCGCCGCCGCGCGCCGCCGCCGTCAGACTGTTAGGCTCGGTAGTGGACGCCTCTCTTATCGCTCGTTGCAAGCAAGCAGTCTACCCGGTATCGAGACAGCTAAAAGTACTTGTTGATCTTGGTAGCAGATTCAATGGAAACTGTGTTTTTCGGGAAAAGCAAAGGTGTCAACAGCACAGCAGAGTGTCTGGTATCTGCAGCCGCGTGAACTACGAGCAGTCGCCTTACAGACAGAGATTAGCCTTAGCATTAGATCCTTGGAGCAAAGTCGCGCAAGTCGGCTGTGACCTTAAGTCTTAAGTCCTACGGCTTATTAAGCAATTGCGAACTTTTGTTCGAGGAATAAGTTACATACATACCTACATATGTACCTATGTAGGTATCAGAGACGAGGAGTCCATACAAGGCTAATTCCAATCGGTTTCCCTTTAGGAATTGATTTAATAAAGTAAACGATATTTACTTCATTAAAATTAGGTAACGCCTAAGAGATAAAAATAGCATCAAAATAAGTACTTATAAAGGTGGTGGTCGCCATAGAAACATCGGTGACGGTATTGAAGAGATAATATTTCCTTAAGTAAGAACTTTTTTGCTCCGACTTCCCTTTTTCAGATTTCCACCCTTCACTACTGGTAGGTATGTAACTTATTACTATATTTTCTGTTAACATCATGTTACATTTTCATAGTAAAATGTTACATTATTATGTAGAATACTAGATGAAGCGCTTTACAATCTGCTACAAAAGTTTGCATCGCGTTACTGTGTTTATGACGTCATAAAGTAAGGCAGGGTACCGCACGTGTGCGCCTACACTGTTTTTATAGCAATAGTTTTTATTGAAACTGTCTGGAAAATATTTTTATTACATATTCGTGAAGTGATAAGTTTATCATTTCAGGAGGGATCTTATTTATGATCGGGTTTTAGGGTTATTGTTTTACGCTGATAGAATTTTATAGAGAAACAAAGCAACGACAGCTATTGGCTTCTTGATTAAAAATACATGACATACGTAGTAGTCGTTGTGCTACCTACTTGCAATAGAGAAAAAGTGTAACTAAATAAGTAGGTAGCACTCTCTCAACCATATAGGCGCCGGGAGTTTAGGCCTAAATCCATACAAGTTCGCCAATTGTGGGTTTGTGGATTTCACACGTAAACATCATCAGGAAACCGATATGTGTTAGAACATAATATTTGTGGTGATGTGACATTCATCAACCAGCATTTGGCAATCGTTAATGTTGGAAAATTTCCATTAAATTGAACTGATACATGAACTTAGCAGAACGGTCACATAGATTGAGGTTATTTTCATTAATCGCTCTTTTAAAAAATATAGAAATTACAATACATAGTTTAAAAAAATCGTACCGATTTCAAAGTCTCTAACAATTACTCAAACTGAAAATCCGCTTACACGATTTGAAACAAAAAAATAACTATCAAAATCTATCTATAATTGGCGGAATTATCACGTATTATCACAATTGAGAACGTTTTTCTTTTTTATAGTCGGTTGAAAACTCATTTTAATGA
Source organism: Meganola albula (assembly GCA_936450015.1). Lineage (NCBI taxonomy): Eukaryota > Metazoa > Arthropoda > Insecta > Lepidoptera > Nolidae > Meganola > Meganola albula. The sequence continues at coordinate 4,931,256 of OW388161.1, read as the reverse complement.
AATCCTTTTCAATACTATAATAGAACCAAAGAAGTGTAAATACAGTCAATATTTTCTGATTTTCCTTATTCAATCTGTTGGTAACCCGAGCTACCTGAAGCCCTATAAATTCTTTCACAAGTTGCCATTACAACAAAAGTGGGGTAAGTCTGATAATAATAGCTACGTTTATCAATAAAAGAAATAGGGATTATAAGGGTCTACAACAGCTACAAATCTTGATAGAAACCGTTGTGATTTATTAACGTCTGTGTGCGCCGATATAGCCCCTTGTTACCCTAAAATAGTACCTTTATGACTAAAACTAACTTCTTAATCGCTTGTTTATAATATAACCATTATAACTTGTTCTAAAGAAACGGGTGTTTGATAGTTAAACGTACGATTAGTAGCAGAATTCGGGTTTTACAGGGTCTGTAATAAAGCTGAACTATAGCCTACGTTTACCTCAAAAGGTAAAGCTGAGTATCAGGATTGTGAAAGTTATTTATGTGTAATAAATATCTGTTGACGTTTTGCTAGTAGATATATTGCTTAATTATATATTTAATATCTTAGATACAAAGGCTTAAAATCTTTACGGTTTAAAAAGTTAATTCATGTATTTATTGCGCTGGCCTGAGGCACCAGGTTATTGTACATGTACCTAGTGCCCCAAGATAGCACAATCAGTGCCCTAATTCACGTAATTTCTCGAAGCGCCGATCAAGTTGCAGTGCAGTTACAATTAAGTTTTCGTCTTAGTGCAATATAGTATTCCTAAAATTGTTTAGCTGTCATATCTAGTCTAAAGCGCTCGCGTGACGCGAACTTGACGCGAGCGTATCTGTCAGCGGTTGTCAAAATTACGAGAATACGAAAAGGGCTGTTTTGATCGAAACTTAACTGCAACTGAACTTATTTAATTACGTGAATTAGCCTACAGATCTTTTGCTAATGAACTTGAGAACTTTTTGCGCAATACATCGGTGAAGTTATCAGAATGTGCTTAAGCAAACATTGCTGAGGCACTGCAGTATCGTGGGAGTCCCGACAGCATCCTGTAGGATAATTCACGTAATTAAATAAGTTCAGTTGCAGTGCAGTTGCAGTTAAGTTTCGATCAAAACCGACCTTTTCGTACTCTCGTAATTTTGACAACCGCTGTCGCTATAAACTAGATATGACAGCTAAATAATTTAATGAATACCATTTTACACTAAGTCGAAAACTTAATTGCAACTGCAACGCAACTTGATCGATGCGTCAAGAAATTACATTAATTAGGCACTGAAGACATTATTATATTGCACGCGAAGTGCGTTGTATGTCTTCTGATTGTATCAAACCCACAGGACGCATGTGTACATAGATAAGCTAACCTAACCTAACAACCTGTTTAAGGCCAATAAACACTTTCTCTACTCGTAAGATAGTTGAGAGAAGACCCGTGCCTAGCAGTGGGACACTAAATGTATGTGTAGGCTGTATGTATGTAGGTGTAGGCTGCAGGGTCATTAGAGTAAATCCTTCGAATACGAGTTGTTTTAATCCCCACCGCTTTCATAGCAATGAACGTTCATTTTAATATCTCATCTCAGGTGTTACCCATTACAGCTATGCTCCCTAAGCTTGCATAATAAATATGAGATATTTTTGCTCTCATAATTTTTGGGATTCGGAGAAAAAATGGTAGATTAGATACGCGCACTGCGTCACCGGGTTTAGTTACAGGTAGGAATAAATCTCTAGCGCTAAATTCATGTAAAGATATATTTTAATTTGAAAAAAGTTTTCAAATACTATCTTGAAATTGTCAATATGTGTCTTTACATTCATTTATTTTGTTCAAAACATTTATAAAAAGAAAGTGTTTTGCTAGAAATAAGTAAAATAATGGATTGGAAACTGAGTAGGTAAAATAATTTGCAGATTTACTATTTAGTACTTAAATATAATTACAGGAAGTTTTACAGGCCACTTTAATCATTTTATTAGTGAACCACATATTCCCGCATGAACTACATATCATGCCCTGCAGTGAGATAAAAATAGCCTTAAGCCTTCCGCAATAAATGCACACACTTTTATAATATTAGAATAGATTTATTTTACTTCATCCGTTTTTAGTGTCCCCACTGCTGGGCATGTCTTCTTTCAGCTATCTTAAGTAGAGTTATTATTTTTTTAATTTTATTAGATAAAAATTCATGCGGGGTCCAAGACTGCTCAGGTATCCTTTACATATTCAGGTTGAAATCCCGAGTCTCTTCACAGTGCTGCTTTTCAGTGTGGCGGGATTTGTGGTGTTGTGTTAAGGCCCATATTAACGCGTGTTGTGTGATTACCTACGGGGAAACAAATGAGGATGTTATAATCCTAATCATTTGTTTCACCGTAACCACACACCACATCTGCCCACCCACATAGTGGCTACTAAAGTGATAACCGCAAAATAACGATTGCGAGCAAACGCCATTTATAGTTAAGAATTTGATATAAAATAGCAGATGTATAAACAAAAAAAAATGAATGCAGAAATGTTCTATAGGCGTAAGTTCACACGACTTAACAATAAAAAAGGATATATCCATATAAATGAATTTATTATTGGCCATTTACTATTTTGGCGCGAATTACTGCACCGCCTTACCTACCTATTACTGCACTTTAGTGTCTGGTGGATACGCACGTATTGATGTGATGATGTCCATAGCTCCATAGCTAAAGACCTTGCAGTAGTGCAAGCCTATATTAATTAAAAAAGACAGCGAATTTAAATGAACAACAAAGCTAATTTCTTCCAGTAATATGAAGTAAAATTCTATTAGGAATACAATGAAAACAGAATACTGTTTGTGTGCAATGTCCAATTTACGCTAAACATTCAAACTAGTTTTGCATTGCTAATTCATACAGACCTCCTAGTCTATTTTGTATACATTTACATGCAGTGTATTTACTATTACTTATTTTGTATTTAATATCAAGGGATTACTTGGTAATATAATGCTTTTAAGAATAGTTAAATAAGTTTTGCGCCATTTTCTCACTAAGCTTTGTTCAGTTTCGCAAAGTGCAAGGTGTATTACGTAGACAAAACACGTACGACCACTAATAAACGGAAAGTAAGCTGAGAATAGGCAATCTATGTTTTGTCCCTGTCAAATAATTTTAACATGTTTCAAAAGTTTGTTAAACGCGAAGGCTTGTAATTAGCTTAATTTATAATAAAAATTAATCGCTAAATGTGTTGTTAAGCGCAAAAATCGAGAACGGCTGAACCGATTTCGTTAATAATCTAATTAATTGTTTAATCTATATTTGTTAGGCCTGAGAATCGGTCGTAATCTATTGTCGGATCCGGTAGGTGGCACTGCCTTACCGGACAGGACGACGTCTGCGGTGTCCGCTAGTGTTTCATATTTTTGTTAATTTCTATTAAAGTTGTATTTAGCTGTAAGCCCTTCATCCTACTAATATTATAAATGCGAAAGTAAGTGTGTGTGTGTGTGTGAAGGTTTGTTACCGCGTATCTCCATAACCGCTCAACCGATTTTAATGAACTTTGAAATGTAGGTAATGTATACCCTAGAATAGGACATAGGCTAACAATATTTCCAAAAATCATCCCTTAAGAGGGTTAAATAGAGGGGTGAAGTTTGTATGCAACTTTTTATTCCTTGGTCCTATTCATTTAAAATTCGGTACACATAAACCTTAAGAAAAATAATGAGATACGGGTTTTTTATTTTTCCATAATTACCCCTATGAGGTGTGGATAATGAGTTTTAATGGTAAAAATTAAAGTTTCTCTGTATCTGTATAGTCTGAAGTCCGATCCAGTCCAAATTCGGCACACATATACCTTAAAATAAATCATGAAACACGTGTTTTTTATTTTTCCAAAACTACCCCCGGTGGGGGTGTTAAATGAGTTTTTTTGGAAATACTAAATATTCCATAACTGTTTAGTCCTTGGTCCGATTCACTTCAAATTCGGTATAAATAAAGCTTAAAACAAATAATGAAACACGTGTTTTTTATTTTTCCAATTTTTTTTATTTTTATCCTAATATTACGCGGGAGAAGCCTGCGAAATTATTCTGAGTTTGATTTTCTTCAAAGTTGATATCAATACTCCTTCGTGCTTTTTAGTATTTTGACACAATGACGTTTGATAACTCAGACCGATTATTAGAATTCGAAATTTAAATTTTATTTCTTCTTAAATATTGAATGAAAAACTTACAATGATCATGGTCTAAGAGACGTAGTATTTTTTAAGAAACCCCTATAGATTTATGGATATACCTATGAGTGCTTGCCGATTTCAAAATGTTGCTTACACGCCTACACTACTGAACTAATTTTGTATGGAGATAGTTCGAGACCCGGGAAAGGATAGTTTTATCCGACTGCGAAAAAAGAGATTAATGGTTTAGCGCGATAACCGACATCCGCGGGCGAAGCCGCGGGCGGAAAACTAGTAATGTAATAAATTTAAAAAAAGAACAAAACATTGAATAACTAGGTAGTCTATGCTTTGTTTATTTGTGTGGCCGTTAGTGATGGATCTACTTACAGATAGACATGCAATTTAAAAGTATGAAGCTAAAGGACATCATTCAAGTCTCGAACATTTTGTACCCAAAAATGAAAGTGCCAGCCAGAAAAAAAAAATACTAGATTCTTAGGCGAAATAATGTCCTGAAGATTTTTTACTATTACAAGAATCGTCTACAATTAACCCCCAGGCTGCTATTTGACTTTGAAAATACAAAAAATAATTCTTTTCCTACAATGTTTAGAGCATCACATCACGCTTAAAAGTTGACAAACAACCTAGCTGAGTAAGCAAGCAATATGCTATGTGCGAGCTATTGTGGATTAATGCTATGTGCGAGCTACCCGCTATTGTGTTATCTCGCACGGCCGCACCCCGGCCCCTTCACCACGTACCCCCTCCTCCCCGTGTCCGTACGGCGAACGCAAGCAAGGACAATGCACAAGTTACAAGTTAGTTATCCATGCGCATGCGCATCCATGGTAGGTAGTAAAAAATAACAACAAAAAGATTGGGGGAATCTTTTATAATTATTTAATATACATGTTTTTACATTTCAGTAGACCTTATTATAACACTTTCTAACCCTATTGCGGGTGGACTTAAATGAGGTTCGTGTCTTGCGAAGCTCATATACCATACCAAACACATTGTGTGAGAGCAGCAACCGACGGTTCGCTTGCCTACATTGCAAGTACAATAATAATTTCCTATGGCTTCCCGACCACTTAATCTTGTATTCCAGCCAATGTATACATAATATGTTCTGGCTCTCACATGGCGAGACTGAATTCTTCCCCTTATTATTATTACAGTTTCACCCAACTCTCTGGCATGATCAGTGAGAAGTCCGCTTCCGATTTCAATAATAAACTCTCCATTTGGGTTTAAATGTTCGCCGTAGTAGCTCCTCGCTTGTTTTATCTGGTATATGCCAAGACTAAATAGCACCAAGTCTTCTTCCGTTAGCCTCGGGAAGTCATTTAATTCTGGCACATCTGCTGATAGTGAACGAAATTGTACTCGCCTTCTATTATAATTATGTCTTATGACTATATCTGCCAATATGTTTGTAAGAGTCAATCTTTCGTTAATTATATTTAAAAATGTCTGTGCATGAATATTATCATCTATTAACCTGTGATAGGCATTTATTAAAGCGGCAGCTATTTTGAAGAACTCAAACATATAGTATAACGTTCGGTTTATATATATGTTTCTCAGAAGCCGAAAGTCTCGTTTAAAACGTCCGTTCACCACCTCAACAACCCATCGGCAAATAGTGATTAAACGGGATTTGTTTGCCTGGTCTGTAGTGAGTTGTGTTTCATTTGTATGTTTGCTTTCTGGCATATGTACTGAGTAACCATGTTGTTGCATGGGTACAACCGAGTCTCTGAAACCGCGGTCCAAAATAAAAACATCACCATTTCTGTAGAACCAATGAAAAACGCCATCGCCACTGTCTTCTTCATTGTCTATAACACTATTCATTACTTGAGCATCTGATGTAGTGGCAGCATGAGGTCCAGACACTTCTATTATATGTCCGTCACAACACACAAATTAGAATGGTTTTAAGAGGTTTCTGTATTTGTGATTACTGTATGATTTTCTTTGGAAGAAGTAATTGGAACTCTTCTGAATGTATATGTATGTGCCATCACAAATCGTTATCGCCTTTCTTTCATTAGATGGACTATCTGGATTGCCAAAGAGATTATCTGGCACTGTGAGGTTTCTGCGAGCTACGTCTTCCCTGCTTAAGTGATCAAAGCCCAAGTGCAGCGGGACAAAATCTTGCATCAGTGCAATGCGACCAGTTTTAAGCATGCGGGCAAAAGAAGATTCACTCGTTCTAAAAATTGTAGCTAATCTCGCATTTGAATCTCCTGTCCGCAGTTTCACAAGTACAGCTGCCAATATTACGTTTTTATTACGTCTATCGTTGAGACTAGGAGTGTTTGACAATAAATCTGTATATTGATCGTGAGTAAGGCCAGTCCAGGTATGAAACTCGTTTGGACTTATTGTCTGGTATTGGGCGAAGTTCAAAACATCAGTAGTTACATGCCTGGTTAATATCGACAAGGCTCGTGCTATATGGGCAGCTGTAAATTCCGAAATGTTGTTTTGTTGTACGGCCAGCACATGCCATAAGTCTTCCTGCAGATGTTCATTACAAACACGACTGTTTTCGGATATAAGAAGATTATATCGGCCTAGCATCCTAAGTACAATATTATTCGGTATTTGGTACCTTGTACTGTTTTCGCAATGTTGGAAAACACACGTGCGCCTAGTGTCCGGAGTCCGCACATAACCAGGCAAAATCATCTGAACTGGTTCTCCGCTTGCAACTGGCTCCGCAGAATGAACATCAGCGGCGTCGTCTTCTTGACGTGCTTCTCGTATGTTTCGATGGTACGTTCTTTCTGCCCTTTGCCAACAAGGTCGACAAATGTATTCCGTAGGCTGAGCCTGAAAGGTAAAATAAACGTGTGAGACGAATTACATTCAGAATTCGTTCTAAAAACTTGAACAGAGACGAATATGGACTACTTCTACACAATAAACTGAGACTACTGTACATAATTATTATAAGAGAGCGACATACTCTTGTGAAACAGAAACAATAACCCTACAACAAAACGTATGGTACATCATAAATAGGTACATACCTGCTGCTCCAATATTTCTTGAATAACAATCTGCGCTATTTCAATGTGCTGCTCCTCTCGGGAAGCCCAAGTGTATCTCCTTCTATTCACAACAGATTCATGACACCATGTACACAGTAATTCCGCCATAATAATAACAGCAAAATAAAAGCACAAGTAAACTGAATAGTAGCCGTCCGATGTAACATAAGTCGCATGGATAACTAACTTGTCCTTACTTGCGTTCGCCGTGCGGACACGGGGAGGAGGGGATACGCGGTGAAGGGGCCGGGGTGCTGCCGTGCGAGATAACACAATAGCAGGTAGCTATTTAGCTAGGTTGTTTGTCAACTTTTAAGCGTAATGTGATGCTCCAAACATTGTAAGAAAAGAATTATTTTTTGTATTTTCAAAGTGAAATAGCAGCCTGGGGGTTAATTGTAGACGATTCTTGTAATAATAAAAAATCTTCAGGACATTATTTCGCTTAAGAATCTAGTATTTTTTTTTTCTGGCCGGCACTTTCATTTTTGGGTACGAAATGAATGATGTCCTTTGATACTTAAAAGCAAGAATTACCTAAACTCACGTGAAATTGATCTTATTTATACATAATTGATGTTTACTTCAACCCTTTTAGTGTCCCACTGATGGGCACGGGTCTTCTTTCAGCTGTCTTATGAGTTGAGAGAGTTTAGGCCTTAATCCAAACACACTGACCAAGTGCGGGTTGGTGGATGTCACATGTCATTCTTAGACATGAAGGTTTCCTCACGATGTTTTTCTTCATCGATATCGAGCAGCAGTGATGTAACAATCCACGCAAAGATGTGTGGCGACCGGGAATGAAACCCGCGACCTTATATTTCTAAGGTGACCGCTGCGCCATCGCTGCTTATAATATGTGTGGCTAGGTATCATTTATTTACATACCAGCTAAGAAAAAAAGTCACAAAAAGTGTATAACAATAAAATAACTTTATTTTTCCATTACACCACGACACGCGCCATGCGCCACCCCACGAGACATTATAACAGTAATTTCCATTTTTATATCAGCTATAAAAGAGCATTATAAAAATCCCATTTAGTAATTAATTTAAAGAGGTTTTTGAAAAGAGATTTTACTCGCATTCGTTCTCATGAAGAAGGATCGCTCGACGAACGTATCGAAAGTGATAAAAACTGAAGACAATCGATATTGAAAAGAAGTAAAACACTGAAAAGAAAAATATATACGTGAATAGACAAATGTCAGGCCTGTGTTAAGCATAGTACCTTCGGTATGTTGACTTTGGTAAAAAAACTTACCAGCGCCCAAAAACGTTAGCAGTCCAGAGACACACGCCAAGTTCGCTAGTCTATGCTCCTCATCTTTTATCTTAGGTGCTGAAAGAATAAACAATTATCCAGATAAATAATACAATACATTCGTGAAATAAATTTAAAAAGAGACCATATTAAAGAACATTAAACATTTAATTGACGGGCCGGTGGCGTGGTCGATAAGGTGCTTGCGTTTCACGCCGCAGGTCGTGGGTTCGATTCCCACCCAAGTCAAACATTTGTGTGAGGAACATGTCTGTTTGTCTTGTGTCTGGGTGTAATTATTATTAATTAAAAAAGAAACTGTCTGACTGACATATGTATAAACGCAAAGCCTTAAAATGCTGGGTCTAGGGTCTCCAAATTTTTGCACATGGGTTTCGTATGAGGAGTAAAATTCATCCCATATGGGGTTGCAACGGGGACCATACGGGTGAAGCCGCGAGCGGAAGCTAATTGGAGCTTAAAAACATTTTTTTCGTACCCTACGTTGAAAGACGTTGATTTTAACTTATAACGTGTATGATAAATCAGGGAAGACAGTATTTTGGTTACTGGAAAAATATTACACTTGCTTTCTATGTAACCACAACTCTACTCATTCGAGGACAGGGGCGTACTTAGCACTCAGGGGCACCCAAACCAATACTGGAATTAAATTAGGGCTCTATTTTAAATTATAAATAGAGTGCGTGTCATTTATAGGTATTTTTCCGACATTTTAAGGTTTCCTAGCTTGATATTCCTATTGGACATTTCTAATAATTTATTAATAATAAACCTCTTGTGTTTTTTATGTATGTAATACCTACCTACCTACTAGATATTTTGTTTGCCCATGTGACGGCAAAACATGGAGAACTGTATCTATTTTCTTATAACATCTATGTATATATCACTCATGTTTGCAAAGAAGATTCTTAAGATTGATTTAGTCAATTAATCATCATTTTAAAACTGACAATATCATATTTAAGCTAACAATTGTGTTTTTAATGGCCAGGTGTTATTTGGTAAGTCCTCCATTCTTTTGTATTAAAAAGGTAGGAGCCGCATACATTGCATCTCCAACTTCTCTAAATAAATTACATTATTTTTAAATTAACAAATTTTAATTATGAATTCACGTTGCAGGTGTTGCAGGTTATCTTACTTATGGAAATCATTATCGGAAATGTGGCTTGTGAGGTGGTTGGGATCCGAGGGCCCCTTAAGGGCCCCGATGAAAAATACCTTCTCGCCCTTGGAAAGCTACTGCCCTGTTTAAGGGTGCGTCTGTTTCATACGACATCATTGCCTAACATTTACATTAGGTCCCAACAATACCTCGGCTCCATTTATATGACTCTCGATTACATATTGGAAACCAATATGGCGGGAAAGCCGTACTTACTGAATAAAATGTGCTCTACCTAAAGGCTTTATGTAAATGGGATGTGTTGGGACAAAGTGTGATTGGTTAAATGTTTTGGTAGTTACGTAATGTCTGAACAGAATTAAAGCTTGGAAATTATTGGGAATCGAATGCACACATATCGATTTTCAGAGTAATTGGATAGAGTTTACTAGAGTAATTATTATAGCCCAGCAGATTAGCAAGCTTAGTTGGCAGTTAAGTGACAACTGTACGCCTGTGGGCTCACTGCATCGTCGCTGGAGGTTTCGGGGTCAAATAAGATGATAAAATGCCAAAGGTGGTAGATATGAGAATGATTGTATTTGAAATAAAGTGTGAGGTTACCAGGGCAAGGTTCTGACGTGAATGATAAGCCCAAAAGATTAGTTCATAGATAAAACCTAGTATAATTATAGATTTACCCCCGTATTCATAAACGTCTTACAAGCTAAAATAGGTCTATAATTCGTTTGGCCTTGTCTGTCATCTTCACATATACTAGTAAGAAAGAGACAAACTCCGTTTTAACTAAAGAATCCTATAATATTTTTATGAATAAGACCGATAGTGTATGGTTAATTTGTTTCATAAATGTTTTGCGCCATCTAGCGGCAAGCCAAAGATTGTAATATTTGGCATTATTACGAGACGCTATAGATAGACCGTTTAACTCGCGTATCGCCTATCGCCAAGATTCTGACTCCTCAAGCTGCACAGACAGTGATGATGATTCAAGCGATATGGATATTAGTGACGAATAGTCTTACATTACTTTTATCTGTGGTTAAGTAGTTCTATAAGAGATTTAATTAATGTTTTACTTTGTACCTCAGATGGCGATACGCGAGTCAAACAGTCGGCCTATAGTTGGAGTGACGATCTCTGCAGAGTGACTGGTTGATGACAGTAGCCGAGAATCGTATACAGTGGCCAATCAATTGTGCTCAAAGACCAATCATGAAGTTGTTGTAAATTATCTTACCATCTTTAAATCTGATACAAGCGCGACCAGTCTTTGTTATAGCAAGAGACATGAGGCCTATCCAGACTATGGCAGCTACTAACAGATACACCTGGAAGCATACATGAAAAGGTTATGTTATTGTTACCAACATACCCTTAAATATTAGTGATTGGCAATTAGTGTGAAATCTTTACCATGTGGTGGATTGTCATATTGTGTTAATGACAACCGGGACCGACAGCTTAAAGTGCTCTTCCAAGGCTTGGAGGGTAGTCCCTCAACCAACCTGACCCCGAAACAAATCTTTGCCAAAGATTTCCCGGTGCGGGAATCGAACCCGCGACCCCTCGGAAACAGCATAGCCCAATCGGACGGCTTAAACCACTCGACTGCCGAGGTCATGAAATTAAGTGGTTACGTATGTTATTTACACTTACCAGCATAGCTCTGCAGTTTTCTGTAAGAGCTACAACAATAAGGAGTACGCCAGCGCCCGTGATGCCGCTCAGCACAATACCCGACGCAGCACTTATAACTGCAAATGTTTGATAGAAATCACTCTATAGTATTCTTAGATTTACGCAAATATCACACATAGAAATCAAACTACTTTATAACAGATTTTATTGCGATTTAATTTAGATTTAACCCGTCGTTTCAAAGTTTTTTCAGACTTTACGGTCACAGGTGGACTGAGGTATTTGACGTCCAAACTTATTAGTCACAATTAATAAAGACTACCTATAAACTTTATATTATTAAAGTTGCGTTCCGATTCCTTCATTGCGAAGTCATTATTTTAACATTGCACATTTCAACCCTTTCTAGTGTTCTACTATTTAACCAAGTTTAACAGGTTGATTTATTAACACCTTATTTAAACTACTTTACGCCAATAAGTCCAGGACTCCTATGTAATAAATGGCAAGCCTATTGCTGCCTATTGAACACAAATCATAACTCCAAGATTACACCTAGAAGATACTAACATTTTCTAGTTTTAAGCAAATACTCTGGGCAAGGAGGTAGGTCGCTGACAGCCTTTTGTTGTATCACTTGCTTTATGACTAGTAAATAGTTTCCAAATTATGAACTCACGTTGACTAGACTGAGTTCTATGCATTTCATCGTACTGAGGACCATGCGTCAGGATCAGTGTCAGTAGAATGGAACCCACTAACACTTGAGCGAACGCAATAAGTATTACTCCTGGAAATAGATTGCAGACGCCACAGCAGCTCTCGAAGTGACATCCTGTTTTATGGATCATAAAGTGAAGAGGGACCTGAAAAAATATTTAGTGACGACATTTTTAAGTTCCCGTGAGACTTCTACAAGGTCTGATCTCGTCTGTATTGGGTGATGCGATGTAAACTTTGACATTAGTCCATAGTTCGATCCCCCGAATTAGGTGCCTGTATAAAAACATACTCAAAATTTTGTATTTACTTTAGCACATACAATGAAAATATGCTACATCCCATGAAAATATGTTACGTGCTACGAAAATATGCTACGCGCTACGAAAATATGTTACGTGCTACGAAAATATGCTACGCGCTACGAAAATATGTTACATGCTACGAAAATATGCTACGTGCTACGAAAATATGCTACGTGCTACGAAAATATGTTACGTGCTACGAAAATATGCTACGCGCTACGAAAATATGTTACGTGCTACGAAAATATGCTACGTGCTACGAAAATATGACATGTGATACGAAAATATGTTAAGTGCTACGAAAATATACCACATGTTACGAAAATATATTACGTGCTACGAAAAGTGTAGCATCATGCGCTCTAAACGTTGTAGGTATTATGTAGGTAACAGGTTCGAAGTAAAATTCAGAAGTCTGTGCTCAATTCATGATTTTATGGACTAGTTCAAGGTACATAGTTATTAATAATTCTTATTGCAACAAAAATATAAACCGACTTCAAACGTAGGTAACTATCTAGAATTATGCGTTTAAGACAATTGCTCCTAGAATTTTGGTGCGCAACAATGACGCTTCTTTCGACATAGCTTATAAACTACTGGTCAGATCTAGATCAAATTTAAACGGAACCACACGATAAAATATCATGGAAACCTGTTCTCGTATAACAAAGATATTAGGTAACAAACATAATAAACATGATACTGTAATTCCTCCACTGTTTTATGAAGTCGGTTAAAAAAGAATATATATCATAATTAAAATACTGTAAAAGATAAACTATTAAATAGAATTTTATAGCACCTTGTTATAACACTTTTGTTAAGCATACATTGAGATTGACATGACGTATTTCAGGATAAAAAAAACGTAGGAACTTTTAGATAAAATAAAACGTCCCAATAAGTAAAAAAAGAACTCAAGAAGCAAGTAGGTATTTTCTGATGTTAAAAATACGTTTAGATGCATATAATGTTGTTCACCAAGTCACAATGCACCTCACGTTTGTACTGCGACTGCCAACACGAGGTAAAGGGAAACGCTCTTCTTGCGTCAACTTTGTGGCTCTTGAGTAGTCTTGAGTCGCACATACTAATAGACGCCTTTGAATTTAAAAGGAGCAAAGGTTACTCCGTTACGCTTGGAAACTATACTTAACACTTAGTATTCGTTTTGACGGATCTAAACACTATAAAAGGCTGTCAGATAATGTTTTTGCGATCTTTTAACAACTACTAAATGGATTTTCATGTGGTTGTCACCAATAGATAAAGCAGGAAGGTTGTGTATAAATGACTTCAGTCACCCATGCGAAGCCGAGGCGAGTTACTAGTCACGGCTTGTTAACTGGAGACAGGCAGAGAAAGACCGGACCCGTATGTCGCCAGTTATGTATACCTACATTTTTTATTTAAACTTATTACAAGTCTTAAAGATGATTCCGCTAACATAGAGACTTAGTAGACCCTCTGTGAATTTTAGTTGCGTGAAATAATAATGTCTCGTTGGTTTTTACTTTGATCTGACTAAACGCGTTTAAGAGACTATTTGGCTAACATACACGTAGGAATATTTCTAAGCTGTTTTTTAGTCTAGTTGGAATTATTGAAATGCTATATAATTATTAAAAACTGTTGTACAGTAGCCTATGGGTGGTTAAAACATTGTATTCATAGAAAACATTTGTTTACCAACATGTTGCAGCGCTGCCGTCAAGACTTTAAGTGATACAAAGCAGTGTATATAACTACAATTAAAATTGATATTACTGTGTGGTGAATGTAAAGTTTGCCATCTTTTTATAAACATAACAGCACTTCCTCGTACAACTCTTTGAAGTGTGTAGACAAGACCATGACCAGACACTGATTTAAACGAAGTAACCAGCACATGTTGATACCGACAATATTTCAGCTGTATACAATTTAAAGTGTGTGGTGAATGTAAAGCTTGCAACCTGTTTTTAAACATAACAGCTGAAATTCTCCATGAAACTTTTAGAGGCGTGAAGAGGCTGTTGCTGTTCATCAACAATGTTGATTAAAAATGTTGTTTTTAGCTGTGGTTACCTATAACTAAATGAACACAGCGGTCCAATCTTTGTGCAAACTACGTATTTAATGTAATTGTGTATGATTTGTTGGTGATCCGAATAAAATAAAAATAAAATAAAACATTTGCAAAACAAATGTTTACCATGACCATAGAAAAACTATCATGCCTTGACTACGGTTTAAACACCTCAAGCCAGATAAATCGGCCGAATCTCTGGAGGTTCAAGACGTGAAGTTGCGGGCTTAAGACAGAGAAAAACGAAGAGAGAAAGATATAAAAATCTTACTCGTAATCTACTAGAACCTCTGCTGGTGCTTCTGGCCTTGTCATACGTCTTAGAATAGTCCTCTGCAGTTGTACTTTTCGTCATTATTGCTTTATTTATAATTTGATTATCGGTTTTGATATTGAATAAAAGTCAAAACAATTCAGTCAACCAAAAAGTCAACTGCGTTATCGTTTGAAAACGAATTTTAAATGCAATTTATGGTATAAAGAAAAAGGCCGTAGTTATTCTTCTTTCCTTTGTAAAAGCTATGATCATAAAGTATCAAAGCAATGCAGCGCATATTTTGTGCTAATTTTGTACCCAGACGTGTTCCGACTGGGAATTATTGACAATGGGTCTGTAATGTGCCTCCATCAATTGCCGTTTTCATTCACTGACTATTTACTATCGTTGTTTTCGAAATCGAGGTCTAACGTTCTACATAGCCGGTGAAATGTAAGTGATAATATTTATATCTCTGCCACACATTTGGCTATTATAAGTGTAATATTAATTCATTTAAAAATACGGTCAGCTAGCTTGATACGAAAATGCTGGTTTAATCTCTTAAATCGTTCGAACGGAACCAGATATTAAATTACGTATCCCGCGGGCTCATACCAATATTTATAATGTTTCACGGTAATATTTTTAGTACCTAGATATTGGTTACTAGCGTCCCACCCATGGCTTCGCCCGCTTGATCTATGTTTTATCATGCCCTGTGTGATGTATCGATATATGAATATATTATTATATTTAAGTAACACCGTCGGCACGCGCCGCTTGCCGGCCGACATTATTTTATGAGACGTCGAGGCGAACGGACGTGCGCGTGGAGTGCAAAATCAGCAGGGTTTGATTTTTACTGAATCAAATATTCCTGAAGAATCTGAGACCTTACACGATGAATTGGAATAAAAAGTTACAAAGCAAGAATTTTTCAAATCGGAGCAGTTGTCACTGAGATCAGTGCGTTCAACCAAACAAACTGTTGAGCTATAAAATATTAGTATAAATTACACAGCTTGGAGCAATTTGTAGGGCAATGTTTTTTCAATATGTTTTACATCTGTACTAATAGGGATTACAAATGTGGAAGTCATTTCTGTCGGTCTGTTACACACATAGATTTTGTATTTATAGATTGGTAATGCAAAAGAGATAGGTAAAAGCATACGCATATGTTAGAGTAAGATAGATAGACGAGACCAAACACCTACACGCTATGATCTCGTCAGGTAAAAGTGGCCGGAATAAATAATTCTATATCATTAAGTTTTAAAGTGAAGATTTCTATTAAATAGACGATAGGTATTATGGTTACCTATTCTGTACCAGGTTGTGACGCATCTAAAAAAGAAAACTCACAAAATTGTAATTTTCACACATAAGTGGGACTGAAATGTTTTGGTCTCTACATGCCTTTTTTTAAAACATGCTACAAAAGATTTATAGTTTTTTTTAGATAGGAAAAATTATAGTGTTTTATCACATTAGTACCTTAAATGCATAATAGCAAATACGTGAATTCTCGTGATTTCTAACAACACTTTTTAAATATAGAGTGTTACTATTATCGATAATACTAAAAGATATTTTTAATATGTGCTAGGTAACCGGCATGGGTCCCATACAACCATCGTGATGTTATTAGATATTTTATTTTTTAACAAACTTCTGAAATAAGAGGTGCTACGTTGGGTTTCGGTTGTTATGTTTTATTTTTCAGTATTTATGAATATGCATTTGGATCATAATGGTTATCTCTTTTCGCAGCTTGGAAACACCTTATTCTCAACTTTGGGTCAGAAGAAGGTCCCAAACACAAATAAACTCTACTTTCAATTGAAACATTGGTAGCATTTTTATGTCTACTTGAGGATGAGGTTCATTTTCTGCATTTTAATAGCATTTAATAAAAAAAATACGTAACTAAAAATTTAACCCTCAGAAAAGACGGTGCCAAACAACTATCATGTGGAATGTGTCGAATTTTAATGAAATTTTGGAACCGTTTTTTATCGATAATTTTAACTGTCACCTTGAAACCGCAATCTTTGCCTAATTATTTTTTTAATATGTAATGTAAGCAAAAATAAAAGAGTGCTTCTTCTCGATTGATATTTCTTATAAATTAGTCAAAGCATTCCTCTTCGTAATTAACGAAATATTGATTTCTAAACTGGAATATTAGCAAACTTTAAATATTGTAATGTGTCATAACTTACAATAATAATGATTATTTAAATAGTGTGATATCATTAAATGATTATTAATTATTTACTTTTTTATTCCGTTAGAAAATAATCACTATATGTATATTAGCGTTAAACGAAGTGTTTTCGATAGTCGAAGTATTAGCCGGTGCATGGTGCAGCAAGCTCTATTAGGCACGCACACATTCACATAACACTCACATTATAGTAATTTGTTTTTGGTCTCGTCCTGATCACTACATTGCCAATCTACTGTAAACGTCAGTTTACATACTAAATCTATGGTTACACAGATCAGCCAATAGCTCGTAGGTAGAGACGGTGTTTATGGATTTTATGCTGCCTGACGGTATGTTGTTCATAACGGAAACTATAATTAATGGGTCGAGTGAAAAGGCTTTCCTAATATACTAAGAGAATCTTAGTTGCAGCTCGAAGTTTGGAATTGGGCCCGATGAATATGTGTGCTCGCCCCGTATTACGTATGGGACCTGAACGTAGTCTGCTAAAAGTGGGTGTTTGAATATCACCTACTTTTCACCTCTGACCTTCGGGTAATATAAGCCTGAGGCTATGTTTAACTAGTTTTAGGTTGATATAATTAAATAAAACTATTCTGATACTAGGAATACTATGAATAAGGGTTCCTTATAAAGCAGGGAACCTCATAAAAGAAACAAACATTCTAGTAATAACGTTAAATGCAACATGTACAAAACATTCTAACTAATGTATACCTAAGTAACCATCTGATTTAATGTTTTGATAACTTTGCATAAATGTGATTAATTCCTGGGCTGTATTCATATTGAATATCAAAATATGTTTATTTTTGTAACCTAAAATCGAGTAAATTTAAAAATAATTAAGTAATAATGAACTTAATCCATCCCTAACTGAGCTAACGTTGGCACTACCAGGTAAGACCCGGAGTGAGAGTCGCCTATCTTCTTCCTTAAGCGACATCCTATCTTCCAAATCATGTCTTTGGCCTCCTTTACCCAGTTTTCCACAGCAATATAAGTAATACGGCTCCACCGCTGCGCATCTCTTCTGCTGCAGCTGTCGGTGACCGTACAACGGCATTATTGTAAGTAACACAAAACTTAAAGAATTTTTACTAACCTAAATTTCGTAGATCCCTAAGAAATTTCTAAGGGCACTGATCGATGGGCTCAGAAGTACCATGTCGTCAGCGTAACTTGTGTTATTAACTGCCACTGCATCGATTGAACAACTGATGCTGGCGCTGCTGAGCTCATTGATCAGACGGTCCATGTGTAGGAAGATAGGTCCCGGCGAGGATATTACGTTCTGATGAACCCTACACTCCAACCTGTACTCGTCCGATAGCGACTCATGTTGTTAATCCAATTGATATTGCCATAAGTTGTAAAAATGACACCGTCCAAGATTGTGATTGGAAATTTTTCCTAAGCTAAGCTGTTGCTTGCCACACACTTCATTATTTTCTAGTTGAAATATTACAGTTCTTGAATGATATTACCACAAAGGTTTGTTAACCTCAACCTTATAGACATGTCTGTATTATGAGATCAGCCGACCTGCTGGAAGAATCCCTAAGCGCCTTTGTATTTGGGGATGTTTTTAAGCAGGACTTGGCGGTGATTGGTTTTAATGAGCACAAGCTAACAAAAGTTGTCAGGTATGTTTTAGATTGTCAGGTGTAGGGTGTTAAATATGTGGTAATGGTTATGTTTGGTTGGAGATGTTTTTTATTAATTAAATTTGTTAATATTTAGCCACGCAGTAGGGACGACAGTCGTTGCGATACGCAAGGCGCACTACGCGCCTCACCCATCAATATTTCTAAATCCGTTATGCATTAATCTTTACTTTGTTTTGCATGTGGTAATCGATCATAAATATTGTGTGGAAATATGCGAAATCATTAGATTCACTAATGATTTTGCATATTTTGATAGACCTTCACGTTATATTTTGCTATGAATTTTATATGGTTTAAAGCTATGAGATATAAATATCTAATTATACTGAGTTTTTGTGTTTTAAAATATAATTATGTTGTAGATACGTTGCCTGCTGCAGCCTCGAGATCTGTAAGTCACCTACTTGGAAATTAGGTACACTAAATTTAACTTCCTTCTCATAGTAAAAAGACCTAAACTATTTTATCAGACTAGATGAACTCAAACTGTACTTACTTATTGTTTGCGATGTGATTGTTTAATGTTTGAGTTACAGTCACCATATAATTTCGTAGTGATAATAAGTAACGTAATAATTAATTACATATTTTTGCAGCTAATTCGCATAAAATTGATATGCCCGCATGGCCCAACTTAAACAATGTATTACGAACAATTAAAATAGGTTTCATACTTTTTAATAGTTATCTTTTATAGTTGTTTTTCTCAAATATTCTCTCTCAAGGGAGGCTGCCAGGATAGCTGGCTTAAAATTTGGTCATATTTTTTTAATAAACGAGATTGGTATGTTGTGGACCATGAATTTAACTCGTAGTAACTATTTAGTAATCCGTGTTATTAGTCTGTAATATTTTTTATAAGGACTGCGTGAGGTATAGTCTCCTGACTTAAGAACGGTACGAAACTTTTACCCTTCACTTAAAAAAGAAAATAAATAATTATGTAAGGAAAGTTAGAAGGAAGGTACTAATACGTAAATTTTACTAGTCTTGTCACGTCAACCCTGTTAGTGTCCCACTGCTGGGCACGCGTGCTGGATTAAGGCCTAAACTCGCTCAACTCGTAAAATAGTTGAGAGAGTTTAGGCCTTAATCCACACATGCTGGCTAAGTGAGGGTTGGTGGATGTCACATGTCCTCGAATGATTAGTTTTTTTCAAAGTATTAAAAAGACTTTATATTTGTTTATCAATAAGAGAAAATGAGGTTTCTTCCACAGGGTCCATTCGTGAGCTCAATAACGAAAGTAGCCGAATGCAAAGTGAGGACACAGCCGATAGAAACAAACCCATCATTACTATTCTATGCAGAATTATACACTGCCCCCAACAGACCAGAGACAAAACTGATTAGAGGAAATGTTACTATACTTAAGGATTGTAAGAATAAAAAGGTAGGGGTTTTTTTTTGTGCTGAGTCACCTTCGTCCGTGGATGTACACCTTTCAATTAATCCCCACACGTGGTCCCCGGGTGGTGTAAATCAGGTGGCATAAATTAGTGGTAGTCTTCGGCTGGGGTTAGTGACCACCCACTAAACAAAGTTGCACCGCTAAGCAGCCTTGCCGTGTTCTGGTGCATTGGTGGTTACAATCTCTACATGGTCCCTCGCCCAAGGCTTTTTGCAGCATTGCTAACGCGAGACCGTGTAGGACAACATCGGGAAGAGAACGGAGGGAAGGGGCGCGTGAGTGGAGAACTAAGCATCAGTGAAACAGACATCGCGACCAAAGTGCGGCAGGATCGCGACTAAATCGTGGTGTGGGCGAGGGCAAACAGCTAGCGACCGCATCGCGACTGTATGCATACGAACGCGCGACAGCATCACTACATAAAATCGCGCGTGGGCGAGGGACCTAAACACATAATACGGCAGCAAGATGCTGTCAGCAACTCTTCTCGGAAAATTTCCAGGAGTTGCGTCGTTCTTTTAGCAATATCCTTGCTTTAGTAATAAACACCTGCCAGCAGGCATTCCGTATATCGTGGCAATGCTACCAGCCTTCTGTAAACGTTCATGGAAGACAGCTTTATGCATGTTAAAAAAGTCTCTCTTCACAGATAAAAGTGAAAGCTTTGCTTTGGGAGCAGAATAAGTGGAAACTAATTTACTTGATGAATAATATAGGGTGCAACAGCATAATGATGCCGATCTTAACCTCGATGACAACTGTGAGATACGATAAGAAGAATTGCATATTTTACAAGGTTAGTATTTTGTAAGGTAGGAAGGTGAAGAATTCAAAGTAGTTTAGGTGTTCCGGACTTGGCCGGGTTTCATGACACGAGCGTGAACCCGGCATGCTGGCTGTTGGTCCTGACATACAGGAGGAGAACTTAGTAGTGACGAGAGGGTGGACGAGTGGTGGGTGGTGGTGGGCTTAGTCCTATAAAAAATATAAAGATAGGGCACACCAACTTACAAAGCAGTAAAAGACACCGCAAGGGTGACCACAAAAATAATACTTGTAAACAGATGTCGCTGAGGTATCGTTTGGCAACGTATCGTAGGTTTCGTTTTCTTCTCGCAACTATCTTATGAGTTGAGAGAGTTTAGGCCTTAATCCACATACGCTGGCCAAGTGCGGCCAACCAGGATTCGAACTCGCGACCTTATTTTTCTAAGGCGAGGTCCGTACGACAGCGCTACCGCTGCTACTGCGCCACAGCTGCTCCTGCGCCATCGCTGCTCTTATGTACAAGCGTATTGGGCTAGCGCAACTAACTACTTTTAGAATCCCAAGCAGAAAATATCAGAACTATGTATTGTTATATTCTTCTCTAAGACACTTTGAAATATGTATAGCCTTGGTGGTCTTCGAGGTCCCGGGTTCGATTTTCGGGTAAATTTTTCCCACCACCGTAATCCCGCGACTTCTACTCCTGTAAGCCAGGACCAACAGCAGCGCCGTGAAGAGACTCGGGGTTTGAACCCGGGCAAGTCTGTCAAGTGTGTCTTGGATCCCGTACGTGTTTTATCAGAAAAACAATAGAAGGGTCCGAGTCTAAGATTCCCGGGTCAAACGAAAAGGCTTTTCTAATATAGGTACTTAGAAAATCTTAGTTACAGCTCGAAGTTTGGAAATGCGCCATGAACGGGAATAGTCTTGCTCATTATTATGAATGGGACCGCAAACAAAGAGCCGACGATATGAGGGTGATATTTAGTATTCATTCAGTCTGAAAAAGGAAAGCCGGAGCAAAAAAGTTCTTACATAGGAAAATAATATCTCTTCAATACCGTCCCCGATCGTTCGTACACTTGATGGCATACTTATTTTTGTTGCTATTTAAATCCTGTAGGCGTTACATAATATATTATTATGTACATTGACGGGCCGGTGGCGTGGTCAGTAAGATACTTGCTTTTTACGCCGCAGGTCGTGGGTTCGATTCCCACCCGAGACAATCGTTTGTTTAAATATGTCTGTTTGTCTTGTGTCTGGGTGTAATTATCTATATTTAAGTATATATTTACAAAAGAAAAGTATTATATGTAGTATATTACCAGTTATCTGGTTTCCATAGTACAAGCTCTGCTTAGTTTGGGATCAGATGACCGTGTGTGTTAATGTCCCACTATATTATTATTATTATTATATTGACCATTCCCTAAAGGGAAGCTGATGGTAATCGGCTTGTATGGTCTCTTCGCCACTACGTGTACGTTATTATATTGCTCATTAGTTATCGTAACAACGCTTGGTCAGTTATTATGGAGCTGAGCATAGAATATGTGATTAGTAATTACATTGATCTCATCAACTGATACCATAATGGCTAAACGAGAATGTACAAATTTTAGGCTAATTTCAAAACTATCCTAATAGGGATGACGCCAAAATATGAAAACCATATTTAAATTTTATTAATCCGTCAGTAAGATTTATTGAAAAACTAGCGGACCCCGCAGACGTCGTCCTGCCCGGTAAAGCGGTGCCACCTACTGGGGCCGAAAATAGATTACGACCGATTCTCAGACCTACCGAATCGGTTAAGCTGTTTCTGAGGAAGTTGTTTTTTTTTCTTTGAGTAAGAACCATCCTTGTACTACAAGGAGTATTCTAAAAAAACAATTAGCTAAATCGGTTCAGCCGTTCTCGAGTTATGCGCTTACCAACTCATTTTTCGATTCATTCATTTCATTTTTTCATTTTTCAATTTTCTTTGCTATAAACCTCACGGAGCCGGAGACCTCTCCAACGAATGCAAAACCGTGGAAATCGGTTCGTGCGTTCTGGAGTTATAGCGTCAGGAAGGAAAACCCGACTTATTTTTATATAGTAGATGTTAGACACGTAGTTTTTGCTTTATGTATCATTGAAAAGAACCAATACTTATTAAAATTTACCGCATTAAAGTTATGGAGTGGGAGTGGGCTACGTCATACCTCTGTATAAAACTTACCTAGGATTTTTTTATTCTTACTTTCGTAATCGCTTTGTTATGTAATTTGTCTGGAGGTCCAGGGATCCGAATCCGGGACTTGAGACCTAACACGCTTGTCACTGGATCAACGAGGCAGTCAATATCTGGATATAATTTTAGGGTATCTACACATTTGAAGGCGTCGACACGAACAAGTCACAACATTTGTTGTCTTCAGTACAAGATTACGGGAGGATATTGTGGAGGAACGAGTTCTTCTCCCATGCTGGGTCCGTCTTCTGTTGGGAGTTCGAAACGATTGTGGAACCAATAAAAAGTTAAGATAATACAAAATTGTTTTTTATTTTTTCGGGATTGAGTCCTCTTCGTCCGTGGGAGTGAATGTGGTCCCCGGGTGGTGCAAATCAGGTGACAATAAATTGGTGGTAGGCTTCAGCTGTGTTAGTGACCGCCCATCAGACAAAGCCGCACCGCCAAGTGGCCTTTTTGTATTCCGGTGCGATGTCTGGTGATACCATTTAAAAGGGTGGGTCAAAATTGCTCCTTTATGGTTTCTAACCATGGAGCCAAATTCCACTGCCACCTTCTAACTGTTAATCATCCGTAATCACGAGTTAATCAGTATATAGGGTAGGCGCGTCAAATCGTGGACATTAATAATATCATTGCTTAACATTAGGAAAGCTGTAGTCAAGTGCAAGCCTATTTCAGAATAAAAATCTATTTATATCTAAGAACACTTGCACATAACTTGGCTTTAACTATATAATAATAATAAACACTTCATTACTAATAAGGGGCTGTCCATTAAACACGTGACCTTTTTTTAAAACATTTTTTAACCCCCGTCCCCCTGGCGATAAATGGTTTAAGACTACCCCCCACCCCCTACTCAACATCACGTGTATTTTTAGTATCTACAAAAAATCTTAAATTTTTTAGAATATTTTAGAATATTATTTTAAATACAGGTATAAAATATAATCTTATTTTATCTTGAAATTAAGGACCATGATAGAAATGTGTAGACAGAAAGGTTGCAGGTTGTTTCGCGCGTTTAAAAAAATAAATACACGTGATGTCTTACTACACCCCCCTCCCCCCTTGTGACATTTCGTGATTTTTGTCAAACCCCTCCACCCCCCTTTCAAGCTTCACGTGATTAAGAGACGGCCCCTAAAGTTCATACAAAATTTAAATCTAAAATAATATCTTAAAGGTATAGCTGTTGATTGCCTATACTAGGTTATGTTAACCTGTGCTACCGGCGGTAGTAGAACAGTATATTTATTATAACTAGTCATTTATACTAGGAAATAATTTATAAAAAAAAACAAACAATTAAACTAAAATAATGGATAGTTAGCATATTTGAGTAAAACTAACAATTCTTCTGTTTGGTCATAGAACAAATTTTGTAGATAATTATAAAGGAGCAATTTACATTTATAATAGTTTTGGTCATAAATTGATAAAACCCAGTGAATAAACTGAATAGTTTCTCATTTTTATATGAGGAAATGAATTCCCAAAAGCGTTACTTTGCGGAAATTCTTTGCGGATATTCATTGCTGGAAATAAAACTATGAAAAATGCGAAAATTGTATTAGGTAGGTACCAAAATCTCACTAATATTATAAATACGAAAGTTAGTATTTGTGGATGTTTGTTATTCTGTCACTGAAAAACTACTGGATGGATTTGGATGAATTTAGGCACGGAGATAGATTATACTTTTTATTCTAATACCACGCAGGCGAACCCATGGGCAGACAAAATAGTTATTTGTACGAAGCTATATCAATATTTTTGATCAATCTTATTGTCCAGTGCTAAAAAAAATAAAGTACAGTAGGTAGTATTTAGTGGTATAAATGTACCTACTCATATTTGCAAAGTAATAAATGATTAAAATTATGATTATTATTATTAAAAAATCTGTACGGATGTACAGTAGGTAGTTTACTATTTATTATATAATTTGCAATCATTTTAATAATAATAATAATATTTTCACACATACAGCGCCATCTAGTCTCAAATCAAGCAATTGTTTTTGCTTGTGTTGCGAGTACTAGGAACACCATACTACTCAAATATTTTTTTAAATACATACATAATATATATAATTACACTCAGACACAGAAAATACATTTATGTTCATCACACAAAGATTTGTCCTGAGTGGAAATTGAACCCACGACCTCCCGCTTAGCAGTCAGGGTCACTAACCGCTTCGCCAACAGGCCAGCCAGTCAATTATACAGACGCGGCGAGTTTGTTTTGTAAATACTGAAACATTCTACAGAGTGTACTATAAGTATTGGTATAGTATTATTTTATCTGTGGTAAGTAGTAAGAGAGTTCAGTAACCACAAACATACACAAAACTTAATAAATTCATATTTCGAACATCTCAGGTTGTTTTACTGGTTTTTAACAATCTCAACTGTACAAAACTATATCTATCTCTGTCACTCAAGGATACATCTCAGTTACCTTTTCGATAAATAAATATTAATGGAATATCATTCTTATAACACCGTGCGTGTGCGCAGATTGCGTTTTTTAATTAATTAAAAATGTTATTTTTACTACAAAAAATATAGAGTAACTATAATTTAAAGACGTAACAGTGATATTAGTATTTATAATTAGTATTTTTTTACGAAGTAATACGTCGTAGTGGTATATTGGTGTTTTATACCGGTTTGTGTGCCGTTAATTTTATTTTAAGACTTGGAATGTGTGGAAAATACCTAGACGTGAACTTTTTAGCGTTTAAAGTGTAAATCCAATAAGGAAAATGGTAAATATATATTTTTATGTACCTAATAAGAACTTGACAAACTAGCATAGAAGGTTACCTGCAGCTCTTTAGCTAACTATGTACGATAATCAGGTAATTGCGGAACCTAATGGGCCATTAATATTTATTTATTAATCACAGCTAACATCTATTATTACAGGCTACAAGCTAGCCTAATGAGACGGAGTAGTTAATTTTATTTCTATCTTAAATCTATACCTGACACTATCTATACTGATTAAAAGCTGAAGAGTTTGTTTGTTTGTTTGGTTGAACGTGCTAATCTCAGAAACTACTGGTCCGATTTGAAAATTTCTAGCACTGTTAGATAGCCTATTTGTTGAGGAAGGTTATAGGCAACTTTTTATCTCACTGCTGGGCATGCTATGTAGTTTACGCGGGAGTCCCCGCGGCGGAAAGCTTGTATAAAATATGGCCTAAACTAAGGTAACAATTTAAAAAAAGATACTTTAAACTACAAAGGTAATAAGCAACCTTTGTGAATATATTCAGCTTAGAAAACTTAACATGGAACTGGTATTGCGCGTGCGCCCCTCTGCGGAGGTACATACAGTTTGTATGCATAAACTGTTCATGGTTTGTTCATGTAGCCTTTATTTACGTGTGAATTTGTAAAGACGCTTCAACTTCTTGACGTGTGTGCTGTACGTAGTTACCTCGCCTTCCCCAAAAATTGGCAGAATCAATTTAGTTCTAGAACCTCCCGTGTTAAATACTTTAAGTCGTTCAGTGTACATGAGAACTGGACCTCGATTCTCGCGCTTTAGACATTTATCTGTAATAGACATTTGTCGAACAGAAATGGCGATTTCTTTTGTTTTTCAATGACATCCGCCATTTTTCGACATTTGCGCGCTTTAGACATTTATCTCCTAAAGACGGATGTCGAAAAATGGCGGATATCATTGAAAAACAAAAGAATTCGCCATTTTTGTTAGACGAATTCTAATGAATCGGAGCCCAGATCAATCTAGAATATGATAGAGTTGTATGTGTTGCACAGCTCTTTGAGTGGCTCAACAATTAACTATTCTGTTCGTGCATAAAAATAATAATAATGCTTAATAATTAAGTATATCTAGTCTCATATCTTAATTCTACTGTCGTAATAGTGCTAAAACATTAATTATTGTCCAATGGTGTGCTAGTACCTAGTACCTCCATACTTTTTCTGTCACATTTTTTTATCACGGGATATTAAAAAAAATATCAAAGTTGAATCTTTTGATATACTTGTCTACTACCATTTAGGTTTTATATAGGTACTCATTGTAATATGCTGACATTCTTATAATAGTAGACTCACCGACGCCCTAGGGGATTCTCGGTAATTGGGCTATGTTATTTAAACAAGAATTATTTTTAAATCGACCTTTTTCTTTTAGATTAACCTGAAATTGTACACATCAGTATGGTTAGCAATAATTTTGCTAGTAGCACAAGTTTCTGCTCAAATTACGGATGGCAATACCTTCATATCGCCATGTCCAAATATCTTTAGTTACGAGTCATCGGAATATCAACAAAATGTGACAAAAGAACTCAAGTGGTATGGAGTCGTGACCTTATCTACAGATATCACTCTTCATGCTTTATGGCTTAATATTGTTGTGGATAAGGAGGCTGAGATTTTGGGGGTAAGTTTTATTAATACAGATATAGCTAACCATAAATCAACAAAACCCGGCGCAGTGGCGGTTTACAACTCTGTGGGTTCAAGACTATTTTAATCTGCTAATAAACCTGTTGCAGAAATGCCTAAATCTGGTTATTTAAATAATATGGTAACTTGTAAGGAATATTTACGATTCTAATATGATAATGGCTTGTTGAATAGCAGAAACTGTAGTAGATTTAAATTCAATATCAATAATAATTTGTGTTTTACAACTTTTCTATTTCAGAATTGGGTAGGAGAAGTAACCACAGAGGATAATCTAGATTTCAAAATAGAAAACACTAAACTAAAGATAACTCCTCAGGTACCGCTAGCAGTGAGATTTTTTATTCAATACAATTCTGAAAAATCAATACCTAAACTACGTGCAATAAGATTTAATGGAAGAGAAATATGTCTTCCTGAATCTGAGGTGTTTGGGGAGACATATGA
Source organism: Meganola albula (assembly GCA_936450015.1). NCBI lineage: Eukaryota > Metazoa > Arthropoda > Insecta > Lepidoptera > Nolidae > Meganola > Meganola albula. Next base: position 4,903,359 of record OW388161.1, on the reverse strand, counting down.
CGTGTCATCAACAACGAAAACTGACAGTAGAAACAGTTACACAACAACAACGTTAAGGACTACAACAAAAATATCCAACACAGAAAACGGGCAGAATCACAATGCTCAATCTCAATACTCTGCAAAAAACAAAGATGGAACTAATACACAAACTTCCTCTGCAAGTAAATCACAATCAAAAACTACATCATCTCAATACCAGGTCACTGAGAAGCCGAAATCTGTAAAACCAGCCAATCCAGTACCTTCGACAGCAAAACCACAAGCCTGGTCTAATACGAAAACGGAAACTGTTTCAACTAAACGTCCTCAGACACAAAAAAGAGTTGAAGATAATACTACAGTCATACAACAGGGCAACTATGCCAAAATTGAACATACGACAGAGAAATATACTCAACCTTGGTCATATACTCAAGCTACTGAGAGAACAACTAAATTGGTAACGGAAAAATACCTGGTCTCTCAACAAAATTATAGTCAACAATTTTATTCCGATTGGACTACCACTACAACCAAACTACCGTTATGGTCACAAACGGAAAACGTTAGCAATTCTCAAATAAAACCCATAAACTACACCCAACAAACATCTGATAGCAAAATTCAATCTGTTTGGCCGAACTATGAAGCTACAGAAAAAACAACACAATTAACTACAAAAGACAGATATGGCAACACAGAAATTTTACAATATTCAAACTTAGAAGCAAATCAAGTAAACCAAGGCTCTCAATATTGGCCTAATAATGTTAAACAGAATACTGAATACAATCGCGATGTTGAAATAGAAAGCAATATTTCTACAAACCATAGATCATCAGCATCAAACGATAAATTGGAAGTTGAATCAGGTAATATAAGGCTTAATGTTAATTACCAAACTGAACAAGCACAAAAACCAGAAATAAAACAGACTAGCCACGTTCAATATCCGAATTACACGGATGATAATCTACCAATTTATACAAGACCTGAAAATAAACAAGAAGTTTTAAGAGATTCATCTTCCATAGAAAAATCTGAAGTAGCTAATTCTTATACAAAACAAGGTGAAGTTTTACCAATAAAGCTGCAAAATTCAAATAGTAAAACTAATATAAACCCTAATGTCTTAAGTGAAGCGAAAACTTCGAACAAATGGTCAAACGAAGGGCAATCGGTAGTTGGACCTATTGATACATCGAGTTAGTAAGTACAAAATTAAGTAGATTTGAAAAAAGAAAAGATTGGTTGGGTTGATTTTTGGGGGCTGAGTCACCTTTGTCCGTGGGTGTACACCTTTAATTGAATCCCCACACGTGGTCGCCGGGTGGTGCAAATCAGGTGACAATCAACTGGTGGTAGGCTTGGGCCGTGGTTAGTGACCATACCCACTAGACAAAGCCACACCGCCAGGCGGTATTGGCGTGTTCCGGTGCGATGTCTGGTGCCACCATACAGAGAGGGTGGGTTGGAATTGTTGCTCCTTTAAGGTTTCTCACCATATGGAGGCTCATTCCACTGCCACCTTCTCACCGTTAATCATTCGTAATCACGAGTGATTCGGTATACTGGGCAGCAGGCGCGTTTCATCGCAGACTACATCATTGTTTAACATCAGGCAATTTGTAGTCAAGCAAAAAAAAAAGAATGAGCGCATAAAAATATTTATGAATTTCATACGACTGTTTCTTGCTTACTTGTATCACTGTAATGCAATAATCAAAATTACTTTGTTTTCACTTTAACCATTATTTTGTAAATAACTCCGACAGTTAGTCATATCATATGGAAGGAAGTAGAAAGTATTGAGTAATATTATAATCTAAATTTATAACTAATAAAAAAAGGTGAATGATTCATCTATCAACGCGCAGCCGAAACTGCTGAACGAATTTTGTTCAAATATTTCATGCAGCATAGGCTTCCACTAAAGAAAGATTTCAGAATGGATTTCGGTATTAGACAAAGTCGTGGCAATACCTAGGCGTTCGTGAAAATATAGTTCATTGTAATTGACAGTGTTTCTAATACCACAGCAGCGCAACGCAAGTAAACTTAGAGTGGTCCTTCGCATTTTGAAGTCGCGGGATATCCCGCTTCCATTTAGACATTACGTCATACCTCTGGGTTAACTTACTTTTTAACCTCTGACGAAAAAGAAAGGCGTTATAAGTCGCACGCAACACCAATGAGTGGGTTGTTGTGAGATAGGATAACAGTGAAATATTTGTTTAAATCCCTTTTTTTTCAGTAATGAAGCGGCATTGTCTCAAAAAGGCTCCAACGAAAAGGACAACTCAAATATTTACAATGAGTTTCAATTAACAACCGAAAAACATTCCCGGACTACAGATAAAGATACTGTTAGAGATGTTGACAATGGTTATACAAAGTGAGTTATAATGATATGTTTAACTATTACTGCCGACCTTCACACAGTATCAGCTAAGTATATACCTATACCTACAGCCTAAAATTATCAGGCATATATGCAAGTGTACTTAATTAAAATAAAAGCATATTAACGAACTTTAGACGGGCCGGTGGCGTGGTTAGTCGTGGTTTTCACGCCGCAGGTCGTGGGTTCGATTCCCATCCAAGTCAGACATATGTGTGATGAACACGTCTGTTTGTCTTGAGTCTGGGTGTATTTGTCTATAGTTAACTATGTATTTACAACAGAAAAGTATTATATATGTAGTATATTATCAGTTATCTGGGCTCCATAGTACATCCAGATACATCGTCCAGATGGCCAAGTGTCCCACTATATTTAAAAAAAAAAGAACTGGATTTAGGTTTATATAATAATTTACTGTTTTAGACGCAAAATTTAATCTAAATCCTGTCAAACTATTTAAATATTTATATTAATGCCATTGAGATAGGTCTGGGCGGTTATATTTTCGAGTCTTTCTAGCAAAGTAATAAAAACTGTGTCCGGTTTCAATGAAAACGCGACCACTACGCCATCTACCGGGTTTACTAAACTTGTATTTTCAAAACATTCAGGGACCCATTATATAATACTATACTCAAAATGTCACTTTTATAAATCCAGTCGTTTACAGAACAATAATATATTATATTAAGATTATATTTTCAGAAACAAAGGAGAAGCAGATTACTTCGGAGGTCTGCCTACATTATACATACCTAATCAAGCACCACAGACAACTGAGGTGAGACGCAAGCGCAAGTTGTATAATAAATATTTAATTGTCTGTCTAACTAGTCTACTATTCTTCTTCTTCTAAATAAATAAAAGAAGAAATTGACTGACATATCAACGCACGCCACAAACCGCTGGGTCAATTTGGCACATAGATTTCGTATAAGGTTTAGGGATTCACTAAGAAAGGATGTTTGTCAAAACGGGGACCACGAAAATTATGTAAAAGCACTTTTTTCGAATGTTTTCCTGAGGAAACGGGCGTATCTTTAAACTAAACAAACTTTAAAAAAAGTAGCAAATTGAGTTTTAATATTTTTACTTACTTTAATATTTTTCAGTACCAATGTGGAAGGGTGCTCTTACGGCAGTCTCCATCATACAACCAAAGAGAAACTCCAGCGATGGAGGGGCAGTGGCCGTGGCAGATAGCACTATACCAACAACAAGTAAGTGTGCCCAACTTTACAGTTCTAACAGACTAGCGTTTTGTGCCAGCGTACAAGCGTAACTTACTTTTACGGCGAAACTATAAAAGCGGAACCGCATTAATTTCGCAATGTGTAGTCCAATGTCCGTATTAGGAGAAGCGGACCACTTGCGAAACTACCTATTCTAAAGGATAGATTTGACTATAATTCTATCTCTTTCCTCGATCTGCTCTATCATCAGCTACACTTCAGCGCTAGTTGAGTATGGTGACTGGAAAGCGGAAATGTGGCTGGCGTCGGAGCAGATCGACTAATATGGTTTCGCAGCAGAAGTGTGCTAAGTCTATACATGTAGGCGCGTTACTATTATAGCGGAACTAAAGTTTATGGTCACGGATCGTAAAGTTTTTAACTCCCGACAAAAAAGTAGGTTGTTTTAAGTTTGAATCGTGTAATTGTGTGTTTGAGTTTTCTCTAAGTCTCTGTAATCTGATCGAACATATTATTATATTGGTGCGGTTTTGTATTCGAAATGATTGTTGACTAAAAAAAAAAAAGCGTTGGTCGTTACTAAATTTGCACTGCGCTTGATCACCAGTTACAGATTACAAGCTGGAGTAAGTCCTTGATACAAACACGAAATAAACCGCGCGTATGCGTTAAAAATCGTAGATGCGCAAAATCCACGCAAGTATGTATCCGCTGCTCTATCTATAACTTTGGAAGGCAAAAAAAGTTCTTCAAAATCTCAAAGTACTCCGTAGCTTCAGTGTAGTTCTAATTTTTCAGATTTCATAACTTTGATAGAAATTATGAAATATTAAATTTCACTGACTTTTATAAAAAGCACAATTTGTTATGAAACTTCAAACCTAATTAGTTTTAAGATACAGCGTGAAGTTTGTGTGAAATAAGTAAAAGTAACATTGATGAACAAAAAACATTTACCATAAAAAAAATATTTTTTTAACGCCTAGCAACAAAAAATAGGGAAATTTAAGTTTGTCATGTATATATTCTGTCTGTGTATCTGTGTTTTTGTTGTATCTTGTTAAACTTATGGACCAATTTTGATGCAGTTGCCTTAATAAAAAAGTTTATTTATTAAGTTTATAAGTCATAGGTTTAGTTAATAATTGTCCCGACTGCGCCAGGAGGGTTATGTTTTTCGAGTTTATGTATGTATATTTCTTTGGCTCTAGAGCCTTAACAGCTTGTCGCTTATGAACTTGATAGGAAGAATAATTACTTTTTTTTTTGTTTTAGAAATCAACGGTAGATTTTAAATACATATGTGGAGGTACTCTGGTGTCTCGCCTCCACGTCATCACGGCAGCTCATTGCGTCACCAGGAAGGGAACCAAGAGGGTGGTTAACAAAGTAACTTTGACAGTTTACTTAGGGAAGAACAACCTAAGAACCTCCGTTGACGGAGTTCAAATTAAGTTTGTAAGTATTATTTTACATGTCGTACTAAAATAGTATTAAATTATCTGTGGTTAGCGAAAATTATATGCCTTGCAATTATGTCATATGTCCGCTCGGTGGTATCCACTACCAGGGATTACTTAGAGTAATAATGGATTGATTAGCATTAACATTAATTTTAACACGCGAATCCTTCATTAGCATTTGACAAATTAAATATAGTTGCGAAATTCTGTTATGAAATGAATTCACCACTCGCTTCATACCTACCTCTTTAGCATACACATTACACCGACCGCGACCGGCAGCGTGTGGTCTCTGTCGCACGCAACCACATGTTGTATCGCTCTGTTTCACGTGATCTTGATTGACATCGTCAGCGCGCGAATAAAATTAATCAAACTTCATTAATATGAATTCAAATTAGCATTAGCATAGCAATAACAATTTGCGTTTCGGCTCATAAATTCACATGCTCATTCAATTTGTACGAATCACTAGGTACTTAGTGGATAGCATGTTTGCCTTTTATCACTGGGGTCGTGGGTTCAAATCCCACGCCCGAACAAAAAGTGTTGAGACTTTTCTAATTTCTCAGCACTAATACGTAGTCAGGAAATTGGTGGTCATATCCCCGTTCCTCGGAGAGCACGTAAAGACGTTGGTCTCGCGTTCGATCTTTCACCGATCATGTCGGTCAATCCGTTTCACTAGACTATGGGAGTGATTAGAGAGTGCACAGTAAGAAATCAATTTATTACTTAATCAATCTTTGGAGTCATATCCGTATTGTTGTCGGATACCTACGCTTCAGAGAGTGTGCGTTAGAATTACATAATCTTATTCCTCCATCCTCGTCCTTCCATCGCACAAGTAGAGGCTAAGCGCCACCTTTATACGAGTATGATGGAAATTCTACGGATACGGTAATTTCCTACCATTTTGACCGTGCGAACTGCCAAGAAGTGGCAACTGTGTTTCCCGATAGCTATAAACTGCCTGTCTTCAAGAGACGAGTGAATCGCTATTTACTGGGTAAGCGCATTTCATCGTAGACTGCATCATTGCTTAACAACAGTCAAGTTGTATTCAAACGCTAGCCTATTATAGGATAAAAAAAGATTAATGACGGTATTTGTCCGGGATTTATTATTATTATTATTTATTATTATTATTAATTAAATCGTACCCAGTAATGGTTAGATAATTATTTGTTTTTTTTCGCTCTCGTAAATACATACAAATTACAGTTTTAATACACTTAAGCAGGTTTGGTCTTTTGGCAACCTTGGCGCCTGGCGTCGCACTGTGGGAGTATGGACATTGCTGAAAATTAGTGATGTGGGTCGCTTCTAGTAGGCACTTACAGCGTTTACTGAGCAATGTCCATGTTTGACACTGATGGGTCACACTTACTCTTTATTTTTATTTTTTCTTCTTTATATCTGTTTTCATTTATGTTTTCTTTCTCTCTTTTCATGTGTTTTTTTATCATTAGATTCTGTGTCCTGTTTCTGTCAAATAAGACAATCTGAATATCTCTTCTGCTTTTCTTTCTTTCTTTTTCTCTCTTACTAAATAAATAGATACGTATTACCTTCTATTACGGTAATTATTTTAATTTTATAATGTTATTGTCTTATATTATTAACGAGAATTTTAGCATTTAATTCAGTATAAACAGGAACTGATTATAAACAAATGGCCTTTCTATCACAAAATATATTAGAATTTATTGTCCTCCTAACAGTCATACGTTCAAAGCCGACAGGTTTAATTGACAGGAGGGTCGTGTTTGTACCAACGAACTTGTAATTTAGACTGATTGGCCCGAAATTTCAACGTTCACCTCGCTCTCAGCTTGCTTTGTGCGAAGATCATAGATAGCATCGATTGTACCATGAAATGTAGTTCTCGATTTCCAACACTGAATGGGTACTAAAGAGAACACAAATCATCTATTCGATCAATCAAATACCTACTCGAGTTATATATCAATGTAGCCAAAACAGCTAATAGTTATTTCGGTGTTTAGAGCTACGAGTGTCTTCGCAGTACTATAGTAAAATAATGAGGCGGAAATTCCACTGGTACGTACAAGGCGCTTTGCTTCCACTTTTATTGTGCGCACTTCTAAGTTGTGGAATTCGCTGCCGGCATCTCTGTTTCCCGATAGCTGTTTTTTTTATTCTGCGATAGGCTGGCGCTTGACTACAACTTGCCTGATGTTAAGCAATGATTTAATCTACGATGGAACGCGCCAGCCTAGTATAGGTACCGATATATGAGAAGGTGGCAGTGGAATGAGCCTTTATATGTCTGTCTGTTTTGATGTCACGAGTGAATCGGTGTTTATTGAGTAAGCGAGTCCATCACAGACAAAATCATTACTTAACAGATCGCACGTTGTGGTCAAGCGCAAACCTATTATAGAATTAAAAAAATATATAAAGCCTGAAGCATTTGGGTGAAGTTTATTGTGATTACGATGACCGGCTTTAGTAGCCTACTGTGATTGTCTATGGTCAGTTTTTATGGGGTTAATAAGTCCAACCATAAAATTAAAACTATACGAAATGCCATTAAGTCTGTAGAGCTCACAATACAAACTAGATTTATTTAGATTGCTATAACACCAAGCAACTTATATGACGTATATACTACGTAGGTATTTACGTCAGTGTCGGGACAGAAAATTTTGTGACTTTATTATATAAACGCAAGCGCCTTTCTAGTCAGGTGTCACTCGAAAATGAGGAACACCGAGCTGATACGGCCATTTGAGAAGAACTGACAGTTTCTCGCGTATCGCCTATCTTGGCGATAGGCGATACGCGAGTTAAGCGGTTGGCCTATATAACCTAAATCATAACAAGAAACTATTAGGTACATTGGTTAAAAAAAAACACCATCAAAACTCAAGTTTAAAATGTTGTGTAATTTTCAGGTAAATCGAATAATAGTCCATCCAGAATACAACGGCACTACATTTGCAAGGGACCTGGCGATTTTAGAGCTTCGGGACCCAGTCTCATTCTCCAACTGGGTGCAGCCAGCTTGCCTCTGGCCGGAAGATGAAAGTAGCTTGAAAAGTGTCGTAGGAAAAAGTGGCTCGGTACGTATGACTGCATTGTTATAAATATCGAAATATATGCAGTCTAACAGTAACTTTGGGCTTCTTTAACCAGTCTGGTAATAATTGTAAAAACCCGACTGCGTCAACATCTGCTAACTTAATTGAATTGAGAACTGATTTGGCGCAAAAAATTAATTTTTTTTTTCATACTATTAATGTACCCAGTGTTAACACGACTGAGACAAATCTAATGATACCTACCTCTCAAGCTCAGACGCGACAAACCCTTTAGGCTCTAGAGCGTGCCAAAACAATATACATACCTATATGCATACATACACTCGATAAACATAAACCTCCTTTTGGCACAGTCGGGTAAAATAGTGGTGTTATCAATTTGACGTTTCTACAAGTATGTGGTATCATAAGCCGGTACTTTTTTTATTAAGAGAACCAGCAGATATTAATTAACACAACAACCTAAATTAAACAAAATCTAAAACAGTTTTCACAAATATGTTTACATAAGGCGCGAATTACAAATAGAGAAAAAATATCGTGGAGTATACCTACTAATCTTAGTGTAGAAGAAATGAAAAAAAAAACATTGATTATAAATAAAAAAATCTAAAATAAATTAAAGAACAAAAAAAGAAAACAAGTTATCTAGGTTTTAGTTTAGATGATTAGGCAGTTATTAGTTAATATATTTTTAGGCTAATTTAGATGTATAAATATTATTAAGTATTTTTAAGTTAAAAATTAAGATCTAAAATCACAAAAGGAAATCGTTGAAAAAAGTTATATGCAAAAACCATTATTCATGTTGCATCATCTGCAATCCGTTTCTGCTACTTGTTTTGGGTCGTTTAAATCTGAAGTAACCCTTATTAAAATAAAAGATACCACTGGATCAAAGTGCTCTGGGTTTACCAGCCTCACTGATAAGATAAAAAACCCCATATTATGGTTCTTATTTAGAAAATCTGTTCTCACTCGTTTTCTTTTTGATAAAGAAATCTCATCGATTAGAAATTCTAACTCCAGCTGATGGCATCCTTAAGAATATTTGAAAATCTAGAATTGTTGAAATTAGGAATGAGTCTAAAGTGATCTAATATATTTCCTTTTCCGTAGGTGGTTGGTTGGGGTTTCGAAGTGACTGGTGTAGCTCGAGAGGAACTAAGTCACCTGGAGATGCCTGTGGTAGACCAGCACACCTGCATAGAATCCTACATAGAATTCTACCAGAAGTTTACTTCGGAGTACACTTATTGTGCCGGGTATAAGGAAGGTGAGTTTCTGAAAACAATTTAAGGGAGGGTCTCTTAAATTGTCTTCTCTATTTTCTTCTTCTATTTTACGTATTTATAAGACAATATTCTCATATGAATTGTATGAAAATGCTGGAATAGATTGACGAAATCTTGCTTCAGCATAAAAATTGGTTGCCTGTAAATTCGGTATACGGGCGAAAGTTTTACGTGACAACGACTTTGAGTGGTAAAATAATTTTAATGTGAATATTCATTCGTATAGTAGGAAGAAGGATGAAACATAGTTGAGTGGGAGAGAGACGCAAGGCATTCGGCGGGCCTCTCTCTCGTTCGGTGACTCATCGTAACGTTACCGAGCGTTACACTTTTTCATAAGTGCCTCCCAGCCGCAACCTAATTTAAGACGTTGTCACGTCAAAAGTCTACAAAGTCTAGCTATTAGTTTCAATCCAGTAGAAACTTTGAGGTTTCATATTTTGTTATATTCTGTTATTTTTTCGTCAGGTATTTAAATATAAGTACAGGACCTAATTTTCGTGATCTACTAAGTACCCTTTGCTAGGGAGAGGTCTTCAGTTGACTGCGTGGTGAGAATCACCTAACAAGCCCAAAATTTATGAATGAAATTTTTGCTTGTCGATCCTCACCGTCTTCAAAATTAATATAGTAATTAATCCTTGTCTTCTTCTTTTGAAATAAAAAAGAAGAAACTGACTGGCTGACATTTCAATGCACAGCCAAAACCGCTTGGGTCTAGAAATTCCAAATTTGACACATAGATTCCGGATGAGGTCAAGGGTGCATTAAGAAGATTTCTCAAAACTCCCCAGAGAGGGAAAAATGGGGACCACACTGGCGAAGCTAATCTCCTCATAAATCTCATAAGTTCAGTTGAAATAATTACAGTTTCTTTCCTTGAGGATTAAAATTCTTACCTAACCTGCCCGACCATTCTTCGGACAGGTTAGCTTTCAAAAATGTAATAAATATAAAATGTAAAAAAACTACTCAGGAGGAGGGGACTCGGTAACTCAAGATATCTTATTTTTCTGATCACCAGTCGCACTTTATATATGACTTGATGTTTGAGAATCCGTGCATTATATCCGGTCAAAATAAAATTTCGAACGAAGAACTTGGAATGATCGGACTTGGAAAACTCCCCCCCCCCCACCTGCAAATGACCTTTTTAATTAGTAAATGTTGTATCACAGCTAATGTAATCCTATGTTGTATACTTAGTAGGTTATTTCATTCTTATTTAAGGTACGACGGTCTGCAACGGAGACAGTGGCGGAGGCATGGTCTTTAAGAAAGGAGAAAGATGGTACCTTCGAGGACTAGCGTCTCTTTCCGTTGCCAGACAGCACCAGTTCCGCTGTGATCCTACACATTATGTCATATTCACTGATATTGCTAAGTTCTTGCCATGGATTGAAGAGCAGATTGAGGATTATTAAATAGTTACATGAATTGAGTTTCTTTTATTTTCCACATAATAACAAGCTTTTGTCCAACTGATAGGCGGACTGGTTTTCAAAGAACTGGTTCGTTTTGGATGCCCGTCTGATCCAGATCTTATGATCTGGATCAGACGGGCGTCCAAAACGAACCAGGGCTCTGTAATGGGTACGTTTTCTGGGTAGATGTAGTGAATGCCTTAATTCATATTTTACCAGCGACATTTTATTACTAACTGCAACATGAAATATGATGACGTACGTATTGGTGGTATAAACAATAGTTACTGAGCGAACGTTACGATGGAGACTACCTAAATACAAACATCTAGTTCCTATCTCGCTGCCTTTCTATTCTCTACACAACCTCCACTACCACAGTATTACAGCCTCTAGACAAATTACGTAGCGAAGCGATAACAAAAGATCGAAAAGAATACACTAAATGGGATTGACATTCAGATTCGAAATGTCACATGACAATCTTATGTCAATTCCATACATTGTGCTCTTTTCGATCTTTCGCTATCGGTTCGCTATGTAATTTGTCTAGAGGCCCTGTTCTAGTTTTTAATAAAAATGAAATCCATAATCTAAAATAATAAAGACTAATGATCCAGACAGAGCTCATTTATTTGGACAGGGAGCGCCATTTTTCGCGCTTTATAATTTGTATAAACTTTGGTACGCACTATCTGGGCAAACGGACATACGCTCGCGCGGTCAGCCGCATTAAAAATAAATATAACGCATTACGGATACTGCACATGTAAGTAGCTCTATATCTATACATCAGATTCTGTTCAGCAATATATTTGTTGAGGCAAGGGCGGCCTGAAGGAATTTCTATTAGTTGTATTATTTTCGGTTCTTTTTTATACAGGTTGACAGTATTTGGGTGATACTTTAGTCTTTAATATTCGACTTTTCTGACCAGTTGTGCCGATTAATTAAACTTTGTTATCGAACATTTATCTAGATTATGTTCGATTATGCCGCCCAAGCATGCCGATTTATGCTGGCCCACATAAATTTTTAGCGCTCCTAAATGTGGCTAACCATTTAAATAGTCCGCATTCAAATACATGAACAGACGCAGTGCGGTTAACCAGACAATACGTACTTACACTGAGATATGTCGCTTAATTTAACACCACGAGTCCAATTTCTTTGTTTAAATTAGGTAACTGTGATTTTATTTATGTAATTCAGTAACAGAATGTTAACAGCACTTTGAACTCGCCTCAGGAGATAGATAATATTTCACACACGACTTGTTTACTGGTCTTATTTCAGTTCTTAGCTGAAAATAAATTCTGCCTCAAAGAACAAGCACTAAAGTAGGTAGGGGATAGTAATTTTCTTCCCTCTATTGGCACCACATTACATTTTTGTTACAATTATTGGGTTAGAATTCAATCTATATGTGGGGACTGGAGGATCGGGAGTAGTGACTCTACAGTGTAAAGGGAGGGAATATCTTTCGGCTGGACGAGGCGTGATGTCCGGCGACCGCGGTGATCAACTGTTCTTGTCGGGAAGTTGTATATATGTATGCTAATCGTCGGTAAACTTTGCTTGTGCGATTCAGGATTGTTAAGACGTCCTGTCGCTTGAGTAGTGTTAGGTATGTGCTGCTAAATCATAAATAAGTGCTAGTAGTTAATCGTCCACACGAAGCGGCGCTAGGAGACAAGTACGACTACATACTTTAATTGTTGAGCCACTTTGTAGCCTACGAACATTGATAGAGTAATACAAATTGCATGAATTTAAACTGACTACCCCCAAAATAACGTATAAAATAAAAATAAAAATAAATTTATTGAAAAAATAATGTCATAAACACATAAGGCTTAGCTAATTAGGGATTAGTGTACACATGATTATTGTGTTAGTATTATGGAAAACTAAAAACTAGTGTATATAACTAAAATGAGTAATTATGGTAACAGATTTAAATGGTATTAGCTAATATTATTAAACGGTCAGCCCAATCTAGGTTTGTTAAACCTGTGCTTCAGGCCAGCTGTCTGCCTACGCTAGAGACTAAGTACTAGACTAAAATTATTATTATTAAAATCTTATCATAATCTTATATAATGTATAATCTTATCATAATCAAAACGTGTCATCATGTCAATTCGACTGGGGATAGAACACGCGACTCTATATTTCAAAGGCGAGGCCGATAGGAACCGCTACACCACCGCTGCTGATTAAAATATTTTATTTCCTTTAACATACATTACAGAGAGAGAAAAAGTTACTACATACATAAGTAGGTATCAGAAACCACGTGCGAGTAACTTAGCCAGATTAATTTATATTCTCGACCGCAGAGTGAGTCGTATTAAGTATTTAACTAAATGGGCTACATGCATGTTGGATTACGGACGCGCTAATGGCGTACGAGTTTCAACGTTACCTAACGTTATCATACAATGTTTTTACGTAAAAATGTAATATTATTGTACAACTGTGGTATACAGTTAAGATTATTCAATTTATATCTACAGTCCATTAAATCTAATTAATTACCGTTTGACAGTTCTAAACGAAGTACATTTAGAATTTTATTTTTTGTATGAAAATTGTTTATGTTATGTTAAAATAAAAATAGCTTCATAGTTAATTCAATTATTTTACAGGAAAGCTAATAAAAATAGTGTGAATTAGTCTTCTATTAAGCTAATTTAATAGAAAACAGTGAAACGTCAAACGGTACCTCTTTATTTTAATGGACTGTAAGGTTAAACGAAGTTAGACAATCATTTTTGTGTATGTGCAATGAAGTGTAAACGCGCTTAACATTTAACATGATATTACAAAGCATCAGGCTGTATTACCCGAAGGTGTAAGCAGAGGTGAAATTTACCCACTTTTTGCCGGTTATGTTTAAGTGCTATACGTAATAAGGGGCGAGAAATTTAAACTGCAAATAAGATTACATAAGTATATGAGACTGGAGCACTGGAGGAGTGGCTGCGCAGCGGCATCAGGGAGCAGTGGTGGCGCAGCGGTATCAGTCTCACCTTTGAAATATAAGTTCGCGGGTTCCCACTTAATCCACAGATCTTTTTGTGAAATATGTTATCACCTCTGTTCAATAAAGGAAAACATAGTGTGGAGACTGGCTAAGAACTGACCATTCGAGCACATGTGATATCCACCAACCCCCACTGGGCCAGCGTGTGTGGATTTAGGCCTAAACTCTCTCAACTCATAAGATAGTTGAGTGAAGAAGAGGTCGTATCTAGGCCATTTTATACGAAGGCCCGGATTCAAAGATGCAATGACTGTATTTGGTTGGTTCGAAGGTTTTCGGTTCGATTCCCAACCAGGACAAATCTTTGTGTGATGAGCACGAGTGTTTGATCTGTGTCTGGGTGTAATTTATCTATTTTATGTACATAATATGTATTTATAAAAAAAAATGTATTTAAGTATTATATCCGTTCCTAGTACCCATAACACAAGCAAATATAATTGCTTAATTTGGGACTAGATGGCGCTGTATGTATGTGTGAAAATATTATTATTATTATTATTATTTTCTTAAATTTACGCGATTATCACACATTGAAATAACTACGCGAATTAAATTAAGCATACTGAGCTCACAGTGTCTTAAATTCTGTATGGATTTTGCTTGGGTTTTGGTACAAGTAAAATCCACTTAGAATTCAAGACACTGTGAGCTCAGTTTGGTTTAATTGGAACGCAACTTAAATAATATAAGGTTTGTAGTTAGTAATAATTGCGATTATTTAGTAAGTTAGGACGTCAAATGCCTCAGTCCACCCGTGACTATGAATAGACCACATCATAGATTACCATCACGCAAGTTGTGGTCAAGTACAAATCTATTTTTGAATAAAAAAAAGGATGATGATTTGAGATGCTTGCTTAATCTAATTTATTTTGTGACCATAATAATAATCATTGCAGCATCATTGGAGCAGCGGTGGCGCAGCGTACCGCCTCGCCTTAGAAAAAGAAGATCGCGGGTTCGAATCCTAGTTGTGCCCACACATCTTTGTGTGAATTGTTTCATCTCCGCTCTTCAACCTCGGAGAAGGAAAACATCTTGAGGAAACCGGCATGTCTAAGAACTAATCATTCGAGGACATGTGACAGATGTCACGCTGGCCAAGTGCGTGTTGGTAGATACCAACACGCACTTGACCAGCGTGTATGGATTATGGCCTAAACTCTCTCAACTCATAAGATAGTTGAGAGAAGACCCGTGCCCAGCAGTGGGACACTAAAAAAAGGGTTGAAGTGAAGGGAATCATCATTGCCATGATAGTGAAGAGTGTATTAAATAAATACTAAATAAATTTTGCGAGGTCGAAGTTACAGTAGAATTACACGTAGTGAAATTAACGAAAACTAATATTAAAACTAACATTTAATAACTTAATAACATAACTATAACCCTCAAATCGCTTAACCCATACAAAATGGTTGTTTCTAATTAAATGTTACATCGAAATAACTTTATTAACACTTCAATTAAATAGTAAAAGCAGTTAAAATGTAACAAAACTAAAATGTATTCAACAACGCGTTACCCGGAAACATTAATGTATAATTTTGTTGTTTACTTCGAATTATGTTAGCGCAGTTTTAATTATTTAGGGCTAGCTCCAGGGGTCCGCGATATTAAACATAACCCTTCGAAACGACACAGAATAGAAATTTCAGTCAATTCACATCTTATATCTTTCACTGGCCTGTTAGAGTGACTTGTTCCAACACAGCACGAATCTTTGTTGGCTAAGCAGGATTGTTTGTTCTGTGTCTGGGTGAAATTTATTTATTTTATTTGCTATTTACAAAAAAAAACGCTACTGACGCAACTGATATATAACTACATACTTGAATAAGTAAACGAGTAGGTAAATGAGTTCCTAATACTTATAACACAAGCTAAATTTATTTATTTATTTAAGACTAGTTGGCGCTGTGTGAATGTGTGAAAATATTATTGTTTTAAGTATATCACAAGGTTGCCACGTTACCCCTAGTTCCATTGACGTTCACAAGAAAACATGTTGCAAACAGTGCAAATCTCTATCGTTTAGAGGTGAGTAGAAAGAAATAAGACTATGCTTGTATCATGTTTTGTTGTGTAATGCAAACGCCCAGTTAGCGTATAGGGTAGTCGTCGAGGTCACAAGTCACATACCACACCAAATCAAATAGAGAGTAAGTTTGTAGAGAGTTTTCTAAATTCTCAGCAGTCTGACAAGAAATTGGTGACGTGACACTCCTATATGAAATGCATCTACACTTAAGCTCTTTAATGACGTCCAGCGATAGTACTTGATTAGCATAATGAACCCCCTAAATTAAAAATACCTTCAGGCATCCACCTAACAGACCTAAAACATCGGACGGATCGGACGGCTTACACCGCTCAACTACAGAGGTCAACATTTCTCTATTTTGTTGGTGGTAAATAAAGAGAAATAATTTGACCTACTAGCTTCCGCCCACGGCTTCGCCCGCGAGGTACTTATTGAGATAAAAAGTAGACTATGTGTTAATCCAGACCATAATCTATCTCTGTGCTAAATTTCATCCAATCCGTCCAGTAGATTTTGCGTGGAAGAGTAACAAACATCCATATATCCTTACAAACTTTCGCGTTTATAATATTATTAGGATTAATATACCCTATAATATGTACTTCATTGAAGAGATAAAAGCCAACCTACTGAGTTTTAGCAGTGTTTCCGGGTAGAAAAAACGTCCTTCTCTGCACGGTAGGTACAGAAATTAAACCTTTTCCAAAAAATAAAATAAAAAAATTGTAAGGCATTAATTAATATACGCATCAAAGCAATTAGGCTCGCACCCCTTTACTTATGAGTAAAGAAACATAGCCGGTGAAAAGTAGGTGATATCCACCTCTGCCTACAACTCCAGTTATTACTGGCGTGATGCTATGCTATGTTAAAATGTGTAAATACACTACAAAGCAAACAAAACTATGCGTTGAAAGACCATAGCAATCAAAATACTTTGTCGTTGTAAAGGGTCGGCAAACGGATTAAGGTTTTGTAATTCGAAATATGCAGACGTTAGTTGTGACTCAATGGTGTCTGTAATGAGGGTCACTTTGTTTATTTTGCGTTTTCACATTCTAATCGTTCACGAGGGGTTTTTGAATTTTAACCAACTCTAAGAAAGGAGATATTATCTCTGTTTTTTAAGATTTTAGATTCCGACGTTTCAAAGTCTTTTCAGACTTCATATTCATACGTTATGGTGTGCTAAAGAGGAGGCTTATGGTCAGCCATGGACACCCCCCGGTCGATCATATAGATTTATACCTATTGCCAATTCATTTATTTCATTCCCCTTGCCATTTTTTCCATTTCTATTGGGGTCGGCTCCCAGTCTAACCTGATGCGGCTAGCTACCAGAATTATACGAGCGACTGCCATTAGACTTCGTAACCCGTAGGGAAGCAGTAGCCGAGATGGTTAGACCAGATGTCAGATTATATTGGCTTCTAACTACATGTAACGATTGTTATAGATGTGTTAAATGACATCCGGGACCGACGACGGCTTAACGTGCTATCCGAGGCACGGAGGGCAGTCTCTCAACCAACTGTCCGGGGCGGGAATCGAAACCGCGACCTCCCGGGCACAGTATAGCCCAATCGACGGCTTCATCTCAATTCATTTCTTTATTATATGATATTTCAAAAATTGAAACATTTTGTTAAAAATTCACAGCAGTTTGAAAATTCCCTCAGTTTCAATGGCTTGGAAACAAAATTAATAGCTACCGTCTTTAACATTTCAAAGTAAATTGGCTCAAATTAAAAGTATGCCAAACATTTCGTCGCGGTAACTAATACCGCGGATTATTTGTAACAATTGTGAAGGAAAATTCGGTTGATTTTCATTTGGGAAACTCTCTTACCTTTATAAGAACAGTCTTCAAATATTTTATTACGGGACTTTAATATTGAATTTCCCGACCAAGACATACACTGACATTTTAGATAAGGGAATGTTCATAAATGCTCCCATCACCGGAATTTGTGGAATAAAAGTAAGACGCTTCATTTCAACCCTTTTTAGTGTCCCACTGCTGGGCACGGGTCTTCTCTCACCTATCTTACGAGTTGAGAGAGTTTAAGCCTTAATCGACACACGCTCGCCTAGTGCGGGTTGGATGTCACGTATCCTCGAATGATTAGTTCTTAAACATGCCGGTTTCCCACGATGTTTTCCTTCACCGATATTGAGCAGCGGAGTTGTAACAATTCACACAAAGATGTGTCGGCACGACCAGGATTCGAACCTAAGACCTTATATTTTAAGGCGACGCCTGTACCGCTGCGCTACCGCTGCTAAAAACATTCATAATCAACTAACCTGTGTAGAGAACTGCAAGTTATAATAGACTTAGCACAATGACTTTCTTTTTTAAGGCTTTTGCTGAAGGCAATTTTCTCAACAGTGCTTCGTCATTGACAGTTTAATAAGGATTTTATACCTACCTCCGATTTGCTTGTTTTAGACGTAAATTAATAACCCATATAATATGTGGATTACGGCCTAAACTCTCTCAACTGAAGCTAGTTAAGAGAAGATCCGTGCCCAGCATTGGGAAACTAAAAAAGGTTGAACTGAGAATGTTTTTAGAACAAATTAACATAGAATTAACCATTAACCGGAATTAACTACTGAGAAGTGGTGGCGCAGCGGTATCGAACTCGCCTCTGAAATAGACAGTACCTTACCAGTCGTGCCGGCGCATTTTTGTGTCAGTTGTTTCTACGCCGCTACTCAATATCGGTGAAGGAATACATCGTGAGAGAACTGGCATGTCATGACATCCATCAACCCGCACTTGGCCAGTGTGTGCGGATTAAGGCTTAAACTCTCTCTACTCGTAAAATAGTTGAAAAAAGACCCGTGCCCAGCAGTGGGATACTAAAAAGGGTTGAAAGTGAAGTAACCATTAACCCATGGACTGACGGAGTGAGTGTCGGATTGACCGACGGACAGACAGACATGGTTAAATAGGATTTTTGTGGTAACTTTAAGGGTCTAAAAATGTTTTGGTAAATCAATGAATGATCGCACTATTAACTACTTATTATAGATTTGATATTATATTTAAATGAATGGATGGATGTTTAAAAAAAATCATTTGAATGAATTTTATGTAACATTAATTTTGTCATACTCGTCTCCACAAAATCAGTAACTTTTTTATGGGGCAGTGTATGAAATGACTGTAAACAAATTTCAAATAATTATAAAAGCTACTTTATGTAAGAAAGCATATTAAAAAACTTCAGACTGTCTAACGGATAAAAACGCTTCGAATTAAGTAGTTCTAATTCAACACACTAAACAAACAAAATTTAATAGATATAAGAGTACTTCATTAAAAAACGAAAAAAGCCTACAAACTTTTTTGGCAGTGTTTCTCAGTAGCTGCCAGTCATTCAATGTACGGTAGGAAAAGAAATAGACTATTTTTATGTAGACTCGCGTCTCAAATAAATAAAGCATATTTTCATTCATTCATTCATATGCACGTATAGTTTACCCCCTACCTGTATTATTACTTTTTAAACGTACGTTGTATCAAAAAGTAAGTAAATCTACAAGTTCCTACCTAAATAATAACTTAAGATGAAAGCTGTTATATAGGTATATACAGGGTGTAATATGTGACCGGTCATTATGGGAAGGTCTGAAACTATAACACATACAATTAAATATCTGTTCTTAGGAACCATGTCATCGATTTTAGTAACAAAAAAAACTGCATTCATACATTTAAAAAAAACTTGAACTCAGCTCGTCAATCGAACTCGGACACTAAAAAAATTTGAAAATCAAAAGTTAGGAAAATAAAACTAAACTAAGTATTCATATTTGGATTTCGATTGCTTAGGTCTTAAGCAGTAAATGTTAGTATAAAACATGTAGTTTAAAATTAATTAAATTTTCCGGATTCAAAGCCCGAGCTGAATAGAAGATTTTTTTTTAAATGTATCTATGAATGGAGTTTTTCACGCAATGAATTAAAACTATTTCTTAAATGGACCCGTCCACCAGTGATCATAAAGTGTGAAAAGACTTTGAAATGATGGAAAAATTTAAAACAAACCGCGATAAATTCTGTTATAAAATAGATTTATTTCAATGCAGTTTTTCTTGTTATTGAAATCGATGATATGGTTCCTATGTAAAGATCTTCGTATGTCTTATAGTTTCAGTCTTTCCCATACTAACCGTTCTAAATGTTACAGCCTGTATACCACCATTTATCTTAAGTTACTGATACTTCCTAATGAACATCTAGGGAGAGACAACTTGTTCCAACTAAAAAAGAAACGCTATTCCCTTTTATAATCTGCAAATAGATAAAAGTGGAACAATGTCACAATACAATTAGTTTCGTCCGAGCGATACAACATTCCCGGTTAGTGCACTGAATTAGTTCTATAGACGCCGAGTCAACGGGTGCTAATAATTTACGCTACGAACTATCAACTACGAAAGGAAATGTGGTTAGTAATATTTAGCGGCATTTAATAATAGTTATACCATCACGCAAAATTGGCGCACTTATAATAATAATCATTTATTTGCCAAATAAAAGGGAACAATTAAACATTTTGATAAGGTTAAATTAACACAAAATTACATTTTGTTATTACCTACTTTTCGAAAATGTTTTGCTAGCGAGCTTCACACTAGGTCGAGCCTGAAGCTCCGGAGTGGTTTACCAAAATACACAATTTCTAGATCATTAGCACAAAATGTAAATGTAAATAAAAATAATGTAATAATTAATTGTAGGTGTTAGAATAATAATTTAATTTAATAATAAAATAATTAATGACATGCGTGCGTTAGTGCGTATGCGTGTGCGTGTGCGCTCGCGCGTTCGTGCGTGTTCGCGTGCGTGCAAACTTATGAGACGTAGAGTTGCAGAAAAATTAGCCCGTTCCAAACTATAACTGAGCAGCGGTGGCGCAGCGGTACGGGCCTCGCCTTACAAAAATAAGGTCGCGGGTTCGAATCCTGGTCGTGCCCACACATCTTTGTGTGAATTGTTTCATCTCCGCCGCTCAACATCGGTGAAGGAAAACATCGTGAGGAAACCGGCATGTCTAAGAACTAATCATTTGAGGACATGTGACATCCAGCAACCCGCAGTTGGTCAGCGTGTGTGGATTAAGGTCTAAACTCTCTCTCCTCATAAGATAGTTGAGAGAAGACCAGTGCCCAGTAGTGGGACACTAAAAGGGGTTGAAGTGAGAAACTATAACTATAATATTTACACCAGAATATCAGAGTGGTATCCCAGGGATGGCAAAGCAAACAAAAATCGACTAATAAAGCGCTGTGTGTGTGTGTGTGTGTGTATGTGTGTGTGTGTGTGTGTGTGTGTGTGTGTGTGTGTGTGTGTGTGTGTGTGTGTGTAGCAATAGGCTTGCGCTTGACTACAACTTGCCTGATGTTATGGCATGATGTCGTCTACGATGGAACGCGCCCGCCCAATATACCGGCGGGAAGTGGCAGTGGAATGAGGCTCCATACGGTTAAAGGAGTAAAAATTCCGACTACCCTCTTAAATGGTGTCACCAGACATCGCATCGGAACACGGCAAGGTCTTTTGGCGATGTAGCTTTGTCAGGTGGGTGGTCACTAACCACGGCCGCAGTCTATATTTTCGGGGTTTTCATTTGTATGGATAAATATCCGAGTTTTCTTTCGCGAGCTTATAAAACACTCTTATAATAAACTAGCTTTCCAACAGCGGCTTCGCCCGCGTGTATGTCGGTTATCGCGCCAAAACATTAACTTCTTTTTGCGCAGTCGGATAAAAACTATCCTATGTCCTTTCTCGGGTCTCAAACTACCTCCATACCCAATTTCATCCAAATCAGTTCAGTAGTTTAAGCGGGAAAGCGTAACAGACAGACAGACAGACAGAGTTACTTTCGCATCTATAATATTAGTAGGGATTAGTTTTGACTCTGAAAAACCGAAATTTTGTACAAAGCACTATCTATCCCTGTTAAAGCACAGTTTTGGTAAGTACTCTCTATTCAAATATTTTACCATAGAAATTAGGTACACGATATTCCATCCTTTACTAGCAAAGTTTACACTTTAGGTGTTCTTTACTGTTCCTAACCAGAAAAATTCGTGCCTTATCTTACTAAAATATTAGGTATTTCCAACCGTACCTGATAATAGAAGCATATCTTAAATTTACCAATGAATATTATTATGAAACGAAAGTAATTCTATTGAATGATAAGAATATTAATTTTTGTTGAACTGTTTGTGTTTCTCTGCTTAAATGCGCTTAGACATCGAGACCCGGGTCCAGGACCTGGGTCTCGATTCTCGCGCTTTAGACATTTCTCTGTAATAGACATTTGTCGAACAAAAATTACGACTTCTTTTGTTTTTTAGCGATATACGGGATTATTTCGACAATGTTTAAAGCGCGCACATGTCGATAAAAATATAGGATGTCATTGAAAAACAAAAGAAATCGCCATTTTTATTCGACAAGTGTCCCTGGGCCTCGATTCTAGCACTTTAGACATTGATCTCAAATAGACAAATAATTAAAAAAAACGGCGAATGTCAATTGAAAACTAAGGAAATCTCTATTTTTTCGACATTTTTCTATAAGAGATAAATGTTTAGTGAATTATAAGATATGGGTTGTACATACATGTTCAGAATTGACTTCCACTGATAGGTACTGACACTTGGCGACCACCATACCTTCTTATCCACGCCACGGAGTTGTTTAACACAGTTTGTACTTAATCCATCCAAGGGTCAGCTTAAATCCCTACTTCCCTACTAATATTATAAATGCGAAAGTAACTCTGTCTGTCTGTTACGCTTTCCCGCTTAAACTACTGCACCGATTTGTATCAAATTGGGTATGGAGGTAGTTTGAGACCCGAGAAAAAAAAAATATTCTGGGACATTAACACACGGCCATCTGGTCCCAAGCTAAGCAGAGCTTGTGTTATGAAACCAGATAACTGGTATATAATATACATATAATACTTTTCTTTTGTAAATATATACTTATAATAGATATTTACACCCAGACTCGACAAAAAGGACATAGGATAGTTTTTATCCGACTGCGCAAAAAGAAGGTAATGTTTTGGCGCGATAACCGACATACACGCGGGCGAAGCCGCTGTCGGAAAGCTAGTTGTTTGTAAAATCGCCAAGAAATCGACGAACTTATTGCCACCTCCATACATTTACTGATCGTGGACATGTCTGCTCATTACCAGTTCGAAGACGTTAGTTTTGTGCGCCCCTGGCGGCTCTACTTTTTCCGATAATTCAATTACACCCGTCGCCGCTTGCGTCTAATTAATGGCTTTCTAATCAATGCTTACTTTAATTGGGTTTCTTCAGTTTAGTCAATGAAACTATTTAGTGTTTAAATCGAAGAAAGTCTGATAAAGTAAAGTAAGTGAGACGACCTAGTGGCAGTTTCATTAGATTAGGTATGGGCATAAATCTAAGTGTTAAATTTTTGTGTATTTCGAAAGATTGTTGGAGTACCAATTTTCAATTTACTCGATGTATTAAAAGACGAAGGAGCTTAAAGGAGGGGTCCAACTATAGGTATTAGTTAATTGAAGTTCTTTTTTTTATTCAAAATATGAAGGGAGAACTGCCTCGGTGTTCCAGTGGTTAGCGTATTCGCTTAATAAGCGCAAGGTCCCGGGTGCGACTCCCTAGTCGAAAAAGAAATACTGCTAGAGAAAATAGTTGCGCCCTCTTATTATGTATTACTTTAAAAAGTTCGTTCAGTAGTTTTTGAGTTTATTGCTAACAAACAGCAGAAGCGGCTTCATTTTGTGCTATGTGAAGAAGACTATATAAGCCATGAGATATTCTCGCACAGTATTTTATACTATGACATAAAGTCTGACGTCTATGGACTCTCGGTCTATAATTAGGAGCTCGAGCTTAATTAACATGCGTTAATTATAAAGGTGTGATGATGTCGGCTTTATGAATCGTTAGTATAAATTATGCTTAAGTTTAAGGTGAAAGGTGTCAAGAAAATGTTTGTGTTGAAATTCATTAGGAATAATAGCGACGCGACTCACTGTAGCTTCACAAGGTGACGCTGTGAATGCCGAGGCGAAGGCAGCTATGCGGAACGTATCAATATCCAATATAGTGCCCACATTTAAGACTTAAGGCCCGAGTCCCATTCCCTACAGCCAGCAACCGGGCCCGCTTTGCATTGTCCACCAAAGTGTTTATAAGGTTGTCCTTGTGGTGAGGATGGGTTACCAAGGAACTCTGAGTAAATAGGTCATTTTCCAGACATCTCTGACTTCGGAGAAGTTAACCAGCGTAGTGGATAAATTTTTTTACTTTACCCTTTTACTCTTTTGTGCGATACACTGATGACAAAAGTGCTTGTTATTTAACTAGTTTTTTGTGAAAACCAAGGCCACCCAAACTCACTGAAAGAGTGGCCTGTAACCAAGTACGATCGTCCAAATCCACATTTAAAACAGAAAGTAGGGTGTTTCTAATGATTTGGTCTAATCTAGCCAAAAGAGATGAATGTTGCCAAATGACAGGAACGTAATACTTATCTATAATAATTTATTTTTGTTTTAGTCAGTCATACCGACTATGTAAAAATCTAAAACTAAAGCCTATACCTATCTAAATACGAAAAATTCCTCAGCATGTTTCTAGGGACGCGCTCAGAAGTCTGGCAGCATTGCCACGCTGAATGGCAATGCTAATCTTTTGTCCAAGATGTGAAGGCTAACCTCTGGTCACGGGTGGTGTCAAAGAGGCGCGACAGCTCTAAATAAGCAGCGCGCATCTGGGGCCCACGGCTGCAGGCGCCTAAAACAGCTTTAATATACTATTACTTACCTGCGAGATTAGCCTCCGCCGTTGCAGCAGCATTTTGGTATAGTTATTGAACAAGGAAACACAGTTTTTGGGATAATTCACCACCGAAATTTCTCCTCTGCCACTCCTGTTAGCCAGGATCTACAGAAGCGCCACGATGCGACTTGGGATTTGAACGTGATCAAGTCCCGAGACACCTGAACTGTCTTGGATCCCGCACTTGGTTATGCTGTCCACTTCCCTCCAGGTAAAGGGACATAGCATAGAGAAAATGGGAGGTTTAAATTGCGTTATCAAAATGAACTAAGCACCGCGGGTAATGGAATCTAAAAGGACCTATTCAATTATTTACAGCTGGTTCCAGAATTATCGCAAAATCATTTAAACGCACGAAAGAAAATAGATTTATTAGGAATAAATTATTTATGTTATAGCCTGATAATTGACGTAAATTAGAACTTTTGTCGAGTATTAGAACCCTAAAAATATGACCTCACAAACACATCCGTTATATCCAACGTATGCAATTGTTTATAATGTATTTAGACTTCCAAATACGTGTATGGAAATAAATTAACATAGCTTTGAATAATTATTTCAACGATTAAAGTAACCTATAGTGACTTCAATAGTGAATTCTAATGTGTGTGTTATTGACTTTGATTTCAGGTCTACAGGAGAACAATCAAATTCTTTAAGCAAGTATCTTAACCATGCAAAAAAGGGTTTGCAGCGGTGTCTTGAAATATAAGGTTGCAGGTTTGAACTCCGCCGCGCGTGAATCACATCAGGATGAAACCGTCATGTCTAGCCACACTTGGCTGCATGTGCGGATGAAGGCCTAAACTCTCTCAACTCGTAAGATAATTGGGAATAGACCCGTGCCCAGCAGTAGGACACTAAAAATTATTGAAGTGAATGTTTTATCGATGAAGATACGCTAGCTTTAAAGGTTCCTTAGTAGACTAGGAACCTTTATAGATTCATCATGTCCGTTCGTCCGTGGGTTCGCTTAGAGACTCTTGGTACTTCACAGAGCTGTAATTTGGCATGGTAGTACACATACACATCTAGCTATACATTTCCTGTATTAGCTGATCTCTTATTGTACAAAAACCCTATACCAGTCGTGTGTGTACTTGTAGTACACACATTAGTTAGTTAATTTAAATTTATTTGAGATACAGGCCAGCCTTTTCGGTTCGACCGTCCTCGGACGGCTCACCGAAAAAGTCCGGTGAACCAATAGAGGCCCTTCCGGCCGATTGGGTTAGGTCTTAATCCACACACGCTGGCCAAGTGCGGGTTGGTGGATGTCACATGTCCTCGAATGATTAGTTCTTAGACATGCCGGTTTCCTTACGATGATTTCCTTCACCGATATGGAGCAGCGGTGATGTTACAATTCACACAAAGATGTGTGGGCACGACCAGGATTCGAACCCGCGGCCTTATTTTTCTAAGGCGAGGTCCGTACCGCTGCGCCACCGTTGCTCAACTGGATACCTACCTGGATTATATACTTTAATCTAAAATTAGTTCAGGTAATCCTATAATCTAAACTTTGCAGCAGACAAATGTAGGAAGAGTTGAATTTTAACTTCTTAGTCGTAGCGAGGTAAAATAAACAGGTACTTTACAATAATACCCAGGTAATTTAGTTGATGTGCTATATTTTATATTGATGTCCTCATTTGTTCCTCGTACTTTACGGTGTAGGTACGTTTGTCGACAGTCCTATTAGCTTGCACGTGTTTGGAATGCAAATTACACATGAAAATATGAGTAAAGTATTACTTTCAGTACCTACTTAGCGTGACAAAAGCACTGAATTTTATGTAGGTACCTATAAATTATAGAGAAATGAGAAAGAATGGAATGTATCTAACTGTTCCAGGCAGGTTTTTGAGATTGTTGCTAAGTTTAAAGGTTATTCTAAAAAGTAGTTTGTTTTTTAGTAGCGTTAATTAAAGCTGCGCAATTCAACCCTTTTTAGTGTCCCACAGCTGGGCACGGGACTTCTTCAATTATCTTGAGAAACTTTAGGCCGGAATCCGCGCTGGCCAAGTGCGGGTTGGTGGATGTCATGTCTTTGAATAATCGGTTCTACATGCCGGTTTCATGATGTAATAGTGGCGTAGTCGGTAAGATACTTACTTTTCACGCCCCAGGTCGTAGGTACGATTCCCAACCGCGTCAGAAATTTGTGTGATGAACACGTCTGTTTGTCTTGAGTCTGGGTGAAATTAACTATATTTAAGCACATATTTACAAAAGAAAAGTATTTTGAGTAGGTAGTATATCATCAGTTACCATAGTAAAGCTCTGCTTAGTTAGGATCAGATGGCCGTGTATTTTAATGGCCCACTATATTATTATTGGGCGGGCGTGTTCCATCGTAGACTACATCATTGCTTAACATCAGGCATGTTGTAGTCAAGCGCAAGCCTACTGCAGAATAAAAAAATAAAAATAGATACATACATACATAGACCACATCATACTGGTACATAACTAAAAAACAAAAAGGAAAAATAAAATGAGATTGACAAAAGATTGTCACGTGACATTTCATAGGATACGTTCGATAAATCCTATTTATTTTGATTTTTATCGATCTTTTTTTATTTTTTAATAAGCTTGATATTGAAATAAAACTACTTCATAACGGATTTTATCGCGGTATATTATTATTTAAGATCCCGTACAGCCGTGACCATGAAGTCTGAAAATACTTTGAATGGTCGGGATCGAAAATCTAAAATATACCGTAATAAAATCCGTTTTATAGTAGTTTTATTTCAATGTGTGTTATTCGCGTAAGTCTAAGAAAATACTAAGCTTGATTTTACTTGTCTTTCCTTTAACTTGGTCTTTCCTTATCGCTTACCAATGTAATTTGTCTAGAGCCAAGTTGTCAAGGGCAAGTTTATTAAAGAACAAAAATATATTAAAATATATATGTACGTGGTTGCCTAGTGCTCAAAATTCGACCATATTAAAAAAAAAATAGCTCTCAACACTTCTTAATTTAAACTTTCAAGTGTGACGTTTAAACTCCACCGTCCGCGTTTTTCGTAAAAAAGAGCACGGAATTACTTCACGTATTGTATAATAATATAATATTAGTATTACGTTAAGCGACTAAAAACGTAGTTATCTAAGTCTTTTGTAGTTGTAATAATATCTAGTCAAACGTTAACTGGTATAGTTTATGGTAATCGTCGTGTCGTGGGTCAGTGGATGCTTTCTGTATAAACTGAAAACATTTAATTTACAAACAAAAGCAAGTTTATGCCATTAAATGTTGTTTTGGAACTTCGAATTCTGTCATTTTACGAATTTCCTAAGTAATAAAATTTTCTTATGAATTACGTAAGTAAATCCGTTGTTGAAAATTACACTAGGGTCTGGATTGTAATTCTCCGCAATTTTGAAAATACATTACCGCATTTATTTAGATCGGTCTAATGCAACACACAAAATAAAATATAACAGTATGTACCTACTACATCTTATATGAGACGAGCTGCCCCAGCGAACTTCGTACCGCGTATTACTAATTTCGCTATTAAAAACAACAAACAACCCTAGGGTGGACAACCCTTATCACTTATGGAGGACAAATGACATCTACCAACCCGCACTTGGCCAGCGTGTATGGATTAAGGTGTAAACTTAACTCGGAAGGTAGTTAACAGAAGACCCGTGCCCGTGCCGTTGTTGAAGTGATTTTCAAAATAGCGGAATAATGAAATCTAGATCTACTTAAGTATAATTGCATAAAAACATTTTTCAGTTTTTAAAAGGAAGACCACGGAAACGATGGTGCGATGATATAGGCTCGTTTGTCACGACTTGGACGGAGGAAGCTAGCATTAGGGACAGTTGGAAGGCTATGGGGAGGCTTTTGCCCAGCAGTGGGACACTAGAAGCTATTAAAAAAAGGCATCCACACCAGTTTTTATTTGATAAATTGTTTGTAGCGCAAAAAAAGGTTGAAGTGATTCCAAAAATTTATAAATCAATTTAATATTACAAGAGCAGAGTGCCAAGAGGGACATGTCCATTTTTATAAATGAACATGTAGTGGGTTCGATTCCCACCCGAGACAAACATTTGTTTAAATATGTCTGTTTGTCTTGTGTCTGGGTGTAAGTATCTATATTTAAGTATATATCTCCAAGAGAAAAGTATTAAATGTAGTATATTACCAGTTATCTGGTTTCCATAGTACAAGCTCTGCTTAGTTTGGGATCAGATGGCCGTGTGTGTTAATGTCCCATTATATTATTATTATATTTAAAATATCTATAGACAGTATCTACCAACTTATTTTCTTGTCTTGTCAATTTCATAAAAATAATTCTAATCTCCAAGAGCGGATAGAGAAAGAGTTGGAGAAAGCCGGTGAATAAATGTAATCAAAGCTAATGTGAAATTTTGACACGTTTTGCCATTTTACTAGTCTGTAGGTAGACGTTTTGATATATTGACGAAATTTTACAAAACTGTAGCATGACGTCACAACCAGCGTAAATTATGTACAGGGTGTGGTAAATGTTACTTAATAAAATCTAGTGTGGAACGAATTTTTATGTGAGGTAACAAATAAACATAATATACCATCACGGCTATATCACCCAAAGGTGTAGGCAGAGGTGAATATCATCCACTTTTCTGCAGCTGTTTATGTCCCATACGTAATAGGGGGCGAGCCTATTGCCGATCATCAGGCACAATTCCATCTTCGAGCTGCAACTAAAATTCTCTAAGTATATTAGATTTTTTTTTGCTCGACCCGGGAATCGAATTCATTACCTCGCGATCATTAAGCGAACAGTTTTAAGAGGTTATATTTAAATTTTCTGAAGATAGTCTGAAAGTGAAATTACCATGCCTACCTACAAATATTTCGTATACCTGCTTATTAAACGATGTTGGGAAGGGGTCAAACAATGTATTGATGATTGATATCTGAAACCATGAAGAAGTAAGAGTGGCACAATTATTTTTTTATTCAATAAACTTGCCTGTTGTTAAGCAATGATGCAGTCTACGATGTAACGCGCTTACCCAGTAAGTACCATCTCACTCTTGACTTGCAGCCAGGCAGATTATAGCTATCGGGAAACAGAGATGCCGGCAGCGAATTCCATAACATGACAGTGCTCACAATAAAAGTGCAAGCGAAAAACGCTTTGTACGTAAGTACCCATGGAATACCCACCATATATCGGTGCCGCAGCGGTACGGGCCTCGCCTTAGAAATATAAGGTCGCGGGTTCGAATCCTCGTCGTGTCCATACATCTTTGTGTGAATTGTTTCATCGCCAATGCTCAATATCGGTGAAGGAAAACATCAACTAATCATTTTAGGACTTGTGACATCCGCCAATTCGCATTTGGCCAGCGTGTGTGGATTAAGGCCTGAACTATATCAACTCGTAAGATAGTGAGAGGCGACCAGTGCTCAGCAGTGTGACACAAAAATGGTTGACGTGAGATAGCCGTACATCTACTTGTCCGATGAGAGAACAGGATGGAGAATAATACGGTGTTAATGGAGTTGGTTTTAAGTCATGCTAAAGCATGTAATAATAATAATAATAATAATAATAACATATAATATATATCTTAAATATATTATTATATAAGAAGAAACCGACTGACTGACATATCAACGCAGAGCCCAAACCGCTGGGTCTGGAGACTCTAAATTGTGTCATAGCACATAGGTTCCTTATGGGGTCTAGGGGTGCACTAAGAAAGGATTTTTCAAAACTCACCCTTTATGGGGGTGAAATGGGGTTCCAAAGTTTGTATGGAGAAACAAGATTAGTGTGATCAATGTCGCGTGCGAAGCTCGGTCGGAAGCTAGTAATAATATATAATGTCCACTAACCTTACTCCGTCTTCGGGAAACGTACCCATAAGGCTGGTATAATCTAAAATAGATATTGACTTGCCATCCGAAAGGATTAATATAATATTAGGCCCTCATCAATCTACAGAACGTGTCATTATTCTGTCTTTTTGAGACCACATTATACAAAGCTTATTATCTTCAGACTGAATCTTAAATGATCAAATCCTTGAATTGATCTTAAATCGATACCCACTCTACATCGACTGCAGGTTCCAAGCAGCAATTTCTAATCACAAGTTTCTTGTTAAAACAATGATTTTTAAAACTTGCTACCCAACCAAGCTTCTCACGAGTTAATACCAGCTCCCCGTACATTTTATTTAAATTTCAGAACAAGGTATATTAAATACATTTTATTATTAGGGATATATATTTTTCCCTTGTTTTGAAAATTACAATGAAAACAAAAAAACATATGCAAATTGCCCGAATCGATTTCATCTCATGGTGTGACACAAGGTGTGTCACACCATGAGATAAAAACGTAATCATTTTTAACCTCCCACACAAAAACGACGGATGAACCGGTTATGATGTTGTTCTTTTTTGTTTCAAAGGTTAGTTAGTAGGAAATGACCTTAGCTAAAAAAAATAAAGGTTGGGGGTTAAAATTTTGTTTTAGAGTTATTATAATATTGCTAGTGTTTCACCTTTGCCCTGTTTTCCGAGGGGAAATCCTTCATGGATCCCTTCGCCCTGAGCGGGCGTAGGGTGGAGAATATGTAGGAATTCCTAAGGGTACCCACTAAAACCCTTCCGGTGTTCCATCTCACACCTACGCCAAGGGTCACGGGAACATGAGATATTTCCGCAACCCTTGGCTGGTGATGGCTCGCCACTGCGGGCCCCTGGGGTGTGGAGGTTTCCCTGCTACATCTTCACCTTGGTCCTGACCTTTGCTCTGTCTAACTTAACTATTTTAGATCGATAGAATGCTATTTTACGAAAAAACTGACACTGCCTACAGCGGAGTTAAACGTCTGATCAAAAGTTGGTATATTTCGGTGTAATACGTGACTAAAAACAATTTGGAGAGATCACAGTAACTTTGTGACTTGAATCTAAGCAATTAATCCTTCGTCATTTCTTGACACTGGCTCTATTGCAAGATTACTTGGCGACAAGTTTACTTATTGGTGTTGTTTGGGATAAGAATAGGATTCAGTAAAGTACGCTTTTAAGAGTTTTTATATAAGGCGTTAAAGTCATAAGGTGGCTGTCACCTTTTTTTTATTCTAAAGGCACACACCACAGCCCTTTAGTCCGTGCCGTTTTTAAACTTTTTTCTCATATTGTCCTTATTTTATATTATTAATAATTACTATGCTAGAGGGCTCCCTGATGTTGTCGAGAGCCTATACATTTTTCAGTCATTTGGCCCCATGATGTTGATGGGAGCCTATAGTCCGTTATATTTGTGTCTTTTTCCATTTTATCGTACTCTTGCTGTGTCACCTTCGTACCTAGGACCTTCAATTTGAATTTGTTGTCCCCGGATGGTGACTAACTACAAATTGGTGGTAGACTTCAGCCATGGTTAGCGATCAGTGTGATAAGCTAATCAAATAACGGCTAGAATTCATACAGAACGCTATAGGTTATTATGCAAGTTGGAGTGTAAGGTTTTGGGCTTGACATTGAGACTTGGCCCTTCATGAGATCTAACAAAGTACAGAGCAAACGATATGTTTATATTTATTTGTGTAGTCGTAGATGGTGCGCCTACGCATCGCGATCACTAACACACCCTGTAGATCTTTTTTTATATTATTCGTTTTAAATACAACGTTAGCAAGGAGTCGCACCCCAGACGAGTAGTTGTCGGCAGCCGGTGTCCACGTGTCGAGTTCGGTTCCCAACTGTGTTATATAATTAAAAGGTTAAAAAGGTGAGAGAATACTTAATTATTATTCTAAATGATAGATTGTGATAGTATTTACTAGGGGAAATAGAATATTAGGCTAAAGACATGGAATTACCTGTAATTCCCATGCTTTTGTCCTAATATTTAATTACTTATTGACATATTTTTCTGAGTTTTCATGTTTATCACACCCCACATGATAGTAAAATTGCACATCTATTGTAAAAAAAGGGACAGTAAATCCTCGGCTAACAGTGTAGAATAAGAATGGTTGCTGGCTGTAGGTGAATACGAGTCAGGTCTTTGGTTACAGGTAGTCCTCTCTCCAACTATGGGCACTATGTTAGACAATGCCACGTTTCATGAGGCTTCATGCCTTCGTCTCGGCCTTACAATTTTCTTGTTAATTATCTTTTTAACTAAAGATTTTTTTAACTATCTAAATTATGTGGGTATATAAGGTAGTATTTTCTTAAATTTACGCAAATATCACACATTAAAAAAAAACAGTAACGGGTTTTGTCGTGGTTTATTTTACATTTTAAACCTCGACGTTCCAAAGACTTTTCAGTGTTTTTCTCTTTTCCCGTGACCATGAAGTCTGGAAAGACTTTGAAACATCGGCATTTAAAAATAAAATGTAAAATTTTCGAAATGCATTTTCGAAATAAAATGTAAAATTTGCCATAAAATAGTATCTATTATTTCAGTATCTCTAAGTAATCAATGAAATATTATGATAAAAAGTGGTCGAAGCTTTAGTTCCTAGTTATCGCCTCAGCCATATACGAGTAAATACTCATAAAACGTATTTCACTAGTAGATATTCCAATTGGATTTCAATTTCATTTTAAATATTAAGTAATGGTTCATTTTAAGAAAATCATATTTCCCGTAATTGTTACAACAATCTACCACTCTAGAATGTGTATAGTACTGTGTAAACAAAAGGTCCTCATCAATTCTGATTGTATCTCTTTTGAATTGCGTACGTTAAAGTACGTATGTACCTGTAAGTGTATCTCAGGATTCCCACCAACTGAAGAAAGCCATAAAGGATTTAGGTAGATATTCTATGTTTTGCAAAAGACAACAGTACTTATTAATAATTTTTCATTCAAGGTGTATTCTTTGATTTCTTTGTATAGTTTACTTGATCAGTTTATAGTTACTGGACCCTAAGTCTATATTATAATGGTTCTAGTGAAATGTGATACAGTATTGTATCTACTGGGTTTAGCTAATCTCGCCCTCCAGCAGTAGTTGGATGGCATGGCTTGGCTCTCCTTAACTGGACATGGCATGCCATAGGCGTAACAATATCACTCAAATGTCTATAACATTCTATGATAACCGTCAGGTTAAAATACCGCCATGGTGTCTAAATTAATTTAAAAAAAGTAATAGCTTAACGATACCATAATTGGCAAAGCAGCTAACTCCATTTGACTAAATCTGTCAGGAGCAACTTAAAACTTCTATTCATCTAATAATATTTATTGCAATGATCTATGCAATAAATAGTATTAAAGGAGTCATCTATTTTGTAAATACGTCCCGTGATCGTACAATTCACATATTTTTTTTTTACAAAAGGTGGAGGTATAGGATAGGTTCTAGTGGCGAAGAGTCAATATGAGCTGATTCCCATCGGCTTCCTTTTAGGGAATTGTCAATATCACACGTACCTACTTAATAATTATGTAACGCCTAAAAGTTTTTAATAGCAACAAAAATAAGTATGACATAAAGTACTTTTTCCTCCGGCTTCCCTTTTTCAGACTTCCACCCTTCGCCGCTGATAGGTACCTAACATTCTGCTACAAATGCAACATCATTGAAAAGCAGACAATGTCCCTATATTGTTATATTAAAAATGTATTAGAAGCTATTTAAATCTTTATTCTTGGATTTAAATCTATTTGGTCTTCATTTTGTTCCTTGAAAGCACGCACGGGAGTACACAATTACATTGTCACGTCCTCATTCCGACGTGTACGATCAACTTGACGTCTAGTGCCAGGAGATTACCTTGTTTTACACAAGATACAGTTAACGGGGCTACACAAAACACATTTAATTTTTCTGTGCTACAACTCTATTGTGTTGTAGCGATATATCTATATCTTAAAATTGGATATATCAGCCATGTGAGGACACACTAACCTAACAGAACAAGGTCGCCGTTGCCGAAATCGGCATGGAAAGATTCATTCATTCTATATCTTAAGTTTAAAAAAAAATGTATTTCCCGAATGAGTTCCCGTGGTAGAAAGTAGCCATTCTTATGTACAGCATTATCTGCTTATGTGCAGCTGAAGAACGAGCACAAGTTTTTGTACTAGAGTTGTCCGACAACTTCCTGAGCCAAGCCCCACATACGGAGCTCTCAAGGCAGTTGTTATAGTACCTACTTGATCAGTTCCACCGTCTCTGGCTCACTGAAAAAGTCCCATGAACCAACAAAGGCCCTTCCGGCTAACTGGGTTAGGTAATCCGTAAAAAAAAAAATCAATAGTTTTTTATATACGTGGCCCTAAAATGTCGTGCCGTGCTACGACTAGAACCTAAAACAAAAATAAAATAAAAAGCCATTTATTTCCATTCACCTATTTGACAGTGTTTAATTAATACTTGATGTACTTACATTGTTTAGTATTGACTATCTATGTTTTCTAGGTATGGAGCCCCTCAGGGTAAAGGTCTATTCGAGTCTTTTCCATGCCTCTCGGTCGGTCCTAGAGTTAGCCTACAAAGAACTAAACATTCACAAAACATGGATATCTAAACTTGAACAAAAGCCGGTTACGTTTAACAATACTAAATGTTCCTACCTATCTAATTATTATGTAGATATCCTAGTACCAATACATAAGTGTCTGCCCTTTGTAATTAAATACGAATGGTTAGTATACAGGAATATTTGACTAAAGCACTGAAGTAACAATGTTTAGTTAAATCGGTTTACTGTTCGAAAGCTAAAGGTCAATTAATATTCTTGGAATTTGCATTTAATTAGAATATTTAACGTTTGTTTACTGAAACGGGCTGTGGAATTTTAAATGTCGTTGTTTTTTTTTAATACCTAAAATATAACAAAACCGAACCTAATAAATAAAAGTGGTTTTGGTAAAGAAGTATTTAAACTACACTCTGCGCGCCGGACGGCAAATGTTATTGGGCGTACTATTACAATTTGTCATTAGCCTGTACTCATGAAAATTATGTTTATTTATTTATTTGATAAGGAAAACCAATAGCTATGTTACAAACTGAAAAAGTAGGTAAAAGAACCAACAGTAAGCCATTAATAGGTTTTCACGAATAGCAGTTGAGTAACATTATACATTTTTCAGAACACTAGCAAGCTAATACGAAAAACCTGTTAGTTAGTTTAGTTTTAACACCAAATAAAAAAATTCCCGAAAAGTACGTTAACTTGTCGTTCTACTTCTGATTTACCGGCAGCGGGCCGCGGCGGCCAGCCAGTCCGGGTCCCGTCGGACTGACCTGGCTTCCTGTGTTGTCTCGGAATACCCGAAAAATACCTCGTGTAAAAGGCCCTTAAAAAATAAAGTAGTTTGCGCACAAAGGTAGGTAGGCGTCCTGGGCTTGTCAGCTGATTGGCCATAGCGAATACATAGCCAATAGTTATACTATAAAATAATACAATTATAATTTTCTTTTTTTTTATTATAATTTTGCTTACTTATAACACATGAACTCAGAATTCACGACACTGTGAACTTAGTTTGCTTAAATCAGAACGTAACTTAAATGATTATGTTAGTAGATAGTCTGTGGTAATTGTGATTAATAATTTTGGACGTCAAATACCTCAGACCATCTGTGACAATGAAGTCTGAAAGACTGGGAAACGTCGGCATCTGAAATCTTAAATAAACCGCGATAAAATCCGCTATAAAATAGTTCTATTTCAACCCATAAACTAGTTAGAAAAAAATAAAGTTCCTATTTCAAAATTCGGTAATAAAACCTATTATTTTTTGTTTCAAATTGATTATTTCCTATTTTGCAATCACTAACTAAGGTATAATAATTTATTAACTGTATTACTTAATTTATTACTTACGTTAACTAGAGTTTACATTTTGCATTAGGTAGGTACAAATTATTATTCATTAAAACCGAGTGACACCGGGTTAGCTGTCATTGTCACGTTTATACCCATTTTACATTACGTACATAGGAATGAAACTGAATTAATTGGTAATTAATATTCAATATATGTATTTTGTTGACGAGCGTTGTAATTAAAATAATTTATTTATCATACTTGCGAAATGTACGAATATCAATGATCCCAGACCGTGTTCACACAAAGCATTTTATCGGCTAGCCTGGCAAGGTTACAATTTTAAACCCTCTTGGAGCTCACTTTTACAAACCCACACTTAGCCAACGTGAAGATTAAACCTAAACTCTCTTAACTTTAAGAAACACGAAAAAGGGCTTTTACTAGGTAGGCATTTATGACATAGCTAATCTGAAAGCCTTCTGGCTACGTTCCTTAAAGATTCATTTTTAAATAAATTTACGAATTCGTCTTTATTTTTGTAAATAGGTAATTTTAGGTATTTTTTCTTAGGTATTTTTTTTGTAGTTTCTGTGACGGTTCTGTCGTTCGCTCCCCTCTTTTCCATTTCGCCGTGTGTATTGCCCCTTTGTTTATTTAGGCTTTACTGGATAAAAATGTAAAGAGACTCGTAACGTGTTTTACATCATAAAAACGTTCAAACAAGCATTTTTTCATCACTGTTTCACATTGTTACTCTCAAAGCCGGAGGCTAAAGGACAATTTCCTATTATTTTGTAAATTTTCCATTAGAGCTCTAACATGGTATTAAATAAGCAAGGGGAAAATGTCGCTTAATAATGGTGATTTATGTTAGTTCTAGGGTCTGAGGTAGAAGGGCACCGTGTTTCAGTATCTAATATGCAATTATGTATGTGAAATTTTGACGGGCCTGTGGTGTGGTCGATAAGATTCTTTTCACGCCGCAGGGTTCGATTCCCACCCGAGACAGACATTTGTATGATGAACATTTCTGTTTTTCTCGAGTCTGGGTGTAATTATCTATCTTAAGTATATATTTATAAAATAAAAGTAGTTTATGTATAGTACCTGTATATCTACCAGTTATCTGGTTTCCATAACACAAGCTCTGCATAGCTAGGGACCAGATGACCGTGTGTTTTAAGTAATGTTCTAGAAAATGTTATAAGCATTCTCAATGAACCAACTTCTTACAGTCTTTGCTAAAATGAGGTTCATGTAAGCTGGTTTATTTTTATCCCAAGCTAAACCCTTAAAAAGACCTAGTCTAAACTACAGAGTTTAGGTTAAACAAATAACAAATTTTAGTATAATGTGGTCACAGATTTTAATATTCTCTCCTTTTATAATATACTATTAAATCTGTATAATTGTAAGTAATGTTGACAGTAAACATTTTTTCATTTTTTTTTCAAAATAAGGTACCTACTTATTCAGCTACCAATCGCAATATTTTTTACTTTTAAATTTTAAAAATTATACCTGTAGATGAAGACGAAAAACTTAAGGACGAAAGACGAAAAACGAAGGCTAAGTTAAACTGTGAGTGGACCGGCCATTTGTCTCGAATGCAGCCAGATGGGCCCGAATAGCCACTCTCTGGGTGCCACAAGATAGTAGACGTCTGATAAAAGATGGACATCTGAATGCATTCGAAATTGAATGGCCAGAGATTGCGGGAGACTGGACAAAAAGGAAAATACTTTTTGTAGGGTTTTGCTCAGCAGTAGGCGAAGGGGTATGGTAGTACAATGGGTATAGGCAATAAAAAAAACATTAGAGTAACGTCCATGTCAACGTCTATAACGAGATTTTTGTTTTAAAGATGGCGCCGACAACAGTAACGGAGGATAGGCTGACTTCAGGACACCGTCTCTCTCACCCCCCGCCCGGAGACGAGGTCCTCATCACCGGAGTTGCCGGATACTTCCCTGATTCGGACTCCGTCATACACCTGCAAGAAAACCTTTTTAATAAGGTAACGAGTTATCAATTTTATTAAATTAAACAGATTTAAATATAAACACTGAGCAATAGTTATCTGAAAATTAAAGACATCCTTCAGCATAAGTAGACTGAAACTCAAAGTCTATTCTCTCTTTTTTGCTTTCAAAATTCATGCCCCCTACAACGACACCTCTTTGAGATGGCATGGCGATATGTTATTAGAAAAACAGCATGTGATTTTTTATTAAAGCATGAAACTGCTTCCAATTCTGTTGTCAAAAGCGACGTCAATAAGATCGTTGAAGTCGCACAAATTTAGTTTATTTCTTTACCAAACGACATTTCCTTTTATGAAAACGTCAGACTGAACTAACTTTAGCATGACACCACTATCGATATTCTGTTGTCACAAAAAACGGTAAATTTTGGTTTAGGTCTGCCAAACCACAGGCCTAAACTAAATTTAAGCGTCTTGTTGACAGAACAGCGAGCATTCTCTTTGTAGATACCTAAATTTTTTTTTTTACCGCGGAATACCGGATAAAAAAATATCATCCCTAAATTAAAAGAAATAGCAGTATTTTTGGAGAAAAATTTTAAAAGAACAATTGTACAGTCTACTTTTGAAACGAGTCATAGAATCGTGAAAAGAAAATAGTATTTCCCAATCGGGACAGTTACTGCCTTCGTTTCAACTTATGATTTTCGAATGCGGACTTTATTGAAACTAATATCAGACCGCTTTGGTGTATCAGAGGTTAATAAAAGATCTTACTATGACTAGAATCCGTTACATTCTCTATCCGTTCCAATGTAAAGCAAGAATTATTTCAGGTGGACCTCATCTCTGGGGACGATCGTCGTTGGAAGCTAGCTCACCCCGAGATCCCGCAGCGTACTGGCAAGATCAATAATGTCAATAAGTTCGATGCGTCTTTCTTCGGTGTGCATTACAAGCAGGCACATACCATGGACCCTATGTGCAGAATCTTATTGGAAAAAGCCTATGAAGCTGTTATCGATGCAGGTTAGATAAAATTGTAATATGAAATTGTATTTTTTTTATCTGAATACTCACACGTGGCTACCGAGGAGAGCAAATCAGGTGACAATAGACTGGTGGTAGGCTTCGGCCGTTGTTAGCCAGACAAAGTCGCCGGCTTTGCCGTGTCCCGATGAGATGTCTGGTAGGTCAGAATTGTTGCTCTTTTACAGTTTATAACCTAAGCCTAATTCCGCTGCCATCTGAGCGAAAATCATTCATAATCACGATTGAATCGGTATATTGGGCAGGTGCGTTCTATCGTAGACTACAAAAATAAAGTGAATGATTTCGAGTGATGATTTTTTTTACCGAGGCCGTTAGTTGAATAAGATTGAGAAGGATACACGCGGTAACAAATATATAAAATTCCGTTTCCGCACAAAAGCTGTTCTAATAAGTAAGATCTTGTTACGTAAAACCATTCAATTTAGCGGAAATTGGAAATATTTAACAATCTGTTAGAAAGGAAAATCTTGTAATAATTCTATGAGAAATCCAATGTTCAGTAAGTTAGAAGATCAAAGAGCAGTGGGCGAGCAAGCAGTCGGATGGAAAACCGAAACATTTTCGTTGCTCCCTACCAATCAGTTACATCAATTTCGGTTTACTTTTAAAGACTGCCTATTACACCGTATTGTTGAGTTAAAAATAAAAACAATACATTGCAATATATTGTCTATGAAGGATCGAATACGCAATAAAGTGATCCGACAGAGAACCAGAGTAATCGACATAGCTCACTAGTTTATAAGCTGAAGTGGCAGTGGCCGGTTATATCTGCCGCAGTAACGAAAACCGTTGGAGTAAATAAGTTCTTGAGTGGAGACCACGGATTGGCAAACGTAGCGTAGGACGCCCTCAGACTAGGTGGAGTGACGATCTCTGCACAGTGGCTGGTAAGAGCTGGGTGAGGATAGCCACGGATCGTGCTCAGCGACGTGCTTTACGAGTGGCCTATGTCCAGCAGTAAACTAGGATAACCTGATGATGATTGCACCTTTGTCCATTAACCAAAATACAAAACATAAGAATGTCTTTTTCATTAAAAGCATTTTAAAAGCATGAACCTGTCTGGATTTCTAGCTACAATAATCTTATTCTTCATCTAAATATATAAAAGAAGAAACTGACTGACTGACTGGGTCACTGTTATATCAATGCACAACCCAAACCGCTAGGTGAAGAAACTCCAAATTTGGCACATGTGTTCTGAGTGTGATCTAGAGGTGCACTAAGAAAGACATTTTCAAAACCCCTTCCCTTAGGAGGTGAGACGGAGGCCACGCGGTTGAAATCACACGCAGATAGTAATGGCAAAAAACTCCTGTCCCTACGTCCCTAGGAACATGTCAGGTGACAGGTGAATGTCACCCACCTGTCGTCGGTTATATTTAGGTTCCATACGTAATAGGGTGCGAGACTATTGCCGTTTATCGGGCATAATTCCATCATCTAGATG
This sequence comes from Meganola albula, assembly GCA_936450015.1. NCBI lineage: Eukaryota > Metazoa > Arthropoda > Insecta > Lepidoptera > Nolidae > Meganola > Meganola albula. The sequence goes on along the minus strand of OW388161.1, from coordinate 4,862,271 downwards.
CAACTAAGAAATTACTCATATTTCGAGTATTATTTTGAACTTTATATTTGTAACACGCTCCTTTATTTTCTTATACTTACTGCCGAATAAATAAATTCGGTTCGGTGTAAATGTTCCTTTCATTTAATACCACAATATCTATCTATATCAATCAATACCTTTCTCCTGTAGTAATGAGGCCAATTTGTCTCCCACGAGTTGAAGTCACTCGAATGAATTAAATCCGTTTCGGGAACAATTGCTGGCATTTTGATCTTCTGTCTTAGCAATCTTTTGGCTTTCCTGCGATTGAGTTTAAATTAGTTGCTTAGTGAGGCAGTCAAATGATAAACTTGGCAAAGGCACTCTTGTATGTGTGAGGGTCATATAAGCATCCGTATTAGAACAATATTAGTTTCCAAAAGAATTATCCCTAAGGAATACCAAGCTGAATTGGCTGTGGGCTGGTCACATTTGTCGAAGAACAGAATGCTAAAGGCCGATGATGACGATGATGATAGTTTCCAAAGATGAGAAGAAAAAGAAAGCTTATATCAAATTGACTTAAGATATTTATAACCCACCGCGTCCTCTATAAAACATTGGATCTAGCTAAAACCCAACAAGATCACTTTAGCGTTAAATAAAAAAAATTGCAAAATAAAATAAGTAATTGTAAAATCCACGATAAGTAAGGAGGTTTATTATAAAATTTTGAGACTGTGTAAATGATAAAAACGCATGGAATTAGATCACATCTAAATCATGACAATAAATAAAATTTAATAGATATAATTATGTACTACATTCAAAACGTACTGAGTGTTTAGAAGTGTTTCTCAGTAGTTACAACGTCATCACTGCACGGTAGGAAAAGAAATTGAACTATTTTATGTAGTCTCTAGCCAATATAATATTACTTTATATTATAAATGCGAAAGTAACTCTGTTTGTAGCACTTTCACGGTTTTAGTTTCAGAGTAGTTTTTATCCGAGTGCACTAAAGGAGGTTAATGATTTAGCGGGATAACCGACATAGATACGAGCGGATAGATCAGCGACGCGGCCGCGGCTGTCGAAACTGTAGTGATCAAAGAATATTTTCATTTCATTTCATGTTCAGATTTCATTGTTTCAGATACATGCTAAATTAAACTTATAACACTCAACCTTCTTCTGGGAGGTAAAAAAAAAGCATACCTACCAGTGGCGAAGGGTGGAAATCTGAAAAAGGGAAGCGGAATCAAAAATGTTCTTACTAATGAAAATAATATCTCTTCAATATCGTCTGCGATTCATATTAGGTATAGGTGCTTATTTTTGATGCTATTTAAAACTCATAAGCATTACATAATATTAATAAAGTAAACGATATTAATCAATTTCAAAAGGGAGGCCTTTTAATTGACTTGTATGGATTCTTCGCCACTGAAACCTACCCTAGGTACTCTAGATGAGTTGTAAGTGTTTTGATATGTAAAATATCTAACTAAATTCTACTTAAATTCACTTATCTCAGAAATTGTTCTTAATTTTTTTTGATTTTATAAAGTTTTCCAATAAAATCTGTTATCTCCATTCAATAAAACAATTTAAAACAACGGACACTCCAATCGAATCGAAGCAATCTTATCTGTAAAGCCATTAAAAAGTTTCTTAGCTGAGTAATTATACCTCAATATTGTTTTACTCCTCTCGAATTCCAATGCTTTTTGATAACTAAAGTTTCGATGGACTTCATCATCGTTGCTTTTGTGTAGTTAAAAATATTTTCTGGGTTCAGTACACTAATCTACGTAATTTCTTAACGCGCCGATAAGGCTCCGGTGCAGTTGCAATTAAGTTCATGTCTTTATCCAAAATGATAATCTTGTAATTGTCCATTAAATAAAATAAGCGCTAAAGCGTTCGCGTGACGCGAACTTGACGCGAGCGTATCTGACAGCGGTTGTCAAAATTACGACAATATAAAAGGGCTGTTTTGATCGAAACTGAACTGCAACTGCACCGCAACAGAACTTATTTAATTAGGTTAATTATCGTTCAGGTAGGTACAGTGTAAAAGATCGGAAATTAATGGAATCCAAAAGCAGAACATTGTTCTTTATCCAAAATCTAGCTAGCAATTAACTTTAGTTTAAACCATATAAATTAGACCCATGTATAACGTAAAAAATTGGTAAATTAAAAATTTATTATCTATACATAATTTAAATTTAAATGTTTGTATGAAACTCAGAGAAACAGCAGTGGTGGCGCAACGGTGTCGGCCTTGCATTGAAATAACAGGTCGCAGGTTAGATCCCTAATCGCATCACACATCTTTGTGTGAAATGTTTTATCGCCGCTGCTCAATATCGGTAAAGGAAATCATCATCGTGTGGAAACCAGCATGTCTAAGAACTAATATTTTAGTAATTGTCATATCTACCAACTCGCACTTGGCTGGCGCGTGTGCTCTAAGGCTTAAACTTTCTCAACTCGTAAGGTACCTACTTGAGAGGAGACCCGTGCCTAGTAGTAGGACACTAAAAAGAGTTGAAGTGAGTAAAACTCAACCACAGTTGACTATAAAAAGTTTACACTTATAGGAAGTAAAACTAATAAAATTATGGCCATCGCTCAATCTTTGTTAGATTGTTTATTTAGTCAGAAATTTTCATAAAATTTTAACCTAATCTAACGGAGATTAGGTAGTTATTTAGATCTTTAACCATTATATCATTAGTTTACTGTAAGTCCCTATTTATTTTATGAATATGTAGCAGTGACTTCGGCTTTCCTTTGGAAATGATCAATATCACGTACTTAATAATATGTTATGTAACGTTTAAAAGTTTTAAATAGCAACAAAAAAAAGTATAGCATCAAGTGTAAGAACGATCGGTGACGGTAGTGAAGAGATGTTATTTTCCTAAGTAAGAACTTTTTTGCTCCGGCTTCCCTTTTCCAGACTTCCACCCTTCCCCACTGATAAGTAGTCTTAGTCCAACATTTCTCACAAGCACTGCACTAATTAAAATGAATATTCTACGACTGTGATAAAAAATAACTAAGGTACTACTTGTTTAAGTACTTCAATCTTTTTTACACGCTACTTTAATATGTGAAGTTGATGTAGCCTGAATAAGTTCAGCCTTGTGCTCTTTGAGGTAGACTTTAAATAGAAATCTAGCATTAAAAAAAGCTGTTTGTGTTGTTACTAGCTTTCTGCTCGTATTCGTCACGTCATTTGGCCGTCCCATGTGCAACTGTGGACTAGAATAGGCTGTACAGGTGTTTTATTGCCCTTTATTTTTAGGTTATGACATATTTGAGATTCAAATTCTCAATATTTTTTTTAAGACCCAATATTAGAAAATGTCTTTCGGAATTATTTGTTAACAAAATTTTAATAGCTTACTATAATTATGTGCACGGATGATTGGCAATGCCTTTTAATTATTATTTAATTTTATGCGATAAAATAAAACTATTTTATAACGGATTTTATGCGGTTTAATTTAGATTTTAGATCCCGACGTTTTTGATAATTTTGGACGTCAAACACCTCAGTCCACCCGTGACCATAAAGTCTGAAAAGACTGAAACGTAAACCGCGATAATATCCCTTCAATGTGTGACATTCGCGTAAATCTACGAAAATACTTTTAAGCGAGTCGTACGCATATTTGAAGGGTCCAGTATTATTAAGTATTAGTATTACATAATTCATTGCTGTTGAGGCAATAAACACGCATTATCAATTTAAACCCTATATCATCACGAGTATCGTTGACAGATAGACGGAGAGCAAAGGCTTAACTAAACAGTCTCATCACCTTTCTGATATGAGTTCCTAAAATGTACATAAGGTGTTATTTGAGATTAAAACCATCACCATCCCTCCTCTGATACTCCTGTAAGCCAGGATCAATAGCGGTGACGTGACGACTTAATTTTTAATTTTAATCTGAGTATCGTTGTTTATAGGTGTCAACCCTAAAGAGCTTCGGGACACAAAAACCGGAGTATTCGTTGGTGCCTGCTTCTCGGAGTCAGAAAAAACATGGTTCTACGAGAAAATGCAGGTCAACGGCTTCGGTATCACTGGGTAAGTTTTAATAAAGTTTTATAAATATGCTAGCCAACCCCAGCTTCGCCCGGGTGGTGTAAGTACCTGTGGTGTTGGCGTTAAATATACTTACCGATCTAATCATAGATCTACTGAATATACACACAAAATTTCATGAGAATTGGTCAAGTCGTGTCGGAGGTATGTTGTTACGAACACTGTGATAAGAAAATTTTATGTATTAGAAAAACTGCCCTGGCGAACTTTGTACCGCATATTCTACGAACATTTCAGGCGCAAAATCAATAACTCCGTTTAGCCGTGCTCGGGTTTAAGCAATTCTGAAACGCACAAGCAAAGTTTCGCCAACGATTAGCATTTACACAAGATCCCGAAAAGAACAGTTGGAAACCGCTAGGCATCACACCTCACCCGGCCGAAAATCTTCCCTTTACACTGGAGCATCACTACCACCCGATTCTCCAGTCTCCACACTTACTTACTACAACAAAAAAATACACTGATCACACTACTCAATGAATGGCCTGACCAAAAATAATGGAAGAAGGAATTGGCTATGCCTTATCCTCTTACTCTTTAGTTACCTTTGTACTCAATTGTTTTCTCTTGGCTCTAAAAGAAATGAAAGTGAATGTTTTAAGTAGGAATCAACATTCTTATAGAGTGAGTTTAGTTAATTGGGTTTGCATTTAATTATTCCCGAGATCTAGATGGTAATAGAAGAGCTATTCATTACCTGACAAGCAGAAGCGACTTTCAAAGGATAATCTTCTTAGGAAGATTTTCATTGCGTTAATTTCTTTACGTTGATATTACGTTCATTTTATTGTAGTTGCATAAAACGATTAAACCAACTTTGCTAGGTTAAGGCCTCGATACACCACTTTACTCGAATCTCAAATTCAAAACGTTCGTATTTATATGATCGCGTCGACCTATGTAGCGAAGATCCTTCGGTTTGTGTCGCAGCAGTCATTTAACACTTTGTGCGGTCTTTAAAAACTATCCCGTGCATTATTTTATTTTCCTTTACTAAAACATTACAAACATAATAATACAAAAAAGGTATTATCCATTTCGGTGTAGTTTTTCTCAATTTATAATTGTATTATCATTCGATTCATTTTCATATTGCTTCTAAATTACGTGAAACAGATGAAATTTGTTTATTTGCTTGTTCAAAATAATCTTATACAACCAATAATCTTATTCTGAAAAAGAAAAAGAAAAAAGCTCAAAGTAAAATCCAAAAAAAGTGCTTAAATCGGAACGCAACATAATGTGTGTAATTAATTGTGTCCTTTAAGTATCTGTGATTGTAATTAATAAATGCGGGACCTTAACGTCAGAGGGAGGTTGCAACTTAAAAGAGGGGGGGAGGCGTAAGAGCGTGTTAGCATTTGTGTAACGTGTACGAAGGCCCTAAGTTTGAACCCCATTCAACGTTCATTATTGCAATTGCTTTCCGCCTAGTTGAAAAGCGTTTTAAACTTGCTATGGTTATTTCATAGTATAATTTTGTTACAATGTAGCGGATAAGGTTTTTAGTTGCAATGCTATTGTGTAGAGCCTTTAGAAAGGATAATGCGTTATCTACAAATGAAAAACGACCTTATAACCAAGATATTTGGGCATGGTTTTAAATATACTATTGAGCAATCTTAAATAATACACTTATATTTAAAGAATTTGGTTAGAAAATATATGTTAATATTAATTTATAACTAAAATCAAAAACTAAACTAATGCATCGCTAAAACTAATGCGTCAAGAAATTCTCCGCATCGATTTTTATAAAAAAAATCAAAAATAGAATAATTTGGTACTAAATTATTTTTACGTAATTATGTCCCATATGAATACATATGCTGTTTAACTCAAAACTTTATGGTATACCTATGAAATAATCTCGCATTGTATAGGATTTCCGTACAATGAGAGGTCTGCATAACCGGTTGATGTGTAGCCGCGTGTACGCACATAACATCCGATCGACAACACCAAATTGGATAGTTCTTACTTAATGTGTTTTTTACTATCGGGAGATCCGATTAATAGAATTCGAAATTTAAATTTTATTTGTTCTTGGATATTAAATGAAAAACTTACATTATGGTCTAAAAGCCGTAGAAAAACGACCTTCACCGGTGTGAGATCAAATGAGACATATTTTTTATGAAGCTCCTATAGATTTATGGACATGGGGGGCTTGCCGATTTCAAAATATTGCTTACACACCTACACTACTGAACTAATTTTGTATAGAGATAGTTCGAGACCCGGGAAAGGATAGTTTTATCCGACTGCGAAAAAACAGGTTAAAGGTTTAGCGCGATAACTGACATCCGCGGGCGAAGCCGCGGGCGGAAAACTAGTAATAAATACATTAAAAAATTGGATACATCGGATTACACCACCCCTGGACAAAGACTTAAATAAAAAAAAATTGACGAATATTCGAACTTCTAAAACTCGAGAATGGTTAAACCAATTTGGTTGATTTTGGTCTTAAAATGCTCATACAAGTCCAAGGTAAGTTTAAAAGGTGAGACATACGCGGTACAAAGTTCACCAGGGCGTTTAGTTTATGTATATTTTATGGCTTGGCTCTTCATGTATTTTGTTCTGGAAAACCAATAACGTGTAGGACTATGTATGTGTACTTACGTGAAGGTCGGTCCTCAATCACGTTTGTAGAGAGGGATTCCGATGTGTCACAAGATGGTTGAAATATTGTCCCAAAACTATATTATGAAATTAAGATAGATGTTTGAACATGATGTGAGAAAATAAACTTTGAATTTTAGTAAACAATATAAACAGTAAAGCAAGTTTCGTGAGACAGCTGATATGCTTTAGAACTAATATCTTCTTAGTATATACATGTGTGTGATGCCACCTGCTTTGTTAACCGACTTCTAAAAAAAAAAGAAAGTTCTATGGTCGGTTGTATGAATGTTTTTAAGAACGTCTTTTTTTGTTCGTTTAAGTGTACTTCCTAAATGGTCTCAGTGAATTTTTTTTTGATAGCTTGATTTTTTTTTTGGGGAGATATAAAACCGAACTTCTCATAGAATCACAGTAAGTACAGTCACGACGAGTAGTATTGCTTGGTTTCTACCTAAAGTCGATGACTAAATTGGTAGATTAGACAGTAATTTGGACGAAAAGAAGGCTTGTGGAGCATCAGCACTGATGTTATTGTTCACTTTTTAGGAGGCGGTTCTTTATTTCATTAATTTTTTTTGTATACCTACGCTTTTAAACAATACAAACTGATGACCTTTTTAGTCTAGTTCTAGAATGTTCACTAGGTTTGAAAAATACTCTTACTTGGGGAGCAAACGAACATGGATTTTAAAAGAACCGAATTTGCTCCGGAAAAGATCTGTTTTCATGATGATTCAAATGATGCTTTTTCCACAGTTGTTCCCGTGCTATGTTGGCGAACCGTATCTCCTACTGGTTGGGCGTCACCGGACCCTCGTACACTGTTGACTCCGCATGCTCCAGCTCTCTGTACGCGTTGGAACACGCCTTCAGAGCCATCCGTGACGGACATTGTGACGCCGCTATTGTAGGAGGATCCAACTTGTGTCTGCATCCTTATGTGTCGTTGCAGTTCTCAAGGTAAAGTTGTAATGTGACAGAACTAGATTAGTTCTTTAAGTGCAAACGAGAAGTCCGATAAAATAGTTATAACGTAGTTCGCACGTTTATAATGCTTGTCCAAAGCGAAGCGAATACCTACCTTTTTTACAGGTGGTTTACTGGTGGTATACCTACCGTTTTTTTGGTCAATAGAAATATATTAGTAGGTACTAATATATTTCTTTATTGACCAATCTCCAGGATCACTAAAGTTAAATATCTTAATTATTCAATTTGACGTTGCATTAGCTTTATAAAATATTCTATAAAAACCTAGTTGCGCGTATAAATGCCTTGTAAATGACTTACAATAATGTAAACTGTATCGGAGTAAAGTCCCTACTGTTTTCTACGGAAAACCTCCATTTGTTTACTTCAGAAGGTGGAATATATTTTATGTAACAACACGTTTCTGCATCAAAGTTCTTACAGAAGTGGAGTAGTTTCCCCGCCAAATCCAAGAGCATTATTTATTAACTTCTTTGTGTTGTAGGAGCTAGTGTTAATCTGAAAGTAAAGGAAACACTCGTTTATTCCTGGTTTTTAAATTGTCCTTGTAAAATCTTTATATTTATGACTATTCGCGTCTACTGTTTCGTTTAGAATAAATTAGTTTTTCGTAAATCAATAACAGCTTTTGAGTTTAATATCAAATAAAACTAACCCACACTTGGCCAGCGTGTGTGGATTCAGGCCTAAACTCTCTCAACTCATAAGGTAGTTGACAGAAGACCCGTGGCTAGTTATGGGACACTAAAAAGGGTTGAAGTGATACACCATAGTAATGTTCGTGCTTTTAGTTAAAGAGAAAGTGCTTTCTAGATTACTCATAATTATTTACCTGTTCTTTGTTTGCAACTTCACTTGCCTTTTTCTCATTTTTATTGAGGTCGGCTCTACGACTAACCTGATGCGGCTAGTTACCAGAATTAAACGAACGATTGCCATCAGGCCTCAAAACCAGTAGGGAACCTGTAACCGCAGTGGTTAAACCAGGTGTTAGATTATATTAGACTTCTGACTACCTGTTACGATTGTAATAGATGTTTTAAATGACAGCCGGGACCGATGGCTTTACGTGCTCTCCGTGGCACTGAGTGTAATCCCTTAACCAACTAGACATCGAAACAAATCTTTGTTGTTACATAAAGATTGTCAGGGGCGCGAATCGAACCCGCGACCTCCCGGGCACAGTGTTGCTCAATCGGATCGCTTTCACCGCTCGACTACTGAAGTCGTTTATGCAACGTCTTATGCTTTTCAGTAATAGGTTTAAGTATTTAAATAAAACTACTTTATAACTGATTTTATCGCGGTATATTAACATCATAATTTTAACAGAGAAAATGGTTGGAATATACTACGAGCTTGGGACCCAGTGCTTAATTTACTTGTACCAACACCCAAGCAAAATCAACTCAGAATTCAAGATATTGTGAGCTCTTAAATAATAATGTTTGTAGGTAGTCAGTAATAATTGTGATTAATATTTTTGGGACGTCAAATACCTCGGGATCTAAGATCTGAAATATACCGCGATAAAATCCGTTATGAAGTAGTTTTATTTCAATGTGTGATATTCGCGTAAATCTAAGGAAATACTAGGTTTAAGTATTAAAATTTATTTGTTTTGTTCTCAGATTGGGAGTGTTGTCACCTGATGGTAGATGCAAAAGTTTCGACAACAGCGCCAACGGTTATGCGCGTTCTGAAGCCATTGTAGTGGTGTTCTTACAGAAAGCCAAAGACTCTAGAAGGTACGTTTATCAGTCATGATCACTCTTTTTCAGGGCCGATTACATACTTACTGGATGCTACTTTTGTCTTTTGCTTTGCAATTGTCAAAAGTTGTCGGGGTATTGGGGACGATAGCTAATTTTGATTATTTCGTCAAAATTATTTACCTACTTGAGCCGTTACAAACGTGCAAACTACGTCATAAATCATTACATCAAAGAAATGTGACAGCACTAGAGGCGTTCTATATGTGCAAATGAGACGGCCGATAAAATTGTTCGCACGTTTGTAATGGCTCGAGTACTTATAGCTCAAATTTATAATCAAAATTAACTTTTGGATGGACATTATGGAATGGTAAGAAACAAGTTAGACGGGGTGCCCAGCTATACGGTGTCTTTATTATCCAGGCGATGGCTAAAATTGACCTAAACCATGTACCGTCTTGACGTCGCCGAGGCAGACTGAGTCAATGATGTCGGGACGATTTGGATGCATTCGATATAGAGTGGTCAGAGCTTGCAAGATTACAGGCCAAGATGAAAGATATTGGGTGACGCCTTTGCCCAGCTAGGACAGAATGGGCTATTTAAAATAACAATTATATCATAGATTGTATTGGTATAAAAACTTGGGAAGGTGAAAACAGGCTGGTGATAATGATTTTTGTTCTAACCAGGGTATATGCTCAACTGCTCCACGCGAAGACCAACTGTGATGGTTACAAAGAGCAGGGTATTACATACCCAGCTGGTCATATCCAGAAACTGCTCCTGAGCGAGTTCTACGAAGAGTGCTCGATTCCGCCATCAATTTTAGAGTTCGTTGAAGCTCACGGTACAGGTAGGTGACATGAAATTTTAAGTTGTAGTTACTTTTTGTTGATTAAGGTTGAAAATAGGTACCCGTTTGAAATTGAAATTTTCAAAAACATGTTTATTACTGTTTATTAAAATTGTGTAAAATGAGTTTATTAAACAAGTTTGAAAACTTATTTAATAAAGTCATTTAAGTTAATAAAAACGATGAAGCAAAGGTTGGCGATATTGAAGACAAGAGAATAACTGAATTAAAAGAGGACTTTATAGAAATGCAATAAAAAAAATGACGTGGTGTCGTGGGACACCAGGTAGGAACGAAGTTCCTTCGGCTAATAAAGAAACAAGGAGAAAGAAAAAGGTATTATACACTACTCGCTTGTGTATGCGACTGTCGCGCCTGCGCACGTCTCATTTAACGGTCTTATTCCACGCACTTTTTTCCACGGATTTTTTCTTACGGTTTTACTATCACATTTTTTTCAGTTCGGTCGCGCAGCAAAATCCCTATCCCTTCCAAGCCTGCCGTAAGGAACTTCGTTCCAAAAATATGTTTAAGGTTTATTTATATGCATATTAGGACTGTCTAGATATTGAAATGAAATAACGTAATAAGTAATTAAGGCTCTGTATTGCCATCGAACGTGACAATGCTAGTAGCTTTCTGGGTACGTTCCTGGGAGATAACAATGCGGAATTTTTCATGTTAATTGTATCTTTATGTTGTAAATAAACGGATTTTATAATAACTTTAACAGTTAAGATATTTATAAAACCGCGAATGGATTTCATAACATGTGATTAAATGTCGCCAAAAGTTAAGCAAGCGAACTCGTTGATTTTTAATCTTTATTGTTATTTATCTTCTAAAACCTAATTTTTACCAAAATATACCAGTGAAAATCACTGTTATATTACGCTCCGCTAATACTCGTAATAGGGTAGCTCGTTGTAAAAGCCAGTGGTTAACCAACGCAGCTCAAAGGGCTTCAACCCGCGACCTTCCGTTTTAGTCTGTGGTCGGGATTTTGTGTCGCTAAATTAAAGTTTATTTTTTTATTGTAGCTGCAATTATGAAACCTTTTCTGTGATAAAACATGCTAAATGTTATTAGGTTACTACCTCGGTAGCTGTAGGAGTAGCATATTTACCTCAAACCCTGAGGTCGCGGGTTCGAATGCTGAGCAGGACCAATAAGAGTGTTAATGACTTTTTTAATTTCTCAACACTACTCCAGAGCCTGGAAGTTTTTGGTGTTATACCCATGTACCTCGGAGGGCACGTAAAGCCGTCGGTTCTGCACCCTTTCTTGTACCAGTCGTGTTGGTCAGGTCCGTCTCACCGGATAATGAACATACTTGTGCACTATAATATCTCCTACGTACTTAGTTAGTCAGCTGAGACTGGCCGCCGAAGAGGAGCTTGCCTGTCGTTTTTAGCTAAATGGAATTAAAATCCATGATTTTGGATGCCAACTGGTGATTACACATAGAGAATAAAATTGTAGGTTGGTTAGTACTAGTCAACTTCCATGCTGGTAAAATTAATAATGAGAGTTTCAGTCATAAAGTAGGTTGAGTACTTAACTCAACCTACTTGGTGGATGAAACAAAAACAGTATGCGGCCAGTGTGTACCTAGTCAATTTTCATTTGTTTTAAAAATTAAATTAAATTTAAAGAATATCTCGTGATTGTTATAATACATATTAATTATATTATTATTCATCATGTTTAGTGTTGAAGTTAGTTTATTAAGGAATTTAATTGTTTTTCTTTTATTTTCCTTTGTTTTAAGATAACATCAACAAAAATGACGATCATAACAAATGTATTGACTTGGATCGACCATGGAAATCTTATTCATGTTGTACTAAATTACCAAATTTACTCCAGGTACTCGTGTCGGTGACCCCGAAGAGTTGGTGGCTATCGATGAGATCTTCTGCACGGGCCGTAAGGAGCCCCTTATGATTGGTTCCATCAAATCTAACTTGGGACACAGCGAGCCCGCCTCTGGCTTATGTTCCATTGCTAAGGTGAGATTATATTCTTGGTAGATCCTTTTAAATTTTTTTTTATCGTAAATATTCTTTTGTTCGTAATTGGAACAAGTAAGTTTCTAATTCTAATTCTTTAGGGCGCTTTGCCCACCTGAGCAACATAATACACGTAATAAGTTGCTCAGGTGAGCAAAGCGCCCTACAGAATGTTACAGCGCCTTTGGTTGTCCGTACCATACGTGGGTTTAGGTTAAGGATACTATCACAAAAAAAAGTTATTCCTAAAAAGATTCAAACAGAAAATTTAAGGGATGGAAGAAACTCCACGCAAGCTTTTGTAACAATGTTGATTAATATTCAACAACTCTTATTAGTGTTATGCCTGTACCCGAAGTACAAATTTTTAAATCTAAAAAAGTTTTCGAATACCTTCATGAACCTGTAAAAATATACTATGTAAAAAAAAATATTTTATTATGTACCTAATATTTTTCAATTTATTTTTTCATTCAAAACGTTTCATAAAATATATTAAAAAAATTATCTTTACTAAGAATATTATTATTATATTTATAAATCGAACATTTTGAATGATAAAATAAATTTGATAATTTATTTTGACGAGTTCAAGACAGTATTCGAAAACTTCTTTAGTGTTGACCAACTCGTACAGGGAACTGGTTTATCGTACCCAAGTTTTCGTGGATTCGCTTATAATCAATAAATTTTTGCTAGGGCCATAATAGAAAGAAGTTTATCTAGAACATACACCAGACACATCGTAATAAACAAAAAAAAATTAGAGCGCAATTTTATTTTTTTCTGTATCAGTAATATAACACTTTTCAATCGTTCAATTGTTTTTTTTTATTTGACATAAAATCAGTAAATATGGACGTTCTATTCGCAATAGTATGGAGGAAAGCTCGCGGCGTAAAATTAGCGGTCGGTGACCCTAGCGAGCGCTCAGCTGATATGTCGGCACGCCGCGCCGGTAACAGTACAGTTAGTGTCAATAGTAAACAACTTTCGTTAGCGATTACTTCACTAGTTTGTACATACAAATCAAAATAAAAAATGTATGTTTATTTTCTCAAAGTGCGCACCTTACTAAGCCTACGACGGGCCGGTGGCGTGGTCGGTGATACTAGCTTTTCATGGTCGTCGGTTCGTTTCCCACCCGGGGTCAGACATTTGTGTGACGAACACGTCTATTTAGGTATCGTGTAGTCTGGGTGTAATTATCTAAATTTGAGTATGTATGTATTTAAAAAATAAAAGTGTTGTAGTACCTATATTACCAATAATCTGGTTTCCATAGTACAAGTTCTTCTTGGTTTGGGATAGTATTATATATTCTGTGGTTCCCACCAGATGATCGTGTGTTAATGTCCCACTATATATAACAATTTAAATAGTTCTGCTGTTTACTTGTTTAATCGGTTTTCAGTCCATAAAACAGATATTGGTCAAATATTTTTAAAGGACAGTAAATCCGTAAAAAACTTTATCCATTTCAAGCTTGCGGTCGGTCACGGATTCAATTTCCGACCGAATTTGCGTATAGGGGTGAGCGTATGTTTATTATTGGAAGCCCAGATATTTGCGGATTACGTTTGTTCGATATGGTATTTATTTGAGCATCACACAGAACAGTTATGTTAATCTTGTGATCAAAAACTATTTGACATAAAAATATTTTGTTGCGGAAAACGTTGAAATTCCTTGTCTGTTTGTGCAAGTTATGTGTTCCGGACGGGCTGGAAAAATTCAATATATGAAAATCTAGCTTACGCCCTGAACACCTACGTGTTCATAGACCTCGCGTCGTCGATATATACTCCCTGGAATACTGCCCACTACTGCCTTGTTCTCCTATCCGCTACGGGAAAGCCACCGGGACACTAAATGAAACACCGACTTGACAACATACGCACACACTTGAGATTACTGCTTGATCATTACTTTTGCTGCAGTGGTAGATCGCAATTACGCCGTGCTACGCCCGCCGAATAGTGCGGTACGCTTAGCTACCTCGAAACTTTACCGTAACGACGACCGCAGTAACCTCTCCTGTGTTAACTTTAATTTCATTTTAAAAACTATACATTTTGGTTCCTAGCTATTAAACTATTAGGGCTAGATCTATACGGTAAACACTATTAGCAAGCCTACCTAACCCTCTATCTAGGAAGCCTAAAGTTTTGAACCTAAGTTCCTAGGTTTCGCAAGTATAACGAGAAATGTCTGCAAAATCTAGGCACTTTAGGTGCAGTTAGTACTTTCACTCGTTATACTTGCCAAACCCTAAGACCTAGGTTCACTATCTCCTACCTATTGATAGATAGCCTATCTAGGTACAAATTAAACACAAAACTATAATTCATTTATTAAAACTTACAAAGTTATAGCGGACTTTCTAACAACGTCATACAACTTTCTTACAAATTTTAACATTTTACAATTTTACTATAAAATTACCTGAAAATACATTACATACTGCTTATACTGTTTAATTATGATTTGTTTTTACTATATTTAATGATTTTGGAAAATACAAAATCTATTATTAACATTAGCGAGATGAAGGTACTTATTTTATATAAGTACCTACATTTTTTTACATTTTTAACAACAAAAATATTTCTAAGAAAACTGTTAAAATGTTCTACGATATGCACTATCACATTTTTCAATACTGAATTTACTGATAACACCAAAAACTGCTGATAACAATAAACTTACTGATTACAGTAAACCTACTGATAACTGATAACAATTAACTTTCTGATAATAATGTCTGGCACAGTCTAAGTCTATCGCAAACACTAAGTCTGTCGCGAACATTTCTCCCGCCGTGCAGCAGCGCGGCGACCCGTCGTTGCCCAGGCGGTGCTGCAGACGTCGGTGAGCGCCACCCTCGTCACTTGGGTAGCGGTACCAGCTTCTTGGCGGGGCGTTTGAGGACTCCCGCCGGTGTGCGCACCTCTGCGGTGCGTACCTGGCCGTCAGGGCCAGGGTAGACGGCGACAATCCGCCCCCGCGGCCATGTGTTGCGGGGCAGATTGCCGTCGGCGATGAGCACCGGGTCGCCCACCGCGAGCGCGTTACCGCGCCCGTGGGGCTCCCGCCGGTACTGTAGCTCGGGCAGGTACTCGCGCACCCAGCGGCGCCAGAACACCTCTGCGAGGATCTGGGCCCGCCGCCAGTGCTTTCGGCTGTCGTAGTCGGACTCGTCAAACTGGCCCAGGGACGGCAAGCGTGCCGTGCCCCCGAGCAGGATGTGGTTCGGGGTGATCGCCTCCGCCTCCTCACTGTCAACAGAGACGTGTGTAAGTGGGCGACTATTAACTATATACTCTGCCTCGCACAGCAGAGTTGTCAGGACCTCTTCGTGCGGGTGCTTGTCGTGAAGTACTGTGAACAGAGTATTTTTTACACTCCTTACTAAGCGCTCCCATGCGCCTCCCATGAAAGGCGCCGCCGGCGTTATGAATCGCCAGCGGATCCCCCTGCGGCTCGCCTCGTCGGCCACGGCGTCGCGCATTTCTTTGTCGGCGCCGTGCATGTTCGTGCCGTTGTCCGAGTAGATCTCGGAGGGGCACCCGCGGCGCGCAGCGAACCTCCGCAGCGCCAGTATGGCGGAGTCGGCGCTCAGGCTGGCGGCCACCTCTAGGTGAATGGCTCTGGAGGTGAGGCATGTGAATAGGGCCACATACCGCTTCTGGTGCGTTCTTCCCACTGTAACAGACAACGGACCAAAGTAATCTAAGCCTGTAAAGGTAAAAGGTCGCTGATGGTGGGCTAATCGTGCCTTTGGATGGTTCCCAGTGGCCGGTACAGGTGGCTGCGCCTTGCGTATACGACACGGCAAACAACTATTGATTACTTTTTTTGTAATCGGTCGTAGGCGCAATACCCAGTAGTGTTGACGAGTTTCATTTATAACAAGCTCTGTCCCGCTGTGATGCAAGCTTCTATGAGTCCAATCTATGTATAGCTGTGTTATTCTGTGATCGCCGTCCAAAACAGGTGGTCTCTTTGTTTTCTCTGTTATGTTTTCTGTGGCTGCTATGCGACTTCTCAGGGTGATGATCCCGTTACTATATTCTATAGGCAACTTGTACAAGCGGCTGTCTCGGGCAAGTTCCTTCCCGCGCCGGAGATCCCGGAGTTCGGCGCCGAAGGAGGTCGCTTGTACCGCCTTCACAAGCAAGTCCTCGGCGTCGTGAAGGTGCTCTGCAGGGAGAAACACGAAGCATCGTCGGGACACCGGCGCGGGGCGGAGCTTAGCACCTCCCGTAGGCTGGTTCTGTGTTTTCGTGTTTTTCTTGTCACGACGCCAATCTGGATCATTTTCCAAGTTTTTCTTAGTACGTTTGTACAAAACTTGCTGTTGAAATTTTCTATTTTTGCACAGAGTAATGAACTGCAATACTCGGGCGGTTGTGCGGAGTAATCGTTCCCATTTTGAAAATTTGTCTGGGTCAGGAATCGATTCTGACACTTTCTGTACCTCTCTGTCTTCTGTCACTGTAGTGGTACGTTTCTCTCCAGTGTGTGTAGAGATTACTATTTTTTCTGTAGGCCAAGACGACTCATGTATTGAGTCGAAGTTGCTCGGTACTTCGCGTGTAGCAACGTTTGCTATGGTCAAATTGGTAGGCGCCAGCCTCCAATCCTGTACTGTACTGTTGTCTTTGATGGCCGCTATTCTCGGTGTGGCCTCAAACGGAACCTCTTTTCTATAATCCGGTTCTATTAAGAGGTTCTTCTGTTTTGTAGACTTCTGTTCGATTGTGCTGGGCCTTTCCAATGCGTTTTCATAACTGTCAGGCATAACAAAGTCTTCTGTCTTGTATAGAAGAGCGGTTTCGATCTGTCCGTCTTCTAACTGTACTGTATTTTTCTGTAAAATATCCTCGGCTTGCTGCTCCGGATCTGAGTTCGGACGACGTGGGTTTATTACAAGCGATTCCAAAGCGAAATATTCCTTCAGTTGCTTGTCTATATTTTCTATGCTCTGTGGTGCAGACATCTGGTGAACAAAATGTACTGTACGAACTGTGTTTCTTGAGTGCGCACCGTGCAGAGTCCATCCTAAAGTGGTGAGCGATGCTATAGGCTGATGTCTCGGTCCTCTTCGTATGACGCTCGCAACCAGAAGGTGCCAGTTATCCTGTCCTATAAGTATCTTCGGGATGCCAATGTCATAGATAAGATCGGTCTTGATATCTTCTAAGTGCTTGCAGTCAGAGATATCCTTTGCGCTTACGCGTTGCGGTGTTAGGTTCAAAGCTGGTACTGTGCGCGCGCATAAGGTGGACTCTCTCCCTGTAGTACTCGCCAACTGGAGCTCAATTCTGCGTGATGTGGGCATCTCTATGGTGGTATCACCGATGGCTCGGATGGTGAACGGATCTATCTGCCCCTCTGCTCCGACCTGGTTGGCTATGTCTTCGTCTATGAGGGAGACGGTTGATCCATCGTCCAACAGCGCAAAGGTAGGTACTTCTCCCGCCGGTCCGATCAATCGTACAGGAACGATCTTGAGGTAAGCTTGCGAGTTAGCTTGTAAACTGGAACTAGCCACTGTTTCTTGCGTCTCTGTTTTCGATGCCTCTGCCTTCCTTTCGTAGTGCAACAAGGTGTTATGCGTGGCCGTGCAACCTTCTATTCCACACTTCTTGGGCTTGCACGTATGTCCCTGGCGGCGCGCGCGTAGACACCGAAAACAAAGGCCGTGTTTCTTCGCAAGCTCCCACCTTTTGTCAGAGCTTCCCTTCCTGAAAGTTGCGCATTCTGAAGCATAATGTCCGTCTTGTGAACAAATGCGGCACTTCATGCTTGAGGCTTGAACTGTTTCCCATATCGCAGTGTGTTTTTCAGTTGCGGCGTGCGTCCTCTGTACCACGCGGCGTGCTGGCTGAGCTGTCTGTTCGGCCGGGGCAAAAGCACTGCAGTAGCGCGCTTGCTCACTGATAAACTCACTGAAACAGCCGAGGTCCGGTTTCGCTTGATACTTTTCTATGTATTCTCGGTACCACTGAACGCGTAGCGAGTTCGGTAGCTTCTCAGTCAGGATACGCAGCAGCTCGGCGTTAATCAGGTAATGTTCTTTCTTCAAAGCACGTAAGGTAACAACACTGCTTCTTACCTTGCTAGCGAACGAACAGATGTCCTTCGGCGCTTCGCCGCAGCGCGGCATGCTTCGCAACTTGTCTGTTTCTGCTTGAGCGATTGAGTCCGGTCTTCCAAACTGAAGTTCCAGTTCCTTCATGATTTCATCAGGCTGCGCGTTCCCGATCAGCTCCGAATTAACTGTTTCTAGCGCTCTTCCTTTGAGACTTTTTCTAAGTCTCGCTGTGTTCTCCACGTCGTTGAAATATTTTCTTGTGGTGTCGTATATCGCTCTGAACGATAACCACTCTGTGTGCGCCCCGTCGAACGTCGGTAAAGTCATCACGACTTTTGAAACCGCTGGGTGAGGCAGCACTGTCACATCAGACGGCTTCTTCTCAGCGAGCGCGGCGATGGCGGAGGTGAGTTCGGTGATGAACGGCGTCAGTGAACTTCCTCCCTGTTGAGACGGTCCCTTCTTCAAAGGTGCATCTCCTGTTAAAACCCTGGCAGGTACATCTGCCATCTGTGGTCCCCCTGTGACCCCCCCCTGGGGGTGCGCGGCCAAGTCGGTGTTCCTCCCGGTGGCTTCTGTGGGGTCGGGCTGTGGTTCCGGTGCCTCTTCCAACCATGAGCGGACGTAGTCAGCTTTCGAATGTCCGTCCTCATCGTAATCAGAGTCAGCTTCCTCCTCAGCCTTCTGTAAAGCTATCTGTGCTAACTGTAGCTGGATCCTCAGTAAGTCTTCACGAGCCTTCAAAACTTTTCTATTGGATCGCGTCGACGTCACTGAAGCGTCTGGTCTACGTTTTCTATTTTCCTGTCCTATCTCGATGTGCGCGTGTGTGTCGGTGGCGGGTCGCACTATCTGTTCCGAACCGCAATCTGTGCTTTGTCTGTCTTCGTGTTCACGGACCGCCGATAAGCGTGGCTGTGTGGGCGGAGCCGGCTGGGTACTGACCGCGTCTTCTGCCACCGACGGCGAGCGTGGAGGGGCCTCGTGACGTAGCGCGGCCGCGCTTGACGGGCCTTCCCGTACCTCTACCGTCCACGCTTCGGGTGCCTTCCCTTTGGATCTTGTTGTTATCGGCATCTTGAATCTTCTTGTATAACAAATTGACAAAGCTTAATGAAATAGGACAGAAAAATTCCAGGTTTTCTTCCTGTAGTGACGTCCACGAAGTCTTGATCCGGCTCGGTGAGGACCAGCAAATGTTCCGGACGGGCTGGAAAAATTCAATATATGAAAATCTAGCTTACGCCCTGAACACCTACGTGTTCATAGACCTCGCGTCGTCGATATATACTCCCTGGAATACTGCCCACTACTGCCTTGTTCTCCTATCCGCTACGGGAAAGCCACCGGGACACTAAATGAAACACCGACTTGACAACATACGCACACACTTGAGATTACTGCTTGATCATTACTTTTGCTGCAGTGGTAGATCGCAATTACGCCGTGCTACGCCCGCCGAATAGTGCGGTACGCTTAGCTACCTCGAAACTTTACCGTAACGACGACCGCAGTAACCTCTCCTGTGTTAACTTTAATTTCATTTTAAAAACTATACATTTTGGTTCCTAGCTATTAAACTATTAGGGCTAGATCTATACGGTAAACACTATTAGCAAGCCTACCTAACCCTCTATCTAGGAAGCCTAAAGTTTTGAACCTAAGTTCCTAGGTTTCGCAAGTATAACGAGAAATGTCTGCAAAATCTAGGCACTTTAGGTGCAGTTAGTACTTTCACTCGTTATACTTGCCAAACCCTAAGACCTAGGTTCACTATCTCCTACCTATTGATAGATAGCCTATCTAGGTACAAATTAAACACAAAACTATAATTCATTTATTAAAACTTACAAAGTTATAGCGGACTTTCTAACAACGTCATACAACTTTCTTACAAATTTTAACATTTTACAATTTTACTATAAAATTACCTGAAAATACATTACATACTGCTTATACTGTTTAATTATGATTTGTTTTTACTATATTTAATGATTTTGGAAAATACAAAATCTATTATTAACATTAGCGAGATGAAGGTACTTATTTTATATAAGTACCTACATTTTTTTACATTTTTAACAACAAAAATATTTCTAAGAAAACTGTTAAAATGTTCTACGATATGCACTATCACATTTTTCAATACTGAATTTACTGATAACACCAAAAACTGCTGATAACAATAAACTTACTGATTACAGTAAACCTACTGATAACTGATAACAATTAACTTTCTGATAATAATGTCTGGCACAGTCTAAGTCTATCGCAAACACTAAGTCTGTCGCGAACATTATGAATATGATCTACATTCGTTCATTATTTTGCTATGAATAGGTACTATTAGTTTTATTTATATAACCACAATAAATAAGTATTCATTCAAATTTACCAATTTAAAAAAATACCACATTTGAAACAAAAACTTAGGTCAAATACTTACGTTTTCTGCGTATCTCTCTGAGGTCTTTACCTCTCTTACTTTCCAGTGCTTTGAACGCGACTATAATTTGTTGCAATATAATGGCTTTCATTCAGCCCGTGTGCATGTCGGTTATCACCCAAAATTATTAATCTTTTTTTGCGCAGTCGAAAAAGTTCAAGACTCTTAGAAAACTGACGAAGGTTCACGAATTAGAATCGGTGTCTGTAAATGCGCTAAGAAATATTAACTTCAAATTTATACCTACAATACTCTTTTTTCCCAGATGTGTATTGCTTACACTACTGGTTACATTCCTCCCAACTTGAACTACCATGTACCTCGAGAAGGCGTCGCAGCGTTAGCAGAAGGTAGACTGCAGGTGGTCACTGAGAAGCAACCCTGGAACAGAGGCATGTCTGGAGTCAACAGCTTCGGTTTCGGTGGTGCCAATGCACATACTCTACTCAAAAATGTTGCTAGAGAAAAGGTAAATCCAATTTATGTTGTACTATTTAAGACTGGTGTCGGAAATGACTATGATCTTGTCTAAAATGAGATTCAATCATAGTTCCAACTTGGTACTAAGGCCATATTATATATTCGATTAAAGCCGTTAATAAATTATTGAAGTTACACAATGGACTATTAATTTTGGTCCGATAAACCCAGGTTACGCCTAACCTCATCGTATAAGGCCTGTTATGTGCAGAAAATCTAATGATAAATGAATTAATAAAACAATTTTACGAAAATTCCCAAAAGTTAACATTATTGATAGATGAAAGTTGTTAAAAGTTTGTAAGTAACTTAAGTGTGTATTAATTTGTTTGTATTGATTAATTATAAGCAGATTTATAACAGAGTTTTGGGTCTAAAATTTTATTACATCTAAAAGAACTTCAGTAATGCGATTATTAAAGTTATTGAAATAAACCAAAATGTATTCACTTAAGATAAAGTGGGTGACTATAATAGAGTTATTTAGCAGTAGAATTTTGTTTAATCTGAACTAATAATAATACTTTTTGTACTGCATAAATAAATTTCTATTAATAAGTGGTACTACGCACTTGCATGTCGTGATTATGAATTGCGTCTCTACGATCAGGTGGGGTACCACTACAGGTTGAAGCAGTATTGTTGGAGATGCCGCTATGTAATGTGTAGAGCAACTTCTCTATCGTAAATCTGCAGTAATAATATTTAACCGTGTCATAGTACCAATATACATTGTTTCTTGTTCAGTCACTCCAATGGGCCGATAAGTGGTTGAACAATTGATCGACCTCCGCCTCATTGATACATGGCTTATTTATGTTTATGGTAGAATAATATAAATATAACCGATTTGCTCATTCTTTTTTACATTAAAAATCGTTTATCATCAGGTTAACAATGGCCTGCCTACAGACGATCTGCCCCGTTTAGTATGCGCCTCAGGTCGTACTGAATCCGCTGTAGCCAGGATCTTAGATGACTTGGAGTCGAGGACAGTGGACGTTGAGCTTATTCGACTACTACATTCCGTACATGATGATGATATCCAAGGCCACGTGGTCAGGGGTTATACTTTATTAGGTACGTTATATTTTCAGTTTATAGTTTGTAAGATAGGTAAAGGAGGTAGACAAGTAGTACAAAATCAAGATCATGGAAAAGACCCCCAGAATTTATTAGAAACTATAACTGAAGAAAAATAAACAGTTAGAAACAGTTAGCTCATTACTGTTACAGAATCTTTTTTTATTGAAGTCAGTAAAAGCAATCATAATTCACTTAGTAAATGGACCAAGCTTTTTTTTATAAAGTCTGCTACTTATCTCCTATATGTAAAAGAAGTGAGATAATTACCGTTCATTGGTTATATTATTAATTATAACTTCGAGCTGCTAGTCTTTGTCAGTGGACAAAAAAAATGCGTAACCGGAACTAGATTTCATATGAATATGTTGGGATTTTCTACTAATTATTTTATGTCCTAGGTTCTACTCCCACAAAGAGCATTTCCTTGGCTCGTGATATCCAGTACTTCTCGGGTGTTCGTCGTCCAGTCTGGTTCGTTTACTCAGGCATGGGCTCACAATGGGCGGGTATGGGCAAACAGCTTATGAGAATCCCAGTGTTCGCTGCTGCTATCGAAAAGTGAGTATATTTTATAAAATTTTCTTGCAATATACAACAGTGATATAGAAACGTATCTACTTCTTTTAATGTTCAGAACATTCTAGAATTAGCTACAATCTAACTTAACTGAAAAATAATGACTTCTTTTAGATGCCACAAAGCCTTGGAGCCTAAAGGAGTGAACCTAACGAAGATCATCACTGACCCCAACCCTAAGATCTATGACAATATTCTCAACTCCTTCATCGGAATTGCGGCTGTACAAATTGGTCTCACTGATGTCCTTAAAACTATTGGAGTAGAACCCGATTACATTATTGGTAAGTTGAAAAATCTTCATAAAATACTACCTTACATAAACATCCTTAAACTTGGCTTTCCCAATTGGACCAAGACGCTTTGATTGCCAGAATTTAAGTACGCACAGATAAGCAACTATGCATATTATCTCAGCAATATCTCATCATGGGTGCTCTTTGTGAGCAAATAACTCTTCTGGAGGAACAATGATGACAGAGTTGACTCTAGTAGTTGTCAGATCCCAAACGCGTAACACAAAATCGATAATTTGAAGAGCCTAGCTTCTTGCGTTTTGCAGCTTTTTCAACTGTTCTATGTTAGTACCTAGTTCCAGCACCTTCTTATACGTTATGACTTTCAACATCTCTTCAATGTGTGTAACGTAATTGTAACTACCTCAGACTATCATACTTTTAGTAAAGCTAAACTTTTCCATCTTTCTCAAATACTACTCTCTCCTAAATTAATTAGGTTAAATGTTACAATTTATAATCTCTCCAATTCAACAGGACACAGTGTCGGTGAGTTGGGATGCGCGTACGCAGACGGTTGCTTTACTGCGGAGGAGATGATCCTGTCCGCTTACAGTAGAGGTCTGGCCTCTATTGAAACGCCTTTCATCAAGGGATCAATGGCTGCTGTTGGCTTAGGATACAGCCAGGTAATCACATTAGATTATTTATTAAGATAGCAAGAACTGAATAAGAGACAAATTTCTGCAAAGTAGTAGAATTGTTAATGGGATGCACAAAAACCTATAACATAGGTACTAGCAGAATCGTAAAGATTGAAATTATATATAAATATAAATCATCATCATTTATATTTTCTGTCAGATCAAGACCATCTGTCCTCCGGAGATCGAAGTGGCGTGTCACAACAGTGTTGACTCGAGCACTATCTCTGGCCCAGCTGACATCATGAAGAGCTTCGTCTCTAAGCTAACAGCACAAGGTGTCTTCGCTAAGGAGGTGCCTTGCTCCAACATTGCGTATCACTCCAAATATATCGCTGAAGCTGGTAAGTCAGTGACATTTTACGTTATTCATATAATGGGTAAATAATATTGCTGAAGAAGTAGAAGATTGAAGATCTGTGTCCCTTCAGTATTTTATGTGGACAGTTGCGGGTTGTTATCGAATCAGATCTTAAAAAAATATGGTGTATCTGTATTTGACGAACATGTTTAAAATAATGATACATAGTGCTTGAGTGTCTGTTTTTTTTTCAAGGTCCAACTCTGTTGAAGTATTTGAAGCAAGTGATAAAATCCCCTAAGCCCCGCAGCGAGCGTTGGGTCTCTACATCTGTGCCACAAGCTCAATGGAAGGACGCCAAAGCAGAATTATCCTCTGCTGAATACCACACCAATAATTTACTAGTAAGTTGTTCTGTACTAGTGAGTGGTTAACTACCTATTTGATTTATAGATATGAGTCACGTTACGTCAACCCTTTTAGTGTCCCACTGCTAGGTATGGGTCTTCTCTCAACTATGTTACGAGTTTAGCGAGTTTAGACCTTAATCCACTCACGTTAGCCAAGTGCGGGTTGGTGGATGTCACATGTCCTTGATCGATTAGTTCTTCAACATGCCGGTTTCCATGCGATGGTTTCCTTCACCGATATTGAGCACTGCGATGAAACATTTCACACAAAGTGTGTGGGCACGACTGGGAATCAAACCTTATATTAAACTTTATATTACTAAGGCGAAGCCTGTACCGCTGCACCACCGCTGCTCTCTCGAGCTCTGAAGAGCAGCGATAATAGTAAAAACTTCTTAAATTACTCTGTCCAAATGTAGAAGTTCTTCTGAAGAAAACAATTATTATAACGAGAATAAAATTTTGACGAGAAACGTTGAGTTGAATCTAAATCAGATCCAAAGAATTTTAAATCTCTAACAATACGTTAATAAAGTTCATTATTTCCCACAGAGCCCCGTTCTCTTCGAAGAGGCATCTCGTATGATCCATCAAAATGCCATCACCATTGAGATCGCTCCACACGGTCTCCTACAGGCAATCTTGCGCAGGTCCCTCAAAAAGGATGTCATCAACGTACCTTTAACACAGAGGAATCATGAAGATAATGTTCAAGTACTGTTCACTGCTTTAGGAAAGTAAGTCAACCCAAAACATAAGTATTTCATTAAACATGTGTTAAATTTTGGATGATTTATGAAGAAGACATTTGAATTAATTTCTAAAATTTACTTGGTGAAAGGCGATCAAAAGATTATTGTTTAAAAAAGTTTTATGCTGTGTAGCTTATTAATTTGACGGTATTTTTTTAACCATTTCTTTTAGAGCAGTTTAATTTGTTACTGTTCTACTAATTTATGATTTCTTACAGATTGTACGAAGCTGGTTTGAACCCGCACTTGGCTAACATCTACCCCCACGTGCCATTCCCAGTGTCACAAGGCACACCCATGATTTCACATCTAGTTGAATGGGAACACAGTGAAGATTGGTAAGTAGTTTTTATTTCGAAGATATTTTGGAGTATTTTCCTTATTTTAGTTGTTGTGTCTACTAACTAAATCCCATAACAAATTTCAATATGGTTTCCACTAATAGAACGGTTCACACCGTTCCTACATGAATCCTAAAACATAGTGTATTTATATTATCAGTCATATTATTACCAAGATCTAAATAAAATGGATGGTTTGTCTAAGCGTGTCAAAAGACTGACTTTGCAGATATCAAATTTACATAATATAAGTACCAACACTATTACTTTAAGATAGGTACTTTAAAGAGATTGGCAGAATAAAGATAAAATCCCAGTTTAGTAAGAATACGAATACCCAATAAATGATTACATTGTCAACATCCAACAACAACCATTTTGAAAATAATTTAGTAAAAATTATCAACAGCAGCCAATTTTTCATTGAAACCGCATTGCACCAATCCAAACCCATCCATCACAGTTTAAATGAAACAGGTCTTTGAAAAATGCGTCCGCTAACGTTCTATATAGGAGTCAATGTACAAAGTGGCTGCCATAGATCACACTCCGACGATTTGTTTGTGGCGGGTGACTGATGGCGCACAATTAATATACGACCAACTTTATTGCATTTCAAGTTTCGTACACTAGAACAGTTTAGACTGGGTGAAGGCGAGATGAATGTTTAAATAACAAGTAAATTTTTCATCAAAACTGTTATTAATTTATTTATATATTTTGGTTCTCCAACAAGGAATATACATTACATTAAAAGAAATAAAGAAATATAAGAAACGAGATCTTGTGCTCCCTCAATTATAGGAGAACACAGCATGCACAAAGTACAAAGCAATGATCCTATTAATCTTACTATTACAAGTATTAATATTATCTGTGCTATTAATTTTGAAAATGCGAAAGTTTTGTATACATTTACCATCAGAGACAAGTAATAGGTATTGCCTAAATTGCATAAAGGTCATTGTTTTCGGAAACATGCTTACTTGAAATGATTTCTGTAGAATTACTATGACCATATAATAAGAACCTCATTGGTCTAGTTGTAGCATATTTGCCATATAGTAAAGCCAAAGATGCTGTTGGTTTTTTCTACTAGAAATATTATCTTAGTTAAGAGCTACTCGTGCATATTTATATCATTTATTTTAAGTGTGTTGCAAATATTTCAAAGAAGTTTCGTAATAGTTATTCAAATGTTTCCCTAGTAATGAGTAAGTTATTTAGACATATATATTGTTCATCTCTCGAAATACTTTGATGTCCCGAAGCATTAAGTCCATCCTTGTGATTAAACTTTTTGCATTACCCTATATAATTTTAAACGAATCTAAATGAAAATATTACCTTAATAAGTTACATCGCAATTTATATGTGTTCAAAATAAGCTGTTAATAATATTTTGATGTAATAATCACATTAGTTTGAAAAGGTATAAGTACTTGAAGGTTTAAATTACGTTATCCCTAATCCCAATGCAGAGGCGATGTGATTTGATTCTTTTGATCGTATCTTATTTGTCAAAATTCTTAATTAGCATACTTATTTCTTGGAAAGTTATTCTGTATCAAGTGGCAATTTCTCTCAATTACGAATAATGTCTTAACCTATATATTGTAACTTTTGCTTCGGCATGATAGGAATTTGAGTTCTTTAAAATGTCAATGCCTATTTATATTTTGGCACTCTAAGCTAGTTACTATTTGAAACCGCCATGTTTGCGTGGAAACTACTACATAATAACATTTATACCTAATAAAGACAATAACCTATCATGGCTGGGATTTCGGAGTATTCTGAGATATACATAATAATAAAACATCATAATTATATAAATAAATATTTTGGGACACTAACACCACGGTCATCTGGTCCAAGATAAGCAGAGCTTGTGTTATGGAAACCAGATAACTGGTATATACTATACATAAAATACTTTTCTTTTGTAAATATATTCTTAAAATAGATATTTACACCCAGACTCGACACAAACAAATATTCATTACACAAATGTTTGTCTTGAACCCACATCCTGCGGCGTGAAAAGCAGGTATCTTACCGACCACGCCACCGGCCTTTCATTTCTATAATTGAAAGTTGAAGTATAATAACCAACATCAAAGTAACATGACACAGCAGAAGAGTATAGAAAAACAAGAAAAATAACGCTTTTAAAAAAATACTTTAGTAGATACTAAAGGGGCTTAAGAGGACCGCAGCGAGTTCTCATCAGTTACGTACTTATAGCTACTTAATGTGGGTTCCGCGAAATTTAGAGGCTATCTATAAAAAAGTCACTAAGACTCGGTAAAAGACAAATTCAGATCGAGATTCGTTGAGATAGTTTGTTAAGCCCTTCGTAGTTTGTACAAATCGTTACTTAACAAAGTAGAACCACTAAAATATTTAATTATTTGTTTTTTCCTAGGTACGTAACTTCGTACAAAGCTCAAGAGAAGATGAAGTCTGGTGAACGCACAGTAAGAATGTCCATCGTTGATGAAGATTGCGAGTATTTAGTAGGACACGTTGTTGACAGTACGTATTAGTTAATTATTATTGGAATTTATATTATTTGGAAATAATTTCTAAGAATTCGTTTCAATTTATTTGTGGTAAAGTAAAAAAAGGGTTTGGGTTCTAATGAAGGTAAAGCTGGTTTCGCTCACCAGGCTTTTAGGAAGTTAAATATTTTATTGAATAACAAGTACATTTATGGTAAATATGATGACTACTTCTGTTTTACGGTATCAATTAACTATCGGATTTTGATTGGTAAAGTTAGTTTATTACCTGAGACATATAGAATTCCGGATACATATACCGGTAAATGCTTAGGTTATATGGGATTATTACAAGCCAATCACAAGACCCAATTCTAAATTATCAATGTAGGTAAATTCAAAGCAGAATCTAGAGAGAATAAATAAATAATGTTTTCTTCACTAGACCGTAACTTATACCCTGCTACTGGTTACCTGGTACTGGTATGGGAGACTCTCGGCATGATGATGGGAGAGCTCTACACTGAAGTGTCAGTGGTGTTTGAGAACGTTCGCTTCCAGAGAGCCACTAACATACCTAAGGAGGGCAACTTGGAGTTCATTATCATGATCCAGAAAGGCAGTGGTAACTTTGAGGTAAGAATAAAAAAGTATTTTGAGTGCTACGACTTTCATATTAGAACAAAAACCGAAAATGTGGTACATCAGTAGGCTAATTCACGTACTTAAATAAGTTCAGTTGCAGTGCAGTTGCAGTTAAGTTCCAATCAAAATAGTTCTTTTCGTATTCTAGTAATTTTGACAACCGCTGTCAGATATGCTCGCGTCAACGTCGCGTTACATCCTGCGAGTGCTTTAGGCAATTAAGACAGCTAAACAATTATAAGAATACCATTTTGCACTAAGACAAAAGCTTAATTGAAACTGCACCTCAAATTGATCGCAACTGCACCGCAACTTAATCAGCACGTCAAGAAATTACGTGTATTAGGGCACAGATCATTTAGCATTCCACTGGCATCTCAACTGTTAATGATATAGTTGAGATAGTGTGACTCGTGTCAGCTATGATGATTAAAAAACTTCCTCAATACAACGGAGTGTTTGCTACAAACCAACGAATTCGACACCCAGGTCAAAGTGAATTAAATATTTCCCAACACAAAAAATCTTAGCATCATCTTCAAAATAAGAATTGTGTCCAAAGAAACGGGAAACGGGTTCACTTCAATATGGAATATTCATATTATATATATTCATATTTTTATACATAATGCTTCAAGACAGATAGTAATAAAGTGGGTTTATACTGTAATTACTTACTTAACAAAATATTTCTTTTCAAAGATCGTAGAAAGTGGTGCGTCCATTGTAACTGGTCGTAT
The DNA here is from genome assembly GCA_936450015.1 of Meganola albula. NCBI lineage: Eukaryota > Metazoa > Arthropoda > Insecta > Lepidoptera > Nolidae > Meganola > Meganola albula. The sequence goes on along the minus strand of OW388161.1, from coordinate 4,832,653 downwards.
CTATGCGAAGAAGAACGTAGGACAAGACTACAGGGTGCTACCGACATTGCCTGAAGCAAGCGGACCCAACATCAAGCACATGCTCACCAAGGACTTCTACAAGGAACTGAGGCTCAGAGGATACCAGTACAGGTAAATTTAATTAATTAAAACTACGATCCTTCACGACATTACTCATAATATTCGAAGAAAATCTTAATGAACGTAACAATTTACATTGCAATTGAATTTCTAGGAAAACTCTTAGCAAACTAATAGAAAACCACAGGTGTAGGCGGACTAAAGTTATTCATTAAAGCATGCGAGAAATGCAAATCTATTTAAATTTTGTTTGCTTGCACCCATGATCATATGTAAAAAAGGTGAAACAAGAATAGACCGACAGAAAGAGACAGGAAGTAAGAATGAAGGCGGTTAGAGAAAGTTACAGAGGCTTTCTCTTCGGCTTTTTTTTATCCTAAATTTATTGGCCTAGTATGGTAAAACAGTATCTGCTAAAACAATAATTAAACAAATCTTTCTTTCACAGTGGTCTTTTCCGAGGTGTTCTCGGTAGTAATATCGAAGGTACCCGAGGTCGTTTAGCCTGGGTCAACAACTGGGTCACTTTCATGGACTGCATGCTGCAGATGAAGATCATTGGTCAAGACACCAGGGGTCTGTTCGTGCCTACCAGGATTGAAAAGTTATCTATCGACGCTAACATGCATTACAACGCGATATCGAAAATGAATCCTGATTCTACCAAGAACTCGTTTGAGATCAGAGTGTGGCCTGATGTGGACGTTATAAGGTAAGATATTTTATTTTGCCTGAATACCTATACCAATAATTAACGTTAATACTAGAGAATTGTCGAGTGAATAAAATTTTACTAAGCTGGGAAATCATTTCATCATTTGAACCATTGTATTCTCAAAAAGTTGGTGATGTTTACACATACCAAGCAACCAGCAGAGGTAATCCAAGAATTAGAGAAAATAAACAAAGCGCAAAATACTTGATATAGACATAAATATATAACTAGTCTATTACACAAATGCTAAATGCAATATTGACGTACATATACTTGAATTCGCTAATATTCTTAACCTAATTACCTGGATATTTGAATAAATAGACCAAAACTACATCCTACATTTTGGTTAAAGGTGGAAATTCTTCCACAGTTTCAGTACAAGAATGTTTGACATGTTTTCCACTGCAACAATGCTTTTCAGTCGAGTGTATCTATATATTGCGTCAGAGTAAGTTTTTAAGGTCACTCGGTCCAAGTGACCTTAGAAATCCTTAGTAACCCATATCGTTTCAAAACGACTTAAAATGATCAAAATTAATTGAGATAACTGTAGTTATAGCTAATTAGATTAGCGAATTAATCTGTGGATAAACGAAGCACCGAAATAGAATTAATTCTGGAAGAGAAGTAATTTACTTTTGGTTGTTGATGTCAGGAATATAAATTACGCATTAAATCAAGTCTTTATTGGGGATGTTGTACATGTTACATGTTCGGTACGATGTGTTCTATATATATGTTGTTCTATATAAGTACGTGCATTTAGAGCTCAAAATAAGCTTGCTTACTAGAGATGGCAACGATAATAAAATCGCACTCGATGTTTCATCACAAACGTAGTACTGAATCTTTCTTTTGATTTCCTAGCATTCTAAATCAAAATTATTCTTGACGAAGTCCTGGCAATTAATGCTCAAGTGTATCGAGATTTGCAAGATCATTACACAGATAATTTATATTTGAAGGAACATTATTAATTATTATTAACTAATTTACAAAACTGCGACAAGTCAGTGCACTTTGCGTATTTAATAGATAACGGTCGCTCTAATTAGCAACTAATTGTGTGCACTATGGTATACGCAGAAACATGCATGTATGTACAAAGTCATGTTCTTAACATCGTTTCGTTAAAACCGTAGCTATAGATTAGGTAAACTTGTAATTTGAACGTCAGAATCCAATAAAATAGTATAATTATGCGTTTAACATTCTAATTTAATGACACCATTTGGTTCGGATCATTTTTATTGAGAAATTTAAGGAATCTATCGGATGATGTGATTAACTAAATCCACAGTACGATAAATTTATAATTAATTTGATAATTAAATATCAATATTAGGCAACCTTCATTTATTTAAATTGAGTTAGGTACAGTGATTACGTACTTGCAATAGCTTTCTTTATATTATAATTAATTAAATACGCAATACATATGCAAAGGCTAAACATAAAAAAACGGCTCGACAGAATTGAACATGAAAAATTATTACAGTAAAACCTACACAAAATAAAACTGTAGAAAAATTCGTCTCTAAAAGATACAAAAAACATTTGACTGTAGTACATATTAATAAGCCTTTTTATTGTAAAGGGCTGGTGGTGTCGAAGTCCGCGGTCTTCACGCTACGCCGATCACAAGGAGGCTTCCACTTGGTGTGCCCGTACTTGAGAAGAACGAATTTATCCCCAACTTCGGACAGGCTAAGATGAAGGTAATTATCGTTGGGATACATCCAATAATACGTGACGTTGTAACTTAATTGGGTAGGCACTTAGTTACGCGCAATGGATAATGAAGTAGGTATGTACCTGTACCTAATAATAGTTTTTCTCATTAATTAATTTGATTGTTCTAATATTCTGTACAAAGTAAATGTGTATCGATTTTTATTCATGTCTTACTCATTGTCCCCATCAATACAAGGCACGGGAACAAAAATTGCTCCTTGGCAGATACCTGATTTTCATAAGTAAAAATAGTAAACGCAGTATCATTGTAACATTTTTTCACATTATAGCCCATTTCTTAAAGTTTAATCTATCTCTACACTAAGATCTATCAACATCAATTCAGAGGTTTAAATGAAAACTATAAAAATGTAATAGACATAAAGTCACATAGATATAGACATAGATTCACTTGCATTTTTATAATAAAAATGTTTTTTTTAAACAGATCGAGGATATTCTCCGTGCCAACATTCAGTTAATCTTAGAAAACGTTCAAACATACAAAGTCAAGTGTATTGAATTAGTCGATGAAGAATACAAGAAAAATGATATCACGCCAGTGATAGAACAAGTAGGAGAGGTCTTAGGTGACCTTCCTTTGGTACAAGCTGAGCTGTTGCTTATCTCTGAAGAAGCTATTGAGATGCCATCTAATGTTACAGTTGAGAATAAGAAACTTTCTGGAGAAAGTAATACTGTTCTCTTCGTTGGAGCCAATCTTCTAAGCAGGCCTGAAGTAAGTTGGAACATAATTCATATTAAAAAGATTTAATACGCTACTTTCTACACATTAAATTGTGCTATATTAATTTTTTTAACCAAAAAACATTTAAATTATATTTCCGTATTATATTAGTAAACATGTACACTATTTTTAATAAGTACTTCAGTTAAAACATGCATTTTTTTCTTTAGGTCCTTCAACAAGCAGTCTCTACTCTCCGAGACAAATGCTTCCTCATCAGTCGTGAAAAGGAACGCCCCGATCCCAAGAACTATGCTGGCAATTACGACATTATTACTATTCAGGACACTGGTGTTGAATATCTAGTACTCTTCAGAAAACGCGTTGGAGCCAGACCAGCAAAATTCATCCAAATCGTTGCTGCAGATTTATCATTCTCATGGATCGACAAAGTCAAGGAAGAACTGAAAGATGGTCAAAAAGTAGTGTTGTATACTCAAGACGAGCATATTAACGGTCTTCTTGGTCTAGTTAATTGCTTAAGAAAGGAGCCTGGTGGTGAAATTGTGTATGGTATTCTGATTGCTGATCCATCTGCGCCTAAGTTCAATCCCGATTTGGAATTCTATGAGGAACAACTTGATAAGGATCTAGCACTTAATGTTTATCAAGATGTAAGTGAACCTTTAGTAGTATTTTAAAATAAAAACATATAACCTACCTGTATTGAATTTCATTCTTTTTCATTTCTCTTTTTTTTTTAAATATTTTTTTCTTTTTAGGGTCAATGGGGTACCTACCGCCATCTTCTCCTTGGTGACTTGGATACAGTACGTACACACCACGCGTACGTCAATACGCTCACTATTGGAGATCTGTCTTCACTGAGTTGGCTCGAAGGACCACTCAGGGAGAACCATCAGTTCAAGAACCCTGAGAAAGTGCTTATTCATGTAAGTAGTAATCATTTACAAGTTCAATTTTATTTATTAAGATAAATATAAATAACATAAATATTCATAAAATAAACTCTTTCACTTTCTAGGTATACTGTGCAGCTCTTAATTTCCGTGACGTTATGACTGGTACTGGTCGTGTAACAGTCGACGCTGTAGCTAGAGGTCGTCTTGCGCAGGAGTGTGTGCAAGGATTCGAGATAGTCGGCAGAACGCCTAAGTATGAAACTAATAAAGTAGAGTTCATAAATATTCTCGAGTTTAAGAAATATGTGTAAAATTGTTATATAGCGAAATTTTCGCCGAATAATTAAATATCAGAAGTGAAATCCCGCGTATAAGAGATGCTATAAGCAACAGTTAAGTATAACCGATGAATGTAATAATGTCTAATGTATTTTGCAGTGGTGCTCGTGTCATGGGTATGGTCCGCAACCGTGGTATGTCCAACGTGGTTGAAGGTGACAAGGCACTAATCTGGTCAGTACCTGATGAGTGGACATTTGAAGAAGCTGCCACTATCCCTGTGGCTTACGGCACTGTGTACTACGCTATGGTAAGGGACACCTATTACTTCCAGCCAACAGCATACCAAATACATACAAATTAATACATAGTGGCCCACTACAGGCCATTGCCATTGTGTACCGAAGCAATATCGAATCATAATGAATATATTTTAGTAGATAATAAATAGAGGTGTTTGTGGCAAAGACTCGTTATGTACTGTCCCTTTGACATATTTGACAATATAAATTCGGTCCTTTAGGTTATGGTAGGTCAAATCCAACGTGGCGAGTCCATCCTCATCCACGCTGGTTCTGGAGGTGTCGGTCAAGCAGCCATCAACGTGGCTCTCCACTACGGATGCGAAGTATTTACAACTGTCGGTACAGCCGAGAAGAGAGCTTTCATCAAAAAGCTTTTCCCGCAACTTAAAGGTAAAAGCAATAGGAAATTTGAATACTAAAGGATGGAATTAGATCCAACCTCTACTATTCAAAAGTCTGGATTTATTCTAGATATGACATGCGTAAAGTAATCACTTGAAATCTTGGCATGAGTATGTTTTTAAACAGACTTTTCATATTATTGAAACTTACAGATAGTCACATCGGCAACTCTCGAGATGCTTCATTCGAGGATATGATTCGTAGAGAAACTAATGGCAAGGGTGTCGACATGGTCCTTAATTCACTTTCCGATGAAAAGCTGCAGGTAAATAACATTCATTACCGATAAATCACGATCCCATGCTCTAAGGACTAAACTATAAGCATCCGGAATCACCCCAACCTGAAAAAATAACGGCCTTGGACAGCCTGGATTCAACCAGACTTTCAAACAGTCATTACAATTTTTTTCTCATCGACTACAAAGAATCAACCACCCTATCCAGATTTTACCTGGAAGGAATTTTGCTTTATATTTTTTTTAGGTCCACGCGATTTTGGATGCTTATGATATGAGCCTAAACCAAATTTACTCGCATTTTCTTCCCTCACTCAGGCCTCTGTGAGATGCCTAGCGTACCGCGGTCGTTTCCTCGAGATTGGCAAGTTCGATATCAGCAACAACACGCCCATCGGCATGTACTTCTTCCTCAAGGAGACATCCTTCCACGGCATTATGTTGGACTACATCTTCGACCAGAGCTTTAGTTTCAGAAAGGTTTGAGTTTTCTCTATTTTCAGCTTCATACAGTTCTAAAATCAATTACAGTTAAAAATACCCGTGAATAAACACAGTTTTTTGAATTAATCGTTTAAGATTGACAGAAGTAAAATTTAGCTCTAAAGTTTAGCTTAGTCGTGAAGTCGTGATTCTTGCTTATTTTTCTAACTTTCTTCATCTCTGTTTTCTAACAGCGTCTCCAAGACCTTCTGCTCAGCGGTATGGAAAACGGTGCTGTGAGACCACTAACTTACTGCACTTTTGATAAGGATCACGTTGAAGGTGCCTTCCGTTACATGGCCGCCGGCAAACATATTGGAAAGGTAACAACTAAATTTGAATTTACCTTCAAAGTACCTAAGTATGGCAATTTCGATAAAATATACGTTTATAATGTATTCACTAAGGTGTAGTTATTAATGTTTAATGTGAACCTGGAGTGATGAAACAGTTTAAGAGAATATTACTTTCCCATAGGTTATCGTGAAAATTCGGGAGGAAGAACGCACCCACCGCACTGTCCGTCCAACAAGCTTCCCTATTGATGCCATCCCGAGGTAAGGGGCAAACAAGATTAGAAACCACGCAATGTACTCCATCACAGCCCTGTCCTGTTTTTTTAATAGTTTGTACACACTAGTCAATTACTGTCACAAATGCCGTCACTTATGTTAAATTAAGGATATCATTATTTTAGTCCTTTACATTATGATTGGGTCATATCAGAACTTTCGGATACTATATATCAGTGGGTCACTGTAGATTCCTCAAAATTTTACAATACCATATTTTTTCATCACCAGGTATATTTGCCACGAAGAACATGTGTACATTGTAGTCGGAGGTCTCGGAGGCTTCGGTCTAGAGTTAGCCGACTGGCTGATTCTTAGAGGAGCGAGGAAGGTGCTCCTCACATCTCGACGTGGAGTCACCAACGGGTACCAGTCTTCCAGACTTAGGTATGTAGAATAAAAGTTGTTTTTCAGAAACATTTTGAGAAAAGTCCATCTTACTTTTTACTCCATGTGAAAACTAAAATAAACTAAACTATACTATTTACTGTGCTAAATGTGGCAAGCCTATGATGAGCCTATGGTCTGAAATGACATATTCCAGAAGATCCTTGTGGAGGGCAGACTGTTAATGCACTAGACTGCTGATTGATAGGTCACACTTACTCTTGTTTTTATTTTATTTTTCTTTTACATTGTTTTTTCTTTCTTTTTCTCTTTCGGTGTTTCTTTTTTTATCACTTAATTTTGTGTGTCCTGTCGTTGTCAAATAAATGCTTTTCTTTCTTTCTTTCTTTAAAATATACCTACAAACGAATGCTAATGCATCAGCATTAGGTGATGATGATGTGACATGGCACATGGTCTATTGATTTGATTATCAAATCAATAGACCATGTCAAAGGGGATGTTGCTACAAAAAATACATTCATTAAATTTTACAACTAATAATATTATTTTCGTCGGTCTAAACAAATAAAACTTTGGAACCAATTTTAAAGTGGGTTGAAAACATCGTGATTCACATTCTTATAAAAAGAACTAAGATAAGTGTGACTAGAAGCAAGTTAATAGGTTGTTTCTTACTTTCATGTCGCATCCCCCGTATTTCCTCACCCCTCCTTCGGAACTTAATAAAAAAACGATGTCGTCTTATTAGACTAAAACAGGTTCGATCCAACCTTTTAGGCTTAATACACAAATTACAAGTGTAAATTAAATTAGTCTTTACATATTTAATCATTCTTTTCATTCAGTTCCCTCAACACAAAGTAATGAAACTAAAACAAAGTAATACTTACTTAGCAAATTCACAAAAGGTTTTCATCTTCTAAAATCGCGGCAATTTTGTTACAACAATTTTAGGTATTGAATTTCTAATGTTTTCATGAAAGGGGTTATTGTGATGATTAAAATTACATAGATGACAATTTTAAGAAGTTACTGTTTGGCCTGCTATAATAAAATACGTACTTCTTTTTTATTTTATTTACAAAGCCTTATTATCATGATTAGACAGTAGAGATGTTGCTAATTTTCGGCTCCAGATTTAAAAAAAAATTCCGACCTTCTTTTAGTCCTATCTAGTATTCTTATAATGACATTAGATAAATCAGTCTGACCAAATAACTTAGATAGTATTTGACGAATTCAACCAAATTTTAGGGCCTGGGCGGGTTATGGAGCTAACGTCCAGATTTCTACCCATGATGTAACCACTGAAGAAGGGTGCGAGGCCATGTTGAAAATGGCTATTGCTATGGGTACAGTACACGCTATCTTCAACCTTGCTGTGATACTAAAGGATTCTATATTCCAAAATCAGACCCCAGAAACGTTCAGGACTTCGTATGGACCTAAAGCGCTCGCAACTCTACATTTGGATAAACTGTCAAGAAAATTGTGTCCGGACTTAAAGTAAGTGCTTATTGACATAAATATTACGCCACAAACCAAAAGAACTATGAAACTAATACTTATATTGTAATCATAAAGATACTTAACCGTTCTTACAAAGTGGTTTCTTAATCGGTAACAAATTTTTTTTACATTATATGAGGAAAAATACGAATATCATAACCTCTACGAAGTAAGTCAAACAAAATTACCTGCCCCCAATTTTGTTCATGCCTTATTCGTAAAAACTTATAACGCATCTAAACGCTCGCTATATTTAGTAAGATTCTCTTTGTCAAATTGTTGTGGATGTGTTAAAACTAAAAATACATCTAACACAACATTATCATTATCATCATTAATCTCATCTACACTTATAACCAAGTTTTATTAACAAAGCCCAAATACAACGAGCCATTGGCGTGGTCGATAAGATACTTGCTTTTCACGCCGCAGGTCGTGGGTTCGATTCCCACACAAGCAGAAATTTGTGTAATAAATACGTCTGTTTGTCTTGAATCTGGGTGTAATTATCTATATTTAAGTATGTATTTACAAAAGAAAAGTATTTTATGTAGTATATTATCAGTTATTTGGTTTCCACAGTACAAGCTCTGCTTAGTTTGGGATCAGATGACCGTATGTGTTAATGTCCCACTATATTTTTACTATTATTATTATATTTAGGCTTTGTTAATAAATCTTATAAGTTCAAGATATCATCAGTAAAAAAAATCGGATTGATATAAAACATTATCCACGTTTTAGCCGGTAGAATAACAGAAATTCCTTTTTTTATCAATTTACTTACCATTGTTAGAAATGAACTGTAAATACCATAAATTTTTAGGGACTTCGTAATATTCTCGTCTGTATCCTGTGGTCGCGGTAACGCTGGTCAGACTAACTACGGTCTATCTAACTCTGTGATGGAGAGGATCTGCGAGTGGAGGCAAAAGCTTGGTTTCCCAGCCCTTGCTGTTCAGTGGGGTGCTGTGGGCGATGTAAGTAATCCTTAGATATTATACTCGTGTTCGATATGTTTAAATATATTCGGTTTTCTTGGCCTTCTCAAAGATTTCCGATAAAGTGAGCACAAGCTAAATAGGTTGAAGGAAGGCAATGGGAAGTGACACGATATATTAATTTAGCTGAACCATTGAAGGTACTATGATTCGTTTCGTCTATAAAAGTCAATTATTTTATTACATTAGGTGGGTCTAGTAGCCGACATGCAGGACGACGATGTACAACTGGAGATCGGTGGCACCCTCCAACAGAGAATTTCTTCATGTTTGACAGCGCTGGACAAGTTTATGAAACAGAATGCTCCTATAGTCTCATCTATAGTAGTTGCTGAGAAGAAGGCGGGAGGCTCTGGCTGCGGAAACATTGTAGATGCTGTAGCCCAGATCATGGGTGAGTGTGAAAACGGGTGAATTTTGTAGAAACCGAAAAAGATAACACATATTGTGATTTTAATTCATATCTGATACCTATAAAAAAATTTTAGTAGCACTTATTTATAGTTTGAAACAATTGTCTGTTCCTCTTCTCATTGGTTGATGTCTTCAAAAGATATCGTTGTGGAGCCGTCGAAGCTAAAAATTAAAGGTGTCATTAATAATAGATCACATATCACATAAAAGAAAAAACGAAATGGACTGAGTAGAGTTTACATTTGCGGTGAATGAAAATAAAAAATGAAATATTAGTTATCCTTTTTTCTTTTTTTGCGACGCAAGTCTATATAAAAATAGTCCTCTCTCTTTTCCTAACGTGCAATGAATGACTGGCAGCTATTGAGAAACACTACCAAAAAACTCAGCAGCCTTTTTCTTTTTTCGACTTAATTTATCCATAAGATAGTCTGAAATTTTATAATACGCTTACTTTACATAACGTAGATTTGATAATAATTTAAAATTTGGCAATAGTCATTTCCGTAATACTATTCGGAAGGTTATTGTAGAAACGTGTATACTGCCCCTTAAAAGAGTTACTGATTTTGTAGAGACGGTATGATGTGGTACAAGATCATTTTTATGTCTATTGATGTTTAAGTAAGGAGGATAACTAATATAATAATGATCCTTGCTTAATCTCTCTGCTCTTTTCCACCCACGTCTCAGTCCAGGATCGTTCTGAGAGAAACTTTAAAGACAATAATATTTTTGATCAGGTATCAAGGATCTGAAGACGGTATCGCAACAAGTGTCTCTCGCTGAGCTCGGTATGGACAGTATGATGGCTGTTGAGATCAAGCAAACACTCGAGAGAGAGTTCGAAATCTTCCTCACGGCGCAGGACATTAGGACCCTTACGTTCGCTAGGTAACATTAATTTACATACCTACAGTAATACTTTTTCTTTTGTTGACAAAACTTATTTTTGAAAGAATTTTGGGTTGAGTGAGACTATACTCCACGATACCAGAATCACAAAAAAATAACTATCAGCCAAATCTGTAAATCTTTCAGAACGTACTACAGTTTCAAAGAATTGGGATGAATTTCCAGAAATTTTCATACGTAAACCTCTCATTTATGGTCTCGTTTTGGTTTTTACTTATTAAATACTAATGGCCCTAAATATTCCATTTGTGATTAATACGGGCTATCAAATATCTCAATAGATTTGTACATACAAATGATTTTCCTTGTTTGATATCAAGTTCATTGTTTCCTCATTATGTGGTAATAAGATGCTTACCGAAGTATTCCGACATTTCCAACATTATTGAATTAATTACTCGCATTTCATTTCAATTTGGATCCTCATTTCATCGTTAATGTTATTACTTAATTATAATTTATACGTAGCATTTAGAGAGCTTTACTGTTTTATTATTTTCAATTATATTAATTGGAATATTTGTGATACACGGGCAATCGCGCATTGCTTCGCTTTGAGTGTAATGAAACTTCGCTGCGACCTCTGCGTCGGGGATATAGATAATAACTTTTTGAAGGAACTATCGCATGCAAATATTTTTGTCAAATCCGGCTAGAAGTCTACAGATTAGTAGGACTAAACAAACAAATACTTCCGAATTTTTACTCTAGTGTACATTAAAATATACCGATTGTATTCTTTCCAATGAAGTCGACATTATTTTAATAAGAATCTAAGATGTTCTCTAGTATTCAAAATAGTCACGAATTGATTAGTTTTAAAGCTATACGTCGTTATTTTTTTAGGTTGGTAGAACTAACTGCCCAGCGAGAAGCCGCCGCTTCGACGTCTGTATCTCGTACTATCAATATAGAAGCTGCGGCCGGTCTTAAGGTGCTTATGAGGAACTTCGGCGAAGAACACCTTGTTTCGGAACCACTTGTTTACATGCCAAGCATGGTCAGTGATGGAGTTGATGTAAGTTATAACGATTTATTTAAATCCATACAGAATAGCGTGACTGGTTGCATCGATGACATAATATGTCAAGCCCAACTGTACTGTACAACTGTATATATTTCTAACAGAAATATATTAATTGCAACTGAAATTCAGGAATGCTTTGATATCGCTTGTGACGAACATAAAAATGTTAACGATCTCAAGGAAGATTATCGGTCTTATTAATAAAATTCTTATAAGCCTCTATCGTTAAAATTGATTTTGTCTCTTTCTTACTAGTACAAATGTCAAGATGACAGTTAAAGACAAACTAATTAAAAATCTGTTCTACCTATTATATGGTTTTTGAATAAGGGGTGTAACTTTAACTTCTTTTACGTTTGTAGAAATGGAAAGCTATTTCTATTAGCACAACCATTTCAAACCTACATAGGTTCAAACCAATAAAGATTTTATTAATTTATGAAAACATATATATTTTCAGGGCGAAGAAGCAATCCACGTGATGGAGCGAGTGCTTTTCATGCTGCCAGGTCTTGAAGGATGTGCAGCAGTACTGGAGCCGTTGTGCAAACGACTTAAGATCAAAGTGTGTATACTACAGCTGGGAGTAGAACACAAAAGCGAGACTCTAGAACAGATGGTCAGCAGGCTGCACCAGGTGAGGCTTTTGAATAAGTTTACTAGTCTAGCGCGTCTGCAGTGTAATGGTTATGACATTGGTGAAAGACGTAAAGGTTCAGGTTTGCTTTTCAGCGAGGAAACTGTTAGTTATCGGGTTGATAATCTGATAATACATTTTAGTGTAATATCAAACAATGGTGTACCTAAAGGGTGTGTATTAGATCCAATGTTTGTTTATAGGAATAACTGGAGTAGAATGTGGATGCTGGTATTTCTTTTCTAGAAAGATTATGATTTATTATAACTATATATTAAAATTTCTCGTTGTCCTACAGACTGTGATTTCAAGGCTGGCACCAGGCGCTCCTTTCTGGCTTCTCGGTTACAGTTATGGTTCCCTTCCTATCCTCGAATTAGCGTCTAGACTGGAAAAAGAAGGTATAATTATTAGGATTTCTTTAAAACACATAAATATTTGTAGGTGAAAAAATTTTTTTGCTAATATAAAATAATGATTCACAGGTTTCAAGGGCACAGTATTCTGCTTAGATGGTGCGCCTGATTTCCTCTACTCCCTTCTTACTATGACAATCAGCTTCAAGAACGACAAGCAGTTACAGAACAACTTACTCTGCCACACCATCGACATCATCTCTCCCAACAACGACGTCACCAAAACGTTAATGGATAAACTAGATGAAATTGAGTCGTACGAAGAAAGAATAAATTTAACTATCAAGTCATCTCCCGTCCAAAGTAAATATTCGGACAAATTCATTGCAGCTATCGCTGAAGTTTCATTTGATAGGCTTAAGACTATTCTAGACTTTGATATCAAGACATTCAAGAAACTGAAATCGCCCATCATCCTTCTGCGTCCCAAAAACAATCCACCTTACGTTGTGGTGGAAGAAAACTATGGCTTAGAGAAGTACACTGAGAATAATGTAATAGTACATTACCTTGAAGGCAACCATGTTAGTATAATTGAGAATAAGGATTGTGCTAATATTATCAATAGAGCGTTAGCCGAAAACGAAGGCCAGCCAGGCAAAGTTAACGAAAACGTGGTCACGAGTATTGTAGAGAATCAAAGAGAAATCAAAGCTTAAAAAAGTAACAAATCTCAAAAAGTTAATAAAACCATAGAATAAGTTAATTATAATTATTATATTACACTATTTAATAAACTTCTAAAAGGGGATTGTATGTATATTAAGGGACTAAGGGGTGTTATAGTAATTTTAATGTAGATAAGTTAGTAAAAAATGGCCGTATTGTAAAAATTTAAGAAATAGATTTATTAGTAGTTATTAATTTATGTCGCAGAGACACCAGTACCAAACAAAATATTCACTAAGTAGTTAATAGACTCAAGTTATCAAGTATTGGGAAATAGGTGTAACTTAAGAACTTAACATAAGACTTAACGGAGGGGAATATTTGAAAAGGGGAAGAGTGTGCTAGTTGTTTGTTATAATTTATTGTGTTTATTGATCAGGGTTAAATGGATTTGATTGTGAAATATATTTATTATAATTTCATACAACATCGTTTTATTGAATCAGAAGTACTGAAATAAACAAAATATTTTTTATCCTAGAGGACTGACATTGTATCTACTTTTTACTACCAGTGAGACATTTATTTTTATTCTGAGATAGGCTGGCGCTTGACCACAACTTACCTGATGTTAATCAATGTTGTAGTCTACGATGGAATGCACCAGCCCATTTTACCGATTCACTCGCGATTACGAATGATTTCCGGTGAGAAGATGGCAGTGGAATGAGCGTCCATATGGTTAGAAACCATTATAGGAGCAACAATTCCGATCCACCCTCTCTGCTTGGTGTCACCAGACATCGCACGGGAACACGGCAAGGCCGCTTGGCGGTGCGGCTTTGACTGTTGGGTGGTCACTAACCCCGGCCGAAGCCTACCACCAGTTTTTGTCACCTGATTTGCATCACCCGGGGACCACGTGTGGGAATTCAATTAAAGATGTACACCTACGGATGAAGGTGACTCAGCCCCAAACTTATTTATTTGTTTATACGTGATAGTTAGTCTCCGGAACTAAGAAGCTCACATTGTTGCCACAACTTCCTACACTGAAGTGACTAAACTTAAAATTACTTGAGATAATTTATTGACGATGAAGTGAAGTGAAGTGTTGTAGTCACTTTGTCATCATTTATTTATTTTTTATCTCTTTTATTTTTTGCTTGACTCTATAATCGTCACTTCTAGTGACAAAACCGCTGAATTTGCGACACTCTAAGCACATTTTCTTGACTGCCTAATGCGGACATCATGTTATGTGGTAGGGACCTACGAATGAGCATTAGTTTATGTAGTTACTTACGTAGATACATATCTGATGGTGATAACTTTATTTACTTCTCTTTGAATACGGCCTATTTTAATGGAATACTAATTTCAATCAAAGCTATTTTAAGGGATGAAACGACATAAAATATTGGTCCTGATCAAAGTGGGTAATCGGATTGAAATCAGGATTCGACGTTGGCTCAGAGCATGGCCATAAAATAGGCGATTTAGTGACCCGTTAGGAACTTTCTGCAGTGATATTTATTGATATTGCCATGCACGGAAATAAAATAGATAAAGAACTAAATTGCGTTTAAGGAAAATGGGTCCATTACTTAATTAAATTGTTCAAGGTTAGACTGAACTAAGACCGATTCCGGCTGCGAAGCCTCACTTTATCCCACTGGAGGCTTCATTTCCAGTCTTTAAAAACTCCTCCATATGGCTAATATGGAATTTTTGCCCGAATGGAAATAGGGTTAGAAACTATCTGACTTTTTCCCGCACATGTCTATCGAGAGAAATCGGTTACATAAATAAAGGGGAATGGCTTCATCTCGTGCAAATAATACACGTATTGTATTATGGTTGCGTTAACTACAACCCCTTAAAATAATGAGGTACGCCGCCAGCAGGTCTTTTAATGACTTCTTCGTCGGGACTATTCTTCAGTAGTCTCATATGTCCGATTGGATCTGTTAGTTTAGATGTCCAGGGGCTTGGTTCTATACCCTGAACTTCTTCACATATGTTGCTGTCGATTCTGGCTTAAAAGATGGTAAGTACTTGGGTTTAGAACCCAAAAACATTTCCTCTTGAAAAATGATACACTTAGTAAGCATGCCATACAACTGAAGTGTCCTATCCCAAATAGAATTACGTATATATTTGTCCTACTCGCTTTTATCAACAGCCCAGTGGACTGATTTAAACCTGTCACGCGCGACGTGGACAGAATTGAAATCATTTATCATTAATCGGCCGCGTGAACTTGTCACTTGGTAAATATTCCATTTATTTTGACCTAGCTCGGTTGGTCACACGAATAATTCACAAAGGATGGAAAAATTAGCAAATCAATTATAATTGAAGTTGGAATTTTAGTTAGGTGTACCCACAAACAGTAAAATAATCGTAGTTTTAAATTGTAATCTTTTAATTTTAACTTAATCACGTAACACGGCTGCTGGCCAGATGTGGCACCCTTTTTAGTATACGTGATGCCTTATGCCATAATTTGTCGTATCTTGATCTCGGTCATAAAATAATTTGTTCTTGGACATCCCGGTGACCGGAGTAGCGGATTAGCTGTCTTGGAAAGTCTTCCGTTTTTTGTATTATTTTTCATAACGGATCTTGTTAACTACTGCGTGTTTTAGTGAATAAAAATCATGCATTACACGACATGTCACATTTAAATGCAACTGAATGATGAATATCGTCTGAAAATTGCAATAACTCACCCGCTGTGACGTATTGAGGACGCTCGACAAGGGTGAAATGGGATCGAAGATCTTTCCCTTTTGTTGCGGTTTTCCTGCCCTGTATGAGATTATTGCTTCTTGATAAAGGTACTATTTTCGACACATCTGTTAGTTGCTGGATTATTTGTTGCTCATTGTGTATAAGACGCTCTAAGTCAGGCGGAACAGGAGAATGCCCATTGCCGATAGTAGGACATTTATAATAATCTTAAAATTTCATAGCCAGCATCTTTAATATTCTATATTATATTTGCAAATTTAGTAAAAGTGATGGGTATTTGATATTAGCTTTATAAAAATAAGTCAAAATTCTGTCTCCGATAAATAAATCTACATTTATGTATATAGTACATCAACTAGTTATGTAATGACACACTCATCGGTAATAAAAGAGTATGGCATCAGTATAATTGGTTGTTATGTGTCTGGGTGCAATTTAACTTTAATATGTTTACCATTTAACTCGCGTATCGCCTATCGCCAAGATTCTGGCTCCTCAAGCTGCACAGACAGTGATGATGATTCAAGCGATATGGATATTAGTACGTCTCGACACGGGTTGCACCTGTCTGCTTGCCACCACGACAGGTGCAACACGTGTCGAAACGTAAAGCCAAATTAAAGGTGAGCGCGTTAATTGCCCATTATGATAAATATATATATTTATACAACCGATTTTGATAAAATTTAAATAGGAGCACCTCGAAAGAATGCCATTGGATACAAAAAAAAGAATTATCAAAATCGACTTATGATTGGCGGAGTTATCGCGTAACATACTTACAAATAAAAACATACAGTCGAATTGAGAACCTCCTTATTTTTTATGTCGGTTAAAAATTACGAAATACGCTTAGAGAAAAAATGTTTATGCAACTTCTGGTACTAAATAGTGTCTGCCAGTTTTTGGAGGAGCGAAGTAACAACGTACAGCTCATTGTAAAAGTTGAAGCGCCTTTACAAATTCACACGTCAATAAAACTGTTTATGCGTACGAACTGTTCACTTGCACACGGCTACACATCAAGCTAAACATTTCCAGTATAAGCTGATCTCGCATTGTATAGTATTTCCGTAAAATGAGGGGTCAGCTTATACTGGAGTTGTCTAGCTTGATGTGTTATCGTGTGTACCTCTGCAGAGCGGAACGCGCGCTATACCTGGACCCTAATTCACATAATTGCTTGACGTGCCCATCAAATTGTGGTGCAATTGCAATTAAGTTTACGTGTTAGTGCAAAATGGTATACCTTTAATTGTTTAGCTGTCACATCTTGTCTAAAGAGCTCGCGTGACACGAACTTGACGCGAGCGTATCTGACAGCGGTTGTCAAAATTACCAGAATACGTAAAGGGCTGTTTTGATCGAGACTTAACTGCAACTGCACTGCATCTGAACTTATTTAATTACTAGCGACCCGCCTCGGCTTTGCACGGGTGCAATGCTGATACTAAATATATTGAGGTATATTTACAAAATGCCCTTTGGACAACGTTATCAGCTTTTTTGCCATTAGACAATACACACAACATGCGGCCGTGCCGGTACCGCCGCACCGCTATTTTAAATCTGTAGTTAATATCTTCGGAAATATTCATTTAAATTATGTGCTGTAAAGGGCCATATTGATCTATATTAAATAGACAATGTATTTAAGGTACTTAATTAGATAAGAATTAATGCAAAATTGCTTAAAGTCGCTTCGTAAATAAGCCATTTGGTTGAAAGTAAAAGATAAAAAAATGGTTATTGTGGGTTATCCTTATGAGAAAGACATACCTATACAATTGCGGACTTTTTTGTTGACCTTATTAAGGTGTGTGCAATACTGTAGTAGGTACATATTATTTTGATATATATCTCGTAGGGTTTAGCCAGCGTTTGCAATGTAAGCACAAAAAATGCGTTAATTTACGATATCGCATCAGAAACATCTAAAATTATCAGCGTTTTTCTACTATATTATACGTGTATTACATACATAAACCTTCCTCTTGAATCACTCTTTATGATAAAAAAACGACGGGTTGCACTCCGGGAGTTCCGGCAGAAGTGAAAACTTGATTATTAACGTTGAGCGTGTTTGATATTTTGGAATGGTTAGGGAATAATTTTGCACCAATTGCTTTATCAGTATAAAAGTACTATCATTTATGTGGTAGAATACAATATTCATTTATTGCGCTATCGTACACAAACATGACAATTTATATTACATTAAAAATTTAACTGTTTTCTGTCACCATCCATGGATGCGCGTGGCACGCTGTAACATACACGAACATTCGCGCAAGCGCCCTGCGTCTCCATCCGACTTACGCTTTTTCGATCAGGTCACGTGTCCTGACGCGAGTTTAAGATTTTATACCCATTACAGAAAAAGTGCTCAACGCCGCTAAAGAAGTTTTCACTTCAAAAAACCGCATGAAAATCGGTTGCGTAGTTTTAAAGATTTGAGCATACATAAGTGATATAAGGGACAGGACTTTGTTTTATACTATGTAGTGACGTGAATTAACCTACAGTTCCTATAATAATAAACTACTAGGTATAATCTACGAATCCGAACAACTAAACAGTAAACATACAGCATCAAATGCTGCTATAAATCAACATTGTTTGACACACAGAACGTGCGATAAATACGGGCATCTATTTTGATTTGATTGCAAACTAGGTACTTGTATGTAGGTGGTATTAACTACTGCTTTATTAAAATTGTACATTTTAGTTACGATAGTATAATAATTGAGCAGTGATGGCGCAGCGGTACGGACTTCGCCTTAGAAATATAAGATCGTGGGTGCGATTCCCAGTCGTGCCCACCCATCTTTGTGTAAATTGTTACATCGCCGCTGCTCAATATTAGTGACGGAAAACATCGTTCGAAAACACGGCATGTCTCAGAACTAATCATTCAAGGACATGTGACATCCACTGGCCAACCCGCACTTGACCAGCGTGTGTGGATTAAGGCCTAAACTGTCTTAACTCGAAAGATAGTTGAGAGAAGACCCGTGACCAGGAGTGGGACACTAAAAAGTGTTGAAGTGAAGTAAGTACTTTTGAGGAAGGTTAGGCTTTACCACATTAGTCTATAACCAAATGCTGACGAACTTGCGCAAGTCACTAGACAAATTACATAGCGAAGCAATAACGAAAATCGAAAAGAACAAAATATATGGAATTGACATTCACCTTCGAAATGTCACATGACGATCTTATGCCGATCCCATACATTTAGTTTTATTCGAATTTCCATTGTCATTTCGCTATGTAATTTGTCTACTCTTTACCAGCTGTTAGTCCTACCTATAGTATTATATTATCTGTGGTCCTACTAATGTAGATGTATGTTTGTTACTCTTTCACGCAAAAACTACTGGACGAAATTTTATGAAATTTTGCACAGAGATAGATAATAAATAAATAAAAATACAATAAAAAAAATATTTTGGACAATCAATTCAACAATATTCGGACAAAGACGGTCCGGTGGCGTGGTCGGTAAGATACTTGCTTTACACGCCGCAGGTCGTGGGTTCGATTCCCACCCGAGACAAACATTACTGATGAAGATTTGTATTTGTGTTGAGTCTGGGTGTAAATATCTATTATAAGTATTTATTTATAAAAGAAAAGTATGTATGTATGTATTTATGTATAGTTTAAACCAGTTATCTGGTTTCCGTAACACAAGCTCTGCTTAGCTTGGGACCAGATGAATGTGTGTGTTAATGTCCTAGAACATTAAAAAAAAATGAGCAGGTCCAAATGGGTTAGTAAATACATTACTTAGCGAGTTAAATAATAAAGACGAGATTAATTAATCCATCCTGTCATCTTCAGCTCACCGAGGTACAGTTAGAATGCGCAGCTCGGTAAACCTCCGAAAGACCGCTTCATCCATCCTCTCCGCTATATTTTGGTCAGGATTAACACATAGGCTACTTTTAATCCCAATAAAGCCCTGAAAATGAAAAAAAAAATGAAAATGAAGCCCTGGGCGGAAGTTAGTTAAAAATAAAAACACCAGGTAGACCTAAATAAATAATGTAAAATGAAAGTAAATCAATGATAGATTTTATTTAACACTGATTTATTTTCACGTTTTCCTTGTTTCGTAACCAAGCCGGCCACGAGTGTCGTAAATCATTGTTACTGTAACAGTAACCAGGGTAGTTTTGGAGCAACCGCAAGGGACTTCCTAACTTTTTCAAGTCAACTACATCATTTTCACTGAAACAGATTTGAGTGCCTATGTTTTTCCTTATCGCCGAGAGTGGTTTCGTTTTCATAAGAAAGTTAAGGCTATTAGTTGTGTTGGTATCTATTTAATAGATAACATATACATTGTTTTATGTACACGAGTAGACACGGTAGCTGTCAAGTGTAGTTGTAACCCCTAGTTTCCACTGGCGAAACATTCACAAGAAAACATGTTGCAAGCGCTATCTATCTTTATCGTTTAGAGATAAGTAGAAAGAGATAAGACTATACTTGTATCATGTTTTGTTGTGCCGTGCAAACGCCCAGTAATAGTCAATACTACAATATTATACGATAATGATATAATATAATATAGCCCATCTTATCCAAAACTAAGCAGAGCTTGTACTATGGAAACCAGATAACTGGTGATATACTACATATAATACTTTTCTTTTGCAAATACATACTTAAATACAGATAATTACACCCAGACTCAAGACAAACAGACGTGAACATTACACAAATGTCTGACTTGGGTGGGAATGAAACCCATGGCCTGCAGCGTGAAAAACAAGTATCTTACCGACCACGGCCCGTAATACTTGTCTTGTGGATTATCACTTCACTTCGCTTCTACCTCTTTTAAAGTAGTTCACAACTGGGCGCGGGTCTTCTACTATATTACGAGTTAACAGAATCTAGGCCTTTTTTTAATTATTATCTTAATTGAAGGAGTTTAGTCAGAAATTAACTTAAATTACTGCTCCCGTCTCCGAATACCAGGCTTCTACAATTTTGTACAAAGTCAGGCCCGATTTAGATAATGGAGATTATAAAGCTATTGTACATGTAATATATCTTTCAATAGACATGGTGTAACCCGCACTTGGCCAGCATGTGTAATAATAATGGATGTCTCATTTCCTTTCAGTGTAGTTAATGAGGAAACTTATGGAAAAATCGTGCTGAATTTTCGTTTTGGGATTTGGTCAATATTTTAATTTTCTATTCCTAAATTTTCAACGATCTGTCGACCCATAGTCCCACGTAATTAGAATTGAAGGGATAAGAGTTACAGAGGTTCTCAAAGTTATTTTATCCATTAAATTAATAAACAACAAAAAGTAATAATAAACATAAATATGAAAAAAAAATTAAAAAATCAATATCAATGATATTAATGTCTAAAAAAAACTTAAAACATAATTTAAATAAAATCCGGATAATTTAAACCACATTTTCAAATTGACAAGAAAATTGACCTCGATTTAACTCGATCGAAATCTTAATATTAAACTAAATAAAGAGCTAAACTAACTAATGCCTAACCTAAACTAATGCGTCAAAATATTCTTCTGGAACTTTCGAGAACGCACCCAGAAGGCTAGCAATATGGCCGCCTGATCTTTTACTTGAGATACAATAACCAACCTTCCGATCACGTGTGTTGTCAACTAAGCTTTTTGACAACTCCTTGAAAAAGGATACTGCTCCTCAGAAGCATGTCCGTGGGACCCAGGAGCAACAAATAGTTTTAAAATGTAGATTTAAGCAGAACCGAGCTTTATTATTTTGAATTTGAAATATAACATAGCCTCATAAAATATATTAACTTACCAATAAACGAGACCTAGGTATACACTAGTTAACCCATGGTATCTCTTATCCTTATTTATGACACTTAGTAATAATTGAAAACTATTTAAAATAATTTATTAGTATCTATTTAACATATAAATGTAATTTAGCTAAGCTATATAATTTATATTTGAGCAGCGGTGGCGCAGCGGTACGGGCTTCGCCTTACAAAAATAAGGTCACGGGTTCGAATCCTGGTCGTGCCCACACTTTGTGTGAATTATTTCATCTCCGCTGCTCAATATCGGCGAAGGTAAACATCGTGAGGAAACCGTCATGTCTAAGAACTAAACATTCGATATGTGACATCCACCGTGGACACACAGCCAGCGTGTGTGGATTAAGGCAAAAACTCTCTCAATTCTTAAATTAGTTGACAGAAGACCCGTGCCCTGCCGTGGGACACTAATAAGGGTTGAAGTGAAGCTAAAAAACAGTTTACTTTCTTTTATTAATATGGCCTTTTATTATGAGAAAATGCAAGTGGAGACTTTTTGGAGAGTATTTTAAAGGTTTTGTGAGAGTGTTTAAATAGACAAAGTGTCGTCAAAAAAGATGACATTGACATAAATTCTTCCATATTTATTGTAAACATCGAAATATGAGTTTTACTTTGACAATTCGCAAAATACTCTCCGCTCGCATATAATTTTAGCAAACACAGCGCGTATTTATACGCTCTGTTAAATAACTTTGAGAAACATTGCTTTACACATCACATAAACACTTTTATTTACCTACCCGTAATTCTGTTTTAGATTCTACCGAGTTATTTTTGGATTTTAATTGGTTAAGTAATTATTTTATTAAGCCAACCATCACACTTGTTGTTGTAATGCTTTGAGTTATTAATAAACTGTACCTTCTACTCGAACATTGTGGTTTTTTTTTTGTTTTTTGGATACCCATTATTATCCAGATGGTTTTAAATGTTTTACCCAGTGAATGATCGGGGGCGTAACAGCATAGAAGGCTTGCCGTGCTATGAAATTAAATTAAATGAAACCTTACTTTTTTACGCTAGTCCACTTAAAATTGACAAATTAATTTTTCTACCTTCTTGCTGTGAATAACTGGCAAGTTCAGAGAAAAACTGCTAAAAGACTCAGTATCTCTGAGACTAGACAGTATCTAGACAATCTAAATATATAAAAGAAGAAACTGACTGACTGACATATCAACGCAGAGCCCAAACCGCTGGGTCTGCAGACTCCAAATTTGGCACATAGGTTCCTTATGGTGTCCAGGGGTGCACTAAGAAAGGATTTTTCCAAAACTCACCCTTTAAGGGGGTGAAACGGGGTTCCAAAGTTTGTATAGAGAAACAAGATTAGTGAGATCAATTTCGCGGGCGAAACCGCGGGCGGAAGCTAGTATCTATCTAAAGACTCAATAGTCTTTTTTTAATGGAGCATAAAGTTGCTCTCCGACACATGAAGAATCTGTACCAATACTCAAGTTTGCGTCAATCTAAAGGCTCTAAGGCTAAACAACATAAATATAACATCACGCCTATAATATTCGAAGGTGTAGGCAGAGGTGAATATCGCCCACAATTCACCAGCTATTATATGTTATAGGGGGCACATTTCCATACTTTGAGCAACTAAAATTATCCGGTGCTTTGTTAATTTTTAAAATACATTGCCTGTTTATTACGGGGTCGATAGGTTCTCTACCTATACTCACAAGTACATGTCGCCCCACCTAATTCGGCAGGTCGTTTGTCCTAATGGTGTGTGATCACACAATAACATAATTGACTCACTTCATGTTTCAGCTAAATTGAGTTGTTTTAATTCGCACGATCAATATTGTCTTAAGGATAAAAGGCACATCTGACATGTTTTTCGTAATGAAGTTATTAACATAGTCGGATTCAGTTAAAGATAGTGATTCCGATGTTATCAATAACTTAGTTACGAAAAAAAATGTCAGAAAATCTTCCATATGAGCAGCGGTGTACTCTTCAACCGTTTTTAGTGGGCACAGCTGGGCACGGGTTACGGGCAACTATCTCACGAGTTGAGAGAGTTTTGACCTAATCCACACACGCTGGCCGAATGCGGGTTGGTGGATGTCACATGTCGAATGTTTAGTTCTTAGACATGCCAGTTTCCTCACGATGTTTTCCTTCACCGATATTGAGCAGAAGAGATGAAATAATTCACACTAAGTGTGGGCACGACCAGGATTCGAACCCGTGACCTTATTATTGTAAGGCAAGGCCGTACCGCTGCGCCACCGCTGCTATTAATAAAGGGAAGTCAATAAATAGGACTTGGCTTTGAAATAGAACTTTCTGGTTATTGCTGGGAAATGATGGGAAATGTTTACACATTTTGCCGTATTTTCATAAATGAGTATATGTTAAGAATTGCTAATTTATGTTTTGTCTCTGTCTCCCATAAGATACCTTAAAGAAATCATTTTAAAAGTGAAAAAAATTCTCACACATTTTTCGTATTTTTAAATAAAGAATGTGTGAAATAGTTTTTGTTTACATACTTAATTCAAAAATAAAGATACTTGAACAAATGTGTCACATGACGTTACGTTTGCGGAGTAGTTTTCTCTTATTATTACGTAAAGAACTCCCACTCATAAACTTTTCCGATATCGTATTGATTTATTTATTAATTCGTAAAAGACGTAGACTACAAGACAACTACAGGCCGACCGTTTAACTCGCGTATCGCCATCTGAGGTACAAAGGCATAAAACATTAATTAAATCTCTTAAAAAACTATTTAACCACAGATAAAAGTAATGTAAGACTAATCGTCACTAATATCCAATATCGCTTGAATCATCATCACTGTCTGTGCAGCTTGAGGAGTCAGAATCTTGGCGATAGGCGATACGCGAGTTAAACGGTCTATCTATTAGTAGAATTTTGAATTTCATTCCTACGAATAATGCCTATCTAATGTTTCATTGATGATCCTCAATATCGGTGAAGGACTACCGTGAGGAAACATAGTCTTACTTTCTTTACCCCTAAATAATAACGGCTAAAAAGTCTAAGTAAGGTAAGACTAGTTCTACTGTTTCCAGGTCTCTTCGTAAATCAGATCTCTGGCTTTGTATCGTAAACAATAGTCCTAGCCAAGTCACAGAACTAGATTGTTGTCTACGACCAACGCAATTTGTTCCCCGACGACGAATTTGCATGTATATTGTTGACAATAGCACCTTGCCTGTCCTATCTTAAACTTTTACGTAATGGAATAAAAGCTATTTTAAAACAAAAAGATTTTAAAATCTAAAGTACGCTTCAATTTGTTTGGTAAGAAACGAAAATTTGGAAATTTTAAACGCTCTTTGACTAGTTTTGACTCGTGAAATAGTCTGCGTTGCGTCAAACCCTACTTTCGTCAAGTTATTTTGCAACATTCAACACGCTTATACCGAAAACGGCTGCAAAAATTTCAATGAAATTGTGCAATTAGGGAGTTTCGGAGACGATAAATCGGTTTAGTAAAATTTTATTTTCAGGAAGCCTGGATTTATATAAAAAAATAATAATTATATTTTATCATAATTTCTTTATATCTTTTTGGCGTGGTCGGTAAGATACTAGCTTTTCACGCCTCAGGTCGTGGGTTCGATCCCCACACGAGACAGATATTTGTGAGATGAACATGTCTTTTTTTCTCGAGTCTGGTATCTGGTTTCCATAGCACAAACTCTACTTAGCTTGGAATCAGATAACCGTGTGTGTTAAGGTCCCACAATATTATTATATTATTTTTATTATCATGCCTAGCATTGCGTTAAAAAGTAGCCCATAGCTATCTAACAGTGTAAAGTCTAGTATGCAAAGAACCAAACAAATATTATACTCTTAAGCTTTATAGTATGTAGCGTCGTTGAAGTTCAAACACCACGTAAGTCAAAATTTAGTGGTTTTAACGCCATCCGCTAAAGAATCGGAAGTTTCGTTATTTCAGCTAAACAAAAACAACCATCGTCCAATAGATAGATCTATTATAATAATATGTTACTTTAGTAATACTCAAACTGTTAAATGGTATTATTAAGGTATCAACGTAAAATTTTGTAGATTTTTCCTCCTGAAAAGCTGCTATTTTTGACTTACGTGGTGTTAGAACTTGAACGACGATAGATTGTGTGCACTAAATACGAATCTAAAGTAAACGAAGACAAAGTTATGAGCATAATCTAGTTAACCAAAACTGTAGGTACTGTTATATTTGTCAGTAAATCTCAGATCATTCGACGAAATTTCGAATATTCAGTGAGCCGATTAAGAGCAAAGTTTTGAACCGAAGTTGACAGTCATCTGCGGAACTTAACTGTGCAACTGACGATACAACTCAAGCTCGCAAAAGTTTAAATAGCGATCTGTGGATATTTACAAAACTTATTTACTTACTATATTTCAGCCCCTTCTTCGTTCGCGCTCCTTCAGTTTCATTTATTGAGAAAAAACATTGAAATCTCCTTGTAAGAGTCGGGTAATAAATAGCATAGGTACTTAGATCCAACTTCAAAGTTTAAAGTGTATAAATTTTATGCAAAAGCAACTGCTTTTGAACAGTTTTTTTGATTATGAAAATATAAAACACTTTTTACTAAATCTTAAAGGTATACCTACGTACATTAGGTATACTAACATGTGTGTAAGGTACGTTATCCCGTGTTTATACAAATTACTTCCTGAGAGCACTCTGCACTCGCCATTTCTCTCCTCCCCTTGGAGTACTCCATCTTGACAACACACACATACGTTTATATATACCTAATATATGTCTATACAATATTCATTAGGCTCGCAGTCTACTTAACGCACATGACTATTAAAAACTACAAAATATTAATATTATTCATCAAATTATCTTTATCCTTACTAATATTATAAATTCGAAAGTAACCCTGCCTATCTATCGTGCTTTTACGCCAATGTTTCTGAACCGATTTGGATTAAATTTCGTGTGGAGGTAGTTAAGACCCGGGCAATATTTTTTTATCCGACTGCGCAAAAACAAGTTAATGGTTTACCGCGATAACCGACATACGCGCGGCGGAAAGCTAGTATAATAAGCTGTGTTTGATCTTGGGCTTCAGAAATGAGAAATCCAGGAATTAGAAGGATGCGTCTCCTGCAATTGGTCAAATATGACGCGATAGCTTTTTGCAACCAATTAGAGCGCGCGAGTTCATTTATGTCATTGTGAATTTTGAAGTACTGCCATCTAATGTTCATAGCGGATATTACTAATAGAATGCCTATACTATTGGAATTACTGTTTAAGTACCTAATACCTATCCATAGTTTTTATTAAAGTCATAAACTACAATCGTACAAAATTTTCATATAAATCGTTTCAGCCGTTTCCTCTTGAAAGAGTATCAGTCCATAATCCTTAGGTGACGGTGGTCAGTCACATAAGGATTATAGTCACCTGAGTCGAGCCAAAAGTCTTTTTTAATATAAATATTTAAAAAAAAATAGTAAGCTCAAAATTTTAAATTGTGCCCGACGAAAAGCAATATGATGTCCCCCTAATATGTAAACATAGCCGGCGAAATGTGTGTAATTTTCACCTCTACCTACACCTTGGTATAATGCAGGAGTGTATACATTTATCTTTTTATCATTATCTAAGAAAATAGGTATATGGATATGATGTAGGAGAGAGAGACGGAGGAGGATTGAAATAGAATCCCATCAGTACCTTTAACATTTAGAACCCTAAAACCAAGTAGCCTTAACAATTCTAACATCATAATTACACCTAATGGGTTTTCTTTCAGGCGTACACACTCATTAGAATTCACTTTTCACGACGGCGCCATTAATTTTCACATTGTTGCTTCATTTTTTGCTATTCACTGCTGATATAAAAATATTATTGAAAACCCATTAAGTGGGTAACTAAGATGCTAAATAGTGTTTTCTTTTGTGATTTTACTTAATAGCTCGTTCCACTTCAAGCAAAAGATAGAAGACTTTTGTACATAAATTCTAAGACATAAATTCTTTTGTACATAAATTATAGCATTCTCATAAGAATGCTATAATTTGGTACCTTTTATAGGGAAACGACATCATTTTATACTGGCATTAACATTATGACGGGCCGGTGGTGTGGTCGGTAAGATACTTGCTTTTCACGCCGCAGGTCGTGGGTTCGATTCCCACCCGAGACAAACATTAGTGATGAACATTTGTGTTTGTGTCGAGTCTGGGTGTAAATATTTTTATAAGTATATATTTACAAAAGATTATTATTATTATTAAGAAGTACCTAAGTAGTAAGAATTAAAGAACAGAAAAATATCTTACTGGAAAATTATTAGCCAGTTGCCAACTTTGCCATTTTGAATGGCATTGTTCGCAATGCTAATCTTTCGCGAGAGATCTTATCTTATAAATAAGGCTGGTAGACCCAGAGCACTTCCACCCAGCTGGATCTTTTGTGCCTTATACTACGAAGTATCCTTGATACTACGATGCCTCTGGTATTCTTCCCCCGCACAGCTCTTCCGTGACCGCTGCTAATTGTCGGGTCGCTAGAGATACAAAGTAATACAAACTATAGCCAAGGTAATCAAAAGCGTATTTCAGTTCCATAATGTTTATTTCACATTATTATTTACAATCATCTAAGATATGTAAGTATTCACAAACTATTATACTTAAGTTAATATTATCAAAAGTGTGCCTAAATTTACGCTTATGCTATACATTTCAATATTCGATTGTAACCATTACACAATTACACAAAAGAAAACTTTGATCAACATTTAAAATCTGCCATTCATTCCGTCATCATTGAAGCCTCAAAACTTAATTTATCTGCATTTTACTGAAAGATCTAATACGTATTTTAATAAATTTCTTGTTATTTTGAGATTCTAGACAAAGCTAATTCTATAGTAGTCTTCTCCTAAAGTCAGAATATCTACAAAATAGAGTCCCAATTATATCTCTTACTGACTTTTATTATAACTTGGAATGACTAGCAGATCGCTGATGACTGGCTTTTGATGATCAAAGACGTCAAATTAAAAATATATGGCAAGTGAAAAATTAACGAAACAATCTATAGATAAAAACCATATTTATTTATTTTTTTACTCGTCAATTATTCAATATTTAACAATATGTCACTTTTCGCACGCGTGCCATTAGTTTGACAATCCAACATAGGTACATGAACATAATTACAAAATCTTGAAATAAAATTATTTTTAAAACTATAAATGCATGTCATTAAGACATTAATATAAATGCAGAATTATATTTTTTAAACATAACA
Source organism: Meganola albula (assembly GCA_936450015.1). Lineage (NCBI taxonomy): Eukaryota > Metazoa > Arthropoda > Insecta > Lepidoptera > Nolidae > Meganola > Meganola albula. The sequence goes on along the minus strand of OW388161.1, from coordinate 4,803,455 downwards.
ATACCTACTCTATAAAATTAAGACTAAATCAAATTCTAGATTCAAAAAAATATTTAATCAAATCGCAACTGTATTACATTGATACAAATCTAATTTTTAATCCTAACTTTTCCTAAACGAATATAAAATCGGGATTGGCACAGCAGTCAGACCGTTTGTCAGGGTTTTGAGGAGATTTGACCCATTTGCCATGGCAGTGGGGGGCGACTAGGGCGTAGAACCGAGTGGCATGGCCAGCAACGCCATGGCCACTGCAGCGCCAGTTCAGATCGCGTCGAAGTGCAGCCGTTTCGCAGAGTACACACACTGTGGCACCTGGTAATAAGAGAATACAATTTAATTATATTTGTACCAACCTTACTGCCTCTGAGTTTACTAATTCAATAGTCTGTAATAATAAAACCAATCTTCAATTAATATTTATATTTATCATAAGGGTTTCGACACGGGTTGCACTGGTCGTGATCGCAAAGAGACTGATCCAGCGAAGATAGAGATAGTGACATCCACCCACCCGCACTTGGCCATCGTGTGTGGATTAAGGCCTAAACTCTCTCAATCTTCAATTGTTAAACTCAAATTGTTTTTGCTATTTTCACATTAGCACACGTCTCTTGGTAGTGAGTTTTGGCGCTAAATACTCAGATGGTACCAATTTCTCCAAAATCACTAAGCTAAGCGAAAAATGGAAGTCTCTATTAGCCAACCATGATATGTCTTTATTATTTCAGCTCTTTGCGCTTCACTATAATTTTGCCGACATATTTTTAAACATCTTGAATTAAGAACAAATATCTTCTAAACCCCTTTTATAATAGTTTCTGTTTCGAATACCAAAACGTAGTTGGCAAATTAAACGCAACAAGCTAAGCTTGTCAAGCTGTCAGCTCTAACAGGGACTTAACCCACTTCCACCTGTAACCTTCAGGTGCTAACTTGACCTAAATATAGTCGACTTAATTAAGATTCCTAAGCTACTGGTATACTTAGCATAGTAGCACATACATACTCTAAAAGGTAGGGTACAACAATTTTTTAACACATGCAAAGTCAGCCTAGGGGGGTTCCTATTCCTATTTAGTGCCCCACAGCTGGGCACGGGTCTCCTCTCAACTATCTTACGAGTTGTTTAGGCCTTAATCCACACACGCTAGCCAAGTGCGGCTTGGTGGATGTCACATGTCCTCGAATGATTAGTTCTTAGACATGCTGGTTTCCTCACGATGTTTTCCTTCGCCGATATTGAGCAGCGGCGATGAAACAATTCACACAAAGATGGACCACGACTGGGAATCGAGCAAGCGACCATATATTTCTAAGGCGAGGCCTTTTGATGATGTTTCTAAGTGTGTACCCATAGAAAAAACAAACCACTCAATTCCACAAATTAAAAATATTAAAACCTTCTAGTTGAAGCATATCTATATAACATAATATAATACCAGGTACCATTGGTGAAGGGTGAAAATCTGAAAAAGGGAAGCCGAAGCCAAAATGTCCTTACTTAAGAAAATAATATCTCTTCAATACCGTCACCGATGTTGCTATGGCGACTACCACCTTCATCATTACAAGACATATTTTTTAATGATATTTAAAACTCTTACGCATTACATAATAAAAAAATAAAAAAATATTCTGGGACATTAACACACACGGTCATCTGGTCCCAAGCTAAGCAGAGCTTGTGTTATGGAAACCAGATAACTGGTATATACTAGGTATACATATAATTCTTTTCTTTTGTATATAATAGATTTTTTTTAATGAGGTAAACGATATTAATCAATTCCAAAAGGCAAGCCGATAGGCTTGATCGGCTTGTATGAATTCTTCGTCACGGCCAGGTACCTAATATCATAAACATACGGAAATTTCACAAAATCATGACACTTGTTATGACACTCGCTCGCCCCAATTGCGAATTTCGTTGAAAACCCAATTAGTATCTATAATTAAACGATTAAGTTAATGTAGATCTTAAAAGGAAAGCGAAAATTAATGGACTCCATCTTTAAGAAGATAGAAAGGTACTTTTAGGTTTACCTTCAATTTATTATCGAGTTCCCTAAAGAGCTCTCAATTCATTTTCGATGTGCGCTAATTACTATCACGGGAGTATTACCAAAACTTGCATACTTGGAAGTTCGTATCAAGTTCCCAGATTCCTAAATTTCAGATTTTTTTCATATGACTAATCTTACTACACTAAATACTTTATCCCTTTTCATACTTGACGCTGTCGATTCTGGCTGTGTGTATAGAAAAGCAGGGGTAGCGCAATGGTACGAGCCTCGCCTTAGAAATACAAGGTCGACGCGCGCCGGTTCGATTCCCGGTCGTGACACATTTTTGTGTAAATTCATCGCCGCTGCTTAATATCGGCGAGGGAAAACATCTTGAGGAAACCGGCATGTCTAAGAACTAATCATTCGAATTTAATCAAAAAGACAATCAGAGGAGTTCAAAAGCTTAATTACCAACTTCACTTTTATAATTCGAGTTTCCGAAATTTCTAGAATGCACACAAAGTTTTCGCAATTTCCGTGCAGCGAATAGCATTGAATAGCACGATTGGTTTTCTCCGAAGTCCCTTTGGTCTGTCTACATAATTCACAGAGGAAAACTTACCTTCTCTCAAAGGTTTATAGTCGGAATCCGTGCGGCACGCCTTCGAAACCTTTGTGACCTCGAACTGGGCGCAGTATCTGGACAATAAAACGGAAAAATAGAACATATAGGTACAATTAAGAACATTGTTGTTCGGTTTTGTAGGAGTTTTTCCTACACACTGAAATTATTATGGACGGAAAATTTTGCATTTTCATTGTCTATTCCAGGTGGTTCCAAGATAGAGATAGTAACTATGCAGCTACTTTTTAACCATGAAAAACGTTCCAGATGTAATTAATCCCTTCAGACGTTGTTGTTGTATTTTTATATATTATCATGACGAGCTGTCCAGGTGAATTTCGCAACGAGTGCTTCTCACCTTTTAAACCTTCCATAAACCAATGTAAACCAAATTCAGTCAAAATCGGCTTGAATTTTAACAATACAAACATCTTTTAATTCCTTTTTTATGTATAGGGCTTTGAATTTACATGTTCACTCTACGAGTGCCCTCAGTAGTGTCACGCATATATTTTTCAGGATTCCATGTTAATCTAATGACTTTAGTTCGTATTGAGTGCAATGGACTTGTGAGATTTACAGATCTTTTGTATTGGGACTATATAAACATGTTAAAATGCTTTATTTTAGCAAGATAATTATTTAATTACACATTTTCATATATCCTCAATAGTACAACGTCAGTCTATTAAAAAAGAAAAAAAATTAAAGAAGCCTTTAGCGTGTCTAACACAACACACAACACGATCCCCGCGACAGGGGATGTGTGCCAGACAACATTTTACAAAACAGAAATTTGTTTGAAAACACAAAGAGTTTCCACAATATAATCTATCTCTATTTGAATAAACATTTGAAATACAGAACAATTTCCTCTTGGGAGTTAATATCTTCATGTTTTAGGGAACGAACTGAACCATATACGTAAAGGAATTTCTTTAAAAGCGTAATAAATTTAAGGTTTGTGAATACAAAAAATGCCAATGTTGAGACTCCATATTGAGAGAAAATTGAGTCTTAAGATAATACATTTGCATAAGAAACGTCGTCTCCGTTAAATATAAGTGACATTACTCTTGTTCAAGCATTTTATCCTAACAACACGATTTTTAGCATATTCAAGCGAGATGAATACAAAATGCTGTTACTCTACTCTCACCCTTATTTTACTTATTTGACACCCAAAGATGAAAGCAAAGGAAAATCATATTTCACGGAATAGGTGTTCTCTTAATGGAAATATTATAGAACTTGTTGGTACAAATCGAGCGAAAAGTGCTGTTTGTCCTAAACACAATTTAGGAATTAGTCTAGTGTACAAAAATAGGCTCTATTACATAGCCAGAAAAAAGCGGGCGATACTCACCATTGCCTACACCGAGTAAATTATTATTATATTCCTTTCTGGACTATGTATAATATACTATACTAGGTATATTAACTCTAATTATATAATAGTTTAACTACATGTTCAAATATACTACTTACTCTCTGTGCAAATTAGATTCAGGATCATCGGGATTCCGGAGACGCAAGTTCTTCCGAATGTCTACAGTGTCGTTAGAATGACGGCTCACTGACAAGCCTCCAGGTAGGATCATCGCAGTTTCATCTGTGGAAGAAGACGTCACTTTATTACAAGCACATTTACTAACATGGCTTCTATCTAAATTAACATAGTTATTGTTTTTCCTCACTAAAATTTCATTCCGTTTCGTTGTAGTGATGTATAAACAATTGAAACCATAGTGTTGTGACATCATATAAATTACGACTTATAGCGCCAAAGTAACGGAAATCATATAAATTACATTTTCCTTCTTAAGTTAGTTTGAAAAGACTCGTGTCCATCAGAAGACAAATGCTCATTAACAAACCTTGTCTGGCCACAGGTCTTCCCTGTCCGCGGCTTGCATAAGAAAGCTTGATTTCCTGTTCTTTTATAACCAGGAGAATCCCCAAGATCTTGACAAGAACAACATGAAATTAAGTAGCTATAACAAAAAATTACCTCTCAAAGGAACGTCACTGTCTTCTGAACACCCTCTGTGCTCTTGGCATGCTCTCCTTTGTACGAGTGATGGACAGTGTCTCCCACCGTGCGCTGGTGACTGGACTACCCTTCTGCTCCTTACCATGCTGCCAGATCCGCAGTTGGTGTCGCAGTCAGACCAAGGACCCCAGCCAGAGACCACGCAGTCGATCACTAGAAAGACAATGAAGCTGATTAAGTAATCATTTTTGGCTGACTGATAACTGATTCATATGTACAAATGGTACTATCAAACAATCGGTAGCATATTAGAGACTACAATGCTGTAGACAGACATAGAAGACAAAAAAAATTATAAAGTAGAAGTATACGTTAGTATACGTAGTATTACGTTACTAAAATTTTGGATCGAGTTTCTTGATCTGAATTTGAGTAGATATGAACGGTAGGTCTATTTATAATTTTCTTTAGAAGGATTTTTATATTTTCATATGAGAGATTGGAGTAAAAATAGAACTTGAAGAGTAACAGTATACAAAACTTAAGCAATTTATACACATAAATCACTAAAGTTTTATTTATCGTTACACTTCAAGAACTGTAGCATTGAAAACGGGAGCCTTTCAATGTACAGGTAGCGAATTCAAAGAAATATAAGATTGCTTTTGACGCAAACACTGGTGTTCACATATTTTTTTATTTTATGTGTTTTAATAATTAAATTCAAGATTCAGGGGCAAATAACGTTTGGTAGTCTTAAAAATTTAGGTTATACAGATAATAATGATAGACAGAACTAAGTTGACGGGCCGGTGCCGTGGTCGGTAAGATACTTGCTTTTCACGCCGCGGGTCGTGGGTTCGATTCCCACACGAGACAAACATTAGTGATAAAAATTTGTGTTTGGGTCGAGTCTGGGTGTAAATAATATCTATTATAAGTATTTATTTACAAAAGAAAAGTATTATATCTTTAGTATATACTAGTTATCTGGTCTCCATAACACAAGCTCTGCTTAGCTTGGGACCAGATGACCGTGTGTGTTATGTCCCAGAATATTTATTATTATTATTATTAAAGTAAAACTACTAAAAGTAATAAATCTTCATGTCCTAGAAGAGTTTGCTTTGTGAAAACAAAAATACCAACAATAACAAAATCTATCATAACCCAAAAAGGGTGAATTTTAAACAAATTAAAGAATAAAACCAAGAATTTATCATTGTTTTCTGCGTTAGTAAGAAAACAGTGTTAAATTCTAATTTATCAAATTAAGTATCAAACTAACATGATACAAGTTTTATATGAATACATTCCTGATTCAGAAATTGCCTCATTGAAAATGCATTCGATCGACACGAAGACCTATTTCAGGCTCTCGAGTATGTCAATAAATTCGCAATAGGATCTTGAAGGTACTCGTATGACAAATGGGCCTTTAGGGCCATTTTATAGCCCATTATATCCGTTTAGTGTTCGTGTTGGCGTGTTCAGAACATTTTTACTATTCGTAACGATATTTTTGAATATATTGCTTGTTAAACGTCTCCCAAATGTAACGGAGTAGAAATAAAAGTCTGGATCGACACTTATTGCACCTTTATTCTGTACACTTTTAGACACAAAACTCAGGATCAGTACTCTTTACAATTTTGCTCTGCACACTTTAAAACACAAGTTACTTCGACGAAGTCTCGAAACCAAATGTGTGGTAACGCACCTGTCGTCTCACTTTTATAGTGTTCCTAGATGACAGGTGTGTCCCCGCATCCTACTCGTTTTGACACTCATTCGTTCAGTCAATTGAATTACCCGAAGTAACAGACAAGTCAAATCATTGCACTAATTAAATAATTACACTTGACATATTTAATTATATTCTATTTAATTAATTATTCTTTACAACTCGGCTATCCTGATTTTGCAACGAGCCTCTTCGTTGCAGTTAAATAAATTTTATACAAAAAAAAAATACATATAAAATTCTACAACATGATTAATTAAAATATTGTAGATTTCAAGAAATATTCGTAACAATAACTTTATAACCTTAAATCTATTACATTTTGAAGGAACATTTTTACATACGAGTATCATTATACGTGAATACTAATGATATACCTAATATAGTACACATAGATGCTGTAATCACAACTATCCAGTAGATAGGTGGTGACCAGTACAGTTCCCAAATGTTGGTGAGCTGTACTCCAACCATATCAGTGCGAGACAATGTACTACATATTTATTGGATCGTGTGCTCACCCTGAATATCATGAGCACAAACTTTCCTTGCTCACCCTGAATATTATGAGCAAATCATGTTCTTTGTTCACCCTGAATATCATGAACACACTTCTTTTACGCTCACCCTGAACATTATGAGCATAAATTACAAATCACTAATACTTATAAATTAACTTACTTAACATCTCGCATATTAAATCACTATATTTATTTAGGAGATAAAACAGCTACGACGTGCAGCCATAATGTGCATCTTACTTTAATGAAAGTATACCAGTCATTATTTTGATGTTAAACTTGTTGAAAGTGATTTAAACAAATTATTTTTACTAACTTATACTTGCAACTAGTAGTGATAAAAATCAATACTAAATGGTATCATTATTCTCACTATCTCTATCGGATGAGCCATCACTATCATCATTGGCACTTTTAAAACTCAACCATGGTTGTAATTTATCTATTGCTACTATGGCTTCGTAGCGCCTACCCCGCTTTGTAAGTGGTGTATCTTCTATTATGTACCTATCATTTGGCAGTACATGTTTAATTCGGTAAGGACCTCTATATTTAGGTTCGAGCTTACGTGACTGCCCATCTTGACTCGGGATAGCTCTTATTGCTCTAACAAGATCGCCTACACTAAAAGTTAAAAGTTTCTTTTTAGGTTTTAACCGTTCTACATCTTTAAGTTGTTGGGCATCTATGAGCGCTTTGGCATTTTGTCTGGCTTCATCCAAATTGGAACCAACACTACTACTCCCGATGTCGTTAATAACATCATTTAAGATTCCCTCTTTGGGGTTCGTGACTCTATAACCGAACAAAAGCTCTGTTGGCGATTTTTTTGTAACGGCATGGACGGCAGTATTGATTCCAAGTTGAATGTCGCTTAAGTACTCATCCCAAACGTTTTTGGGCTTGTCGTGAGTCATAGCACCAAGTGCAGCTAGAATAGTGCGATTGTATCTTTCCACTTGCCCATTGGCTCGTGGAGTGGCAACAGCATTCAAAATGTGCTTTATACCATTAGCAGCGACGAATTCCTGAAACTTTCTACCAGTAAAGCTTGTACCCTGATCAGTTATTAATCTAGTTGGGGTTCCAAAATAGCTTATATGCTCTTTTAACACACGGACACTTGTAGTTGACTTTGTATTTTGAACTGCGGTTAAATTAACAAATTTAGTGAAACCATCAACTATGACGAGAATATAGGTATTCCTACGTTTACTTTTGTTAAAAGGACCTAAGTGATCGGCATGAATTGTGTGAAAGGGTATATCCACTTTAGGGATTGGGTGAAGCCCATTTATTGTGCCGGGGGTGGTCTTATGATGAGCACACTCTAAACATGCACCGACGTATTTCTTTACGAATCTCCTCATCTTAGGAAACCAATAAGTGGATTTGATTCTATCTAAAGTTTTTGCAAAACCAAAATGACCAACAGAATCGTGATTAGCCTTAAGAATTTGCCAGCGCGCCCCTTTTGGTACCACCCATCTAATAGTGTCAGAGTCTAAAATCTTATAAACCCTACCATTTTTTAATCTGTAATTCTTTACGATATCTAAGACCTTTTCCGATTCAGGATTTGAAAGTACATCTTTTATATGTTTGATATTTTCATCATCGTCCTGAACAGTTGCAATCCAATCCTCCGCACAAACAGATAAAACTTCAAGAATCCGATGTTCAGTACTAACATCTGGCACAGCGTGACGACTTAAAGCATCGACATGAGCCATTTTTTCGCCAGGATTATGTTCAATGGTACAATCGAATTCTTGAAATTGAATCCACCACCGGGCAATACGGGGTATCAGATCGCGTTTAGTGAGAGTCGTGCGAAGAGCATTACAATCGGTAACAATTTTAAATTTTATACCTAATAAATAAACTCGAAATTTATTAAGCGACGCTACCACGGCAAGTGTTTCTAATTCGAATGAATGCAGGTTTTGCTCATCAGAATTAGTTTGGCGGCTGTAATAGGCAATAGGCTGTAAGACACCGTTACTATTATTTTGAAGGAGTATGCCAGCAATGCCTAATTTGCTAGCATCTGTGTGGAGTTGTGTTTCAGCGCTTGGATTGTATAGAGCAAGTACTGGTCGCTGAACCAACTTTGATTTAAGGGTATCAAAAGAATGCTGTTCCTCATTACCCCAACGCCAACTGACATTATTTTTGAGCAAAGTGGTTAAAGGCCTAGCTAAAATGGCAAAATCTTTGATAAATCTTCTAAAGAAGCTAGCCAAACCAATAAACCTTCTGACATCGTGTTGGTTTTGGGGCGTCGGAAACTTAGACACGGCATCTGTTTTAAAAGACCCAGGCCTTACTCCTTCCTCGCTTATTTCAAACCCTAAATACTCAATTTTATCAAAAAAGAACCTACATTTACTAAGCTTAAGTGTAAGCCCGCCATCTGCCAGCAGTTTTAGGACCTCTTCCAACCGCTTTAACCCCTCATCGAAGCATTGAGCTGGGATCAAGATGTCATCCATATAAATAAGAGCATATTTTACTCGGGCTTTGTTAAGTATTTTATTTATAGCCCTTTGAAAAACAGATGGAGCATTAACTAGTCCAAAAGGCATCCTGGTGTATTCGAACTGTCCATCTGGAGTCACGAATGCGGTTTTATTTCGAGAATTTTCTGCTATAGGAATTTGGTAATAGCCCGATGCGAGATCAAGTGTGATGAACATCTTGCTCCCACTCAGTAAATCCAATTGATCCTCTATACGAGGTAGAGGGTAATGCTCTTTAATAGTTTTACTGTTTAGTGCCCTGTAATCTACGCATAACCGTTTTTCCCCTGTTTTCTTTTGTACGAGCACAATTGGACTTGCATACGGTGAATGAGACTCCCGAACAATGCCACAGTTAAGCATTTCCTGAATCATTTTGTTAACTAAATGCCTGTCAGCGAAGGAAAGCCTATAGGGCCTATACACTACGGGTGCCGTATCTGATAAATTAATTACCATTTCAGTGACGGTGGTTAACCCTAAATCTTTAAGGCTTGAAGAAAAACAACTTTTGTACGTATTAAGTAGCTCTATCAATTTGACCTTCTGTTCAGAACTTAGATTTTCACAACTAAGAGAAGATTCGCTATCTAAACTAACACTCATAATAGACATATTATTATCGATGAAAGAATCCTTGGAATAAATCGCGCGAGTTATTAAAGCTCCCTCTTTTATTACAAAGCTTACGCACCCTAAACATTGAGCTAATAACTTAACTGTACCTTTTTCTATCATATATTCCCCTGGAAGGAGAAAGTATTCTCTTCCGGGAGGGCCCCTTATGGTTCCATTAACATATATATAGCCTGTGTGGTCTGAATTAGATTTTACGTCAATATAAGATAGCCCTGCTGGTATAATATCTAGGTTTTTAGAAGCAAAGAGAGTAATTTTCACCCTATCAGTTTGAAGTTTACACCTTCTTACTATTAGATCCCCAGAAGTTTTGATTATTTCAATCGTCGGACGCTCTGTGTAAGTATGACCAATGAGGATAGGATGGCTTATCATATTATCATGAACTATTAAAGTTTTTACATTGCTTTCTACTATACCTTGGACATCTATAGTGACATATGTTACTCCGAGAGGTTTATACGGGACATTGCCCAGCCCCTTCAGAACGGGAGAATCAACAACCTGCCATTCAATACCTAAATTCTGAGCATCGGTTAGGCGCAGTAAAGTGCAATCACTTCCCAGATCGATGTGAGCAAAGAGCGTGTTTTCATTAACCTTGACCGGAATACGATATTTAGAATTATTTCCTTCAGAAACACACACCTCCATAACAGTTTTAGTACTGGTAGTTGGTGCGTTTGAGTTATTCGACGGGGATGGTTGGTGGAGTAGTTTAGGACAATTTTCTACGGTATGTCCTCTCCATCGGCAATTTTTACATTTAATAGTAGGCTTGGGGCATCTATAAAATGTGTGGCCAGTTTCGTTACAGTTATAGCAAGTTAGATTAGGGTCAGGTTTAGTTGATTTTTCCGTGTCTGAAGCTAAATTACTACGTTTCTTGTCTCTACTTTTAACACTATCAAACTCCTTAATTTGACCAACTTTTATAGTCTTAAAATACTTTAAAAGTTGTTCAGGTTCTGTGAATTGAGCAGCCTGTACACTTAGTCTTATCCCGCGATCTTCTATGCCGAAAACTATGCAGTCTACAGCATTTTTACCAAAAATGCTACATCTATTAAGTAGGTTCAATTTAGAGTAGTAGTACATTTCTAACGGTTCACCAAATTTAACTTTTTTGTTTAGCATCTCTGTTAGAAGCTCTGCATAGTTTTCTCGAGAAGGAAACGCGTTAAGCAGTTTTTCTTTCCATTCTAACCATGAAAATAAAACCGACGGTAAACCCTGGTACCAAGTTTTAGCAACGCCGCAAAGTTTAGGCAATGAATAATGCACAGTTTGTTTATCATTCCAATTATAAATTTGGGCGCATTCTTCTACCTTTTGGATCCAGGTGTCGACCGTCTGTTCCCTTGACATGGGGTCGAACTCAGGACAATTACATTTAGTACTGGATAATGGGATTCACTGTGGCTGGGTCCCTTTTTGGTATCTTTAATGATGTCTAATAGTTTCTCAATAATGCTTGTATCTGGATGGTTAATGTTAGATATAGATCCAGCACGTTCAGAGTCTCGAGAACGTCTACGCTGATAAGGAACAGGAGAATCATGCTTACGTGACTCCCTCGGCACCCTGCTGACAATCGGTGACCTCGATCGCTCATGGCGTGGCGATCTGGATCGCACCTGGTCTGGCGTGTTAGCTCGAGAGCGACGCCTGGAGCTAGAGCGCGCATGACGTGAACGGGACCGTGGCCGCTCTAGTTGCTCACTGCGCCTTTCGCTGCTTCTACGCCGTCCATTGGATGCGTTAAGTCGCTTGTCATTGGGCATCTGAAACTTACAAACTATGTCTTAGCATAGTTACTATTACCTAGGGTCTGACCTGGATCTAGTTTTTCTTATTTATTCTTTAAGCGATGATATATACTCAGATTTATTTGTGTATTTGTTTAGATAATGATTAAATTAAAAAATAAAAACCAATATAAAATACTAATAACATAATTATAGAAATATGTAATTTCTATTCATAATGTGTGCTAGACTTTTAGCAGAAATTATTCTAAAATATACATTTTATCTAAGTCCAATATTATTTAAATCGATTTTATCATTTTAAAAGCATTTTTTATAAGAAGTAAAATAAGTTCAGTTCAATTCAATAAAATTGTGAAGCAGTAAAATAAAAGTAAATAGCCAGTTGTTACATAATTAATTCAATAATTTTAACGTAGATATATTAGGAGAATTTAAATTCAAAAAGAAAATACTGCGAGACTAAGCAGGCAAAAAAAAAAATAACTTCCACTAGTGATATCTAATACAGTGGAAGTTATAGGCAAGCAACAAAACAGCTTAAAGTTTTTAGTATATTTGAGCCGTTATGCAATTAATTTTATTCAAATCGTATTGTGATATCAGCATATAATGATAAAGATTTTAACATTTACTTACGTTTTTCGTGGGTAAATCCCACTTCTGAGATGTAACGGAGTAGAAATAAAAGTCTGGATCGACACTTATTGCACCTTTATTCTGTACACTTTTAGACACAAAACTCAGGATCAGTACTCTTTACAATTTTGCTCTGCACACTTTAAAACACAAGTTACTTCGACGAAGTCTCGAAACCAAATGTGTGGTAACGCACCTGTCGTCTCACTTTTATAGTGTTCCTAGATGACAGGTGTGTCCCCGCATCCTACTCGTTTTGACACTCATTCGTTCAGTCAATTGAATTACCCGAAGTAACAGACAAGTCAAATCATTGCACTAATTAAATAATTACACTTGACATATTTAATTATATTCTATTTAATTAATTATTCTTTACACAAATTGGTTTTTGGAGACTATTTTTAAGTTTATACCAGCCAGGGAAGTGATGTAAACTGATGTATTTGTGTAATAATGTCTATAGAAATTATACACATTACACATATAGCCCAGCAGTCGGCACTAAAACGGTTGACGTGATTTGCACTAGGTACACAGTACTGATACTATTATCTTTATCTAAATATATAAAAGAAGATACTGACTGACTGACATATCAACGCAGAACCCAAACCGCTTGGTCTGGAGACTCCAAATTTAGCACATTGATTTCATAAGGAGTGTAGGGGTGCACTAAAGAAGGATTTTTCAAAACTCACACTTTAAAGGGGTGAAACGAAATTCCACCAATAACAAATTAAAAAAATGATATAGGTTTCCTATAGATCTGTCACTTGGCTAATTTTTATCCTAACACCACGCGGCAGTAGCCGCGGGCGGAAGCTAGCAGTATTATATTATCTGTGGTACAGGTTTTGAACTATGAGAAATGAAACACAACTGGAGTTCCGAACAGCATTCCAATCAATGTGATCCCGATACAAATTGTGTAAAAGGTGAATGTATAGGCCAAGATCCTACTTCTGATTATTCTGTTTTTCAACAGAAACCTAGGTTGGCACACGGAACTCTAAGTTTATTACATGACTTAACTAATAACTTACCTTTTTTGACTAGTAGGGAATTTTGAATACTGTCCTTTAATGTTTTCCAGTCGTGTGGAAGTTATGAGCGTAGGTACATACATTTGGCGATAAATTTAAATTAAAATATATTTTAAATGGGTGCTTAGTAGGTACCAGTATTATTGAGCGAATGGCCGTCTTTAATAGATAATACTTTTTTTAATAAGGGTCGTTAAATTACATAAAGATTATACGGGTAACGCAAATTATGTAGTTACACCTATAAATACATAATAAAGACCCCTGGTGTAATGTCAGAAATTCAGAAATTTAATATAATTTTTACAGAGGCAATAATTAAAGTATTATCAGTAGGGTCTGCGTAGTTATACAAGATCGCCATAAAACTGGTATAAAAAATAATTGTGTGTAGGTATTTTACTTAGAGATGTCAATATCTTTGCTTTCGTCCTAAGTACTGTCTAATCTACCGAATAAGCACCGACTTCAATAAACAGAAGGAATCATGTTTTTGACTTTTTAGAAGGCAGTGCTTTTTTAAAAAATTTTTTTTACACTTTTTGTGGAGGACTTCTTACTTTCCCCCAAACTTTGGTAAATATTATTTATTAGAGATTTTTTGTTTTTTTTATATAAATTTTAGTCTTATTTGTGTATTTAGAATGAGTAGGTTAACTTAAGAGCGCCTCTCGCCGTTAAACCTTAAGTTACGCGAGTCTAAAACTGTAATAGACTTCAGTTACCTGTTCTGTAAAAAAATAAATAAAATAAAAAAAAAAATATATATATATATATATATATATATATATATATATATATATATATATATATATATATATATATATATATATATATATATATATATATATATATATATATATATATATATATATATATATATGTTTTTTTTTTTTAATTATTAACTGCCCGTAGAGGTAACGTATCAGTAGAGCAAAAAATTCATTGATTGTAATTTGTTTTGTTCTTGTGCCAGTGTGAATCAAGTAACGTTTATAAAAATGTATTCTTGGGATCTTGGGCTATAACAGCCTGAGTAATAAACAGGCGCAGTGTATTCGTGTGGACGCGGTCAATCAACAAAATTGACCTAATTTCCGGCACCGACTCGTTATGTGTGATTTCGAACTTAATTACGAAGACCAAATGTTTTTAATTGATATTTTCAAATTGCTTTAATTTATTGTAATAATGCTAATAATGAAAGTACCTACGTACAAGCATTTACTTATTTACTTAGGTTGAACGCAAACAAAGATAGGTGTGATAATGATACCGACTTCAATAATAATAATACTTAAGTAAATTTTATTTTTCACATTTCAGAAGGTGGTTCTTTTAAGCGCGCGGTTGTTTTATGAGGAAATCGCAGCGTCAGACGCATGCGACTGACGTTCCATTGTTTGCGTTGCTGCGCTTGGCGCTGCGTCAACCGCGTAAAACAATTGTTTGTAATTATATTACCTGATATGAAATGATGTGCGTTTATCACATGCGTCTGACACTGCAATTTCCGCATAAAACAACCGCGCGCATTACTTAGCTTTTTATGTATTTAAGGGGGCAATACGATTGCCGTTCGTTGAAGTAAGTAATTTTGTTCAACGATCACTTTCTTCAAGCTGGGTCTAATATTTTTCGTTATCTCTTTACCATACCTTGAGCGGCGGCTCAAATTAATTTTGAAAATCTTGTTTTTGTTTACAAAACCTACCTTGTATATAAACACGAGAGCGTCATCTGTTACACAAACCTATTTAAGCTCAGTTGATTTAACTACTCGAGCGTCTATTACGGTATTAATACTAAACCTGTTTACTTAACAAATGAATTGGTCCTTCTCTACTAACGATATAGGTACATTGTGTACACAGAGCGGTCTCGAGTTCTACGAGGCCTCTGCCTATTACAGTCTTATGTATTATGGATAAAATGACCACCACACAAAGACTTAAAATCATGAATGGTTCTTCCAGTAAATGTGATTTATATTTAGATTCACATTCCGTGAAAATTGTTACACTTTATATAGGTTCATTATATACAGTCCAATGACAAACAGATAAACGGGGTAATAGGTTTTATAATGGCTTATTAAAGCTTTACATTAGGATTAACATTAACAGTCTTTGAGAAAGAAGAAAAAGAAAAAAACTTTTATTTTGCACAAACAGAATACAATCGAATAAAAACCTATATGTAAAAATCTTACTAAATTATTAACGCGAAAGTTTGTAAGAATGTATGGATGTTTGTTACTCTTCCACGCAAAAACTACTGGAAAAGTATTTTTTTTATAAAATTCATTCATATTGAAGTCATTAAAAAGTTACAGAAACTTAGAACGCCGAATTCTGCCCGTTGAACCAATTCCTCTGTTCGATATCACTACACAATTATTACTACCCTAGTTGATGAGATAACACGATCTATTAAGTTATCACTACACGCAACGTTGCGCTTGTTATTCTCGGTGGGTAAGCAGAGTAACAGTTGAATGAGTATTTAATTATTTAGTGGAAAGCGTTTCATAGATTATAATCAAAGGAGGTAATTTATCTCATTCATTAGCTTATGCAGTAGTAATAATGTGCGAACCTTTAACTAGTAGTCAGAACCCCAGATCGTGCAACAAAAACTTAATAAGTTTTGAACTTTTGAATTATTTTCGACTAGTGGTCTGTCCACGGCTTCGCCAATAAAAACTAAGCCTTCCTCAATAAATAGGCTATCTAATATTGGAAGATTTTTTTTTAATTTGACCCTTAGTCCCGTAGTCCTATCGCGCGTTTAACCAAACAAACAAACATACTCTTCAGCTTTATAATATTTGAAGTCTAAAAAATAGCTGTGCTATTGCGCTTCTTATCGACTAGGCTTTGTCACAGCTTCATTCAATATTGGTGAAGGAAAACTCTGTCAGAAAATTGGCATGTTTTAGACCACAATATTTGAGTATGTTAAATTTGGGTTATAGGTAGAGAGAAGACCTGATTAGCGCATTCAACCAAACAAACATACTCTTCAGCTTAATAATATGTAATATAATTATAAGGGTGCTGGTTGTGTAACTGACTAAATTGTTATATATTCTATAAGTAAGGTAATACTTTATTGCATTATTGCACAATTTTTAGTTACCTCGAAAAAATATAAGAAAAATAATAAAACGGTTTTATTCAAAAAAATCTGATGAAACTCTTTAGTTAAAATAGACTTTGTCCCTTTCTTACTATTATAAATGTCAAGATGACAGACAAAGACAAACGAATTATAAACCTATTTTAGCTATATAGCTATAAAGAAAAAAATGGCGTCTTAGAACGTCGAAGTTTTTTAGTTTTTTACTACTAATCTTTAAAAACTTATATACTTATTTAAACTTGACACTGGCAAAATTGCGGAATAATTTCTGCAGAGGCCATAATTAAAAGAAAAAGAAGAAGAAGCTATAATAAGCTTATAAGACGTTTATGAATACGGGGGTAAGTCTAAAGAATAGCTGTGCTATCGCGTTTCTCATCAACTTGATTTTAAAATATAAGTCGCGACTTTGTTCAATATCGGTGAAGGCAAGCACTGTGAAAATCCGTATGTTCTAGACCAAAATATTTAAGGATATGTTACATCTACCTACCTACTTGTCCTTAATGGATGAAGCCTAAACCCTCTCAGCTTAAGTAATTGAGAGAAGACCTAGGACCAGCAGCAGGAACTACCAACAAATATATGGCATAAATACTTTAGTTTTGTCATGTTATGTTTACCTACGTCTTCAGGACCGACAGCTTTACGCTATTTAGGTACAACAATGAAGTTGTAGTGGTAACTAATTAAAAGGCTTTGTCTTAAGAAGCCCCGTGATTTATTTACATTGCTAATTGTGGAGTCTCGTTTCAATGCAATTTCTTATTCAAATCTTGTAATTGTGTTTTCAGTTGTATAAAGGACTTAATTAACTACGTGGATTGATGACAGTGTTTGTTTTGGTTTAATCCGACTTAAAAAAAGGCACTCGACTCGTAGACTATATAATAATAATATAATAATATCGGGTGAAATCCGTACATCGTAATCTTTAGAGATAATATTTGCTTTTTTCTTAATACATACAAACAAATTATGCAGGTTTGATCTTTTGGCAACCTTAGCGCCTGGCGTCACACGTCGGAATATGGACATTGCTGAAAATCAGTGTTGTGGGTCGCCTTTAGTAGGCACTCACAGTTTTTACTGAGCAATGTCCATTTTGACACTGGTGGGTCACACTTACTTTTTTTTCCATTTATGATTTTTTTCTCTATATTGTGTTTTTCTTATCATTTAATGTTGTGTGTCCTGTCTTTGTGAAATAAATGTTTTTTTTCTTTCTTTCTATCTATCATACTGAGATGATCGGTACCTACATGAAAATTAGTTCAGGAATCTGGGTATCTAGGAATCGTGCTTTGTTTCTGTAACTTAAACGGATATTAGGAAAAAGAAAACCCTAATAACGAAGTCTGTAAGAATGTACGGATGATTGTAACTCCTTCACGCAAAAACTACTGAACGGAGTTGGATGAAATTTAGCACAGAGATAGATTATGGTCTGGATTAAAACATAGGCTACTTTTTATCCCAATAAGTACCACACGGGCGAAGCCGTGGGCGGAAGCTAGTAAACAATACATAACGTGTAAAGTATTTCATCCGATTCCATTTAATAAACCTGTTACCGTGGAAGAGCAGTTGTAAACATATATACATCATCACAAATGTTCTAAACAAATTACTTCTAGAAATTGTTAACGTAAAATAAAAACAGAGCGCTCTATTTTTCATCACCCTCACATTTACTGAACTCAAGACTAACATCTAAGTAAATGATATCCATTGCAGGGTATAAACCTAAATAGCAGCTATCATACAAGAGATTACACGTAATGTAACGGAATAAACTTTATAAAGGGCTAAGTTAGTGCTTTGTTTGGCGACTAGCGACTACTTGAGTAAACAAAGATGCAACGATAATCACACGTTTTTTTATAGGCACGAAGGAATCGGTATATAATGAGCAAGCGGATCCCATCGTTGACAAAATCAATGCTTAAGAACAGGGGGCCAGTCTATTAGAAGATAAAAATGTGGAGCTCAAGCTTTTTAATGAACTTATGACTAGGATTCATGCAGAACTCTATACGCTATGATGATATTTAGAGACTACGGTTGGAATATACCACTTGCTTAGGACCCATGTAGCAAAACCAGAATTCACTGTGAGACTGTGAGCTCAGTTTGCTTAAATCGGAACGCAACATAAATAATATAATGTTTGTAGGTAGTCGGTAATCACTGCGATTAATAAGTTTGGGCGCCAAATACCTCAGTACACCCGTGGACATGTCGATGTTTCATGAAAAGACTTTGAAACATCGGGATATAAAAATCTAAATTAAACCGCGATAAAATCCGTTATAAAGTAGTTTTATTTCAAAAATATTTAGCTTGACTTGGTTCAGTTATTAGAGAGTTATGTTTGTCTCTTTATAAGGGATACTGTATACGCAATTCCCATAAAAAACAGGTTCCACACGGCTGTAGTTTTAAACATTTGTGATTCTACACAGCCGTTATTTTGACTCATACGCCATTTAGCGATTGTACCGATTTGTAATTCCATACATTACGAAATCCATACTTTTTTTATTATTGGCTACTCGTATTTATATAATACTTGCTTTCCGACCCCGT
Organism: Meganola albula; assembly: GCA_936450015.1. NCBI lineage: Eukaryota > Metazoa > Arthropoda > Insecta > Lepidoptera > Nolidae > Meganola > Meganola albula. The sequence continues at coordinate 4,784,215 of OW388161.1, read as the reverse complement.
AGTATTTTTATTTCCCACCTCGACTCCGTTCGCGATTATGTCAGTTATCGCGCTTATTAAACTATTAACCACTTTTTGCACATTCGGATAATAACTATGCCATGTCCTTCCTCTGGTCTCAAACCATCTCCATACCAAATTTCATTCAAATCAGTTCAATAGTTCTGGCAAGAAAGCGCGATAGACAGACCGAGTTACTTTTGCATTTATAATATAGTTTTTTAAGGATTTATGGGTTCTGCAGGAAGAATTCCGCAATCTTCCAGTGTCTACTTTATCTAGCTATTAAGTAAACAAGCTTTTAAAAGATTTGTTAAAAACGATGACCTCCTAAGATGCCTTTTTTTTCAAGCGTAAAATATATTGTAACTGTTTTGTCACTGTCAAATGATTTCAAAGTGTCATAAAAGAAAAAAGATAGAGCATGGATTATTTGTTTAATGTTTACCACAACTTTTGAAAATGTTTAGGAAACATTAATTTGAGGATAATTGCGCGCGTTCGTCTCTGCCAAGGTACATGAACAGTTTGTTTGTATGCATAAACTGTTCATGTTTTGTGTTTGTGTGTAACTTTTATTCACGTGTGCATTTGTGAAGATGCTTCAACTTTTGCAAGTGTGCTGTACGTGGTTACGTCGCCTCCCCCAAAAACTGGTAGAAACAATTTAGGACTAAAACTTGCGTATTAAATGCTCTCATTAATGACCTGAAGAATGTCTGGTTTCAAGTATATTATAGTATTCCGGTCTAGGTTGTATAAACACCTATAAAATTATACCTCTGAGACCTTTGACTTGTTTCATATTCATCCTTATCAACAAACATTTTGAACTCAAACATGACAATATATAAGAAAACAAAGCATTATTTTATCTTAGACCGGCATGACATTTGAATTGTAAATACAACAAGGGTCTACAAAATTCATTCTCGTATTGTCCTGACTATTTATTATTCAATTTTACTTGACTTTGAATAAAGAGTTTGCGCGTAACTAAAACGTTGCATGCGGCGTTAGGATACCACTATAGTTAAAGTACATCACGATCATCATCTGCCTCGGGTCTTCTTTCTTTCTTTTCTTTCTTTCTATTTAGAACGTCACAGCGATCGGTTGCCAGCTGTTAGCTCCATGGGCTTCCCGCAATTTTAACAATTACGACGGGCCGGTGCAGTTGGCGTGGTCGGTAAGATACTTGCTTTTTACGCCGGAGGTCGTGGGTTCGATTCCCACCCATGACAAATATTTGTGTGATGAACATGTCTGTTTGTATCGAGTCTGGGAATTATCTATTAGTTTATATTTACAAAAGAAAAGTATTATACGTATAGTATACATATACCAGTTATTTGGTTTCCATAACACAAGCTCTGCTTAGCTTGGTGCCAGATGACCGTGTGTGTGTTAATGTCCCAGAATATATTATTAATGTCGTCAGTCGGCCTGACGCTGCGACGACTGCAAATGCATGGTCTCCACTCGAGAACCTGTATACCCCAGCGGTTATCTGTTCTACGAGCGATGTGGCCTGCCCACTGCCACTTTGATCGCTATGTCGCGTCGGTGACTTTAGTTCTTCTGCGGATTTGACTTTTAGATCATTGCGGATCTTATCAGATCAGTTACAGAACAACAGTAACAAATTTTATGAGTAGCGCGACCTACTCATAAAATTTGTTACTGTTGGTCTGTCGGTTCAAATGGACATAGTAGATTGATGATAGCCAGGGGAACTTATCGTGGACCATCCGCCAGTATGGACTAACCCTTATATTGTTTTAACAAATTGAACCTCTTTAGATCTCAACAACCTTTATGCCAGTTTGTTGAAAAACCGTTTCCGGTCCGTTCACCAACATCCGGGACACAAATCAACGTAATTCGATCATGGAAGGCTTTCATGGCGCATACAACGCTGAGTACTAATCGTATACCGTACAACTTTCACAAATCGTTGAAACAACCTAACGTTCAACGATAGTAGTGATGATGCGTCAACGATGATGTTTTAGCGATTCGATTGATTAGTGAATTGCGTTGAAATCAAGTTCTCATAGTGCGATCGGACAATTTGATTGGTAAGTTCCTAAACTTGTGACGTCAATGATTAAATGGGTAGAAAATAATATTATTATTAACATAAACACAAATACTATTTAACCAGTGCGAGAACTTTGAGAAATTTGAAAAATACGCGTTACGAAATTCGCTGGGGCAGCTAGTATCAAAATAAAAAAAATCATGTTTGATTAATAATTGTTTTGCGCACAAAGTTTGCGCTCTGGTTAAAAAGGTTGCTGCACATGTCTATAGCTACAAAATGAAACTAGACTCAAATTCAAAATGCAAGAACCCAACTCATCCTAATTGAGAAAGCAATATGCAGTCTGAACTAACAAAGGTGAACGGCAAGTAGTATGCCAATTCAAACATGAATTGAACTCTCGCTACCTCCGATCTTAAAGCGAAAAACTCGGTTCTGAATTTCTCAATAGTTTCTTTGAAAGAGAACCTAATATGCACAGACTCCGTATACTCGTAGCCGTAAGTTCTTCAATACATCTCGATTTTATTTGAATCCTATTTACTGACATTCCAATGCAGTTTCCGAATACAATATTATTTATCTAATTCAGACAGCATGGCCCGTATACAATACAATCATCATCATTATCAGCCTATTTTAGTTCACAGCTGGACATAGGCCCCTCTCAAAGCATGCCACTGAGCACAATCCACGCCTACTCTCATCTCACCATCCCACCATCTCTCAAATCGGATGCCTGACACCGTAAGACACACGACGTGTCTTGCGGAGTCATGTATCCGATTTCGAAAGCGCGCGGAATCGGTCGGAAGCGCAGTCGGTTAAAAACTATCCTATGTCCTTTCCCGGGTGTCATATTATATCCATACCAAATTTTATTCAAATCGGTTCAGTAGTATTGGCGTGAAAGCGCGTCAAACGACAGAGTTATTTCCGCATTTATGATATTATGTAGTAAGGACTAAGGATTAAATTATTATGGACAACAAAAGCTCCCGTCACTATAAAGTTTGTCGACTTGACGCTGGCTCAAATGCTCAACGAACGCTAAATGGTTTCAGTGTCGTCTGCAAATGAAAAAAGCTTTTACTCATCAACGCATTTCGTTTAGTTTTTCAGGAAACAGAAAAAGTTTTTCAATAAAGCTCTCAGATTTACTCAGAATGAATGCAATATTTAGAAAGAGCCGAGCAAATAGAGAAACTGAATTATTACGTTCGAGCTTTTTAAAGTAACTTCGTGACTTTATAAAGAACTCTCTGAATAAATAAATAGTTTGTTTTGTGTTTGATCACGTTTTCTGAGTTTTTATTAACACTGGGCTTAGGTACTAAATATTTTTTTTTAAATTGCAATATTACAGACTAGCTACCTATTTAATACTAGCGTACCATCATAGACCACATCATGACTTAACATCAAGCAAGTTTTGGTCAAGCGCCTATATAATTGAAAAACCTAATAATTACTTGTAATAGTTTTATAAATATTCGACCTGACCTGGGTATCGAACCTATAACGTATCATCATGATACTCACGCCTGTATAGGAACCATATAAGCCAGACCACTCATTTTAGCCACTTTCATACAGTAAGTAAGTACCTACCTTTAGTACGAGAATACGAAAAAAGTTGTCGAATTAGTACTATCATTAGCTGTCAAGATATTATGTTAAAATGCACATAAATCTACAAATTATTATGCCTATTATGTTTTTATACGATTTATTCTATATCTATCAATTCATTACATTTTCTCTATCACTATATTCACTACTTACGAGTTGAGAGAGGTTAGGCCTTAATCCACACCCGCTGGCCAAGTGCGGGTTGGTGGATGTCACATTTCCTCGAATGATTAGTTCTTAGACGTGCCGGTTTCCTCACGATGTATTCCTTCTCTGAAATTGAACAGCGGCTATGTAACAATTCACACAAAGATGTGTGGGCACGACCGGGAATCGAACCCGCTACATTACACCGCTGCTATACGAATATATAATAATATATAAGTCTAGTATAACTATGTCCTTTAAGTAAAACATTATACAGACAATAGAGAAAATTAAATTCTCGATAGACACGTTCTGCCTACCTACATTACCTACATTATTAAAATTATAATAGAATCATATTGCCTAGACAAGATGTAGTCCGTAATACATCACGCTTTTTATGAAGTTATACATTACTTTAAACTTAGTGATTGGCTTCCCTTTCGCGAGTCTCGAGTCGAGAAATTGAAAAAGAAAAACTCTTCATCATTTGAACGTGCCGTACTTCGCATTTTTCTTTTACGTTTATTACCTACACACATTTACTGAATCGATAATTAATTAATGACATCAAGTGGTCGTAGTGTGTTCAAATTTCTTGCTGTGTTTTATCAGACCGATGGTAGCGTACAAAGCCCACTAGAAAAGCCTTAAAAAAAATTTGCACTCACTCACTAAAAGTAAGTGACATATGTATTGTCAGGTAGGTAAATATTAATCTTAAAATAGAAAATGTGATGTCCAACGGACTAAATATAGTTTAAAATTACCTAACCTAATTAAAACTGACAATAGATTTTAATACTCATGTATAATTTCCTCAAAAATTAAAATTTATACCTTGTCAGGGAAAGCGCTTTGAATGTGTGTCCAATCTCATAGAGAGTGAATGCTAGGTAAATTTTATTTTAATAGATCTTTAGAAATTTACACGAATATATTCCAAGTTTTCTCGCTCAACAGAAATTCTTTGCCTCTACACTGTTTTATGCCATTACGCGTGGAAAAAATGAATTTATTTACAGCTGGTGTTAAATGACGCTAGCTTTTCGGATGCTATTAAGGTTAAGGGTATAAAGAAAAATGTTCAAGATATTCTATAGATTATATTTAGAACAATTCAGAACAGTAATGGTAACAGATTTAAAAACTTATTCAAAAGCGCCTGCTCTGTTTTAGCGGCAACGAGCGTTTACGTATTTCTGCAGTTTTATTTTTGAATAACTTTGCCAGGCGCTTGGAACACGAAAAATTCTATTTTTTACTATAGAGTGACGACGACGTATTGTGCTTTTTAGCTAGTTTATACAGCCGCAATATCCAAGGATGCTTTAGTTATACTCCGTAACCATTATTTCATCGTATTTTATATCTTAAAATAGGCTTGCGCTTGACCACAACTTGCCCGTAGTGAAGCAATGATGCAGTTTACGATGGAACGCGCTTACCCAGTAAATACCGATTCACTCGTAACTTGAAGACCGGCAGATTATAGCTATCGGGAAACATAGATGCCGGCAGCGAATTCGACAAATTGGCAGTTCGCACAATGAAAGTGGCAGCAAAGCGCTTTCTGCGTACCCGTGGAATTTCCACCATATAACGGTGGCGCATAGCCGTACCTCTACTTGTTCGATGGAAGAACGGGGATGGGGGAATGAGATTGTGTAATTCCAACGCACACTCTCCGAAGTGTATCCGGTAAAAGACCGATAGACTAGCAACTATGCGGCGATGCTCGAGGCTTTGCAATTTAGCCTTGATTTATCGTTTTATCACCTATGGCGTTAGTTTCTGTGTGGTTTTAGTAATGCAAACAGTTTTCACGGCGCACAATGGCGGATTTGAATTATTGCCAATATAGGGCTACTACAATAGACCGGGATGATCGCTGGATCATTGTTGTCAACCCGTGTTACACATATTGTATCATAGGTATAATAAACAAGGTAAACCGGAAAGGTTATATCAGGCCATATCATATTATGTCCGTAAGGATTGAGGAGCCACTTCAGATTTTAAAAAGGAAGTTCGCCCCCTTATTTAATAGGGAAGTAAATAATTTTGTAGGCCGAATGCTGAAATTGGTAGTTTAATATGTCTAAATTTATATCAATGTGAATGTGTCTCCTCAATCCAAACATATGATTTGAGGAGCCACCTGATACACGGAAAGTATTACATGTATAATTTTGAAAATTTTGTATCATTTAGTAGCTATATTTATATAGTATAGTGTCTACTAAAAATCTGAGCCCAGTACTGATTATATTCAAGAATATACAATACTTTTAATGTGGCTCCTCGATCTATACACAAGAGCGTGAATTACCATGAAAGTTATTGGTCAATTTATATTTCACTCTAAAGACATTTAGTAGTAAGTGTGTTCGAATTCGTAGCATATGGACAAAGTAGTAGAACTTAATAAATAAGTGAATTTAATAAATAAGGGGGCGAGCTTCCTTTTTAAATCTGAACTGGCTCCTTAATCCTTACGGACATCATATATTGTACGTTATTGAAGCCGTATGCAATAATATGCAAAACAAGTATTGTGATGTTGAAATGTTCGTAAAACAATTAGAAAAAGAAAAGAATAACGACTATAAAATATAGTTCTCATTTTTTATTTATTTTTATAAACAACCCTAACTTTGGAAGAGTCTGCCTTTTCACCGAAAATCATTCGTAATCACAAGCCTGATGTTGAGCAATGTAATAATAGTAATATAGTAATTCACGATGGAACGTGCCAGCCCAGTATACCGATTCATATACTGGGCGCGTTGTATTGTGGATTGCATCACTGCTTAACACCAGGTTTTACAAGTTGGTGTAAAGTGTTTAGTGGCCTATTTCAAAATTTAAAAAAAATACACTATGAGCGACCTAAACACTTACTGACCAACTTGACGTGTATTCATAATCCGGAAGCGGAACACACAAATCCAAAAATATTTTCCTCAATTATTAATTCTAAGTAGGTATAATTCACGTAAATCCCCATTTCATTTCCGTGAAAATTTGAGGCAGGATATTATTTCCCATAAGCTTCTTTGGACATTGATTAATTAATATTTCATTAAACCTACTTACCTATTTACCAGTTTAAAAAAGATTAATTGCACCAATGAGTTCCGTCCATTTTATTAAAGAATTTTTTTTTAATTTTAGGGCATAATACGAATAACGAATAATTTTTTTTCATTCCGTCAGATATAAAAATATTAGACACTTTTTTTTTCGTTTTTTGTATGACACAGGTTAGGTAGGTACGGCAAAACTTTCATGTGAAATCTCGAATAACGTCACACCTTGGTACGTTTTACACCTAGGTACTACGTAGCGCACTCCCATTAATATTGTTTTATATCAATAATATAGCAAAAAATACTCATCTTTTTTTTCTTTTATAATCTTACTGACGGATTAAATAATACCTTGTCGTCATCTCTATTGCATGATTAATCATTAAAATCTTTAATCTACCTCATTTATTGCAAGTTAAAATTAACATTTTGCAAATTTTTGATTCATCGTTCATTTTTCCACCTATTTCCACATTAAGCTGACGCAAAATTGGGGTTAGGGTAACCTTTCGTTACTGTAACATGAAAATAAGGAAACATAACCTGTGTCAGCTGTCAATTTGACGGATGACACGTGTCGTATAAGATTACCGACCAATGCCGACTGATTTATGGGTATAGAGGTGTAAATTTTACTCAAGATCTTTCTACAATACTAGCTTTCCAACCGCGGCTCCGCTCGCGCGTAGATGGTTAACCTCTCACCATTAACCTCTCTTTGCGAAGTCAGATAAAAACTAACCTATGTCCTTTCCCGGGTCTCAAACTATCTCCATAACAAATTTAATGCAAATCAGTTCAGTAGTTTTGGCGTGAAAGCACAACACCTACAACATAGTACCTATTAGAAAAGTAGTATATGTATGAGTGTATACCAGTTATCTGGTTTCCATAACATGAGCTCTGCTTAGCTTGGGACCAGATGACCTAGAATATTATAAAAAAAAACAATTAATAAAAAAGAAAAAAGTAAACAGTACAACGAAAAACCTTCCACTGTGCGAGTTAAACATTGTACAGTCCTCTCCTATTTTCGCCCCTAAAATATATAATTTTCCTGTTAAACCTTGTCAACATGAACTACAGCTATAATCATCGCACTAATGGACACTTTTTTATCCAACACAAGCCTGCTCTTCTCGGAGCAGCATAAATAAATCCACTAAAATCAACACCAAAATGGATTTACTAAAAGACCACAGAAATTCTCACCATATGTAGAGCTGGCATTGTCAAAATGTTTTCAAATCTTACTAACATGGCAAAAGTTTGAAGTGTCTGTAGGTATATTTGTTACTCTTTCACGCAGAAACTACTGGATGAACTGGAATGAAATTTGGCACAAAGATAGAATATAGTCTGGAATTGAACATAGACTTTCTTTCACGTGGGAGAAAGCCACGAGTAGAATCTAGTGAAAGTATAATTATTATAAACTGCTCACTAAAAACCATTGTTAGCAACACTTGGGTTATAATTCGACTACTGAATTGAGGTTTTTGTCGGCTATTTTAACCGAAAACTACCGCGTCTATGACAAAAATGTATGAGTGTTAATAATTAAACCTCATTCTCTTTAAGCTCAGTATCGGTAAAGGAAAATAGCGTAAAGAAACTGTATCTTAGAACTAAACATTGAAGAATATGTGACATCCACAAACCCGCAATTGGCCAGCGTGTGTGAATTAAGGCTTTTATCTTATAACATAGTTGGAAGAAAGCCGATGATGAGCAATGGAACATTTAAGAGTATTCTTATTTTTTATTGTACACAAAACACTTACATAAACAATTTATACATAGGAAATAGCACATATACACAGGCGAGCTTAATTCAAATGTGAATTTTCTACCAGCAAACCTAAGGTAAGGAAACATTGCGGAATGGGTAGTCGAGTTGTTTCTTTATTTTTATTTTCTTCGGAAGTCCTACTCAGTTTGCTTGAAGGGCATTTATTGGTACACCGGACACTATTCGGTAGCCGTCCGAAGATGGTCCACCTTTTTTTGCGGATGACCTAACCCTAACACAATAAACCGGAAGGGCCTTTATTGGTTTACCTGATTAAGATGGTCGAGCCGATCTGCTCAATATATATAAAGCCACGCCGTATATTTGACTTTGCTGCCTCTAGTTGTCGCATATTATTTGATGCTCTGTAGATTTACTGCTGTAAATGTAGGCACAGAACAAATTACCCTGTTTTGGAGCTGAATTGAAAATGCGAGGGCTTGAAAAAGGTTTGTAATAACGGATAGGCCTAGTCTTTAATAATAGATACAATGTTTTACTTTTATTTAACCTGCCGTGTGTGTATAAAACAAAAAAGGGAGAGACACCTTTGCCCACTGCAACCCTTTTTAACCGACTTCTAAAAGGAGGAGGTTATCAATTCGACTGTATGTTTTTTTATGTTTGTTACCTCAGAACTTTCGAATGGGTGAACCGATTTTGATTTTTTTTTTTTTAATTGAAAGCTGATGCTTCCCGTGTGGTCCCATTTCAGTTTGGTTTAGTTCTGAGAATGGCATCCATGAAGTCGGTTTTTTTTGTTAATATTTTAATTTAATATTATTAATCAACTCTTTTTCATCTCAACAATTTTTTTTTTAATATATTGGGACATTAACACACACGGTCATCTGATCCTAAACTAAGCAGAGCTTGTACTATGGAAACTACTGGTAATATACTACATATAATACTTTTTCTTTTGTAAATATATACTTAAATATAGATAATTATACCCAGACACAAGACAAACAAACATATTGAAACAAATATTTGTCTCGGGTGGGAATCGAACCTACGACCTGCGGCGTGAAAAGCAAGTATCTTACCGACCACGCCACCGGCCCGTCAAAATAGGAAACAGCACATGTACACGCTCGCTTAATTCAAAGTTTTTAATTTAATTTAAATTTTTGTTTCTTTTAAACATCCATACATTCTAACAAACCGTGTTTATAAATTATAGTACATTTAAAAATAAGTCAAATGAGTATAATATTTCAAATCGAGGAACATTTGGACAGCGGTGGTAACTTTACATTGTTCTTTATGATACCCAGAATAACGAAACATGAATTTATAATAGCCATTTAAAATGTCCTAACGGTATTAAACCATTCGTAAAAGGCCTGGTGGAGTAGTGGTTAGTGACCCTGACTGCTAAGCCGAAGGTCGTGGGTTCGATTCCCACCCAGGACAAATCTTTGTGTGATGAGCGTGATTGTTTGTTTGGTGTCTAGATGTAATTTATCTATTATAATGTATGTGTTTACAAAATGTTTGTATTTAAGTAGTATATCCGTTCCTAGTACCCATAACACAAGCAAATCTTCACTTCACTTCACTTCAACCCCTTTTTAGTGTCCCACCGCTGGGCACGGGTCTTCTCTCAACTACCTTTACGAGTTGAGAGAGTTTAGGCCTTAACACACGCTGGCTAGTGTAGAGCAGCGGTGGCGCAGTGGTACGGGCCTCGCCTTAGAAATATAAGGTCGCGGGTTCGAATCCCAGTCATGCCCACACATCTTTGTGTGTATTTTTCATCGCCGCTGCACAATATCGGTGAAGGACAACATCGTGAGGAAACCGGCGTGTCTAAAAACTAATCAGTCGAGGACATGTGACATCCACCAACCCGCACTTGGCCAGCGTCTGTGGATTAAGGCCTAAACTCTCTCAACTAGTAAGATAGTTGAGACCCGTGCCCAGCAGTGGGACACTAAAAAGGGTTGAAATGATCTGATAAGTTCATACACATGGCGATTTAAAGGTTAAGTTAGTTAAATTGTACAGAATTCTTGGTGAACCAGACTCCCACTTGACTGGTTTATACTAAGATTCCTTCACAGGCGGCAACCTAATACCAATGTATGGAAACGAGCAGGATTTATGTAAAGCCAGGACTATACGTTTCCGGAATCCCCGGATCCAAAAACAGAAAATCATAAGTTGCTTCCGGTTAAAATTCTTGGTTTAGTGGCTCCTCGTCGTCGACGCGAGAAAAATTCAAATAATTGTTCGAGAGTCTGGTTGAATTCGGGCTCGTCTCAGGCCATTTTTTTGGGTCCGACCGATTCAGGATGCTTACAGTACAGAGTCCAGGACTATCGAATAATCTTTTAAATTTTTCCCGCGTCGACGACGAGGGGCCACCAAATCCGGAATTTTAAGCGGAAGCAACTTATGCTCTTTTAATGTTTTTCAGATGCGGGGATTCCGGAAGGTTGTAGTCCGGGCCCAAGGAGTCAAGACGGAGGGGTGGTGTAGGGCTTCTTCAGACTTTATTACACCGGATTACGACGCTATTACCGCGGCTAAAATATAGATAAGTATGACATTTAAATATTTTTTTTACAGAATTGGTAAGTAGAGGTATGTTACACACAGAGAGTAAGTTATATTAAAATATGACTATTTGTATAACGCAACAAGCGGTTGACAGTTTTCTTCACAGATCATCAAAATCCTTCACCCTGTAGCGGGCGGTTGGCTGCTCTGCGGTTTTCTATCATTATGTTACACGCCGGCTAAAGGCCCTATTGCTAATGCCACGAATAAATTTATAAAAAGAATGTTACGCGCAATCACCAAATCGAATAAAACCTCTATGGTAGAATGAAACACCCATAATTGTACTTTTTTAAAATTTTAATTCCATTCTTATTTTGCTTTTGTTTTTTTTTCAGTCGTCGTACAATCTAAAATAAACCGCGATAAAATCCGTTACAAAACAGTTTTATTTCAAAGCCAAAAACAAAATCTACTTATGAATGGTATTGGGAAGGTAAACTCTGAGCCTATTTATAATGTTTATTGGACACAATGATTGCAATCGTATTATCTCCGAATCGAATTAGATTCCCAATGGAATGGCCTACAGTAGCTCTATCAATATCAGCCAGAATAGTTAACAACAATGATATTGTTTCCTCTATGAGATGGTGCTTCCGAATAAAGCTTAAAATAGGTAGATACACTTGTATGGAGCAGTTTGTCGTTAAGCGCCATAAAACTATCTGTTGCATATATTTACTACATACATACAATCACGCCTTTTTCCCATAGGGGTTGACAGACATTAAAAGGAAAGGAAACAAACTTCCTTAGCTTCACTAATGTCCATACATCTAGTCATACACGCTGCGGTTGTGAGTGCCACGTACCTGTCCCTTTTGAAGGACATCACCGATGAGATTGTCAGATGACAGTGTCGTCCTAAGGCGTCCTCTCCCAGCGTTTCCACTCACCTCCGCCTTGTAATACCTTTCGTCAATCGTCTATCATCCATCCTCTCTCACGTGTCAAACTTACCTGAAATGTCACGGGCCGTGAAACCTCTGATATGTCAGCATATTCTATGTGTCTATGTACAAAGAGGACATTTTTAAATTTGAAATTTGAAATTCGAGATTTAATTTAAAGAGAATTATGGTTTTAATGTTTACCTCATTTTGTAGCATAGATTAAAAATTAATTACTGAAAGACTTTCGAGTAATTGGATACGAATAACGGAACGACGAAATTAAACCGCGGGATTTTATAGGATTATGTGGATTCGTAACTCAATTTTGTTTTATCTGTGGCTGTTGATTTTTTTTCTTTTCATTCCCGCCAACATGGCATTTCATTTTACTTAACTACTTTTAAAAGATTTAGCATTATTCTTCACTAAGCCAAAGTAACAAACTTAGATTTTCTCACGGTTAAAAACTGGGGACTATTTATTTTGCTTCATGAAATACGTACATAAATAACGAGAAAACAACGTTTCGGCCCGCCGCCGTACAAAAACATTTTTTTTTATTGCACTGCCTTTCATATGATATTGACAAAATCACTGTCAAAGACGGTGAACGACAAATATTTTAAAAAGTGAAGTGATACAGGTACGTTCAGATTGTTTAATTGTTGAACCACTAATAATCTATCAATTTTGGTAGGATTATATAGAAATAAAACTACTTTTTAACGGTTTTTTTTTGCGGTTTATTTTAGATTTTATATCCCGCCGTTTCAAAGTCTTTTCAGACTTCATGTTTACGGATAAAACTGAGGATTTTATTATTATAATATTACACGGCGGTTCAAATTTGTGCGGGCTCATGTGTTTTAGTACTATGGCCCTATCAATAATATGGCCCTGGTGGTGAGTTCTAACTTGTAACAATTAAATAATATGATTGTGCCTTTACTACATTTATTTGTCTGATCGATCAGACAATATTTTTTTGTGTTCAATTCATGCATTAAATTTAGACACCAAACTTGGTATCCAACTTTGCCTTCCAAAATAGGCTGTTATTTTGCACATTTAGGTATTTATCCAAGCTAAGTTTTATTACATTGTACTTTTGGTTCCTTAAATAGGTTAATTTTGATAAATTATTCAGTAAAGTCGATTTTCTTGTTAGTTATATTAAATGTACTTGTATTAGTAAATATATTACCTCCACATGTTTCCCGGAAATCTGGACAGCAATCACCAAGTTTCAAACACGCGTGGTCGCAGTAGCACGGCTTGTCTGTCAAGTCTTCGATAATTGCGTTCTGATGCGCTTTTTGAACCACACAGGAGCTGTCTCGCCCTGGACAGCAAAGATTCGCGTCTCTACAGTAATTTGCTCCGCAATGACCCGCCAAACACACTGCACTCGCGAAACACAACCAGTATCGAAGCATGTTTATAATTATAGACTATGTTTTAAAACTTGAACCTCCTTTTGAAAATTAGTAAGGAGCGTGATAAAAAAATGAATAAAACTCTATAGAGGTAAAGAATAAAATTAACAAGTAAGTGTTTGTTTAATTTTAATTATTCTAAATTAGGAATTTTGTTATTGTTGGTCATTCCGAATTCAAAGTTTAGGGATCGGCCGGTTCTGAAACAAAAAGAAAATTACGTGAATCACTGGTAACATAACTTATTTTACCTTTTCACAAACTTTTCCTTTAGTAGGATAATTTATTTGGTACTTTGTTGAAATCCTAAGTAAGAGAGAAGCAGTATCGGACGTGACTGTAATTACGATATAATAATTACTACGAACTATTGCGGGTTCGATCATTTGTGTCGTAATTATTTATCTTTGGGCGATTGTTGTATTTACATTGCTTAATATTCGTGAAAAAAAATATTGAGGAAACTGGCATGTTTTAGATGTAAACAATCGAGGACATGCCTCATCCACCAATCCGCACTTGGCCAGCCAGCGTGTGTCGATTAAGGCCTAAACTCTATCAAAAGAGAAAATCCGCGCCCAGTATTAGGACACTAAAGGCACGACTAAAGAGTTGTTTATATTAAGAACTTTTTAGGGTATCTAAAAAGTTAATATAAAAAACTCTTTATACCTACCTCTATCATTTTTTAAATCGTCTAGTCAATATAAGTCCGCTCTCAAATTATTCATAAATTGAAATTAAATGAAATTCGTTTAGTACAGGCGGTTTCACATCAAGCTATACATTTCCAGTATAATAATAATAATAATAAATCATTTATTTCGATCAACTAATTGGATCATAAAATGCAATAAAATACAATGTCACTAAATTAATAAAAAAAACAACAAGATTAATAAATTCAAATTAGAAATAATCATATAATATTTAAAGAATAATTCAATTATTATTATAGTTAATAAATGTTAAAATATAATAATTATTATTAATTTATTATTATTTAATTTAAACAAAATATAAATATAAACATTACAGTGACTAGATAATTATTGTTTATGATTATTTCGTTATTTTGTTATTGTCACTACATTAAGCATGCAACAATAAGCTGATCTTACATTGTTTAAGATTTCCGAACGAGAGGGGTCAGCTTATGTACACACGTACATAACTTAATTATTTTCTAGAATGACTTAACATTTTTACTAAGTACCTAAACTGTTTAATCATGACTATATTTTATGTAGCCAAAGCAGCACAAACACAATACAAAATTAAATAGAATTTAAATAATAATTCATCACGTCACTAAACCTTGTCTGGACTGGCCGAATACCTTAGCCCGTCATGTTGACAAAAGAAATAAAAGCATAAATGATACTGGACAGGACGGGGTGGATGACCTTGGTCAACGTGGCTAGTCGAAGTTGAACCACAGAATGACGTGACGGTAATGAACGTTAAGAACTCAAAATTAGGGACTTAGTATTAGTATTTCTTATGGCTGCTGTCATATGGAATGATTTCGGAGTTCTTTCAATATCAAGTTGAAACATTTAGTAATACAACGTTTTAAAAGATTTGTACAATATGCCGTTACTAAGTACTCCGCGGTACTTAATTACGTTTAACGTAATTTCTTCGATTTTCAAATTTATTATGAAAGTGACAGAAAAAGAAGTATGATCTCTTTTAGAGTAGATTTAATTATTGAGCCGCTAAGTAGCCTACATATTTTGGTAGGGGAAGTGTATTTATTTAGTTATTTTGCGCGGTTTATACCTAATTTAAGCGATTTGTAAAACCCTCCAAACATTAAAGGGCTACTGAGTGGCCCAACAACTAAAGAATCTTGTAATACACACATTACTTTAATTATGGTATAAACTTTTGTTTATGTTTTCGATTTCTAAATTTGTCCTCATTAAAAAAAAATATTTTATTGTTTTATTGTTCGAAATTTAAATTCCAATTTTTCATTAATAAATTATTACATTAAGCTAATCATCACACGCAGAGAATGCTTAGATTTCCTTTGCCATTCTAACAAGGAGCATGTACACTGTGAAACGATAGCAAAATTAGTTCGTCAAAGTTAATCTTATTATGGTGTAAGCATCACAGCATAGTAGTTGTAACTCGTGTGTTTATAAATTAAACTTTATTCCTTTGAATTAAGGTTCAAACTACGTAAGACTATAGGAGATAGAAGCGGATTTATTTATTAAGATACCAGGTAAATGTTTGTGGTTAAGTGAGGTAGATAATCTGGTTGACACCTCTGAAATTCTTAGCTTAGTGATTTATATAGGAATTAAAACATACATAGGTCCTACGTACCTATACCTATCGTAATAGAATAACATAGATTAAAGATAGGTAGATAGGACCTGGGATGAGATTCAAAGGCCCTATTTCAAGAGCGGTTTGCACCTTGTATTTTGTTCACGTGATATGTAAGTAGATTCATTAAAGAAAATTAAAATCGTAAAAAAAAATGATACGGGAATAAGGTGGAGGTGGGTATAACTAACTAGAAATCTTTTTTATTTTTTTAGATATCTTGGTAGGTATCATTACGAAATCGCCTAATTCATTAAATAATTATCTACTCTTTGAAGTCATGCCCGTATTATTGTAAGGAAGGACGTCTATTTGTCCTATCTCTGGAAATAAATATGTAATAGGAACTAATATAGCTTATTTATTTTAATTACCAAATGACTTTAATGTTTTAGCAATAACTAAAAACCCGTTCTACCGATTCTAATAAAATTTATTTATGACCAACAGGTAAGTTTACTATTTAAAACAAAAAAAGAATTATCAAAATTAACGGACTTGTCGCGTAACATACATACAATAAAATAAAATAAAACATACAGTCAAATTGAAAAGCTCCTTCTTTTTGAATTCGGTTGAAAAGAATTGTAAAAAGAGAGCTATGCCCGGACAAACAAAAAAATATAAACACCTCAATTAAGCATCTCCTGCTTTCTGATGCCAATAAAGAACGAATCCATTTGCGGCAGTAATCACTTTCTCTTAATTGGACGTTATTACTGTCCTTAGTCACACACGTTGGTACAGCACACAGTAAAATAATATTCTATTTTGACTATGTTTTCAGCACAGATAATATAATACTAGGTTTTCAGTATTAGGTTTAGGTATTAAGTAACAGATAATCGGTATTAGGTATTACTTAATTCATGATAATGTTGAATTAAGTATTAGGTAATAGGTATTAGGTAACAGATAATAGGTATTAGGTATTAAGTATTAGGTAATAGATATTAGGTATTAAGTATTAGGTAATAGATATTAGGTATTAGATATTAAGTATTAGGTAATAGGTATTCAGAATTACATTCTAGGACGGAACTCTCTGTTTTTTACTCCAATTAGCACTTGATTGACTTTTTATATAGCTACTTATTATTTTGCTTATTTATTTTAAAACAACCAAGGTCTATTATATAATATTATCTATCTGACTACCTTGTTTTGCTGACGGTCCAAACTGTCTTGGAATGACATACATTCCCAGTACAAGCTGATCTCGCATTATAAGGATTTCCGTACAACGAGAGGTCAGCTTAAACTGGAAATGTGTAGCTTGGTATGTAGCCGTGTATACAAGCCGCTATTTTAGATTCGTTTTTTTAATGGCGCACGTTTTACCAACGTATAAATAAGTGAGCAAGTTGAGCATTCATATGAGAGTGGTAACTTAAACTTAAAACAATTATCTTACAGCCAAGTTAATCTAAAGTCTGTTACAGTTCATTAAGCAATAATCAAGTTAACATGTTAACTAAGTTTACACAACATTTACTCTTAGATATTACACTTGTTGTTATTTATGTTTACTTGATACAAGTTTAAAATATATGTAATTAATCCTAACTAATAACCATCTTTATCTCACTTCAACCCTTTTTTAGTGTCCCACTGCTGGGCACGGGTCTTATCTCAACTATCTTATGATTTGAAAGAGTTTAGGCCTTAATCCACACACGCTGGCCAAGTGCGGGTTGGTGGATGTCACATGTCCTCGAACGATTATTTCTTAGACATGCCGGTTTCCTCACGATGTTTTCCTTCACCGATATTGAGCTGCGGAGATGAAACAATTCACACAAAGATGTGTGGCCACGACCAGGATTCGAACCCGCAACCTTATTCTTCTAAGGCGAGGCCCGTACCGTTGCGCCACCGCTGCTCCCATCTTTATCACTAACTTCCAAAGCAAGAAATCCACATCAAAATCTTCAATCATTATTTGACCCCAAATGATTATGATGATGTTAAGCAACTATGTAGTCTACGATGGGACGCGCCCGCCCAATATACCGGTTCACTCGTGATTATGAATGATTATCGGTGGGAAGGTGGCAGCGGAATGAGGCTCCTTACAGGTTCCTTGGAGGTTAGAAACTATTAAGAAGCAAAAAATTCCGACACATCCTCTTAAATGGTGTCACCAGACAACGCACCGGAACACGGCAAGGCCGCTTAGCTGTGCGGCTTTGTCTGGTGGGTGGTCACTAAATACGGCCGAAGCCGTTAATTACCAGATGATTGATTGTCACCTGATTTGCACTAGATTCATCCCTAGGACGAAAGTGACTCAGCTCCCAACCTATAGATAGCTTTCCTCAATAAATGGGCTATCTAACAGTGACAGAATTAATCAAATCGAACCAGTTGTCCCTGAGAAAAACGCGTTTAACCAACTCTTCAACTATATAATCCTACAATATTACCTCAAAAGTTAAAGAATGTATGAATGTTTATTTATCTTTTACACAAAAACTGAGGGACGGAATTGGATGAAATTCAGCACAGAGATAGATTATGGTCTGGATTAACATATAGGCTACTTTTTATCCCACTAAATACCACACGGGTGAAGCCGTGGCCGGAAGCTAGTATTAGTATAGGAGCAGTTTGTATGGATGAGTGAATGGATGTTTGTTACTCTTTCACGCAAAAAGTACTTGAAGGATTTAGATAAAAAATTTGTACAGAGATAGATTATAGTCTGGAATAGCACATAGCCTACTTTGGACCGCGGGCTGAAGTAAGTTCAAAGTAGGTTTGTTACAAGTATAGGTAACGTATCGTTTCATAACTTAGACCTAACTTAACTATGCTTAAACTTGAAACATCGATATATATTGAAATAGTTTCAAGTACGTCTTAGTGCTTACATAAATTAGCTATTGAAATAAAACTACTTCATAACGGATTTTATCGCGGTTTATTTTAGATTTTAGTTCCCGTCGAGTCAAAGTCTTTTCAGACTTCATGTTCACAGGTGATAAAATCCGTTAAAAAGTAGTTTTATTTCAATGTATGATATTCGCGTAAATCTAAGACAATACTATATATTAGCTACCTAAGGATAATCTAGATCTCACTTCATGTTGGTTATTCAAGTTCGATGGTCTTGGATGGATGTTTCTTAGTACATACTTCCGAAATATATATTTACAAATTGTTACTCGACGCAGCCAGAACAGCTAATCGATTTGCATGAAACTTCCTTTTTTATTATTATTTATTATTTTATTTATTACTATTAGAAGGGCTAACATACACATAACATTTTATAGTAAGCAAATTTGGTTAACAATTTAGCTAATTACAAGCCCACACAGATTACTAATATAAAGCAATAAAAATAAGTAAATAGTAAAAGTTTAAAAAAAAAATAAGTTATAATAGTTTTTTGTTTCAGTTTTATTCATTATTTCACGTTCTATCAATTCAATTCTATTGGACACACAGCTAAACATTGCCAGTATAAGCTGATCTTGCATTATGTAGGATTTCCTAAAAATGCGAGATCAGCTTAAACTGGAAATGTACGTATAGCTTGATGTGTAGCCGTGTGTACACAAAACAGATTAGAAGACAATTAATAAATAGGAAACAACACATACGTACACAGGCGAGCTTAATTCAAACCTTAATTCTCTTGGTAGAGGTAATAACCAAAATTTTGAAAAACAGAAAATATAAAGTATTACTTTTGTTTAATTAAAACGTTACGTAGTTCTCCGTACTGTGTATTTCTATGAAATAAACGGTTTCTGAGAACATCGTTCCTCAGTTTCAAGAGAGCTTCCGCGAAGTGCGACGAAGTACCCGACCGTATTTACAAGTTCTGTGTACATTGAGTTGTTGCTAACAAACCCTGGTTAAATTGAAAGTCTACAGAAAAGGAAACAGTGGAATATAGTATCACGCCTGGTATTACCCGAAGGTGTAAGCCTACTGATTTTTTTGGCAGTGTTTCTCAGTAGTTGCCAGTCATTCACTGCACGGTAGGAAAAGATATTGGACTACTTTTATGTAGACTCGCGTCTCAAAAAAAAATAAAGCATATTTTCCTTTCATTTTATGTCATTTCTAATGTTTGTTTGTTAGTTTGAACCCGCTAATGTCACGAACTTCTAGTCCGTTTCAAAAAATTCTTCACTGTTAGAGAGCCTAGGTATTTATTGAGTAAGCTACAGGCTTTTTATCTTTCTTGAGTAGTTGAGCCAGCTCCAGTAGTTACCTACATAAGTATAAACTTCTTTTCTCTTGTTAACTCATCAGACAGCTTTAGTTTTATCTTTGATTTCGGACTATTTGGACTAACAAATGGACGTCCATTCGAAACTTTTTGGTCATTAGACCTGTCTAACTATTCACAACTTTGTAAAGAGCCTAAAGTATTCGATTTTAATCTAACTCGGTACTCGAGAACGATCTAATCGGTTACAATTCAGACTCGCCCCGGCTCTAATTAGCTTGTCTGACAGCTAATTAGTGATGGCGCGAGTTTTCTGCTAATGATGGTATGTTGACATTCAACTTATCTCTATGAAAGTATCGGTGAAGGAAAACATCGCGAGAAAACCGGCATGTCTACGAAGTAAACATTCGAGGACATGTGACATCCACCAACCCGCACTTGACCAGCGAGTGTGGATTAGGGCCATAACTCTCTCAACTCTTAAGATAGCCGAGAGAACCCCCGTGCCCAGCAATGGGACACTAAAAAGGGTCGAAGTTATGACGGTAAAAATCTAAATCAAAAGACAAGAAAACAAGGTTTTTTTTGTTTCGTTCGCCAGAAATAAATATTTTAAAATATTGGAAACGTATTTTTCTTTTTTTGGTTGTGTCCTAAAGATTACGGCGATACGTATATGCGAATATCTTGTTATAATCTTACTGACGAACTAATTTAAATACGGTTTTTCATACCTTATCGTTGTAGTATGTATGTAGATACCAACTTATATTAGATTTGTCCCGAGCGCATAAGTCAAAACATGTTAACAGTAGAATGGATCAGCCAGCTACCCCGCTGATCGCATCTCTTTTTTTCTCTATACCTGTTGATAAAAGCTATATATAGAGAGAAAAAGAGATGCGATGAGATGTTTTGTCAAATTGAATCTTTTAATCAACTTTTGTATCTGACTGTATATAATATTGATTTGTTAAAAGACGTACAGACACCGCATAGTAGAGCCCTTCGCTATATGTCGTACCACTCATACAACCACAAGCAAATTCTGTTTACATCATACAAGGACAAAAACATGAACAAACCTATAAAAATTATCTGTCTTCCCCAACACTCCGCCAGCTTTGACGATAAATACATACCACATTTTGATGGTTAATCCCCAGTCAACTATTTGTTACGAAGATTATGTTAAGACGACCGTCATTCTCTAGAGGCGATACCCTTGTAGCATAGAGTAGGCATTATCTCATATCATGCTCTCAGGCTTGTCTATGTTATTAGGGAATAGGGAATAACCATTATTATTCAGACAGATAACACAAAGCAACTGAAGTCGTAGAAAATACAATATCAATGGTTGCACAAGCTGTTAGCTCGTACACTGAGATGTGTTAGTTGTTATCTAACCCCTAGTTTTCACTGCACAAGAAAACATGTTGGAAGCACTATCTATCTCTATCGTTTAGACATGAGTAAAAAGAGATAAGACTATGCTCGTATCATGTTAAGTTGTGTAGTGAAAACGCCCTGTAAGACGACGGGATGTCCACAGGAATAAAATTACTGTTTTTGTATCCGTTTCGGAAGAGAGTACGTATGTAAGTAATATTAGTATGTAGGTGTATGTATGTATTTAAAATTATTTGTTGTACATTTCTACCTATTCCACAATTTTTTTCTTACCTAGGGTTTGCTGGTATAAAATTCACATTTGAATTAAGCTCGCCTGTGTATATGTGCTGTTTCCTATTTATTAATTGTTGATGTAAGTGTTTTGTGTACAATAAAGAATAAGAATAAGAGAGTATTTACTGTACTCACTGCCGTATAGATAAATTTGCGCTTGCCTGTTGTTAAACAATTATGTGTAGCACAGTGGAACGTGTTGACCCAATAAATAATGAAAAAGTGGAAGAAGAATGACCAACGATAAAACCAAAAAAGAGCAACTACTTATTCTGACCCACCTCTAAAATAGCGTCACCAGATATCGCACCCGAACACGACAAGGCCGCTTGGAGGTGGCCATTAACCACGGCCGAAGGATACTATCAGTTAGACCAAACGTGGGGGGGGGGTTCAGATTAAAAGTGCACTTCCATGATCAAAGGTAACTCGTACTTAACCTCCTTTTAAAGTTAAGTTCAGTCTATTTAAATTAAATTTCCAACGGATAATTTCCAAAACCACACAGTTCAAAAACTTATAAAGGAGTTCTCAAACAATTAACGCTTTCGTACTGAAAGAGGCGTAATAATTTATTAATCATAAGTTTTTAAAGTAATTAGAGAGAATATTGCGTGATTTATATGTAAATCACGAATAAGGGACTATTAAATTAAGAAATTTACGTATGTGAGAATTAACTAGTATAGAGACTATTTAAACACTAACCCTCGTATCCATAAACGTGTTATAAACTCAGTATAGCTAAAATAAGTTTATTATAATTCGTTTGTCTTTGTCTGTCATCGTGACATTTATATTATTATGAAAGAGACAAAGTCTATTTTGACTCTTTAGTCAAAATGGACTAAATATTTGTCTTATAATATTTTGATGAATAAAGCCGCTAATCTGTATGCGTTTCTCATTTAACTATTTGCTACTTGTGGCTTTTTTCAGGGAAGACGATGCCTAGCCAATTTAAAAAAATCTAGTTAAGAAACCAAACTAATTAGGTAGGTAAGTATTCTCTAAATTTAATATTTACTTAAACCAAAGCTTTATTTGCTATAGCGTCGCTTACACATTAACAACAACTTAAAAAAATGAACCGACTTCTATGTTTTAACTATAATTCAAAACCCGCTTAGCCGATTTTGATAAAATTGAAATAGGGCATACAAAAAACATAGTCTAATTGAAAATCTCCTTCTTTTTGAAGTCGGTTGAAAACAAATGACAATCTTAAACAATAAGCACCTATTTGGAATCCACAAAAAGTCAAAAACACAACCCGCGTTGGTTAATTATTCTTGCCTCTTGACCTTTTCGGACCTTGGCAAAGCCTGTACGACCGAAGTGGACTATAAAACAGTATCCTTTGAGCCTCTAATATAGGGATGCGACATAAAGGTGGTCCATTAAGCACAACACTAGCTCTAATGGAGACGAACCCTAATAAAATTACCCAACATTCGACTCAAGGGATAAATAAATATACACCAGTTTGTACAACTAGGCGTTTCTCTGCTAATGTTTTTATTATTACATTCATAATATAGCCCTTTTAACTTTACCTACCCAATAGTGTAATTTATTTCATGTATTTACAAGACCATCAAATCTAAGAAGTACCGTTTCACGTTTCACTGTTTTCTATTAAATTAGCTTTATAGAGGCGTAATTCACACTATTTTTATTCGCTTTCCTGTAAAATTATTGGATTATGAACCTATTTTTATTTTAACATAACATAAACAATTTTCATACAAAAAATATAATTCTAAATGTATGTACTACGTTAGAACTGTCAAACGGTACTTCTTAGATTTGATGGACTGTAAGCTTGTTGAAAAAAGATTTATCCGAAAAATCTTAAGTCTCTTATCAAAACATTACAGAGTAGGGCCTCACTTACTATCACAGTGTGAGAGGTTAACCATTGACACTTGAGATAAACTGTGAGAAGTTCGATACCCCTACTATGTTTCTTATTTATATTTAGTTGCAAGAATCATTGAACTAAACTAACAATGTACAAGTACAATCAGATACAAAAGTTAGTTACATGTTCAATATTACAAAACATATTAACACAAAAAGATTCCTTAAAAAAGTGTCGTGTGACTGTTCATTGTATACTACTAGCTCAGCTTCGCAAGGGCAAATCGGTGTTTGACAAAAAAATATAAGTTTTAAAGATTTTTAACACACTCTTGGCAGAATAACCATGCTAAGAGCATTCGATCAAGTCTGTTTTGTAAACAAGGCAGATTATTACTATTATAATATATCAATAATTAGTAAATCACAAGCTTATTTTTTCCTTTCATCTCTACAGTTTGACTGTATGTTTTTTTAATGTATGTTACGCGATAATTCCACCAATTATAGATCATATTTTGATAATTCTCTTTTAGTTTCAAAGGATATACTTTCCAGATCAACAGAGTCAAATCATTTATGGGGTTTGCGGGGTTTTGAGTTATTGTTAAAACATTGAAGTCAGTTAGTATTCAAAAAAGCTATCAAGTTTTGTATGAATATTTTTCTGTTAAATTTTTTGTAATATTGAATCTGTTATTCAACTTTTGAAGCTGACTGTACTATAAGTTATTCTATACTATTATTAAGCTATTACGTACCGTATTTATAAATATAGCATTCTTATCTATCGAAAAAAGTATTGAACTTTCCTACAACTTGGACACAGTACTTAATTACTTAAATGTAGATGTATGTATATATTTAAAATTATTTGTTGTGCAGAAAATCAAAAAAAAAATTAAAATTATTTGTTCTACCCATTCCACAATGTTTCTTTACCTAGGGATTACTGGTAGAAAGTTCACATTCGAATTAAGCTCGCCTGTTTACATAAATTTCCTATTTATAAATTGTCTATGTAATTTATGTTTTGTGTATATTAAAGAATAAGAATATTTTTTAATCTATGCTTGCTTGCTTGACTACAACTTGCCCGTTGTTAAGCAATGATGTGGTCTACGATGTAACACGCTTACCTAAATTCCGATATACATTCGTGAGTTTAAGACAGGCTGATTACAGCTATCAGTAATCAAAGATGCCGGTAGATATTTTTAAAGTACCACAGTTAATATAAAACTATAACAATATTAATGTACCTAATTAGGTACTTGTTTTATAACCATTGCTTAATTAGTACTGCGGTCAGCAAATATCTTGAACATGAGCCTTGATATGTACGTGGACTTACCACCCGTAACAACGCCCCGTTCTACCAAGTTAATTGCCTCTTACTGTACTATTAATTATTCTGTGATAACGTGCGTGAAGGATGTCGTTGGAGGACACGTAACATCCACCAACCCTCATTAGAACAGCGTGGATTAAGAATTCTTTCTTGAAATAAAACTATT
Source organism: Meganola albula (assembly GCA_936450015.1). NCBI lineage: Eukaryota > Metazoa > Arthropoda > Insecta > Lepidoptera > Nolidae > Meganola > Meganola albula. The sequence continues at coordinate 4,759,001 of OW388161.1, read as the reverse complement.
TTATAACAGATTTCATTGCGGTTTATTTAAGATGTTAAATCCCGACGTTTTAACATCTTTTCAGACTATATAGTCACGGGAACACCGGGATTTATAACCTAAAATAAACCGCGATAAAATCCGATAAAAATAGTTGTATTTCAATATTCGCGTAAATTTAAGAAGATTCTTTCTTATAATACCTATTTTTAACTCCCGACAAAAATGAAGGGTGTTATATGTATAATAATAATAATATTTATTTCAGACTTAGATCCATAGTAGGTACACAAGTTATTATTTTATATAGATAAAGGATGATCTATGAGACGACATCCATTTGTACATTATTTGGCTATCCATCCTGTTCGCCACAGTACTGAAAAGGCTGTTGGAGCCGCACTCGTCGCATCAGGGAAACAATTCTGAATCGGATGATTGCATAAAAATCTGGTACACCTGCTAGAGCGAACATCCCTGATGCGCTGCAAAAGCGCGGCAGCCCCAACATCACCCTGAAGGCGTTATAAGTTATAACATAGCGTTACATTTTTCTTACCTCTCCTTTTTGATCATGCATTCTCCATTTTGCTAGCTTATACTATCCCACTGCATTAAAACTTGACACTAGCAGAATTATTGAATTATTTCTGCAGAAGCCATAATTATCCGCCCGTAGCTTCGACCGCATTGTCCCCGTTTCATCTCCTTGGTGTGATAAATCCTTTTTTAGCGCATCCCTAGACCTCATACGAACCTTATGTGTCAAATTTGATGTCACAAGTCAAATTTGGAGTGTCAAGACCCAGCGGTTTGGGTTGTGCGTTGATATGTCATTTAGTTTTTTCTTTAATAATATGACAAATTAACAAGAAGGAAAATGATTGACGGTCATATTCATAAAAATCTTATAAGACTCTTTAGTGAAAATGGACTTTGTCTCTTTCTAACTAGTATCAATGTCAAGATGACAGACAAAGACAAATTAAATCTATTTTTGCTATAATGAGCATATAAAACGTTTATGAATACGGTAGCGTATGTTTTACCAACCCTGACAAAACAGTTGCAAAGCAGTTGCTATTATTATAATATCAGAAAAATTACAATCACTAAAAAACATGGATGATTTATTCAAATGAAATTCATATCAGATTTCGCTTAGGGAATATTTAATGGTTGTAATACGTCTGCAGAAAGTAATAACAGACGTAATATTTCATTGAAGACGTTAATAATTTTAATCTGTAGTCCAATTCATAATAAGTGTTGATTTTCCCTCGTTTTTTGGGTTCCGTTACGGTGCTATATTACCAAGCAAAGGCATCCTATGCAGTGATTTTGAACCCATCACTTATTTAAAGAAAGATTTTTAAAATTATAATACAAAAAGACTTTAATGCTGCCATACTTAAGCTAAATACTGAAAAATATATATTTAGAAAATCTTGTATTAATTGTATTCCTCTTTGCAAGCTCTTTCATTTGATACCCATATTGCAGGGGTTGTTATGAAAACGATAAGTCGCCATTTTGTACCGTCCGCCATATTGGATTCAAAATGGCGGAATATATAAAATCTTCTATTGTCAGCAAAACTAAACGTGTATGAAAAATTTCAGCTTTAGTGGAACTGGGTGAAATATTGATTGCAAGATTCCAGGACATACAGAAATACTTACCTACCGTGAAGTTAAAGTAATAAAAGCTTTTAATAAAAAAAGGGTTAACATCATTTTGTCGTTTTTGACTTCATGATGCAAAGTAACGTAGCTAAAAAAATTCTACTTTTTAACAGAGATAAAAATTACGGTAAACAGTTAAGTGACAGGATTTACGGTTTACTTAGGTAATCAAAAATCAGCTAATTTATTAGACTCGTCTTTAACGCAGTAACTTTTTAAGGTAACTTACACATAGGTACATAAGCTTTGTAAAGACATTTATTCGCTCAATTTTGACGATTATCTCCAAATTGACTAGCCGGGTTAATTAATATACATAACTACTAACAAAACAATAACTCAAAAACCGCTTGATAGATTTCAATAAAATTAAAATGGGATGAAAAAAACCCGAATCAGTTCAGCTGTTCGAGTAATCGACAAATATACGTAACACAAACATAAAATAAAAAAGAATGAGCGATACCTATTATTTTGTTTTTTTTTTAAATAGAACCGACTTTGATGTTTTTACAATAACTCCAAAGCCAATTTATTTAGTATAATTTAATAATTTATTTAGTATAATTTAATATCGGTGAAGAAAAACATCGTGAGGAAACCGGCATGTCTAAGAACTAATCATTCGAGGATATGTGACATCCACCAACTCGCACTTGGCCAGCGTGTGTGGATTAAAGTCTAAGCTCTCTCAACTCTTAAGATAGTCGAGAGAACACCGGTGCCCAGCAATGGGACACAAAAAAGGGTTGAAGTGACAAGTGACATAATTTAAATAGGACCACCTGGAAGGAAAGTACTTATATACCCTTTGAAACCAAAAAATAAGTATCAAAATTGATCAATTTTGGCGGAATTATCCCCTAACATACATACCTACAAAACATTTAAAAAAACATAGTTTGAATTTAGAACTTCATTAGTTTTTAAGTCGGTTGAAGAGACTGCGATTGCGATTGGCTATGAAGTAAATCTGTACTCTGAAATAGGGTGACCACAAAACGCTGACTTTGTACAAACGGAACCCCTTCTCAGAGGATTATGGGAACGGCAAACAAGCAATAAACGTAGTTATAGTAATTGGTTTATGTTTCCTGAGCAGTCCAGTAGTAATGGATTCAAAGGAACTGCAACGGATTTTGGCAAGTCTCCCGTCTTTTAGAATATAGGTCACTACGCATAGCATACAAAGTGAGATTGAATACTTTCTGCAGTATTCCTTTTTAAAAGTGTATTAGGCATAGGTTATTTGTTAAATAACAATACTAAAGTGTCAAATGACAAATAACCCTGTAGAGTCCCAAATGGGCGCCAGTAGTTGAACAAGAGTTGTTAAATTTTTTTTAACCATAATTTAAAAGAGGTTTTTTTGTATTAAACTACTTTGTAACTGACCTTTGCTGACCTATTTACACTACTTTACTATTACTGCGGAGGAATTTTTAGAATATTTAGGTTAGGTATTGACATAGGCCACGTCCTGAACAAATGAAATTTAGTTCATATAAAGCTCCATAGATGGCGTTACTTAAATCGATTTCTTATTAGAATTCGTGCAAAATTCAAAATATTGACAAAAATAGATCATGAAAAACGTCTAAATTTATTTTTAGAAGTAAGATGAAATAGTAATATTGAGTTCGTAATTTGAATTTTTATAAATTGATAAAATGGATAATTTGAGAATACTTGGACCCGTCTGGTGTTCGTAAGTTTTAGTAAGTAAGGTAAGTTTTATGGGTACTATGTATGACGTAGCGCACTCCCACTCCATAACTTTAATGCGTTATATCTTAATATTGTTTCATTTCAATGATAAAGCAAAAAATACGCGTTTAACATTTTCTGATAATCTTACTGACAGACTAATTAAAATACAATTTTTCACACATTGTCGTCATTCCTATCCATATATATCAAAATGGATCCCTTTTTCCCTTGGTCACGCCATCACGCGTGAACGGCTGGAACGATTTCGCTAATTGATTTTTACAATATTCCTTGAAGTGCGAGGATGGTTGTTAAGCAAAGAAAAAAAAACAAAAATCAAAAAAATCTTCTCCGAAACGTCTTGACCGATATTTATGAAATCTTATACCGACTGGTCTGAGAATCGGTCGTAATCAATTTTCGGACCTGGTAGGTGGCTCTGCTTTACCGGGCAGGACGACATCTGCGGGGTCCGCTAGTTAAATATATATTAGTTTGTTGCAACTAGTGTGTCCAACGATCCCCTTGAGATTGATCTTGTGGTTTCCGTGAGGCTAAACAGGCTGAACCGTAACTTTTGTGTGAATATTTAATTTATTACTTGTTTACATGTTACATATTTAAATATTCTTAGCTAAATATCTACAGGGGGTTGAGAATGTGGTATTTGTATCACTTCAATCATTTTTAGTGACCCACAGCTGGGCATGGCTCTTCTCTCACCTATCTTACGAGTTGAAAGAGTTTAGGCCTTAATCCACACACGCTCGCCAAGTGCGGGTTGATGATGTCAAATTTCCTCGAATGACATGCTGATTTCACTGATATTGAGCATACGGTTTCTAAGCCTTCATAAAAATCTTTTAGGACTCTTTAGTTAAAATGGAATTTGTCTCTTTCTTAGTATAAATGTCAAGATGACAGACAAAGGCAAACGAACTATAAACCAATTTCAGCTATATTGAGTTTATAAGACTTATATGAATACGGGATTAGTCTATTAGAAATATTTCGGACATGGAACACTAACAATAACTTTTATAAAGAAAAAGAAACGACTTCAATGTTCGTACAATAACGCAAAACCCGGTCAACCGATTTTGATAATATTTCAATGATGATCGCCTGGAAAGTGTATCCTTAGAAACAAAAATTATCAAAATCGATCTATCATAGTTGGCGGAATCATCGCGTAACATACATCCAAAAAAATACAGTCTACCACCTTCTTCTTTTTTAAGTTGGTTGAAAAACTAGCCCAGATTGTGTAAAGTAAGTAGTTACTTAACTAAGTATAATAAAATATTATCAAAAAATTCTCGCAACACTTAAGAAGATACAGCCTAACGGCGACACATAGTATCAAGCGAAGCGTCTAGTGATTTTGCGGTTTGCAGTTAAATGTGCGCTCGCGTTGTAATAATTATAAAATGAAAATAAAACAACCGCAAAATTTAACAAAATTGTAAAAATATTTATAAAAACATATCCCTGACCTAGCTAAAAACAATGTCCATTACTTCAGATGTTTAAATAAAATTACAATATCGTTCCATCTGTTTAGGCGTCAATGAGGCAGCAAACTAAACCTCCGTACTTTTTGAGGGTTAGAACCCCATCTTGCAAATTTAATTGAAGTACAGATTCTATTTTTGTAATGCGGTTTGTAAACTTATTACTTGATTTACTTAAAGTTTTTAGAATATTTTCCATTTTTGTTTGAATAATATTTTTTTGTAGTCACGCAAGCAGAACTTTTATTAAACACAATTAAAAGATTTCTCCTAGACCAGAAATCTGCACAATTGATGTATTTAATTTGTTAATAAACTCACCATCAAGATACCTAAAAGACACCGCTTAAACAAACATCATTCGACCACAAGCTAATTGGTTCGTTCAAGAATAAGAACTTAAGCTTACATTAACAAAATTAGCTGTCTTCCTCGATACCCCGCCAAATATTTGATGATTACAAGTTTATACAATATTAGATTATAGCAGCTTCTAGTAGTTGTTTTGTCGGTGTATAAGTCTCATAAATCCTCACCGAATACACCGCCCGTGTACTGCAAAATCTGCACAACAAAATCGCTATTCGCGCCGCTCTAAGTTTCCTTGTTTCTTGTGTTCCGTGGCCGAGCCTAGAGCGACCTACTTCACTCGCCCCTGCGATACGAGACCACTTCACACCGACACGCTTATCTATTAATATCACCATTTTTCTTTTACTACCGGACAATGAACTATGAAAGGGCAATTAATTATACTAGTTATTTTATGTTCTGTTGAATAACTCCTAAAAAAAATTTAGGTTAAACGGTTTTAATAAAATGTTCAAATTCAAATGTACTTAAAGTTAATAATAATCCGCCATTTTATATTGGCGGCGATCTTGGATTCATATTAAATGAGTTTTTCGAGTCAACACTTTTTTTTTCTTACCCATATTGAGGTTTGCAAGAAAATTTAGTAAATGTAGTTACTTCTAGCTTCTGGCTGCGTCTTTTGTCTGCTACCTTACGTAAGACATCCAAGGGAACATAACCCTGTGATAAAAAGTGCTCTATTTGTTAATCCAGGTATTAAACACCACGTGTGCAAAATTTGTTGCAATTTTTTAAGCTTTTGAGGAACTAATACGTTGTACTATTAACTATTCTGTGCAAATACGATGTATCAATTTAGACCCATCTGGGTGTTAAAATTTATTTTTAAATTAATTTTAATTTATATTGAATGACTGGTTTGTTGGAGTAGTGAATCAAAATTCTGACAGCTAAACCGGTAAGTCTGGTTCGATTCCCACTCAGGGAATATCTTTGTATGATGATTGATTGTTTGTCCTGTGGCAGGGTATAAGTTAGGTAGGTATGTGTAAAATGTATGTATTAAAAAAATATTTTGAGTATGTACTAGTACAGTTCTTGTAATCTATTTGCTTAATTTAGCACTAGATGGAGCTGTGTGTATGTGTAAAAATATTAAATATTGAGTAAAATCTGTTTTCATTTTGTATGATTGAGCAGTTTATTTCTGTTGTCCAATAATTATCTATATTAAAAATTACACACCCTTTATGTACACTTCAACACAAAACCCAACTAAGGTAACTCGCAATTCCTTAAAAGGCCGCATTATTTCAAAGCATAAACAAAAAGACTTGGAAACGCCTAGTCATAGACAAGAATGGTCTCTAAACCCTACGTTGTCACCTTTGTGTATTGTCTGCAGCCGTTATTGTGCTTTGGTTTTAAAAATGGAAGCTATTGTTCTCCGTTTAGTTTTTAAACTTTGTTTTTATTTGTATGACTTTCAAGAATTATTTCTGTATGGTGCTTACGGTTACCATAAAATATTAATAGTCTATGGAAATAATTTCTGATACAATTAGTCCTAATAAAAAATATGGGTAAAATAAAACATCATTTAACTCACTAACTTAGATCCCGCACGAATTTAACTACAAATATAATTAAGGAGTTGGAAAGTAAGATTGTCTACTCCCCTCCAGCAAAACGGGTGACAGCATACAGTCAAAAAGTCCTCCTATGACAAAGTTAAAATAAGGGTTTAATATGCCTATATTATTTTAAGCGACTCTAATAAGTATATTATTTTACAATGAACTTTGTCACATTTAATCATTTCACGCATTTAATAACACAATTGACCAGAATGTTAGTTTGTATCTTGGGCTAAGCATCAGTATTGCCATCCAAGACGGCAATGCTACTAGCCTTCATTCTAGGTACGTTTCCGGAAGATAACGATGCGGAAGAATTTTTTGACATATCAGATAAGGTTAGGTATTAGTTAGTTTTTTCTTAATTTAGGTTAGTCTTGAGACTGTCAGTAAGGTCCTTTTTCTTCTCAAATTGTATCTTTATGTTATAACGCGTCCCATCGTAGACTACATCATTGCTTAACATCAGGCAAGCTGTAGACAGGCGCAGGCCTATTACAGAATAAAAAAAATGCAAAATAAAGTTTCAATTTAACCCTAAAAGGAGTTTATTTCTCATTGTTTGACAACACGTCAGTCTATAGGTTACCAGTTTATTCGATTGGCAGTTTAGAAGCTATTTTTAACTGACAAAATGGACATCGTGAAAAGACCTATCCAGAAGTTTTTAAATAGCTATAGTAGAATTTAGACAAGGTTTCAGCATTTCCCTATCCAGCAGTGGCGAAGAGTCCATACAAGCCGATTCCCATCGGCTTCCCTTTAGAAAATGGTCAATATCACACGTACTTAACAATATGTTATGTAACGCCTAAAAGTTTTAAATAGCATCAAAAATAAGTATAGCATCAAGTGTAAGAACGATCGGTGACGGTAGTGAAGAGATATTATTTTCCTAAGTAAGAACTTTTTGCTCCGGCTTCCTTTTTCAGACTTCCACCCTTCGCCGCTGCTATCCAGGCATTTAGGTTGCAGATATCAAGTGGTTTTTCTTAAACCCTAGTGACCTGTAACACAGGCTGTTTCTACCTAACATTGGCACCAGCGATGCACAAACACATTTATAGGTTTATGGTTAAAAATATGTAACTGTCTATATAGTTGTTGATGAGAAATAAACATATTATTTTAACATTATAATTATCATCTGTGAAATTCAGAATACTCCAAGATACCCTACTTACTAAGTACTTACCAAACTGGGTCATATTATAATGATTCTGTTCGTAATAATCAGTGTCTATTTAGAGATAAGCAACAGATCCCGTAACCCACAGTTAATCCCGTACAAAGTACACAAACTTAGAACCGGTGTCTTATGGTGACATTAAATCACATTATTACAGGGACACTTTAACTTTGCCATCACACTTTCCACCAACCCTTTTTAGTGTCCCACTGCTGGGCACGGGTCTTCTCTAAACTATCTTACGAGTTGAGAGAGAAACTTTAACTTGTAAGTAGATAATCGACAAATCCCGTAACCCTAAAGTTAATCCCATACAAAGTACACAAACTAAGCACCGGTGTGTTAAGGTGAAACATTATTACAGTGACATTTTAACTAACTTGTTGTTTTACTGTTATTTTTCAGTTGTTGCTACATTCAGAAGACTTTTTTAGTTTAGACTTTTTTAGACGCCCAAAATAAACCCCATTTTTGTCATTATACATCATGCGATTGGCTTGGCAGCTATTAGCAGATTTTTCGACAGAACTGTGACGTTTAAGATCTTTTTCTCCATTAATTACACTGTCTCTCATTTGATTCGGAATTTTTTATTTTACAAAGTCCATTAAGTGTTGTCTTTTAAGCCTTCTATTGCCTTTGTTTCGAAGCTAGCGCATTTCTATGAGTTTTAATACGATGTCTGTATGCTTCTATTCGGAGTTCGACTTCCTGTTTAAGTGTCGTATTGTTAGTATACCTACTAAAATAAACCCTATTATGACAAGCAGTCCCAATCTTGATACCTAGCTAAGCATTGCTTCACCCGCCATTTTGATGCACACGATAAAACTACATAAAAATCGGTCAATCCATCTAGGTAATACGGAGCAACAAACTTGTACACACTGATACACATCAAGCTATACATTTCCAGTATAAGCTGATCCCGCATTGTATATGATTTCCGTACAACGAGAGGTCAGCTTATACTGGATTTGTATAACTTGATGTGTAGCCGTGTGTACACTGGCAGCGATACACGCGTAATACTTATAACACCACCCTTTTTCGTCGGGGGCTTAAATTTAAAAATAGCACAGAAAACGCAAAAAGTAAAGTCATTCTTAGGATTAGAACCCATAAATATGATTTCCTAATGACAACTATATGAATTTCAAAAAGTGCTGTCGGTACATCATCAATGTTAAAGAAATTAACTTTGTGTTTTTGTCGTAAATTTTTATGTATGAAAATACGAGTAACACCAGGTTTACTAAAAATAAAACTTAGTTATAATTTCCAAAAAGACGAAAGTTTTCAATTCAACTGTATGTTTTTTAATTTTTTGTATGTATGTATGTTACGCGATACTCCCGCCAGTTATAAATCAATATTGTTTTCTTTTTCAAATGGTATTCCATTTAAATTTTATTAAAATCGGTTGAGCGGATTTTGAGTTATTGTTAAAACATTGAATTATGTTCGTTTTAAAAAAAAAAACTATTATAATATCATCCTCGAATTTACCGCTAACTACTAAATGTAATGAAAATAATAACCACCTTTACTATATTAGGTTAAAATAACACATTTTTCTTATCAAGAGTATGGTGATACCAAGAGTCAACCGCAGGAAATCGGGCAATGTCCGTAACAAATTGTTCTAAAAGGTCAATGCCTTTATGCGGAACCCTTACTTAATTATTTTTGCTCCAAAAATAGAGAATCGACGACTTTACACGGTAGAAATTAAATAGTACGTTTTTACTCGGTACCTGTGGAGAAAGTACATACAACACGATTCCTACCGGCTTACCTTTAGGAATTGATCAATATAACGTACTAAATTGACGGGCCGGTGGCGTGGTCGGCAAGATACTTGCTTCTCACGCCGCAAAGCGTGGGTTCGATTCTCACCCGAGACAAACATTTGTTTAAATATGTCTGTTTATCCTGGGTCTAGGTGTAATTATCTATATTTAAGTATGTATTTACAAAAGAAAAGTATAATATGTAGTATATTACCAGTTATCTGGTTTCCATAGTACAAGCTCTGCTTAATTTGGGATGAAATGGCCGTGTGTGTTAATGTCCCACTATATTTTTTTTATTTATGTATTTTTTTTAAAGTGTTATATGTATTTTTTGACTATGTGTATTCTGTTTGTGTCAAATACCATAAGGTTCTTTCTTTGTATTTAATTTCGTGAAAATGTCTAATGTTCCACTAGCTGACCATATCTAATTCGCATGGATGGTGTTGGTACCTACCCTATTAGGCATAAATCTTCTAACAATAATGAAGTAAACAAAAAAGTAATATCTAACTATTGTTTTATTCTGTTATGTCTTAGTAAATGTTTACAATTGATACTGAATGTACTGTAACCCACGCGCTGCTGTATCAGCTGTGCGCTTGATGGGGTCACCGACCGCTAATCTTACAACGCGCGCTTCCATCGATATTATACGAATAGATCGTCCATAATTTGCTGATTTTATGTAAAATATTACTTATACAGAACTACCAAAGATTGCGCACCAGATTAAAAAGTTTTCTTAAATGTATTACATACAGTAGAATCTCGATTATCCGAATATCCGATTATGTGGACTCATTCGTCTCGGCTCTAATTGTCAATTTAAAAATATTTTGATGGCGAAACGAGATATGATGGATATGCATAGGTTTAATGTAATTCATTACCTATCGTTTTAAGTAACTCATTTTTTTATATATCGTATTATCTAACTAAACGACTCCCAAAAAGCCTATTACTTAATAAAAAAATATTAAAATTTAAATATTGTTTGATTTGCTTTGAAATCGATTATCCGGATTTTAGATTATACGGAATACCCCTGGGTTTTATTTGATTCGGATAATCGGGATTCTACTGTAATTTATTTATCAATGAACGTAACAGACTTAATAAGTTTTAAACAAAGTTATAATAGCAATCTTATTACTAAATTAGTATTGTAAGATACGCGTCAATTTATAGCCTTTTTTTTAAATCGGTTTAAAATAATTAGCTTGATATTGACTACCTAACTACTTCTTAATAATAATACCTTATTAATAAGTAGCACATTCTATGTTACCCAAATTAAAATAATGAAAAAATAAATCTTCAATTTAAATAAGATAATGGAGGTTTCAAGTACTAATAGATGCTTGATTAATAATTTAGTTAAACTTAGCCGTTCTATTTATTACACTCGCTGCTAAACAAATTAAAAAGTTAACTAGGTACAACTGATCCAAAATTAATATTAATTTCAAACACTTTCAAACTAATTAAAATTTACTTACGATACACAAGAAGTTTATGTAACTACGTTAATTTATTATTAACTAGTTTTCCGCCCGCGGCTTCGCCCGCGGATGTCGGTTATCGCGCTAGACCATTAATCCCTTTTTTCGCAGTTGGATAAAACTATACTTTAGCGGGTCTCTAACTATCTCCATACAAAATTAGTTCAGTAGTGTAGTAGTGTAAGCAACATTTTGAAATCGGCAAGCCCCCATAGGTATATCCATAAATCAATAGGTGTTTCTTAAAAAATACTACGGCTCTTAGACCATGCCTATAAGAAGAAATAAAATTTAAATTTCGAATTCTAATCATCGCATTCAAACATGTCATTGTGTCAAAATAAAGAGTAATTTAAATGAAAAGCATGAAAGAGTATTGATATCAACTTCGAAGAAAATCGCACTCAGAATAATTTCGCAGGCTTCTCCCGCGTAGTATTAGGGTAAAAATAAAAAAAATGGAAAAATAAAAAACACGTGTCTCATTATTTGTTTTAAGCTTTATGTATACCCAATTTGAAGTGAATCGGACCAAGGACTAAACAGTTCTGCATTATTTAGTATTTCCAAAAAAACTCATTTTAAACTCTTCCTGGGGGTAGTTTTGGAAAAATAAAAAACACGTGTTTCATGATTTCTTTTAGGGTTTATGTGTGCCGAATTTGGAGTGAATCGGACTTGAGACTATGCAGATCCAGAGAAACTTTAATTTTTACCATTAAAACTCATTTTTCACACCCCATGGGGGTAATTATGGAAAAATAAAAAACCCGTATCTCATTATTTGTCTTAAGGTTTTTGTGTACCGAATTTTAAATTAATAGGACCAAGGAGTAAAAAGTTGCATACAAACTTCACCCCTCTATTTAACCCTATTAGGGGATGATTTTTGGAAATATTATTAGCCTATGTCCTATTCTAGGGTATATACTACCTACGTTTCAAACTTCATTAGCATTGGTTGAGCGGTTATGGAGATACGTGGTAACAAACCTTCACACACACACACTTACTTTCGCATTTATAATATTAGTAGGATAGGATTTGGTGAAAACAAAAATAAATCTAAAGTGGAAAAAAAACAACTTCAAATTATAATGAACGCATTTCAAAAAAATCGAATTTAGCAAATATGACAGAGTAAGGCTCTAGCTGATTAATACTCGTTACATTTAAAGTCGATTAAAAAAATGACAATTTGATTGTAAAACGATTAATGGTCAACTAAACGGAAGTAAATATTAAACTTATCATTTACAAAATATGGATGACCACAATTAAATTAGGTTTCGCGAACATTATTCAGAATTTTTATACATTTAATTATTTTATGAATCTATCTTTTCTATATTTTACTGAAGCACTTACAATAATATTAAGTCCTCAATATTTTAAGGATCGAACCCGTATTTAATAAAATCATGTTCACCGTCGTTTCATAAAATTCCTACAATTTTCTTAATTGTAAAATAAATACAAGACGCTTTTAAAAAAGAAACACCATACAAAACAAAAACTAGAAAAACGCCGCCATTATCGAACTATTTTAAATTTAAATAACTGCCAAAACAAATGAAAGTCAACTTACATTGTTATCGTTCACAAATCACAGACACTGTTCGCGGTAACACGTCCTCCCAGCTCGACACACGGGGGAGGTATGACGCGCGATATTCCCGACCGTACCGTAAGGTTCTCTCCGATCAACCACGGGGATAAATCGTGTGGAAACTTTTTATAATTAATAACCTGTTTAAACATTATCTTCCTTAAAAAAAATCTAAGCAGAGAATAGCTATGTTGTCCCCTTTCTTCTCTTACACTTTGATATTACAAAGGCGGCCTGTTGCAGCCACAGGCTGCCCATGGGGGAATGGTCATGCTGGTGAGCCGACAAATAGGCTATGGTGTGATAGCGGTCTTGGATGAGGTTATTTAACCACTAAGGATGGCTACCGTGGTGTTTTAGTGGGTAAACCGAGCCTGTTCACTATACAGACAGGGACTCCTACATACCCTACTGTCTCCCCAGTAGCCTTTCTGCAGAATGAAAATTGACTAGGAACCTATTGGTCAATCAATAGGCAAATAACTTTTATAAAACCGTGAGAAATATTTTCCTCGTATTCATAAACGTCATCAAAGCCTTGGTTTATATTTATTTTGTTTTTGTCTGTCATCGTGACATTATACTAGTAAAAAAGAAACAAAGTCCATTTTAAGAAAAGAGTCTTTAATTTTTTTATAAATAAGACCGTTTTTGTCAAATTTTCCATACATCTGTGCAATCGAAATTTATAATTAAACACCACAGAATATCTATAAAAAATGTGCAAATTGGACGCAACTCAACGCGGTTTTACCTTCTTTGATACCTGACCATTTTATAATTATTTTTATATTGCATTCTGTCATAGTTTTTCTTTGCCTGCCTTTTGGCGAATGATGATAACAAAAATAATAATGTTCTTTGTTAAATTTGTCAAATTCCCATTGAAATAAAGAAAATAAATGTCGTCCTCGAACGTCACAGATTTTTAGTATTTTTACTAAGTACCTACTAAGTAATATTTTAAAAGCTTGTATATTTATTTAATGATAGTTCAATGTAATTCATACATGACTGCTAAAGTTTTTTACTATAAGTAGATTAAATAAATAAATAAAAAATAAATATTCTGGGACATTAACACACACGGTCATCTGGTCCCAAGCTAAGCAGAGCTTGTGTTATGGAAACCAGATAACTGGTATATACTATACATATAATACTTTTCTTTTGTAAATATATACTTATAATAGATATTTACACCCAGACTCGACACAAACACAAATGTTCATCATTAAAGTTTGTCTCGGGTGGGAATCGAACCCACGACCTGCGGATTAATTGTAAAAGTTTGTATACACTTATTTAAACTTAACATTAGCAAAATTGCGGGATAATTTCTGTAGAGGGCATATTAAAATATGAAGAAAACCCTTTGAAAAAGACTATCGTTTGACTTCCCGATTCCCATAAGCCCGTTAAACCCTTTTCAAATACAATCCTCCCTAAGTGCCGTAGGCGCATTGGTAACTAGTAGTAACCGATACCGCTGCGCTGCCGCCGCTGCTCGTCATTAGGTCGAAAACGATAAATTACAGGTTAACATACGGCTGCAAGCAGTAGCCAAAGAGTATATAATCACTACGTTTTAGCAGTAGCCGTGGCGCAGCGGTACGGGCGGAGGGCCTCGCCTTAGAAATATAATGTCACTGGTTCGATTCCCAGTCGTGCTCACACATCTTTGTGAATTGTTTCATCTCCGCTGCTTAAAATTGGTGAAGTCAGGGTTAAAAAATAATTAACTATGTAAAACTTTTTAATAATTAAAGGATTATTTCTAATTGTTTTCTGATGATCTTTCTGTCATTAATGACAGTTTCTTAATCATTTTTGAATAAGATTTCTTGCTTTAAATGTTGGCATTTCTGTATTCCAGTATATTGAATAGGTACAATTTTCATATACCAACATAACGACAAGGAAACGTAAAAGTGAAATACCTATGTAATTTTAAGAGTATCGGCCGGGGTGAACGACTTGACATTATGGGTGAATGAGCAAGCATTTGACAAGAATTGATCACCTCAGTTAGTGTACTTTCAGTTACTACAATGTTTATAAAATTACTGTGGTTTATTTTTAAATTGAAAATTTAATAGACCCCGCAAATTTTTATTTTTACACAGGATTGTTACCTACGTTACTGACTACCGAACAAACAATAGTATTAAGGCAAAATTTTGACGCCACTAACATAGAATAGAATAGAGTAGAGTAGGGCAGAGCAGAGCAGAGCAGAACAGAACAGAACAGAACAGAACAGAACAGAACAGAACAGAACAGAATAAAATGGAAACGTATATATTTATTAGTCAAAGAAGGCGCAGTTTTCCAACAACGTGCATTACTGTTGTACGAGCCTTTTACGCTCATACTGCATTTTATATTTCACGCATTATTTGCAACCTAATTAAGTAATTAAGTCGTCACTTAACCTCCGACAAGTGATAATGTGTCAATATTTATTAACTAACTAAAGTACGACTCAGACACTTTACCTACTTAGCCTTCGGTTTTCAAATAAAGTTTACTTTTCTTTTACTTTGTGGTTTGGTGTTTATAACAACTACCGGGATTCCAACAACTAGTTATAAAACTCCAACAACTATAAAAACGAATTCCTCGTCAAAGCTAAATTGCAAAGCCTCGAGCATCGCCGTACAGTTGCTAGTGTTTCGGTCTTTTACCGGATACACTTCGGTGAGTTTGCGTTGGAATTACACAATCTTATTCCCCCATCCCCGTTCTTCCATCGGACAAGTAGAGGTACGGCTATGCGCCACCGTTATATGGTGTAAATTCCACGGATACGCACAAAGCGCTTTACTTCCACTTTCATTGTGCGAACTGCCAAGTTGTGGAATTCGCTGCCGGCATCTATGTTTCCCGATAACTTTAATCTGCCGGTCTTCAAGTCACGAGTGAATCGGTATTTACTGGGTAAGCGCGTTCCATTGTAGACTGCATCATTGCTTCACATCAGGGAAGTTGTGGTCAAACGCAAGCCTATTTTAGGATAAAAAACACTGTAAAAATGTAAATAATAAATAATGTAGGTACATAGGTAAGCACCTGCATATACAATTTTCAAATAGCTACAATTATTTAAAAGCTCGCAACACTAAACATCCGCTATTGAACAATATTATTTTACACTACTGTGTAAAA
Organism: Meganola albula; assembly: GCA_936450015.1. Classification (NCBI taxonomy): domain Eukaryota; kingdom Metazoa; phylum Arthropoda; class Insecta; order Lepidoptera; family Nolidae; genus Meganola; species Meganola albula. The sequence continues at coordinate 4,742,894 of OW388161.1, read as the reverse complement.
CTGTAGCTGCCCACATGTGATACATCCCCTGCAGAGTAAGAGGCTACAATCACACCGATTAGTAACATTTCGAAAGTATTCCACTTTAGTATTGTCATAGATTTAAGCGAATATCCCACATAGAAATAAAACTACTTTTTAACGGATTTTATTTTCGAAGTCTTTTCAGACTTCATGTTCAGGGGTGGACTGAGGTATTTGACGTCCAAAAGTATTAATAATTCAATTTATAACTGATTATCAATGTCAACATTAATCTAAGCTCTAACTTAACGCCCAACCTAAACTAATGCGTCGATTAATAATTCTTCATTCAGGAATAAACCTATCTAAAAAGCTAGCGGCATTACCAATGGCAATTATAATCCTCTGCCCGATATACAAATCATTCTTCATCACGTGTGTTGTCAATAAATCGAAGTGTGTTCATACTGTTCGCGTCTGTGTAAAAGTGTCCACTTTATTATAAGCACACATTGCAAGTGCAGTAATAAATGCAGTAAGCAATAAAATAAAGATATTACCTACGTTCTTTACGTGTTACCACAGACAGTTGGTAAATTTTAAAGTGTCGCCAGATTTTATTTTTAATTTATGAGAACACTTTATTTTTTAATCAACTTTTTGCTACACAGATAGGTACTAAAAGTTTATTTAAAAATAATAATGACAAGAATCATCTCGATAGCTAAAAGTGCTAAGCGAACGCACAAACACAGATTCTTAAACATACAAATCGTCACGTCAAACTTAGATAACACCCTACTTTTTTGTCAGGAGTAAAAAGTGCGTTCTCAAAATATCCATTCGACATAGTTTTTGTCTCCCCAATCTGACCATTACCGACATTTTATTGAAACATTTTCTTTTAAAACTTTTTTACACTATTTACCTACTAGTGCTACAAATGTGACAATATTCTTTTTTTGCTTTGTAAGTTGGTACAATGTTTCTGCGTTCTCAATTTAAATTGGCGCGCGGGACGCTCTATTGTTTTAGTGAAACATTTTATTTGCATGAATGCTCTTTTTTTGAAAAACATAAAAATTTTATTTCACTGTTCTAAAATTAAATTAACTTCACATGCTAACCCTGTCCGGAATCTGATGTTTATTTTATTTTTATTTAAAAAGGGGGTAGATCAATTGACAATTTTGAACGTGTATTGATTTCCCATCAAAGATATTGTCAAAAGTTATTTGTAAGCGATTGTGTGCAGACGTGCATAAAATAATGTTTTATAATAAAACATTAATGAACAGTGAACTTATAGGCAAAGCGTGGAAACAGGCACACGATATGAATTCTGAGAGTGTTGAAGATGCTAATTTATCTAAAATATGGTAAATATTCCTATTTACAATATATAGTTCATTAGTAAAAGTAAAATTGTTTTGTATCGACCATTGTGACCATATACGTCTTTGAGTAAATTATTTCATCACAGCTGCTGAATTTCGACGACGAGACGACCTCTGTAGTCGAGCGGTGTAAGCCGTCCGATTGGGCTATACTATGCCCGGGAGGTCACGGGTTCGATCCCCGCCCCGGACAATATTTGTGTAATAACAAAGATTTCAAAATAAACTTAGAATTCAAGACACTGTGAGCTCAGTTTGCTTAAATCGGAACGCAACTTAAATATTAATGTTTGAATATTTTTGGACGTCAAATACCTCAGTCCACCCGTGAACATGAAGTCTGAAACGACTTTGAAACGACGGGATCTAAAATCTAAAATAAACCGCTATAAAATCCGTTAAAAAGTAGTTTTGTTTGAATGTGTGATACTCGCGTAAATCTAAGACAATAATAAACAAAGATTGGTTTCGGTGTCTAGTTGGTTGAGGGACTACCTTCCGTGCCTCGGAGAGCACGTTAAGCCGTCGGTCCCGGTTGTTATTTAACACATCTATGACAATCGTTACATGTAGTCAGAAGCCAATATAATATGACACCTGGTCTAACCATCTCGGCTAATAATCTCCCTACAGGTTTCGAGGTCTGATGGCAATCGCTCGTATAATTCTGGTAACTAACCGCAAGGGTAATGATGACTGCTGCTGAATATTGGTAAAGGGAAACATAGGGAGAAAGCATGTTTCAGAGCTACCTAAGCATTCGATGACATGTGACATCCAGGTTTAAATGTCTTTCAACCCTTAAGATAATTCAGAGAAGACCCGTGCCCAGTGTGACACCGTGTTACTATTTTCAGCAACAAGCTGGATATGTGGGTGAGCAGCGATGCAGTCGAGATGCGCAAGCGACTCTCATTAAGGACTTCTTCTGACCTTATTTATGGTGTTACAAAATTATGTAAAGCTGGCGTAAATGAATTGTTTGAAGGTAATTTTATATTTTTTTCTAATATGCTGACTATACATATATAATTCGGAAAATTTCGGGGAAATTCGGCTATCATCGGGTCTCTTTCAATCAAACCGAAACAGTACCGTTCTCTGCCCTTACTAATAAGCCCGGAGCACTTCAACCCACTGGGATCGTTTGTGTTTCCCCTTGATAATGGGACCTCCAGTGTTTTCCCTCTAGGGCGGAAATTTGTTTTGGTGGTTCTGTATTAGTACCTAATAGAACTCATTTCCAACATAAAATCTGCTATTTAAGGACGATCTATTCGTAATAATATTGATGAGAGGCGCAGCGTAAAATTAGTAACCCAAGCGAGTGCTCAACTTACAGTACAACCAGAATCAGTAGTAAATATTTTTCGTTAATATAATAAAGTTTAAGTTTTTTTTGTCAAAGTTACGCACTGGTTAAAAAGTTTCATATGTCCGTGGTCTTTCTGTATAGCTCGGCTTAGCTTGGGATGCGTGACCGTGTGTGATAGTGTTCCAGAATATTATTAAAAAAATAATAAGATTTAGTGCGCACCACTCCTAATGCATTGATGCGTTTTTGGCGCCAAAGTCTATGGCGTAAGCACTGGATCATTGTTACTGAAAACCTTTTTTATGGCTTACCTTTAGGCACTTTTGAACTTAATACTTCGTTTTTTTTTTTGTTTAAAACAGATGTCAAAAAATTAGATGAAGATATGATATTGTGTCGTAAAAGAAGGCACTCTTTACATTCACGTAAGTAACACTTGCTAATGATATTCATAGTCATCATCAACCATTTAAACCGTAAATTTACAGAGTCAACTTTTATGAGTAAATAACTCATAAAAGTTGACTTTGTAAATTTACCGTTTAATTCATAAAAAATCTTATAATAAGGTGTATTGGTCGAACATTAACCGACCTACTTGCTTAGCAGGACTATATATTCAAATTTGGAAGCAAAAAAATAAGAAAATATAATAATATCTGAAGTAATATGAAAAGTCAATAATATAATAAATATGGATGGGGGAAAAAATGGCGTCTTAGAACGTCGCAGTTTTTTTAGTTCTTTTTCTACATATCTTTTAAAAGCTTGTATACTTATTTAATGATAGTTTTAATGTAATGACCGTACAAGACCGCTAAAATTTACTACTAAAATTTTAAAAGCTTGTATAATTATTTAAACTTGACATTGGCGTAAATGCGGAATAATTTCTGCAGAGGCCATTACTAAAAGAAGAAGATAATAAATATGTAATCGTCATCCTTCTTATTTACTCACAAACACAAGGATAAGTTTTTGTCTCTTTCTTACTAGTATAAAAGTTAAAATAACAGACAAATACAAAATAGTTATAAACCTCTATTAATAAAAGAGCTTTAAGCTTTATTTTACTCAACATTTTTAAGGCTTATGTTATTTTTTTATTTGTGCGTTTGTCGCTACTTGGACGCAAGAGGCGAGCGATTCGGAAGGGTATGGGAGAAGCTTTAGTCCCAATGTGGGACTCTACAGGCTATTAAAAAAAGGTTTTGGCGCGCATCTTGAGTTTTTAAATCCAAATATTCAGATATGTTTCTAAAATAACTAACTGGTAATTTATAAATTATTAGTTTACTGGTAATTGACTGGTGGTAGGCTTCGGCTGTGTTTAGAGAGAACCCAATAGACAAAGCCGCACCGCCAAGCACCCTTGCCGTGTTCCGGCGCGATGTCTGGTGACACCATTTCAGAGGGTGGGTCGGAATTATTGCACCTTTATGGTTTCTAACCATATGAAGCCTCATTCCACTGCCACCTTCTCACCGAAAATCACTCGTAGTCACGAGTTAATAGGTGTACCTATTGAGCAGGCGCATCCCATCGTAGACTACATCATTGCTAACATCAGGCAAGTTGTAGTCAAGCGCAAGCCTATTTTAGAATTTTTTTAAATGACGGATTTTTGGCGCCAAATAACTTTTCCAGTAGAGTTCTATATTTGTTTTTAACTATTCCTTTTTTTTGCAAAATCAAATCTTTGTAACCTTTTAGTTACTGACACAACTTCGAAGTCGGAAGACACTCCAGAACAGACTACAAAACATACAACCACAGGATCAAGTATTCCAACGTCATCAGTTCGGTCACCTGAAGTAATGAGAGCAAATATTTTCAGAGAATCAGGTAAATTATAATTTCCATTACTGCTCAATATCGTAAAGAAAAACATTTTGAGATGTCTTAAAACTAAACATTTCAGTATGCCAGCTGCCAACCCACACATGGTCAGCGTATGAGGATTAAGGCCTGACTCTGTCAACTCTTAAGACAGTTGAGAGAAGATACGTGCCCAACCAATATTAATTTATGTCTACCTTTCATTTGTTTTTAAATTTTGACGATAATTTCGGCGTCTTTGCTTCGTTCTATTCACATATTTGTTAAAAATGTATTAAATAGCACTAGCTTCCGCCCGGGGTTAACCTGCATGTTATTAAGATAAAAAGTAGCCTACGTGCTATTCTAGACAATAATCTGTCTATGTACCAAATTTCGTCCAAATCCGTCGCGTAGTTTTTGTGTGAAAGAGTATCAAAGATTCATACATACTTTCGAATTTAAGTACTTATACATTATGCAAGAAGTAAAATTGTCTCTTCCGTAGATTATTAATCAAAATTATTACAATAATAATTGTAATAGCTGTTGTATTTCTAGTGTCGTCGGTAACTTCCACTCGTAAGAACAAAATCCGTCGAACGAAGTCACCAATACTATATTCAAGGCATACAATGAGTAGATCTTCAAATGCGTCAACAAATGAATCTAGACGTTTAACAGAATGTCAGGATGGTAACTGTCAGTCAAGTACATCTCCAAGGCACAGTGTGGTAAGCAGATTTTTCATCATCACTACCCTTGCCTTTTTCCCATTTCTATTGGGATCGGCTCCCAGTCTAACCTGATGCAGCTAGCTACCAGAATTATACGAGCGACTGCCATCACACCTCGAAACCCGTAGGGAACCATTAGCCGAGATGGTTAGACCAGGTGTCAGATTATATTGGCTTCTGACTACACGTAACGATTTTCATAGATGTGTTAAATAACCGGGACCGACGGCTTAACGTGCTCGCCAAGGCACGGAGGGTAGTCCCTCAACCAACCCGACACCGAAACAAATCTTTGTTGTTATACAAATATTGTCCGGGGCGGAAACCGAACCTCCCGGGCACAGTACTTATAGCCCAATCGGACGGCTTACACCGCTCGACTACCGAGGTCGTCATGGTGAGCAGATTTTAATTTTTTTGGAAAAAATATGGTGTCTTGTGACGCCTGTTGTCTAAAAATCTTTTAAAAGCTTGTATGAATGCCCTTTCTAATGTCCCACTACTGGGAACTCTCTGGATTTTCTCTTAACTATCTTATGAGTTGAGAGAGTTTTTAGGTCTTAATCCACACACACTGGCCAAGAGCGGGTTGGTGGATGACACATGTCATCGAATGATTAACTCTTAGACATGCATGCACGGTGTTTTCCTTCACCGATATTGACCAGCGGCGATGCAATAATTCACACATAGATGTGTGGGCACGACCGGGGGTCGAACCCGCGACCTTATAAATCAACGGCGACGCCCGTACAGCCGCGCTACCGCTGATTTATTTTCATTACATTTATTCTATTTCTAACGTTTATTTTTTCTATCGAAAGTTTTGAATAATAATATAATTTTGAAAACGCATTTTGACAAGTTCAAAATAGTATACGAAAATTCTTTTCGTATTGACGAACTCTGTCGATTGAATCGGTATTTACTGGGTTAGCGCGTTCCATCTTTACCACTGGCAAGTTGTGGTCAACTGCAATCAAAAATAAAACAATAAAAAACATCAATAAAGTTAACAAAAAAAATCACCATTAACAAAAATATCTCCCTCAAGTTATAATCTGATTTAATTATAATATTTATTTTTGGGTAGCAGCTACCTATAGCTAAAATATAATTTCAATTAAATATTAACCCCCGTATCAATAAACATCTTATATGCTCATTATAGCTAAAATAGGTTTATAATTTATTTGTCTTTGTTTGTCATCTTGACATTTATACTAGTAAGAAAGAGACTAAGTCCATTTTAACTAAAGAGTCTTATGAGATTTTTATGAATAAGACCATATGTATTATTCGTTAGAAATTTTGTGTTTTGTGAAACCTCCAAGTTACTATTATAATTTCAACTTATTTTTTTTAATTTTTTTTTTTATTATAAAACAAGTACTTATTTTTAACGTTTCAGAAGTCACGTAGAAATACGAAAAAATCATCACGTATAGACAAAGGAATTCAAACTACTCTTATTCCAGATGACAACCATGAAGTATCAGGATTTGATAAGACTCTACCTTTCGGCTACACTCTCATTTATGATAACTATAACTCTAGAATACCGAGTATGATTTTAATATCTTCGATTAATAAAGACGTAACAAGATTAATTTAATGTTTTGTGCAAAAAAAAATACAAGAGAATAGGCATAATTCCAGGGAACAATAATGAAAGTCCTATGAGCATAAAAAAATATAATTATAATAATAAAAAAATTTGTTGTTTTTAAAAATAGCGTGATAAAAAAATTGTACAATGAGTAAAAAAATAAGAATATGAATAAATAACATAATAAGATTCTGTAATATTCTGGAAGATTAACACACACTGTCATCTGATCCCATAGTAGGTACCTATGTAACAAGCAGGGGTTGTTTCATGGAAATTAGATGACTGATAATATACTACCTTTCTTTTGTAAATGTTAACTTATAAAAAAAAAAGATAAATCGCATTAAATTTAAGGAATGGGAGTTCTATAAGTCATATTAACTAAAAACTATAACAAAGCGAAGGACCAATAATATAATATTAATTACTTTTAATATTACAATTACGTATAATTATAGCTTTTCTACAAATTAAAATTAGACACACATTATGTTTCTTTTTATTTTTTACAATATAAAAGTAAGTACACACGGCTACACATCCAGCTATAAAATTCCAGTATAAGCTGACCTCTCGTTGTACAGAAATCCTACACAATGCGAGATCATCTTATACTGGAAATGTAATTTGTAGCCGTGTGTACTTAAAAAAGTATTAGATTTTAATAATAATTATTATAGGAATATTCATGTTTGTTATTACTCATTAAAATATTCATTTGGTAAATAAAACCATTCATCTGTGAGCCACTCAATGCTAAGATCAAAGAGCTACCAATAAATAAATTTAAGAGAGCATTGAGAGAGTCTCGCTCGATTTTACATTTTTAATATACTACCCTAGTAGTCTATTATCATCTACCCAATTATCTACCCTAGTAGTCTACAATCGAGCGAATTTCGTTAAAATTTATATTATATTATTGTAATTTATTAATTGACTACTTGAACAAGGTGTTTTAAGTTCCGTTTATGTGCTTTGGAATCAGCAATATGTTTTTTACATTATTTTTAAATTAGTAATAAAGCATTAGATTAAATAACGTCTTTTTTTATATTATTTACTAGCGGACCCCGCAGACGTCGTCCTGCCTGGTATAGCAGTGCCACCTGCCGGGTCTGAAAACAGAATACGACCTATATGTTTTCATAAAAATGGGTCAAGCTGTTTCGGAGGAGTTTTTTAATTTTTCCCTGCGTAAAAACCATCCTCGTACTTCAAGGAATATTCTAAAAAAAGAATTAGCGAAATCGGTTCAGCCGTTCTCGAGTTATGCGCTTACCAACACATTTTGCGATTCACTTTCATATTATAGATTTATTAAGGTAACTTCACAGCTTGTGGTTGATACACACACGTGGTACATTTATATTGATCATTACGCCAATTATGAAGTAACAAACAAATATTACCTATACCTACTTATTTTCTTAGGTGTAATGCGTGTGTGTATATGTATGAGTCAGTGTGTTGTGTAGGTGTGTTTGAGGTATCAATCAACATAACAGTGTGTAAACAACATATTAACAACCAGCCAGACAGATTTTCCATAAGTATTTCGTGTAAATAGTTTCGTATCTAACTGTACCTATTTTGAAAAAGTAGGCATTTTGCTACCATGTCATTATGCGTTTTAGTCATAATGCGAAGTAGAGAATATGATATGTGGATTATTTACTACATAGGTTTTTTGCAATTTAGGTGTAGACAACCGGACCCCTATGTATCTATTGCGGAGGTTTAAGAGTTTGGAGAATTTCTTTCTTCCATACACTCTTTGAACAGCAAAAAGGATCTATATGTGAGAACTTTTTGTTATATAATGCAAATTATAATGAATATTTATGCGCAAAAACCCAATAATATCTGATAATGGTCGTGCTTATTATTTGGCGCCCAATTCGGACTGTCTTGTAAATCTCACAATACTTAATAACTGATTGCAAAAAGAAGGAGTTTCTCACTTTGTATATACTTTATATATTTGTTATGTTAGTTCGAGGATATCTCCGTTATTTACGAACAAAATTATTTGAACAAAATCGATCTTTTTAGTTAAATAGTGTCACACAATCATTTAATTTACCATACAGCAGTTTAAGGTAAGTTGATAATCTAACTTTACAACTTTCCAACTCCTTTCCATCTTTTTGATTAAATTTGTACGGGATTCAAGACAGTTTAGGTGTCGTGGGACTTGGCTGAGTTCAAATCCCGAATCTCTTCACGGCGCCGAGTCGGGATGCGGTGATGGTGTAAGTCCCAAAAAAATTGCAGTATATAAGATCATAAGTAATTCAATATCATTAATTATCAAAATAGTACCTAAGTAGCCATAAAAACCAATTAGTAGCAGAACCAATATAGTTCCAAGTATTTCATTGCAATTTCATTCCACAATGTTCGTAGTCATATCCCGGGAGAGTTCAAAGCAAGCTAAAAACAAAACAAAGTACAGAGTAGCCCTACAAAAGCTAACTAAACGTTGAACAATAAAGTATTGGAAAGGAATATTTATTTCAATTTCGATACTTCAGCGTTTACAGCTCTTTTATCCGGTTCGAAGGACCATAAGAGCAAATAATACTAGTCAAAGATCTGTGGGCACGACCGGGAATCGAATCCGCGACCTTATATTTTTAAGGCGAGGCGCCTACCACTGCGCCACCGTTGCTCTACATATTATCATCTATCCACTATATCTATCGATCTACTATATCACAAGCTTATTTTGGTTTGTTAGTTGAAGAACTCCTTGAACGTACAAACCAAAATTATCTAGCTATCTTCTATAAAATTTGTATGGATGTGTGTGTAGATAGATGTTTGTTACCCTTTTACGCAAAATCTACTGGACGGATTTGGATGAAATTTGGCTCAGTAATATATTTTAGTCTGTAAATGAACATTGGCTATTTTTATCCTAACACCACTCGGGCGAAGCCACGAGCTGAATCTAGAGAAATAATAAAAAAGGGACTTAATAAAATAATGGAAAATAACCCATACAAAATTTAACTGTTATCGTAGATATAGGTACCTATCCGTATTTCACAAGCTCTGCATCCGGTGAATTATGTTCTTATTCGTAGGAACTTTAGAATCATACCATTATTTCCAACTAAACCTACCTGACCGCAAGATGGCGCCATTGAGTTATATTCGACGTAGTAGGTAATAGTCGCAAAGGGTAGAAATTTGAAAAAGGGAAGATGGAGCAAAAAATTACACTCGGACTTTCAAACGTACTAATAAGTATGTATGGCATTTTTGATACTATTTAAAACTTTTAGGCGTTACACATTAAGTCATTACGTCATTAAGTACGTTAAATTGACTAATTCCTATAGAGAAGCCAGTCGAAATTCGTGTTATAATATGGACTCTTCACTAGTGGTAGATAGCCAGTGATTTTCTTAAGTAAGAAACAAAATTACCATTTGATTTTTAAGATTTTTAGTCAGTAATAAAGTGATTATTATCACTTCGCGGGTCTTCCAATCAATTTTTATTATTAGTATTACTATTTTAATATATATCTTTATTTCGAATCAACAATTACGATAACATAAAAACAAATCCTACGTACTAACTTAGCCTAAAAAAAAAAGTAAATATAAAATAGAACTTATAAAACATATTTAAAGCTGGGCGTCAAAAAACTCCTCCGCATCAATGTCGGTTGGTAGCGTACCAAGAAGGCTGGCAGCATTGCCACGTTGAATGGCAACGCTCAATCTTTGGCCTAAGTGAAGGCTAGCCTTCTTGTCGCGTGTTCTATCCACCAAAAGTTTCGAAATGTCGCGGTAAAGAGCTCGCGCACCCGGACCCCATGTCCCCAGCGTCTCCACACCAAACGGTTCGAAAACATAATTACCGACAAGGTTATTATATTTTCGCCGCTTGAGGTTTTCTGCTGTAGCAGCAGCAGCACCAGCTTGTCCTGAAGTAAAAGGAAGATGGGAAGGTGCAAGGGTATCGACGCAGGTAGCGTCCCACACCAAAGGCCTGCCCATCTTCCAAGGCAGCAACGACATCCCATCGGGTCTCTTGCCATCGACGCGCACCAGGCCATTTGGTTCTAAAATTATAAATAAAAAAAAAAAAAAATTAAAAATATAAATTATTTTAATATATTATTTCTTCATTATTTATTATAATTATTATTTATTATCATTATTATTTTTACTATATTTAAAAATCCATTTAATATTTTCATTCTATTTTATATTTATATCTATTTATAACCCGAAAAAGGTTAAAAATATACACCTTTAAATCATCTATGTACCTACGAGGTATAGTAGATGAGGAACCTTAACGATATATCAAGTCGAGATTCGACGTGAAACATTTTCCAAAACAATTAACCAAGCAGCTGAGATTAATTAGAACAATAATTAATTGTGAGCAAGCTATCCGCTAACCTCACCCTTGTCAGTAGCAACCTTGTTTAAAAACAATACATTACAACGAATTCAAAGCATTTTTGATAACATCTTGACGATACGAACAATAATAATAATTAAGCCTTTTTATTTATCCATGCACTATAACACACAATGACAAAATATTACTTACATAGATAATTCTTATGATTATTCCTATTTAATGTAACTATTTTATTTTTACATAACGAGATAAAAATTATTATGATTTAATTATTTAATGATTAATGAATTATTTATTATGTATTTTTATTATATATTATTAAATTTTTGTTTTTAATTTATGTAGAATTATTTACTAATTATTTAATTTTTAGTCATGGCCCCATTTTTGGGTATAGGCAGCCTCCTACAAATGCTTCCAGTTATCTCTACTTTTTGCTATATTCATCCATTCCTTGCCTGCCGTCCGCTCTATGTCATCTATCCACCGGTCTCTAAGTCGCTCTCTAACTCTTTTCTCTCCTGGATCTTACGACGATACGAACAATACCTAACTAGTAAGCGGAAGGTTCTTCTTTTTTTAACCGGGGTAACCCTTTATTTATCCCCCTGCCCTGAATGAGCACAGGGCGGGAGGTATGTGGGACCCGAACTAAAATCTCCCGGATGTTCCTTCGCGCATCTTGGCCAGAGTGTCACGGTAACCACAAGTGACACAACCGCGACACCCTGAATGCTGGCTCACCCTTTCATGCGAGCCCCGTCACGTGGTGTGCGAGGGGGAGATCGAAGCGCACCCCTCCGCGGAATCTAGTGGAGCGCACGGGGAACACGCGCGCGCCTCCGTCTAGTGCCTGCGTGGTTGGACACCGCGCCGGTGTTTTTATGGCGGATGACCTAACCCAATCCGCCGAATGAGCCTTTATTTATTCATTGGACTTTTTCTGTGAGCCGTCCGAGGACGGTCGAATTGATCAAGTACTGTGACAACTGCCATGAGGACGCCCCATGTGGGGACAAACCTCGGCTCAAGATGTTCCCGAATAATCTAGTTTTATCCTATAAATTTGAGACTATCTAACTGATAAAAACGCTTGGAATTAAGTCGCTCTAATTCAACACACTAAAACAAACAAAATGTTAAAGAAAAAACGCCTACTGAGTTTTTTTGACAGTGTTTCTTAGTAGTTGCCAGTCATTCACTGCACGGTCTGGACTTGAAATTGGACTATTTTTATGTAGACTCGCGTTTCAAAAAAAAATAAAGCATATTTTCATTTAATTTCATTTCCGTTTCATTTCATTTCAATTATTTTACAAAGGACTGATGAAAACACCAGAGGTCAAAGCATTCTATTGCAAGTTTTACCAATTATGATTATTGTTTACATTAAATAATCCTTTTTCTAAAAAAAATAAGCTCCTATTTATATTTGTACCAAATAAAATATTAGGGGTGGGCTTCCAACAATAATTTGACAGCGCTACCTACAGAATAGCGATGAGGTCATTACGCTTGGGTACACCCTCTGTCCATTTTATGCGGAAAAATGGCTGCCTTTTTATAGAATGCATGTTATTTACTGCTAACACAACCTGCCGCCTGTCACACCGTACACACGGCTGCACTTCAACCCTTTTTAGTGTCCCACAGCTGGGCAAGGATCTTCTCTCAATTATCTTATGAGTTGACAGAGCTTAGGCCTTAATCAACACACGCTGGCCAAGTGCGGGTTGGTCGATATCACATGTCTTCGAACGATTAATTCTTAGACATGCCGGTTTCCTTGCGATGTTTTCCTTCGCCGATATTGAGCAGCGGCGATGAAACAAATCACACTAAGATGTATGGGCACGACCGGGAATCGAACCCGCGAAAAATATACATGGGCTATGGCATGGCTAATGGCATTCTCTATGGACCATGTTAGTTGAAAACTGAGCCTTCTTTGTCCGTAACATTTTTACCCATGGTGTATATTTATCACAAGTGTGCAAATATTTTTATAGCAATTGTGACACAAATATGAAGGCTTTCGAAGGTTTTTTTTAGACTAAAAATTATCAGGATTAGCGGACAACTTTAGGTAGGCGTGAATAATCGGGTAAGAAGACGGTATTTCAATAAAATAACTACGGCTAATATCACTTCACCCCAATCTCTCGATAGCACAATCATGAATTCTACCAGTTAATTACAGATCGTTAAGATGACATTGGATTAAAGCGTAACGTTCACCGATCACGTTATTGCATCTGCACTACCGGACGCCACAACGGTTCAACGCGCAGTGTCAGCCATTCTAAGATGGCCGCTTCACCCGCGCTCGGTGTTCATTCGTTCGCTCATAATGACATTCTCGAGTGACAGGTTACTTCAAAGACGGACGCGATGACAGTATAAAATGACAGCCGATGCATTGAGAAGCAGATGTGCCAACACGGCCAACCCTGACGAATCGCACGACCTCGTGCGCATAGTATCTGTCTGCTCGATGACATGTCATTCTTTTCTACCTGTTCTAATGAAAAAGTAAAGATAGACATTAACATACGCTCGGTCCTTCCTGACCGAACTCAAATTCATCGCTATTGCATAATAATATGGACCGGGCATGCTAGTCTCCTTCATACAGTTACTCAACAGTGGCCCGGGCTTACCAGGCCCCTTTAACCAACTACTTAAGCATGGCCCGGGCATACGAGGCCCCTTCAATAAACTACCTAAGCATGGCCCGGGCATACGTGGCCCATTCAACCAATTATGACATTCTCGAGTGACAGGTTACTTCAAAGACGGACGCGATGACAGTATAAAATGACAGCCGATGCATTGAGAAGCAGATGTGCCAGCAAATATATTAACATAAACAATTAATAAATTTGAAAACAACTCAATTAAAGTAATATATGCTGTTTGCGCCTACGCATTTAAATTAGCAATTCTATTTTTCGTTATTTGTAAAACTTTGCAATGCGTAATTTTAAAGGCACTTTTATTATTTGCCACTAGGTACTTTGTCAGTTACATTTGTCAGTAACAACCCCCATTCCATTTTTATCAACCACAGTGCTAGGTCGATTTTTGTAACCTTTTTTTTTACCCTAAAGTACCTACCCACGGTTGGAACTATTTTTTATCAATTTAATACAAGGATCTGAAGCAAATTCTCAACCCTTTTATTTGGATCCTCAAAGCGTCCTTAAGACGCAATATATGTCTCATACAACTCTGGGGTGTAGCCAGTGCCGTAGCGTGCTATGGCGGGGCCCCATATAAAATTTTGTTTGGGGCCCATATGAAGGGTAAAGATTTCCAATAATAAAAATGTTTAAATGCATAAAAAAATGTTTACAAAAATTATAAGAAATATTTATTCATCATGATTAACCGTCACTTAGTACACAAAAAATTTAAATTAGGTAAATAAAAAATAAAAAAGATGACGATTCCACCCGTGACGATGAAGTCTGAATAAATAAGCCGCGATAAAATCCGTAGAAAAATTATTTCAAAAATATGCACTCTTGGCCATTGTTTGGTCAAACTGATTTATAAAATCATTTATGGTGAATGACTATTTTTTGAGTTACCCACTAATGTCGTTTATCAAATAAAACAAAATTTGAGTTTTTACTGACTTTTAATTACGCACGTCGGGGGCCGCCGTGGTTTGGGGGCCCCGTATAATTGATACGGCAGATACGGCGGTAGCTACGCCCCTGGGTGTAGCCAGCAAAACCAATGGCCGGCCTACAAAGAGTGCAGAATAAAAATAATAATTTCACACATACTTACAGCGCCATCTAGTCATAAATTAAGTAATTATAATTGCTTGTGTTATTATGGGTACTAGAAACGGATAAAATACTTAAAAACATTTTTTGTTGTAGATTATATACATAATATATTATAGATAAATTACACCCAGACAGAACAAACAATTGTGCTCATCACACAAAGATTTGTTCTGGGCGGGAATCGAACCCACGACCTCCGGTTTAGCAGTCAGAGTTTATCCTGCGAAATATTGCGAGCGCACCATAGTTTTTTAATAAATAGTATACATGACGAAATACATGAGTATTTGAAGGCGACAATAGTGGCCTCTGAAATTGATGTACAAGAAGTCAGTAAAAATGGCGTTGTAAAGTCTGGCTGTTTGACACGCCCTTAACAGCTTTTCAATTCTAAACTCAAAATAAGAAATATTTGTCTAAAACAGAAATTTCAAATCGTTTTAGACTTTCCTAACACAATTTTCTGTATTCCCAAATGGTTGTTAACTTTGCTAAATCTATTACAAACTTTAGAGCTTCGGACAACGTTTAGTTACCACACGTTCGTTCAGCAAAAAGTATGGACATTTAAATTTTCAGAGAGATGGTTCGTTGCGTTTTGTTCCAAAGTAGTTTTTGTGCTACGTCTCAAATATCACGTTTCAGTTTAAAAATAACGAATTTTTACATGCTATACGGGGAACTGAAGCAGCGTATGTCAGCCCGCTACGAGGACTGATGACATAATTAAAATTGCGGGAAGCCAATGGATGCTAACGGCCGGAAACCGATCGCCGTGGCATTCTAAAGGGTAGACCTATGTCCAGCAGTGGACGTCTCCAGGTTGATGTTGATATGATGACAAATACAGCGAAACAGAAAGGAGGATTATGTGTCATTATCACAGATAGGTAATATATTACTTTATGTGTTATTTAATTCCACAGGTACGCACAAATCGCTTTGCTTTTACTTTTATTGTACGAACTGCCACGTTGTGGAATTCGCTGACGGCACCTCTGTTTCCTGATAGCTATAATCTGCCTGTCTTCGAGTCACGAGTGTATTGGTATTTACTGGGTAAACGCGTTTCATCTTAGAATGTATCATTACATAACAACAGGCAACTAATGGCCAAGCGCAAGCCTATTTTAAGATAAAAAATATAGTTATACTTCATAAGTAGGTCTATGGATGCTAATGTGTAGATGGATGCTTGATACTCTTTTAAGCTCGGATACAGTATTACATGTGTTTACAGCAATTGTGATTCCGTTGAAAGAAAGGGATGCGAAATACGCATTGTATACCTACCTATAACCGCATCTCTTTCTTTCAACGAAAACATAATCACTTAAAACTCTCATAATACTGCAGCTGAACCCTGCGGCTGAATGGATTTCAATGTCTTGCTCACGTACCGATAACACACCTATTTCAATATATAAAAATGAATCCCTATTTCCCTTGGTCACGCCATCACGCGTGAACGGCTTGACCAACTTCGCTAATTCTTTTTTCACAACATTCCATAGGGTACGAGGATAGTTCATAAGCAGAAATAAATTTAAAAAATAACAATCTCCTCCGAAACGGCTTGACCGATTCTTATGGAATCTTATATCTATATTCGATAGGTCTGAGAATCGGTCTCAATCTGTTTTCAGACCCGGTAGTTGTCACTGCTTTATCGGGCACGAGGACGCCTGCAGGGTCCGCTAGTAAGGTATATATCTATAATAAAAAAATGAATCGCAAAATGTGTTGGTAAGCGCATAACTCGAGAACGGCTGAACCGATTTCGCTAATTCTTTTTTTAGAATGTTCCTTGAAGGATGGTCCTTACGAAAAAAAAATTAAAAGAAACAACCTCCTCAGAAACGGCTTGACCAATTAGGTAGGTCTGAGAATCGGTCCTAATCTATTTTCGGACCCGGTAAGTGGCACTGCTTTACCGGGAAGGAACGTCTGCGGGGTCCGCTAGTTATATCATATAATAATAATATAGAGGAACATTCACACACGGCCACCTGATCACAAACTAAGCAGAGCTTGTACTTAGAAACCAGATAACTGGTAATATACTACATTATTAAAATACTTTTCTTTTGTAAATACATATATAGATAAAGATAATTACATCCAGACTCAAGACAAACAGACGTGTTCATCAGACAAATGTCCGACTAGTGTGAGAATCCATAAGGAGCATCATTCCACTGCCACCTTCTCACCGAAATTCATTAGTAACCACGATTGAATCGGTATAGAGGGCAGGCGCGTCCCATCGTACACTACATCATTGCTTAATATCAGGCAAGTTGTAGTCAAGCGCAGGCCTATTTCAGGATAAAAAAAATCGAACCCACGACCTGCGGCGTGAAAAGCAAGTGGCTTACCGAGCAAGCCACCGCTGCATCGGCCCTGTAAATGTACACTTGGGACTTTTTTTTTTTTTGTGGATGAAGTCACGGGCCGAAGTTGCGTACAATAAACACAATGTAGGTACGTGTCTGGGATGACATTTGCTACACGGCATCGGAGTGTTAGAACAAATTCTATTCTTTTAAACTTTTGCGTTACATTACTAATATTATTATTAATATTTATCTGCTTTCGACTACGACCGGTGCAACCCATGTCGAAACGTAAAGCCAAATTAAAGGTGAACGCGTTAATTCCCCGATAAGATAAATATAAATATAAAAATATTAAATTCTTTCTAGTTATTTTTTTATGTTTGTATGTAAAGAGGATTATTATTGAGGACAATAAAGGTGATCAATGATTGAATGTGCTACAAGATGACATCCGTTTCGAGATTCTCGAGTAAAATAACATACGTATCTACTTACGAGGGAAAATAAGCAATTTCCCGGAAGTGACACATAGTCAGTAGGCATAAGTCTAATAGAGGTTGTAGTTGTAGTTGTTGTACCTACCTTTGTATGTGTATGCTCACTGCCGTATGTATCTACCTATTTTGTAAGTATGTAACTAAGGTTTTAATTATCATTAAATATGTTTCCTTCGTACGAGCTGGTTTACTTTGTCTTCCATTACATACCACGTTACAAGGTGAAATATAAGAAAAACCGGTAATCGCTACAACAGTAACGGTGACAGACTTACTCCGCTTGTCTACATAGGTCATCCATTTGTTTCCCGATAGCTTCCTATAATCTGCCTGTCTTCACACAAGTGAATCGGTGTTTATTGGGTAAACGAATTTCACCGTAAATTGCATCATTGCTTAACATCAGGCGAGTTGTGGTCAAGCGCAAGCCTAATTTATGATAAAAAATAGCACGTGGCCACTTTTTAATAATGACATTAGATCTTTAAATTAACGTCTCAAACAATGCTTCCTCTCTCCTACCCTATTTTGCTGTGCCCTGCAGGGTCCATAATGGTGTACTATGTTAAATAATGTTACCATCTTATAATACTTATGGAAGAGCAATAAATATATTGAGTATTCAGTATTAACTAATACCACGCGGGTGAAGCCGCGGACGCAAGCTAGTATGAAAGGACTTCAGTGTACACACCTGCAAGCTAACATTAGTCACAACTGTATTATCTGTCATTTTTATCAAAATATCTTTGATTTAGGTGTCCGTAATCAGCAACTGATTAAATTTAGTATAATTAGGCAATAAATTTGATTCAACAAATCACTCTATGTTATTTTGTAAGAGAACAGCTAGTGAAGAGGTAACATGTTCCGTTATATGTTGCTTTTGTGTGCTGCATTAGCTGCTGTCAATGCGCAGACTACTGAAGTTAGTCAATGTAAGTAACATTAATAAAACTTATATTATCTGTGATAAAACTAACTAAATATTAATAAAGTTCTGTAACAAGAGTTTAGTGACGGTTTAGCTATAGGCCGACCGTTTAACTCGCATATCGCCAGAGGTACAAAGTCATAAAACATTAATTAAATCTCATAAAGAATTATTTTACCACCGATAAAAGTAATGTAAGACTATTCGTCACTAATATCCATATCGCTTGAATCATCATTACTGTCTGTGCAGCTTGAGGAGTCAGAATCTTGGCGATAGGCGATATAGTTAACTTAAAACTTATAACGTTAACTTATACGAAATGTATCTTTACCTTAGTGTAGTATAGTATTTTAATATCTGTGCCTTAGTTTATTATTTTAGCTTTTTTTTCATTCAAATCGAAGCTGCGTTTAAATGAAGCACATTTAACATTTAAAAAAAGATATTGATTATGGTCTTGTGGAATATGCATTAGAAGTTCTAATCAATATCTTCCTTTGGCCCTTGTTCTTATTTAGAACAAGGGCCTAAAAGCACCCTGTTTGCGGTCACTCGTTATTTACTTGCACACTGTATTAAATTATGACGGACACGGTAAAATACTTGCTTAAGTCTAGGTTTCAAGTTGCACACAGGTGAACATTATTTTGTGCATAATCTTCTATTTGTGTATAATCTTATGTAAGTAAATATGTATTTACAAATGAATAGTACCTAACTAATATTGAGTAGGAGTTAGTACTTAAAGAAATAATTGCAAAATTTGCACATTCCGATTGTTGTTAGCGACATTAAACATTGCAACATACAGTTATAAAACATTGCGTTTATTAAAACAACAGGCGTTCATACCTACTTTAGTTAAAAGTTGGTGTTACTGTTCACAGTGCCTCAATGCACTCTGTAGGTACATAATTATCTAATTGTAAAAACAACAACTGTGGTACATACGCTTGTAACTAACAATCCATATGTAAACAGGTATAAACAACGCTGGAGATGTTCCCATCAACTCCTACATCGAGGGGTGCACCACACCGCCTTGCATGTTGTACAAAGGCACATACGCTAATATCAACCTGATTTTTAAAGCACGTAAGTATAAAATTGTAAAATATCTACTCCGTATACCTACTAATTACGAGTTGAGAGAGTTTAGGCTCTACCTTTTAAATGGTGTCACCAGACATCGCACCGGAACACGGCAAGGCTGCTTTGCGGTTTTATCTGGTGGGTAGTCACTAACCACGGCCAAAGCCTACTCCCAGTTATTACCGGTTTATTGTCACCCGATTTGCACCACCCGGGGAGTGGTTCCCTGGGCAGACACGTGGGTGTGGGGATTCAGTCGGTACCCCTAGCACGAAATCATCGATACGAAAAAAGTTTTCGAATACTATCTTGAACTTTTCCAAATAGGTTTTCAAATTTCCTTTTTTTGTACAAAACATTTATAAAAATGGAAATGTAATGCTAGAAATACAATAAAATCAGTGGGAAACAGAATGGGTAAAATAAATTTGTAGATTTATGTGCATTTTAACTTATAGTCTTGACAGGTTTATGACAGTATTCGAAAACTTTCTTCGTATTGACAACTCGTACTAAGGGAACCGATCAAAGGTGCTTCCCCAGGGACAAAGGTGACTCAGCCCCTATTACCACTAGTATTTATAGTATTATATAATATGCTATTAACTAGTATTAAATTCTCCTAATTATTATTTACAGCTTACATAATGCACGAAATGAGAACACTCGCGACTGCTTACCTCATCCTGGGCCTGATCTCGGTACCTGTACCTTATGATCTTGGATCAGAAGCACTCACCTGCAATTTCCTTACAAATACCTACTGTCCAGTAGTAACTGGGGAAGTAATACAATACCGGCTACAGATGTATATTGACCCTAATTTCCCAAGCGTGAGTATTCCTTCTACTAGTACCTATAGTATTATAAGTATTATCTGTGCTTCGTAGGTACTGTTTGTGACCATATAGGTGGTTTCCTTCAAAACGATCAAAGACAATAGAAGGAATCTCTAGCATTAGTAATGGATGATAGTGGAAATCAGAATAATTATGAAATACAAAATTAAAAAAAAATACAAATTCTTCTAAATAATACGTAAGATTTTTTTTTATATAGAACGCAGGGCGATGGCTGTCCGATGTAATATGCTGATACGCAGATTTGCACGTTGTACTAAGCAAGTTTTATAAACTCTGTTCAGAGTATGTACTGCCAATCATTTATACGTGTTATCTGTGGATCAGATATACGCAGAGAGCATAAATCGCCCTGCGTGTCAAATATAAAATCACAGACTACTAAGAGAACCTTATAAAATGCATTTAGGATGTTGTTTGGTCTACCGCTTTATTGTAGCGCTTCCGAGATGTTTGAGAACAAAGTTGATGGTTTGCCATCCACAGACTAATGCCATCATACGTAAACGGTGCGCTTCAATTCTTAATAGAAGAGGCGGTAGCTCCCACAGCATCGTAAGTGTATTGTGTGTGGTGTGGGATTGTGCCATACTACGACTTCATATTCATATTACTATGTACTACGCGTTTCAAATAAGATTAGGATTGGAAGTCCGCCGTCTTGGACTGAAATGCGCAACAACTTCACATTTTTTAGTACAGTGAGCAAAAATGTTTGTTCGAGATATAACTAACAATCATGTCTAAACGAAAATAAAATAAAATGCGCTCGCTACGTTTGCGTTTATTGGACTGCATTATTACCTTTCCAATTAAATTTGATTGTCTTTTCGACTGTTCAAAGTACAAAATATTAGTTTGTTTACATAACGTTTCCTTGATTGGAAAAGTCATTTTCACTTGGCAATATTTCGGCAGTCGTGAAGATCTTAATGAACAACGTTAGAAAAAAAAATGGCGTCTTAGAACGTCGCAGTTTTTTTTACTACTAATCTTTAAAAACTTATATACTTATTTAAACTTGACACTGGCAAAATTGCGGAATAATTTCTGCAGAGGCCATAATTAAAAGAAGAAGAAGAAGAAGAACAACGTTATTTTTTGCCCATGGATAAAAAAATACTATTCTTGTAGTTTGTTTTCAAGCTAACGAAATTTTATATAGAAAATCAGAAAAATATGAAAAAAAAACAATTGCAAAGGTGGGGAGGGTCGGCCAAAATTTGGATAGCTGGTTAGCAAATGTGTAAATCCACCAGAGATGTTTCGTTGATGTCATTCATATTATAATATCCGTTATTAAAAGTATTTTAATGCATTGCAGGGAACCTCAGTGACCATAGAATTCAGAGTGGTGGATGACAACAGCGTGCCTATCTTATGCATCAGAGTACCAGTCAGATTGGAATAATAATGACATAATTATTTTGAAAGATACGCAACGGTTGCATCGCGACCTTATGAGTGTTACCTACTTATTGTTTTTGTTTTTTTTTTTAACTAGTTTAGGTAGTTTTAAATTTCTTAACCGACCGTCTCCGTAACCCTTTTGTTAGACCAACTTGCACAAAAAATTTAGACGGACGCGATTACAAGCTCGTCAAAAAACGTATAAATGTGCTTCCGTAGGTATATCTACCTACTAGTGTCGAGATAGCTCGATTAAACTAGGAGACTATACAAGGAAGGTGAGATTATAATTCTTCGAAAAAATGTATCCCAGATATGTTCGCCTAAAGGTTGATCGCCTTCTTCATGAAATGCAATTTTATTTGCTGTAATAAATTATAGGCTGTCTCTGTTACCAATACAGTGCAAGGACATACTTAACAACTACAATGTCCTTGATAAAGTGTATGATAAATACAAATTTGGGTACACAATGCAGGTTATAAATAATATGTGATGACGATCTTGGATTCTAGAGCTTCGCGCCGACTGTAAAGAGCACTTTGTAAAACGAGTGATCTTGTTGTATTAGGTAGCTATTTATTAAATAAAACCAATATGTTACATAGTATGCAAAGTCTTTTATTTTTCACATGAGAATATTTGGCGAATTACTTAACTTTTATTGATGACCAAGAATAATCGCCGAGTAAAGTACCTTTGGTACTCTTGACAAAATTACAAATAACATTCTCGCAATATTTCTCAAAAAAAATCAAAATATTTTACAACAAAAATTAAAAAGGGATTCTATACTTAAAAAAAAAACAAATATTTTCCCAAAACGTCATTCCTAAGTGCTTGGACCAACTAAGAGTTATTTAGAATTTACAACGTCTTATGAGGTCATAAGTACGTAAGTTAAAAAAAATGTAGAGATAAAAATCGCAACAATTTTTTTTGATAATATACGCATTATGACTAACATAGAAGTAACCCTTAGTGTCCCAGGGAATAAATGCTTGAAATCGCTGACTATGAACAACTAAACTTAAGATCTAAGATAAATCACAGATTCTTCATACTTTAATTAATATAATTTATAACGGTTATGTTGTAAATCTTTATAATTATAACACAACAAATAATTGGCAATTAGTTTTACATGGCTGTCAAAAAAGACTCACGGTAGGTAAAAACCAGTAAAAAATAGCAAAGTAGGTAATTTTGTTCATTATTTTGTCCTATCTGTAGAATTAAATGATTTATAAAAACACCAAGAAAAATTGATTAGAGTGATTTGACAACCTTGCAAAATTCTAACTTGTATCCTCACTATTGGCTTGAATAGATGCGTTCTAGAATGTATGCTTACTAAGGTGCCGTCCTATTGCCATTGCTCGCGCCATCATCTGCGGAATGTCCTATCAAGCGACGCGACCAAATTGTCTAGTTTTCGTCGTGCGATTATCGACGCAGAACGATCGTGCAATCATAGGACACAAGTTTTCTTGATTTTCAAGATTTAACGGACGATGACAACAGAACGGCGCCCAAGGTGACTACCCATTTTGTGCAACGTTTTAAAAACTACAAAAAAAATGTCCAATATCTACATCTCAGTCCTTGAGCATTTGACATCTGGGACCACTATGCATAAAATGTATTCATAATAATTGCACATTCACTGCCAAAGTAAGTCAATATCAAATCAATTGATCATATAACTTTTGAAATGACCTTCAAACATTTGAGGTTCCTAACGAAACTAAGTACCTACTTATCTTAATTATATTACAATAGGAATTCTGAACACTTCTCCCCCCACATATCAGTATGAATATCACTGGATCAGTCACTTTTAATATCCTTTACAACCACTTTAGGCTCAATATTAATTAATGCACTCAGTTTTGTAAGCGTAAACGGCAACATAGTATTGTTAAATGACATTAAAGTTGTAACATTGCTATATCGTGACAGCGGTGTTGGCTTGTTTTTATAAAATGAATACTCCCCATCAAAAGTATCACTTTCAAAACTAAACGGCAGTTTAGTTGTAGATTTTTTGGCAACAGAATTAAAAGGTAGTTTAGTAGTAGACTTTTTCGCACATCTTCTTACTGCAGACTTTAATAAACTATTATTTTTATTACTTTCTACAGCACTGAACACCTTGGGCCCACGAGATACTGCCACTTCGAATTGTAATTGTGAGTGAACTTTACTGTGGTGTGTTCTTAAATCTCTCATAAACCCGAATCCTTCCTTACAATAACTGCATTTATAATGGAACATTGCGCCACTGTGATGAAAGGTAAAGTCAATTGGCTTGTCTAGGTGAATATTGGCGTAATGTTCCTCTAAAGTAGTTAAGTCCAGTCGTAGAACACCACATGCACTACATTTAATAACCACATCGCCGAGTTTAGCGAACTCTGGCTTATTATTATTGTGCTCATGAGATGCCGATTGAGGTTCAGACATCAACCTTGCGCAAGTCAAACATAATACCCTGGATAATTTGTCAGAGATCGATCCGTCATGTAGTATGGTACAGTGTTCGCCACCACCGGGTAAAGCTGTATCGATCATTGTGACTTTAAAATGTGGATGTTCACGTTCTATGTGATTTCGAACAGCGACAGAGTAGCCTTGATAATCGCAGTATCCGCAAGTATATGGCTTGATACCAAAATGCTTTGCCATGTGCAGCTTCATTTGAAGCAAAGTAGGGCTTTTATAATCACAAAACTTGCAAATGGATTGTTTCTTCCTTCGCCCATAAGTAGGTTCTTCAACGTCTTTGTCGTTATCGCTGTCTCGGCTGGATCTTTTCCTTTTAAGAATACCGGATGCTGGCCGAGCGGTAGACTGGTCGGGCGTGGGTACACGTTCTTCATATCGAACTACTAGAAGCGAGTTATCGTTATCTTTTTCAGGCTGTTCTGATTCTGAGACAGTCATAGGGGCGATGTTACGCAAATCTTGTTTCTGTGATTCTATAGCATGTGTTATCCAAGCAATGCGCATAGCAGGATGCCTTACTGCTTCTACGGGTCGCGCCTGATTGTCGTGGCATTTTGTGTGGAATTGAGCTTCGTGGTAATTATGGAAGTAGAACGGACATTTATTGCAGCGCCACCTATATTGTAGAAAAAATCGTATTAATTATTAATTTTATACATGTATATTTTTTTAGAAGCAGACGTTAGTGGTACAAAAATTTTGATGGATAGCAATTATAAAACAATCAGCAAAAAATTGGCTCACAATTTGAACAGCAATAAAGCTTAGCTAATATAGCTAAAATTGCATTCAAGAAAAATATAAATATGTGTTTCATTTACCTGATTTTGTTCAATTCGAATTCAAGGTGATCTTTCATAGCTTCCTCTTCACTTATCAACATGTCACATTTAGGGCAACTGAAAGATTTATTCACAGGAGCCCCAAAGTCACCAAATGCTTCCTTTAAACATTTTACAGAGTACATTTCAACTGCCTCGGCTGAAGGCGCTGTCTCCACCGAAGGTCCCGGCTTACATTTCTCCATAACTATCTTTTGTTTAGAGAAATTTTCTTTCAACGTCTGTATTAAGTTTGCCTGATGTTTTAGTAAACCGGCCACCCATTTTTCAATGTTCATGTCTGTCGGTTGTAAGTTTACGGCCTTTACTTCGACCTTATGACGGCGGTGCTCGGAAGTCATGTGCTCCAGGAGGCCGGATTTGTGGAACGCTTTGTAAGAACATTGTCCGCAAGCCCATCTGGAAGAAAAGATAAACTCAGTGACAGAGAACTGATGAAATTTAGTATTGATTCACATAAAAAGAGGAATCTCAAAATTACAAATTAAATTTACCTTCGATACTGCAACTCTTCATAAAGATGCGACTCCATATCTTCTTTTGTACTTTCCGACACGACTTTACACAACGGACATTTGAACGTAATGCCATTCGGATCACAGAACTGTCCGTACTTTTGGCACAACTCATCTATGTCGGCAGATTCTTGGTCGACATCGTCCGGTACCTCCTTCTTGACGATGTCGAGGTCGAGAGTGGGCGGGGGCGGGGCCGGGGCGGCGGGCGGCTCGGGCGAGGGCGAGGCCGGGGGCGAGGCGTCGGCCTCGGTCTTGACGTCGGCGCCGGAGAGGCCGAGGCGCTGCGCCTGCCGCACCCAGCGCGGGGTGCCGTCGGGCTCGTCGGGCAGCTCGCCCTCGCGGTAGTAGTACAGCACCACGTCCTGCGCGCGGCCGTCGTGCGCGTGCTGCGCGTGCGCACCCACGCTCTCCAGCGACGAGCCGCGGTACGGACAGTGGCCGCATCGGTACTGCATCTTGGAGTTGTGGTAGCGCGCGCAGTGCTCCGCCACCTCGGGCCGCAGCATGCTCTTGAAGGGGCAGAGCCCGCAGTGCCACGCCTTCAGATCCATGGTGGGCGCTCCGGCCGCGGCCGCCGGCGACTCCTCGCGCACCACCATCAGTCGGCCGCCGCCGCGGTGCACCTCGGCCAGGTGCCGCTCCGCAGCCTCGCGCTTGAAGTGGTAGTAGGAGCAGGAGGAGCACGCGTACAAATTGGCGTCGTGCATCTTGAGGTGCGAGAGCACGCGCGCGGCCGTGAGCGGCTTGGTGGTGTCGAGCGTCTGGTGCGGCGGACAGTGCACGCAGCGGAAGTCGGTGGCGGTGGCGTGCAGCGTCTCCCAGTGGCGGCGCAGCATCGCCTCGTCCAGCGAGATGTACGCACACCCCGCCGCGCCGCACGCGTGTCGCGCGCGCTCCTCCACGAACCGCGGGTAGCGCGCGCACGCGTCCGCGGGCAGCCGCGGCGCGGGCGGCGGCGCGGGCGGCGCGGGCTGGCCGGCCGGGGGCTCGGCGCGCGAGCTGGACGCGAGGTTGACCATCTTGTCGAAGTGCTTCTCGTTGGAGTGCAGGTGCGGCACGGGGTTGACGGGCGCGCACTGCGGCACGGGGCGCCGCTCGGCGTGCCGCTGCAGGTGCCGCACCAGGTTGGAGCGCACCTTGGTGCCGAACTCGCACAGCGCGCAGTACACCTCGCGCTCCAGCACGGGCGTCACCGGCACCAGGTGCAGCTCGTGCGGAGAGTACTTGCGCTTGGCGGGCGGCTCGGGCGCGGCGCCGCCGCTGCTCTTGCGCTTGGGCGGCGCGGGCGGCGCGGGCGGAGCGGCGGGGGCGGGCGGCGCGGGCGACCCGCGCACCGTGTACCGCACCACGCCGCCAGACGATACCGTCGTCACGACCGGGTTCTTCTCTTGGTGCATGCACCTCACGTGCTTCTTGGCGATCGAGAGAGTGGCCAGTGGCACGCCGCACACGCCGCACTCGTACACGATGCCGATGCGGTGATCGAACTTGTAGTGCCGGAAAAGCACTTCCTTGTCTTGAATCGTGTACTCACAGTGCGCACATTCGACGTTCTTATCGGTGGGCAGCCAGCAGTTGTTAACGTGCTTCTTGAAGCCGGGCAGAGTTTTGCAGAGGGCGTTGCACTTGGGACACCTGTGCAGCAGTTCGATCGGAATCTTCGCGTAGGTAGACGCCTTGGCGGTGGCGACGTCGTCGTCCGACAGATCGATGACGCCACTGATGGGAGCCGGCGGGTCGTCGTCGTCACTGTCGAGCACGAGCACCTCCCCGGGCGCCGTGGCGGGGGTGACGGGCTCCAGCTTGACGGGCAGCACGCTGTCGTCGGCAGGCGCGGGACTCGGGGCCAACCCGACTCCCTCTGTAGGAGAAAGAATGGATAGCGTCTCTGTGGGCACGACGGTCTCTACCGGTATTTGCGCCGCGGGTTCGGGCTCGTGCGGCAGTATACCCTCGGTCTCGGTCACGGGGTCGACTAGCATGTGCCCTATGAGATGCTCCAACTCTAGCGACCGCTCCGCCTCCCGTACGGGGTCTTCTCTGACGGGATACGGGGTTACGTCCTCAGTGAGTACCTTCAACTTGTTCAGGAACGCTAATGGAAGAACTCTTCGCTCTGTAGATCCATCCTAGAAGAAAATTAACACCATATAAAGTCAAATATTTTGTCATAGACAGCGCGCATTGAAAGATTATGTAATTATAAAGCTACTTTGCATAATTTCTTACTTCATGTGTGCGCTATTGGTTGTTGATGGTAGTGTTAGTATTGCTAATAAAACACGGTCTGGTGATACGTCCGTATAATGAGATGTTTCAGACAATACTAATTAATAACATATTAATAATACATGCTGTAGGCACAGTACATCCCCCTTATAAAAAAATAAACTGGTAAAAATATATTTGTATAAAAAAAATGTAAAGTAAATATGCTAGTAAATTTGTATATAAAAAAACGTCAAAAATATCAAAAATATGGTACAATTTTCATATTATTTAAATCTTAAAATGAAAAAATAAATCAATAGATACATTACTTAATACAACGAATGGTCAAAAAAAATTTCCAGTAACATTATATGTCTACAAAATTTTTGCTAGCCTAATTATACGAAAACTTCTCTTTATCACCTTATTATCATCTTATCACTTATCTCTATACTATCACTCGCCGAGGCGGGCGGCTGTCAGAGCCTTGCCCAACTCTGTTTTCGAGCATAGTAAGTTCGAATATGATATGCCTTTACAAAGCAAAACGAACAACAGGTTTGATGGTACGCCCAAATCTTGATGTTTTAAGTTCTTGAGTTACCGATGCACTCGCCGTATTTGCTGTACTTGCACATTCATTGTTGTTGATTGTAAAGGCTGGCTTCAACCTGTCGATACTAACAACTTTCTCGGTTTCGCCTTGCATTATTTTAAAATATTTGTCAGTCTTGCTTAAAACTTTAAATGGGCCTACGTATGGCTGTGTTAATGGTTTTACAACTTTGTCAACGCGAACAAAAACATGCGTGCAGTCTTTTAGATCTGGATGGACAAATATTTTATCTTGGTGTAATTCTTTCTTGGGCACTGATACTAAGTTGTTTATGTTCTGACGTAATTTTTGTAAAAATAAGCTGTCAGAGGTTTCCTGCTTTCTGGGCTCAAAGAAATCTCCGGGCAACCTAATTGCTTCACCATAAACCATTTCAGCTGCACTGATGAGTGTGTCATTTCTGACGGACGCTCGCAGTCCGAGCAGAACTGATGGTAGTTCTGATACCCAATGTTCGGTTCTACCGCGGCATCTAAGTGCAATTTTAAGCGCTTTATTCCAATTTTCGATCCTGCCGTTAGCCTTAGGATTATAAGCGCACGTATTAATTTTTCTAATGCCCATTCTTTTGGCAAGCTGTGAAAATAAATTTGACATAAAGTTTGCTCCTTGATCTGTAGTTAAATTTAAAGGACATCCAAATCTAGCAATCCAACCCGAGTAAATGATATCTGCTATAGTCTCGGCAGTCATATCTTTTACTGGATATGCTTCAGGCCATCCGGTTTCTCTATCAATCATAGTTACTATGTACCGGTAACCATCACAGTATGAGAGCGGCCCTACTATGTCCATATGCACATGTTCAAATCGGTTGCTATGCACAAAACAACCAAGCGGTGAGACGGTATGTCGATGTACCTTAGATTTCTGCCAATCGAGACATGCCTTTGTCCACTGCGCAATGTCTTTTCCCATACCTTTCCAAAAGTACCTATCTTGCATCATCTTTGTTGTTGCACGTGTCCCCGGGTGACTAATTCCATGTACCGCGTTGTAAGCTGACATACGAAATTCCACCGGCAAATATGGGCGGGCTTTATTAGCCGACATCTCGCAATAAATAGGTAGTTCATATCCAGGCAACAATATCTTTTTGAATCGTAGATTTTTACAGTTTTCTATCATATGTTTCAGTTCCTCGTCTTTACTCTGCTCCATAGCAATTTTAGCATAGTCAATAGGAGATGGTAGATTTAT
The DNA here is from genome assembly GCA_936450015.1 of Meganola albula. Classification (NCBI taxonomy): domain Eukaryota; kingdom Metazoa; phylum Arthropoda; class Insecta; order Lepidoptera; family Nolidae; genus Meganola; species Meganola albula. The sequence goes on along the minus strand of OW388161.1, from coordinate 4,712,829 downwards.
TGATTCTATACGCGATAAGCAATCTGCAACAATATTTTCTACGCCAGAAATATGTTTTATCTCGGTGCAGAATTGCATAATGAAGTCTAAATGTCGTATTCTTCTAGGTGTATCATTTTTACTGACAGTATTTTTATGTAATGAATAAACAATCGGCTTATGGTCGGTATAAACTGTAAGCTGTCTCCCCTCAATAAAAGGTCGAAAATGTTTGATAGCTAAATAAATCGCTAGCAATTCTCTGTCGTATGCTGAGTAGTTCTGTTGAGCATCGCTTAATTTACTAGAAAAGAATTCCAGTGGCTGCCATGTATTATTAACTTTTTGCTGCAACACTGCTCCTGCGCAAGAGTTCGAACAGTCGGTCATCAAGGCTATTGGGGCATCAGGGGAAGGAAATGACAATGTAACTGCGCTTTTTAGGCTTTGTTTACATTGCTCAAATGCTTCAATACTATCTTCGGTCCACGGTATTACGGATTTATCTCTTTTCTTAGCATTATGTAGGAATAGATTTAATTTAGCTTGGTACTCGGCGGCTTTTGGAAGATGTCGCCTATAGAAATTTATCATACCAAGAAAACGTCGAAGCTCGTCAACGGTTTTAGGCCTTGGGAATTCAGATATGACCTTCACTTGTTCTTCTAACGGCTTCAAACCTTCTTTTGATACTCTAAAACCCAAAAAGTTTAATTCAGATTTGCCAAATTCACATTTAGATAGATTTATTGTGATGCCATATGTGTCTAATCGCTTTAAAACTTCTCGAATGTGTTGTTTATGAAGTATAGGACAGGAGGACGCTATTATGACGTCATCAATGTAAATGAATACAAAATTAAGGTTCTTTAATACTTCATCTTGCATGAATCTTTGAAAGGTTTGTGCTGCCGTACGAAAACCAAAACCTAGACGCAAGAACTCTACTAGTCCAAAAGGTGTTGTAATAGCCGTTTTCGGTATATCGTCTCCATGTACTCTTATATTATGGTATGCTCGTTGGATATCAATTCGAGTGAATATTGTTTTACCATGTAATAAATAAGTGCAGTCCTGTATGCGTGGTATCGGATAGCGGTCAGGCTTAGTGATTGCGTTTAAAGCTCGATAGTCGCCGCATAGCCTTAACTCGCCGTTCTTTTTTGTCACCACGTGCAGAGGACTAGCCCAGTTACTTTTAGATGGTCTGCATATACCCATTTCTTGCATGCGCTGTAACTCTGCCTTGACTCTGAAGTACTTATCAGGTGGTAAAGGTCTTGGACGCGCAAAAACAGCTGGTCCGTGTGTTTCTATGTGATGCACTATCGTATGACACGGCATTTCCTTGAAACACACAGGCTTCGTCACGTTAGGGAATTCGTTTAAAATGTCACTATATTCATTTTTAAAGTCAATTGTTCTCACTGTCGGTTCATTTTGCACTGCCACAGACGCTAAACTTTTTAGATTAGTCACCGAATCAATTAGTCTTTTATTATTAACGTCCACCAATAGTTTGTAATGGGCTAAGAAATCAGCACCGAGTATAGGTTGCTTGACTTCTGCCTGTACAAATGACCAACGAAAAGGTCGACGTAACTTAAAGTCTAAATCTAATGTCTTACTACCAAAAGTCTTAATTTCACTACCGTTTGCAGCATATAATTTATAGTCTTCGCACTTTACACTAGGTATTCTATTTTTATTCCACGGAATCACAGAAATGTTTGCACCTGTGTCCACTAAAAATTGGAGTCCAGTTTTGTCATCCGTAACGCATAGTCGGGGAACAGGAGCTATGGTGCAAATCTCCACCTGCGATTGCACCTGACTTAGTTTTCCTGTTTCCCTGCATTTTTCCAAGCGCACGGTTCTAAACATTTCCTCGCTCTATGGTGATACTTATAATGATAAAAACATAGCCAGTCCGGGCTATCAGGTGACCGTCGTGTCATATTACGACCGCGCGATTTAGATCGCGATCGAGAACGAAAACGATTAGCTCTGCTATTAAATCTTCTTTCGTTTTCCAAATTTCTAATTTTTAAACTTAATTTGGCTATCTCCGCCAAAATTAATGCACTGTCACTGTTTGCACTATGGGCAAGTTGCATCTCAGCTACTTGTAAGGGTTTTGCGGTTTCTACTACCTTGTCCGCAATTGCCGCTAGATGCTCCAAGTCTTCCACTTCACAAACTGCTAACACACTACGAACGGAAGAGGGTAAATGTCCTTGCCACATGATCCGAAGTGTTTTATCTGGAATCTTTTCCCGAGCCAATTCTCTCATTCGCCTGAGAAGTTGAGAGGGTTTTTGATCGCCTAACTCAATTTCACTCAATACATGCTGTAGGCACACATGTGACTTTAAGGTAATCAAATGGGTAAAGGCAAGAGTAATCAATACCTTTACCTCAACGACTTTTTTAGGGTTCCACGAGGGGATGCGTTAGTATTTTAGAATAAAATTTTTACTACCTCGAGACTTTCTTGTAAATATTTTTTTATTCTTGTTGTGGCTTTACTAACATACTAAGTTTATATAACATAGGGATAGGATTTACCTTATTAGTAATAATCCTGAGGTAGGCTTGCGGCTGTTTAGCAGGATGGTGAGTGGAAACGTGAGCCAATAGATCTCCCTCCGTGTCAGCGCCGTGTACACACCAAGTGCACTGGTACAGCTTCAAACCGTGCTGTTTCATATGCTGGATCAATTCCACCGCCGACTCAGACACTGACTCGCATAGCTGGAGTGATAACATAGACTTTCAATATTTTTGGTATTTTGTCAGAGTTTCGATAATTTTAATGTTTATAAATTATTATTTTTTATAAGTACCTACGCCCGTATTTTTAAGTAGGTTGGATGGCGGTTATATTCTCTTTGGTATGGATAACTTCTTTTATAAACAGTAAAATTGCGCCTTTAACATAATTATAACAGTGATATTCTAAATTCAAATTATTTCGGCATTTACTGTTTGTTATGATCAGAATCAGAAAGAATGATCAGATCAATAAAATTATGAAAAACAAATTGTCACGTAACAGTAAACGTTTTTTATGATATTTTAAAATCTGTGACGTCATTCGAGACTCCATTTGCAATAAAAGGTTCGAGCAACTTTTTTTTTAATTTTGTCTAACCTATTAACATGATAGATGTTCACTTTAATAAATCAAATATTAAACATATCTATTAATATGATACTTCCAAGTATTCTTAAGTTACCATACGAGACACGTACATAGCAAGGATGCGAAATAGTGGCGGCATGTTTCTGCAGCAAATGTTCACCGAATTTGTCTGAAGTGTATGTCCGGAACTTGCACGTATCGTCGCCCAAAACTATAAAAAAGTTGTACATATTAATTAGTTAACATATTTATAATAGTCATCTTGAGCTGGTTATAATTTTATGTCGCTTGCGGATAGGAGTGCAGCCCAAATAGATATGTAGGTCTGTTTGAATGAGCACACTTCTTTGTTGATTTGAAATGATAAGACACCGATTGCCAAATAGATGCGACTTATTAAAGATTTAACTATCACGTAACTAATGCTAATTTATGAATGATCGTGCACTGTCGTATTATGATAATAGGCATGCATTAGGCTTTATTACTATTAGGTATTAAGCCCGATCTTTATAACCAACCCCTATACAATCCAGATCTTGAGCCACCTCCATCCAAAGTTCTAAATATGCAATGTAATTTTAACAGCAAATTGTGTGGACCGAATGTAAATAAATTAAAAAAAATACAATTCCTAATACCTAATTGTAATATAAAAAAAATACTAACCATGGTTACAAACATAATACGGCACGGCTTGGTCACGCGTCAGTATGCATCCTTCAGCTGCGGGCGCTGTGCTAACTGCCACTGATCTCAGAACAGTACAATCCTCAAGCGCGGTGTGGTGCACCCTTGTCATGTGCACTCCTACGGACTGACTCGCTGCAGCTCTATAGAAACATTTCGCGCAAGAATACTGGCACTTTCCATGAGCTTTAAACACGTGCATTACTAAGTCTATAGCGTTCCCAGCGGAATCAAAGTCACAGTATGAACACCTCAGCGCATCCATCCCTCCAATTCTTTGATGCGTAGATGCATGAAGCAACGCGTCTTCCGCCGAATCTGAAGTGAAAGAGCAGAATCTACCCGCGCATTTGTATATTCTAACCAATTTATCCGGTGTTACCATAGTTTCTAACACCACACGGTGCTTTTTGGACATCACTTCGGCTTGCACTTCTTCGTATTTATATGTCGCTTCTGCAGGTATTTTTTTTGGTTTTAATGTTGGGTAATTAGGGCTGGACCGAGGTGGTTCTACTACAGGAGAAACCCCTAAACTCATAACACTTTGTATCACTGGGAAATTAGAGGTGACATTTTGGATCACGGAGACATCAGACTCATCTTTTTCAAGTTGATGTTGTGCTTCATTTGATATTAACTGAGAGAGAGGTCGTACATTAATATAAGATCTTGGAGTAGAAGAAACTTGTGACTCTACTTCGGGCGGGGTAGGAACTGATGCAGGTTCTGGTTCAATTATCTCCTTTTCCATTATAGGAAAACTGTCAATATGCGAATCAAGATAATGTTGGAAACAATCCTTGAATTTATGGTTTCCTTGCGGAGTAACTATTACTTTGCATACAAAGCAGTAACCGTCCCAATTTTCGGAATGTTTTATTTGAACATGTTTTTTCATAGAGATCAAAAGAGTTGTCTTGAAATGGTTCTCTTCCCTATTTATGCAGCATATATATTCTTTAGTGCCTGATTCAGTAATGTTCATTTTAAAATGTGGGTAATCGCAAATATCATCTGATGTATGTTCATCAGATTCCTCTTGTGCATCGTTAGTTTCGGATTCAACAGCATTAGTCACAGTTTTATTTGAAGTTTCTTTGGTCACTATATCCTCATCAACGTTGTCTTTATCAACTGCTTCCACTTTAATAGGTTTCTCAATTGGTACATTTTCACTTGTTATATCTGAATGCTCACTCATATCATCTCCTTCAAATGTAATCTTAGTTCTCAATATAGGCAGAGACTTTCGCTTAGCACGCAAGTTAGGCGAACTACTCGGTTCAGACTCCGGGCTGGACTTTTCAGCAGTTTCGTCTTTTATTACTTCAGAATTTGTCTCTTCCTTTTTTTCAATAAACGCACGCTGCATTAAAATCTGTAGAGCCGTTTTGGTAAATACTGACAAATTAATGGTGTAAACTGCAGTTCGCTGATCTTGATGACGTACAACGACGTGATTTTTAAGATTTTCTAGTGATACTTGAGTATAATTACATTTCTGGCAAAGATACCCAATTAGTTGGCCCTTTTTATCTTTAGGTGGAGGTGGTATATCTAAACTAAAGGGACATCGAGTTACATCATCACATTTCGTGCACAGTTGCTTATACTCTCCTGTGTGCATACTAACTATATGCCAAAAGAATGTCTCTAAACCAGACTGATTATTTAAGAACACTTTGAAACAAAATATGCAAACATATTTATCTGAAGAGACCGTACTGAGTTCCTGGAAATGTACATGCTTGCATTGCTCAATGGCTTTTTTCGCCGCGTCTGTTGTAATTCGTGATAGAGGAACTTCAACGTGTGGGTGTTGAGTTTTGTAATGACAGACTATGTCTTTGCCAGTATATACACAAAGTCGACAGTCATAAGCCACTTTATTTTTACGGAAGCAATAAAGGAGGTCGGTAAAACAATTATTATCAGGAATAGGCAGCTTTTTGACTAACGCCTGATCCTCTTCAACGTTGTTAGTCGTATCAGTAACTTCTGAAGGTCTTAGATCGACTTTCTTTTTTCTATTTTTGGGCTTAATAATGCCAGACTGCCAATTAGAGACACGTTTTTTACGTTTTCCCTTCCTTTTACTTTCAGCTAAACGTTCATTACTGCCAAAGCTTTTATAAGAAGCTAGAGAACTTTCTTCAGAATCCGAACTACTATCAGCTTCACCGTCGCTAGTCTTTTCCGTATTGGTGTCACCTATAGAGTCAGTTTCGAAAGCATAAGGATCAGAAACTCTTTTAGTTTTACTTTTGGCTTTCGGACCGGGTTTTGGTTTAGGATGTGGCGGCGACCTGAGTGTAGGATCCTTATTAGGAACAGGTAAGCTATCAGTAGATAGTTTGGGTTTTGGTTTGGGACCAGGTTTTTTGTGCTTAGGTTTATCAGCTACTTCGGGTGTTTTGTCAAAACTATGTTTTTTTAATACAACGACAGGTTCAGTTTCCAACGACACATCTTCTTTCTGTGGGACCTTCTCGTCAACTAGTTTAGCTAGGCGGCACATTCTAATCCCAGTTGAACTTAAAACATCCTCTTTAATGTTTTCTTTTATATCTTCGTGTAGTTTTAATAATTCTCGTGAAGATATTTTTGGCTTCGCGTTTGGTTTGACAGCGGCAGCAGCTCTAGTGAGGCGCTTTTCTGAACCCATGGCCACCTTTTTAGTTTGTTTGCCTTTCATGTTTTTCGCTAGTTTCTTTCTTCGACCTGCACCCCTTTTAGTTTTAGGCCCAGCGACTTCGACTGTTTCCAATGTTCCATCAATTTCTGATTTTGTTTCATTATTAGTAACATCTAATTCTTCAACTTGCTCATCATTATCAACTTTATCACTGTTTAATGTATCTGTACTTTCGTTTTCAAGCTTCTCATTCTTATCTGGTACGTCGTTTGTTTTATTAACATTATCATCATCTTCATTATCAGATACGATTTCACTTAGTTTTTCAAGTTTCTTTTTTATCTTTTCATTTTCGCCCGATTGATCCCCTAACATACATAGTAGCTCTTTTATTTTGGATTTGTCTTGTAATATTGAGAGTATACTTCCAATTGAATCTAAAGGAGTTCCATCATTACGCGAGGAAGTAGCTTGTGGCTCAGAACACAGCGTTGAGCTCATATTGGTCCCCACGTGTAATTCTTGAGTTTTATCGATGCCATTATTCTCGGCAGCAGATTTTTCCGGCACGTCACCAGAATTAAATTTGCTGTCAGGAGTAAAACAACCATCTGAATTAGGTTCCTTTGCCGCCGTGGTTTCAACTGGTTTGATTTGTTTTTTGGATTCTGCATCTCCCTTGTTCGCTTCGTTTTGTAACGTAGTTGTTACTAATTGAGTGCTTTGTTTCTCTTCCGTATTTTCACTTGGGATTGATTGGTTCACAGTCACTTTTGAGTAATTCTCTTTGTCGAAATTGTGTGCATTCTCTCCCAAATTATTAATATTTTCAGGTAATTCTACGCCATCATTAATTTGATCTTTGCTTTCACTGGGTAGAGCATTATGCATATTCTCTTTAGGAGCCACAGCAACTATTTCAGTGGTCGTAGAATTCTTTTCTTTTTGTGGACTTGTTATACACTCTAACAATTTTTCTAAAACCATGTCTTCGGGTAAATTATTACTTGAATCAACTTTCACAGTATGTAAATCTTTATCAAGATCAGCAATTAGTGCGTTTATACTATATATTACTGGATCAGATGTCACTTGGTCAGAGAACAATTCTATATCATCTAGCCCAAAACTAGAATCCAAGTCAGGAATGTCATTGGACTGATCATGATTTTCTTTTATTGGACTTTCAGCATCTTTAGGCTCCGTACTTTCAAGATTCGTATTTTTTATCTGATCCTGATGTTCAATGTCTGAATCAGAGTTATATATTATAGGTTTCTTTGCTTTTCTAGCCCTAGGAGAACTCTTGGGAGAAGTTAATTCTACAAACAGACTTGTTACATCTGAATCCTTTTTTCTAGATCTCGTTAATCTGCGCTGAACTGGGTTCTCTTCTGTTTCTTTTTCTTCTCCACATATTTCAACTATTGGTGCTTCTATGTCAGAATCTGTGACTTCTTTTGGTACCTCATGTTCGATCTGTCTATTTTTGGTTTTATTTTTTAATTTCCTTTTTGGTCTATCTTTTTCTTCTTCTTCACATGTTTCAATCATTTGTACTTCTGTGTCAGAATCTGTTACTTCTTTTGGTTCCACTTTTCCGGCCCGTTTATTTTTAGTTTTATTTTTTAACTTTATGTTTGATTTATGTTTTTCGGGCATTATATCTTGAATCATAATTTTTTCGTTTGATTTTGAAAGTTTAATATCTGAAGTACATTTTTCAAATACTTTTTCTTTTTCCTGGTTTTCCATTTCTGTTAAACAATAGTCTTTTTTCACCTCTTCAACGGGCTCTTCTTCTACGGGACGTTTAATTTTAGGGATTTTGTAATTTTTAACACCAAAGCCAGTAGTTAAAACTCCCTTTGCTATATTATCATTAGAGTATACGATGCCACTTATCTTGTCTTGAATCCTACCTTCATTTTTATTTTTCTCATATTCTCGTCGCATGCGTGGATCCCTGTAATTTTTTTTAGGTGAGTACGCGTGTTTTGCGGTAACTGTTTGTTTTTCCGATATATCTTTCCTGTTACGTCCCGCACTATCGTTGGATTTTATACTGGCATTGTGCGTTTTATTGACATTTTGATAGCATTTAGCAGATAATTTGTAGGATTTAAAATCAGCCTTTATTTCTTGGAAGCTCTTTTTATCTGGTTTCGTTTCAAGCAGATCTCGACCAACGCTTGCAGCGCGTTTGAAGGCTTCTCGTTTATGTGGAAAATCAAAAGATGTTGGTCTCACATCTAGCGATATAGTTCTCTCAACACTAGTCTCACGTACTAGTGACCTTCCAACACTAGAGGCTCTTTGGTTCCGAGCGTTAACATTGCAATCAAATGCGGCCATTCCCTTGTTTTCAAGGAATTTTTGAAATGTCGTATTCACACTAGTGTCTATAGTAAACGAATGACGGGCGTGTGATTTATCACATAAAGAATTGTTTTCTTGCTCTAAAGAAATATTTCTTCCATCGCTGCGTGCTCTATTTGTAGAACGGACATTCTCCTCAGGCTTAAAATTTCTGCCGACACTTCTTTCACGTTGTCTATCTTGCCGAGTGATGCTTTCATTCATATTATAATATCTGCCACGATCTTTGTTGTAAACATTTTCGCCCGGTTCTACACTTGAATCATATAAAGGTTGGTCTTTGACAAAGTGACGACCATCACGATCCTGTATGTAATATGAATACTTGCTACTTCTTTTATCATTGTGATCACGGTAGTTATCTGGCCCTCCATACGCTTTTTGAGATTTATAAGATCTACTACCACGATAGCCTCTATCTCTTTCATCGTATTGTAAATGATATTCATAATCTGACTGTCTGTGCAGCCTCGGATCACTTTTTTTATATTCGTTTCGACCGAAGACGCTGCTAGATTCTGATCGACCATATGAACGACTGGCTGCTTGCTGACGGTTATCTCTTGCAAACGCTTGACTCTTAGTAGGTGGGCACTCTTTTCTTGTATACAATGGACGTGCTGAATATTCTGGTCCCCCAAAAGAATGGCTTAGTGCGGAAGTACTGTCACTTGGTGAATACGAATTACTTCCAAAGGAGTGGCTTGGAGTTGGAGGACAATCAGACCTGCCAAAGGGATGGCTTGGAGTTGAAGGACAGTCAGACCTACCAAATGGATGGCTTGGAGTTGGAGGACATTCAGTCCTACCAAAGGGATGGCTTGGAGTCGGAGGACATTCAGACCTACCAAAGGGGTGACTTGGAGTTGGAGGACATTCAGACCTACCAAAGGGGTGACTTGGAGTTGATGAACAGTCTAATTTCCCAAAGGAATCAGTCTTATCAAACAAATGAACGGGTGTTGCTGGTACTTCCATTATTTTTCCATATGGCTGAGTGCTAACAGAACTTACATCAGACCTTCCGAATGATGGGAGAGGTGTGCCAGGGCATTCAGATCTCTTATAAGCATAATCTCTTCTGTCAATACTGTATCTGTCATTCCTTGGACCTGTTTTATATTTTTCGTTCGTGAATAAATCACTATGTCGATCTCGGGAACGGTCATTATGAACAGAATTTTGAATTCCATCCCTTGAATCAGCCTCCCATACTGTATCCCTTGACACAGAATTTTCCCGATCACGGGAGTCATACGAAGAAAACGATGGAACATAAACATGCTTGCGTGTGGTTGGCTCTATTTCAAACGATGAAAGGTGGCTTGGTGTCATTTCAAAAGATCTAGAATTTGGGGTCATCAAAGGGTTAGGAACTGGACTTGGCATCATATTAGGAAACAACGGTCTCGGTGTTCTCTCCGGATTAGTAGCATGTGTATTAGGACTTTGAATATTATTTAAATGGTTTATATCTCTTCGAATACGAGGGTCTAGAGGTCTACTAGGTTTAATTTTATCTAATACAGATTCGTTTTTTTTCTCATCTGTTATGCTATTTTTTACTGACGGGATTGCATTGCTTGCTGTTGGCAATATAGGCGAGACAATTGGTAATTTTCTCATATCTACGTCCCCTTCTTTCGCCACTGATAATGTTTTAACTGGATCTGAAGGTATAATGACAGGCGAAGATGTAACTACATCTGATTCATCGTGATCAGGAGATTTGGGATTGATATCTGCATAGATATCAGTTTCGACTAAGTTATCATCTTCATCTAAACTGTCTTCTTCGTCGAATGATATTTTAGGAATCTGAAATCGTTCACATTCTTTTTCAGTAAGCTTGAGGCTGGGTTTTTTAGAACAATCGTCTTTGGGCGACAATATGTCATCAAATATTATTGGTTGTGATGAGCTGATAGACTTTTCTTTATATTTTTCTATAGATATTCTTTTTTTAGGCAAAATTTCTTGGGCACTTGCAACTTTAGTAAGTTTAGGCTGGTGTAATAAAGGAGTGCTAACTTCTTGACCCGCTATACTTATGGATTCACTTAATATATCGTTTTTGAGAGCTTGCAAAATATCTATTTCAGAAACTAAGGATTTTTTAGGTGGACTAGCAACGGTAGGTTCATTTAGTAATGGTATTTCTTTGGATTCCTCTTTCCCTAATTTTTGATCAGAGTCATCATTCGCATTAAATGTAAGATCTCCAGCGTTTTGATTTCTCGCTGTTGAACTTGAATTAACACTATCTTCTGGTATATCAGATTCAGAAATCGGTTTATAAAAATTTGCTGTAAACTGAGATGATATTACTTCACATAGCTTAGAATTATCAGAATCATTTTTATCTAGTTTAGGAGATTTTTCCAAAGAAACATTATCTTTGAAATCAATTTGCGAGTTATAATCTATGAGACTTAGACTTTCTAAGTTATTACTGCATTGATTTTCTACTGATGAGTTTTTAGATTTAGAAAGATTTGAGGAATTTTCGTTACTTATATTTAAATTATTTTGTTTTTTTACTTCCGACATATCAGACTGAGTATTGTCATTGCTTGGCTTATTCATGGAATTGTCATGCATTTCTAACTCAGCAGAATCATTTTCTAAGTCTTTTTGAGATTTAACTGAATCTTTTTCAGGGTTGATGACTAGACATATTTGTATTTTGCTAGTCTTTTTGGATTGGCTTGATACATTTTGTTCCTTGACGACCAAATTGCCATAAACGTTTTCTATCATCTCACTCTCACTGTCTGATATTTCTCCATCCTCTATTTCTTCTTTCTTCTTTCCCTTTGCCTTTGCCTTTTTCTTAGTATACGACTTTAATATCAAGTCTGAAATGTCATCTTTAGCTCCAGTCTTTTTTAATTCACCAAGTATCTGTTTTCTTAACACTCGCAAAGTTTCAATATCTACATCACCATCACTACAATCGAGGATTCTTGTAAGTAAATCTTTCGTATTTAGTGAGTCTAAGCTGTCTTCTGGCACATTTAAAGTAATATTTAGATCTTTTCCTTTTCTCGAATCTTTAGAGTGTTTCTTCCTTTCACGTTTGTAATAATTAGGCGAATGCCTTCTTGGTGATCTGCGAGGGGATCTTCGGCTGAAAAGAGGCTTATCTGGCGATGATTTCGAAGGCGACCATCGCCTTGAACTTGTTTCAGGTGAAACTAAAACACGAGTATATGCCCTTTTGGTAGATGTATCTTTTTCTTCTTTCTCTTTGCCTTTATCTGGCCTTCTTTGAAAAAGAGCTGGCTCTTTACAGCCTGTCGTTTCAACTTCCTCAATTTCATTACGGCTAAGAATTTCTGGAAGTGTTTCTTGAGAGTCTTCGTCTTTAATCTTAGTGACAGATTTAAGTTTATTCCTAACAGCTTCTAGTTCAGATTTCTCTTTAAATGTAGGTGATTCAATAGAAAACGTAGAATCTGATAAAGATTCTTTTTTAACTTCAGCTAACGTATCACGCTGTAATGGAAAAAAATCATTAATATAAAAAATAAAACTAACAATGGCAAAAAATTTACAAGAACTGATATTTAAACTTAACTTTTCAACTTACCTGTTCGACTTTTGCATACAGGTTTATTAGAACTTGTTCGCATTTCAAAAGATTTTCCATTTTCATTCTAAAAATACAATAAACAGGTATCAACACAAATTTAGGTACATTATGATATTTTACAAAAAGCTTTGTTAAATGTTGATGAACTTTTAAAAATGCATTAAATACTATATAAAATAATTGATGAAGCTCAAACCTCTTTTTTTTATTGAGAAGTAGATCCCTCAATGACCGAATCTTATCAAGTTGCGCTTGCCGTGGGTTTGCAGACCCCGCACTGGTAGACTCCAGTCTTTTTATCATGTTATCTAAAAATGGAATGTACTTCTTCATATCCTCGAACTTTTCGTCGTATTCCAACTCCATTTTTGCTGTAAATAATATCATGTGATAAATCAACGAACTAAGTTGATGTATGGATAGTACTACTATAAAGAGCAACATCAGCTACAGTGCGTCATATAAAAGTACAACTCGGAATTCCCGAAAACTTAAGTTCCCGCGACGAGAACTTAAGCTTTCATTCCGTGTGGCGCCCTCGTTGATTGTCTACTGTTTTATGTCACACTGCAAATATAATTTCCAACGCCACAGAAACGCTAAACGCAATTACGCTAAACAAGTAACATCCTGCAGCAAGTGTGAGTAAAGCAAATCGAAAATTTTATTGTGAAATTAATAAAAAGCGACATTAAATAATTAACTCCTAGTACCTGTTCATACTATCCGTAATACGTTACGCGTGGAATTATGCAACTCAGACTTACACTTGTATTACTATAAACATAATCACGAAAATACTAACCAGCATGACAATGCTGTTTGAGTATTTGGCAGACATGCCAGATGAGTATCTTTGTAATTAAACTAAGTTTACATTATAGTGCATTAAGTGTGAGTTTACTTGAATAAGCGAAACATTTAGATACTACTTTCGGATAACTAAGCAACAGATTCGGTAATAGGTGGAATCGGATATGTTGACTGTCGATTTAACCGCAGATAAGTATGAACGCTACCACATAATACGTCATCACTCATCGCAGAAAACGCTGTAAATGTATGTATACGGTCCCTAGGTAAAGTATCGAATTTACAAAATCGCATTTTTTATTAGTTTCAAAATATTTTACGATAACTTAATTGAATTTTAAAAAACATTGATATTACCGGGTTTTGAAAACGGATGTAATCCAATCGTAAAAGTTTGTACGGCATATAACACCGAATGTTAAGTCTCGCTAGTTTACGCTGCATCGGCGGTGGTGAGACAGTGACGGAACTACCACTGCCGTGAATGTATGCACAACTTTGCAGTATGTAATTATAGTATTATGGTGGTGTTTTGTTAATGTTTTTTAAACTATGCTTGCATTATATTTCCACGTATTATATGGAATGTGGCAGATCCAATTATGTACGTAGTAGGCGGTATCACCAATTTGAATCTTTATGAAAGTGCCACTTTCGATTTATAAAAAAGGAGTTCAGTTACATGTTACACGTACTATCGACGAACTTAATTCTGTCGAAAACTTCTTTAATTATTAATTTTACAGCAACGAATGGTTTGTAATCCCAACATAACCGTGAATTCAATTTTTATGAAGACCATATAAAACAAACAACCATAAGAAAAAAAATAAACTAAGGATATTCTGTTATATAGACTACTAGCTGCCCCAGCGAACTTCGTACCGTGTATTACTAATTTCGCTATTAAAAAATAGGGGTTGGTGATCGAAGGGTGAAAATTTAGGGTTGTATGTATTTTTTAATGCCACATGATACAAAAATACAAACAAAAAATTTTGTCCAGAAATTAAGGTTGAACAGCCCTTATCACTTAGGGGTATGAAAAATAGATAGTAGCCGATACTCAGACCTACTGAATACGCATATAAAATTTGTTAAAAATCGGTTAAGCCGTTTCGGAGGAGTACGGTAACTAACATTGTGACATGGAAATTTTATATATATGATAAACCATAATATTAATTCCTTTATCAGAACAGCCAAATACCGTGGTGGGGCGATAGACTGCTCTGCGATGCCTTTCTTCATTCGAAAAATATACCAATATTCTGAGACATTTTTTATCCACGGCCATCGGATCCCTAACCCTTAAAATATTACCCAGACTCGAGAAAATCAGACATGTACAGATCAAATACCTGTATCGGGTGAGATTCGAACTTATCACAACTGACCTGCCATAATATGTCCATCGATTTCCTGATCAAACGAATTTGCTAAATAACTTTGAAGAAAACATAGCCAGCTTATGATTATACGTATCGAGTACTCAGCCGAGAGCATTGTCTCGCCCTTTTGCACGGTACGTGTGATCAATGTAGAAGAAAAGGTACCTATTATGTAGGTTACAAAATCTTTAGATTAAAAATCCTTTCTAAGAAATGTTTAATTAGATTTTAAACTGTAACATTTCCCTACTTGACGGCACGAAGACGCAACTGGCCTTAATCAAAACAAAATTTAAACTTACTTGGTTAGGGATATGTAACTAGGCATTTCCCTAGTAGGTACGTACTAAGTCGTAGCTGTGATACACGTCGATTTGCAGTAAGACTAAATGACAATGTTGCACCCAAAGCGACACAAAAAGGACCGTAATATTAATTCTCACCGAACGTAAAATTGTACTCTTGTTTTTAGATTGAAGCCAAGGAATGAAAACATCGGACAAGTTAAACAAGATGGCCGCCCGGCCAGGCAGTGCCCTTGAACGAAGTAACTTAAAGAGAAAGATGTAAGATTGACGACAAACTACTAGCTGTAAAGACGCTATGATAATACGTTATATTAAAGTTGATGATCTAATGAGTATATCACGTTACAGATACATAAGTAGTGTTTCTAGCAAACAAGGCTGATGAAATATCAAATTTAGTGAACAAAGTAATAGGTACCTACTTACGACAAAATATTCTATAGATTATATCTAAGTATAAATATAATCTGTTATATATAAAATGAGGTGGCGTTTTTTTTATTCTTGAATAGGCTGGCGCTTGACTACAACATACCTGATGTTAAGCAATAATGTAGTCTACGATGGGACGCGCCAGCCCAATGTACCGATTCGCACGTGATTACGAATGACTTTCGGTGACAAGGTGGCAATAAAATGAGGTTCCTTAAGGTTGAAACCATAAAGGAGCAATAATTTCGACCCACCCTCTTAAATGGTGTCACCAGACATCGCACCAGAACACGGCAAGGCCGCTTGGCGGTGCGCCTTTGTCTGATGGGTGGTCACTAACCACGGCCGAAGCCTACCCACTAGTTAATTACCAGTAAACATGTAATTATGTTTACTGGTAATTAACTTGATTGTCACCTGATTTGACCCGGGGACCACGTTTGGGGATTCAGATAAAAGGTGCACTCCCACGGACGAAGATGACTCAGTCCCCAAAAACGTTTATAGTTAGTTAATACTCCACGCGAAGAACGCTGGCTCAGCTAGTTCTATTATAAAATTTGTAGTGACGTAAAATGGAACACGATAATTGGTAGCTCTGATATGTAACACACAGAACATCTGTGGCCATAAGTAAAATCACTGAACGGACCGTACGTACTAAAACCACTAACTACCACTTCTTTACAATAGCGTCAGTAACAGTAACTTTTTTCTAAAGACTCTTGTGTTGCGCCCATCGACATGTTACTTATACAATATTGATTAGGTAATATAGAGCTAAGTACAATATAGTATGATAACAATATCTAATATTTAAATAAACATTAACAATTTAATAACGCAACAGTGAGTCACTGAAACTTGCTCGCCGAAACTAGAAACAGGAGTCCCCATAGGATAAAATATATTTTTTTAGTTACTCGTTTATATTATGCTATGCTAGACCATGACGGAACATAGTGTGGTGACTTCTCGCCGAGTTAACATTTAATAAAGGATTTTAATAAATAATGGCTTTATTGCTTTTGGTGACGACAGTTATTGCAAACATCAATAATAAAGGGGCGTGCGAAGAAAATGGAGAAACGCTGCTTTATGTAGGAATCAAACTCAAACAGGTTTTTGATTGTACAGGACCCACTTTCACCTGTTATTTTTTAAAAAACTAATTAGTAATCTCTTGGGCAGAACAAACCGAAAATCCGAAATGATTTCATATCCATAACCGTTCCCAGGCCGATTTATAGTTCACGTACACTAGTTCGCATCGAACCTAGTGGAACCGCAACTAATCACTATCACGAACTGCCTTGCACGGAGACTTCACGAATTTCAAACACCGGAACATTATACAGAAATCAAAGAGTACAATCGGCCCCGTGCTTAGCGTTTGTCGACTAAGCGTTTGACTCGATCTGGAAATTTGGCCTGCATCTGGAATCATTGCAGCGATGCGAAGTCGATTGCCGATCCAAGTGTTGAGATTTTTTGCAAAAATGCTGCTATGTCAGTCCAAATACAGAACCAGCAGGCTAAGCCTACCTCTTTGCTTCGGGCTGTGAAACAAGACGATGTAATCTCACCCAAATTATTCACAAATGCTTTGACGGATATGTTCAAGACGCTGGACTGACGGAGCATCAACATCAATGGCGAGAACATCTCACACATTAGCAGCATATGGAAAATTACGTCGAGTCTTCACGTCGTCTATTCCGCTGAGTTTAAATACTAAGGGAAGGTTCATATCTGACGGAACATGCGTCGCGTATTATCGGTCGCATAACGCCAGAACAGACAAATGTATAGAAAAACACTTGACCGTTCACACCCAACCGATGATACGTTACTGCGTCGAGCGTACAGCGTCTATTCCGTTTCGGTCAACGCATTGTCGGTCGACGCAATAGCGGCGTTCTTAGTTATGGAACATTTTAGAATCGTAAGGAGTTCATCAAAAGATTCTATGGACATGCGGTAATACTGAATAAATTTTGTAGGATACTCTCTTAAAGTTGCATATAGACAATTAAGTTGGCCACTTAATATTCTTTTAGTATTTTATAGGATGCACCCAATATCGACGTTTCCTTTTACGGTCTTGTTCTAAAGCCTCCTAAATAGCAATTATTTCGATAGGCTTCATTTTAAAAATCAGTATCACACAACACAACCGCTTTATAGATGCTAAACGCAGAAACTAACATGAGGCAGGACGGATGATACGCTCGACCTCGACGCATTTTCCGTTTGATATGTATCGACACACTCGACGGAATAGACGCGACCGATTTTACGCTCGACGTATTTTACGTCAGATATGAACCTTCCCTTAGTCTTCAAGCAGTGCGTTCTACCCGTTATGACATACGGAGCCAAACGTGGACACTCACGGTAGGACTGGTCCATAAATTCAGAGTCACTCAGCGTTCTCTGACTGAAGGATTGAATACGCAATGAAGTGAAAAAGAACTATTATAATCGACATAGCC
Source organism: Meganola albula (assembly GCA_936450015.1). Lineage (NCBI taxonomy): Eukaryota > Metazoa > Arthropoda > Insecta > Lepidoptera > Nolidae > Meganola > Meganola albula. Next base: position 4,694,964 of record OW388161.1, on the reverse strand, counting down.
CAAAGTATTAGTAAGCTGAAGTGGCATTGGGACGGTCATAACTGCCGCAGAACCGACAACCACTGGATAAACGAGTTCTTAAGTAGAGACCACGAATTGGCTTTATGTAGCGTAGGACACCGTCAGACTAGGTCGAGTGGCGATCTCAGCAGGGCGACTAACAAGAACTGGATGGCAAAAGCCGCGAATCATGCTCAGTGGCGTGCTTTATTATTATTATTTTATTAAAATTTTTATAGAGTATACCTACTCTGTAAAAATTTAAAACTTAAGTCTATTACAGTTTTAGACTGGCCATACTTAACGTATAACGGCGAGAGAAGTCGCCATATCCAGCAGTAAACTAGAATAGTCTGTTGATGATGATGTTCGAATCGAACGCATCGCAACCATTGAATTACCTTTTCACAATGCCTCCACTCCACGGCAGAGGTCGGAATTCGATTTACGAAGGTAGAGAAAAATATGTTTATGAGAGAATAGAGGACAACGAAGAATGCCGTAATTGCTTGTTAGCAGAATAGGGCGAACAGGGAAATAATAAAAAATATTTAATGTAATATTCAAGAAGAGATCGCAGATCGCAGCATATGAAGAATACACTCACTACTTCTTGAACTATTAAACAATGACGCTAAAATCTTACTATTTTCACCACGATCATCGAATGCAAATGGCGGACAATGTGGGGCGAGCGGGTGAAGCGCGTCCATTAATCGACATTCCATCATCCGTCACTACATGCCGTCATCTTGCCTCTTGGGAGTAACTGCTCGGCGCACGACTATGCCCACTTGAGAATCTAAAAGATTCTTAGGACCAATATTTCAATAATTAGAACTTTTTTATTCGAGGAATAATTTTGACGATTGTGCAGATTTTCCACTGATTTTGACTGTCAAAACGACAAAATTATTTCATAGACAAACCAGTGCGACATAAATAAATCGAAAATCAATGAGGGTGCGATGCCACACGGAATGAAAAATTTTAGTTTCGGCACTTTAGTTTTTTCAACCATCTGAACGGCACAGGCGCACGCTCCGGGTTGGCGGCGTGCCGGCTACTGTTTTCACATAGCCCGGTACCGGTTTCTTTCTTACTTGTTACTCCTTCTCAGTACTGTCACCGTCATCAATTGTTCAACACGTAAAAATGGTCTACTATGATGATCTATGATTGATCCACTCATAAAAATTCATTCATTCATTCCTTCATTCATTTTCATTCATTCGTTCATTCATTCATTCATTCATTTAACATACCTACTTGTAAGGAACTTATCAACTTACTATAAAAGTTTAGTACTTTATATGAAAAGAATAAAATGAACCGCAAAATATTTTTCATTCCTTCCTATTATTTTCACACACACGCACACACATGCACACAGAAAAAAAATATTCATACATTTTTGCTTCACTAGCAACCGGCCCGGGCGGCGCCGGTGACATGCCGGTTGCCGTGCCGATGAGTGGATGAACGGCCTGATTTTGATAATTGTTTTTATTTTTTTTATTCAGAAGACGCAGAGGGGACAAAACGAAGAGGGTACCTACAGATAGGGCAAATCTGACTGATTTAAAATATCTTATTTTGATTGAAATACATTTTCAATGTACCTATTTCATAGTGTTTTTGTTATCTGTTGTCATGCAAACCTAATATAAAACACAGACAGAACGTATAAAGCAAATCGATCTAGTCCTTAATATATATATTTAACCTAATACCTCGTTGGTAAGTCAGTATTTCTGCAATAGCACTTTAGTTAGCAAGTGGACCTTACAGACGACGCGACGCGACGCGCCGCGCCATGCTTAGCATAGCAGCCAAAGCTAAAATTCGTTTGTATTAAAATTTGTACAGAATGTCACTCACACGCACTTATTTTGTACCAAGTCTTTTGTATCAAATGTAACCAAAAATAATGTTACTTACAAGCATTTTTACTTCCATGAGTTGGTATGGTACTAACCTAGCAAATCAAAATCTATCGAAGTAAATTATTTGTTGCACAATGCAATTTAGGTAGGTAACTGAATAATAGGCACATCGTGAAACCGTTAACCGCAGAATATTTTATTTGTATGTGGGCACTACTTAGGTAGGAATGTAAAACAAAACTATTTAGTAGTATAAAATTTCCATTACCTACGTAATCCGATAACACCTACCTTTTAACTTAACCGATTCCTATAAAACTAATCATAATCAACACATACACACACACTATCTTGATCAACACTTAATATAATATACTCCTTAAAATGTCACCAGCTGTTGTTAATTCAATGCGAACAACGTCAACTTATGAATACATCTTTTTCGCCCCATGACGTAGCAAGTAATAATGATTTGAATTTAACTTCAACAAAATGGCGGCTATACAAAACGAATCGTGCTGTCGGCCGGTATAGGCGCAGCGCGACGGCGCACAGCGGTCGCGTCGTACAGAGGGTCCCCTCCCCTCTCTACTCTCCCTCCCTCAAGATCCCAGTCTCTTTACCCAAAAACAACTCTGTCCGATCGTTTACTTTCAGATGCATTTTATATTATTTATTCAATTAGATTACCTATTCCTTACAAATATAGATACATTTTTAAACTTATGACACCTATTTGAACCTATTAAAATATACTACTGCCCGAGAAATATAACCTACTACGGACCGATTGCACGTTGCGATAACAATAAATTAAATAGATGTCTATGTCGTCAAATGAAACACGGACAATGGAACATGCCGTCGTAAAGTCAAGAGAAATGTTATATTTTTTTGGTACTGACGTAATTAGGTATTTGGTCTAATTAATTAAATACTTTTTATTACATGCTTTCATGTTTTTGACTACCTATGCAAAATTAATTTGACCGGAACATACCTTAATATTTTCCCAGACATTTTACTATAGGTAGGTACGTATCCGGTTGATAATAGCCGATCTTGATCCGCTTGAGCAGCTAATAAAATATCAAAAGGAACGAATTTATTATGTAATCTTCAACTTCCCACGCAATTGGGCACCTCATTCATCTTCATTGCTTACATTTCTTTTTTTAATGGGTACTATGCAGATACATAATTTGCAGCTTCGCCAAATAAAGTACCCAGGTATGTACCTAATTTCTAATATTATACTATTATTACAATTATTAATATTGACAATTCAAGCAAAGTACCTACTAGATAAAATTTCTCCACCGGTTTATTAAAGATATTTTTAAGGTAAAGAACCACCATTTGCCGTGCTAACAAAAATAATCATATTTTTCATTCGAGACTCACGAACGACGCGACGCCATTATGCATGTGGTATTTTATTCACTACGAACAGTACGAACCAATGGCTGGTTTGTTGAATTGTACGTAGATATTCAAAGTAGCACTAACCTTTTTATAAAAAACAACATAAATAAACAATTCTAATCAGTCTAACGCACACTTATTTCGAAGAACAAAGTTTTTGAATTGAAATTGCGTTGACTAGCAAATTACTGTTTCTATAATCCTGTCTGTCTTTGTTCAGTCAAATTGTTCGTCTCTCTCTGCGGAGCGCGGCTGGCAACTGCACTGCAGGCGAATGAGTATCGACACAAGGACGGCGACCCACGCCCCACCGTGCCGCCAACTAGGGCTCCGCTTTACAACAAAAATCATTCCACGGACAACTGTGCAGTGTGGTACACGGTCTGTGTTGAGCGTCGCTCGCTAAACGCTTTCAAATAAAATACAGAATCGTCCCGCCCGCCACGTCGTCGTCGTGTGTGTTTCGTGGACTTGACTTTAGAGTCTCAGCAATAATTTATTATTCCCGATGTTTTTCTTTCTGTGACGTCTTTTGTTATGTCAGCCAGTAACCAGTGTCAACCAGTAAAATATTCTCATCGCAAATGAGACTTATGAAACCTCCACAGTTGTTTAGTATAAAGGATGTAAAGAAAAGAAGAAAAAACATGCCGTCAGTCAAGTCACAAGACCTGTCAAAAGTGCAAAAAATTTATATTTTCATTCTGAGCGTCTTTAACATACCTATTTTCCTGTTGTAATCACTTGTCCAATTTTGTACAATTATTCGTACGTACCTACAAAATCAATTTACTTTACCTAGTAAATAGTTGTTTAAACATTAAAAGGTGCTATCTTTAGGAATAAGTTGTTGATAATCTTTATAGATTACGTACATAAGTACGTACCCATAAAATTATCTAAATGTAGGTAAGTTTACTTTGTAATATAGCATTTTGTTGGTGTTGGACTGTTAATTGTTTATTAGATACTAACCCGCTGCCTCCCGATTTAGTTACAGGACCTTTATCCCACCTACCTACAATCAAATTAGCACCCAAACATTCAGTTCATATATTCTTAGACTCTTCTCAAACCTTTAAAACTCAAAGTAGGTACTTATGCGTCCTATTTCTTCTGAAACAAATATTAATTAAACCTAGTTACGACAGCGTGCCCAGCCAAGTTAATAAATGTGTAGGTACTAAACTAACGTACCTAGTAAATAAATATGTAGTTTTTGTGTGCGCAGGTTTAAACAGAGAACTATTCGTATGAATGGTAAATAACTAGGAGAGTTATTTTTATGTAATATTCCAAGATCCCAGGGCTGCCTAACGTTACTCATTTTCTCATGAGTATAAAACTTAAAGTAATTCGTATTTTGATTTACTTCGATATAAATAGCTATTATCAAGCTTTCTCACAAAGTAAGGTTATTGCAATTTTTTTTTTTTACTTTTTTATTCACCTGCTTAAAGTCGGTTTTTTGTTAAAAATATTTTATTTGAAGATACTTAGTGATATGATAACCCATAAGAATGTACCCATATGGATGTAATCCGTTGAGGAGTTTTCATGACTATCCTTCTTCTTCATCATCAGACCCCTAATGTTCTTATCAATACAAATTAACCCAAGCCCAAATACTAGGTAATTGTTGTAAATCGTTGAGGGAGCTCCCTCGACTGTCTTTCGGCTCCATCATCCGATCGACTGCAAAGTATTTTTATATTTATTTACAAAAACAGGTGTTTACAACAAAGGTGCAACAAACTCATTTGAGTTTCAACAGTAGGTACACCATAATACCCTAACGTAATGTAGTTATGTAAAAAATATATTTAATGATAAAATTAACAATTGCGCTAGTCGCCCCTATTATTTTCGAAGGTTCCCCTCGATTCCTCGGGGATTCCATCGTCAGATCCTAGTTTCCTTTCAAGGTATCGCCTTTGTGATACTACTTGGAAACTGTAAAAAAAACTGTACCTAATACTGCCAGACCCATCTCACCGGGTGGCTTTTACTTATGCCTTAAATATATACTAGTGGCCCGCCCCGGCTTCGCACGTGTAGATATCGGGTAGTTCCCGCGACCCACTGGTATAAAAACGCTGTAAAACACCAGGGAGGTTGCCCCCCGATCCCCTAAAAAACTAGAGTGTTCGGCAACGTCCTGAGCCGAGGTTCGTCCCCACATGGGGAGCCCTCATGGCAGTTGCCACAGTACTTGATCGGTTCGACCGTCCTCGGACGGCTCACCGAAAAAGTCCGTTGAATCAATAGAGGCCCTTCAGGCTAATTGGGTTAGGTCATCAGCAAAAAAAAAACCAGGGAGGTTTTAGTGGACCCTTTTGTGAGTCCCACATACCCCTGCCTAGCGCCCATACGGGGCAGGGAATTCATAGAGGATTTCCTGCCGGCAAAAAAGTACATAAGTAACAGACCAAGCTAGAATTCTCATCATCACATACACACTTGGTGCTCTGCCTCCCTCGTGAAGGATATAGCCGTGGTGTATTATTGTATATTTATTTAATACTAGCGGACCCGGCAAACTTCGTTCTGCCCGGCAAAGCAGTGCCATCTACCGGGCCTCAGACCTACCGAATTTAACCAATAATAAATAATAGGTATCTAAAGCGGTTTTCAGCACTTCGTCGCTTTCTAAATTTTCTTTTTTCTTTAATTTTTATCTGCGTAAGAACCATCCTCGTATTTAAAGGAATATTTAAAAAAAAGAATTAGCTAAATCGGTCCAGCCGTTCACGCGTGATGTCGTGACAACGGAAAACGGGTTTCATTTTTATATATATATATATATATATATATATATATATATATATTTAAATCGCCTTAGACTTGTTGCGTCTTTTCAAAGTCGAATCCTACGGCGTCTACCATTTCCAATGACTTTTTAATTGTTATTCGTGTGAATATAGCTACATTTTTGTCATGTGAATTCCATTGTCGGCGAGAAATTTTGATTAGATTCGAAATGTAGATATTCAATTTGAAATAATTCTCGCTGGTTTTTTGCGTCCGTTGTCGATGGAAATCATGTGACACATTGTATATTTTTGTATTCATTCCATGCATTAAATCGTTTTTCCTACATCCATCTATATGTATGGATATATTGATACCGTATATTGTACTATATTTATTCCATGCATTTAATCGTTTTTCCTACATCCATCTAAATGTATGGATATATTGATACCGTATATTGTACTATATTTATTCCATGCATTCTAATAATTAAATGATTTCTTACTATATTTGAGATTATATCGGTACCGTATATTATTTTTGTATGCACGCCATAAACTGTTAAGTTTGTTGCTTCCTTCTGACCTTGTGTTATATCGATACATACATAGGTACCTGGGTGTTTCTTGGAAACGGGCTAAAAACACTTCCGGCGCTTTGGTTGGCTATTTTACATCATTAAATTTATTATGATTTGTATTTACAATGTATTTCGTGTTATTTCATAAGTTGCCAATTAAAAACAGGTTATTTTTAGTTTATTTATTAGGTTTTGGTTTCAAAAACATCTCCAAACGTCATTTTCCTCACATTCCAACTTCGGTAGTTACGACGCAACATGTCTTTACTAAATATTTAATTTTGAATGTAATATATACTAGACTAACAATTTATCGCTTATTAATCAATTTCACATTGTTTAACAACAAGGAACTGATTAACATCAAAATATTTATGAGATAATCATCAATCAAAGTTTTGTCACTAAGAAATAGTCATTCCTCGCAACAGTGTTAGTTTAAAAAGATTTCTTAGACAAAATATTTCTGAACGAGACATAAATACATCCAAGCACATCGACGAGGAGCCCCTCAACCGTTAGTCAACGCATGCGGAAGAAGCACGCGTACGTTCGTCAGTTGTGATTTTTTATCGTTCTCCAAATTTTTTTCACCTAAAATATCATTTGCAACAACAGCTTAATTTCTTCCAAAAAGCACATTTCTCGCTTTTTCTTTATACTATGATTTTAAATTGGGTTCATGTTGTAAAATTAAAGGTGATAAATTATGCTCACAATCAAGCCTGTACATGTTTTATTCTCAATTAGTCATTTTTCGTAACGTCATTATTACCACCATTGATGTGGCGACGAATGACAATGACATATGTTTCGAATAATGATTTTTAGGTTAACCATAATGATGACAGGTTGTCAAGAATGAGTTTTACTATTGACAACAGAATGGAATGGATTAATTTTTGTATTGTAGGTATTTGTTAGAAAACTGTCAATGGAGGTTTTATATCATGGTATTATTTTCCATGATCATACCTACATTTATTGCAATTTCTACTCTCTACTAAATTTCTTGCAATGAAGTCTATTACGCCAGAAAGAAGTACGAGAAGGGGCTAACAAAGGTTGTGTGCAAAGCTCCATAGAGGCCCAAACGACGTAATTTTAGTGATTTCGGATGCAGCAGGAATAAGCCTTGCAGAAAAGGTCATCTCGGCACTCAACGCTGCTATAAGATAGGGAATAGAAAACAAACTCAACTTCGCATTACACAAGACCAAAGTAATGCTGTTGACGAGAAAGCTGAAGTTCACCACCTCATCCATACAAATGGCCAGAGCAAGGCTAGAACTAGTAAAGGAGATAAAACTGCTAGGCCTCATAATGGACCACAAGCTCACTCCACATAGTAAAGACGAGTAAAATAGCAACGGACATCTACAAGAAACTAGCGTGCATGGCCTCAACTCCGAGATCACTCGCACAATTTACGTAGCAGTCATCGAACCCATACTGATGTATGCCGCAAGGTATGGTACAAGGTTACGAAACTGGGAACTGTCAAAAACTACCTTAACGCTATTCCGCGAGGTTAGGTTTAGTTTCAAAGAAACTTTATTCTCAATAAAAACATAATGTCACTTACTTGAGAAAAAAATATATAGTAAAATTACAACGCTCAACTTCACTTCATTTAGATACTTAAAACTACATATTTAAAACTACATACGGACTATATACTTCTTGAAGATCTCAACCCAGGCTTTGTAGAAAAATACTTAGGAGCCCACACATATACACTAACGGAAACAAAATCGAGGATAAATAAAGTCGGTGCCGCCCTCATATGGTGGGAAGAGGGACAGGAGAGGTATAAAGCTACATTTTCCCTACATCTAGCATGCACAGTTTTCCAATCAGAACTCTATGAGCAGTTTAGGGCAACACAAATGATCAAAGCCAGTGGAGTACGTTCTATTAGCATCTTGAGCGACTCAAGGTCATCATTAAAACTACTATAAAACCCAAGTGTTGACCACCCACACGCAATAGCCTTCAAAAAGTGGAGTCTATCCAAAAATGGCAGGACCGGTACACTACCTCCAGCACAGGGATAGTCACAAGGGAATTCCTACCATCCATCCCCAAAGCGTACAGTTTCACCCGTACGACCAAATGGACCCCAACACAAGTGCAAATACAGACGGGATACGGAGTAATAGCCGAATACTTGTACCGCTTCCAAGGATAGCTCGGCGTGTGAATGCGATCCGGAAAAGGAAGAAACCGATTTGATTGCAAGAGATATGGGGCAGCATGGCAGGACCTAGAATATTTAGTCAACACTAATATAACCCGATCCCGAATGCAAGAAATAATGGCCGTAAACAATATACGGCCAGAATTCCTAAATTAAATTAAAATTCGTCGAAAGTGAATTTAAAGCGGCTATAAAGCGGAACAGTAAGCTACTAGTCGTAGAAACACAAAACAGCTACGACCCTGCTATACAAACTAGCACTGGGAATATCCAATATCTGCTGAATATTTCCGAAAAAGGAGTACCGGGTATAAGGCTGAGGCCCATCCCTCTCTTCATGAACAACCTAAGGAAAGGTTTGGCATCAGCTTTTCTAATTCCAAACCAGCAAATAGAGTAGTAGTAACACCCGGCCTCGCCTTTCTCCTGAATGGTAGTACTACAAAGCCAACTATCAAGAGCAAACATGGCTATGCCCGTACTTAAATTGGAGAACATAGACTATCGCCTGGTAAGTGTAAATAACAAAACATCAATACTTCTCGAAGGCACTCAACACCAGACGCCGTACTCACAGGCGAGGGATATACTGGCACAAATAGGCGAGAGAGCTGATAACACCAACCACACTCCTAGAGTTATCAGTGTGGACACAATGGCAATAGATTTTGATAGAGGAGCAGTCCAAGACCTCTTAGGAACACCACGAGGTAGTCATATACGAAAACGGTGAAATAATAACTTGTACAGTTAATAAATCCAATTCTAAACAATTGTATGTCCTTCTAAAAAGGTTTATACACCGAATAGTTTATTTCCAGCTCTGAATTAAAACATATTACTTACCAACCTACAAAATTTCATTAGAATTGGTCAAGCCATTTCGGCGGAGTTATGTAACAATGTGACACAAGAATTTTAATAAGATTATGAAAATTGAGGTTGACGTAAGTTTTAAAAAAGACCATCACATAATATCCATGAATGAAAATCTATTTGGTCAAGGGCTGACACCGACCTCAAAAAACTATTTGGTGTATGATTATTTTTAGGTGGACATATCATAATCATATTAAGAATTGGATAGATTAACTGTATAAATTATTATTATTTACCTCTTTTTTTAACTTTGGCATATTTAAAGTCGGGTTAATTTTTTAAAGTGCTTTTTTATGTTCATAACTTTATCTAAGTGCCAGTTACAATTTAATTATTTACCATTTAATTGGCACAATTTAATTGGTACCCATTCTATGTGTAGATATTTTTTTTATTTTTAAATTGAAAATCAAATTTTGGGTAAATATAAAAAATCTCGTAAATTTCGGCCATAATATGGGGGCTCCAATTTGATACTTATTGGCCCTATTTCAGTTCCTAATGGACACGTGAAATTACAAGGTACTTGTTTAATAGGGGTATAATGAATTCTTAGGTTACTATTGTTATGACTTAAAATTGAGCAAGTAAATAGGCAAGTGATATTTTAATGCGAGGCTTGCTGGTACCAATTCTAAAAAATACTTTGTGCATGAACCGATCCAGGAAAACACGTACTTGTACCTTGAATTATGTTTTTATACAGTAACAAAACACTTACATATAGGAAACAACACATGTCACACATACATAGGCGAGCTTAGCTCAAATATGAGTGTATAAAATAATCAAAAAAATAATAAAAACAATTGGCCAGATTGATTAGATTTTTACTGTAACAAGCAAAATGTCCTTTCTGATCAAGAAAAATAGGGATTTATTATTTAAAGATTTGTAAAGGCAAAAGAACAAAAAAATAGCGTATTATATTATAGTATTCACATCAAACATCGAGATTTAAAATAAACCGCGATAAAATCCGATAAAAAGTAGTTTTATTTCAATATTATATTATGTTGTAGATTTTTTCAGGTTAAACACCCATTTTTGTTTGTATTAAGATAAAATGTAGCCTATATATAATACCTAATTTGCTATTCCAATTTTTAATCTATCTCTATTCCAAATTTCATCCGGCCAGTAGTTTTTACGTGAAAGAGTAACAAACATCCACACATCTCCAAACATCCAACATATCCATACAAACTTTTGCATTAATATTAGAAGTAAAGTAATATAATTAATAATAATTACTAAGATATGTATTCAGATTACTTATGACTGAAATTGCAATTCGCTTCACTGAAAAGTTCTTATTATATTATCAGTTACTTAAAAAATGCAAATAAGTGTAGGTAATGAATTGCCAATAAATGTCGTGTTTACCATGCGTATTCGCTTCTTACGTTTAGCGCGTGCGATGTTTGAAACTTTGAACGAGTGCACAATAGATTAGAGTGTCCGCCCCCCTCACCGCTTTCACCCGCACGTCTCCTCGGGAAGATGTAGTTTTGTGTGATGCAATTAAATCACACATTAGAATTGATAAAAACTTTTATTATATACAGGAGCCACATTATCGGCGTGTTATACGTAAAAAAAATATCGAATATACGCTAAAAAATATACGGCGCACAGGCGCGACCTCAAAAATTCGCGCGCCAAGCAGCGGAACTAAAGAATACGGCGAAAAGCACTCCCGTGACAAAATAACGTCCATGCCAATATTTCACCCAGCCATTGTACTAACCTTTACATGACTTCTGGCTGAATTTGAGGGATGGTCAATCTTGCGTCCGTATATAAGACGCAACAAGTCAGTCGGACGCAGCATCATCGGTAAAAATCGCCATATATGACGTAACAAGTATACCGGGATGTAAATATATATATATATATATATATATATATATATATATATATATATATATATATATATATATATATATATATATATATATATAGATTTACACATGCAGGAACTATTCGCCAATTTTTACGTTTATATCTCTGTTGTTGTAGAAATAATTCTACAAATTAAAAATTTTATAAACCCCGACACATTTTTTTGTTAGGAATCATCTGTATTACTTCAGCTTTCTAATAAAAAAATCGCATTAAATCGGTACGTCCGCCCTACTTGTACACAGGTTCACGTCTCAAACTTTTATAATGCCTTCTTTTTTGTCGAGGGTTAAACTCCACTACAGTCACAGACATAGACCGCTGTGTTTCATATTAATATTTCAATTTTAATAAATGTTATAAGTACTCATGATAACTTTTGAATGGTATGTCCGATTTGAATAATTCAAAAAGTAGTTTAACAGGTACTGATAAACGCTTGAATAGAAGGTGATTTATTTAAATAAGGGTTAATACTATAATTGAGTCTAATTTGTACCGACGTTACAATTACATATTCTACGATAAAAGAGTAGTTATTTTGACGTAGATAACTATATCAGTTAGGTAAATGGTACCTTGAACTTTATTGTAGATATTTGTGTCCTCTATAAAAATATAGTACATTACTTTGCTCTAATGTTAATAGTTTCCGCAGCGTACGCGATATAATTATATTTTTCGTTATTATTTTCACACCTTGGGTTACATTATCGAAATTTTCATACGGATCCCTAATTAATTTCAGCACATAATATAGCCTATGTTACTCATTAAAGATGTAGCTTTCTAATTGTGAAAGAATTTTTGAAATCGGTCCTGTAGTTTTTGAGCTTATTCGTAACATACAAACAAACAAATAAAAACATTCAAATCTTACCTCTTTATTATATTAGGATAGATTAGGAAACAATTTCAATGAATGCCTCCTGTAAGAGACCAGACTAATTATATTATGGGGCAAGACATCTGCTACATAAGCTACATTCAAATGAGTGTGTCACGAGCGTCAGCATAGGGTGAGCGACACTATATCTGTAGACTGGAGTTCACGAACAAAATAATAAATTAGTAATCTTGTGTCAGATGCTTTAAGCTTATAGATTTTTTTTATATCTTTACTTACCTAAAGGCTCAAATTTGATACTGCAATAATAGTATTTAAGGAACTATTTCAATGTTTCTTGTAAAAAGCCAGACCAACCCTAGGGGCCCAACATCGGCAATATTCAATCAAAGTGTCTTGTATGTAAATAAATAATGTATATTTACCTAGTGTTTAGTTTCAAGTGTTTTAGGCTTTATGTAAAATTTGACCTTGCCTTTAAAATACATAGGTTTATGGTCGATCCACGGTCTTGTCCTTATGTGAATTCTTTCATCGCCGCTGCTCAAATAAGGATAGAGGATATGTGACATCCACTAACCCGCACTTGGCCAGCGTGTGAGGATTAGGACCTAAACTCTTCAACTAGTAAGATGTCCCAGCTGTGGGATAGTAAATAAAGGGTGAAGTTATTAAAAATAGCATATAAAAGGCCCCTAGGGTTGGTCTCGCTTTTAATAAGAGGCATTGAAATAGTTCCCCAATTATTATAAAGGTTGAAACTTTTAAGTTAGTAAAGTTGTATGATTTTCACCTTTAAAGTATCCGGCACAAGTCATTACCGCCGGTGGAAGGTGTCTGGCAATACCAATTGATTAATATTTACTAACACAATTTTAACTGTAGGTACGTAATTATCAACCATAAGAATTTAAAACAGTAAGTAATGTTTTCAATAGGTACCAATTACTGTACATTCTCCTATCCTCATTGTTAACACCAGCTCCGTGGAGCTCAATATTCTTAAAAAATAACTAGAAATTGAAGATAGGTACTTAGTTTAGTAATGACAATGTCTCTTTCCATCCACACCAACAAAATCCCGTTAGGCTATCGCGCTGGCTTAGCAGCGTTCCAATCGATCGACGATTTTACCTCACTCGACTCATAAGAAAGTTAATTGGAGACCAGGGGGAATGATAAAATATTGTTTTAAGTAATTCGCAATTAAATGATCTTATCAATAATAAAATGGCGACCAAGCATTGTAAAGCAGTTGTAACATTGCTTATATTTATTTTATCACAACGTTCGCAGAATACTTATCTAGGTAGGTACTACCGAGTTACAATAATATTGTGCTACCATGACGAAGCGCCTCGTTAGTAGGTCTCAGTCCACAGTTATTTCCGTATCGATCGCTGGGTATGCGCGCCGTGGCAAACAACTGCGCACATCGTGATGACGAAACCAGGCGGCCATGGATTTCGTTTTTACGTTCCCCGCCGCCGCTCTTTCCCTCCGGCCTCCCATCAGTTAACAGCAGTGTGCCAGTGCAGAGTGCCGTGTCCGTTGCGTAGTGTACTCCTCACAATATTTTAACTTTTAGAAGTACTCTATTGACCTCAATCAGGAAATTTTGACGCCTCTTTTTAGTATTGTGTTTCTTAAAGTTTATTTAGTTGTTTTTATCTACCTGTTTTTAGTTAAGTTGTCTTAGACTAGGCGCCTATTCACTGGTACACAACATATTTTGCATTGCCATAAAAATATAAATAAACAGTGATCATATTGTTAGTGCTATTAATTTTTTTCTTTGTCTTTTATAGCTAGCTATATTTTTTTGCGCCTTTCAAAAATTGTAATTAAAAAATATACTATGACAGACTCAGACTTACGGAATATACACATGATTTTATAAGAATCGGTCAAGCCGTTTCGGAGACATTTTGTTACAAACACGGATAACTTATTAAAATGTTTGTTTTCGCAAGTGTCTATAGATGTTTTAAACTAAAAAAGAAACAATGGCCTGCCTTAGCTTAAACCAGAAAAAACTTAGATGGATGGAAATAAAACTCAATTATGTAGATATCAAAAAAAGCTTAATTTTTTTAAACTCTTAATTCTCTTATTTTTTGTTTTTAAGTTCGTTTTTGGAGCGCTGGATGATTAATTTATAGAATTCCTGCCTAATCAGGTATCTAAAGCAGGACAAAAACTATTTCAGAATTTAAATTCTGTTGTAAAATGTGTTCATAATTTTCTCTAATAAAGTTAATTAGAAATACAAAGTTGTTTGGTTTTATTTATTCAATTTATAAAATTAACCTTTTAAGTAGCAGTGTTTTACGGATGGATCGCATAACCCCCGGAATTTACAGGAATGACAAGAACGCGCAAAATAATTTATGGTACATGAAAAATTGCAGATCAGATACGAAAAAGAACAGAAGAAAAGATGACTAACGAAAACTTAAGGAATGAAACAAGCTCAAAACTTTCAATTTTTTTTCTTTAATCAATAATTTAAAGCTTACAGACATTCTCGTGTTGGTACAAGTAAGCGTCGGCGAGTTTCGCCGTCGGATCTCAGTTCATAATCCCGTACTACTGAAATTTTGCCACAAAAATCACTAACTTAGTTTTGTAGCCGCCGCATCTAATGCAAAACGGACCACTGTCTTGCATCATAAATAAAATTCTATTCATGATTAGAGTATTATCTTCAAATCCGTCTTGTAAAATATGTTGAAACCTGCGCTATGTGACCAGTGCCGTTCAGATAGACCCCGATGATGCTACAATTACATTCTTCTAGACTACAGAGACTATGCATACAAATAAATTCAAGACTCCGATAAAAACATTCACAACATTCACAAGTTTGTCCACTGAACTTGACCGGATTAACAAGGATTACAGTAAGATACAAGTTAAATTAAAAGGCGTAAGCGTCATGTAACAGTATATTAGTGAGTTTCTAAGAATGGTAGACGCTTCTGGACGGTAATATTCTACATTTGATATGAGAGCGTATACAACTAAACAGGACCTTAACAAGTTAATTTGCATCCCATTTAAGCTTCTACTGCTGCTATCCAAATAATAATTGACATGCAACTAGCCCAGGTCTCAATGTTGAAAAAAAAAATACAATCGCTAAAACCTCGCTCGAATCGTAAAATCCATAAAAAAATATATTCAAGGAATTTACGACACAAATGCTAATTACTGCTCACTTGTGCCAAATTCCAAAATGACTACAAAATGAAATCGCGATTCGGAACTAAAATGGTCGCCCTAATTACATCACCGCCAAAACGGTATGAATTACTATACCTCTATCTTATTACTTCAACTAAAACCTCTTCAGGTAAACGATGTGGTAACAAGATTCTTACAAACACAACCGCAGACGTACATGCATACAGCCAGTTACGAGCACACTCGCTCAGTCTTTCAATAACCGACCATACTTAGCACCGAAAACAAGAAGAACTGATTAGATGAAGATACTTTTGGGCTGGCACTGTTTCTTGTGTTCAGCGCCGATGGTGCTAGAACAGGGAGCTGATAGTGGGTTAAAATAATTAACACAACAAGTTTGCCAAAATTAATACATCAAAACGGTTCCCACTACCAGCTACAACCTTTGTATATGCGGTTTCAAATTCACGTATATTATAACGCGATTTATGAGGCACATTGCCCAACGCTTGTATAAACATGCTTATTGGTTTGCATCAAACGCTAATATGAAACCGCTCCTTAAGCTACGGTTTTCTCCAAGGAAGTTATGTAGATAACTTCATAAAACGCCATTTTATTGTAATAATGTTATTTGCGCAGGAAACCATAGCTTTTGTCCCTTCGCACCTTTCATGTTTACAAAGCCGTGGATGAGAAAACAATAGGTATATTTTTTAATTCATGCTATGTAAATTACACTGCGTCTAGATTAATAATGAGCATCGGAAAACGTCTACAACTATCGAGTCGCGGCGACATTTACTTGTCACCAACTCGTATTTATCGAAAATAGTGCGATTGTTACCGAAGTTTTCCATTGCCCATTTTTTTTATTAACAGGCTTATTCCAAAACGAGGTTTTATAGGTATTTCAGTATCTGGAGCACGAGTTTATCATAAATTTTTTAGGGGAAACACAAGCATAATATGCAATTTCAGTATTGCAATAAATAAGCGTTCTACCGTAAGCGAGTTTACATGATAATGTATCGAAGAAACGGTGTTTCACATTTTTATCTTGCAGTTGCTCGAGTTATACTTGTAACAAAACTGACACTGCATACAAAATACACAACACACGCCTTGATACGAAATTTGTATTTGAAATTACGACGCAACCGTAAACTCATTTTAAAACTAATTTACTTAAATAAGCCTTGTTTTGGAATAAGTCCGTTTACAATTTTAACACAATGTCAACTCTGTTATAATTTAATCTCATAAACATCTTTATTGTTATTTGTGTCATTATTACAAAATAGCTTTAACATAGAGGTCTAAATAAATGTTCAGATCCTAAGCTAAACATGACATTCTCATTATCCACGTCACAATTTTGTCATAAACGATTGCAACAACGCAATCGGGTCATACCTCCAACACACTAACATTAATACTAGATAACTTACGAAGATACTCACAGATTATTATTGCTTGAAATACGGAAAGAGAATGCTATTCGACGGCTGCGACAGAAACTAAAGTAAATTTCTGTCGTCACGTTAGTACACGTACTACACACTCTGGTTATGCATAAATTTGAATGCTGTCAACTGGAGTGTTAACCGTTTAGTGCGTATCAACAAAATTCTAATAGCATTTTACACTGAATTTAGATGAATGGATGAACCATAACCTTAAAGGAAATTCCTATTTTTCAATTTTACGTTTGAGGGGTCGTACGCTTGTGCTGTTACCAATGATATTGGATAAATGGCGATAGTATTACAGTCAACTATCTATCAACAGATGACGATAATAACGCTAAAAAATTATTCTCATTAATCCGGTATTACAGAGACACCTCATACGTTTTACCTCATGTATTTTTTCAATCGGTTGACCGCACGGTAACAAACCAATTGATCACATGCAAAAATATATACCCAGCCAGATAGTACGTACGAACGTTTACATTAAACCGTCTAAATGAGCAAACACATTCCATCAACGAGATAAAACTCGTCAATTTCGGACATGTCACTGGTGATTTGTCGTCACTGTCGTCAAAAGCGTATATTTAATGATACAGGAACGTGTGTAGTTTTTGAGCAGCAGTATTGCTAGTTTATTAGTACACGCGAAAGAAGTCCTAGATCAACTTATGAAAACAAAAAGCGCAGGGTTCTACGCGTCACTTTTGTATGGAACGCAATATGGGCGTTGTATCAGCCTTTAAAAATCTCGCACATACATTTTTGGAATACTGAATAGTTTATTTTGATACCATGCTTTTGTTAAACACTCTTGTATATAACCAGCACTGCTATGATAGGTAATTCTATATAACACAATATTGATGCAACGCCGATAAAAAACTTAGTCTCATCATTATAATAAGATCAGACGCAACCGATCTAATTCTATTCTGTAAAACTAATAAAGTAGTATTCTATAGTCCTACTGGCGAGATTTAATAATAATGGAAGTATTGAGAAAATGTTTACTAGTTTCACAGAATAAAAAATGAAGTAACTTTCGTATTCAACAACGAGATTTAGGTATATTTAACGTTTATTACCATGGAAAAGCCTAGTAATAAACTTGGATTAAACTTAAAACTTGTTTCATAATTAGATATACGGTTGTTATCGGTGGCGAGCATTATGACTTTTTATAGTGAAAATGTAGTCTCTTTAGATATAAATTTTCTTTGACACCATTAAAATGTTTTTGGTGATGGAAACATACGCTGCGTTCAGCAGGTCAAAGAGGAGTTCCATGCTTATAGAACCTACAAATTGAAGGTGTCTTTAGATTGTACCAACGTTGCATCAAAACCGCGGGGTTAGAGACTGTACAACAAATGTTACCACTAATATATTAACCCCTTTAACAGCCACAATACGAATGAAATGTACTATGAAAAATGAAATCTAATTCCTATTTTTACAGACTTATTTCGAGTGTATGTCGTGGTGATGATGATGGTGTGTGAGCCTTTTTATTGGCTGTTACGAGTGGAAGACTGTGGCGGTTAAAAGGTTAAAAAAGACTAATCGTGGAGTTTAGTTCGCGAAAGGATCTACGTGTATTGAACACGTGATAATCGCCAAACAAAATCGAATGATGTGATTGGTCTTGCCGGTTTTTTGGTGTCATTTGTGTAACAGTCTAATAACTACGTACACGCCTGCTGCAATCCCAGAATTTTGGAGTTGTATCTTACACACATGCTTACTATACAGTCAAATCAATATTAGAATAAACTTTCTATCCCCGTGCCTTCACTCGCGTGCACATTTTCTTTACTAATTCCACCATTCTACATCTTCGCAGAGGAATATCTTATAACCCTTTTTCATCCCGTCTCTCCCCGATTTGTTATCTCTCAGTCAAATGTCATCTTCCTAAATTTAGTAATTTCCAAGATTTTTTTAATACGTAAGTGTTGAATATAAATAATATTTTATGAAAATTCATATATACGCAATCACGCTTAGTTAAATAATGTAAAAAAACTATTTCCACATGAAATTTCAAATAAGTTTTATTAATAAAAAATACTATCGTTAGGTGTATATGTTTAGTTTGACAGTTTTAACCCCTATGAATTCTTCAATTCTTGGATTGCTCATGCAGTATACGTGTAAGTAGGTAGTTGGAACCCTGTGTATCATAATAGTGTGTACGTAGTGTATGTGTATGTGTGTGTTGTGTTCAGTTCCGCACTGGCGCGGAGTGATGGTGCCGCTCCAAGTCCTCGAGCGAGAGTGCGTTGGGCACGTGCACGGAGGGCAGCTTGCCGGCTGATGCACGCGCTAACAGTTCCGGACTGAACCAGCGCGCTAATTGGTTGTCGCCGCCGCCACTGCCGCTACCCATCTCTGTGTACACAAATCATCATTTAAAGTACTAACTGACCCAGCTAAACTTGTAATACCGCCATTTTTGTATAAATTTTGACATTTGCTTCAATCTTATATATTCTGGGGCATTACACACACGGTCATCTGATCCCAGGCCAAGCAGAGCCTTTTTTATGGAAACCAGCTAACGAAAAAGTAGTATTAGTATATACCCTACTATAAATAAATATACTAAGTACTTATGTTTTGTAAATACATATATATTTACAAAACTTAAGTACATCCAGACTCAAGAAGACATTCATTCACACAAATATCTGTCTTGAATGGGAATCGAACCAACAATCTGCGGCGCAAAAAGTAAGTATCTTACCGGTCACACCACCGCACCGGTCCGAAATTCATTCATTCTGATACTAGCTTTTGCTTCAGCTTTGCCAGAGTTGTGTAAGCTCTCGATAGTAACCCCAGTTAAAAAACAGTTCATAAACGTCTTATAAACACATTATAGTTAAAATAAGTTTATATGTAATTCGTTTGTCTTTGTCTGTCATCTTAACATTTATACTAGTAAGAAAGAGGCAAAGTCCATTTGAACTAAAGAGTGTTATAAGATTTTTATGAATAAGCCCCTTAGTATTTTCCCATACAGTTTTTAAGTTTCTTTCACATAAACTTTGTTTTAACATGGCAAACAAAACAAACGTTATTTATCCACACAATTTGATCAAAAATGGTATAACCACTCACCATTAAGACTTCTCTGGTGTGACTGGATAAGAAGCTTGTGAAGCGAGGTTCCACCAGGAATACCGCGCGTCATATTGTTCATATTATTGTACTGGGGAAATAAATATTCGTATTCATAACTTAGAGAACACAAACGCACGTGGAATAAGGCTAGTTAAAACGAAGTTCTATTAGTTTTAAAGTAATTAAATATATATGTTACAATGTAATCTGCAGAAAGGTGCGAGAGAGAGAGAGAGAGAGAGAGAGAGAGAGAAAAGGAGTATCGTAAGGCATGCGTTATGGAATTTTATTCTGAGAACACATTTTTAATAGAGATATCTTACCGAATTAGGCATTTGTTGCCTCTGTTGAGGATGAGGGAAGGATCGAACACCACCGAGCATCTGTTGCTGTAACAAAAAACCTGTTACACCTGTTTCACACTGGTTAAACATGCACAAGCACAACATAAGCAGTCGTGGCGCAGC
The DNA here is from genome assembly GCA_936450015.1 of Meganola albula. Taxonomy (NCBI): domain Eukaryota; kingdom Metazoa; phylum Arthropoda; class Insecta; order Lepidoptera; family Nolidae; genus Meganola; species Meganola albula. Next base: position 4,674,228 of record OW388161.1, on the reverse strand, counting down.
GGTGTCAGCCTTGTCTTTGTAATATTCGATCCCCGGACGTGCCCATCTTTGCTGCTCAGTATCGGTGAATAATATTGTGAGGAAACCAGCATATCTAAGATACATTAGAGGACACGTGGTCTAAATTATCACAACTCGTACGATAGTTAAAAGAAGACCTGTGCTCGGCAGGGGGATATTAAAAACGGTTGAAGTTAAAAAATTGTGAAGCTTTCTAACATACTACTATAACGAGACATGATTAAATTTCATTAAAAACGAAGATAGGTTAATGTTATGTTTATAATGTAGAATCTCATCCAAAAATCAAATTACATATTATATTATTATTATTGTTTTAAACCACGTCCAGTGATCGTTAAAATACAAATTAGGGGAGATAGTGCATCAAAGAGCCATGTTATGAAAGAGCCGATACGATTTTTTCTAACTTACCTATAGCTACCATAGTCTAACTTATTTTTTACTAAGCAACCTGGATAACTGTTACTCACAAAAGTATGACAGTACTACGAGAACAAAATTTGTTTTCGTAGTACTATCATATTTATGTGAGTAAAAATCATATCGGCTCTTTCAAAACCTGGCTCTTTCACACACACTCTCCCCTTCACAAGAAAATATTTTTGAAAAAAAAAAAGCGAAAGTGTCTGGTTTTCCACTTATGATCCGGTAGTAAGATTTTACCTGTTGTTGATTGAGATAATGTTGCTGGTAGTCGGGTCCTGACGCGTAGCCCATTGTAGGCGCCGTACCACTCTGGTTACCCTGCTAATAGATATACGTCTACGTCATATGACGTCAAAAAATAAATCTCATGAACACCTTCTCAGCCTCTGTAGTATCTTTCATGCTACTTCTGAATTATCTATGGTAATATTATAAATCTGAAGAGTTGGGTTTAACACGCTAATCTCAGGGACTACTGGTCCGAATTGAAAAATTCTTGCGCAATTAGATAGCCTATTTATAGAGGAAGGCTATAGGCTACTTTTATCCTATAAAACGGGAATAATAACATCCTATAATTGAAGGAAAGCTTAATGGAGAAAAATCAATAATTAAAAATTAATGAAGAATAAACACTATAACTACTTATGATTGTTTCCTAAAAAAAACATTTTGATATATTTAAAAAGAAACAATATCCTACATTACCCGAAGGTGTAAGCAGGGGTCAATATCACCCGCACTCTGGCGGCTATGTTCTGGTCGGGCAGTCCCACAGCTAGGCATAGGTCTCCTCTCATCTATCTTATGAGTTAAAAGAGTTTAGGCCTTAATCCAAGTGCGGGTCGGTGGATGTCACATGTCTTACTAAGAGAGAGATAAGACTTATAAGATGTATGGCCTCTCATCAAGACTGGACCGTTGAAGATTGTATTAGGTTCGAAGAGCTATGTGTAGAGCAACAATTTGTCGGCATATGCAGGTTTCCTCACGATATTTTCCTTCACCGATATTGAGCTGCGGCATAGAAACAATTCACAAAAGCTGTGTTGTATGTAGTTCGTTTAACACTTGTTCGATGAAAGAACGGATAGTAGTTGAATAGAAGTAGATAATCCACCTTATTTATTAAACGTCTTATAAGCATAATAATAGTTAAAATAGGTTTATATCGCGATTGACGGGCCGGTGGCGTGGTCGGTAAGATACTTGCTTTTCACGCCGCAGGTCGTGGGTTCGATTCCCATCCGAGACAAACATTAGTGATGAACATTTGAGTTAATGTCCCAGAATATTTATTTATTTTTATTTTGTCTGTCGTCTTGACGTTTATACTAGCAAGAAAGGGACAAAATCCCTTTTAACTAAAGAGGCTTATAAGATTTTTATGAATAAAGCCGAATATCTTTAGCCAACCTTTACTATAGGCCTGCCTTGCGGAAGCTTGGGCGGCTGCGTCCACTGCTGTTGTTGTTGCTGCTTAGGACTAGGCGCGTCAGACTCTTTCTCGGCAGTCATCTTACGTAAAACCTGCAAAAATAATATCATATCTATATTTTCTATACAATATTTTCAAAGCTTACTGTCAAGTGTTCTACACGTGCAGCCTTTGGACTAACTATACGCAGCGGGCTGTCAGCGCTTTGCGCGTCAATAACGACAAAGATGCAACGATGCTGACGGGGCTGTCTCGTTTCTGCAGTGCAGTGTATGTTTGCTCATGCGGGCTTTGATAGCTATCATGCCATCATTAGAAAAAAGTCTGCTTCGCTGCTCTGCCGACTGCGAGCCAGCTCCAACTCCATCCTGAACACCACAGCATTGAGATTCGACTCTCCATTGTTACTCGGAATTGTTCGTAGATGTATTTCGAACAATTACCTAGTAACAAAATAAATGTTTTATAACTGTTTTAATTTAATTTATCTTACTAACATAGTTATAAGATCTGTTTTCTTTGTACTAACACTATATGGATGTAACTTGTCCGAAATAAATGGTATTTTATTTTATTTTATTTATTTAGAAGTCGTCTATTACCATTTGTAAAGGGTATCGGTTCGGAGCTAGCTACATAATACGGCTGTAATAAATTAAACAGAAAATATAGTTTGTCTATGACCGACACAGATAATTATATTTTAACAGAATATTAAATAATAAAAGGAGCGAAAGAGCGTACGCGATGACCGCAAATAGTTTACGTGTACTGATGTACTATTTGTATATTATTAGGTAAGTAGTGTAAATTGCTGACTTGTATACATTCTAAGCAGATAAATTGTATTCTATTCTATTCTAGACTAAATCTTTGAAAAGCGTTTGATTTATCTTGTAAGTCTAATCCGGATCAATAAAAAAACGAATCTAAAATGGCGGCACTTCTCATTTGCATTTAATTGATAATCCAGGGAAATATAACGACTATTCGTATGCGTCAATGGTGGGTGTTAAGTCATGGAATCGGATGAAACGTGCTTTAGTATTTAATAGTGCTTTAGTAATATTTAGCAGCGAAGCAACAAGTTTTAGTAGTTCTACCAACACGATATGAAACGAAAAACAAAGTCCGCTGCCAACCTGACGTCATAATGGCGGGTGGTAATAAAACGGCGTAAAATGCTTTACATTTTTAGGTCTTCATTCTTCATTTCTACTTCTTTATGTATCACATTATAGAAAAGCCTCTAATATATTTGAAAATGTTCCATTTAACGCTTTTTAGTGTCCCACCGCTGGGCTCAGGTCTTAATCCACACACGCTGGCTAAGTGTCGGTTTCCTCACGGTGTTTTCCTTTACTGATATTAAGCAGCAGCGATAAAACACTTCACACAAAGATGTGTGGGTACGACCGGTGATATGCGGGGTCGATACCGCTGCGCCACCCACTGCTATGAAAATGTACAATTTCTTCTAATAAGCTTATCAAGAGCTGTGAAAAGTATAACTTACAGAAGTAGGTGTAAACGATATAGGCGTAGACTGTTTGGTATGGTGCATCTCCTGTCTGCGGCGGTAGTTCTCTCTCTGCTCCTCGAGCTTCTTCTTGATGAGAGCGTTCTGCATGATGGTCTGAGTGTGTGCTGCAAGTTCACGAGGCGAAGGGATGCGGGCCGGAACCCCTGCCACAGTGCGTCGGCAGTTAACAAACTGGATATTATGCTTTACTAGGTACTACATACTTCCACAGGAAGCAAATGACTAAACGGGGTATAATGGGGAAAGATTTGCTCACGTATATTTGTATGAATCATTTACTGTTTAGCAATGGCGAAGGGTGAAATTTGAAAAAGGGAAGACGAGCAAATTATATGACAAATATTCCTTGGTTACCTACGCCGATTTTCAAACTTACTAAGTAGTATGTACTGCAATTTTGATGCTATTTAAAACTTATCGGTTCGACCGTCCTCGGACGGCTCACCGATAAAGTCCGGTGAACCAATAGAGGCCCTTCCGGCTAATTGGGTTAGGTCATAAGCAAAAAAAAAATATATATTTATAACTTTTAGGCGTTACATAACATTTAATTTAGTACAATATAGTAACCAATTCCAAAAGGGAAGCCAGTGGGAATCGTCTTGTACACTCTTCGCTACTGCTGTTTAGTAAGTCTAAGTTGTTAGACCACTGTACTACGTCTTATAGTCAGTCATCCAGGAAATTCGCACCATATGGAGCAATGGGACATTTGGAAATTATTTAAAATTTGGTTTAAGACGTCTACTGTTTTATATTTGTACTGCGTAGGAAGTCAAAATTGTTTGTTGACATTATACTGACTGAGTTTTATTAGGACATTATATTGTCATAGAAAACTTGCACCATAAGGGGCAATGTATATTTTTAGGATTAATAAACCAACTGATTTCTGACATAATACACTGTGTGGTGGTGGATGTAATTGACTGCCGCTGACAGCACGATAAATAAATACATGCATGAAACGTTAGGTGCGCAAACCGCCTATGCGTACACGCATGTGTAAAAATTCACATGTGACTGGTCTTTATGTTCATAGTTTCAACTAGGTTCTTTTTGTTTTTAATTTTTAACCTATCAGCGGGATGATGAGCAGAACATTTCTATTGATGTTAATTTTTTTTATAAATATTATAATAAGTATGCATGCAAATAATATGTACAACATTATACCTGGGTGATGTACGGCCAGAGAGTTAGGGCTCGCCAATATAGGCGACACGCAATATGCTGCGTCCGTTCACACAAACAAATGTTTAGCTAATGCCCAGTTTTATTGGTTACACTACTACTAGTATAAATTTTATTTCTCCAAAAATACAGATGAAGAGGAACATCATCGTAAATATATATTTAAACTTTAATAACTTAACTTTTTTAACTTTTATTTTTTTGTTAAGTCTTGTAGATTAATAAAGGATATTTAATTCATATTTTTTTATATAATCAAAAAATGGCGATAACTCTGAACAACAATGTCGCCCAGTACGGCTTTTACTTAGTTTTGACCTAAAAACCCCCCACTGGTTTTGTTAATTCCTATTAGCAAAATATACATACATACATCTTTTTTTTAATCTTTATTTATTATAGAGGGTTTAATCAATAAGATTATGCCACCCTCGAAGAACATACATACATCTTATATATAAAAATCAATTGCTGTTCAGTCTCGCTAAAACTCGAGAACGACTTAACCGATTTGGCTGATTTTGGTCTAAAAAAGGTTTAAAAGGCCAGAAATATGCGGTACGAAGTTCGCCGGCGCAGCTAGTGTCCAATAATTTTTAAGATCTTACAGACGAACTAAATAGACTCCTGACCAACATTCCTGTTTGTGCGGTATAGTTTCCATTTAGCTAACTACTACTAGCCCATCGACGGGCCGGTGGCGTGGTCGGTTAGATACTTGCTTTTCACGCCGCAGGTCGTGGGTTCGATTCCCACCCGAGACAAACATTAATGATGAACATTTGTGTTTGTGTCGAGTCTGGGTGTAAATATCTATTATAAGTATATATTTACAAAAGAAAAGTATTATATGTATAGTATATACCAGTTATCTGGTTTCCATAACACAAGCTCTGCTTAGCTTGGGACCAGATGACCGTGTGTGTTAATGTCCCAGAATATATTATATATTATTAATTTAACCCTAAATAACTGAGTTTAATATTATATCGGTGTTCGCTGCACTCTGGGTGTTCCGCAAAATATCAGGAAAGCAGAATTAACATATGCTGATAGAACCAGATGGTTCGTACCTTGGTGTGGTAACGGTGAGAGGCGGAGTGGCTGGTGATGTGACGGTACTACTAGGTGGGTCGACGGTACACCAGGTAAAGGAGATTCCATCATCTAGAAATAAATATAAACTTATTTAATTGTATAAAGGGTAAGTAATTTATTAGTATATAACCCCTAGATTCCACTGGCGAAATAATTTCTATCGTTTAGAGATGAGTAGAGAGAGATAAGACTACGCTTGTATCATGTTTTGTTGTGCAGTGGAAACGCCCAGTGAGGCTGACGTCCTTATTATGAAAGAGATTTAGATTTGCTGTCCCTTTACAACAAGGATGGATTATAATATTTGCATGCAATAAAGTCCTGTAATTTTAGGTTTAAATCCCCATATCATAATGAGGTGTACGGAGCTCAGTAAAACAACCGTTTAGGAAAGACACTAGTTTATTACTGAGTTGAGGGTCTTGACACAGCCGCGCGCGGCGGTATATACATATACATACATATCACATAAACATCTTATAAGCTCATTATAGCTAAAATAGGTTTTTTTAAAAGGTTTATAATTCGTTTGTTTTTGAATGTCATCTTGACATTTATACTAGTAAGAAAGAGACAAAGTCCACTTTAACTAAATAGTCTTTTAAGATTTTTATGAATAAGACCGTAAGTCTATTGTGACGATATATTGTGTGATCATTGATCAATTAGTTATGTTTTGTTCAATTCACATTCCTACAGCTAGATAGCTACACATAGAACTTCTCTCAATGAGACATTTATAACTTTTTGTGTTTATTTACTTGATCAAGATGACTCAACTTGAGACGTGCAAATTTACTAAGAACTCTTAAGATAATTGAGAGAAGACTGGAGATTAGTATTATTGATTTACTTTGTTACTTTTAAGCTTCTGTACCTGTAGGGTACCAAAAGTCTGTCACCAGACTATAATTATAAACCGTAATTAGAAAGTTAACTAGTTATATAAATCACCTGTCTCTGATGTTGATGCTGGTGCATCCGCAAGATGGTGAGCAGTACGTCGCGGTGTCTACTCTGCATGCCAGGATTGCTCAGTTGTTGCATCAGATGCTGCACTGTTATCTCGCCAGTCTTCAATCCTACAAATTAACAATAGTTTGTAATATATTATTAAGTATCGCGAGTTTTGGGGAACTTAATATTTTGGTAAAGGGGGTGATATGTAGTGTGTAAGTGTACAATTTGTATTTTGTAAAAATATATTTAAAATTTATGAGGTTTGACATTTGGTAATACGCTAAGTTTTATGTTTACAAACTAATACTTACCTGTTTAAACCTGTCGCTCGAAATGTATATGTCGAGCGATAGGTTTAAACATAGGTATTTTTCTTCAAATGCTATCTTCGACTTAGGTTCTAATTTATGATTGAATTTTGATTTGATCTTTAAATTTTTGTAATAAATACCTAAGCATAATTTGGACACACGATATTCTGTGTTTAATTATAAAGTAAAAATTTCGTGATAGGTACCTCTAACGATGGCCTGCGCTTCGGGTCTCTGCAGTAGGTCTCTGTCGGCAGGCGTGATGCCGCTCAGCTCGCCGCCTGCTGCTGATTGCTGCTGCTGCTGCTGTTGCTGTTGTTGTTGTTGTTGCTGGTGTTGCTGCAAACAACAATTACACACTTATAGATTTTCATAGATTTTTGCAGATGACCTTAACTAAACTACTTTAGATATTTACGTTAAGGCTTTGATGAGCTCAATGCCTCAACCGTAGAAACTCAGAAACGTTGCGAAATTTGCATTTAAATGGCTTCAATGTTTAACTAACTTTAATCAAATTCAAGCCACAACGCCTGGCGTCATAGATTTTATTTAGAAATTCAACCAGTCATCCTGACTCCATTACACAAAGCTATGTCTCTTCATCTAGCGCACTCAGTACAATATACCACTGCGCTAAAGCGCATAGAAGCACATTACCAGTGTAAACTAATTATTATTTATTTTTTAAATCAGAGTTCATCCATAGATTGTTAGTAGGTATATAAATATTAGTAACATTATTGTGAAATGAAATGAACATGAGAACATTATGGTGCTATATTTACTACCCACAAGGGGCGGTACATCTGAATGACGTCGACTTAGGCCAGCTCAACGGAACTGGTTTCCTTAGCGGAGAGGGACCCCTGTGGTTTTATAATTTTAATTGTGATGGTAGAATGCATTGGTGTTAAAGCCTTCACTACAAATCTTTAAAACGAATTTTACTATTTTTTCACACTTAACTTTGTATCTGATCATCTAATCAGCGAACCTTTCTCTCAGCATTTTACGATTGTTAAACGATTAAAAATACCAATTATACGATTTTAAACGAATCCGGAGTTTTCACTAAGCACCTGGAGGCTCCAACAATTGGTTATAATTCTTTTTTAGATATAACAAATTATAGAATAATAAATTGACCATACAATACTTAGTTAACTAATTGAAATTAACTGACAAATGTTTCTTCACCAGAAATGGTAGTCTATGTGAACTTATGAATAATTTTAAGAACCATATACTGAGAAATAAATAAATGATTTCATTTGATTTGATTAGGACTAAAGTACCTGTACTTGCAAGAGCTTGTATAGGAGCTCCTGCGGTATATGCGGTTGTTGGTGTTGCTGTTGCTGCTGTTGTTGTTGATGGTGTTGCTGCTGAGCCTTCTGCTGCTGTTGCTCCATGCTTTTGTTCAACATCTAAACACAATTTTATATATTAACGACATTATAACTTACCTTATTTCTTTACCTGGAGTCCTGAAATACAGGGTTTCCCTAGTTTAGGCTCCAGTCCACCCCAGGTTAATTCCTAATATTGTATCCCAATATTTTGTGGTAAATAAACGTATTTTTATTAATATTCTATAAACTTATTCCAGATCTAAAGGCTCGCTACATAGGATTTTCTAAAGGCAACAATATTATATTGAGCTTTTAGATGTGTGATGAGTTTTTACATTAACACACAGCCATCTGATCCCAGACTAAGCAGAGCTTGTACTTTAAGTAATGCCGCATACTACTGACCACCCATCGGACCAAGCCAGTTTCAGATCAAGCCTGTTTCAGTGTTTTGCTTGGTGACACCATTTAAAAGGGTGCTTTTATGGTTTCTAATCATATGGAGTCTCATTCCACTGCCACCTTCTCACCGAAAATCATTCGTAATCACGAGTGAATAGGTATATTAGGCAGGTGCATTCCATCGTAGACTACATTATTGCTTAACATCGGGCCAGTTGTGGTCAAACTCTAGCCTATTGCAGAATAATCAGATATGGAGACATCCATACAGTGTTACAAATTTGAACGTTTATAATATGATTAGGATAATATATTTACCTGCAGCAAGCTCATGGGCTGCGGCTGGTGGTGCGGGTGGGGCTGGTGGTGCGGGGCGTGCGGGGGCGGCGCGTGCTGCGCGTGCGCATCGGCCGGCACGGCGTGGCCGCCCGACACCTGCGCCAACTGTGCCGTAAGCGACACAACCACTGTCACTACTCCTAGCTACACGCTACACGCTACACTATACACTATACATGCTACACGCTATCACTTAATAAATTTAAAGTTAAAAACTTTTTGAACCCAGCTTTTATTTCAATGTGATAGAGTTATTCTCAGCAAGATCCTTTCTCGTTTACCCCAGCGATTTATCAGTTCTTCGACAGACATGGCCAGCGTACTGCTAATTCGGCTTGCTAATTCTTTGCGCTATGTCGACAACGGTTTCATTAAAATAGTCTAAAAGTTATAAATAATCCGCCATTTTATATTAGCGGCCATCTTAGATTTATATTAAATGAATTTTCCAAGTCAAGGCTTTTCATTTGAATTTAATGATGCATAACAAATTACAGATCAATTGGTCAACAGAAAGGGGGGTCAAATTTAAATTACTAGATTTGACCCAAACAAACTAATAGATAAATAGGGCAAGGGGCCATTCAATTATTACGTAAGACAATTTAGGGGGGGGGGGGGGGAATCTCAATAGTTCTTACGTAAGATCACAAAAGTGCGCAAACTTAAAATTACTTTCAAAACATTAGTAAAAACTTACTTTGAAAAAGCGCGGGCAACCGTGCAATTGCCGAGGTTCGCGAGAATACGTATAAATAAACAATTTTCATTTTCTCTTTAACTCCCCGTCAATTTTATCCTTTAGATTCTTACGTAATAAATATTAAACAAAAGGAGGGGGTCGGCCTATTTTTATCTTTTCTTATAATAGGGGAAAATAGTCAAAAACAAGCTAAAATAGTCATACGTAACAAATGAGTGGCCCCAAGCTAAATAAAACCGTTTAAAACAGATACAAGTCTTAATAAAAACATATCTTCAAGAAGAGAAAAAAAGATTAAGGAATTATGAAATTTTTTTTTATAAGAAATAATACTAAGGGACTCACAAGTCGTTTGAATGCGGTGAGATCATGATCAGGTACATTGTGGTGCGAGTGGTGCGGCCTCAGTCGCGCCTCCAGTTCCTCTAGCGAGTGCATCTTGCCGCCGCTCACTTGGTTCACTTCTGTTTACGACATTACATATCAGCATCATCTTAAAACAGCCCTTTGCTGGATGATTCCAGCTATTACTAACTAAATAGTTGGAAGGCGTTCAAAGCTACGTGGTGTCCACTCAGGAAAAAGCCTACTAATTACAGCGCATTTATGCCAGGGGGTCACGTATCTGTGGGTTGTTCGGTATCATAGCTTTCAAACGGATGATTTTAATTGTTTGTTTTACCAAAGCAGACTTGATTGAGTATCCTTTCTAAGCATGACAAGTCTGCCAAAAAGTGTGTATTAAAATTTATAATTATTATATTTTTAGTCAAAAACAATATCTACCCGTGGGAAGCCAGGGCAGGTCGCCAGTAATCAATAAAAATATTCAAATCTGCAGATAAGCCATCGAAGTCGATCACAATCAGTAATGTGTGTGTATGTGTTACCGGGTCTCTCCTGGTTAGCGTTGGCCCGGAGCAGCAAGTCGAACAGCGAGTGTGGGTGACGGCCCCCGGGGGAGATGGGCGCGAACACTTGCGCGGGGCCCCCGCTCGGCTCCGGCCTGCTGTTGTCTAGCTCTGGGGTAACAACATACATTTCATATTACTTAGAAAACATCGGTCCAATTCCCGGGTCATACCAAAACTTTTCTAATCATCATCATCATCATAATTTCCCTTGTTTTTTCCCATTTCTATTGGGGTCGACTCCCAGTCTAAACTAATGCGGCTAGCTACCAGAATTATACGAGCGATTGCCATCATACCTCAAGAACCGTAGGTAACCAGTAGCTGAGATGGTTAGACCGGGTGTCAGATTATATTAGGATTCTGACTGCGTAACGAATGTCATAGATATGTTAAATAACAACCGGCAACGACGGCTTAATGTGCTCTCCGATGTACAGAGGGTAGTCCCTCAACCAACCAGACACAGTAACATCTTTGTTGTTGCACAAAGATTGTCCAGGGCGGGAATCGAACCCGCATCATCCCGGGCACAGTATAGCCCAATCGGAGGGTTTAAACCGCTCGACTACCGACGACGACACTCTGCAGCTGTGTGTAAAACTAGTATGTTAAAATATAAATCTCACCGTCAACCATATTATTCAGTAGCCTCTCGTAGTGTTTGGAGTCGTTGGTGGGACTCTCTCGCCGGAACCAGCGACTGAACCTGCTGCCGCCTTCACTCTCGCCGCCGCCGTTCTATAATACACAACATCATTTTACTAGACACTATCCCTCGTATTCATAAACGTCTTATAAACTTATTATAACTAAAATAGGTTTATAATTCGTTTGTCTTTGTCTGTCATCTTGACATTTATAGTAGTAGGAAAGAGACAATGACCACTTATACAGATCAACGGTGGCGCAGCGGTATCAGCATACACACATCAATGCGTGAATCATTTCATCGCCGCTGCTGGATATCGGTGAATGAATACAACTAATCATTCGAGGACATGTGACATCCACCAACCCGCACTTGGCCAGCGTGTGTGGATTAAGGCTTTATCTTTCAACTCGTCACCTAGTTGCGTGAAGACCTATGCCCAGCAAAGGACACTAAAAGGATTGAAGTGAATATATAGTACCATCCATCGGTTAATAACTATTCAAACACAAGATATTACCAAAAATCTTTGAATCATACAAACTCCAACAAGTGTTGTGCTGCAGCAAACCCTAGACCATGTTTATTATAGCTCAGGCTTAACACATTGTCATTGGTTCGTGGTGTGCTTGTCACCGTTTAACTATTGCACAGAAAACACATTCTTAATCTACGTTCACTTTTTATAACCATTTTTCCCTTTTTTAATTCAGTCCACTAAAACTAAATACGTGTGCAGTTTTATTTAACACCAAGGACCAGAGCTTGGAAGAAAGTAACTTAATTTGAACTCCTGTCACTTAGTACTTGTTATAATATTCTATAACTATCTACGAATTTGCTTCACTCATCCCACTGCCACCTTCTCGACGAAAATCATTTGTCATCACGCGTGAATTGGTATAATGTGCAGGCGTGTCCCATTGTAGACTGCATCATTGCTTATTTACATCAAGCAAGTTGTAGTCAATCGCAAGCCTATATCAGACAAAAAATACACCTTTATTTTTCGTCTGTGGTTAATAAATGACTTACAGTGAGAACATCAGGTATGGTGTCAAACTTGAGGAACTCGTCGAGGTTGAATTCCGGCTGGTCGTCGTGACGGACCACCTCTTCTGGTTTAGACTCCACTCCAGAATCTTTGTCCTGTGTTATACAACAACCAATCAATAAAAAGTGATTGCTTTAGAAATATATTTATATGTAGACTTACATCTAAAAATTTACGCTAATATTAAAAAAAATACTATTTAATAACGGATTTTATCGCGATTTAGATTTTCAATCCCGACGTTTTGAAGTTTTTTCAGACTTCATGGCTAGTGGTGGAATGAGGGGTATAACGTCCAGACTTATTAATCACAATTACTACTGACTACCTACAAACATTATATTATTTGAGCAAACTGAGCTCACAGTGTCTTGAATTCTGAGTGGATTTTGCTTAAGTTTTGGTACAAGTAAATTAAGCACTGGTTCCCAAGCAGATCGTGTATTCCAACTATTTTCTCTATTGAAATTTTTAATTTCAATTTCGCTTCGCGGATATTTCTTGGTAGAAACACGAAATAAATAGTAAAAAAAATTGAAAATAAATTAGTTTTATTTAAAATTTCATGTACAAAAAACAAGTAACAGGTGTTGAAAATTCACTCGCAACGCACTGCACCCACTCGGGGTAAAGATTTGTAACGCATTTCCTCATGTAAAAAAGCAGTGCGATCAATAAGATACCTATAGACACCGCATAGCTGGCTCCCCTGCTAACTTATGTCTAACCACTTCATGACCGTTCACAAAATAATTTTGAATGGTTCGTTCAAGGACAAGAACTTGAATGAACCAATCAAAATATTTCAACCAAGTGGCCTCTAGTAGAAATATATTGGGTGCTAATGAACAACACACAACTTCCTTCAAAACGGACTAAATCCTATTTACTTCCATTAAAAACTTCGGTGCGGTTCTAGTTTTAGCTTGGTTTTATTTGTAAAAACTGTGTGTGCATTAATAGACTTACATTGCTAGTGTTATTGGAGTCGTTGTTCTGAGTAGCATTGGGCGAGGAAGTCTCCCGCCACCGCTCTGGCGCAGGTGATCGAGACCCACCGCTGTTGTTCCACTTCTACGTAAAACACGATTACCCTCTTAATTTTCTCACACTGTTACTACATTTCATAACAGAATTACTTAAAGCCAAATACTTATGATTTTACAAAGAATTATTAAACTTAGCGCCTCAGCGAACGTTGTACCGCGTATTTCCCACGTTTTAAATTTTCCTTTAGACCTCAACGAATATTTTAACAGCATAATCAGCCAAATCAGTTTAGCTTTCCTAGAGTTTTTGCAATTCAAATATACTTCAACTAATTTCTACGTACAGAGTGTCACGAAAATGATGGTCCAAGGTTAAGGATATGATACATTAGATTATTTCTAACAACTAATTTGACCAGTTTCCAAAAACACCACAAGGTCACAATCATAGTAGCGAAAAGCTAATCTTTTTAACCTCTACCTACACCTTCAAGGAATATAGACCTGATGTTATACTATTTATGTCATACCTCGGTATCTTTGTTGTTCGCATTTCCGTTCTTCTTCGTAGGTTCGTCGAAGCCCCGCAGCTCGATCGTCTCCAACTGAGATGTCGGCCCTCCACTAAACCTGTACCATACAAATAGGGACACTGATGTTCTATGTTCTCAAAATACCAAAAAAATATTTTGGTTATATGTATAATTACCATTCGGGTTCAACTTCTTTCTCAAGGCGTCGTTGAGAAAAGCGACCACCTGATCTACGGTTCTCCTCTCTGTGAAAACATATAGAATGAAATAAAAAAACAGTAATATTCTAGCACATTAACACATACGGTCATGTAGTCCCAAACTAAGCAAAGTTTGTGTTATGGAAACCAGATAACTAGTATATACTATACATATAATACATTAAAATTTACTATTTTTAAGGTAATACACGTTATTTTTGTAATTGGTGCTTCTTTATGATTTCCAACCAGAACCAGAGCCTTATTTCACTGCCATTCTCACCGAAAATTATTCGTTATCACGAGTGAATCGGTATATTAGGCAGGCGAGTACATCGTCGTTTAACATCAGGCAAGTTGTAGTCAAGCGCAGGCCTATTTCAGAATAAAAAAACTTTTAAATGTATGTTCTATTACCTATCTCGTAGTTTCTCGTTGACGAATCGATCATCCCGCTCCCTCTTGATGTCAGAGGAGTAGGAGTCGCGGCTGAATGAGCGCCGATCGAACCTGAGATCATAATTACTTGTCGCATTCCTTTTTTTCTACAAAGAGCGTTGCGTACTGACTAATCAAGCAGGTTTGAGAGGTAGCCTTGGATGTTTAACATCGCAACACTGAGGACGTTAGGCAACTTTATCCCTTTCCCTTTAGAAGGTCCCTTTGCATAGGCAACAATGGACCAACTTAAAAGTCAAGGCGTACAGAAGGCGAACCGGGTAGTCGTACTGAGCAAGTGGCAATGACTGCCTCACATCATGGCCTAAAATAGGAACACCTGGATGATGTTCGACCATACCGTTTGAGTCCAATATACCCTCTTCTGCTCTGCACACCTCTTTTCACTCTACAAAGGGGCGTTTTTGACCTGTTGTCCTATGGATTTGTCTGAAGTGGCTACATCGCAAAGATGCCCGCTAAGTCAGTACACACGGCTACACATGAAGCTATACATTTCCAGTATAAGCTGAACGCGCATTGTATAGGATTTCCGTACGATAGGTCAGCTTATACTGGATTTATATAGCTTGATGTGTAACCGTGTGTACGTGGCTTATTAATTACGCTAGTTAGTATCTATACCGAATTCAGCCGTGAGATGAAAGGCAAACAAATCATTTTAATAAGACTAAATCATAATCTACAGATACTGCGAACATTTTACATTAAAATGTGACCTTTTGTTATTGGTCGGGTTATATCGGCCATCTTTAATATAGATCAACTTATATGAGAAACTTCATTTTCTTTGTTTACACTTTTTAATTCCAAATTAAAGAGTATAGTATAATTGTAACAGGATCAAGTTTAGCAAATTCAAGTAGTTTACCTGTCGGCAGTGTTCCTAGCGCGGGCAGGTGGAGCTTCGTCTCTACCGCGATACTCAGGATCGTCCCACGCAGTGCCCGACACTTCACGTACCATTATACGACCCGAACCTATACGTCGCCCACCACCGGTACCTGTACCTAAACAAAAGAAAACAAATTATATGGACTCATAAGATTCATCCAGTGAAACATGCACAAGAAAATATATAGCAAACACTGTCCTTCGCAATCGTTCATAGACAAGTAGAAAGAGACACAGTACTGCAACGTGTTATGTTGTGCGGTGCAAACGCATCATTAGAAGAGATAGCCATGGGTTATACGGTATCTAAATGTATTTGGATTAGATTTCATGATCTATTGTTTGCAGAAAAAATGCTGTGAACATAAAAACTAAGGGCGATTACGAGTAGCAGAAAAAATTTTGTCGCTTGTAAATCAGAGAGCTACTAAAATTGAGATTGTAATTACGCTACATTAAGTAAACAATAATACATATTATTTTAGGTAAAACATTACATTTGTAAATGTAGGCAACCTAATACGCTGAACGTCAAATCTTATGACGCGCATCACCTGTGACTGCCTCGTTTATCTAGGCCAGATTTTGAATATACCCATTTAAAACAATAATTAAACAGGGATATGAGATGAAATCGGCCATAAAAAATATCGAGTCCTAATTTAAAAAAATGTGATAAGTGTATATGATTATACGCGGATAACAAGTTAACACCCTTCTGCTTCTTTCAAAAATCCTGACCGACCAACTTAGGATTCTTGCTTTATGTTCCTCTGGGAAGTTAAGGATGGGTGGGTGGTACCTGTGTCAGATTTGGCGGCGAGCGGCGCGGGCGGCGGCGCGTGGGGGGCGTGGGGGGCGTGCGGCGCGTGCGGCGCGGGCGGCGCGAGCGGCGAGTCGGGGCGCGTGCGCGCGAGCGGCGGCGGCGGCGCGGGCGGGGCGGCGGGCGCGCCGCAGCCCGACGTGAAGGAGCGGCGCTGCGGCGACAGCACGATGCCGCCCGACGGCGAGCTGTCCTTGCGCACGCGCTCGCGCGGGTCCGCCGAGCGCCGCTCGCGCTCCCGGTCGCGACCGTACACGCCCTGGGTGCGTACGTTTCTAATTTACTTTATATCGTAGCAAATTCGTTCTCATTTAATTTGATGATTTCTATAGGTTAAAGTGTCTTTGAAACACACGACTGAAACGGAACTTTGAAATTCACCTAACGTCATCTTTTATTGGATAATTCCAACCGTCCAAGCATAACTTTATCAAATGTAATTATTCAGGTTATGGTTACACTTACTTAATATTATAGTAATGTATTATGAATCAATTAAAAACTATGTATTAAAAAGCTAATAATTATTTTCAAATAACAACAACATAATTACATGTCACATCGTAAACGCTCGTTTTTATTTTTAAATTAATTTTAATATAATTTTATAATTAAATTACAAATCAATAAATAAGCCATTTACCTTATGATTTTCATTGGGCGCATCGCCTTTCGCACCTCGATCATCTTCGTTCGGCGAGTCGGAACGCTTTTTTAAAACACTGTAACAACAACAGCTGATAAGTAATAGGGAGTAAATTGTTGAGTTTTTGACTGGAAACCATGGATTGGCAAGTGTAGAAAAAGCTTTTAAACTAAATGGAGTAACGATCACGACCAAGGTTGCTTCAATTTTGCAGTTTAATACCATTTTACTGATAATAGCCGTGGATCGTGCTCACTTCAGGTCCCGGGTCGAGGAAAAATAAGTTTCTAATGTAGAAAAAAAATCGAAGTTGTAAATTACGCTCCATGAACGATAGTATACTCGCTTATTTAAGATAGCCAGCGCAATGTGGTAATATTCACCTCTGCCTCTACCTACACAAGTCATCATCATTCCCCTTGCCTTTTTCCCATTTCTATTGGGGTCGGCTCCCACTCTCAACTGATGCGGCTAGCTACCAGAATTATACGAGCGACTGCCATCAGACCTCGAAACCTAAAGGGAACCAGTAGCCGAGATGGTTAGACCAGGGGTCAGGTTATACTGGCTTCTGACTACATGTAACGATTGTCATAGATGTGTTAAATAACAACCGGGACGTAACTTCACGTGCTCTCCAAGGCACGGAGGGTAGTCCCTCAACCAACCAGACACCGAAACAAATCTTTGTTGTTACACAAATATTGTCCGGGGCGGGAATCGAACCCGCGACCTCCCGGGCACAGTAGTCCAATCGGACGGCTTATACCGCTCTGCTACCGAGGTAGTCAGCTACCTACACTTTCAGGTAATATACAAACACATTATATACATATAACAAGTACAAAGTACCTATCAATATACGCTCACTTCAGTCTGTTTTAGTATTATATGTATAGTATATACCAGTTATCTGGTTTCCATAACACAAGCTCTGCTTAGCTTGGGACCAGATGACGGGTCCGGCCGTTATGCCCCCATTCCGGGTTGCCCCCGGCCGGTATGCCCCCACATTGAAAAATTTGTTATTCCGGTTTGCCCCCGGCCGCGTTGCCTCCTTAGTTTCTCTTTTTGTCATGATATTCGATTCAGTACGGTTGTGTAGACAATTGTTAAAATAATAAATGGAAATTAAGAGTATAATCATCATAACTGATGTGCGCAGCCAATGTAGATAACAATAGATTAGGTAGATGCAGTGATGAGGGGTTGTCTACATCCGTCTACAATGTTTTAGGTGATTTTTTAAACTTCTTACTAGTGAGTAAAAGGCACTTTCTTGTTTGTACCATCTCATTAATTTACATTTACATTTATTCATCTTTATTAATTTACAGTAATGCGGTAACCTTACCAATCAAACAAAATATAAGAAATTATCATAAAATGACACATAGTCTATACTAATATTATAAATGCGAATGTAAGTTTGTTTGTTACGCTTTCACGCAAAAACTACTGAACCGATTTGGATGAAATTGGGTATGGAGGTAGTTTGAGACCCGAGAAAGGACATAGGATAGTTTTTATCCGACTGCGAAAAAAGAAGGTAATGTTTTGGCGCGATAACCGACATACACGCGGGCGAAGCCGCGGGCGGAAAGCTAGTATAAAATAAATTAAATTGAAAAACACTTTTGTTTTCAACAGTATTTGCTCAAGCGTCTTGTTAAAAATAAAATGGAGGCAAGACGGCCGGGGGCAAACCGGAATAACAAATTTTTCAATGTGGGGGCATACCGGCCGGGGGCAACCCGGAATGGGGGCATAACGGCCGGACCCCAGATGACCGTGTGTGTTAATGTCCCAGAATATTATTATTAAATATTTTAGTTTCCCACTGATGGGAACGGGTCTTCTCTCAACTATCTACGAATTGAGAGAGTTTAGGCCTTAAATCCACACACACTGTCCCAATGCGGATTGATGGATGTCACATGTCTTCGAATGATTGATTAGTTCTTAGACATGCAAATTTCCTCACGAGACGGTTTCCTTCATCGATATTGAGCAGCAGTGATGAAAAAATTCACAAACAGATCGTGCTCAGTCGCCTATTTCCGTAAAATTCTGATGGACAGGTGATGATATTCATCCATTATTAAAATCTCAGAACAATCTTAGTATCTTGCTGACAACATCTCAAATCAGTGCCTCACACACAGTGCATTACACTTAGAAAATCTTAGTTGAAACTCAAAGTTAGGAATTGTGCCTGATGAACGGCAAAAGGCTCGCCCCCTAAGCATAGCCGGCGAAAAGTGGGTGATATTCACCTCTGCCTACCTTCGGGTACTTAAGACATGTATGCAACAGACGCTATGTAATGTTGGATAGTAAGACAGAGTTTAAAAAACAAACTTACAGTG
Organism: Meganola albula; assembly: GCA_936450015.1. NCBI lineage: Eukaryota > Metazoa > Arthropoda > Insecta > Lepidoptera > Nolidae > Meganola > Meganola albula. The sequence continues at coordinate 4,654,905 of OW388161.1, read as the reverse complement.
CTAACGCATCACAGCCAACAAACGCGTTTTCAAGGTTTTGCTTAACGAGTGGCGAGTTCCTCAGACGCATCAGTTCGTCCCGGGTGTAGGTGAGCGGCTTGCGCGCCGGCCCCACCGCCAGCACCGCCGGGTCGCCGCTACCACCACCGGACACGTTGTTGTCTTCACCTGGGGAATTATATAAATAAATTAATTGTTTAAAAATGTCTGTTTGTCTTGTGTCTGGGTGTAATTATCTATATTTAAGTATATATTTACAAAAGAAAAGTATTATATGCAGTATATTACCAGTTATCTGGTTTCCATAGTACAAGCTCTGTTTAGTTTGGGATCAGATAGCCGTGTGTTTTAATGTCCCACTATATTATTATTATAATATAGCTGTCAAGAACGTGATCCATATTACGGTTAGAACCATTACTTCAACGCTTTTTAGAGTTCCACAGCTGGGCACGGGTCTTCTCTCAACTATCTTACGAGTTGAAAGAGTATGCCTTAATAATTAATAATTAGCCACACACGCTTGCCAAGTGCGGATTGGTGGACCACACATGTCCTCGAATGACTAGTTCTTAGACATACTGGTTTCCTAGCGATGTTATCTTTCACCGATATTGAGCGACGATGTAACAATTTACACAAAGATGTGTGGGCACGACCAGGAATCAAACCCGCGACCTTATATTTCTGAACCGAGCCCCTACCGTTGCTTTTTAAGTTTTCCAAACTTACTATTGAGTGGAGTAATACTATTTGTATGAAATCCATCACAGCAGCGTCTCACGCAGCAACTGTTTGTAAACAACCAACAACCTGTTTTCAATTACCCTATCAATCTGTTTATGAGTAAATAAACAGGAGATAGAATTTTTGTGTTATTTGTATGGAGCTACAGACTATATAATACTAGACAACACTTTCATCAAATATTGTATGAAATTGTAATCGTCAAAAGTTGACAGGTTATCGGGGAAGATAGCTAATTTTTTATTGGTTCGATCAAGTTCTTATCCTTGAAGGAACCAATCGAAATTGGTTTGTGGTCGGATAATATGTATTAGCGGTAAGGCGAGCGCAAGTGCCCAGCATTGCGGTGTCTACAGATATATTGTCGGTAGTGTGGAGTTTATGTCAGCATAGTCAAGAGATGATAATCATTTTACAAATTGCTGTAAATATTACTATACTAGGGACAAGATAATAGGCCACTTTTGACAGATGTCAGTTTTATATTCATAGTGAGGTGACCTGCTTAAAAACATCGATTAAATGAATGAATCGAATGAATCGATACAGACTTGAAACATATGTGAAATTTAAAAATGACCATGCGAATCCCTGTCCCATTATTATTTTTTCTTTCATAAATTAAAGGAGCAAAATAAGACAAGTACCTACGTAATTTAACAAAAAAATTGCTTTTATTCACTTGAACTATCGGAACAACTCAACTTTTAATAAAGTTGGACTTGCCTCCACACCATTTCTTACCAGCCACGAGACAATTTCTTGCTTTTTATTTGCTTGAGTTGGTGGTTTATCAACTTGTACAGAATGATACGGAGCATTGTCCATTATAATTTTCGAAGGGTTTTCTAAGCTGACTAGCAGCTTCTCAAACCACTCTTTAAAAACATCAAAGTTCATTTCCTCATGGTAATCTGTTGTAGTTTTAGAGGCGAATGCGAGGAGGCAGTCTGGAATAAAACCTTGAGAAGCTGATCCCGCGTGACATATAATAAGTCGGGCTCCTTTTCCCGATGGAACTTTTGAGGTGGAGGCCGCTGTATCATCGGTCCATGTCCGCGCAACCGTATGGTTCGCATTCAACCATGTTTCGTCAATAAACACGACATTGTCCCAATCCGTAATTTTATTTACCTGACGTAAGAATGATATTCTCTTCAAAATAATATCGTAGCGTTCTAGCAGGATTTTCCGCTTGTCGGATTTTTTAAATCTAAAGCCAATCGATTTCAAAACCTTTGATAGAGACGATTTGCCTCCAAAAAATAAGCCTGCGCCTTTTAACGAACTCAATAGCTTTTCCCGTGTAGGATATTCTTTTCTCGAGTAATATCCATAAATGTGGTTGCGAATTGCAGCAGCATCAAAATTATCAACGTCAACAATTTTCTTGTCCCTCTTTCGTTTTTTCGGTGTACGTAAAGTATTATCTTCTGAGCCTGATGGTCCGTATTTCTCTTTCAGAATTTGAGTTACTGTCTTCTTCCCTATTCCCAATGCTTCGGCAACGCGTTCTCTCGGTGGTTTCAATGGTAAAAGAGGCCCATCGTTAACTGATTCACGTCCAAAATAATTGTACAATTTCAGCACTAGTTCGCGAGATTGACTGTTTAGAGTTTTCCCCCGTTTCGACATAGTAAGACTGTAATGTTTTTCTTGTTTAATAATCGTTAAGCAATCGGAGTCCAATTTATAGCCAGGTAAACGTAGTCAGTAAGATCAGGTTAAATGAAAAAGCCGGATCAGAAGAAAATAACAGAGAGCACACCAAAAATGCACAGTCACTTCGCACAACAACAAAAGACTGCGTCATCATCATGTAATGGCGACATGACATGCGTCATCGACAGGCACTGGTGTTGCCAGCAACATCCACCTAAATTGCACCCAACATCAATGACCTTTCTATTTAGTTATTTTTTTGTATTTTTATAGTTAGTTAAAAGAATAATAAATATGTATAATTAGGTTTTATTATAATCACAACGTGGTTATAAATTTATGGTGATTTTTCTTCACAAGTAATCATTGCATTCGATTCAACTTACAATCCTATCAGCTTTCGATTTTTAGAGTAACATCCCTAGTGTTTAAAAAGAAATAGGGTTGACTGACGCAACATTGTAACGACGTTCAGTTCTTTAGATCAGAAATTGTTTATTATGTTTAGAATGGTTTATTAGTGAAAGCAAATCGTAAAATTACTCGTATCGGTCATTATTACAATAAATATGTAAACAGTTCTTATTTTATGCCCGCCGTTACAAGGTTACGTTGTTGAATTTTGATGAAATGTCAAAAGTGGCCTATTATCTTGTCCCTATTTTAATTATAGTTAATTAAACTACAAGTTTACAAACAGTTGTCAATACTCCACGTTGGATATCATCGTTAATACTACAAATACCGCGTAATTTTAACATCACCGTCATTGTAAAACAACTCTTATTCTATTAGCAGTTACAGTCATTTTACTGATATACCAATTCACAGTCGCGATACTGCAACGACACATGTACGACATACCAAAGTGCTCAATATAAACCTATCTCTGTAGACACTATCTTTATTTAAACTAGTCACTGAGATCGCCTGTCTATTTACTATTGCATAGAATTTGTACATCTATTTAACTAAAACTGCACTTATAATAATTATTATTACTTGTTGACTCAAGGTCTTTACGTTATAAGTTGCTATTATGACACGTAATGGCTTACCTACTTTCAGTAACTTATCTTAGAAAAGACGTGAAAAGTACGAAAAAAATATTTTAATTACTGAAAACTCACCCATTTTGATTCAATCACAAAGTTTATCTTTAAATGATACGAATATCAGAACTCGCAGACTTTCAATCAGACTATTAGCTAATATTATTTCGTAACGTTCAAAATAAATGTTACTGTATTTTAAAACGCAGTCTTTAATGTAATTACGTTTAAACAAACTCTACAAGGATAAATCATTAATTTTTGTAGACGCACACTAAATATTCGTGTTCACATACGAAAAGTGATAAATGCAAACGTTTTTTAACTGCACCCTCTTTTAGAAAAAATTGAATGGAATGTTACTTACGCCATGATACACGCTTGACCCTCTTTGTGGGCGGCCCAGCATGTACCCTAGGAGGTAGCTGGGCCGGAATCCGCCTCAACGCACTCTGATAACGTAGCAGAAACGCGTGCACCGCACACTTATCTGGAGAAGCTATTTTCTCCAGAGCGGCCACAGATGTTGCCACTACCGAGGCCTTTCTCGCACGCCGTTTTGCTGCCCTACTACCCGCCCTACGCCTCCTACGACGGGCCTTCTTCTGAACCTCGCCTACAGGCGGCGTAGCTTCCTTGATAACCATATCACTGATACGCGACACAATAAAATGGCGTCCTATTAAAACTAACTAAACTAAAACTTAACAATACAACGAATGAAAATAAATAACGATTGTAAATAAAATTAATAAAATAACATAAAAAAAACTATGTACTAAACGCTACAACTAAGCTAGGGGGTTGTCTGAGAGACAGCTGCGCGAATTCAACGTATAATTCCCTACGATACGGGAGCTGGTATAATGCACCGAATAAGACTCGATGGGAAATTGGGAAAAAAATATTTCACCGAATACGACACGGAACTCACGAACTTGTCTCAAAGACTGAGTTCGATGCAAAACGGTCAAGTTACGAATGATAGCTACCCTCAAAGTTGTCACAATATTTCTGCCGGTTTGTCCGCTAATTCGTCTTAGTTACATCGATCTACCGCCAACATTTGTAATTACAACAAACCGGTAATCCGTATTCTGATTTATTTATCGACATGAGGTATAATTAATATTTACTTTTAAGGCCTACCTATAAATAATTTGCAGCCTAAGAAAAAATGGGATGCTATACTCCTCGACAATGACCGCAATTGTGCAGAATAACCCCTTATTTCCCCTATTGAGCAGCGGTGGCGCAGCGGTACGGACCTCGCCTTAGAAATATAAGGTCGCGGGTCCGATTCCTGGTCATGCCCACACATCTGTGTGAATTGTTTCATCTCCGCCGCTCTATATCGGTGAAGGAAAACATCGTGAGGAAACCGGCATGTACAAGAACTAATCACGAGGACCTGTGACATCCACCATCCCGAACTTGGCCAGCGTGTGTGGATTAACACGTAAGATAGTTGAGAGAGAAAGGGTTGAAATGAATCATTATTAATTTTTTTATTTATACTTAAGACTTAATGGATTAGATTATCTAAAAGAAAGCAATCTATCCACATTCTACGGGCATGGTAATCGTTAAACACTGGCAGGACAACGCTTCACAAAACTTTTGAAATTGTTTGTATGTAAGTCGCGTACGAATGCGTTTATTATCATCACCCTGCAACGAATCTGCATTGCGGTTTCAGGTTGATATTACTGTAAGGGTTTTACTAATAAACAATTTATACTATTGTATGTCTGTGTAGTTTAAGGGTCGTGAGTAGTAGATGAAAAGAAACCGGCCATACATTTGTTTATATTGTTGACGTCTGCGTACACATTTGCAAATGTTGCAATTTACATAATATTAACTTCATTTTATTATGACCAGACAAAAAAGATATGAGTTATAAATTTGACGAATTTATTTGTGAGTTAGTGTACAAGTTTGTAGCCACGTAGCACCCGCCTAAACGGATAGACCGATTTTGATGCGTTTTTTGTTCAAAATCTGAAAAGATAAAATAACCTCTCTTTTTTAAGAAGGTTAAAAATATACATTGGGGGTCATAAAAAATTTAATAGTTATAAAAGTTGCGGGTTACTAGTGTGGTAGTAGGATTGACGAAAGGTCGCACCTTGTTTGGACGGAGGGAATGCTTTACACATTTCCTCGCCCCGGATGAACATGAGCCGAGTGGTATGGCAGACTTCCGTTCTTGGCCCGGGTGAGCAAGTCCCTGTGAGATCTCCAGCTACAAACAGCCGGGCCCAGTTTACCCATTAAAACCTTCCGGTGTTCCGTCAGGATATCCTTTTCGGGCTGCGGGCTTCGCTACTGCATTCACCGAACCTGATCGGTGCTGTGGCGAGTCCCGTTCGGGACGGGAAGTTGACATGCGTTATGTATTACAATTTATAGATTACCTACGCTGAGTGCTGTGCTGTGGTAACTACAGCAGTAACTAACGTATAATTACCAACCTAAATTACATTTCGAACTTTATTTAGATTCAGGTACGTCCCTAAATAGTCCCCAGAAAGGTTCTTTTGGTGAACACACTAATCTTTTAAGACTACTTTTTGAAATATTTTTTGAAATATTATCACAATTTCAAACTTCGAGCTGTAACTAAGATTTTCTAAGTACATATATTATATGTACTTAAAAAATCTTAGTTACAGCTCAGTTACAGCAGTAATATAATAATATTTGCTCGACCCGAGAATCGAATCCGTGACCTCGCGGTTATTAAGTGAATACGCTTACCACTAGACCACCGCGGCAGTTTTTTAAAGTCTTGAGATAGCTTAGTTTTTAGGAAATCTGCCCTACAGAGGCGGACTTATATTCGTTCATATTCGAGACTGTCCCTGGCGTTTGTGTATAGAAATTCTTTTTGTATGAGTTAAGTCATTTCTTGAGGAATACTACAAGTTATTAAAAAAGCTACCCTGTGACGGGTTGATACCGCAACAAGTAAGAATGACCGTTATTAAATGATAAAAGTCACGATGATTTTGTATACCTACCTATCTACTTCCTACAACATCGTAATCTGTCAGTCATGAGGTCCATAATAAAGGGATATGTTTGGATCTATCAATGTACACATATATTTGTAAAAAGTTCTATGTTATAAATGAACTGCATATATTGCATTTTTTTTAAACAACTGTAGTACTTGCTTCTGTCAATAAATGTATTGTATTGTTACTGGATGCTGAACTAGCAATGATTGTTTTGAAATAAAACTACTTTTTAACGGATTTTATCGCGGTTTATTTTAGATTTTAGATCCCGACGTTTCAAAGTCTTTTCAGACTTCATGTTCACGGGTGGACTGAGATATTTGAAGTCAAAAAAAAAAAATCTCAGTCCACCCGTGAACATGAAGTCTGAAAAGACTTTAAAACGTCGGGATCTAAAATCTAAAATAAACCGCGATAAAATCCGTTAAAAAGTAGTTTTATTTCAATGTGTGATATTGGCGTAAATCTAAGACAATACAATGATTGTTTTGTATTGTTATTTTAAGGTTTACATTTTGTGCATATTCAGTCATACATGTTTGTAGTTGTTTAATATTTTAAAGAGGCAATTATTTGTAAGTTATTATGTAAGGGTAAACCTCCAACTTATTATGATCCAATTCTAAACATTTTCAATTGTGCTATGAAAGGAGCTATCATCCTGACTAATATTATAAATACTGATGTAACTCAGTCTATCTGTCCTGTTTTCACATCAAAACTACTCACTTCACGCAATAACCGACGCCCGAGGGGGAGCTATGGTCAGAAGGAACCTCTTACTAATATATAATGTATAATTTTGTGACTAGCTATTCTATGTTTTGTCTCTGTCGAATGAATAAAAAGTTATACAGAAGAAAAAGACAAAACATAGAACAGCTTTTCACACCTTGTATATTGTTTATTAGCATGGACGTAAATACAAAATTTTGTGAGGTGACTCTAATTCTTTCATGCACATATTTTTGGATGGAAGCAGTTTTTGCTCTAGATTAACATTTATCCTTTTAATGTTTCTTTTTATCCTTTGTCCTTTCAGTTCCTAACAGTCCTTCGAGTAAATAAAATCTCAGAAGAAAGCAAGCAAGTCTAGTGTTCACAAAGATTAACAATTATAATATCTTAGCCATTGGATCCTAAAATAAGCAGATTAAATTGCTGCCAAAATTAAGTTGACTGTTAGGATTCCCTAATTCTAATAGTAAACTATTATTGTAGCAATTCTACTATATGCTTAGTGGTGAGCATAGAGCACCACATAGTAATTATTGGCCTTAAAATACACACAATGAACAAAAGATCCAGCTGGGTCTAAGTGCTCTGGGTCTACCAGCCCCATTTAAAGATAATACACACAGGAGCAGGTAGGTAAATGAATATGAATTGTACACACAACATAAAAAAAAAATTAACTCAACATGAAGTAAAAATTACTACTTTTACACCTCTAATTAAATCAAACTGCATTTTGCTGTGCTTTATAAAAAGTAAACCTATTCAGAGTTTCGTCATTGTTGCATGGCCTTGATACTCCCTTCATAATGCACCCCAGCCTATCAAGTGAATAGGGCTGCCCTACAAGTTCACAGGACCCAAACTAGTTAAGATCATAGAAATAGGTTGCCTACAATTTTGTATGCAAAACTGTGTTTTTTATAATAAGAATCTTATTGTTTTCTTATTATTGTATTATCTATGTCTAATTGAAAGTCTTTAATTATCTTTATGGATTCCTATTAGGCTATGTGGTGGGTGTCAGTAGAAATTGTATGTTCAAACTTAAAATGGTTATGTACATTCAACATGATTAGTTTTTTGATTTCCTGTCTGTTTACTTTTCAATTAGTTTGTTTTCAAAATCTAAATGAATGAATATATCCTTATAATCTTATATATAGTAGTTTTATAGTAATTAGGTGACATATCTACACACAATCAGAACTTGAGTTTAACTTAGAAACAAGAAACTTTGTAATGACCTACTTAAAAACAGTTATGTTTAGTACACTAGGTTAACAGTTAATGAAAATGATAAATATTTAGTATTATTCTAGACCCTTCCACTATTATCAACTTCGTAGTATCTTCTATAGCAGAATTTGTCAACTAAATCTAACAAAAGTAAGGTATCATTCCATCTTGTTTTGATAGCTCTGTAATGATTTTCGTATAGATAAACATAATCCTAAATGGCTAAAGCGTTAAAGGTGGTCTTACCATTGAGTAATGATCTTACCTTCAGGATTAGAGCCATTATCCGGGTTCTCATCGGTCGGTTTCTCCCTCAATGTAGACAATAGGTTCACAGCTGACATAGCTCGCAAATCCTCCACTCAGATATTCAGTCTTCTTGCAATATATTACTCTCGCTAAAATTCTATAACAACTTTACAATATATACAAAATTGTTCAGGAAATTACTCTATCACCTAAGTATTGTTTATATCACAGACTTTTCGTTTTTAACAATACGGATCAAAACGTCCACGCACGAAAATACTATCAATATTATTTATAAGACTCTACATATAATAGACTTATTTACACATTAAAACTAACGTTTATCATCTAATTTTAACAAATACGCTCTAGCGGTCACAAGATACTCATAACTAAAAGATTTTATCAGTTTTCGATGCAAAAATATATAAAACGTCCGCCATATGCCTTTTGAAACGTATATAACACGGCTAAATTCAATGTAACATAAAAGCTGCGCCTTGACGCACGATTTAGGTATACTTTTTATTTTTTAGGGTTATAATCAGTTGCCATTGTTTGTTTTTTTTTATAGAAAACGGCTTTCTCTATGGTAGTATGAAGAGTAGAAATCCCTTTATCAAGCCAGTATTATGTTAACGAATCAATCTAAATCAATCAATAACACAACAAAGAGACCGAGATTTTTACAAAACGTTAGTTAATCTTATATTTATCAGAATCTGGAATTCAGAGAAACCAGCAAATCGAATTCTATTAGTTAGGGCTCCATCGCATCGCATCGTGGCAACGACAAACGATGATTACAAAAGTCAATCAATCAACCAAAAGTCTACTGTCTGTCAATGTCTATTGTCAACAATCTGCCTGTCATTCTGTCTGTCAGTCGTCACGTTGTTGTCCATTTGTTGGGCATACTTTAATTTTTTATAAATTATTGAAACTGGTATGTTATAGTATCAATCAAAAATGTCTCTAAAATGGACTGGAAATCAAAGCGATTCGGGTATACTAAGAAAAAGTGAGCTCAAGGACAAGAAAGAAGATCTATTCGTGTTCGGCTACTCGTGCAAATTGTTCAGGGATGATGACAGAGCCCTCCTCATTGACCAAGGGAAGCACCTTATACCGTGGATGGGGGATGAAACGTTGAAAATCGACAGGTTCGATCAGTTTTTTACTATCAGATTAACTGTGGCGCTACAAACCTTTAAAAGATAGTTGTATGACAGAAAAATTAAATTTTCGGAAGATCTTTAAGTATTTCGCAGAGGATGTTTACACGAAGGTCGGTGTGGTGGAAGAGTGAGCTTCGAGCGTCCTGCGTGGTCGTGGCGTCGCATAATGTTATGGTGACAATCACTTGTGGTATGTATTAACAGCGGCGACTCGTTGAGTATGTATACATTACTGATAACCAGGTATAAACAACAGATCTTAGGAAAATTTTGATGATAACATTCGTAATGTGATAATTTTAAGTTAAGTTTGGAACATACTTAATCATGTTGACAAATAATTATAAATATTTACTATAAAAAAGTCTGTGTTCTCAAGTGTTAGATAGTTAAAAAATATATAAAAAATATTGGTGTCTATTTAGGTTTTAATACAAGGCTGCTTAACACTAAATCCACGCAGTGCCAAATTAAGTATGCGTGGGGCCTGTAGATAAATATTCTATTATAAGAACCTTAGTCTGTGAGCTCTGTGGTATACCAAAGTTTTTGATTTGAAGACTGTCTAAGCATTTGTCTTAGCAATGATCGAAAGTTCTCTAGTGGGTGTCATTGATCAAAGATTCCTAAATCATAGTTGGACCTGTATAATAGTTAAGTAGCCTGATTATATTGAGTAAAGTATTTTTAAGACAACATTTAATCCCTAGCAGCTTTGAAATCTGTCTATGTTTACCCTAAGGTAATTAATCTGGCATTTCACTCTTACTTAGTCCACCAATAACATAGGGATGTATTTTATCAGGTATGATGCTCGCGGCGCTCTACACGACCTGACGCCATTCGAGGCGCCGTCTGGAGGCTTCGACTGGCGCATGGAACTAACGAAAGGCGAGCTGGATGTGGAACAGCTTTGTGATGAGGAGAGGTATAGAGCGCTGCACACTGATGAAGATGAAGAGGAAATGTATAAAGGTAGATAGTGATGATGTTTGAAATAAGGATTAACTGTAAAGACTTCTGCAGGACTGTTGCAAAAATAATCTGCTGACTTTGCCCACCGAGTAAAGCCTTTGGACTGGCAGCTTTGGTATGTAGAAGTCTTAAGTTTTTCTATATTGTCTCACAGGTGATTAAGTTAAACATTCATAACCAAGAACACAGAAATATTAAGTAGCTTGTGGCATTTATCATCTTTGGTTGGGGGACTGCTTTATTCTTTTTATTAACATTAGATAACTAAATTATTATTATTATTAAACAGACAAGCAGTTGTGAACAACTGATATTCACCTGTATCTGGTCTCTTTCCTAGTTCTGTTTACTATGATACACTGTTAATTTGCTTCTCTTTTCAAATATAGGTGAGACGTTACTTTATATGTATATTTTTTCAGAAATTACTAAATTAAAATTATTTTTTTTTACAGAGGAAGAGCTAAAGCGGCTGCATGCAGCCGGCTATGGTCAAGTTGGGTTCAATTATGATACACCTGCAGAACCTAAACCACCGACACAGACCCAAGAAGTAGATGAACCGTTTACACCAACACTCACATTCCGAGCATTATTGCCATATGATGCAGTTTTTGTAAGTATAAAATATATTTATCTTACACTCCTAGTATTTTCATTTAGATGCTAAAATAGACACATCAATCAAACTAGTTACTCCATAATAAACCCAGATACACTCTAACTCAGTATACGGCTGACTTTTAGCAATCTGTAAAGGGTCAATGTGGCAGTTTGCTGAAAGTCTTTAACTTTGCAAGAGTACCCAGAACAATAAAGGTGCTTCGAAAGACATGTCTCTGTATGTACATTGCCTTACGTCACATTGTTTTCAGTTTTACAGCTGAAAAATGTCTGAATACATTACAAGACATGAATAAAGCAGTATATGATATTACCAAAAATATGAAAGCTGTGTTTCAACTAGTTCTTGTTAGAGAAAGGCTCATATTCTAATAAATAACATTTGTTTCCACAGCCTGAGAGTCTAAAACAGAATGCAATAATAGAAAAAACCGCCAACTTCATAGCAACACAAGGTGCTCAAATGGAAATCCTAATTAAAGCAAAACAAAGAGACAATCCACAGTTCCAGTTCTTGAACCGAGATTCGAACCTGCACCCGTATTATGTTGCACTAACAGCTTTGATTAAGGCTGGCAAGTGGCCTGAGAAGAAACCCGAAGTTGTCGAGGGTATGTTTAATAATTTATTTAATTAATAAAATATTTGTGGTGTAGTTAATGATCGTCTTTCATAGTTCAGGTCAGAGTGTTACTCCTACCTAGAACACAGAAATGCAAACGCAAATAAAAGCTACTCTCAAACACTAAACATGAACGGTTCATGCATACAAACTGTTCATGTACCTTGGCACAGAGGAACGCGCATTGACCGTCCATCGTGTTAAATTTTCTAAGGTCTCGTAAATGTTTGTTTTTGCTTACCTACTAATTACGCACGCCTATTGTTACAGAAAAGCCACCAGAAAATGAAGAGTACCTTCACCCAAGCCTAGCATCCACAGTTATTGAATCTGTAAGTACTGTTAATGTTTTAAACATTCTCCTAAAGTGGGATTGTTTAAACGTTATTTTTACAGATAGATCGTCCATAATAAACGTGTTTTACCTTACAATAAAACACATATTAAACCACTTACCTGATTCGAAGCCTAAACAAAATGAGATGGCAACCCTTTTTCCTATCTCTTTCTTTCCCGTTTACTTACGTCTATTGCTATCTTTATCGCGCACCTACCTCCGCCGGCTCGTGGTGGGGCGAGGCGAGCTCGCCGAGATCACGCGAATGTAAGTCATTGATTGCTCATTTTCTTAGGTGCCATATGCCAGGCAGCGCTCAATTTTAGGCTTCGAATCAGGTAAGTGGTTTAATATGTGTTTTATTGTAAGGTAAAACACGTTTATTAAACCCCTGTACCGTGATTCGAAGCCTAAACAAAATGAGATTTGTTTATTATCGCCTGGCGGAGTAGGAGGAGACATGATAGCATTACGAAAAGGACGCCAATGTGATGATCACCTAGTGGATGCGGAAGGAAAGGTGGTATTTTGTATGAAAAAGAAAAACAAAAGTAAGTTGTTATGAGAATCAAATCCTTTTATTTCATAATTTAGGTAATCCAAGCATGTAACTTTGTGGATATAGAAACGAAAGACTTGCTTATGAAGTAATTAACTAAGTAATCATAACGAAGTTTGTTTAAAAACAAAAATTAAATTTACTTAAGAACATAAAGTACCTATGTTTAACAAATTATCTTGACGAGATTTTACTTAGAATTTTATTGACTACAAAACAAAAGAAAAGAAGGGGTCATTTATGTAGGTTCGAACAGTCGGTTAAATGGGTTGTTTTGTACCGACATCACTTCTCGTCTGTAATATTTGGCGAAGGTATTGCCTGATCTCCAATTTCCGCGTGCGAGTATTTCTTCAATAGGAAGGTTGTTGAGCCAGTTCTTTGATGCTACCGCAGATCTAACGCTGCCGGGTGTGGCAGATACGCCAGCCTGGGACAGCACGGTCTTTATCCATCCTGCTACCATGGTCTTGGAAGCCGGTTTGGGGTCGCCTCGGGTGCTTATGAAAAGACTATTTATCTTGGCCGTTTCTCTTCTTGTGCGTGATATTTCTATTAATTTGTGCACCCAGAACACAGGATCGATTTTCGAATTGTCCTCATTTGATAGCAGTTTCCAGCCAGATTGTTGGTGATCGGAAGAGTCTGTTTTTGATCCGAAAGCAGGCCAGAATATGACTTGGTCGTTTTGTGTTAAAAAAATGATCCTTATCCACATGTAACAAAGTTAAGTCGTGTACTCTACGGCCAGAACATAGCAGTAAAAGCATTGCTGTGTGTTTTGATGTTTCGTACAAGCTATCGGTGTTTACATTGCTTTTTTCCAAAAAAGAAGCAACTATGTCTATGTCCCATATAGGTGCTTTTGTTGTTCTGGGGTTTTTTAAAGAAATTGCTTTTAAGGCGTGCTTGACAACGTTGTGTGAACTTAAGTTTGTTGAATTAGGGCTGCAGAGAGTGGACACCACTGACTTGTGTAGCAGAATAGTGCTTAAGGACAGTCGTTCTTTAAGATGAAGATCGATCAGGAATCTTCCTAAGTCTACACCAGACGGGTTTGTGACTTCGACGTGATTTGAAATTGCCCATTGCGTCCAGCGAGTCCATGCAGGTTTGTAAGTTCTCAGTGTTGAGCTTCGCCAAGCAGATAGCAACATATCTTTTTGTTCGGTAGACCAGTTTATCAGATTTTTTGTCCACCCCCACATTTCCAGACTTCCAGAGTCATTTCGTGAGCCATTGGGGGAGGTAGGCCTGTCGTCGTATCGATCAGGACTTGTGGAATGTTCCAGATTGTATGGGGTGCTTCTAGTGCCCTTCTCTTGAGATCCGGTCGCCAGTAGACTCGGTTCCACCTGGGAGCTATTATCAGATAGGTTCCTTTTGCTCTGTTGAGATGATTCAGGACTCTCGGGATCAGGCAGGGCGGTGGAAATACCCAAGCAAGGCGATAGTTCCATTCGTGGGAGAATGCATCGTGTACTATGGCTGTTTGATCTTTCAGGCACAGGGAACAGTAGTTCTTCACCACATGGGCTCGGTTCGATGCAAACAGGTCTATCACCGGCACTCCCCATTTGTCGAAGATTGGGTGTGTTGCCATGGGCAGGAGATGCCATTCTGGAGGAAGTCTGTGTCGGGATAGATGATCTGCCTCGCTGTTGTAGATACCTGGTATGTGGTACGCAATAAGATTGATGTTGTAAGAGTCTATTGTCTCGAACACCTTGTAGGTCAACTCCATAAGAGACTCCGACTTGGTGCCTCCTTCGTGACGTAGATATGCTACGACGCTGCGATTGTCCGATTGCAGTAGAACAGTTTTGCCACTGAGATAGGTCTTTTTTAGCTGGAGCACATTTAAGACAGCAAGAAGCTCTTTTGTATTGCTGTGAAGATCTTTCTCTGTCTTTGACCATAAGCCGGAAATGTTCAGGTTGTCGAGACGTGCTCCCCACATTTCGTTTGCTGCATCTGTAGTTAGGTAGTGAGCTGGTGGAGGGATGTGGATCGAGGATTGTTTGTGACAGTTTCTTAACCACCATCGCAACTCCTGTTGTGCTTGTAGTGGAAGCGGTAGTCGCCGATTCGATTCTGGTAAGGCATTGCTGTGCTTCAGAATGTGGCGAAAATGTAACCTGCCTCTTGGTACCACAAAACTTGCAAAGTTTAAAAGACCAGTCAGTGATTGGATTTCTGCCAGATTTGCTTCCTGCGATTGTAGGAGACTTGCTGTTTGATCCTTTAGCTTGATGATCTTTTTGCCAGGTAATGTTTTTGTGTTTCGCCAGGGGTCCCACACAATACCTAGGTACTCTATCGACTGTTGCGGGATAGTTACTGATTTTGAAAGATTTACTTGCCATCCCAGGTAAAGAAGAATATTGAGAGCTGATTGTACTTGTTTTTGTAAAGTGGATCGGCTCTGGTTGGCCAGTAAAAAGTCGTCTAGGTAAACTAGTATCCTGATGCCCATGTCCCTCAATATTTGTGCGACCCAGGCTGTTAAAGATGCAAAAGCTTTTGGTGCAGAGCTTAGACCGAACGGTAGGCATGTCATTTCCAGAATTTTGCCTTGGTAGCTCAACCGCAAGTACCTTCTGTGCGATTTGTGAATTGGTAAGTGGAAATAGGCCTGTGAAATGTCGATTTTTGCTAACCAATCGTTTTGTTGTAGGAAGTCTGGGACATCGAACATCGTTATAAGGTGAAATGTTGATTGGTGAACATGATCGTTGAGAGCTTTCAGATTGAATATTGGTCTCAGAGCGCCGTTGCTTTTGGGGCGCAAAAACATTGGAGAGATGAAGCTCGGTGATGTTCGAGCTGGTTTCAGTACGCCTTCTGATTTTAGACGGGTGATGACAGATGTCATCTCGCATGATTCTGATGTTTGCGGAACTTGATTGTTTAAATGTGGTAAAATTAGAGGGGGCTTGTCTATGAAAGGAATGCGGTAACCCTGGATCATTTGTACTAAATGGTTTGGGGCCCCCTTTTTCTGCCATCGTGACACGTACTGTTGTAGTTGACCGGCTCGAAATTGGTTGGAGTCAGAATTTTTTACGCTTGGCACCTTGTCCGCGAAAGGGCGGCGATGTCTGTCTTTTGCGTGAACCTTGCTTTGGGTTCGACTTGTATTGCCTTTGAGGCTCGCGATTGCTGTTATGGGACTTAAAGTTTTGACTAAAGGCACCACTATTAGGTTGCGAGTAGAGTCGATTCCCTTGCGCAGGGTCAGGGTTGCTATAACGAGACTGATATTGCATCGAGTCTCTATGACGCGGCTGATAAGAATGAGATGAGGGACCTTGCGCAGGTAAACCTCTATAGCCGTGGTTATTGCGGTAGTCGTTACTTGCCGATAACCTCTGCGCGAGGTGTGGCTTTGATATGTTAGCTTGCGCAGCTAATTTATAATGTTGCTTAGGCCAAAAAGCTTTTTTGATGCCTCCTGCCTTTTCGAGTGCAGCGGTAAATGGTTCTTGATCAAACAAATAACTGTTTGATGGGGCAATCTTGCGCAGATTGCTCTTAACAAGAGGATCTTTCACCGAGGATAAAATGTGGTCCCTTCGCTGTTCGATAACGTCAGCTCTATGACCGCAAACAAGCTGTATTACGTCATTCGAAATTTTTTGATACTCACCCTGGGAAAACATTTCTTGAATTTTTTCGGAAATTTTATCAACTGATAGGTTATCCGGGTTGCGTACCCATGACAAAAAGTTTATTAAATTTTCTTGACAGGCCGACTGTTGTTTAAGAACCGCTAACGTAAGAGCCGCGTAGGATTTCTCAACGTAAGCAAGATTCGTAGCGTTGTCATATGCCTTGACCTCATCATTAGTGTCGAGCTCAACGTAGCCCGGTTTAGTACAGTAGTTCTTTTGAACCTCCGCATACCTAACTTCACGCCAGTCAGCAGTATTAAATCTTTGCAAGTCATTAATCGCATTTAAATATTCTGACGGAGTCTTAGGAACTGACGGTGTTTTTAATGACGTGCCAAAAACTAAACGAAAATCTGATTGTGGTTCGTTATTCTGCGCGAAATCTTCAGTGTTATATGTGTCATTGTATAGCTCACCGCTAACATTTAAATCTATATCAGAATTACACTCGTGTCGTGAACTGGCGTGAAATACGTGATTACGTAACTCGCTTACCTCTTTTGCAAGTTTTTCGAGTAAATTATCCCTCCTTCGCCGTTTGCGCGTTTTGTTTTTGCGTTGCGCACGCTTTCTTCTTCCTCTCGGGGCCGAGTCCGACGAATCAGACGACGAAGAAGAATTACTTGATGTACTGCCTTCCGAGTTATGAATGCTATTTTGATTATTATTGTTAACTATATCGACCGTTTCAACGTTATGTTGTGAAGTAGCCATGCCTGAAATGCTGTAATGAACTTAGAAAATAGGTCAAGCTACTTTAGGGGTAATGTCCGTAATGATTGATTACCTACCCACTTACAAGAAAAATAAAATGTCAAATGATATCACTCTTATTAGTCTGTGAATGATATTAACGAATAATCGAACGGTAACACCGTTAATAATTTAAACGTTTTTAGTTTTTAATCGAAACGTTTTTTTATTCTTGTATACTAATAGGTATTTTTATTAGAAACTATTCTAGAAATTATTTTAGACGCAAGTATTTACTGGACAGGTACAAAATAGTATGAACTATTTTTAAAAATTATTTTATTTAAAAGTATTTAATGCACAAATACTCATATTAAAAACTTACGTGGGGTCAAATGTTTCACCAGAATTGCAACTTCGTAGTGAACACGACCGCTCAGGTCGGGAAAAAGGACGCCAATGACTTACATTCGCGTGATCTCGGCGAGCTCGCCTCGCCCCACCACGAGCCGGCGGAGGTAGGTGCGCGATAAAGATAGCAATAGACGTAAGTAAACGGGAAAGAAAGAGATAGGAAAAAGGGTTGCCATCTCATTTTGTTTAGGCTTCGAATCACGGTACAGGGGTTTAATGTACTGATTTTGTGTTAAATAAGAATATGAAAAATTGAACAATTATTGTAAATATGTTCTATTACTGACTAGCAGACCCGGCAGACTTTGTACTGCCTCAATCGATACATAAAAGATCTAAACTTTTCTATAAAATATTTTTTTTCTCGCCTTTTAAACCTTCCCTAGACCTCCACAAACATTTCCGATGATAAGATAAATCTGTTCAGCCATTCTCGTGTTTTAGCGAGACTAATGAACAGCAATTGATTTTTATTATATATATTTTTTTATCTCTGGTTAAGTTTTCCTGTTTGCATGAATTAAGTTATACTCAGCAGTGGTGTTACACCAGGTGCCATAGGTATAAAAAAAATAACTTTTCAGGCCCCAGCAATTCCAAGCATACACTACAAACCATCAGCAGATTGTGACTACACAATGCTGATCAGCAAGTTCCGAGGGTCTGAAGGCGAGGCTGATGAGCCTCAAGGTGATGTCCCACCTCCTGGAACAGAGACTCCTGGCCAGCGAGTCCAGATCTATCGAGCTCCTGTTATGTACACTAGAGGGCCAGATGGAAACCATGGTAAGTTGAAGTTACAGATTTCTAACTTCTAAAACCTACACTGCGATAGCGATAGCACTATTCTGCTATTTATAATTATAAAGTTTTCGCATTTATCATGCACTTGTATCACACAACTCCCACTTCGAATAGCACATAATTGTGTTAATTAAATGGACCAGGAAATAGACTTAAAAAAATAAAATCATGAAAATTAAGTCAAATGCTGAGTGAGTGCAGATTGTGATGCGTCTTGATCATGCCTGTATTAGCGGGATAAATACCTCAACATCTTTAAGTTTTATCAAATAAATTGGGCCGTGTTGTGCAGAAATGTTTCAATAAATCTGTTTTACATTTTTGGATTTGTACCTACGTATGTAATCTCGTTTGTTCTAAGTACATACTTAGAACACTTAAATATCGTCGTGGTCGTCTCGTGGTCAACTCGTAAAATAGTTGAGAGAGTTAGGCCTTAATCCAGATGCTGGCTTGGTGGATGTCACATGTCCTCGAATGATTAGTTCTTAGACAAGCTGGTTTCGTAGACTCGTACTGGAACAATTTCATAATGAAGTCTGATTACAATCAATTGTGAAAAACCTTTATATTCGTAGTGGATCCTACTGCCAAGCCCGCAATCACCCCACAGCCACAGTACGCGGCCTACTACCACCAATACTTGGCACAAGAGCAGGAGCGTCACCAGCGGGAAGCTACCCCTACGCAATCTACTGGACTTAGTCTCATGAAGAATTATAATACAGACTCTGAGAGTGATGAGTCAGGTACATACTTCTCAAATATTTCGTATCCTAGACCAACTCAATTTTTTTTTCTGTAACACTTGAGAATTTGCTATTTTTTGTGACCCAGTTCTAATAATGTTGAAAATATTAAATAGATTCCGAAGACTCCTCATCAAGCAACAGTAAAGGAAAGCCCTTAATACCAACACCACCGGAAGACGTGCAAATTGTCATCGATAAGATGGCGGCGTACGTCGCACGTAATGGCGATGAGTTCGCAGATATCGTGCGCGCGCGCAATGATCCACGGTTCACGTTCTTGGAACCTGATAATGTGTATCATGCTTATTATAAAAGATTGATGCAGCAGAAACGAGGAGCTGTCAATGGGAAAGAAAAGAAAAATAAAAGTAATGGTAAGTTTAAAATATTAAATAAATAAATAAATATTCTGGGACATTGTTGCTCCTTTGTGGTTTCTAACCATATGAAGCCTCATTCCACTGCCACCTTCTCACCAAAAATCATTCGTTATTACGAATAAATCGGTATAGTGGTCAGGTAAATCCCATTGTAGACTAGATTATTGCTTAACATCAGGCAAGTTACATCAATTAAGCGCATGCCTATTTCAGAATAATAAAAAAAATCATAATCTCTATGACATAGTCAATATGTACTTCTATAATTTTTCAATCTTATAAAAATGACATATGAGTGACAGGTGAAGGGAAAAGATCAAGAAAACACGCACTCTGGCCTCCTCTTACTTTGTATGCTTTTTACAAGGTAGTTAAACTATAGCCGCAATTGCATGCATTTGTTGGTAAGCGTGTTCGTTTAATAATCGCAAATTCCCCGGTACGGTTCTAGGTTGAGCTAAAAGACTATATACTTAGAGAATGATATTTGAAGCTTGAACTTTTGAACAGTGCTCGATGAACAGCAATATACTCGCTGCCACTTACGTATGGGACTAAAACATAGCTGGCCAAAAGTGGATGATATTGACCTCTGATGCTATAATACAGGAGTAATACAGGAGTAAGAGTGGCGGTAGACAGAAAGCAGAGGCAACGGCTGGAGGAGGCTTCAGCCGTTTTTAATTTTCATGTTTTTTTTAAGTTGTTTTACTGTGTTTAAAATTATCAGTCACAAATGTACACCGTTCGGAAATAAAGGCTTTATCATTATTACACAGGTGTGATTTTATGTTATGTTGCAGCACCGGTGTCGTTTTCTATAAAGAAACTCAAAGAACCTGATCCTATATTACCGAAACCGGCATTACCATACGAATCCAGTACAGATGAGGAATCAGAAAAAACAGAAAACAAACAAGAAGAAGCTAAAGACGTACCCAAAGTTACTTTATTACCTGTCAACCATATGCCTCCAGTTGTGGTTTACAAGATGGAAGGACAATTCGCCAATGACCTACCCATAGTCAAAGCCATGGAACCATTAAAAACTGCTAAAAAGATACCCCATGATGTTTCGAAGTCTGATGAAAAAGTAGTTACAGAAAATCCTGTGCTTGTAGAAACTAAAACAGAAACCATAGTCACAGAAAAATATCATAAAGATGTAATCTTAGAAAAGGAAAGTTCCAAAAGAAGGGAGAAGGAAAGTTCAACGAAAAGTGATAAAAATAGTAGAGAATTAAGAGAAAAAGACAGTCCGGCTAAAAGGGATAGTGAAAGTCCTTATACCAGACAAAATGATACAACAAGAAAAGATAGGGCGAGTCCTTACCATAAAGACAGAGATCCTACATATTCAAAAGATAAAAACAAATATAGAGATAGAAAAAGAGAACATAGATCTAAATCTGAGACGAGAGACAGGAGTAGAAGTAGGAGAAGAAGTGTAGAAAAAGAAAGGAAAGCAGAAAAGGAGATTAAGAAAAGTAAAAAGAAAGAAGATTTAGAAAATGAAATAATTTCTTTAGAAGATAATTCCGATGATTTTGTTGTTGATTTGACTGGAGACTTATCAGATTCTAAAGGTATGATATTTTTTTAATCTACTTTATCTATATGCGGCCACTTAAGCTTTGCTTTAGGTGCAATATAGTTAGTCGTCGTACTCTCAAGTTATGTAGCCAATGCAACATTTAATTATTAAAACAAGTTTTTAGTTTAATTCATTACCAAAAAAAATCCCTATTCACCTATCACGAAATCTTAGAAACAGTCTTGACCAAGTAAGATGAAATTTGGCAAATAGGTAGATTAAGAGTCACCAAACAGATACTTACCTATGGACAACGCATAGCTGGGCTCCCGCGCTCGCCTAGGTCATTATTACACTACATATCATCTGACAACATTAATTTTAACTGGTTCATTTAAGGACAAGAACTTGGACAGTCAAGCAATCAAATCAAACAATCAAAATTCCCCTATACCCCGCCAACTTTTGACGGTCACAATTTTATACAATATTTGAACAAAGTGATGTATAAAGGTATTTAGTCGGTGTTAAGAATAGATACCAGGTAAAATAGAAGAAACTGTTACTATTTCATGTTATTATCAGAAGTTAATAAGTTCTGCTTTGTTATCAGAATATGAGACGGAAGCGGACAGAGCCAAGCAGCAAGAGAGGCGGCGCAGAGCGGCCGAGTTCTTGAAGAACGTCGGAGTGGACCCCGCTGCCGCAGCTCTGCCTACCTCCTCGTTAGCCAGTGCAATGGTATGAATAACAATAATACCCTGGGACATTAACGCACACTGTCATCTGATTCCAAACTAAGCAGAGCTTGTTCTATGGAGGCGAGATAACTGATAATATACTACATATTATACTATTTTCTTTTTTTAATGATGAACTAACCCAATTAGCCGGAAGGGCCTCTATTGGTTCACCGGACTTTTTCGGTGAGCCGTCCGAAGACGATTGAACCTAGTTTTCTTTGTAAATAAATACTGTGATTTAAATCTAATCATGATTAAATGTAGCTCTGATGTATCGGATAGATTTTATTACTAATCACAAGGGGTACATCTGAATGACGTTGACTTAGGCCAGCTAAAAGTAACCGGTTCTGTTTCTAGGCGAGGGAGTTTTTAGTGGTATATTCAATAATATTGTTATTTCAGGTGGACACTCTGGAGTCTTTGAAGAAGAAGAAAGCAGAAGAAGAACAGAGGAGACGCAGAAGAGAGAAAAGGCGGCAGAGGGATAGACGTAAGTTACATAATCAATACAAAAACTTTGGGAGCTAGTGTATTATGCAATTTTTTTTACATACACTGCCATTTGATCCCAAACTAAGTACTATAGAAACCAGATAACTGATGATATACTACATACAATACTTTTCTTTTTCCAAGTCCAGTGGGAGTTCAGCGATCACGCACGAATTGAATTATACGCTGCAATTGTAGTATATATTGCAATTGCTTCACATGCCGGTGGCGTGGTCGGTAAGATACTTTTCTTGCAGGAGGTTGTGGGTTCGATTCCCACCTTATGTGATGAACATCTATTTGTCTTGAGTCTGGGTGTAATCTATTTATATAAAAATCAATGCCACTTTTCGTTGTAATTTTATAACTCAAAAACGGGCTTACTTATTCAAACCAAATGTTGTTCGGACTATTTAGTAGATGGTTTATGTGAAGTTTGCACAAAATCGGTTGAGCGGTTCTTTATTTATCACATTTTTTGTAAATTGTTGAGTGGGCTGAAGCTACCCGGGCGAAGCTGGGGCGGGCCGCTAGTTATCTATTATATATTTAATTATGTATTTACAAAAGAAAGGTATTATATGTAGTATATGACCAGTTATCTGGTTTCCATAGTACAAGCTCTGCTTAGTTTGAGATCAGATGGTTGTGTGTGTTAGTGTCCCACTTTCAAATATTATTATTATTAATATGGAGTAAATAAAAATTAGGTTTTTCTGATTGAAGTATTTATTTCGTTGCAGATGAAGAGGATGATAGGTTGCACAGAAAAAATAAACGCAGACGGTACAGGTTAGTATCTAGATTGAAAAACATTACGCCTGTTAAACCTAACGGTGTAGGCAGAAGCTATGTTTAGGTTACATACGTAATAGGGGGCGAGCCTATTGCATCAAGCATAATTCCAAACTACGCAGCATCTAAGATTCTGTAACATTTTTAGAAAAGGCCTTTTTACTCGACCCGGGAATCGAACCCGTACCTAGATCATTATTGAAAAATCTTTTGTCAAAGTATATAGTTTACAAGAGGAGCGTCCTTATGACTTCTCCGCGTGGCTTCTCTTCTTTCGTTTAATGTGAGATTTTAATAGAAAATCTTGTTTTTACAGGTCCTCAGATGATGAATCAGACTACGATAGGTGAGTTACTTTATCTAATGTCAGGAATGTTAAGGTCATAGCCCACCTACACGACTCCGTTACCACCCGACAAAAAACAATTACATATTGGCGTTAAGTATTGCTCTTTTTAAAACGTCAAAATAGTATTGTGTTCATTTGTCACATCTTTTATTAGGTCAAAGAATGTTAAGAAAAACAGCCAGGGTTGCGCAACGTGAAATTTTTGCAAAAATTTAACACATTAAAAGTCGTATTAAAATATAATGCAAATTAATTTCTGACTTCACAAAGTCATTAGTAATAACCCGAAGAATGTCTGGTTTCAAGTATTGTATAGCCTTTCCAGTTCAGCTTGAATTTAAATCAATACGGAAACGGAAAAAAATAATAATATGGAAACTAAAACATGATTCGTAAAATAATGTAAGGCATTAGACAACCAATAACAATATTAACAAATACCACACTTAAAAACAACAATCTATATTCTATTGCAGTTCAAAAAAGAAGAAACGAAAAAAAGACAAAAAGCACAGCACTAAATCTAAGAAAAAGAAGATACGAGAAGAGAGTGAGGAAGAAGATCCCCCTCTCCCTATAAATATAAATTTGACCAGTACTTTAAAAGAGCTCCGGAATTCCTCTCCTACTAATCAGCTAGAACTACAAGATGTAGAAGATAATCATTCGGGACGACAGTCAGAAGAAGAGTTAGTAAGAGACAGAAAGAGAAACAAAGAGAGGGAATACAGTGAAGGAGAGTGGTCGAGTGATAGTGAGAGAGATTCTGGGTCTTCAGCAAGTAAATGAGATGAATAGAATAAATAAACTATACATTATTTTGTGCAGACTGATTGATGGTACAGTGAGCTAGAAAAGTTTGTTAACAGATTCAATATTACAAAACCCTATAACGATCATACCGATCAGGATACGGTGAATCAAATCATATTTTGGTTTAAGTTTACTTTTAAGGCCTTTAAAACAAGGAGAAGAAATAGTATTTTCTTAAATTTACGGGAATATCACAAATTGAAATAAAACTAGTTTATTACTTATTTTATCGCGGTTTATTTTAGATTTTATATCCCAAAGTATGATGTTTTTTGGTGGTAAAATTATTTTCTTTGCCTCTCCCTAAACTTAAACTTACCACGTATACGGAAGGCTGTACTGAGCAGGATTCAATTAGAGAATCGTTACTTAGGCAACATATACACAGGATACTAAAATTTATTTTAACGGGTAATTAAATATTCCCTCACCGTAAAAGGGTACACAAGTTTCCATAAAAAATGTCATGACGAGAATAGAAAATATGCTTGTCATTAATAGTTTACTATGAATGAACACGACACATATTTATGGAATCTGTTTGTGTTAAGATGTTTTGTACTATTGAATCTATTATTCACCGCCGACTGTACATGTGGTTGATGAATGGATGTTATTTTTTTTCTTATAATGCAATACTGTGGAACAATTTTAAAGAATTAATTTAATGTTGTTACGTGGTTAAACAGCCTAAGAAATAAACGCGGCATAAGCTTATACCTAAGTATAATTTATCATCATCATCTTCAACATTATCAGCTTATTCTAGTCCACTGCAGGACTTCCGATCCACGTCTTTTCTCATCCTGTTCTTGCCAACCGCACTCGAGTTGAGCTGCTGAGGACGACCCGTGAGTTGACCTGTTGAGAAAGTAGTAAAAAACTCTTCTTCTTAACCTCTTACTAATATCAGAATCTATATTTAAAAAGAAACTTGTACTCAGCTCGGGAATCGAACCATGAAATGTTGAAAAATAAAACTAACACTATTTATATTTGGATATCGAGTGTTTAGATCTTAAGCAGGCAATTTTAGTATAAATCATGATGCTTAAAATTATTAAAAAGCATTATTTTTATTGCCATTATTTTTCAAAATTTCCGGATTCAATTTCCGAGCTGAATACAAGTTTTTTTTATCTATGAATACCGTTTTTCTGGTTACTAAAATCGATGACATGATTCCAAAGAACAGATCATCGTATGTCAATGTCTTATTGTTTCTGACTTTCCCATACTTGTCGTTCTAAATGTGTTGTCCAACGGGTTGTGTGCGGTACCGATTATTGGTTAGTAGGCCATACATTGTACTCGGTACCCCCCCATAGAGAGTTCACTAATTGTTGTTGCGTCACCCCTCTTTGTCGTCAGGGGATAAAAAAGTAAGTGACCACCCTGATGTGCGACGTAATGTCTAAATGGAAGCGGCATTTATCACGACTTAAAACTGCGTTGGGCCATTGTAACCACTGTTTCCACTGCACAAGAAAATATGTTGCAAGCACTATCTATCTCTATCGTTCAGAGATGATTAGAAAGAGATAAGACTATGCTTGTATCATGTTTTGTTGTGCAGTGCAAACGCCCAGTAGTTTCCTTACGCTGTGCTAATATTTTAAATTCGAAAGTTTGTATGGCTGTGTGGATGTTTGTTAAAACGTTTAATATTTATTCAGTCAGTTCAGTTTATAACCACAATATATATTCATGATTAGATATACCCACGAGATACATCAAAGTTGTCATACTGGGTTTAAGTATAATAACGGTTAGTTTAAGCTGTAATTTAGTAATCTCGCGAATGTTAAATCATTCGGTTTTCTATGAAAACTTTCTCAAAACTACTACGATATATCTCGTAGCTGTCATCTGTTATAATTTCCCTACTTGTAGTGGCAATCTACGTGTTAAGAAACTACTGGATAGATTTGGATGAAATTTAGTACATAGGTAGATTATAGTCTGAAATAGCAAATAGGCTACATTTTATACTAATACCACGCTGGCGAAACCGTGGGCGAAAGCTAGTAAAATATAAATCTTTGCTACTTCGACCCCTGTTTTGTGTCCCACACTGTTGGGCACGGATTTCTCTCAACTATCTTACGAGTTGGAAGAGTTTAGCCTTGGGTTTAGGTTTGGGTTTACGCTGGCCAAGTGCGGGTCGATGCATGTCACATGTCCTCGAATGATTACTTAGATTTTTCTTATTTGTTCGACGCCTTCCTTCACTCATATTGAGCAGCGGCGATTAAACAATTCACACAAAGATGTGAACTCGCGACCTTATATTTCTAAGGCGAGGCCCTTACCGCTGCGCCACCGTTGCGTCTGCGCCACCGCTGCTCTAAAACACTCAAGTATAACCTTATACCACGGTTTATGTACTTTTCACCCCGTTATTATGTACTGTTGGTATACATGCTGATGAACTCGCAGCTGGAAACTATTCAATTAATCTCCGAAATGTATGTAAGCACATTACTTCTGAATGACTGGACCGGAATTGATAGTTCTTCTTTGTGTTCATTACTATCAGGAGCTGAGGTGGGTAGATAGTGTAATAAATATAACCTCAGTGTTCATAAACGTCTTATAAGCTCATTATAACTAAAATATGTTTATAATTCGTTTGCCTTCGTCTGTCATCTTGATATTTATACTTGTAAGAAAAAGACAAAGTCCATTTTTACATAACGAGTCTTATATGATTTTCACGAATAAGACCTTAAATATTTTGTTTAATGTTAGGTACTTATAAATAGGTACTTAATTGTAATAACACAGTCTATTCTTTATTATGTTTTAGAATATAATTGAAATCGATTTTTAATAATTAAGGTTTAGATTTATAAATAAATAAATGTATATACCTACGCAAGTCTGTGTACACTGTACAATTTAGTGGTTAGTTTAAATAAAGATAATTATTAAAAATAATTGTTTTATTTACAATGTTTACCTACAAACAAACTGTGAAAACGATTTTGTGGGGCAATGAAATTTTAATGTTGTGAAATTTGATAATAAAGATACATACATACATAAGTTCATAGATTGCGCACTGGTTAACTGCAAAGCCTCGAACATCGCCGCAAATTTGCTAGTCTTGCGATCTTCTATCGGATACATTTCGGGAGAGTGTGTAGAGGGGAGATCTTCCGGCCAACTAATCTTGTCAGAATGTTGTAGCTATTCATCAGTGAAACTTTGCATGTGCGATTCAGGATTGCTACGTCATTCTCCGAGTGGCGTTAGTTATGTGGCTCTTTATATTAATATACCGTCATGTGCGAGGGGCCTAACGTAAATACCTATCTACTAAACAGAAAGACATGTCAATCAAAATATCGGTAAACTATAAAGAATTCATCCCAACGAACTAATCTTAAGCCCATCATGGAGTGTTCCGCGCTTTTACAAGATAACTCCAAGATAATGCTATCTTGCGCAAAACATTTACCTAATAGATATTTGTTATTCAACGAGAATAACAGTATGATAATAGAAATAAATATACTAAATTAGTTCAGTTACCTTTAACACAAGTCATTATAAACATTATCCTACTAATATTATAAACGCGCAAGTTTGTAATAATGTATAGATGTTTGTTACTCTTTCACGCAAAAACGTCAAGTAGTTTTTGAAATTGGATGAAATCTATTACAGAGATAGATTATTATTGATATATTGATATATTATTATTATTGTCTGGATTAACACATAGGCTCTTTTTATCCTAATAGGTACCACAAGAGAGAAGCTGTGGGCGGAAACTAGTCCTAAATAAAGAACTAATCTAATGCCTAACTTAAAACTATCCGGGTACCTATCGAAGGTTAGCAGCATTTCCGCGTTAGATGGCACAAATAAGCATGACGATAATTAGGTATGCCGCCATTCTCTCGTTCGTGGAGACTGCCCCAAGTTGTGAAATTTGCTACTGGCATCTCTCTTCGTCGTTAAATGTCGTCGGTCCTGTCAATCTAAGTTCTATCCACTAAAGGAGAATTGTGGACTAGAGAGTGGATCTATTTATGTCTGCGCATACCCATGTGCATTATGATAGTTAACTTCGGCTTCTACTATAGTTATACATATATACCTAATTATGCTTCGTCAATTAATTACGTGAGGTGTTCTGGGGGGAAGGGGATCAAGCTAAATCTTTCCAAATCTCACATGGAGGAGGGAGTCTTGGCAAATGGGTTTCACGTAATTAAATTGCTTAAAAAAACCAATTTCTAAAATAAAATACTTATAATAATGGATGCCAACTAATACTTGGTTAGTTTAGATCAGTCTTTGGTTAGTTCAACCGGCACACCTGAAATAGCAAGAGAGGTTTGTATTAGGTACCTAGGTATCTAGGTAAGTACTTACATTCACTTCAAATCATGAGGGCAAGGCTTAATCCTGTGAGTGTAACTTCAATCTGAACGACACGTGGTACCCAAAATGCAAATCAGGTGTCAATAAATGTAAACGCAGACTTGGACGCACCGCCCGCGTTGCAGTGCGGGTTGGTGAGCGAGGTTACATAAAACCCTCAATATCTGGATGACCGAGCTTTGCTCGGTATTTTTTTTTTAAATAACATTAGATCGATTTATCGCCCCCGAAACCCCCTATACTAAATTTTATGAAAATCGTTGGAGCCGAATACGAGATTCCAATTAAGTATATACAAGAATTGCTCGTTTAAAGGTATTAGATATACAAGAATTGCTCATTTAAAGATATAAGATAATATGAAGAATTTGAATACGGCAGCTATGGTGCGTGCGGTGCGACCCGATTCGGCGTTCACCTTAAATCTGTGGCCAATTGTAGGTTTCGGCATGGATATAGAGCAGGGTTTCTTAAACTTTTCGTCATTATCGACCACTTGTCAAGCAACAACAGACATAACACTTAGGAACTTGCACATAACAAAGTCAAAGTATAGTAAGTAAGTAGGTATACCTACTGCACCACTTACCATTTATGAACTGGCACTTGCACTTTGACTAGCTAGTCCTTGTCGGAATCCTTGCTACGCCCTTGATTATGAGAATGATTTGTTGTTCTTCTTCTGCAAACGGGCTAAAAGGCGCATTCAAATTAATTGTTAACCTGGTTCAGTCCCGGTGATTGCAATTGTGGACGAGCTACCTTAGAAGGTGAGAACGTGGCGGTATCTTAATATCTACCTAGTCTATTATAGAATTATTTATTTATCTATAGCTAAGCCCTGTTTATCAGATAGCAAATACTTGAGATGAGCTTAGAGAAACTCTATAAAACGCCTAGGAGGTACAATCACACGTTAATCCGTGACACACCTCTAGTGAGTTGACGACGAGGATTCCAAAATGGCCAAAGAGGTAACTTTCTACGTCATACTTCTTTCTTACCGGTTGGGCTAGCAAGAGGCTTTGTAAGTCAGGCTGTGCAGCTCTTGCTGGCTAAAAAATCACGATGACTTGATGAAGACCCACTAGGGTAACCAATAAGTCTTCGAAATTCACCATAAATAATCTGTTGGATAGAAGTCACAGAAACTTCTGAGATATTTTTGAGTTTTTCAGCTCCAAGTATCCAACATGGTACCTACTATGAAACTAAAACAATTATGTAGTTGCAGAAAAGAAAGATATGTAAAAACAATATCTAGTCATCCTCTATGCAAATATCTTGATGCCGAATATCTTTTAAATTAAATGCTTTGGTATTTTTGTAGCAAAACGGAGGGATCTCCCTCATCGACCCATCGCAACTGTTGCGCCCAGAGGCAACATTCAACGATAAACCACTAGAGGCTTTCCGTGACTACACTGTAGATGACACTGATCCTATCAAGGAACGTGTGCGGAGGACTTATTATGAGATGCACACCAAAGTCACCGTAGATTTGGTTAAACGTGAGTACCTACCTTATGTTCAGATAGAGATGTTTTGGGGCTGAGTCACGTCAGTCTTCGTCCGTGAGTGTACACCTTTAATTAAAACCCCAAACGTGGTTCCCGGGTGGTGCAAATCAGGTGACAATCAACTGGTGATAGGCTTAGGCCGTGGTTAGTGACCACCCACCAGACAAAGCCGCACCGCCAAGCGGTCTTGCTGTGTACCGGTGCGATGTCTAGTGATTCCATGTAGAGAGTGTAGGTCGGAATTGTTGCTGCTTTAAGTTTTCTAACCATATGGAGGCTCATTCCAGTGCCACCATCTCACCGAAAATCATTCGTAATCACGATTGAATCGGTATACTAGGCTGGCGCGTTTCATCGTAGACTATATCGTTGCTTAACATAAGGCAAATTGTAGTCAAGCGCCAGCCTATCGAAGAATAAAAAAAGAGAGGTAGGTCGGTAGAATACGTGTATTTCAAGTAAGGGTCGTAAATCAAGCATGTGCCAAATATCTGCATCAGATCTTCTTCATAATATTGATTTGATATTTACTGATATTAACATTTGTGTTTGTGTCGAGTCTGGGTGTAAATATCTTATATAAGTATATATTTACAAAAGAAAATTATTATATGTATAGTATATACCAGTTATATGGTTTCCATAACACAAGCTCTGCTTAGTATGGGACCAGATGACCGTGTGTGTTAATGTCCCAGAATATTATTTATATTTATTCATAAACTTTTCCAAAGAAAACTTATATGTAAGTAGTCTTCAGATGATGTATTTCAGAAAAACTAAGATAACTAGACTAATAAATTTCTTTTTCTATAATAACAGAGAAAAAAGAAAGGTGGCTTAAGTTTAACACGTTCAAAGCGACCATTAAGGACACCCTGATCAAGCTGAACGACCTAGTGGATGAATCAGACCCTGATACCGACCTGCCGAACATCGTGCACGCCTTCCAAACCGCGGAGAGGATCCGCGCAGACCATCCTGACGAGGACTGGTACCATCTCACTGGGTTGATACATGATTTGGGGAAGGTTTGAACATTTTCAAAATATGTCTACGAAGATAATAAAGTTATTAGTACCTAAGTATTTCGTAAAATCATGTACCTAACCTAACTGGGCGTCTGCACTGCAAAACAAAACATGATATAAGTATAGTCTTATCTCTTTCTACTCATCTCTAAACGATAGAGATAGATAGTGCTTGCCACATGTTTTCTTGTGCATGTTTCGCCTGTGGAAACTAGGGGTTAAGTTGTTAATTTTAACTAGTTTTACTATCTGAATTAACATTACACACTTCTAAAAAAAATTATTAAGATATTTATGAATTTTTTTACACTACAAAATCAGCAAACTAGCATATCACCTGCCTACCTCATGGTAAGCACCGCAAAATAAACAACTTTAGTTCTTTGTCAAGTTAAGCACCGTAGCCTACGGTTAATTATGCGTTAGGGGAGCGTGTCGTGTATGATCAAGAAAGTTAGTAGAGGCACCGTTGAACACTTTATACCTATATGTTCTTTTTAAAACACATCCATCAACACCTACAGACTTTGGACCAGTCTATCACGTACGGTAGGTAATAGACTGGTCCAAAACTCAATCTTTAAATATGAATCAGCTGTAATTACCTAAAATACTTAAATTATTAGAGACCATTTTTATCTGGGCACAAGAATTGTGCTTAGGTATATGTAATGATTTTACTATGTGGTTCTCAGGTGATGGCATTCTACGGGGAGCCTCAGTGGTGCGTGGTAGGTGACACATTTCCTGTCGGTTGCAAATGGGCAGACTCCATAGTGTACGGACCCGAGAGCTTCAAGGACAACCCCGATACTTACAATCCGAAATACAAGTAAATACCTACGGTTTATTATATTTTGAAACTCATTGGCTTATCCAGGTTTAAATTCTAAAAGACGTATTTAATATAGTTAGAAATTTCTTAGTACTAACGGTCTTTTTCATACAAATCTTATAAGACTCTTCAGTGAATGGACTTTGTCTCTTTCTTACTAGTATAAATGTCAAGATGACAGACAAAGACAAACGAATTTTAAACCTATTATAGCTATAATGAACTTTTAAGAATTTTATGAATACGGGGGTTAGTAACTAGAAGCTGAGAATGGTATCTGATAGTCTGACAATAGGCTCACCTCTTACTACATTACTACAAACCTGTTTGGTATCCCACGGCTGGATATGGGTCTCCTCTCAACAGTCTTACAAGTTGAGACGCTGGCCAAGTTCGGGTTGGTGGATATCACATGTCCTCGAATGATTAGTTCTTGGATATGCCGGTCTCCTAATGAGGTTTTCCTACACCGCTATTGAGCAACGGCGATGAAACAATTCACACAAAGATATATTAGCGCGACCGGGGATTGAACCCGTGACCTTATATTTTAAAGGCGAGGCCGATACCGACTTAAACTCAGCTTATTACCGAATACATTAGGTCATCCTCTTGAAACTTAATTGTGTTCATTATCCCTGAATCGTTTCAAAACTTTAATAAATATTTCTGCTCTGGCAGCACCAAATACGGTATGTACAAGCCCCACTGTGGACTGGACAATGTACAGATCTCCTGGAGCCACGACGAATACATGTTCCAGTTCCTGAAGCACAACAAGGCCAAGATCCCTGAGAAGGGGATGTATATGATCAGGTGAGAAAGTGTGTGAATATTTTGAAGGGTCGAGGATAATACGACATAAAACAACTATTATAAGAATCTTCGAGATTTCACAAGTGTTACCTTCGCACGTAGTCTCCGGGTGGTGTAAATCAGGTGACAATCAATTGGTAATTATGTTTGCTGGTAGGTGGTAGGCTTCGGCCGTGGTAAGTGACCACCCACCAGACAAAGCCGCACCACCCAAGCGGTCTTGCCGTGTTTCGGAGCGATGTTCTTGTGACACCATATAGGAGGGTGGGTCGAAATTGTTGCTCCTTTATGCTTTGTAACCATACGGAGCCTCATTCCACTGCCACCTCCTTCCCATAGGGCAGATGCGTCCCACCGTTGCATCATTGCTTGACATCAGGCCAGTTGTGTCTAGAAGTTGTGTGTAAAAAAAGTCTTTTGTTATCTCTGCATAGTGCATTAGGCTACCCGATGAGATAATGTAGAATGTGTTATGATGTGATAGGTAGGTACATCGCAAAACGTATCTCAAAACCTACTCTCAATCTAACAGCACATAACGAACTTTGAGATAATCTGAGTCATTCAAAACAAGAATGAGACTTAGGTAATCAAATTAAGACAGTCAACCGCTGAAGATGAGTATATTTCTGGTAGAAGGTATAATAATTCATGGAACAAGATCCAATCAAATCCATCGTTAACCTATAAATAAATGTTAAATTTATATTGTCAGGTACCACTCTCTATACCCATGGCACGCTGGAGGTGACTACCGCCATTTGACAAACGAGAAGGATGAAGAGATCCTCGAGTGGGTGCTTGACTTCAAGTAAGTATGGTCTATCAACTAAAAATCCGAATTCGCTTCTGGCACGTCTGTTTCCCGATACCTATACCTAACCTAATTGTCTTCAATTCATGAGAGAATCTGTATTATGGTATTGGCTAGAAGGATAAGTTCCATCGTAGACAAAATTATCGCTTAAAAACAGACAAGTTCTGTCAGAATAAAAAACTAAAGGTATAATTGTGGAAAAGGATTAAAAAATCTATTCTTACCTAACTGCACAACGGTAAAATTCATCAGGCAACGGAAGTGATGTCAGCCTGCCTGCAGTCATGCCTGCAGGTACATGTGCACTGCAGCAGTCGCACATCATCAAAATTATTACATATTTTGACAAGTGGCGGTTTCTGTTTTACAAAACATAGGCATCACGCTTGTATCACCCGAAAGTGTACTGTTGCGTGTCACTTTTCGCCGGCTATTTTTAGGTACCATACGTAAATGTCACGGTTGTGTCACCTGTGGTTCCCGTACATCCTGGCCAGGATGCGTGAAGGAACACCCGGGGGGTTTTAGTTAGGGTAACTAGTTTATCGTCCCACATACCCCCCGCCTTGCACCCATACAGGGTGGGGGAATCCATAAAGGATTTCCCCCCGGTAAACAAAAAAGAGGTCCCATACCTAATAGGGAACGAACCTATTGCTGTTCTTTAGGCACAGGAAAATTCTTTTTTTTTTCGCTCGACCCGGGAATCGAACACGGCTTCGTGGTAATTAGGCGGACACGCTTACTACTGTACCACCAAGGCAGCTTTCCTTCACAATTAATCACCTATGGCAAAAGTATGATTACGTTTTGCAAGCCATAAAATCAATCATTATAAAGTCACTTCTGTTTCTAAAATGACTAAAGATTAAACCAGCGCGCCACCAACTTAATTAAGTAGCAACCACAGAATAATTAATGTAGATAGAATGCTTACTCCATACATTCGAGCGGACATTGCTTAGAATTATGTAGCAACTAACAACATTAGCGAATAACTTATAAAATTGTTTCTTTGCAGCAAATACGACTTGTACACGAAAAGTACGAAGGTGCCCGACATCGAAGCCTTGTGGCCATATTACGAGGGCCTCATTGAGAAATACATCCCCGGTGTTTGTGAATGGTGACAACACTGACTTCTGATAAAATATGACAACTTGATAAAATATGTTCTATAAGATGTTATTTAATTTATTAAAATAAAGCAATATTGATAATAAAGTTAATTTATCGTTTCTAAAACAAAAAGTTCTACATAATAGGATTATGTGTGCGTGACTATTTAAATAAAACTACTTTTTAACGGATTTTATCGCCGTTTATTTTAGATTTTACCTCTGTTCACCCGTGAACATGAAACTTTGAAACGTCGGGATCTAAATTCTAAAATAAACCGCGATAAAATCCCTTAAATCCCTCGTAGTTTTATTTCAATGTGTGATATTCGCGTAAATCACGAGTGAATTGGTTTATTGGGCTGGCGCGTTCCATCTTAGTCTACGTCATTGCTTAAAATCAGGCAAGTTGTCAAGCGCAAGCCTATTTCTGAATAAAGAAACAATAAAATTTTCTTTTATTTAAAACATCCCTTTCTTAGGGATGTTAGGCTACTACAAACTAGAAGTACGAAGAGAAGCAGCTTTTATTTTTTTATCTTTATCCTAATACTACGCGGGTGAAGCTTGAGAAATTATTTACTCCTTCGTGCTTTTTAGCTAAATTACTTTTTATTTTGACACAATAACGTTTGATGACTCAGTCCTTTGTTTATAATTCGAAATTTAAATTTTATTTGTTCTTGAATATTGAATGAAAAACTTGCACGCAGTATTTTTTAACAAACCACTATAAATTTATGGATATGCCCATGAGGGCTTGCCGATTTCAAAATGTTGCTTACACGCCTACACTACTGAATTAATTTTGTATGGAGATAATTCGAGACCCTGGAAAGGATAGTTTTATCCGGATGCGAAAAAAGAGATTAATGGTTTAGCGCGAAAATCGATATCCGCGGGCGAAGCCGCGGGCGGAATACTAGTATAAAATAAATCTGAAGCTGGCCGTCGAAAATAGGTTTTATTCAAAATTAATCAAAAAAATACACACAACAAACAATTTGTTTCCACCACAGAGGTCTCTATACAACATGACACGATATCAAGATACATTTCAAATACTGCATAGCTTGCTAACCTCTTATACCATCCTAGTACCGTTTGAAACTATCGTCCCTTTCAGTAGTACGTCAAGTGTGAGCCGATTGTCAGTTGTCACGTGGCGTGGGGAATTTGAAAATAAAGTTGTTAACATTCATGCTACCCTAGTAGCGTCTGAAGAAATAATGTATAATATCGTCTCTACTAGCTCCTCCTACTCGTGACACGTGGTTGCCACGTGTTTGCGTAACTAGGCGATTGCACTTCACAACAATGATACAAGCATAGTCTTATCTCTTTCTACTCATCTCTAAACGATAGAGATAGATAGCGCTTGCAACATGTTCGTGCCCACACATCTTTGTGTGAATTGTTTCATCTCCGTTGCTCAATATCGGTGAGGGAAAACATCGTGAGGAAACCGGCATGTCTAAGAACTAATCATTCGAGGATATGGGACCAACCCGCACTTGGCCAGCGTGTGTGGATTAAGGCCTAAACTCTCTCAACACGTTAGATAGATAGTTGAGAGAAGATCTGTGTCCAGCTGTGGGACACTAAAAAAACAGGGTTGAAGCGATGCTAATGGAATGCTCATAAACTAGGGTCCACCATCCTTTAACCATCGCTGTCTCTCCAACGGCAAGCTTTCACTGTAAAAACTTAAATTATATGCCTAATAAGCATATTCGAGTGGGAGATGTTGTTTTGCCTCAGTGGTTCAGTGGCAAGCGTGTTCGCTTAATAACCGCGACCGTGCTGTGTTTGATTCCCGGGTTGATCAATAATAATTATTTTTGCAACATATAAGTGCAAATATCACGTTTCTAGTCGAAAACGGTGTAAAGTGACTAGAAAAGAGTGGCTAATTCAGAGCGAAGTTAAAGGAGCAGATGATTTTTTTGAAAATCACTTGGATATGTTGGTTCGAGTAGTCACTCAGCCGTGCACGAGTCTCCATGGCCATGAACTGAATTAGAGTAAATAAAAAAAAAATCTTAAAAATCCTTCACGTAATTAATGAACGCCCCTATAGATACTCGACAGGCTTATTATACAAAATACCACTGTACCACAAAGTACAGTCAGCCACAAAAGTTGATTTAAAAATTCGATACAAAAAGATTCTACAGATAATTGTCCTGTGACTTTCATTGTTATTGACTACACAATTAACAGTCACGACACTTTTTTATGGAATTTTCAAGAAAAAATAAGCTCGTCATTAGTACCTAAATTACAAATGTATCTTCTGCTTTCGTCATGCATGACACTAACTCATGGAATCTTTTAGTGTTATGATGTAATGTAATATGGAATCTGTTAGTAAACTTTTGTAGCTGACTGCACCTATACAGAACAGAGCCCTTGACCAGTCAGGCAATTCTATTTACATAATACGACACAATTTTGGATAAGTAGGTACTCTATTTGGGTATTTTTTGAGTACAAATTACCAGTATTTGGTTATATGTCAAATTTGATGGCTTTATTTTGAATTCCTAAACAATAACAAATAATAGCAAAGGAAGAATGTATAAAAAATTTAATCGACCTTGTAAATATACATTTTTACTTAAATTTATTTCATTGTGTGTCTCAGAAAAAATAATTGACAATCTTGTAGTATCGAACAATTCTGGCTTTAATAAATAATAACATTAATTGCACGCAGTTCTTTCATTTCCTGAAAAGTTACTTCTTTCGCACTTACGAGGTTTTTACTCCAAGGCGTCGCAGTGTAGATCTATGTTGGCATAAAAATGCCAACATAGATCTACACTGCGACTAAAAACAAGCGAATATATTTTGCGAATTATAGTCACGTTGCCTATTATTTGGGTGAGATAACGAAGGTTCAATCTGTTGGATCAACAATTATAAGTTCAAAGTCGTAATACAAGGTTATAGGTTATCTATTATCATTATCAATGTTTACATTAACTACATATTGATAAAGACATAATTTGTAGTAATTTTTCCGATTATGTCATTCGTATTTTAACCCGACTTCCAAAAAAAGGAGGTTTCTCAATTCAACCGTTTATATGCTCTTTTATGTTTGTTCGCGGATAACTTCGTCGTTTATGAACCGATTTTGATTATTCTTTTTTTATTTGAAAGAATACCTCTGCGGTGGTCTCATTGGTACCATATCAGGACCTGAAGATGGAATCCCAGGATAATCGCGGGTAACTGTAACTCGCGGACAAATGTGCAGACTCCATAGTAATTCCTGGAATTACAGGATAACTTCAAGGACAACCCTGATACTTACAACAACCCAAAAATTTTTTTTAATAAAAAAATATAGCGGTGCGAGTATAAAACAATCTAAAAATCTGGTTTTAGAAAACACCGAAAGTAAGATTAGTTGATTTCCCATCAAAAATTAAAATAATATTTAAGTACTTATTAATTAGTAAATCATTACAAAAATCGTCCAGAATACCAATTTAATCTTTTAAAAACATTTTATTTTCTTTACAGTTTGCCTTCATAACGCCAGAATTGTTTAAACTTCAGAATTAGACTGAATTTTTATTTTTATTAGAATAACAAGTAAGCCTCATTTGCAATTATAAAACGTGTTGATTTCTTCGGTGACGTAGCATAGCGAGGGCGGTAGGCTCAGCCCGCCCCGGAAGCACTAGGAGTGGCAAATACAATAAAAAGTTTTTTTTATAAATGACATTTACTTAGGTGCACTCGTAACACTTAAAGAGAGGAGAAAATAAACTAGTCATTAGTAGTTTTAGTTTACAATGAACAGTCACAAAACACTTAATGAAATCATGTTTTTTAAGATGTATTGTAATATGGAATACTTTAATCGACTTTTGTAGCAGACTGTACGTGCTTAAACTAAATCAATTTTTGAAAACCGGCAAGAAATCTTCAAGAAGAAGCAAGGCAAGAATCTTTCAAGAAGTTAGTGACACACACATACAAAAGATTTGTATATTTGTTTGTAATATTTAAATACACATTGTCCAGTTTACGAGATAGATGCTAACGGCCGGCAAAGGATCTTAGTAGTGTTCTCTAAACGTCAGGTTTATGTTTAGCCAGCAGTAGACATCCCCAGGCTGATGATGACGATGAAACTCAAAAATTACTTGACAGATTTAAAAATTCTGCTATCGAAATTGGCACAAAGTACACCTAGTTAGTTAGTTTGGAGCGAGCTGTTTTCCGCAACTCGACGTCCTTGTAAGTGCGCCTATTTTGCGTGATTGGGCTGGCGACGCTATTGCCAGCCCAGCTCCAGGAGGAAACCTAGCAGACCCTATATGTTGCCGACGGCGTCCTGGAGTGACCTTGGCGATCCAAGGTGTTCCGCTCTGTATCTCGCCATCTCTGGACAACAGATGACTACGAGGGTGGCTGTTTCTTCTTCCTCCATACATGCTCTGCACAGAGGGCTGTCTGTGACACCTATAGTGAAAAGATGTTTGTTTAGTGAGGCATGACCAGTTATAATGCCGGTGATTAGGCGAAACTGTGGCCTTGCAAGTCGTTTCAGCCTACGCACCAAACCGGCAGTACGTCTTTAGTTTGCCTACAAGTTCAAGTTTAGTTTGTCTTTAGTTCCTGCCAGTATTGGTGATGCGACATTTTATTAATTTGTCGTAGTTTGGAACGTGTCCAATAAAACGGCAAGGGTAATATGGGTATAGGGCCCACCAAGTACACCTAGATTAGTGATAATTTATTTCTAATCTATTGCCCCACATCACTGATAAATTAACACTACCATTATCACACGTTCCAGATATACCTATATAACTAGATAGCAGATCACGCGACACAAATCTATTTCTATCTGTACAATAGAGCTTGAGTACTTCCTGTGTTAGTCTTTATTGAGCGCACTATTCATCAGGACTATTACAAGGTTAGGTTACGTCTTAGGTCACAATGAAAAAAAAACCTTTGTTACTACCCGTTTATGGGCGCTTAGATAATCTCCTCGGTAGTGTATGCTTCTCACAACCTTTCCACACCACTCTTTCTCCACACCGGTGGTTTAGTACCTATTTGTATTTAATCTCATATTTTTTAGAATTACTCTTTAGTGTTGTGTATTAAGTGGTCTATTTTTTAAGGTTTTCTAACCCATTTTCAGTGTTTACCAAATATATAATACCTATCTATTTATATGTTAGTTATAGAGCACAGTAATCGGACCCGCAAAGCCAATGTAACCACGACAATTGGTTTTCTTCTCTTTGGAATCACATAACGATCTGCTTTCATGAAAATGCATAAATTGTACAACAAAGACATAAATTTGATACTAAGATGCAGATTAGTTAAATGCTACGTATTGTATACTATAGTAAGGTGTTGTTGAAACACGGAACCTCATAATAAACTTGAAGCCTTCAAAATGTGGTTGTTATGAGTCTCTTGAACTGCGAGAGTGACAAACACGAAGATTCTAAAAAGAACGAACAGGAATAGTGTAGTAGGTAGGTGCTAGTGACAGTCAAAAGGAGAAAATTCGAAATTATGGACATCTATACAGTCACGACAAATATATATAGGTCATTAAGTCTAGTAATAAATAAAGGAAAAATCAAAGGAAAACGGGGATGGGGAAGAAGGATGAAGAACTGGCTTGTTGTTATAAAGAATTGGAAAAACATGAAAAACGCACTAGACTGCCCAAAGATAGAAAGGACTTTGGAAAGGTGGCTACCGACGCCCTTTAGGGCATGGCAGCGGATGAACACTTGTTTATACACGTCGATCCTGTGACTGATGCTCTGTGAGGGATTAGGTAGATAGTTAAGCTCAGCCTATCCTAAAGATTCTGCAGCGTTCTTCAAATCGCAAGTGTGAGATGTCACTCTATATCGATTGATGCCATGCCTCGTTTTTTCATAATTCAACTTCTTAAACATATTCCCCAGCTCATTTGTGAACAATTTAGGATATATCAAATCTCCTTGTCTCACACCCCAATACTAGGGGATAGGCTTAGTTTGATAGTTCTTGATGATTTCTGACACTTGATCATAGTTATCGCCAGTCATCTTGGAATCGCTGCAAGGATTTCAGAACATTCCTGGGCCCCTTGACAATTTCAGAATAGAATATTTGGGTAAGTATAGTTACGGTTGAATGGTTTGAAACGTAACTATGTGCTCACTAACGTATTCCTTATTTGTAACTATTGTCATTATTCTTAAAGATACCTTCCTACACTTCCTAGTCATTGGGGCAATATTAATAAAACAAAAACTGCTAAGGTGTAAACACAAAATATTCATTACACTTGAGTGAGACGAAACTTCCCAATGCCAAACTGTCATTTAGTACTTAGATATATTTGAAACCTACCCACAATATTTTTACTAACTACATTGTAGTTACCTACTCTTCTTTAGGCTGTTATTGTTTAGGGACTCGAAAATAGATGATAAGAATGTTTTTGCGATGTTTATATCTTATTTATTACGTTGTTGATAACCTGTTGATAACTTTGACCTTTTATCTGTTATCAATTAGCATTTAAGATGTGGTTAAGCTCTATTACCACACATTACTGTTCGGCAAGAGATTGGCCACAGTGACTTACAATCATAATCATTTAAATGAAGCTTAAACAAGTAAGTACAATTTTATACTTTTAGTTTTTTTTGGGTATCTAGTTTAAAAATAGGGTTTTTTTAGGGCCTAATTTTGGAGTCTAAAGAAAAGAACTAACTTAATTAAATAATGTACTCAGACTGTTAAAAAAGGACTTCAAAAATCGAAATGAGTAGGATACACGGCACATCAAGGTATAAATTTTGAGTATAAGCCGATCTCGCATTGTAAAGGATTTCCGAACAGCGAGAGGTCAGCTTATACTAGAAATGGACAGCATGATGTGTGGCCGTGTGTACCTACTCCGTTACATCTTAGTCAATCAGTAATTGTTACTCAAAGCAGAGAAGAGGCGGAAATAGAAGAAAATTGGCTATCAGAGACGCATGCACCATCATGCTGGTCATTTATATATCAACTTCGCAGTTCGTACTAACACAACTATACACAGTCTCCTAAGCTTACTACCAGCCAGCGTACCCACGAGCGTTTACTAGCAGTTTAAAATTATTATTTTTTAAATATAAATTAAGTTTCAGAAGTGAATAAGGCAAAAAAAAAACCAAAAGACTATAATTTACAAAAAAAGAATAATGTCAAGTTCTGATCTAATTTCAATCTGGGCATATAATTTGAAGCCTAAATTTGTGCAGGAATCCGATGTGTCTTTCATTGACCCATCTCAGTTGCTTCGGCCTGAGAAGGTTTACGATGGCAAACCAGTGGAAGCCTTCCGGGACTACACCGTCGATGAAAATGATCCGATCAAGATGCGTGTGCGCAAGACTTACTACGAAATGCACACCAAAATGACTGTTGATTTCGTAAAAGGTTAGTACCTAAATAATACCGACTAAACTGAGAATAAATTTTGTGCCACTATGATTGCAGAAGCTAGGTTTTGGGTGAGAGATAAGAGTGGTAATATAAGGTTTTTCTAACAAAAAAACAAGCAGGTTTTAAGACTTGCGCCCAATGAATGGCCAACTATTGTCCATTACTACCTGCCTGGTTATGTCAGAGACTTATAATATTAGACCAAAATATAGGTAGCAAAAAGTGAATTTACCAATTACCGTCTCACATCTCTGTGTAAAAACTCTGTAACTAAAAGATTTAAGCTAGTTATATCAATACTTTTAAGCTAAATCCTTACTAATGCGAAAGTATCTCTGTATGTCTGTCTGTCGCGTTTTCACGCCCAAACTACTGAACTGATTTGGATGAAATTTGGTATGGAGATAGTTTGAGACCTAGGGAAGGACATAATAGTTTTTATCCGACTTCGCAAAAGGAGGTTAATGGTTTGGCGCGATAACCGACATACACGCTGGCGGAGCCGCGGTCGGAAAGTATTCAAAGCTAGTATTCATACAAAAAAATCTACAGGGCGCATGGCAGACTGGCTTCAGTTCAACCACTTCAAGATGAACATTAAGGACACATTGATCAGGTTGAATGAGCTGGTGGATGAGTCAGACCCTGATATCGATCTACCGAACATCGTGCACGCCTTCCAGACTGCTGAGAAGATCCGTGAGGAGCATCCTGACCAAGACTGGTTCCAATTGATTGGACTTATCCATGATCTTGGAAAGGTCAGCTTCTTTTCAATATGTTTCACAATTTAATGCTTCACTGTAATGTTAATTCATGTTAACATTTTTTATTGTTGTTTTTTGAATAAGACCGAGTTCCTCCAACTTTGTTGATAGAAAAAGCAACTCAATAACCTTTTTCAGGAATGCAAGAACTATTCTGTTCTTCCAATTACTTTTATTCATCTCTACTATAAAAAACGTTAATTTTCTCAGGTAATGGCTTTCTACGGAGAACCTCAGTGGTGCGTTGTAGGAGACACCTTCCCTGTGGGCTGCAAGTGGGGCAAGTCCATTGTCTACGGAGACGACAGCTTCAAGGACAACCCGGATACCTATAACCCCAAATACAAGTTAGTTTCAACATACTTAGTGACTAAAAATTGCCAATTTATTTGGTAGCTCTTCACAGGTACTAAATGTATATTGAAATTAGTAGCCCCTTAGGTCTTGTTATTTTAAACAGAATGGTCATTACTATAGGAAGAGGTTTTAAAAAATATTATTAAATTCAAATTTAGTAGAGGTAACCGCCAAATGACTAAGAACTACTATTTGAGGACATGAGACACCAACCTGCCTGTGCCAGCGTGAGTGGATTAATTAGAGCCTAAGCTCTACTCTTATGATAGTTAAGAGAAGACCCGTTCCCAGCTGTGGAACATTAAAGGGTTAAAATGGGCCAAAAAAATAAGGCCGTACCAGTTTGGGTCAAGTAAAAGTAATCAATCAAGGGGTTGAAATATCTATTAAAGACACTGCGGTAGGTACCGGTTGAATATTTAAGTATTCCTGAGAATCTATTTATTTACAGCACTGAGTGTGGCATGTACGAGCCTCACTGCGGGTTGGAGAACCTGATGATCTCGTGGGGACACGATGAGTACCTGTACAGGGTGCTGGTACATAACAAAGCCAAATTCCCTAAGGAAGGCCTTCATATGATCAGGTGAGATTATTATTTCACATTTACTATAACAAAAAAGTGGTAATTTCGCAATACAGACTGTCTTTTTTATTTTACCTAATCCAAAACTTGTTTTGTTTGTAGTCTCGTAGATTTACTTACTTACTTGGTACTTGTTTATACTATAATTTTATGTGAGCTCCTACATGGGATCCCATTAAAAATGGAATTCCGGAAAGTACTTAATAATAATTTTAAAGTCTTTACTGTCGCAAATATAAACATATTCACAAGGTGACTTATAGCTAGTTACAAAGGTAATTTACAGT
The DNA here is from genome assembly GCA_936450015.1 of Meganola albula. Taxonomy (NCBI): domain Eukaryota; kingdom Metazoa; phylum Arthropoda; class Insecta; order Lepidoptera; family Nolidae; genus Meganola; species Meganola albula. The sequence continues at coordinate 4,610,446 of OW388161.1, read as the reverse complement.
AGATACATGTTTACGCTGTCTCCCAAACTAAGCGAATGCTTGTATTTTGGGTGGCAGTGTTCAGTCGTGCAATGAACCTCGATTTGTGCTTTAGGTATATAACGCCGACAGACAAAGAGGTTTAAGCTAAGACCTGCTTTTTACCTGCACTTACCTAGATCAGACTAAGTTTGAACCTCGTTTTAGAAGAGGTCTTGTTTCGAGGATGTATAATTTTATCACATTGTTACCTGTGGAAGTTAAAATAGACTATTTTCATAATAGGTATCACTCTCTATACCCGTGGCACGCAGGCGGTGACTACAGACATCTGACGAAACAAGGTGACGAAGAAATCCTCAAAAACGTATTGGAATTTAAGTAAGTTTTACTACACGTAAGATGTCATACCTATAGGAAATGAAATGATGATATTTGTATTTAGTCCGCCAGCGCCAGGTAGATAAATTAAGTATATTGGACTTATATTTTTCTTTTTTTATGTGTGATTAAAGATTTCGGCGATACGTCCAAGCGAAATCTCGTAAGTCGTGGGGTCCCTGTATGACGTAGCGCACTCCTACTCCATAACTTTAATGTGTTCTATCTATCTAATATTGTTTCATTTCAATGATAAAGCCAAAAATACGTGTCTAACATTTTTTTTTATAATTTCACTGACGGACTAATTAAAATACGATTTTTCATGCCTTGTCGTCAACCTTGTTGCGTAGGTGTGGATGTTTGTTACTTTCACGCATTTTACTGAACGGATTCGAATGAAATTTGGTACTGACATTATTATAGTCTGGAATAGCACACAATATACTATTTACAGTTACTTTTTAGCTAAGTACACACATCAAACTATACATTTCCAGTATAAGCTGACCTCTCGTTGTACGGAAATACAATACTATGCGAGATCAGTTTATACTGGAAATTCGTAGCTTGCTGTGTATCACGCGGGAAAACTGGTACCAAATAAATGGACGGGCTTTTATACAAATGTCAGATAACACTCAAAACAACGCAAAAAGTCAGACAATCATTGTGCTTCGAAGTTATCTATGTGTTATTGTCAAAACAACCGTTTGTGTGAACGTAAACACTTGCTTGTAACCACCGTCCTCGAGTAACCCCTAGTTTCCACTGCACAAGAAAACATGTTGCAACGTTGCAAGCACTATCTATCTCTATCGTTTAAAGATGAGTAGAAAGAGATAAGACTATGCTTGAATCATGTTTTGTTGTGCAGTGAAAACGCCCAGTACCTAATGTTGTTTCTACAAATATACGTCTTTTCCCCAGCAAATATGACTTGTACACGAAGAGCGCCGCTGTTCCGGACATCGAAGCTCTGTGGCCGTATTACGAGAAGTTGATTGAGAAGTACATTCCAGGTGTTTTGGAGTGGTAGAACTCAGAACTGACAAAATTAGTGGAGAGAGAAAAAGATGACAAATCGGTCGAGATACCTAATATGAATGACGAAAACATTTAATTTTATACTTACAAAGATTATTTAGGATTGATAGTTAAGTTTTTTAACATTGTACATTTTAATATTAAACTTATATTAATCATTATAATTAATTTTAGTTGACATTCTTGAAAACAAAATAATTTAAAGAATAATTTAAATTTATACTGCTTCAATAAAACTCTTTAGTTTATATCTAGATATAACAGTGACTTACCTTTAAGTAATTATGTACAGATATTATAATTTTATACACACAATCATATTTTTATTAATGTCAGGTTAAATAATAATATTAAACAAGTAGGTAGGTACCTTATCACTTCACCCCTTTTTGTGTCCCACTACAGGGCACGGGTCTCTTCTCAGCTAGGTACCTTACGAGTTGAGAGAGTTTTAATGATTAGTTCTTAGACATGCCGGTTTCTTCACGATGTTTCCCTTTTCTTCTTGATATTGAGCAGCGGTGATGAAACAATTCACACAGTCAATTCAACATGTGTGGGCACGATCGATAATCGAACCTGCACCCTTATATTCCTAAGACCAGGCCCGTACCGCTGCGCCCAGTGCTGCTCTGCTGCTGCTGTACCTCCATAAAATGTATTAAATCTTTTTAATAATAATACTAGCGGTCCGCCTCGGCTTCGCACAGGTAAAGATGTTGTTGCCAAAAAATTAAAATCATAAATTTTAACACAATCTCAGTCGACTTTTCATGCTTAGTACAGTCGTTCAAGTCTGCCTTGGCAAAACCAACAATCAAAATCATGCGTTTGAAAGCTATGATACCACTACAACCCACAATACACAGATAAATGTTAAGTATAAATGTGCGACGGAACGGTTCGACCGTCCTCTGACGGAACACCGAAAAAGTCCGGTAGACCAATAAAGACCCTTCCGGCTAATTGGGTTTGGTCACCCGTTAAAAACAACCAGGGGTCTTTTAGTGGGTAACCTTTGGAGGTCCCAAATACCGTCTCCCCTGCACCCACACGGGGCGGAAGGATCTATAAAGGCAAAAAAAGGTGCCTACTTCAGTAATATGTAGACCAAGCTAGATTTCTAATCATCACATACGCCTTTGGAACTCTGCCTACCCTGTGAGAAATATAAATTTTAACACACTTGGCAGGAACACCCAATCAAGTTTGCTTTGCCAAAACCAACAATCAAAATCATATCCGTTTGGTAGCTATGGTGCCGCAAAACTCTACAAATAGACACACAGCTGAATGTTAGGTACTCAAGCAATGGTCGCGGTGTATCACATGTGATAAATGGTATAAATATACCCCCTGGTATAAATGCGCGATGGAACACCCGGGGGGTTTTAGTGGGTACCCTGCGAGAGGCCCATAGGCTCATACCAAACCCATATTACTTTAACTTTCTACTAAAACACCGCCTTAAAATCGGTCCATCAATTTAATTAGATTAGACCATACCTATACTAGTAAATAGGTATAAACATCATTAGATAATAAATAGCAATAAGTAATTAATTATATTTAGCTTTAATATTTTAACTAGCTCAAGTATATTTTATTTTTGAAACTTTATTTTTTTTACTTTTTTGAAATCGCGTTCCGACGAGGCCTTCAAGGCTAGAGTGAATAGCCTCTTATCGGGCCCACGTGTAACATCTTCGCCTTCATTATCACTTACCAAATAATACTTTATCTAATGTAAAAACCCATTAAAATCTACTGAGCATATTTGAAAACTTATAGCGCATAGTAAAATGTATTGTCGAATCGTATTTTAGCGACCCTTTACATTCGTTCTACCTACATGGTTCTACACAAAGGTCAGAATTAGGTAGAGTTATATAATCTAAATATCAATATTATTATGGATCTTACCGGGATTTCTACTGGACAATCCCGGAGAAGGCTCCACATTTCCGCCAGTTTTCTTTTGATCTTGTGTGAACTACAAAAGTCACAACATCACGCATGTACGCAAAGGAGTTTTGCAACTTAGTAGGTAATTCAGTGACGATGGAGCAGCTCGCTAATAGGTCTCCCGCTGTTGTGTCACATTGTTTCACGTGGCAGGTTTCCGGTCTCGGGGGGCACCGCTTCTCAGTGCCAAGAGTCTCACACTCCCCCGCCTTCTCATAGGGGCGGGACAGTGCGTAAATGCATTCCCGTAGCGGAAACATAAAAAAGGTTAGGTTAAAATTAATCTCGGTATTTGAAACTTAATATCCACTTTCTTCTTTCGCTGTATGAAATCAGTGTAATTACGTAAATAACTACGAATTGAGCCGACGACGACGACTTACTTCATCATACAATCCTAGTACCAGATGCGTGTCGTTCCTTTCAGATGCCAAATGTGAGCATGTCACGTGGGATATCGAGTTGAAAATAAAGTTCTTTACACTCATGCTATCCTAGTACCGCCTGAAGAAATTATGTAAGGTTAGCTCCGCCTACTCGCGAAATGTGTTAGTCACATGGTGGCGCATGGCGTCTTTTTTTTGTTTGAACAAAAAATGTTTATTATGCAGTTTTACGATTGTATTGATTACGCCTACTAAATCTTGTTACCGTACGGTAGGTACCTACCGTATCTTTCTTTTGAGTAGTCTGGTTACTAGTAGTTTTACTGTTTTAAGAAAGTTCTCCCAGTGTCCCAGGTGTTTATAGGTATAGCGTAAAGTGCTGACTAGGGTTAGTGGATGTCACATGTCCTCGAATGATTAGTTCTTAGACATGCCGGTTTCCTCAAAATGTTTTCCTTCACCGATATTGAGCTCAATATCGGTGAAGAAATACGTGGCAAGACGATAATATTGCCGCGATTCCCTAGTTCTTGGAGATAGTCCCTAAGAACTAATCTCGATGGATTAGTTTAGAAATTATTGCTGGGCCATTATAGAATGTAGGTACTTACTTACTGCTTAAAAATAAAAACATTAAATTTATAATAAATCAGGAACTTTATTTAAAAGCTATATTTACAAAAATACATTGTTTATGTAAAAATAGTAATTAACTACTAAGCTTTAACAACCAAGTCAGATGGTAACACTTAGGTTACATTCAATTATACATATCTAAATAGCACTTCACCCTTTTTGATACATTGTGAAATAAACTTAATACTTTAGTAGTTAAGAATCAAAATCGTTTAAATATAGAGTAGCCTATTAACTTTTTACCAAGCAGAACACGATTTCTGTGCGGGCGCTCCCAATGATGAGTCACGTATCTGATAGCCAGGAATTCATGTTTCAAATCAAAATTAATTACCATTAAATAAAAAAAAATACTAATTAAAAAAATAATTTTAAACATCTGTGGCTGCCACTGTAGTGCATATTTAATATAGAGTTGAACTTGTCAGATTGTCAGATTAAATATTAGGAGAGTGGATGTGTTATATATCGCAACTAATTTACAAGTCTTTCCTCTTTATTACCAAAAAGGGACGAAGTTTACAAAAGTATTCGAAAGTAATTTTAAGTTTACAAAATTAGGTATCCTATCAATGTAATAGCTATTATATATAAATAAATGCTTTTGAATCAAACAACCCACAAAACATTAAGTAGATTACCTTTTTCATAACTCCTTAAAACATCAGTTGACCGATTTAAAATAATTTAATATTTAATCGAAGTACCTCAGTACAGTGAGGGAGGTTGAAAAATAAATAAAAATCATCAAACATTGTCGATATTTCATCTTCTAAAATCAAATATATATTTATGTATGTTTTTTAATAAACCCTTAATTCCCATAATTCCTTGCGTGGGTGTTTGGTTTCAAAAGTTTTTTATTCTAAAATCTCACAACATAAATCACATTTATTTTTTCAAAATATGATACAAAATACTTAAACCGTTTGCAAAATAAATACCTAATATTTTACACTTTGAATAGGTTTTAGAAAATATCTATAGGTATCTTGTTTTTATAACGAGCTTTTTCGTTAATAACAAAATCTCGGTGACTCGTCTGTTCAATTAGATTTTAATCTACCTTTTCGACTAGATATAAAATCATAATTGTATTTTACAATTTGTTAACCTATACATGTTCAAAAAGATTTAGGCAACATATCACAAATGCATGAAAATCTGATATTATTATCTCTTTTATACATGAAAATCACTTGGTATGTTTTCATATATCATGCAAATATGCGTTAAATATCGCTTGCCTTACAATTTTTTTTCTCATTTAGCGATTGTGGCATTACATGTTTAATTATATTATTAAAGATACAAGTTACAATATTGAGTCCCGTAACAGTTTGCCAAGAGTCCATGGCCCACTATGGAGACAGCAGTGCATATTAAATACAAAGATGGACTTGTCAGATTGTCAGATTGTTTTGTAGTGGGACAGTAAATGTGTTAAATGAAGAAGAACACTAGGCAATAATTATTAATTCCATAAGATTTAGTTGCTACTAGACATTAAAGGTATTCATAAAAATCTTATAAGCCTCTACGGTTAAAATGGATTTTGTCTCTTTCTTACTAGTATAAATGACAAGATAACAGGCAATGAGAAACGAATTACAAACCTGTTCTAAGTATTGTAAGCTTTTAAGACGTTTCTAGATATAGTTTTAGGCACATAAACATGTATAATGTTAATTGTAACTTGGTTTAAATACGTATCAATGAATTTTGACGATAAGTTATTATGTGTCAAGTACAAGTACATATAATTGACTGACAATTGAATTGTATACGCTGCCATTTAAATTTAATACTTACTTGAAATAGTAAAAGTTTATAGCTACGAAGCTTTATAAGGCATAAGATTATTACTAATAATTAAATACTTACTGCCTTATTAATAAAAATTATAATAACACACCTAAAGGAACGCTAAAGTATGATTTTAAAGACAATCTTGCTTTAGCGAGCATTTAGACAAGTTAGTTTATAGTTTAGTATATAAATACGAATAAATATGTTTAATAAGAATAATAATTTATGTAATATATAAGACGCGCGCGACACTCCTAACAATATCAGTCTTCATTGGAAAGACATAAGGCCGAGCCTAGGCAATAATCATTATCACTTGCTTTTCATTGACGGAATGGATACACAGTACTGCTTCTTTTGAGTGTCTAAAGCGATTGAGATTCCTTTGAAAGAAAGGGATGCGGATATACGCATTGTATAACCTTTAACTTTCTTACATCGTAATGATAATTGCATTAAACACTCATAATCGACAGCATTGAGTTCTTAAACACGACATACTATTGTTTGACAATGCGAGGACAATTGAGTTTTAAGTTTTATAAACTGTCTGAAGTCACCCCTTTGCAGTATAAGTTTTATATACCATTCAAATACTTATTCTACCAAGTAAGGTTGGCGTTGGTAATATTTTCATACAAAGTTTTAAAGAGACGACATAATATAATAACCCGCGCCATTAAACAAACGAATCTAAAAGGGCGTAACTAATCATTCCCTCTTACTCGCACTTTATTGCTGTCTTTAGTCACACATACCGGTACAGCGTACAAGTAAATAATATTCTTTTTTAACTAAATAGGCACTAGGTTTTATATGTTCTGGGAAATTACGGAATCCACTATTTTCGAGACTATTAATTACTTGGTAGGCTTTTTTAATTAGTACACAATTGTAAAACAAGTAAGGTTAAGACAAAAAAATATCATCAATCTGACTACCTTGTTTTGCTGACGGTCCAAACTGTCATATGAACAAGCCGCCATTTTGGATTCGTTTCTTTATTGGCGCGAGTTTTATATAACTTCACAAAATATTTAGGTTTGCTGTCGTTTGTAGTGAGTTATTGAGTTACCAAAACATAGCCATCTTCAGTTAGGTACCGCTCAAAATTAAGTTCTACACACTTATTCAAAATATTACAGTTTTCCAGTCTTACTATTACTTTCCTAGCACTCTCTAAGTTTGATTAAGGCCTAAAACTTGTTCCCTTCCATATAATTACAACACTTGATCCAAAAATATCTTACCTGCATTATTTTTAGGAATGTTACTCATATTACAACCATTTATTTTTCTTTCTAGTGTAAGTACACACGGCTACACATTAAAATATACATTTCCAGTATATACTGATCTCGCATTGTATAGAATTTCTGTACAACGAGAGGTCAGCTTAAACTGGAAATGTATAGTTTGATGTGTAGCTGTGTACAATGGATAATTAACAAAATACCAACACAACACACAACACATTATGTAAGAAATGTAGGTAATTACTTTTACTTAATTTTTTATTGTTACGTGTCAAAGTCACAAATACATACACTCCATCTGCAATTTCTTATAGCTTTTTTTAGTTATAATCTGTTCCCGTATTACGTATTTACTATCCTCGCTACCGAGTACCTAAGTAGACCAGGTAATCTATCCTTTTTGTATGAATTATTTTAGTACAAATAGCTGTCTCTAGAGTCGCTATAACTTGATCCCATACAAAACCAATCATAACACGGGCACTGGTTACCTGGCGTTGGTAGTTTAAAACAGAGCGTCGATACAGAGTATTACATTGTGCGCCTCATTTCGTAGTTTCTTAAACCAAAAGCAATTTCGCTATGACAATCAAAATTATTTTCATCTGAGTACGGATAATTTTCAATCTCTTTAGTCATTATTATCATCTATAAATAGTTATAAATGCTGTCATTATTATGATCTTATTTCCTAAAATACAGTGCCAACTGCCAAACTAATGAGACAAAAAAAATTTAAAACACTCGGTTAGGTGCAACCTCCTTAGACAATTACTTCAATAAAAAAATAAAATGCGAACCATAAATTTTTGCTTACATATGAGTATTTTAAGAGATTGTATGCACGAGCATGAGATGGTAATACGCAAAAGTAACCTCGTAGCTTTGTAACCTCGAGTTCAATAGTTTATATTTTATTACCTTGTAATAAAGTCGATTATCGTTTAAGTTTCGAAATGCTTGTAAATACTTGTAACGTACGCCATTACTTGCTGCCAGTCAGGTCTCTCTTGCTGGATCATATCTTGGATATTCTGAAAACAAAAAAACTTAATTTCAATACTGAAGACACATATTTCATAATATTAACATTATCTTACTCTAGTCCACTGCTAAACATTGGCCTTACCCAAAATAATACCACTTCTTATTCATCTGCTAGGTACGATCTTTATGCATCCCGAAATAAATAATAAATATTCTGGGACATGAACACACACGGTCATCTGGTCCCAAGCTAAGCAGAGCTTGTGTTATGGAAACCAGATAACTGGTATATACTATACATAATGAAAAAATGTATGAAATGAAATGAATGAACTATTTACACCCAGACTCGACACAAACACAAATGTTCATCATTAATGTTTGTCTCGGATGGGAATCGAACCCACGACCTGCGGCGTGAAAAGCAAGTATCTTACCGACCACGCCACCGGCCCGTCGAAAAGATGCATGGAGCAAGGGACGCGCCGCGCCTCAGGCCGATTGTCAGAAAGCAGTGTAAACTGGTTTAAGTCGGTTTTAACCAAGCACAGGACGCGTTGCGCATTAGGCCGATGCCAGACCTTCACTATCTATGTGCACTCACAATAATTGACCTTCGTACTTACCAGTGTAGTGGGTATCCCTACAGACTCAGCAGCTGCGAAGGCGACAGAGAAGTTGGTTCTCTTATCGTGCGGCGACAGCGACGAGTAGCCGACACGACTGTCGCCCAAGTAAGAGTGCAACAATGCGCATAGTGCCATCCCGTCGTTCCATGACGAACTGTTGGGTAATATGATACTTATAGGTTGAAATTAGTTCACCGATTGTTCAGCGGATTGTATGTACAATCAGTATCACTAATAATTAAAGAATAAAATGGATTACAATAACATTATATAAATGAATATAATTTAAAAAAAGAATTTTAACATTTTTCGCTTGCGATTACTTCATTTTTAGTACTAAGACAAAACTAAGTATTTATTAAATTATCTTTCAGTTTATTTTCCCAAACTTTGTCCACTAGTTAAAAAGTTTTCCTGTCTATAGAATCGAAAGATAGAGCTAGAAAAAAACATAGATAGTGATCGCTTCACCAACAAGAGGTTTTAAATTTCGAAAGACTCTCACCTTAAAAATTTTAGCAAGAAAACCTATGGCCCCTACAAGTATTATTTATAGAAATAAAAAGATAATTTACATGCCCACTAAGCCACTGTATCAGTTTGTGCTCTTGTGTGGCTGTGTGACTGGCAACACTTACCTAAAATTAGTGATGTCAATATTGTTGTATCCCAATGTTTTCTGCTGACACCATTTGAGCAGCGCGTTGCGTTTCGACCCACCGTTCTTTACTTGTAGCGCGTTTAATGGATCTTTCCTTTCACCTACATAAATTAAAGGACAATTTGTTACAATATTTATACTTATATAACGTCCATGAACGTTTTTGAAAATAGTGCAAGTAAGTACCTAATTGATTAGCTAATTTTAGTTAGTTAATCGACATTTTAAGGTTAGATAAACACAATTTAGACATAAAACATGCAACATAGGTTCTGGACATACAGCAATCTGATTAATGCCAAAATTGCAGTTTCGTAATTGCAGATATCACATAAATATACGGTTGGATTTCATGAATCCTCTTAAATAAAAGTTATGCTTGTTTCCATTTCCAGACACTTTACCAATTTTAATATAAGTTAGCTCTTTGGTGTAATGCAAGCAGCTTGCCTTATTACTGCAGAATTCTAAGTCACACAAAAAGTGCTACACAGTTTTTTTAATCTAGAAAAATATCACTTGTCTCCGATCTACGACAACAAAGAGAGAACATGACCTATTTGGGTAATAAAGACGTGTGCACTACATATGTTATGTTATGGTACTCACAGATGTCTCCATAGCTGTTCCGTCGCACGAAGGACTCGATGGCCTTCTGTTGCAGCGAGTGCAGCGCGCGCTGCTCGTCCGGGATGTTGCCGGCCGCCGGCTCTACCCCCCCAGTTAGACACATCAGCAAGCGGTACTAACGGTTCCGTTACTTAATACTTGTTGAGATAATTAGCTATTTAATAGTATAATTGTTTATTAGTGTAAAACAATCGTGTGAGAGTTTAACCTTTGACTAAGTAAGTATTATATTTAAAGATCCAGCAAGTGCTTTATTATTTTTCTTTCTTTCTTTTTTTCAAGTGAAGAAAGTACCTCCATAATAGGTATAGTGTTTACAGATCCGGACAATTTCGCCTCCGAGCTTGTAACTGTAATGGTTTACCTACTAATGATGAACCATTCAGATTACTATGCCAAGTTTGTAGAGGTAATTCGTTTTCAAAAGTACTTAAACTTTTAAAATTTCACGTTAATTTCAATGAGGGTGGAATAATAAAAAAATGCGAGCACGAAAGTTTTATTTCTTACAATAAATTGTTCAACAAAATCGTTTTTTGACATCGTAACAGAACCGTCAGTTGTGAAATAATCGCACGTCCCTCGGCGTGTGTAAATATTTCACTATATCACAAACATTGCAAAGTGTAGCCATTACCCAATGTGTAAATCGTGGCGCACACTCCTTCACCAGATGCGATTGAACTAACGCACTGAATCAAGTAGATTTGTATTTATGTATCTGTATTTATAAAGTACGGCTCCGTTAGCCAACTAAGATGCATCGGTGATATGTATGTAATATTGAGATTTATTTATTTTTCAATACAATCAGAGCTTAAAGGCCTGTACATAAGCCTCCTAAGCTTTAATGGAGCAAGCTTTTTAGTAAGCCTTAAAGCTCATCAGACGATGAGACTGATGACCAAATTGCGTCATTTTTGCAACATGATATTTATGAAATCCGTAAAAAATATGACTTAAAGTGATTTATAAGCTAGCCTTTCACACGAAAAGTTACTTTATATTGCATTGAAAATAATAATTAACAGGTTTCACTGAACATGGTCCGTAATTGTCTGTTAATTACGATTTTCAATAAAATAATGTAAAAAAAGAAAAAAATAATAATAGTCACAGTAGATATATTAATGGTAATAATTTTAACAAATCTTTCTATTTATGTGAGTGACCAGCTTATTAAATTTAAAGCTAAAAATAACAAAAAGAAACAAATTAAGATAACTCCATCCCAGTAGACCTAACTGCGTAGAAATGTAGTCGAAAGTAAAAAATAAAACAGTATATCAGCATGCATGTGTAATAGAGATAAAATAAATTAGTAACGACGCACACAACATAGAGTTTAATAAGGCAACGGCTATGCGCCTCGATCATGCTGCCATGCTGTAAGAAAACAAGCGTTTACATGCAGTCATTTAATTTTAGCTGTTATACATATACCGGCATAACCACATAATTATGAACAACATTTATGTATGCCTAAAAGAGTAATTTAACAATAATGTAGCTTTTTGATAATGTGATTCTGCACCGTAATTTCACAATGAAGCATTGGCAAACTATTAATCATTGAAGAATTTTAGTTAAATTAAGATAATTATTCATAAGTACATACCTATACATATATACATACATAGATATATGTGGAAAATTTAACTGCAAGTACATATGTGTAGCTATAAAAATATGTACCGTGGATGTGATATAAAGATATTTGTTATTATTACCATTACAATTAGACAGATTAGAAAAAGGTTGAGTAGAGGTATCGTAAACGAGTGTTATGTTAATAAACTTACCGTTAGTAATAGGTGAAGGCCGGGTTCTTGGAGCAGGTGGCTTGGAGCAATACGTTGTAGAACTTAGACCATTACTAGGTGGCTGGGCATCAGTGAGACCGTTCTTCATGCTAGGCGTTGTGGTGGCCACGCATACCGTCGTCGGGACCTGCAAATCAAATGTTATATTTAAGATTATTCAATTTCCGTCTTAGTTTGTAGGTACATCAGAATTACTGCCGCAGCCAATCAAATATCCGATCCATGGAAGGGTTTACTTGGATTTGCTATAGTGAACTTCGCACGACTCTAATGAGACGTATAAAATCTTATTTGGTTCTCCATATAATACTGGTCACAGTACCTTGTTAAGGGTATTTATAAAAGGTTATATTGGTCACAATTTAATAGAAACACGAGACAAAATTTACCTGAGGCCACTCGCTAACGGGTGAAGCTGTGGGTGATTGCTTAGCTGCCTTCGCTGCGTTCTCTATACTCTCAATTAACGATTTGACAGATAGTCTGGAATCTTGACGACTTACGCCTGAAGATAAACAATCATCCAATTAGCATCTTCTTAAGGTATTCCAGTTTCATCAGTCCATATCCTTATAAAAATAGTAACAAAAAAGAAAAAAAGGAGGGAAAGGATTCAATAGTTACTTAAGATAATGTTTTAAAAGGAAATCTGTTATCCGAGAACTCATAACTCCAATATCTGATAGTAGCCTCTCAGACGATACCAGATAATAAGCTAAATACGAAAGGAAGACTCGAATTCAAACATTTAACTTACTGGGCAGACGTCATGATATACCGAGATTAAGATGTAAGGTTGATATTACTAATTGTAATTACAATTAGTAATATTTTGGGAAATAGGAAATGAATCATCATCATTCCCCTTGCCCTTTTCCCATTTCTATTGGGGTCGGCTCCCAGTCTAACCTGATGCGGCTAGCTACCAGAATTATACGAGCGACTGCCATCAGACCTCGAAACTTGTAGGAAACCAGTAGCCAAGATGGTTAGACCAGGTGTCAGATTATATTGGCTTTCTGACTACATGTAACGATTGTCATAGATGTGTTAAATGACGACCGGGACCGACGCGGACGGCTTAACGTGCTCTCCGAGGCACGGAGGGTAGTCCCTCTATCAACCAGACACCGAAACAAATTTTTGTTGTTACACAAATATTGTCCGGTGCGGGAATTGAACCCGCGACCTACCGGCTACAGTATAGCCTAATCGGACGGCTTACCCGCTCGACTACCGAGGTCGTCGGAAATAGGAAATGAATAAGAATAAAAATATTTCCCTCACCTTTAGTTCTTCTATGTGAAGCAGCAGTCGCCATGATATCCTGTAGCGAAGCGCTGGTTAATAACGGTGGCGGGGGAGGCGGCTCTTCTGTCCTCGGTGGAATGGCTGATGGAATGATGGACAACTTATATTAAATTATTTACAATGGTATATTTCAAACCGTAAGAGACGACTTCAATGAGTTTAAAGATTTAACAGTTTTCTGACCCTTGATTTCATTTAGTTCATGTAAGAAAAGTTTCCACTTAATCGATATGCTGTGGGTTTATTAAGACTAGTCGTTAACCCCAACGAAAACCCACGCTTACCAATGTAAATTTAGCCATACCAGGAACATGGCATTTAGTACATGTTAAAATTTAAGTTTTCTTAATGAATACCGAATTTTTCGACATTATCAACTATGTAAACACTTCGATTAAAAAATACCGGACTTAAATTGAGGAAAATCTACGAACCTTTTCAATGGGTAAAAATAATTATGGTTTCGGGTACCTATTTTTAACATACCATCACCTATTCAAACCCCAAAGCTTTTGTTCATTCAAATAATAATTTATGCTATACATAAATTAGATCGAATACCTAAAATCTGAAACCCTGTGGCCGCATTTCCAATGCCATTCGCCATTGCCAAAATATTTGTCCAAAGCAATTTTAATTAAAATCCTAGGAACGTCTTATGAGTTTTTTAGGGACTATTGCACACACTTAAACAAAAATAAATGTTAATGATAATGACCCTAAACACAAATCAAAATTTTTGAACGTTGCATCAGAAAGAAAGAAGTTTTTAATTTAATTAACCAAAAAGGCAATGGCATTTAGAAACTTTAAAGAACGTTCAAAAATTTAAGACATATGTTTCAAGCACCTTAACCAAATGCCCACCACCGAAAAACTTCACACAACATAACTTAATGTTCCACACATTGATACAGTTATTTACATTTCACACGCGAACGTTTGCCTTCACAAAAGCAGGCACTTACGTAGTGGTCTTCGGGGCGGCGGATCTTTCAAAGACCTTATAGGATGCGACAACCTTTTATGCTCCTGAATCTTCCAATAAGGCTTTTCTCTTGGTAGCGATCCAGTATTTGTATCTATTGGAGGATGCTGCTGAGATTGGAGCGATAGTTTCCGCGTTGGCAAGTCCTTACGAGGCTCAGGAGTAGGAGGCTTCTTCTCCAAATTCTGTATAATATCGCCTACAGTATTGCTCTGTTTTTTGAGCGAATCTTTCGCACTAGGTGCTCTTGATAAGTTAATTACAGATTTTCTTATACTCGACATCTCTTTGGCAATTTTGGGAATGTGTTCAAAATCCAGGGATTTCGATTTTTTTACTCTTTCCTTTTCTTTATTCGGTTTTTTCACTCGTCTTGGAACTTTTAATAGTTCTTCTCTTCTTATTGCAGAGAATTCTTCACTAACCGATTGGTTCTTATGTGAAATTTTGTCGTCGTCAGCAATATTTCTATCAGATATAAGAGGACCTATTTCTTCGTATAAATTCTCTTGTTCCGATAGTTTTCTATTCTGAATTACAGGGGGAAACGGATTTGTATTAACTGCTTTTTTGACTTCTTTATCTTTGTAAAAAATAGGTTTAAGATTAGAAGTTGGTGTAGTATTAATGACGAAGGGTACGTTTTCCATTGGCTGGTAATATTTATTGTCAATCA
Organism: Meganola albula; assembly: GCA_936450015.1. Lineage (NCBI taxonomy): Eukaryota > Metazoa > Arthropoda > Insecta > Lepidoptera > Nolidae > Meganola > Meganola albula. Next base: position 4,595,282 of record OW388161.1, on the reverse strand, counting down.
GCCATTTAGGTGTTTTTGATAGCTTGACGAAACTCTTTTGAGTTCTTGGTGGGCAGCCTGGAGACTCTAAAGTATTTCTTACAAGTGTGTGTACAATTGTATCATCAGGGCTTTGTCTATCATATTCGATAGGTTTACCTTGTTTCAGTGATTTAGTATTAGTCAAACTTTCATTATTATTTTGAGTAGGATGCTTAAACGTGGGATTTTTCTGATAAGTACCTATGTTAATTTTTGAATTATTCTCTTCTGTTGGAGTAACTTGATGCATATCATTGTAATAAACAGTAGCTCTTTTAATTTCAGATTTATTTTCTATAGCAGGCACTGAGATTTCGGGTTTAGATGTTGGTTTGAAATACACCGGTCTTATCAGAACAGGGCTAAGTATTATTGGAGGAGAATGAACATTGCCAATTTTAATAGGAGCTAAGAAAGCTTTTAGCGTGCTTAATCTATTGTTATTTGCATTTGTGTTAGAATTAATCTGTTTTGCAGTTTTAGACACATTGTCACCTAAGTCTGTAGTATTTATTTTCAAGTGATAACTTACAGTATCATCTATTATTGGAACTTCTGATTTTGGTAAACCAGGAACTGGTTCTTTATAATCGACAGAGTCCATTTCTTTCGATTTTCCGTCATCTATGTCACTGTTATTTACTGTTACCATATTATTTGACATAGTTATTTGATCATTCGCTTTTTTGGTGTCTACAACCACAGGACTTTTACTACAGGTATTTTCTTGAGATATCAGAAAGTCAAAAGCCTTATGAGGACTATCTGGAGTAATTTTGTTAATACTATCAAAGCTGTTGCGATCAATTGCAGTGAAAGACGTTCTTTTTACAACATTTTTGGCTTCAACTACTTCTGTAGTTTTTGGTAACGAACATGTTCTTTTAAGAGCTTTTTCGTTATTACCAGCTATACGATCTATTGCTGCTTTGAATGTCTGTGTTAGTTCCGCGTTAACCTTTTTTAACTCAATTTCTACCTTATCTTCAATAATAGGAGATTTCACATTTTCATTTTCTACAGGTTTTTCAATAAAAGGATTCATATTATTCTCAGGATATGGATAAGGAAGAATTTCTTCAGCTTTTACTACAGGTATATCACTTTTAACTTCATTGTTATTAGCCTCATAGATTTTATCTACGAAATTATTATTTTTCTCTATAGGTGACATAAAAACACTGTCAGAGCCTTCAGTAAATAAAGATATCTCACTTTCAACAACACCGCTTAGGAACTCAATACTTGTAGTCTCGTTGAGTGCATCTTTATATGCATCATTTTTAGTTAAATTATCCATGCTATACGATTTTGGTTTACCGTTATAAATTCCTGAAATATTTGTGCTAAATATCGTTCTTTCTCTTGGCTTTGGTACGTTGCTAGATTCTGATTTAGCGACTCTAAAACCAGAATTTAAATCAATGAGATCTTCAGGAAATTCGGGGACCACTGGTGGATCATCTGTTAAGTCAACCGCTACTTGTCTTGTCAACCCTTTACTTTTAAAAGATTTTAAGACGCTTTCTGGTGTTAATTCTTCAACAGGGTTATCTGTGACACTATTTAGTGCATCTGCATCATTTGATTCATCAGTTGTAACATTTTGAATTTTTACCGTAACTTGTGACTCATTAGTTTTATCTAAATATGTATTTAGTTCTGTCACACTTTGCGATTTATAAAATGCTTGTCCTATTAAATTGTCATCTTTAGCTGGAGGATCTGTAACGCTGTGAACTCTAGATAAGTATCTCGTCCTAATATTTTTGAATACATCTTTTGTGGGACTCTTATTATCATTTGGAGAGTCCAAAGAGTCGACTTCTTCTTTAGATACTGTTACACTTTCATCAGAATAAACGCTATCCTTAGATTCTGATCGGTCAATACCTGTTTTGTACATGAAAGTTGATTAGACATTTACATTTACGCACCCTACTGCCATACTTATCTAACTCGATGTGTGCGATTTAGGAAAAAATACTCGTAGCTTATTTTAGAGTCTTAATAAAATTCGTTCGAGTTAGATTAGTATTCTGTAAGGACGATTTATTACGATGGTATTCTATGCCGTTAGTTTCTGACACGATTATTTTTTGTATTAAGCTTTTACACAGAATTAGTGCATGGTAATGCCTGTTAATTCTGCTGATACTTCTTAAAACAAATAATTTTATCCTGAACTTATTTTATTTCATGCAGAATATGAAAGGGTTCCCTAAGCTGTAAACGAATTAAAAGTTGCTAATACGTGGCGTAAATTTTTCAAGAAGCTAAAATACGTTCCAAGTGCATCATTCGCAAGATACAAGGCAAATACAAACTACTATAAAAAATATCTTCACATTCACATGCAGATAGAAAAGAAATACCTACTAAAAACACTCCTCCATAGAAATAAAACAATCTAACCTAACCTTTATACACATTGTAATTCTTACTTGTTCTAAATTAAAGAACTTTGGAACATTCTTAAATCATCTTTCAATTCAATGGTCAAAGTACCAAAGCTATTTAAACTTTAGATCCAGTAAGAAGTACAAGAATTTCCAGACATTTGTAAAGATGTTTGCTCAGATGTCAAATAACGCTTGAAACCGTAGAGCGGCAAAAAGCGAAAGAACATTCGCAACGTGATGTCTAACATCTCTCTTAAAATTTATAACTTGAGATTAATAACGAGAGATACAGATAGAGGTAAGTGAGGTCGGCCGCAAGTTTCCGATTTCGTGATCAGGTTTCCAAATGACTTTGATATCTACCAATGAGGATCGTTATCTACAATTAATATCCAAAACGCCTTGGTGGACATCTATGACATCATTTCGAAATCAAATCCTAAAAACAACAACTGTACAGCGCAGCGGCTGGGGAATTACGGTGTTACTAGCATTTTGATATCTTTACAAATGTCTGAGTTGAAATAAAACTATTTTTAACGGATTTAATCGAGGTTTATTTTGAATTTTAGATCCCGACGTTTCAAAATCTTTTCAGACTTCATGTTCACGGGTGGAGTGAGTTATTTGACGTCCAAAAATATTAATCACAATTATTACTGACTACCTTCAAACATTAATATTTAAGTTGCGAACATGAAGTCTGAAAAGACTTTGAAACGTTGCGATCTAAAATCTAAAATATACCGCGATAAAATCCATTAAAAAGTAGTTTTATTTCAATGTGTGATATTGGCGTAAATCTAAGACAATTCTAAATGTCTGAATATTACAAAAGCTACTACACATCATTATACTGACTGAACATAATGGTTGAATTTTTAAGACTCACCTTTTAAAGAATGCATCTGGTCTTCCAATAGTCTTATACGATCTCTTGCGCTCTTGTTTTCAGAGACCAACCGCTCTAGTTCCCTTTGCGCTTCGGTCTTGAAGTCGTTCGCTACGCGCACTGTCATCAGGAGATCGCTTTGGAATTGCTTCCATTCTGCTTCCTGGATATACGAGCATGTTTTGTTTAAGATTAAATAGACTAACAAACTTCAGATTTTAGAAAAAACTATCTTGTTCCTTGGTAGAATAAGGAATGTGAGTCTTGAGTTACATAAGAGAGGCAGTTCTTACCAAAGTTATATTTTACACTAACAAATACTCATCATCCTGTTCATCTATTAGTAAGCCTGTTCGCTTATTAACCACGACGTCCTTGGTTTGATTCCGGAATTAAGCAAAGACTTTTGTAATATAATTAGCAAACCGTACTTGCATCTCAAAGTTCAGAATTGTGCCCAGTGTATGGCAATAGCCTCGCCTTCTATTCCGTGTGGGCCCTAAACATAGTCTGCGAGATGCGGGTATTATTGCCGACAGCTGAAGGTAATGTAGGCCTGCGTGAGCGCAATGGTATGTTATACTTTGATTTCTTTGATTACTGATACTTTGATTTCCAATGTCAATTCTACTTAATAGAGATATATTCGTAGAATGACACAGCGATATAAGACTTATTTTAAGTGCTAATTCACCCTTTCTTCGTCAAGTTCTATCCAACACTTTCGCAAGATACTCATCGCAAATGTCCCATGTTGCCACTTAACTGAAGCCTTTAGTGTATGGAGACTGGAGGATCGGGTAGTAGTGACCCTCCAGAGTAAAGGGAAAACCTTCCGGCCGGGTGATGGTGATTCCCAGTGACCGCGGTTCGCTGCGCCTCCTTTTGTTGGGAAGTTGTATATATGCTAGTCGTCGACGAAACTTTCCTTGTGCGATTCAGGATTGCTGTGACGTCATGTCTCTTATGTTGCGTTAGGTATGTGACGTCACAAAGTGGCAACACCTAAATTGCGGTGTGTTGTGGTAACTTGGGACATTTGCGACAGGTGTCTTGTTTTGGCAAGTGTAGATAGGACGTCTTTCAGACTGTAAGTAAGACACCTTCATTTACTGAAGACTGACAGTGCCAATCTCCACTCAAAAACATGAACTGATTACTTATCTGTTCTTCAACACGCAAACTATTCTAAAGGATTTTAAATACTAACGTCTCTTTCACGATCCCTTGTAAGCTGTGCAAGTCGTGTGCGTGCATCTTGCAACTGTCTGTCCAACTCTCCAGCACGACCCATGGCTTCTCCACACCGACTCATCAGTGATAACTTCTCATCTGACGCCATTTGCACCTAATAGAATTAATAATGATATTACTTGAGATTTCACATGCATTACAAAATACTGCAGCAGTTGAGCTAATCAATGTCCTATCTATATTGGCAGGGTTCTACGAATGAACCCGATCAATAATAATCTATAACCCTACCGAAAGTAATAGGCCATTGAGTGGCTCAATAGTGAATTTGTTTTGATCGTACAGATAAATATGATTCACGTAAACAGAATGATTGAAAGTTTGAATGAAATAAGACCAATGAGGGCTATTTCTTTTTTAATAAATAAATTAAATTTTATTTTAGATATCTGATCACCCTTTGGCTGATTAGAAGCAAATTTTGATCCCCTGCCGTTTTGGCAGGCAAACTATTCATTTTGGTACAGTACATCGAAATTCTAATAAGCGGAGCTTAATTAAACATCAAAAATATGTTCAATGGAATTTTATGAGGCCAATTTCGGATATTTAAACTGTACCTGTATCTGCAGCTCATCGATATTGTCCTGCATGGTCTTCATCTCCCCTTGCATAGCGGTTTTCTCTTGTCGCAGTTGTTCAATTTGGAACTCTAATTCGGATATGGTTGATTTAGCGTTATTACGCGACACCTGTACAAGAATTGTTCGGGTTTATTCGTCGTCATATTAAACTAAACTTTCGGTAGGGGTAATATTTTTTTGGCACGCTCAGCTTAAATTAGTACGTGAAACACTTTAATCGGGTACATCCGGTACTGTTACGTAATTTTTTTTATATTTACCAAATCGTATTTAAGATCGATTTACGTCTCGACGCAGTCCAACGTCACACGATCAAATCGTGCGACGTCACGAAAATATCGACATTAAATTAAAAGGCATCTTATAAACATAGGACAATAACGATAGGACGGTGGGTGGTGGGTGGGCGGTACCATGGCGTCGTCGTGCATCTTCCTGGCGTCGCAGTGCGCCCGGTCGAGCTGTCGCTGCGCGTGCGCCAGTCGGTCGGCGAGCGCGAGCGCGCGCGCGGCGGCCGCGTCAGCCTCCCGGCGCGCCGCCGCCGCCGCCGCCTCCGCCTCCGCCGCGCCGCCGCCCGCCGCGCCCAGCCGCTCCTCCAGCTGCGCGCACTGCGGCGACAATACCGGGGGGAGAAGGATAATAATTAAAAAACCTATGCTATATAAAAAAAACGCTTCAAATCGAAGAACGCAGTACCGAACAGATGCAAAAACGATAGTATAGCACCGACGAGTAAGATCAAAAAAGGTAAGTAGGTACTAAAATTGTAAAAATAATCAATGTCGATTAACTATAAACTATCTTTTACGATTTTCTCACAATGAAACACATTTCACGGTGATCCTATTTCCTCAGTACCCCATATGTACTTTCTAGATATGGAATAAAAAATTACGAAATTTTCCATTATAGACTCAAATTTCCTGATAAATACCCTGCGGACGGAAATGTTGACCTACTATAAAAATTCACTATTCGACATCGTCGTAATGACAGATGATAGTAAAAGAAAACGAATAGTACTTATAAATAGCTCTGAAGACGTGAACCTACATGATACATAGTACAATAAGATTTCTAGAATTATCATTTTTTAAGAAAAAATAAATTATCCAACAGTAATTACCACAATTTTTTTATTACATCTAGTCTTAAGAACTCAAATAACAACAACACATTTCAATTTCTTTTAAATACTCAATGCTTACTAAAACGTTATTTAGCTATACTCCGCTTAGTTTGGGATCAGATGACCGTGTGAATGAGTTATTCACTTCATTAACAGTTGTATATCTAGTGAACCTGAACACCATGGATGCGTACCTTGGCCTGCGCAGCGTCCAGCATGTCGGACAGGCTCGCTATCTGGTGCTGGCGCGCCGACGCGCAGTCCCGCGCCGCCTCCGCCTCCAGCGCTGCGCGCGCGCACTCGCTCTCCGCGCGCTCCGCTCTGCTCTCCTGCACCCTGGACATTTACATACACATTACTACAAACGAGCTTGCGGCTTCGCTCGCGTGGCCCTTCGTCCCTTAGGGGGTAAGTTCCTACACCATACGGAACCTGTGTGCCAAATTTTAAATTTCTTGACCCGGCGGCTCGGGCTTTGCGTTTATTAGGTATGTCAGTCGGTCGGCAAAATTTTTTTTTTAATATTTAGATCTATACTAATATTATAAATGCGAATGTAAGTTTGTTTGTTACGCTTTCACGCAAAAACTACTGAACCGATTTGGATGAAATTGGGTATGGAGGTAGTTTGAGATCCGAGAAAGGACATAGGACAGTTTTTATTCGACTGCGCAAAAAGAAGGTAATGTTTGGCGCGACAACCGACATACACGCGGGCGAAGCCACGGGCGGAAAGCTAGTATTTAGATAAAGATGTTGAACACAAACAAAAAAACCGACTTCAAATTATTCAATTGGATAATTAACGAATTAACCCCTTTCAAACAATAACCGCCGTATTCATAAAGGTATTTTAACCTCTTTAAGCTAAAATAGGTTAAAATTCGTTTGTCTTTGTCTGTCATCTTGACATTTCTACTAGTAAGAAAGAGACAGTTCATTTTAGCTAAATAGTCTTACAACTTTTTTATGAATAAGGCCGTAAAACTATAACGGAGTTATCTCCAAACTAACATAAACATAGAGTACTCCTCTCTGAAGTCTGGCTAATGTGAAACATTAAAACTAAAGTAGTATGTGTTACTGGATGTTTGCACTACACAACAAACATGTTACAAGCACAGTCTTATCTCTTTCTACTCATCCCTGAGTGATAGAGATAGACAGAGCTTGCAACATGTTTTCTTCAGAATGTTTCGCCAGTGGAAACTAGGGGTTAGAACACACATCAATAAACGTGTATGTTGTTGTTACCCACCGTAATCTCTCAGCAAGTGCCTCATTTTCTTTGGTTTTCTCTTCTAACGCAGTCTTAATCTCATTTAGCTCGGCTTCCAGTTGTTCTGTTTTGGTCAACAAGTGCCGCCTCTCCTCTTGGGATAGCTACAACAATAACAGCATATTAACTTTTCTAAAATACCTTTAGCACTTTTGAATAGAATTTTTTTTTTTATTTAAAACATGGTACCTACATATTAGGTATTGAAATGATACATAGCAATTATGGCATGCAAAATATTAAAATAATTTACTTAATTAATTAAATTACAAATTAATTAAAGTATCATAACAATAAAGTTTAATTATAATGTCAAATTAGATAATAATATAAAAAAACATTAATTTTAGATCCTGTAATCAAGAAAATCATTTTTCAGTGAGCCACTTCATCAGTTGTAGTTTTAAATTTATTTAATGACAAATCTCTCAAAAAATAAGGAATTTTATTATGTAATTTAATCCACAAAACATAACTGCTATTACCTGGTACTGTCAAATACATTGTGAATAATATTAACTTTTTTAATGTAACTTTTTGGCGTTACAAGTTTTGTGTATTTTATTATTTGTAGGTTATTAGTAGAGGAAACGTAATAATACCTTAAGAACAGCAAATAGCTGTTGGTCTGTATCTCCTGACACCAGTGTCTCCGGCTCCACACCTTCGCGTAGCAACAACTCTTGGAGCGTATCCACCTGTAATACAGAAGAATAGAATTACATTCTATTGGTAAACTGCTGAATGGTTGCGAGTTACTTTTAGAAATTGCCATTCATTGACTGCACGTCTCCTTGCTAGTTTCGACTTCAAGTTTGCTATATCGACTAGTATATCTAGTTCCACAGCCTCGTTACATTCTGGCAACGTGTTCGTCTCTATCTGTTAAAGCAAACGCAGAAATCCTGCCTAAGTGAGTGAGTGAATGAATGAGTGAGTCTCTTGTAATTTACAGTTTGTTTGCGCACTAGATGGTGTCGCACCACCAACTTCCTAAATATGGAAGTCAAGAAATTGGGGCTATGGAGAGTACATTAAGCCGTCGATCCTGCGTTCGATCTTTTAATGGTGTCGGTCTATCTATTCTAAAAGTCTCTCAGAGTGAGAGGAAATATAGAGTACCTAAACTTATGTTTTCGAATACACTGATGCACTATCTCCTGCGTATTTAACTAGACAGCTTGACTGATTTCCATATCTAGAATACGTCTAGGATGAGATGTATTTACCTTAGTGCGACTATCCTCAAGTTTCTCAGTTTGTCGGCACAGCGACTCTAACAGCACTTGCTTCTCGTCTGCTAGCCGCTCATTGTCCGCGTGCGCGTCAGCTAGTTGTGATTGTAAGTCTGCTAGCTCAGCAAGCGTCGCTTGGAGCTCTTCGCTTGTACTGTAAGTGTGATGGGAAGACAATGTAAGTGGTGATCATTCCACCTTCACTATCAGACTTCTAGTATAGAACCTAGACGTCATCGACAAAAAAAAAACTGAGGTGTCAAAGGACTGGCAATATCTGCCGAAGATTTAGTAACCAGTGGGATAAGTGAGTTTTTGAGTGGACACTGCGTTCCGGCAAATGTAGAGTAGGTTGCCTCCGGTTAAGTCGCATGATGGTTTACTAAAGGTAACAGGCAAAGTTAGAAAAGGTAAACAAGCCGAAGAAAATGTGATGAAGCAAATTTTGGAAACTTAGTCAATTTCTGATGGTCTGGCAGGCAGAAATAAAACATAATGTGGGTACCTGTAATGATGCTCTTCCATCTGCAGAATCCTATCCTGCAAACACGCGACAGACACCTCGCTGAGAGACGACGAAGAATGCTTATCCCATTCTGGAGTACTGGCCTCGCCGGTTTCGCCTTCACCCTGCGTTATAATATAACAATTTTACCTTCCAATAAAATTGGTATTATGTTTCCTCCGACGTCCGAAGACCATTATGAGAGAGTGCTGGGTGTTCCCACACCTTCCGCTAGATGCCACTACCGCCCGCTTGACCGCGTCAACGTCACATCCGCCCTGCGAAACGTCAAACATCCGACCACAGCAAGCCACCGTTATACTTCCTCATTGTTCGTCTCATAATGATGTGAACACCAGAAAGAAATCACCTGGTCTTCGGACGTCGGAGGAAACATAATACCAATTTTATTGGAAGGTAAAATTGTTATATTATGTGTTCCGTGAGACGTCCGAAGACCATTATGAGAGACGTGTTTGTTATCTTCTGGTGGCTTGCGAAAAAATGCAACAATGTGATGTCTAAGGATTTTCTATTATGTGTTACATGTAATCACCATGCTAAAAGGCATAATATAGAGCGTATGTTTTTGATAGATTAGGCTTTCTTTTCTTAAAAGTAACAGTTGTGTTAAAAAAAAATTCAGATAACGAGTCATTGAAGTAACCTACGCCACTAATACAGAGGGCGTTGCACAGAGTACCCCAGCTGCAATAAAATTTACTCTTTGTGGTCTAAGCTAATGAACTCGCTGACATAAAGCTGGCGCAGTTGTAATCGTACTGTTAGTGGCCTCTGAATATGGCAAGGATCTGTAAGTTAAAGTAAACTAAACTGCGCAAGTCTTTGAACTAAACCTCAAAATTTCAAATATTTAGTTTTTTTGTGTTTTAGTTTTCGTTTGAGTCTGATCAAAACTGTTCGGCTTAACTGTACGATAGTGATATCTATAAATTGACTTTAACGAGGCAGAGATAACCTGCAGCGTTGTGGTGGAAGTAGTACCCACTAGCTCCCAAAAAGAACATTGCTGTAATCTATACCTCCATTTCTGTTAACTGGCTAAAAATACTTCCTAGAACATCTTGGTACTGAATAGGCCATTCTATGCCAGATTCTGTAGACTTCATAGACAAGCAGGGCGAAGTAGAATATTTCTTTGCTAGCGGCGACTTTATTGCTGAGCAGTAGACGTGGCAATGCAATCTTCCCCGGAGGGTGATGAAAATCGCAGCCAAACACAGGGCGTTTACCCGCTTCTGGGTTAAACTTCCAAATAGATCTTCAAAGTGAACAGCCAATGGTTGGAGTACACCGCTAGATTGCTAGCGATGATCGTCTTGATGAGCCGTATATAGTCATAGCAATGTAATCTTCCCCGGGGGGTGACGAAGATCACAAGCCAAACCCGGTGCTGAGCCTCATAAAGCACCAATCTCACAGCGACTAAAGTCGGTTAAGTTCTATGGGCTAAGATCGGTGTAAGGACATCTGTTGCCCTTAGTACTTTAACTGCAACGGAGACTTCCCCAAGGGGTGATGAAGTTACCGAAGTTGATACGCCTCAAAGGGCCTAAACCCGCTTTAAAGTTAACTGCCGTATAGTGCCGGTTAAGATCCGGGAAACTGCAACGCAAACTTTGCAAAATGCTGTATGACATAGCTAGGCTACGGGCGACTGAAATATGAACTTCCTTGGGCAGTGGTGGTGAAGATGTTCGCAATCTCAAGGGCTAAGACCCGCTTTGAGATTGAACTGCCGTTACTACAGCAAAACTACGGGCAACTGCGACATAAGCTTCCTCAGGTAGTGACGTTTAAGATGTCTGCAAAGTTAATATATCTCAGGGCTAAGACCCGCTTTGAGATTGAACTGCCGTAATTACAGCTAAGCTACGGGCAACTGCGACATAAACTTCCTCAGGTTGTGACGTTTAAGATGTCTGCAAAGTTAATATATCTCAGGGCTAAGACCCGCTTTGAGATTGAACTGCCGTAATTACAGCTAAGCTACGGGCAACTGCGACATAAACTTCCTCAGGTAGTGACGTTTAAGATGTTCGCAAAGTTAATATATCTCAGGGCTAAGACCCGCTTGGAGAATAAACTGCCGTAGATACAGCTAGGCTACGGGCAACTGCGACATAAACTTCCTTGGGCAGTGGTGGTGAAGATGTTCGCAATCTCGAGGGCTACGACCCGGTTTGAGAATAAACTGCCGTAGATACAGCTAGGCTACAGGCAACTGCGATATAAACTTCCTCGGGCAGTGGTGGTGAAGATGTTCGCAATCTTAAGGGCTACGACCCGGTTTGAGAAAAAACAGCTGTATATACAACTGTGACAAACTTTCTTAATATACTTTAAGGGCTAGACCCGCATTTATATCTTGCGTATGATACTATATAGTCAATTATAGAAGCATACTGTGACTAACGATAGATAACTTCCCTGGGTAGTAAAGGTGAAGAAGTCTGCAAAGACTCACGTCGTACTTTAAAGGCTGAGGGCCACTTTAAAAATAAACTGCCATTGATGCCGTTAAGCCACGAGCAAATGGCCAAGCAAACTCTACCGGGTAGTGACTGTGTTAAGTTTCGCAGAGCTAATTTACCTCAAGGTACAAACATAAGCACATGAATTTTTTGGAACCATCGTTAGGTACACCAACATATTTTAGATTTTGGTCTAGGCATAGGCACGGAGATCCCGGTGGTTGTCAGGGACGTTGATAAGCCCTAGGAGCAGAAGCCTGCTTTGTGGATTAACCACAGTAATAATTAAGTACGCCATTATAAAAGAAGATAGAAGGCGTAGGGAAAAATCTTGAGTGCCGTCTATTAGGACTTCAGACCCAATTAATAAAATCTGAAGAAACAACCGTTCAGATGATTTTGAACTTGGTACGATTGAGAAACTGCAACAGCCTGATGACGGGTCTACTTAAAGGTATTTATGAAATAGCCACTTTAAGATTAGTGAGTTTTAAATTTTCGTACTACAATTATAAGACAGGCGTAGGTACATAGGCCAGTAACTTTTACGAAAATTATTTACTGACTAGCTCAGAATTTCGTGTTTACGAGTTACCTGATTCGTCACTAGAGACGATTGCTAAGTTTGTAAGGGTTTAGCAGTAGGTTATAACCTTTCAAGGCTTTTAAGTACCTTTTAGTAAGTCGAAGCAATGTCAAAGGAATCGTCCTAGGCATAGACAACGCTTTCGCGGGTAAATAAATTTGACCAGACCGCGAAATGAAGGTAACGTGGTTATAATATATCTTATGTCGCAGGAAAATGTAACGCGAACTTAAAGATTATATCGATAATAATACTGCGCAAACAAATTGCTTACGAAGAAAAATGTCGTGCTATAGATGGATTTTAGCGACTGTACCAGAATCTGAATGTCTGAGAAATAATAGTAATAAAGTTAATGCGATATGCAAGACAACAGTTAGCAAATTAAAGATTTATGTATGTAAGATGTGGGTACATTCTAGTATTACGTTACAAATAATGGGTTAGGATTTGTTCGAGATACATTGAGATCTGTTAGATCTTGTCTTGACAGATAGATGGTCTTGATTTATCTATATTTATCCCCCCCCCCCCCCCCCCCCTTTTAGTACCCCACTAATTAAATACAGTTGGCGAAATTGCAAATCATAAAAATTTTGGTCTACTGCTTTATCAAAGCAGGTTAAGAATAAAAGACGAGGCAAGGGGAGAGAGATCTGACTAAGATAGTAGTATTTCAAACCGGATATGTGTTTTAATATGGTTTACGAAACGAACGCAATCCGGGTTCAAACCCGCAACCGGATGGAATAAAAGATACGCATACGAAACCGATTAGAAAATCCGGAATCGGTTTCGGTTCCAAACGTCTAACCGTATTCGGACCGAACGGCAAACTGGATATGCATAACGCACCAGATCTTAAACAGAACACTGATCTAGAATCTAGATCATCAAAAGAGTAGTCGTGCTTCAACTTAAAAGTCAATAGTCATATAATACAGCCTGGACCGTAATTACTCTAATACATTCTATTGAAATGGATTTAAAAGTTGTCACTACGCTTGACTTCGTGGAAATAGATCGAAACAAAGAACTTTTAAAGTATGCAAAAGTAACCGATAGGTAAGGTCAAACTTAATAAACGTGGCAGTGTCGTTACACGGTGCATAAACGCTATATCGTTCGACAAGAAATGATTTGTAGACACGGGAGGTAACAGCGCGGCAACATAGAAACACGCAATACTGTGTATACAGGGCACCGACAGGACGGCGTAGGCCCAGTTATGTGTAGATACACGAGATGTAGGTGCGGGGCGACACGTGACCCCCGAGCTTGGCGGGGGCCCCACGTGCAGGGCCCGGCCCGTCAGTGCCCCGCACCGCAGTGGGTAGGTGGCGGGGCGCACTGCCGCACGCATGAGCTCGCACACACACATACACACATTAACACTGGCCACGTGACGCGACAGCGTGGCGCCGCCGCAGAGAACAAAGGAGCGCGCGCGGCCGCACACACGGACACAAGTATAACACACGGCTGTACCAGAGCGTGACGTCACCAGCCAACAGGGGGAGCGCCTATGTAATGGAACGGACTCACCGGGTGCGTGCTCGTCTCCTCCGACCTGCCGTGTTCGCTGCTCCCGGACTCCGACCACTTCTCGACTGGAACTTGCATAACCTATCCCTCGAACACGCGGTCGCGATATTCCGGCGACGATACTCGCAACTTACAGACGGTCGTAAGTTCGGAAAACGAGTAGGCCGAAACTAAAAACTACACTTTATTGTAACTTTCGACTCGAATCGTTGATAATAACGAAAAACAGATCGAACATTGAAACACATTCGAACATTATCATATTGAAATGTAAAATCAAAAAAAATAATTAAATATGGCGGTATTCTTAGAAAATTAATTCTAAGTTAAAATCTAGGGAAGGTGTTCGCGGAACGAACACCGACGCAACAATGAGGAAGTATAACGGTGGCTTGCTGTGGTCGGATGTTTGACGTTTCGCAGGGCGGATGTGACGTTGACGCGGTCAAGCGGGCGGTAGTGGCATCTAGCGGAAGGTGTGGGAACACCCAGCACTCTCTCATAATGGTCTTCGGACGTCTCACGGAACACATAATATAATATTGAAGATACATATATTTCACGAAATGTTGAGATATTAAGCTGATGGAAATGATGGTATTATAAGATTCCTGTCAGCAAATATGGTTATAAGAGTATTGATACGACGTGACAGTTAAAAATGTTGTTGATAATTCTGGTGTAGTCTTACTAAAGTAAAGTAAGACCCCAATCCTTCAGCAGTTAGCCAAATTTGTTCAGTATTCAACGCTTGAAATGGTAACTAATGGCTCGTGTGCTTCCTCATTTCTCTCAGATACGTGTGCTTCCTCATTTCTCTCAGATACGTGTGTGATGATGTGATCAAACGTACGTTGTGTGCAAGCGCGATGGAGGCGGGCGCGGAGGAGTGCATGCGGCGCGGCGCGGGCGCGAGCAGCAGCTGCCGCTTCTCGCTGTCGGAGAGCGGCGAGTGCGCGACGCCGCGCAGCCGCGCGCGCAACGCTCCGTTCTCATCCGCCAGCCGTTCCAGCGCTGCCTCGCGCTCCACCTCTATGCTCTGCAACGGCAATACCATAACGTTTAAACTGACATAACTTAACAAAGTGGCGCTGATAAGCCCGTAGGGTGTGTTCTGCTTCCCCTTGATGATATGAGGCCTCTATTAATCAGTATATTGTCCATGACCGCTGCTATTTATCGGAGAGAGATTAGGCCATATTTATTTATTATTTATTTATTTATTTATTTATTAAAAAATTAGGTAAGTTTGATCAGTTTCTAAGTTCTCGCTTAGCATTTTATTAATTTACCGAATATCTAGATCTAATATTTAGAACTTTCGGAAACCAGGAAATTCGAGCTTCAGGGATACGCACACCACTTCACCGATAAGTAGTGGTGTTGTAACATATTCAGACCAAGAAGCGTGTCCCCAACTGCCTCACAGGCGGTATAACAATACCTCTTCTATTTTTAACCAAAAAACTAATAAGCTGAGAATGTACAAATGGTTTGTAAGTCTGCACAACAATACCATTGCCAGATTAAGGAAGCTTTCATATCCTGAACCTGAACACGTTCCTCAACAATTCTACATTCTACTAAACAGACCTACCTTCAGTCGATCCAGCTCAGCCCTTAGCCTCTCAGATTCGGAGGCTTTCTCGAGCAACTCATCAACCCTGGACTGAAGCTGGGCTCGCTCCATGGCACTGGCCTCCAACTCCCGCCGCAACGACTCTATCTCCCGAACTCCCGATGCTAACGAAGCCTGATAATAATAATAATTTATAAATACAACGACATAGATACACAACTTGGGCCCCGATTCTGGCGCTTTAAACAATTATCTCTAATAGACATCTGTCTAACAAAAATGGCAATTTCTTTTGATTATCAATAACATCCACCATTTTTTTCGACATTTGCGTGCTTTAGACATTTATCTTTAGAAGACAAATTTCAAAAAATGGCGGATATCCTATACTTGAAACCAGATATCCTTCTTCTACTAATGACTTTGTGAAGTCAGAAATGTATTAATATTATATGTTGATATGATTTTGATATGCTAAACTTTTGCAAATATTTCGCGTCGCGCATCCTTAATAAAAGATGTAATAATTAATGATAATTAGCGGTCTCATACTAAAAAAATAAAATAAATTATAAAACTGCATTTTTATTTTTTAGTGGTTGTTTTTTTTTCTAATCGATTTATTTAAATTTGAACATCACAATACTATTGCTTACGACTAGCATTTAAACCATAATATACCCTTTCCAGTTCACCTTGTATTAGTTTAGGTAATACAGTGGCAATATTTCCGATAATGCAAAGCGATGGCTAACTGACAGACAGATGCGATAAGATAATAATATGATCAGGATAGTAGAGAAGATATTGAATAAAATTGCATAAATTCCATATTGGTGTATTGAGGCAATGTAAAAGGTAGATGTTTACGAAATTTATCTCTAATAGACAAATGTCGAAAAAAAATAGCGGATGTTATTGAAAAACAAAAGAAATCGCAAACAAAAGAAAATTTTATTCGACAAAGGTATATTAGAGATGTCTAAAGCGAGAATTGAGGCCCTGGCGTTGTAGACTGACGAATAGCAATTAATTTTTATTATATAGACATTGTACAACACGGCTACACCTCAAGCTATACAAAACCAATATAAGTTGATCTCGCATTGTATGGGATTTCTGTACAACGAGAGGTCAGCTTATTCTAGATATGTATAGTTTGATGTGTAGCCGTGTGTACATGGAAACTTCATAATTTGGGCTGTCGTCGTTTATAATCTGTCTAAAAGTGGATAGTTTCTTACCTAAAGTATTGTTAGACAAGGTAATTGTGAATTCGGTTAGAATAAATGAAATTAATTTAAATAAAACCACTTTATATCCTACGAAATATGATGAACCAAAATCTTATCAAATCTTTACCTAGTGACCTTAGACCGGGCCGCAAAAATACACTAGCATTAAAATATGCCAAGCATTAAAGCAGTGGTATTTAAATGTACAGTTACTGACCTCAGATGGTACTCTAGGCCTGAGCTCGACTTCCTGGAAGCCGGGCATGTGATCTGCATTTAGAGTGACCGGCAGACTGATACACTCCTGTGACCCACGCCCATCCACCGATCTCCCTAACTCCTCAGCACTTCCATAATCACCCCTCACATCTCCTTCGTACTCCGCCAAACATTCCCTCAACTCTGGGTCCTCTAAAACAGCATTATTATTCCCCAAATCCTTCTTCTTGTGTGCTTTATGAAGCTTCTCTTTCGATCCGAAGATCTTTAGCGTTTTGTCTCTTGCTGGTGCAACTTTGCTGTGCTTGGAATCGAGGCTGGAGACAGAAGGCGCCCCCTTTAGGGTCCCGTCCTGTTTTCCCTGGCTTGGCCCTCTACGGAACAACGACTTGAACTTCATCATCTTGATTTTATAACATTTCGTTTTCGTTTCACTTATCGGATAAGTTCGGTATCATTTCGTTTGAACACTATTGTTCATTTAACTTTGTAAATTAGTTTTGCGCATTGCCTTACCACAACTATATAATAAAATAGATTAGAAAACCATTTTTAGTTGAAACTTGACTAATTCAATCATGGGAAATAGACTTGTGTGTGTAGTATCGAATCGATTAACAATCCGATTAGACCTACTTTTAAATGATCATAGTTTAATAACCTAAAACACGTGCCTTAGATTAGCTAACCAGCTATCACCATCCATAGTTACCCTGCTTATAAATTACCGCATCAAAATTGGTCCATCCGTTGAGGTGATAAACATAACAAATTTGTACAGAGATACATAGACATGCAATTCGAACTTATAACATCCCTCTTTCTTATCGGGAGTTAAAAATAGACAAACAACTAGATTCCTTCACATAGCAACAATAAAGAAGGCTAATACAAGCGTCTCAAAAAGACCCTCTCTTCTACACAACAAAGTCGTGTAATCTTTTGAGGAAACTATTACAAAAGGAGCTAAATAGTTATTTTCACCTACACGCCTTATCACACCTTGTGTCAGATATACAGAAGGTAATTAATCAAGAAAAAAGATATAGCGTGACGTAACACGTCCAATATACGGTGATGGAACATGGAACACCAAGTGTTTCGGTTATCATATCGTTGAAAACATCAGATTTATCGAAGTTGAGATTATTTTCAGATACTATCTATCATTTATTTACATAATACCTATACTAACAAACTATTTGGCTTGAAAACCATTGTTCTGTCCGATTGTATCCATTTAACGTTTGGATTGAATAAGTAGTTTAACTTTTATGAGCTTGTAATAGACACAAATCTAGTCGCTACCTAGAGACACAGAAAGCATTATTGCATAAAACAGGGGGCCTTTTATTCCCCACCCTTTGATATTTAAAGTACAATTACCCTTAGATGTGCCCGATAATCCCAGCAATTCAGCTCATGACAATGTACTATCTCCCTCCTAAAATATAGGGATGGCAACTTTTCAAAATTACAAAAACATGAAAGTTCGTTCGGAAATTATTTTGAAAACATCGCGTGTAGGGTAACGGTAAAAGAGGGTAGATACAAATCTCTAGGATTTTTTTTTAAACTGTTTTCTAGGTCAATATACTAAAACTAAGTGTGCTTATTAATGTGAGTTCTATTGGTGGTATACTAAGGGAAACCGTTTATGCCATACAAATTTATGCGTACGTAGATTGAAGCAATCAAAAAGATTGATAGTAATTATTATTCAGGATATAACTCTAAATCAGAGGGTAGTGTGGCCCTCTGATTTAGAGTTATATCCTCGATTAGAATAAGATGGTTAATAACACAAATAATTAACAAGTATAATCTTAATTATATTATTTTATACATATACGCTCTTATTCATAAAAATCTTTTAAGACTATTTACTTAAAATGGACTTTGTCTCTTTTTAACTAGTAGAAATGTCAAGATGACAGACAAAGACAAACAACTTATAAATCTATTTTTGATATAATGAGCTTATAAGACGTTTATGAATACGGGGGTAATATTTTTGTGTCGAATACTATTAATTATTATTCCTCTTTTAGTCAAAGGCACACCTTAACCATATTATTCAATATCTCTACCTAATATTTACTTGCCAGCCCTACCTTGATATGCAAATAGAGAGGGGAGAGCCCTTTTTTACACTTACTACGCCAGGAGCTATAGTACTATTATTTGATTGGTTTTATTTCAAATAGTCGTTCATTGTCGCTTTGTTGGCAGTTTGCTAAGTTTACTTGAACACGTATTCATCATTGTTTTGATAATATAAATTGTTAATGAAGTAGATATGTAATTATGACTACACAAGAGGAAAATTTTGGATTATATTTTATTTACCAACCTAATTACCTATATTAAATAATTTTTAATCGTAAATACATACTTATCAAATTGCGCCAGTGTAACTAGGTTTGCAAGCAGTAATTAGTGTCCCAGTTGGGCACGGGTATCTCACAACGATCTTTAGAGTTGAGAGAGTCACGTTTACCAAGTGCGGGTTGATGGATGTCACATATCCTCTAATGATTAGTACTCACTTGCCAGTCCGATATTGAGCAGTGTCGATGAAACAATTCACACAACGATGTGTGGGCACCACCGGTGATCAAACCCACAACCTTATATTACAAACGAGAGGCCAATACGGCTATGCCAGTGTTGCTCACCAATAATAATGTTGGGACATTATTCAGCACAAAGCTAACTAATCCTAAACATAACGCTTGTAAATGGAAAGCATGGTCATGGTTAAGAAACATCTTGGAATGGATAGAAGTAGCCAGCGCAGATTAACTATTCCGCTGTGTACAGAAGAGCAAGAGTTTCCAAGACCTGATGGCCAAACTCCAGCAGTAGAGAAGCACTATAAGAAGAGGAATGGTAACCAGATAACTACTAATATGGTATTATATTATCTGTGTAGAAACCTAACTGATATACTACTTAATAACGGTATATCTGTACCTACCAGTGGGGAAGGGTGGAAATTTGAAAAAGGGAAGACGGAGCAAATTATGTGACAAGTATTTCTTGGTTACCTACACCGACTTTCACACTTACTAAGAAGTATGTACCGCATTTTTGATGCTATTAGAAACTTTTAGGCGTTACATAATATTTAATTTAGTACGATATTTTGACCAATTTCTAAAGGGAAGCCTGTGGAAATCGTGTCATAGCCTCTTGGCCACTGGTACTTACCTACCAACTAATTGTCATAGGCTAGACTTGGACTCACGCACGTTATGTGGCTTGAAAAGAAAGTAAACACCCCTACATGTCCGTTAGAGGCTTTAAATAAAATCACAATTTTTACTCAAGTATGGTGAGAAAATTTGGTATTATTTAGTAGATTCCAGAAACTAACACGTATTACCTAACATATTTTATCACTTTCGTTAATGGTTCAGTACATAATCGACAAGATATTTAACTGTATTTAGGTTGAAACCACGCATACCTATAGATAATACATAAACTACTCACGGAATGTACGCATATAAACTGATTTGTATGTGCAGTGTAACGGATGTCGCATAACCAATTCAAATTAAGCACCTTACCTTAGAACATTTAACAGGGAAGTGTTACACGCAATATCTAGTACTTATATACTATACGTATCTTGTTTCTGCCAGTTTTTGGGGGAGACTAGGTTATTTATTTTTATATTTTTGACGGTGTGGTGTTACGTAGCGGCAAGATACCTACTTGTTTTTCAAGCAAAGCAAAAACATACATGTATTTGATGCCCATGTCTGTTCGTCTTGAGTCTGGGTGTATTTGTGTAGGTATAGTAACCCTCGTATTCATAAACGCAATAGGTTTATAATTCGTTTTGTCTTTGTCTGTCATCTTGACATTTATACTAGTTTATATAAGATTTTTATGAATAAGATCGTAAGTATATTCTAAATATATAAAAATCAATTGCTGTTCGTTAGTCTCGCTAAAACTCGAGAACGGCTGAACGGATTTATGTTATTTTGGTCTTGAAATGTTCTAGGGAAGGTTTAAAAGGTGAGAAATGTTCGAATTTTACGAGCAATTTAGTTTATTACAAGTACTAGCTCTCCTTAGTTTGGGTTCAGATTGCCGTATGCGTTATTGTCCTAGGATATTATTATTATCATGTATAAAAATTGTAGATATTTCTACTAAACTTTAGTTTGTACAATTTCTCAGGAGGTCGGAGAACCTAACTCGCTAATTGAGTAATCTATTGTTTGTCATTAAGACGTGGGAAGGATTTGGTGAATTTATATTGAATAACTAACTCTGGTCACGTCACTCACGTCTCAGTATGCGATATATTCACCTGTCTACATTTAAAGGGGCAAGGTCGTAGCCGACAGAAGACAGCAGCAGCAGACGGACATCTCGCTGCGACACTACTAGACCCCGATTCTCTCAACATTTATCTCAAATAGACATTTGTCAAACAAAAATAGCGATTTCTTTTGTTTTTTAATGACATCCGCCATCTTTTCGACACTTGTCTATTTACAGATAAATGTCTAAAGCGCGCAATTGTCGAAAAAAAAACGACTTGCAACGAGTAGTCTATTGCAATCGAAATAATATTTTTTCTATTTCATTAGTTTTCAATTAGAGATACATGTCTAAAGCGCGAGAAAGGGGGCCTTGGTGTCTATGTATTTCTATGAAATACCTTCCGCAGCTAGTGACTTGGCAGTTGAATGCAGTAAGCTGGACTGCAATGTAGCTGCCAACCGGGCATGTATATAACTCTATTGTAGTCGGTGTGCAGTTACTTGTGGTTTTGATGCTGCTGTTTGGCAGTTCCTTAGCAGATTGAATTGCCAATGATTGAAAATAATATGTAACTGCTCAATCAGCAGGTGTAATAATATGTGTAAATAGATGACTCACTAAGCAATCGCTGTTTAAGAAGGCGATCCTACCTACTGCTTCGAGCAGCCTGTATATCTACAGTATAAGTGTCTGTAAGTAAAAAACATATCACTCTCTCAACTCGTAAGATAGTTGAGAGAAGACCAGTGCTAAAAAGTGTTGAAGTGAAACATAAAAGGTACTTATAACTTAAAGACAACACGAATAAAACTATTCCATGTAACACAAGCTAAATTAACGACGACTCGAATATAACAGAGCGCAAACAGGGATCAGATTTCTACAACGCGATATGTACGAGAATGAATATTTTCTTTACGACAGTTTATTTGGCACGAAAGACCTGGTCTCGCTTCGCAAAGGTGCGATATGCTAATACTTTCACCCAGAGACAATACGGAATACACCTAGATTCATCATTGAAATCTGAAAATATTGGGTAGTCTGAAACTATTTGCGGATATGTCATGACCACAAAGTAAACCTAACTTCCGCATGACTTCCTCCGCGTCGTATTAAGATAACAAGAAACCTGCCTATGTGCTATTACAGACTATAAGCTATATGACAAACATCAAATTCCGTCCATTATTTTTTAAGTGAAAGAGTAAGAATAATCCACACGTCATACACATCCACACATCTATCCATACCAACTTTTAAATTGTAATAAAACATAGTTTACTAACTTTAGTAATACAAAACTACAAACTAATAATTTACATTCACTGAACGAGGCGAGTTGTCGAAAAGAACGCACTTTCTCTCTGCTGTCTATGGCGAATATTCAATCAGATACAAATCGATCATTCCAATGCCTTATTAGTTGTGTCTGGGCGCCAACACAGCAGAACCCCACAGACAGGTTCTGATGGCAACAAACTTGAAAAGTGATACAAAAAAGCTTTGTCACCTTGGATTCCCACTACTTATAATAAATCAACCTCCCCACCTTGTCTAGTACTAGTATAGTATTTTACTATCTGTGGTACCATTACACCTATTTATTCAATGTGTGATGTGTGTAAGTAGTTTCCACTAGCGATACATCAACAAGAAAAGATGTTGCAAACTCTGTCTATCTCTATCGTAGTGGAAAGAGATAAGTCTCAGTGTGCCTTGTATCATGTTTTGTTGTGCAGTACAATGGCCTAATTAGGTACCTGAATTAACTTATGGGGTACTTTGATGATGCCTTGGAATATGTTCGTTCCTTATCAGGTAGACGAAGCCTGAAGAA
Source organism: Meganola albula (assembly GCA_936450015.1). Taxonomy (NCBI): domain Eukaryota; kingdom Metazoa; phylum Arthropoda; class Insecta; order Lepidoptera; family Nolidae; genus Meganola; species Meganola albula. Next base: position 4,572,195 of record OW388161.1, on the reverse strand, counting down.
GTTATAAAACGAATTTTGGAAAAGAAATACTAAACGTCTTATTAATTGGACATAGTAGGCTTTTGTAATCATTCTAGAATTTGTAACAGTCAACTGTAGACCTCAAAACCTAGAAGCGCGAAGTAGCTTCAAGTTTTTACAAAGTGTAGAACAGCATTCCTTGGTTAGGATAGGTGAACGACCAGCCATGGCCGCAGCCTAGTGAGGTCGCGCCAATACAAGCAAATACCGTAAATTGTAAATTATAATCTTGTTTTGATGTTACACTTTTCGCGTTGTTTTATTAATTTTAAAGATTTTTGTTAAGTACATATTTAGCTGTTCATTATAAGTCCGAGTAGTGTTCGATAACAAAAAAAGATTTAGCTATACCTATCGGTGCAGTTGTTTTCAAGTTATACATAGACTGTTGTGGAAACTTATATTGATATTTAAATACAAAAGTTTTCATATGTCAATTTAAATAGTGCCCTACATTTTTAGGATCTTTACCCATATAGGGTGCAATAAATATACTACAGACTAACCACAAAACACAGTGTGCAGCAAACAATAACTAAGACACTATTAGTGTAACCGATAGTCGTGATAGCGAAATATAATATTTAGAAATTGATACGTGGGAAGGTTTTTTCGACAATACGCCACACAAGGCTATAGTTGATAACCCTGAGTATCTTCATGAATAAAAACAATAATAACTTATAGATATACCTATTCAAACCTGAAGCAGTACAGTAGGTAGTACATCACCAAATTACAAGGAAATATGAAAACTGACATTTATATAGTAAAAAGTAGTTTTATTTCAACTGACATTTATACCAATTACAGTGTACAGATTTCTAGTTTAATAAGGCCTTTATTAAAAAGATGTAATAATCAAGGAGATTCCGGATTATAAACATACATGCAGTCAATAATATAGAGAAAACTGTACCTAGTCGACAACATATTTCACCTTAGTGAAAGATTGACTACCGGTAACAAAACCGCGACCTAGAAAGGTCGCTTTCTTATAGATGCACCATCAAGCTATTAAAATTCAACGATATTCATAAAATATGACACAATATTTAAAAAATTGAGTAAGAAAGAGTTGCTTCCTAATCCTTACCAATTTATTAGATTGTTTATTATGATACTTAATAAAATTCACGCGATCTAAAATACACTAACAAAATGCATTATATTTTTATTCTACCCTTCAGACATGAAAGGCAAAAATGAAAACAACAGCAAAAATGTGAATGCACATATATTAAACGGAGCCAAAAACTAAACAAACCATTTAATAGGTATGTAATAATATTAAAAAAAAATCTATTGAAAGATTGTATAACCCATTCAATTTTAACATTCGGCATGCTCATCGAAATTCTATTATAACAATAGACAAAGCAATTTCATTTACATTACAGCAGATTCTCCAATAATGATCCTCGCGATATCAAGTTACGATACTTTCTCTCGGTAAATACACTTATTACCATTACTGCTTAACAAGTACTGATGATACGTAACAGGAGACGATAGTTTCTATTTGACTGGTTGCCCTAAAGCCAAAATTTATCTAAATGTATAATCTGAATAGCCGTCTTGATAAGACAGTCGGTAAAAGTTATTTAGGACTTAGCGCAACAGGATTACATTGCATCCTTGCCACAGAATCACCAATAATACCTACTTGTCCTTGCCAAGATACATATATTTAGGTACAATTTAGTACTGGAACTTAAATAACAAATTGTGAATAAATAAATGGATTATAACTTAAGCTCACAAACTGTCAACAACGTGCAACTGCGTATAAATACAGCTGGTTGACGTAATTTGTAGCATTCTCTGGTAGAATTTATATTTTGTATCACAATTTTACAATAACAAAATGTCGGTACTATAATATTAAAGCTTTGCTATAAAATCATCATAATCGTGATGATTACTTACAGGTACAGGTACTGCCTCCAATCAAATATATCTTCAAACAAAATATTTTTTGTGGCAAACGAGTAAGAAATACTTATCAGCATTAATAAGAAAGTATAGATAGTATTTTTACCGTTTCGGATCATCTAAATCGAGAGTAGGTAATAATTTCTGGATGTGTTACAGATTCGATATTTCAATTTTTGACGAGGGTTATTATTATGCCTCTGTGGAATAATATTGCACCGAATATAAAGGGAGGGATATTAAGTTAAATTTAAATAAACGTTTAATACGTAGGGCGTTGCTCTATGCCCTCTATCTTTTCATTTGTTGTCGTCTAATTACTGATATAATATAGTGATGAAACGGGCGCGTCTGTAGGTGCGTCGCCTGCAGCATTATGGTGGCGCCGTTTTGGCATTCATTACTCGATTGTTCAAATGCATTATTCATTTCTGGGCTTTAGTTCCGTTGGCAAGTACTAAGTTTTCAACGATATTCCTTTAACCTTGCTAGATTACTTTGACTAAAACCAGTTTTATTAATTTAGCTACATCATTTACTTACGTAGAGGAACGAATCTTCAACTCGTTAAATGACCAACTAACATAGATGTACTATTCAGTAGAATCAAACATTCATCAAGGTAGTTACTATACACAGTGAACAAGATAACCGAAAACGCAACCCTAAGTGTAATAGTAGGTATATACCCTAGCTTGATAATCGTCGCTAGAAATTAGCATCGTCTGAGAAATTGTAGATCATTGCTACAGACGTAACATTATGAATCATGTGGATTGAAGACATCATGCAAATAGGTACTTAGGTCACAGGCCAGCCATTTTAACGCTTTGGAAGTTACATTTAGCGTTCTTTAACTGTTCAAGTTGCATTCATATTTTATGTGTCGAAACTCATTCTGTAGTGCCCAGACGAATCAAACGTTCCTTTATAAACCTTGCTCTTGCATATCTATTTAAAAGTCGTATATTATTTGAAGTAACAAGACTATCCTTGGATAACACTTGTGCAAATATTTATTGAACCCGCCTCATTGGTGGTCGATGACGCAGACTTATACGTCACTTATCGAATTAAGGAAAGGTCTACAGGCTACCACTGTTTATAGAAAACTATTTGTTTTGAAAAATTTCGTCAAAATCAATTTAATTTTCTAGGAACAGTTCATTTCGGATTCCGTAAAATTCATGTCTTTTAACATGTATTTCTAAATAACGTGGTTTAATTTTATGAATATATTTTATCTGCATTTTGACATGGTTGGTAATGTTATTTGTGCAATATCTTCGGCGCCAAATTTTGGTGTGGGAGGAATGAACCATATGGTGCCAGGAGGTCGTGGTTTGCATCATGATTCATTGATTGTTTAATTTGAACAGAATTAAGGTTAAGGAAAACTCTTCAAATATAAAAATGTGTACCAATTTGAGTAAAACACGTTCATTTTTATCGTTTTTATCTCAAATAGGTTCATAATTCGTTTCGTCTTTGTCTGTCATCATGACATTATTACTAGTAAGAAAGAGACAAAGTCTATTGTAACAAAAGAGGCTTTTTATGAATAAGACCGTTAGAATGAATGCAAAATATTGAACTGAATAAAATAACGTATGTTACGTGGGTACGACTAATTTCAATTTCAGGCAAATATTTGTCATTAGCTTTATACATTCTATCTCCTGTAGAAAAATACTACAGTGGATAGAATATTTAAATAGCCACAGACGACATTAGAATGCCAAATAATTCAAACAAGACATATCCAAAAACTCGCAATAAATCACTTCAAATATTAAGTTTTGTAACATTTTGTAGTAATATCTGGCATTATTTATCATCCTCATTTTGACGATTTTGACGATATTAACCTGACTCCTTAAAATCAAATAAACATCTATTAATTACACAGAAAACAATGCTTCCTCGTTAAAATTATAATTACTAGCCAACATCGGCGTTTCATTGAGATAGGACTTGTTTTGTAATTATGCTTATCTTCACTAATTTGATGACCTTGCTTGATTAGCTCTTGAATAGCATAATTGGCAGCAGATTTTGCATTATTCTGGTATTTGCTTGGTTAATTTATGGTCATCACGTGACTTCATTTGGATCAACAAAACCATCTTATGAAGTAGATGACCAGCATAACAATTATCCTGTACTATCTATTCAAATCTATTCATGTTTCTGCGTAAAGGATTTTTATGTAATGTCCGACGTCGTCGTCATTCATTCATCCTCACAGACATTATTAGGCTTTTTTTCTTATTTTATGTCTGTACATGTCAAAACTCTCTTAACTCCTATGATGCGAGAAAAATATTTAAACAATTACTCATATTATTTCCTTTTCATCAGACTGATCATTTTGAACCATAAGATGTTCGTTTGTAGTTTAAGTTACGTTGTTAACAATTTAGGAGAAATCGAATACTAGGTACGTCTCTCTTCAAAACCTTGAAGAATTCGTAGATAGTTAGTGTCTCATTATGCAAATTTTTAACAGTGCCTCATTTGTCGAGTTTTACGTAACAAATGGAGTGTACAATATTTCATCTTTAGTTGTATGATAATTTCTTCTGATATTCAGATAGGTCCACTAACCAGTTGTTCAAACAATGCAGACTCGCATATTCGTTCATGCAATGCAAAATAAATAACCTTATGTGCATTGTAGTCTCAACTTTATTTTCTGTAAATACCCAATGAACATTTGTAATAAATGTTTTTCTTGATATTCCAATTTTACCACAAATTTAAGGCGTGTTTGTGGGTATTGCTTTTATCATTACTATAGTGGGTATAATAGGTACGAAATATATTTAATTACAACATTACTGACTCAGTGCACTGACTGTTACACCATGAATCAATTATCCAGGAACAATACGAAGGGACTAAGGTAAACATATTTATATAGGTAAAATTAGACTAAATTAAGACAATGATGTAGGTAGCCTACCTAAGTATGTAGGCTATAGTACCTATGATCACCTAATTATCTAACGAGTTGGTAGTTGGGTATGTAGGTATCTATATCTACAGGTACTTATCTAGCATGTACAGAGTGCATAATTAGCATTTAAAATCACCCGTTGTACGGGATAACTACCTACATACACGTACTTATTTCAAACCAAAACAAGTTTCAACACTTCACACAAGTAGCTACGTGACTAAAGATTCAAAAGTAAAAGTAACTCATGGTAAGAGTGCAGCATCTAAGAACAGGATATCAGTGGCTTAGAAGAGCCCATCGTCTGATTTATGCAAGCGGGAGCAATAAGACACTCGTAAGCAATGAATAAGTTCAATTTGTTAGTTCCACCGAACTAACGTACGTCAATTTGATAAACAACAATGCACAAAACTAATTCAAATCACAAATTCCATGGTAAACGGAAGCACACTAATAACCACCATCGTCGTGTTTATAAAAAAAAAACGTTGTCACTCACTAACACTAATAAGTTCGAAAAATAAACCGGCCGACGGGACGACATCCGTGGCCCGTCGCGCCATACAAACTCGACTGTTGGTTGCTACTACTTGGTTTCGTTTGCGTGAACAGCACAGCGGAACTGGCCGACACGACACGACAAACGTTCGTTCATATCTTTCTATTAACCGACCAATTTAAAACACCATGCTACTCTTTACAGAACCAAATTCAAACTATCCTCCAACTTTAATCATGTTGTAGAATACTTATTAAGTGAAAAATGAATAACAACAATATCCCTCGCTCTTTCTTACTTAGTCATACAAAAAAGGAAGGGTAGCGTTAGAGCGAGACATGTATTGAAAAAATAAACGTGTATCACGTGCGTGAAATAACTTAGTAGACGGAGTTAAGCGCAGTTTGAAATTAGTCCTTGTGCCTAGTAGGTTTTAAGAATGTTATTTATTAATGAACCGACGATGGTAATTAATTACATATTAGTAACTTGCACTTCGATTTACCATGGCGCGAGTTTTAAGTTCATAAAAAGTTCAAAGATTCAGTTTGTAAATAAATTCAAGCTTACCTTAGTGATGATGATGGAAATATCTTCGTTTTAGTAATTTTGTCGTCATCAGAAGACCACACGTCATTGTTGTTAATATTTTTTGTTAATTTTAAGTTTCTATCGTATTTCGGTTTCAAAGTGGGCGGTAGAATAGAATCAGGCGTTTTCGGGGCCGCTGATTTAGCGGACTTTTTCACAATTTGTAGAATCACATTCGGAGTTTTGAAATCGGATTTTTTAATTTCTTTTATCTTTTGGCTACTTGGATCGACAGAGGTTTTATATCTTAAAGGTCTTTCTGGTTCGTTATTAGGTTTTTCCAGAGACTTTACAGTTGGTTTGAGTCTTTCTTCAGGCTTTTTTACTCTCACTTCTGGTATTGGAGCTAAAACAAATGCAATTTAGTTTAGATGTGTGAGTAGAAAAACTGTCTTTAATTTTCTGTCTTTTTGATGGTTGTTTTCTTACCTGTCCTCGGCCTATTTCTTGTAACAGGTTTTGTCTCCGCGCTGCCTATTTTGATAGTTTTATCAACAGTATGAGAGAAGGCGGGAGTTACCGCCTTATTACGATAACTAAATGTGGTTTTAAAGAAATTCGCCGTAAAGTTTTTACTTCGTAAAACTTGAGTTGTAGATTGCTGTGGTTGCCTGTAAAAAAATCAAAAAGAATTATTAGGGGACACCCGGGTTTGAACCGGGGACCTCTCGATCTGCAGTCGAATGCTCTACCACTGAGCTATATCCCCAATGACAATGTAGTTGAAATTAGTGTTCGTTTCTATCTTAGCAACGCCCTCTATGATAAAGTTTACTGACACAAAGATATCACAAGTTTAATAACTTAGTTCCTAGATGGCGCTAGCTGTAGCTACAAAAAAACTGCACACACACATTACAGTTACGTTACGACGAATATTGCTTGAATTATACAATCAATAATTAATTACAACAAATAATTTTAAGTGCTTATTATATATTTACTATAAAATATTTGTAACACTTACTGAAGTTTGATATTGCTAGGCACCCCTGGCGCCTTTTGCTGCATAACCTCCTCTATCTGTAAAAAAAAATTAAATTACTTATCATAAACAATTCAACACGAATCAACGCTGGTCCTACTGGTCCTAGGGTAGAGTTTATTAGTTGCCAGTACAGGCGTCTTGCATGATCATTGTTCAGTAGTCAGGGAGGCAAATTATACTAAAATTACTCCGTTCTTGACAGTCGCGTGTTATCAGAACGCTATAACTTGCTTTAGAAGACTTTTACCCAGATTGTTAACAAGGACCGGTGCCGTGGTGCCGCCATAAAACGTATAAGTATTATACCAGATATTAAACGTTTGCTCACTCTTATGTTATCCAGCCTGAATGAAAAGATAAAAGGTAAAAGAATGCCACTTACTTGTTCTTTCAACATTTTAACAAACAAAAATGCTCATTTACGACAACGTGTATTCCTTTTTAATGATTCTTAGCTACTAGACTGAAAGCACTAGAAATTATTATCTATTATCTCTCTGATTTGCTACAGCTTATATCGCAGAACCGACTACCTTTGGGGTAAACGAGCTCTTGAGTGGAAAGACTGAGTATTGCGTAGAACTCACTCAAACTAGGTGGAGTGACGATCTCTGCAAGATACCTACCTGGTACATGAGAGTTGGATGATACAAACCGCGGATCTTGCACAACTGCGTCCCAAGTGCTTCTTGAGAGGTCTACGTTACGGTAACGTTATTTATATATCTACGTCTAGAAGTAGAATTTTATGCAAATATTTTAAAGACATTTTGCAGTTTAATTTTGTATTAATTAAATTTATTTACCATAATGAACTTGTAATGTCTCGTCCTTTCCATGTTGTAAGACATTGCAATGGTCACTAATCCTTGACTAATTAGCAGTAATTAGTTTTACTTTTAGAGATAAAGTTGTTTACCAAACAAAAAATGATTGCTTGTTTTGGTTGAATTGTCATGAATGACGGAATTGACACTAATTTTGTTTTTATCACGTTTATTTTTGGCAGCCAGTACCTATATATTTACGACCATACGACCTTTTTAGTACAATCAGGGATGTTCAATAGTTGCTCAAAGTAGGAACCTGACTAGCAACAATTTTATGAAGACTTACCTACTTTCTTGGTGGGTGGGAACTTTTAATCATTATGGCCGAAAGTACCATATTACCCTACCCAGTATCTACAAAGTCAAAGTTCTTATTCTGAGTCTTTCTCATAATTTTCATATCATTACATCAAGTACACCAGCCTAACATAACAAAATCAGACCCAACCCATAATAAATACGACTTTACTTAGTTAACAGCCCCATCCCCAAAATTTAGATTGGTCCAGCAACGTCCTGAGCCGAGGTCCGTCCCCACATAGGGAGCTCTCAAAGCAGTTGTCATAGTACTTGATCGGTTCGACCGTCACCAAAAAGTCCAGTGAACCAATAAAGGCCCTTCCGTTTAATTAGGTTAGGTTAAAAAACCTTTACTAAGAACTATTCACTGCCGTGAAGTCTAGCTATATCAACAAGGTTATCAAAACACCGTAAGAAATCGTCACAGTTTCGTTATGACCTTGCTCTAAAATGTTATCTTATCTCCGAATTATGTAAATTCACTCGTAGCTTGAGGTGCTATAAGGTGTTACATGGTCTGATAAACTATTGTTTGTAACATACGCATTTAGATAGGTAAAGGGAGACATATTATAAGTAGGCTTTCTCCCATTTTCAGAAGTTTTTTTTTTATCCTATAATATATTTGCGCTTGACCACAACTTGCCTGATGTGAAGCAGTAACCGTGACTTGAAGACAGGTAATTATATCTATCGGGAAACAGAGATGCCGGCAACGACTTCCACAACTTGGCAACGGCAAAGTGGGAGCAGAGCGCTTTGTGCTTACCCATGGAATTTCCACCATATAACGGTGGCGCATAGCCGTACCTTTACTTGTCCGATGGAAGAACGGGGATGGGGGAATTCTGCATGTTCCACACATTTTTGCCAATTTTCAATAGAGGCATTGGAAATGGCTATCGATAATGGCCTTGCGCGCGCGCAACTAGCGCACATCCCTACTACGATTATGATTTATGACCGAGTCAGCAGCGAGATTTTAACTATACTATAGGGGAAATTGAATTATAATTGAGTGATAAACCGCAAGTATACCTAATCTCTTGGATTTCGCACGCATTAATAAAAAAAAAAATTAAAGAAAAGACAGATTAAAACTAAAACCATTGAAAAAGAATGGGGGAGTTAGAACCTACACATACCCAATAAAATCACTCGGTGTTCCGTCAAACCCTGTCACAGAATCAACTGAATAGGAAGACCAAAGTAAAGGTGTTTCGATTGTAATAAGTGGCGCTCTATAGTCTCAACCTACCCCCAAAAGAAAAAGGCGTGTTTGTAAGTATGTGAGTAAAGAAACTGCGTCAGCCTGAACCGATACTGACGTCAACTACCATAAATAGTAGAACCTAATAAATGGACCGTTTGTGACATCAGACTTTTATAGCAAATTAAAGTGTAAATTATGACTGCAATCGACCAAAGGATATTGTGATATTTAAATTTACATGTAAGAAACGTTTAAATAAGTATGATGTCTATTTTCGTTATATGCACTGCTTTTAAAACAGGTAGACTAAAAGAGAGCAGCGGTGGCGCAGCGGCGTATATTTTTCTCATATATTTTTTAATATATTTTATAATAATATTATATTTTATTTATACCTACAGTCAACCCATTAAAGTGTCCTACAGAGAAAAGACCAGTGCCAAGTGTGCTGGGCACGGGTCTTTTCTCAACTATCTTAGGAATGGAGAGAGTTTAGTATTTAATCCACAAACGCCTGGCAAATGCGCATTGGTGGATGTCACATGTCCTCGAATGTTTAGTTCTCAGATATACTGGTTTACTAACGATGTTATCACTACAAAGAAGGGTTGAAGTGGGTCAGCGTCGTTGTTACCAATTGCATCCTCGGGCGAGTTACGCACACGCACGTGTGGGATTTGAACCCGCGACCCCAGAGGCTAGAGGTGAACATGCTATCCCCACCAACTCAGACGCAAAATGGTGCACTGAAGGCGTAGGGCTGGACTGATGAACATAAACAACATTATCGATTTATGATTAATCAATGCAAAATAAAGTCGTGTCGCAGGCGACGGATATTCAGAACGTTTGCGACAGACCTGCACCTACGCAACCGCAACGCAACGTGCAGTGTTGCATTCCTTATAATGATATTATCGATATCTATGTTTAATATATAATATTTTAAATCGATATAAATGTACCTAAAATTTGACAGTAAATATAGAAAGTACAGGCTAATTTCTATGAATTAATTAGGTATTTAAATGGTATTTGAATAGTTAGATGCAAACTAAACTTCTCAGGTGCCAATTTTAATAACATCGAATCGTACTTAACTTAATATTTCTATAGTATAAGTTGAACGAAACATTGAACCTCTTTAGCGCAAAATACACTAAATAAATTAACAATTAATAATAGTTTTATAAAAAAAAATACAAACCGACTTCAATGTTTTAACAATAACTCAGATCCCGCTCAACTGATATCGATATAATTTAAATGGGACCCCCAAGAAAGTACCTACCCTTTGGAACAAAAAATAATTGTTAAAATTCTATCTATAATTGGCGGAATTATCGCGTAACACACATCGCAAAATACCATACAGTTGAATTAAACTTAAATTTCCTTTTCATAATGAAAATGGACCTATTTTTTACTCCAAAAAATTTGCACTCGCAAGTTCCAGTCACGATTTTAATCTAGAAAACGTCTTCTAAGCGTCCCGGAATTACTGGACTTTTCCGGAGGGTTGCGGATAGACGCTATCGATAGAAATAGGGTTAAAAGTATCGATACTACAACCGACCAACACTAGTTACCTTGTTGGAACCAGTATAGTAAGTACGTGTGCAGTATTTTACAAATTCTAGCACGGCAAGGTGTCTAAACCGTCAAATAAATCCTTTTGCAATTAATGATATATTTGGCAGACAGTTTCTTTACTAACGAGCAAAATTGTATAGGTAGGTACCTACTTACAATAATATTTTATAATGAAGAGAACAAATGTACGTTAATGAATCTAGTTATAGCCCAAAATATAATGGTGTCTAGATTTGAAATTAATTGAAATAAAAATAGTAATAAGTTGAACTTAATGGTATTAGGTAATACAGTATCAGCAATATAGTAAAGTTATCCACTTTCTTCCGAGTTTTCCCCCAATTTCCCCGAACTTTTGTATATCCTTCTAAAATACCAGTAAATACAATATTCCACATGGTATTAAACATGGAAAGTAGAGAGAGGGATCCGGAAACCCCTTTCCCTTTTTAGTCGTATCTATAGACACCGACTGCTCGTAAAAACAAACGAATACTACTTGTGACGGTTCTACTGTGATTTTATGAAGAGTTCTGTTCTATATCTCCGAAGTTCATTATGAGATCAAAACAAAATTTCAGCGGGACCAACTTGGGATAATATATATAGGTACATACTCCTTCAAAATGTAATGATTTTCAAAATCGACCTACAATTGACAGAGTAATCGGCGAACGACGAACTTACATAGAAAAACATACTTACATTCAAGCCAACGCAGAACCTCCTCCTTTTTTCAGAGCTCGGTTAAATTACTCATTGGTGGAAGCTAAGACGGCAAAACAAAACGACCACAGAAATTTGTAATTTCGCTCGCACCAAACTACCATTGACATTTACTCATTAAATTCAGTGTAAACATTAAAAAATAATAAGCTTTTTGTCGGTCAATTATTACTTAACGCAAAATACTTTTTCCTATAATGTTGGAGATTATCTTCCTGTGAGGTAAATGCGTATGAAAGTGATTGTGGACAAGACACAGAACATGAATTTCGTATTTTTTTTTCTTAAAAAGTAACAGTCTTCAGTTAGATTCACGTCTCTTAACACATTCAGTACCACTGAACGCCTAGCGTGTCCTCACAAATCCCCATACCACATCATCACGACAGTCCCGAACACGCCAGGCGTGTTTTCGGTTTTACATTGATATGTCAAAGATTGACTATATTTCTCTCGAAACGCTCATAGCATGTTTGCGTTGTATGTAATAACGCCACTCCATTGCGTTAAATTCTGCGTTTTCAGCCTAGACGCGTACATTTTCCACCTGAGAAATTCACTGTTAAGTATATATTATTTAGGTAGTAGCAGTGACGAAGGGTGGAAAGGGAAGCCGGAGCAAAAACGTTCATTCATAAGAAAATAATGTATCTTCAATACCGTCACCGATGTTTCTATGGCGACCACCACCAAAAAGGTATAGGTACTTATTTTTGATACTATTTAAAAGTCTTAGGCGATTAATAATTTTAAGGAAATAAACGATATTAATCAATTCTTAAAGGGAAGCCGATTCGAATCGTATGGACTCTTCGCCACTGGGTAGTAGGTACTTAAATTCAAAGTCGTAACATATTAAATGATCAAATTAAGATATCAAACCAGATATCATCTATCTAGAACAGCATTGACAAGTGGTTGCAATACATTGAGATGTTAACCGTGCATTAAGGACACGCTGTCCTTTCAGGATTAAGATTTAAGATCTAACCTTGAGATTCTAGTCACTGTCACTACACATACTTAAATAATACTAGGGACATCACACTTTTTATTATATGATAAATACAGGATTGAAATTGGTGTTGCTTTTCAGGCTCATTTGAAAACGCGCAAAACGTTGTGCAAGGAAGTGTGGTAGACTCCCCATAGGGAAGCCACTTACAAAGTTTTAAGATACTAACAATAATATCATTCAGTAATAAGTGCAATGTCCACAGGACTATACATGGTGGCATGTGTTAGCGGGTAGATATTTTTGGATAAGTATTTTAGGCACGATGAAAACTCGTCTAATAATCCTCTCGTAGCCGCATTTCGGCTACGGCTACATTCAGCTTGGAGCTGATACGAGATAGTATCATGGTGCTCAAATGTGTGCGGAAACCGTATTCCTTATCGCTCGTTTTAAATTTCTTTTAAATCTTTGTGTCAGGACTTGAGGGTTACATTGTAAATTGTACGAAATCCGTCCCAATTCCCCTAGCGGTTACTAATGTAACTAAGAGTGTTATTTTATTACAAAAATAATGACACTAAGGAAAACTCAGAACTGTTACATCTATACTCTGAAAAAGATTTGATTCTTTGTTACAACTAAAAACTACTGGACCGATTTCAAAAATTCTTTCGTTTAGTCGAGTGTTCTAAGCATGGAAAGTATGCTAAAAGTGTAATAAAATATATGATGATTAAAAACTTTGTTTAATACTTTGTTTTCTACCCGTGCGAGGCCGCGCGGCCCACTAGTAAATAAACCTGCAACTTTTCCCCACTTTAAAGTATTCAGTTCCGTCAGACAGAATCAAATAAAGTATTGTACCTACGTTATCAGTTGTTACTTGTTATCAAAACACCTCGAATGATACAGCGACAGTCTTCTGTGTCAATAATTGATATAGAATTATACTTATGTACTACAAGACGACTCACACATTGAAAAGGAATAACGATTTTTAATAACTCACCTTTTTTTAACCTCACTTGGAAAGGAAAAACATAACTTATAAAAAAAATTATACAGACGTAAACTCATCGCTCTGTCTAAATACTAACGCTCTGTCTAATGTCTACCTGTGAGTGTCCTTACTTACGATGCTCAGACTTACTCTTTTACAGAAATCCCACCTTGAGACTTGGTATCAGACGTTAAGACAGTCCCCTATGTCGAAATTCGTCTAAAAACTGACGTAATATCTGTAGGCCACAAGATAGCTAAGTTTAAGTGGGAATAAGCTGGACATTTGTGTCGAATGGAGCCATAGAGATGGACTGACTACTGGGTACGAAGATGGTAGACGTCGCTGAGGCAGACCGACCGAAACAGATGGCGGAACGATCTGGATGCATTCGATATAGAACGGTTAGAGGTTGCGAGAGACAGGACAAGATGGAAGACGTTGGGGGAGGCCTTTGCCAAGCAGTGGGACATATAGGGCTAAAAAAAAATTAAACACCCGACGCATAAACTTTCTTGAAACCTGATAAGAACTATCTCGAAAAGTTTAGCTTTTAACTAAAAAACTGCATCCGTATCGGTCCATTCATCCACGGTACAATACCAGAAACTTGTACACAGACACATATCTAAGTCAAAAATTACAACACCCCATTTCTTCTTCAACCCTTTTTAGTGTCCTACAGCTGGGCACTGGACTTATCTTATTCAAAGAGATTTCACTTCTCACTTCACTGTTAAGCAGCAATATTGAAACAATACACACAAATATGTGTAGGCACGACCGGGGATCGATTCCGCGACCATATATTTCTAAGGTGAGGCTGATACCATTGCGCCACCAATACCCGTCTTTTGACTAATATTTCATTTGTGAATAATACACTTAAAATACTTTTACGGAAATATTGTACAGTCATTTGTTACCTGTATTAATATTAGGCTATTTTGTATCCTAATAAAATTTTGCTTACGATTTCATCGTAATCACACTAAGTCCCGTTTGGCCTTGTTTCATTGTATGAAATAACTTTGACTAAAATCTACTTATCACTATGTACCTACTTAGTCCACTGTTGGACATAGACCTTTCCTAAAGCACACCACAAACATGGAAACTAACAACAACTTGTATAGACTCTCATCCAGACCTTACCAGCCACCTTGCTGAGACCGTTACTCTATCAAGTCTCAGGCCGTCCTACGCGACGATTGCCATGAAGCGGTCTCCACAAAGAATCGTTTACCCCAGTGGTTGTTTTAGCGGCAAATTTGACCGGCCCATTGCCAATTCAGTTTGCTAATCCGGTGGGCTATACTGACTAATTATGTAATGCTAATTAATTAGTTTAATTCTCATCAATGCAACCAATTACGCAACATCTTACGTAAGTAGGTACTTGTTCTTTTGTTTATATTTTGTAATATCTTTATTAAATCAGTGAATGGGATTCCGTTATTTGTTGAGGATCTCAGTCCCCAGAAGGCAGTAATAGTAATCTGTGGTAATATATACTACCAGCAAAACCTAAGTAAAGAAACAATGTGGAATGGGTAGAAGTGCGCAACAATTACTGAGATTGTTTTTAATGTTCCCTTCATGTTTAGTTTTTAATATATCTAAATATAATAAATGAAACCCGTTTTTCGTTGTCACGACATCACGCGTGAACGGCTAGACCGATTTCGCTAATTCTTTTTTTAAAATACTCCTTTAGGTACGAGGATGGTTCTTACGCAAAGAAAAATTAAAAAAAAAAAGAAAATTTAGAAAGCGAAGAAGTGCCGAAAACCGGCTTAGATACCTATTATTTGTTATTGGTTATATTCGGTAGGTCTGAGACCCGGTAGATGGCACTGCTTTACCGGGCAGAACGACGTCTGCCGGGTCCGCTAGTATTAAATATAAATAAATGTTATGACCAATAATGGTTGAAAATAAATAATTTGAAAAAAAAAAATGCATTTATACCTTTTTATGAATCTGTACAAACATTTCAATACTAAAATAAGCGAAATGGTACAACCGTTCTCAAATTTTAGCAATACAAACATCTGTCATATCATTTTTATATAGAGATTTAAGTAAATATAGAAATTAACTGGATAATACCTGTTACTCAATCTGTTCTAATTTTATTAACTCACAATTTAACTCGCACTTTACTGGCACTTTTACTCGCACTCTTACTTGCACCAACACTCGCATATTGATAAGAGTGTGAGTATTGACCCGCACCAATACTTACACCAGTACTGGCGCAAGTACTAGTGCGAGTACTCACGCCAGAACTCGTGCCAGTACTCGCACCAGTCCTCGCGCCAGTAGTCGCGTCAGTACTCGCACCAGTACTCGCACCAGTTCTCGCATCAGTACTCGCGCCAGTACTTGCGCCAGTACTCGCACCAACACTCGCACCAATACTCGCACCAATACTCACTCACTCGTACTGTCGGGTGGGCGGGCGGCCGGGCGGTCGTGCGTTCGGTGTGACAACCAAGTTGGACATATCTTGTAATAGATTTATGGACATGCTTAAGGGAGCTTGCCGACTTCTACTGAACTAATTTTTTATGAAGATATTTCGAGACCCGGGAAAGGATAGTTTATCCGACTGCGAAAAAAAAGTTTAGCGCGATATCCCACATACGCGGGCGGAGTCGCGGGCGGTAAACTAGTATGTAAGTTAAGTAAGTTTAACATGGATAATCTTGAGGACTTTTAGTCCGATTTCAATTTTTTTTTACTCTGCGATAGGCTGGCGCTTGACGACAACTTGCAATAAAACAGTCTACGATGGAACGCGCCAGCCTAGTATACCGATTATTATTATTATTTTTTGCATTGTTAGATAATTTATTGAGGAAGGCTATTAGGCTGCTTTCTGTCTCACTGCTAGACACACAGACATCTCAAATTATAACAAACCTATTTCGTCCGATGTACAAAATCCGAACTAAAAAACATCGTCGCTTGAAGTAGGCACACGAATGAATACCTATCTAATGCATTTAATTCAGTCAATTAAGATCATTAACTTGAAGCTAATTCTTAAATCGTAAACACCAAACGCCCACATAATTTGACTGTCCCACATTCTTAACTAATTAAACTTCTTAACACATTTAATTACTAAGGGTCAGAACACATTTCACTGAAAATAAACGTAAATTATCTAGAAAAATCTTTTGGAAGCCGACAATAAAGATTTTTCTGATTCCATTTTAATTAGAAACGTGAATGTGTGATTTAAACATAATGTTAAAAAAAATAATTCATAATTCATGTATTTCTTTGCAAACATGGGTATTTACCTTAATGGTGTTTACATTTATAATATTGATCTCCATGTTTTGCCATTACATGGGCATGTAATCTTATATCTTTAAATGAGCAAATATAATTGGAATCTCGGAATCGGCTTCAACGATTTTCATAAAATTTAGTATATAGGGGGTTTCGGGGGCGATAAATCGATTTAGCTTGGAATCATTTTTAGAAAATGTCATTTAAAAAAAAATACCGAGAAAAGCTCGGTCATCCAGATATTTATAATAAAGCGCAATTTTAATTAATAAAATAACAATAATATCCCACAGTTCCCCATGTTTTGCCGTCACATGGGCGTGCAAAATATTTAGTAGGTAGGTAGGTATTACATACATATAAAAGAAACAAGAGGTTTATTATTGAAATATTTTTCTTTTGAAAACACATACTTACATGTAAATAATTACACCCACAAGACAAACAGGCATATTTAAACAAATGTTTGTCTCGGGTGGGAATCGAACCCACGACCTGCGGCGTGAAAAGCAAATATTTTACCAACCACGCCACCGGCCCGTCAAATAATATTGTTGATGTCAATTAAAACCACAAATACTTAGGTAGGTGTTGTCGGTCATAGTGAGTTTGGACCGGATCAATGTCAACTGTCAAGTATGACAGGTGACATCGCAGAGCTGTTCGACTGAATGAATGAAGAGTTTATGTATAGCTTTATGATTATGTATATTGTTCTTTGTCTGTATTAACTGTTACCATTTAAATCAATATATCGCTGGACCCCGTGCGAGTTAGACGTCCGCTGGCGAATCAGTAGATCAAATTACGAGACGCAAGTAGAGCGGTCGTGTGCGCGGCTAATCCACCTTTTATCCACTTACTGAATCCCCTAGGAACCCATAATAGTTTAATATTGGGTAGGTAGGGTTATCTGGGTAATTTAACATTACCCAGATAACCCTACCTACCTAGGTAGGTAAGGCATAGCAGTGTAACTACTCACTGATTTGGCATAAATAAGTGGGTAAGTTAATATTCAAGACCATCCTGACACCTCACATATTTCTCCATTCACCGTAAAAACTTCCAGTTCAATACTGGGTAGGGTTCACACCCCCCTTCTTGCATAGGTTACATTGCAAAATACACATAAGTCATAAAATAATAAACCAAGAATTAAAATAGCAAAAACCAAAGTGAAAGCGTTTTTGACGATTTTTGGCCGAATAAAAACAGTAAAACCTCTGTTGCCTGCGTGCGTTCATATTTAAAAAATACAGTAGTACTTATTTAACAAAGTATACCATGAAAAGATTTTTTTTAAACGTTTTTGAAATAATTTAAACACACCGTTATGACGTGACTTTATACGTCGCTAAGTGTGTGAAAACCCTAATAGTTAGGTTAAAATTAAAACCGGATTCTGTCAATATTCTATAGAAGTGAATTTACTTAATTAATACGAACACGCCTTTGCGCTTTCAACTAATATTTCATCTCCCGTTTAAGAACGTGTTAATTGCTTGGCGTCGCCAAAATTTGCGCTAAACTAATATTCGGCTGAATTTTATTACTTAAAGCTTTTAAATTATTAACTAATATCTTCTACTTGTGACTTTTTTTAACAAATTTTGAAATATTCTGGGCACTGTACTTAAGATTTTCGACTGCAGCTACAAAAACGTTAATTTTGGTTAGTTTAGGTACTTATCTACTTTTCAGTAGGACGCGACGGCTTTAGTAAAGTTTTATGTATAATGGGACGCTTTTAGGACTTCCGATTTTAATAATTTAGAAAAACAACGGTAGCGATGATTATTTTGAAATTTGATACTTTTAAATTATTTTCTGTTATTTTTTCTTACTTTTTCTTTATTATTATTATATTATCTGTGGTAAAACTAAAATCGCCGTAATGTAGTTCCGACTTTGTCGGTCGATATTACCGTTCCTAGGAACCGGGAAACCGCAGGCCTAAGAACTTATCTTTCGAGGACATGTACCTAACATCCATCAACCCGCCGCACTTGGCATGTGAGGATTAAAGGCAAAACTCTTTCAACATGTAATATAGTTGAGAAACTGTGCCCAGCAGCAGCAATGGGACACTAGGATTGTTATGTACTTCGTTTGGGCGTAACTCTGCCTTAATGAACGGATTTGCAAAAAGTGATTAGGTACTTGCTTAGTGAACTTTCCTGGATCAAAGAGGTTTATGAGGAAATATTCCCACATTATGAATACGTTTCTATTTTTAAATATTTTTTTAGATAAATTTCGAATTATTGTGTTTTCATAGCGTGATTGCTTGCCTAATTCCATCACAAATAGATTGTAAGATATAAGTGGTCGTTTGTTATCTTGTTCCTATTGATAACGATTACATTTTTTGTTATAAGTATTACATTATTAGTATAAATAAACAATAAAAAATATTTAGTACGTACTTAACCCTATAGTCACTGAATTGACCATAAATAATATAGATAATTTGCAGACAAAAAATAAGTACCCACCTAATAGTGCCGGTGTGGCACTTTAATCCATACAACTTGAAACAAAACACTACACTAAATTATAAAAAAAAACAACTAAAAGCCCAATGAAAATTATGCATGAAAACACGAGTTAATTTTATCACTGATTCACATAAACTAAATCACTTTAGTATTACTTTATCACGATCGTGTTATCTGTGATAACAAAACTTTTTTACACACATTAGTCGTCAGTGCTGTCACATGTTCATCCGTTTCGCGCGTTTTGTGTACTGGCTGGTTCGCTATTCACAGACCACAAACTAAAGATTGCGTCAAGACTGTGTAGGCTGATGCTGATAACATAGAAGTTGTAATATTTTTTGGTTTGTGCAATACTTATTTTGAACACTTGTCTTGGGTGTTGTTACTCTTATTAAAACAAAGGTCTTATTTAATAAGCGAAAGCGACTAACGACTTACATTTTCTGATAGTTTGAAGTTGTACTTCAAACTATCAGAAATTGTCTTCAGATGCAAAAACGTCGTCGTATAATCGACTTACTAAAATAAACTTGAATCTTAGATTTGGCCACAGATAATATAATATTATACTGATTTGGCTAAGGTAGTATATTTCATTAAGCTGTACGATATCTAATAATAGGACCTTCCAAACTTCGGTTTCACTATAGCGTTCACCGATCATTGACATTTTGATTACTTACATAACGTAACTATATTATTTTTACAAATAGATAAAAATATTTGTTTGAAGATTTTTGTATACAATAATATGTGTCATACCATTATTACTGCTGTGAAACTTCATTCATAAAAGAGTTACCAAACTATCTGTCTCAGTATTAATTACTTAGACATCATCAAGCCTACCTATTTTCATTCCTTTCCTAAAGTACACTACTGCACGATTTGCGGCTACTCTCATCCAGCTCTCACCAGCCACCTTGCGGAGATCAACCTCCATGTAGTCTGTGAGCGTCCTACGCTACATTTGCCAATCTATGGTCTCCACTCAAGAATTAGACGTGCATATACAATAGTAACCTAACTATAAGTAATGTATGTATTAGTAATTGTACCTATTGATATTTTTTAAGAAAACGCCCACGTATTTATAAATATAGTATTTGCGTAATACAAGCAAGGCAGAGTGCAGGATAACAATGAATGTAGCAAGCTCCGAGCTCGCCCACGGAAACACACCTCGCTATTGTCAATACGGCCATCGATGTTCAGCCCTTTCACATTCTGCGACTATCAAGTATCATCTAAGCTACTAGCGACCCGTCTCGGCTTCGCAAGACTGCAAATTAAATACACAAAGCTTACTCGGTTTTGGTTTTAGTCATTCCTTGCTTAATAAAAAAAGAATTTAACAGAGAAAGCAGATGAAAGCAGAGATTTTACTAAATAAACGTAAGTTTAGGTGCCATATTAGCGCCCTAATATTTTCGTTAACATTATGAAGCCATTTGAGCAGCCAATTGCCCAACGAGCCTGTTTAAAATTATGATTCAGAAGTCATAACTCAATTTTAAAATGTAATGAACCCCTGTCGATAGAAAACTACTTATCTATGGACACAGATAAGTATAATACTATACTATGGATAAACCGCACTTAAATCGGTTCACCTGTTTCAAAGCTACATTACCGTGTAGCAGTGCCTCAAACATACAGAGCGGTCGAACTATGAAAGAATTTATCAACTTGTTGCTCCTAACTTCTAGTTTCCACTGGCGAAACATTCACAAGAAAACATGTTGCAAGCTCTGTCTATCTCTATCGCCTAAGGATAAATAGAAAGAGATAATACTATGCATGTCTCATGTTTTGTTGTGCAGTGCAAAGTGTATAAACGCCCAGTAAGGGTCAAATTTTAATCAACCAGTCGTTGTTGCGTCGAGGCGAGGTTCTAAATGAATCCGTCCAAGCAACATGGGGTTTTGACTATGTACTCTGAGATGTGACCCATTTCTTTAATGTACCTACCATTTTGTGTGGGTATTCTACTTAGATAATAATTATTGCAAATGTTCTATCTAATGATAGTGACAATCAATTAATCATAACATTATTGAAGTAAACGACACAGTGTAATGTCCTGGTGTGGGCAGATAATCATGTTGATTACCATATGGCAAGTGATATGTACGTTACTGTTATGGAATGGATCTATCAATACTATATTATGTAAGTGTATTGTGACCTTTAGTGAAACCCACGAACGGAGTATGCAAGTTTTCAAGAGAGTTTTATCACATCACAATGAGTACACACATATCTAAGTATATCAGTATGGAAACTAGGAAGAAATCGTTCAAAACGGCACACTTACACAAACGCGTAGCGCGCACACGAATAGCAGGGTCCCGCGCAGCAGTGCTCTCAGTAGGGAGTTAGGGAGTCCGTGTAGAAGTCGATGCGCGCATCTGTGTATGTATGCTGTTAATTTCTTCGTAGTTCCCTTACCTACTTATTCTATAGACCAAAAACAACCAAAACCTAGCAAAGAATTCATCAAGATCGATCGGTCCATAATTTGTCAAAGCATTAAAACACTTGTACACATTTGTATAGATACACAATGCACACATGCAACTTATAACATCCCTCTTTTTTGTTAAAAAGTGAAGCAATAAGTACTTAGAAGTTACTATTTCGTCAATTCCTTTTACAATATCTTACCAATTTGGAAGATAATTATTAATTTTATTATTTAATTTGCTTTCACTGTATACTTTTATGAACATAATTATTAAAAATTATTATAATTATTATTAATTCCCTGCTAGGAAGTTTAAAATGTATCATTTTAATCATCCAATCCTATTTTAGTATATTTATTTAATTAGTAAGTTATTTATTTACTAAAAACATTGACTTTAATATGTCAATGACTGTGAATGATCTGTTTTTGAATACCTTACCAACCCGAACCCTCTCAACTCATAAAATAGAGAGGACCGGTGCCCAACTGTGGGACACTAAAAACAGTATTTATCTCCTTCGTGATTAACATATTACCTCCCCAAACAAGTCGTTGACCTTTTAAGCGAATTCAATACTTGTTTTGTTTGTTTGTTGCATTTCATATTTAGACAAACAGCTCATTCATTGATCTGAGAGCAGAAAAAATCTGCCCACACAATCCTTATTAGTACACCACGATTGTAGACTAATTAGTGGATAGGTGTTCAGTATTTATTTAAAGTATTTATTAATAACGCTTGCCTATAAAATAAATTTAATATTACCTATGTAGGTGTTCAATGTTTCACAAGGTATATGGATATTTTTTAGAAAGGGCTAATTTCTTTTTCACTTACTCACTTTCTTTTTAACACGCAAAAATAATCCTCAAAACAATGTACTTGGGAGAGAAATTAACACCCTGTATTTTCAACTGACTTCAAAAAGGAGAATGTTGTCAATTGGACTATGGTATGTAAGCTTTTTTTAAGTAGCTACGCGGTAGTTCCGACAAATACAGGTCGTTTTTGATAATTATCTTTTTTGCTTCAAAGGGTATACTTTGGTACCTATCTCATTAAAATTTTATCAAAATCGGTTGTGCGGGTTTTAAGTTACTGTTAAAACATTGAAGTCGGTTCGTATTTTTTTAAAGCTACTATTATTTATTTGATGCCAATCGAAGGAAAAAACAATTACTAACAATAACCCATAGGCGACTTAATGTCCTAAAAGAAATAAACTATGACAAACTTACTGCCAAAACTAGTTATTCTTTCGATTGGCACCATAATATACAGGTTGATTATGTTTTACCATCACAGATATAATACTACGCTAGTGTTAAATTTTTTTGCATGGCAAATGTATTTTCGGAAGTCAGTAAATGTATTTCTTTATAAAATATAAATAAATTAACGATATAAAGTGGTTTCCCTCTAAAACCCATTAATTTTTTACGCCCTGTATTTGTTTGTATGTTCGCAATATTCTTTAAAACTACATATCTTGAATGCTGCGTCTGTTATTGCTAATAGCTTTTGTAGCTAGTCACCACATTTCACTAAAACACTAAATAATTGTTATTCAGTTATAACCTACAGTATTAAATTATCTGTGGTTAAATTTTCTTGTTGATTTTTGTTGTAATTAAATTACTGTACTGTACGCCCAAAGTGCGCCGAAGATTTGTTTTTGTAAATTAGAACAATTGTTTTTTAAATTTGATATTTTGTTTTTGTGTTGATGTTTTTATTGAATACCTCACCAACGTGGGTGTTAACAAAAAAAGAATAACAATACCTACTATTTATTCCGCTAAAAACAGTGACAAGACCCAACTTTAACAATGATATTATAATTATCATCAAACTTTTCGTCTGTCATGAACTAATGTGTTTTTGTATGACACAGGGGGACACGCCTCCCTCCTCCACTTCATCACCGTTTTGACAACACAAGGTGGTTTTAGGCAGAGACTTAGTCATTTTGGCTGCTAATCTTATGAATATTTTGGTAACATAGGTATTCCTTGGGTCTTTAGAAAATGGCGTGTTATTGGACATCTCCCTATCATGCACGTGACTGACCTACCATTTTGGGGTGGTCGCAAGCCGCCGGTCGTTCGGGTAATGCGAATGTAATAATACAGCGGCCTGGCAAGTGGGTTGGCAGAGGAACACCGGGGGGTTTTGGTGAGTACCTAAACTTCTTCGGAGTCTCACATACCCACTATCACGCCCTGGTGCAGTGGAACCTATAAAAGGTTTCCCCTCGGGAAAAAAGATATTCCTTGGGTGTATACCACATGTTTTCTACAGTCCTTTCTTGAAATTTGAATTAAAATTGTTATGAAAGCTGAAGTGATTTAGATTGTTTTAAGCTAGGAGAAAGCCATTGATCACTTCAGCTTTTAAATGTATAATACCGCATCAAAAGCGCTACAACGCGCTGTATGGATATTTATCTACTGTGATTGGACACAGATTACCTACCCACATATTTTTTTTGAAAACACCCCTACCTTCGTGGCGGAAAACATAAACAATAGCAGAGCACGATTCTTGGAATGGTCGATTTTTGGAAAGCTACACAAACACAAAACATGAACAGTTTATGCATATAAAATGTACATGTAACTCGTCAGAGGGAAACGTGGGCGCATAACAGTTCCTGTGTTATATGTTTTAAGGAGCAACGGCTCACGATCATCCATAGAGAACCGCCTAATAAGGAGGTTGTCTATGAATGTTTGTCATCAAGAACTTTTTCAATGATAGGTCCGGAGTAAGAATACACCGTACTATGCTACAATTAGTGATGTGCCGTTCCCGGGAACATTGGGAATTTTGGGAATATTCCCGGTAACGTTACCGGAGCATACCCTAAAATTGGGAATTTATGGGAATATTACTTACCTTACGCCATTTTATATTTTATTTTATGCTAATTGTTTTATAATCAATAATAACGTTATTTAGTCAATGTACCTAAAGCCAATTACGTTTCTAAGGTGTAAATTTCCAATATTCCCGGGAATATTCCCGTAAATTTCCTATGTTAAACAAAATGGCGGAGGCTTGGGTATGCTTAAATACATAATATGTACATGAATATTATGGATTTAAGATAGATATGTAGGTACGTAATATATATTATGTATGTAGTTGTAAAGTCACAGTAACTTATCTCGTCGCTTTCTGTCGTATGAACAGTTAAATTATTTGAAGATGTACTCGGCTGGGGTTCATATGCAGGCGTAGTCTCTTCTTTACCGCCACTCGTCATTGCATCTTTTACACTTTTAGGACACTTGTTACATATTTGTAAGTGTGTAATTATTTTTTGTGGCATTTTTAAAACTGTAAACAGCTTGACAGTAGGAACATAAATACTTGGTTTGCCCATATTGGCAAAACAATTAGCACACTCGATAGTTAGAGCACAAATGCAATCAATGCGTTTGTGATAAACAATAGGGGTGGGGAGGAGGTGACCCTCGCGTCGCTTCAGGTAAGTAGTTTAGTTAGGACCTAAGCTTACCTGCTGCTTAAGCTTTGAGCGCTGTTGTAAATATATGTGATAGTGAGAAAGAAAAACCGCATGTAAAATAATTAATATCGTTGGAAATTTTAGGAAATATTCCCGGGAATATTCCCAGTAATTTACTCAGAGTAAATTACTGGGAATCGGGAATATTCCCAATGGGACATCACTAGCTACAATCTTTACCGAGGTTAGCAGATGCCCATTTGACACTTTTGCTACTTTTCCGGCAAGCGCGTGCTGGTCTTGTGCCAGATCTTTCAGCGTCTCAACTATCTTACTAGTTGAGGGTTAATCAAAATTGGCAGTTCCTACTCGCTTACTCGCAATTCTGTGTTAGGCAAATTATGTATTTACCGTGATAGTAACATAGGTATAGCCTTTAGCCTGAGGTGTGAGCGTGCGTCGGCGGCAGATTGGGGTCAACATGTGGGTTTAGCGAGAGGCAGGTATTGCAAAGCAGGTTAGGCCTCAACCTCTAGCACTAACTTTACGAACTTGCATAAAAGAGGTAATTCTACTGCAAACTGACCTCCTTATTCATAAAAATCTAAGCCTCGAAGTTGTCAAAAAATAAAAGGCCCGTTTTGATATTTGAGAAAGACCGCGACTTTTAGTTTGACTTTCTATTTTAAGATGGCGTTCACTAATTAGTGCCATACCCTTTAGTGTTATCTGTCGAAAATTTTCTGAAACTCTAATTAGTCTTATTTATATAAGCAACTACTGAGAAACACTGCCAAAAAACTCTGTAGGCGTTTTTCTTTTTTAAATGAAGTACTTAAATCTATTAAATACTAATTTTGTGGATAGCACGAGCCCACAAGTATGGACAGGGACTCCTAGGGACTCCACGCTGCGTCCCCAATAGCGGGGACCATAACAAGGGTTTTCACCTAGAAAAAAAAAGATGCAAGCATGACTGCTATGAGAAACAGGTTTAAAATATTCAAACTTACCCATGTTTACGAAAATCCTTTGCATCAGCTCGATAATTGTATCCAAACTTCACCTCTAATATCAGTTTTAATAGTTATGATGGTTTCACATATAAATCACATTTATCACAGAAATAATTTTGAAAGTCACTGAAAGTCTTAAAACACACTAGTAATATTAAAGCATCGATCAACCTGGAAGTATTGAAACTAAAATTATTTATTTCGCTAAAACGACGGCGTGTTATAAGTTTGACGTATCTGTGTGTGTCTGTCTGTGGCATCGTAGCACCCGATTGGACCAATTTTGATTGAGGTACTTTTCTTTGTTTGAATTAGTCTGGAGCGTTCTTACCTAATATAACATTAAAGATCGGGGGTCATTAAATTTCTAATTTAGAGGTATTATCGTATAATACGCTTGCGCTACCACAACTGTGATGTACTCTACGATGGAACGCGCTAAGCCGGTTAATACCGATTCACTTGCGATTTGAAAACAAGATTATAGCTATCGGGAAACATAAAAATTGCTAATTTTACTTCAAAAATCAAGGTTCTTAGGTTTAATCTTAGTTCCGGAGTTGTAAGATTAAAAGAGAGAATCTTAGTAGCAGCTTGAAGTTAGGAATTATGCTCGATGAACGCTACGGCTCGCCCCCTGTTACATAATATGTAACAGGGGGCGAGCCGTAGCGTTCATCCCATATTATGGGACTTAAAACATAGCAGGCGAAAACTGGGCGATATTTACCTCTGCCTACACCTTTTGCAATACAGTTAGTATTATTTTAAACACAATTTCCAATGTCATTATATATATTTTAGGATAATTTAGATATAAGTAGGTAGTTAGTCATGAATAATTTTGAAGTTATTTTTAGTTTAAGGTTTCTTCAGTAATTACGTTGCAAATTAAAGTTACACTATATTTTTATCGTATAATAGGCTGACGCTTGATCACAACTTGCCTGATGTGAAGCAATGTTGCAATCTACGATGGAACGCGCTTATCCAGAAAATACCGATTCACTTGTGATTTGAAGACAACTTAATTAAAACACTATGGTCACTATGTTTTTTTTTGCTGTAATACCTATACAATCTTAAATTTCAATGAAATTTTAGTTTAAACCTATTGATATTATATTATTTCACTGCACAATGCAAGTCTGCCATGAACAAGATACAAGGAAGTACTCCAAAAAGTCACCCAACCATACAAATGTGCTCGACGTGCTCGCTACCTTCCTTCCGTAAATCCACTTTCCCGTAAAATTATGGTGGCCGACTAATACGCATAACAAAAAGCATACCGTGCTAAGATAGACAGTTTTTATTGTAGAAACAAACTTAACTGTAGTTTATACTTTCGTTTTTATCAGAGACTAGCTGACCCGGCAGACTTCGTACTGCCTCAATCTATAAATAAAATACCTCTACTTTTGTATCAAATACCTTTTAAACCTTCGCTAGACCTCCCCGAACATTTCAAGACCAAGATAAGATAAATCCGTTCAACCGTTGCGGTGTAAGTCGTCTGATTGGGCTATACTGTTTCCAGGAGGTCGCGAGTACGATTCCCGCCCCGGACAATCATTGTGTAACAACAAAGATTTGTTTCGGTGTCTGGTCGGTTGAAGCACTACCCTCCGTGCCTCAGAGAGCATGTTATGCCATTGCCATATAAAAAATCTATGACAATCGTTAAATGTAGTCAGAAGCCTAATATAATCTGACACGGTCCCTGCGGGTTTCGAGGTCAGATGGCAGTCATTCGTTTAATTCTGGTAGTACCTAGCTGCATGAGGTTAGACTGGGAGCCGACCCCAATAGAAATGGGAAAAGGGCAAGGGAAATGAATATGAATAATGATCTAATACAATAGGCTCCATACAATGCGGTCATCTGCCTACAAAGAATAAAAAATTATGTGGCGGTATGTATGACCCACAAAACACTAAGATTTACAATTTTAATTTGTTTACTAACAAAAGTAAAACCTATGCTTAATTAGGTAGCCGACATGCGGCATATCGAGTTATTTCAGTTATTTGAATCACCAATGTCTTGATTAATGTGAGAAAAGCATAGATAAATCAAGAAAAGGAAGATACGGTACGCTCTAATAAAATAACGCAATCATTAAACCTGGGTCTCTGTGCACAACTACATGCAACGAGAAACAGACATCTGAGAACACAATATGATATTTACAGTGAACGATAGAAAAGGACAGAGAATGGGGGCCCTATCTCTGTCCACAGCGTGCAAGCGAAATCACAATAGCCGTGCTGTTGAATGAATGACATTGTGGTAGTGAAATACTATGACGGGCGAATCGTGTGCGTTACCTCTGTCTTTCACGTCTGTTTTGCATTAGCTATCTCACTCTCACAAACAACAATTTGAGTAATAATTTCTATGAAACTAAAATTTTTGGCTGTACTTCCGCTTGATAAGTAATTCCGTCTGTCTTATTTTTATTTCTTGACTGATTATGACATTTATTAAACACACAAGAAGGCATTTTAAATTGTTTATAAGCACAAAACCTAAAATAAATGAGCTGTGTTAACATGCGTCGTCTACTCGATAGTCCGCGTGTAACTGATGGTCGGTGAGTCCGTTGGACTCATTTTAGAAGGGCCGTGCACTGTGTTTTAGTGCCATATCTTTCTTTTTTAAATTTATCTAAGGAAAAGAGTCAAATTTATCCAATGATGCTTCCTCAGGGCGTTTGCAGTGAACAACAAAACATGATACGAGCACAGTCTTATCTCTTTCTACTCATACCTAAACGTTAGAGATAGAGAGTGTTTGCAATAATTATTTTCTTGTGCATGTTTCACCAGTGGAAGCTAGGGGTTAACTTTACTCCTGCGAATATTTTTATTCTTCGAATTAATTAGTAAAGAAGCGCCTCTTGTAATTAAAACCGTTAAAACCTGACGCTTATCTACACAAATCCATGGAGGATTATTTTAAACATGGAACTGGTATTGCGCGTGTTCCCCTCTGCCGAGGTTTAAGAACAGTTTGTACAGAATAAACTGTTCATGTTTCGTGTTTGTGTGTAGCTTTTATTTACGTGTGCATTTGTAAAGATGATTCGACTTTTACATGTGTGCTGTACGTGGTTACCTCGCCTCCCACAAAAAATTGCGGTAACAATTATAATTAGTTCTAGAAGTTGCGTACTATATGCTCTAAGTACGGAGTACCTACTAATACTTACTACCTGTAGCTATCTGCTTTGCATGTCATTGTTGATTTACGGATGTTCATTGTTATTGATTACAGCCAGTGGACTGTAAAAACCGGAAGCTGTATTTAGGTAAGTAAGTACCTAGGTACCTAGATATCTAAGTTTACAAGGACCGCCAAAAGCGCAAATTCAATTACTTGAATTAATTTATAAACTGTAGGTAGCTATTACAATTTATTTATTGTAAGTGAAGAAAGAGCTGTAGGGTGCTAAAGGCTCAACTTGGACATCGTCCTTGACTGCACCATAGCCAATTTTAATACGCTATTTTTTCTTTTATTTTCATAATAATATTTGCCCCGCCCTGTTGATCCAAGTATATTATTTTCCGATGAACTTAGGTATTTTATTATTTGTTACTGAGACATCCGTTTTAAAGTTCTAAGTTAACTTGTGGGACAACTAGCCGGAAGGGCTCTACTGGTTGACCGGACTTTTCGGTGAGCCGTCCGAGGACGGTCGAACCGAGTGTATTGCTGAGCATCACGCATCCTTCTAAATATCGGGAAGGACAGGGCATATTTTTTTAAACTACCAAGCGTGCAATAAAGCCTACGGCTCATTTAAAAGTAATCCTTCACCGTACGTTTTACGTTTTAATATAACATAGCCTCACGCTTGTATTACCCGAAAGTGTAGGCAGAGGTAAATATCAACCACTTTTCGCGGGCTATGTTATAGGTATAATAGAGGGCGAGCCTATTGCCGTTCATCGGGCACAAATCACAATCCAAACTTCGAGTTGCAACTAAGATTTTCTAATCCTGGGAATCGAACCCAGTATCTCGCGGTTATTAGGCGAACACCCTTACTACTGAACCACCGAGGCACCGGTGGCACACAATCTCTCAATTTACGCATGGAAGAAAGAAAAACATGGATTTACGTTTTAAATCTGTCAAAAAGCTGAACTCAAAAAGCCAAAAGAGGAAAGATGGACAGTAAAACCTTTACTGGAGAGTGGTGACTCAAATGAAGCTAATCAGCAAGAAACTGCGATGTCACCGGATTAAAGTCACGGATCATGCCGAACGAGAGGCGAACGTGACTCTAATCACCCAGTTAACGTTAACGGTTAACCACATTTGTTTTTTAATCATGCTTAAGGGCTGACTCAGAAAACTGTTTGAAATTTTCCGAATCAATATTATCCCCAACAATAGGGGATGACGACATCTTTTTTGTTATGTCCGTCAGATATATAAAATAAAAATATTGGAAACATTGAAATAAAACTACTTTTTAACGGATTTTATCGCGGTTTATTTTAGATTTTAGATCCCGACATTTAATATTGGAAACATTTTTTTCTTTTTGGTGTGGCCTAAAGGAAGATAGAAGAAAGGAGATATGTCGAAGCTAAATCTAGAATGACGTCACATCTAGGCAAGTTTTATACTGAGATATGAAGTAGAGCTGGGAGTGCGCTACGCCCTCCATAACTTGAGATGTGACCTCCAACTAACCCACATATGTGAATAGTCGATATTAGTTGTTAGTTGAGAGAAGACCCGTGCCCAGCCATGAGGTACTAAAGGACACTACTTTTTTTACTATAGCCAAAAGGGGTGTTTCGAATTAGGTAGGTGGGAACATACATGGCTTATATTAGGTCTTTTACAGGATATACGAGGAAGTAGAGCACACATCTACGACACAAATTCAAGGAAATGAGACCTTTATCTTTTGTTTCATTCTACTATCCTACAATAATTAGGTCGTGTAAGGTTTCACTTGCGTCAAACTACCTACATGCTTAGGTAGTTCCATCCTATACATTATTATATAGGTTCTTCGGAACCTTTTGTCTTTTGTTATTCATTTCTCGTTCGTCAAATGTTTATTTATCAACGTTATGACTATTCGCAAGCACCTAAATCCTTGGTACAAGTATTGTCAGTGCAGTTTTATTAAAGTTGTGGATACTTTAGGTACCTACTAAAACTTTCAACGAACTTTCGGGGTACACTCAAAGAACATCTTCCTTTCCTTTCCTCAAGTGTACCCATAAAATTCCGTATTAAAATAGATGAAATTTGTTCTTTAACTCCGAAATAAATATTTCAAAATATTCCATTAACCGCCATTAATGCCCAAAGATACACAAATGCAATGCTGAAACCCTACTTAGTATATGATCTGTGTAAATATCAACTTCACAATATATTTTCTTCAGTTTCTTCTGCTTTGCCGCCAAAACTCGTCAATTTATGAATGCTATCTTTGAATAATATTAAAAGCATATTATCATAAATTAAATAAATAAATATTCTGGGACATTAACACACACGGTCATCTGGTCCCAAGCTAAGCAGAGCTTGTGTTATGGAAACCAGATAACTGGTAGTAGTATATTATCAGTTATCTGGCTTCCATAGTACAAGCTCTGCTTAGTTTGTCTACCTAGTCTCACTATATTATTATTATTATTTCGTCGCTGTTCAGGTCTCAAACTTAACAGAGGGCGAGTTTATTGCCGTTCATCGGGCACAATTCCAAACTTCTATACATATAATACTTTTCTTTTGTAAATATATACTTATAATAGATTACAGGTAGGTTTTCGCTCTCCTTTTAACTTTTTGACATTATGAACTCAATCAGGCGCTACAGAAAAACTTCGTATAAAAACAAAATTCGTAGATTCCTAAGAATCAACAAATAGATAGTGGCGAAAGCAGTTACTACATAGTAGGTAGGCACCTAGTAAAACTACTTGATTTGAATCAATAAACGGTGATAAAATATTCAACAATATCGTAAAAAACTAGTAGATCTTGTTATGTAACAAACGGAATTCGTGTTTGCTGTTTTTAGGGTTCTGCAAATGCATAGTTAGTTTTATAAGATTGGAACATATTAGGATGTCACACGTGAAGTAGCCTGTCTTGTCTCTTAAGGATGGTGAAAACAAGTTGTTTCTTTCTTCCCTGGAAGATGACCGATCAGACAACCTCTGAGATATACACAATAATGAATACAAATAGATAATAATAACTGAATAAAATCCAAATATACAATTGCAGGTTAGCCTACTCATTAGTTTGAGTAGTCTCAAAATCTCTCTCAAGTAGTCTGACCTTAAACAATAAGCAACGTGCGTGATGGTAAATATTTCAACAGCGGAACCTTATAAAAGCGAGTTTGATTCGCGTTAGTCCGATTTTGTTTTTAGATTACTAAACTGATTATTATTAGGACCCGCAATCCGGTTGTGAACGTGAGCAAAATTTGAAAACGAACTAAGTACATCTAGCATAGATGATAATAGGTGATCGTATAACATTTTGATCGATACTTACTTATGTAAAATTAGAAGCAGGTTAAATTCATTTTTGTAAATCACACCAAGAAATTAATATTTTAATTAGGAGAGCAAAGGTTTTTTCCCTAGCTTTTATCTATCAGAGATTGGTACATACGGAAATGATCTCCGTATAAAGAACCGAAACTCGTAATAATTGTAATAATAAATAAAAGCTAGTAATTAGGCTACTTGTAGTATCGAAATAAATTTTATACTTATTGACTTAATTAGAATCTTGGTTGGTTTGATAAGATTCATATTCATAGACGTACGTAAACAAAACTACAACAGCAATATTAATAATGATGACACTTTTAACCCTACAACTATTAATAGAAAATATTCCGTAGTTAAAGATACTGGAATACGAGCGGAGGTAAACAACAAACGTAACTAAGTTTATTTCGAATGCACCAATGCAGTAGCTTACACAACAGGATCGATAATATAAACACAGCAGACAGACAACACACTGCAGACTAGTGCCGATAGATTAGATTCCCGCGGTTTTAAACGTCAATATATTGAATCAAATACCGGAAACACCACTTTCGAAATTTAGATTGTCACAGCACTTCCATAGTCGTTTTACAGAAAATTATAATTTTGCGATAACACATTAAACTCAGATTTTATACCGGTAAATAAACAGATGCGACACTTATTACGTTCGTCGCGTAACTGGCGACCGGCTGGCGGCTAGTAGGGAGATCGGCAGGACGCTAGAGCGCGCAACTATAACCTAGCGGAGTTGAACGGTAGGGTGAGCTGAGCGTATGATGTAACGGTGGAATGAATAAAAATAGGGCGGGTTGGTCGCCATTCATGTCCGCTATGGGGCGATGCACAGCGTACCGCTGGCTTCCGCATTCACGCAGGCAAGCGCAGGGTTAAAACTACCTGAGATAAAAAAATGTTTGCTTATAATGTTAGTTGGCTCATAATCTCATTGGTATTATAACCTAGGCACTTGTAAAGTCAGAAGTAAATATTGTGTAGTACTGGCACTGGTATAATTTCAAACCTAATCAATACTTGATACTAATTTAGAAAAAAAAATAGGTCTATTTAATACAAACTTTATTTAAATCAAAAAATAAAATCTACAATAATCCTTTACTTTTAATTATGTATAGTAATAAAATTTGTTTTAGCATCTCAATCTACGTTAGCATATACCGTAACCGTAAGGGTACCCACAAACATCAAGGCAGCAATTTATACCCTCCATAATTAATTTTTTTTACCAATTTTATTGCATTTTTTGACATTCTGTCCCTTATTATGTCTCCTCCACATATTGCATTGTGAGATATATTTCTTTAAATGTAGCCAGAACACTGCAAAATACTGGTAGTATTTTATACACATCTTTGGGTCACAAGCAGTTTGTTCTGGCCTATAAAAAACCTATATACATAGTGTATATGTGTAAATAACATACCTATCTAGTTTGCAAAGTGATGCATACACAAAGGTTAATATGCAATTGGAGTGACTTGATATTTTATAAAGATAAATTCATTTAATTTGAACTATACATTATCTTGATATTCATGATATAAGCGACAGATTGTCAACGTTAAATCTTTACATAATTACCTTAACAAATTATATTAAATCCTCTTTTATAGCTAAATACAATGCATAAATTTTATTTTCAATAAAAATACATATCTCAATATATCAAAGAACACTTTACACATGTATTTGTTAAGTCGGTAACAAATGAGGCACATTATTATTACATAGTTTCATATATTTACTGTAATATGTACATAACTTGGACTCTACTTAACATTACTTCCTCAGTCCACTCTTAGGTACTCTACTCAAATCGTCTTATTTGCTGTTAAAAAAATAGTATCCTATTTTACAGAGTCAACAAAGTTGCATAACGCAAATCTTTTTGGTTTACTTAAATCAATGGTTTCATAATCACAATATTTCAATAGTTAAATTTAAAGTGGGTGTGTACAGTAAGGCAATAGTAACAAATGGATAACTACGTGATAACTATCAGGAGATCAACTAACAATGGTTCATACCTTACACATAACCAAACACAATATAAATGAGTTTCATTTTATTTGTTTACATTATTCTAATAGATATGTCTTGCAGTACTGTCAAAGCCACAATCGCTAAATCTCTGTCACAATTAACTATTACAGGTCAGCATAACATTCTGTTACTCCTAAAACCAATAAAGCTTAATTAGGAAGTACTTAAAACATTTCTTTTCCCAAAAGAATAACTTCTCTAATACCTAAACTAATTTTAGATACGTATAAAATACAACGCACAATCTAAACAAACAGTTTGGTGTTAACTATACGAATTGTATCAACACTTTGTATTTCAGAAATAGCACTCTTAATTAACATTATTTCGAGAAAGCACTCTTGGTATTGTTCCAAATAAGTAATTTGATAAAGGTTTCTATATAATATATGGTAGATATTATGTACTATAAGTTTTCAAAGTGTATATTGAAATGTTACACTAAGTATCACTGATGTAGGCTTTAGAATAGTTTCTTACCTTCACCCAAATTATTTTGATTGATGGCAAACTAAATACCTTGTAGTAAAAAAATAAAATGTCTTGGAAGAAATTATATATTATTTATAACACGATAAAGTTTTAGATTGTTTTTGACGCTAGGTTTAGGAAAACTAGTCGGCTTTAAAAACTTATTTCTGTAAACTAAATCTTGACTGTGGTTGGCCTAAACGTCATGTGACGATAGCGCCATGGAATTATATACTATCGTACTGGAATCGAAGCAGGTAAGTACCTATTGACTAAATAGAAAAAAAAACTGAACAACAAGGTTTAGGAGGAAACTGGTCTAACAGTATTACTCCCAATAAAAACAATAACCAATCGACAAATCGTCGGCATATTTTAACCTCACCAGGCTCGACGCCGATCTCAAAACAAAAGCTATCGGTTAAATGCAAACGTTCGATTCTTCAAACGAAAGGAAAATAAATATTCACTAGGGCTAATAGAATTCTCGTGGTCCGCGCGGGAAACTTACACGTTAAACATAGAACAATATCCTCTTTTGTACTATCGGTCGCGCCGACGACTCGACCGCCGTCGGCGACGACGCGTCAACTGCACCGTGCCCGAGCGCGTCGCGGCTACTTGAGGCGGCGCCGGCGCAGGCGCGCGGGCGCACACGCGGCGCGCTTGTGCACGCGCGGCGGCTCCTCGGCGCGCGCGCGCTTGGGCGGCGGCGCGTCCGGCTCGTTGCGCGAGCGCAGCGCGCGCGCCGGCGTGGTGGAGTGCACGCGCTCAGAGCTGGGCGCGCGCCGCGCCCGGCGGGGGCTGGCGCCGGCGCCGCCCGCCGCGCCCGCGCCGCCGAGGTTCTCCTTGCAGCGCGCCGTCCGCGCCGCCGGGCCCCGCCGCGCCGGGCCCGGGGCGCGCGCGCAGTTTCCCGCCGCGCCGTCCGCCGCCCCGCGCAGCGACCGGGCGTACGCGCCGATGCTCCGCGTGATCTTGACGGCGAGCGGCGCCGCCGACCGCGTGGCGCGGCCCCCCGCGCGCGGCTCCTCCTCGACGCGCAGCTCGACGGGCGGCGGAGGCGGAGGCGCGCGCCGGCCGGCTTTCGCCTCGCCGCCGGAACGGTCGGTTCGCGGCGGCGGGGGAGGAGGCGGGGCGGCGGCGGGCGCCCGACGCGTCAGGATGACGACGCGGTCGAGGGCGGGCGCCGGCGCGGGCGGCGCGGGCCGGGCGCGCGAGGCCGCCCGCCGCGTGGTCGGGGCGCGAGGCTCGGCGTCGTGCGAGCGCAGCACGCGGGCGGGCGGCGCGGCGGCGGCCGGCGGTTCTCGCCGCGCGTCTCCCCGCGTTCGACGTCCGCGGGGTCTCGGCGGCGCCTCCGTCGGCGAACTCGACGACACCTCGTTGATCTGAATGCCGCCGTCGTCGTCCCCGGCCCCGCGGGGCGAGTCGACGGGCGGCGGGGACGGCGACCGAGGTTCGTCGGCGAGCGAAGTCCGCGGCGGACGAGCGGGCGGCTCGTCGCCCTCGGCGTCGGACAACAACGTGGCGGGGGTGGACTCCGGCTCCGGCGGGAGCGGGTCGGCGCCGGCGCAGTGCTCCTCGGCGGCGAGTTCGTCGGGCACGTCGGAGAGCGTGTTGACGAGCCGCGTGCGACTGAGCAGACGTGCCATAAAGTAAGACTCGGAGGGGTCGCCGTAGCCGGCGAGATCGACGGGCGGCACGGGTGGAGCGGGCGGGACGGGCGGGGCGGGCGGCGCAGCGGGCGCGGGGCCGCACGCGGCGGGCGGCGCGGGCGCGTCGCTGTAGCGCGTGACGATGGTGAGGCCGGTGGGCGGGTGCGCGCGCGGCGCGGGCGCGGCGCTGGCGCGGGAGCGCAGCACGGTGGCGCGCGGCGGGCCCGGCGGGTCCAGCATCAGCGTCACCACTGACGTGTTGTCGGCGCGCATCCGCGTGTTCGACCACCTGCCGACCGATACACCCGTCGTTAGCAGATACGTTGTCGAACGAATCTAGTGAAATATATTGTGATCGACGGGAAACTGACCTCTCTAGAGCGTGATCGACTAAACTTTTGGAAGGGTTTAGCCAATCTCGTTGTTGGTTGTTCTGACCGTTTCCTCCGACCAGAGCGGCCTCGTTATGCCGCTCCGTCGCCTGTACTAAGCTAACGGCACCTTCTGGAGAGATCATGTTCCACAGGCCGTCGGTCCCGAAAATTAGACACCTGCAAGAATACATCCATAACATAGACGATGTCATCTGTGGTAAATTGAAACTGACATCAATAATTAAAAATTGGTCAACATTCTACCCCTTTATATTGTACTAGTGGGCCACCCTGACTTCGGATGGCTAGACCGGGTATAGATGGGTGTCCATATTCGAAAAATATTTATATAATTATAAATTTTATCACACTTGACAAACTTTCCATGCCAATATCTCGATCAAGTCTAGTTTGGCAAAACACACAATCAAAATAATATGTTTTAAGCTATGATGCCACAATAATCCACAGTTAAAGAGAAACTTAAGTAATTCAAATTCATTTTCGGATAACAACAATCCATTTGTTAGTAATATTGTACTTTTAAACTAAGGTTAGTCATATTAAATTGTGATAATAATAACAACAAAAATTTTATTGACCATGGACATTCCTATCCTTAAATTATTTGAATAGGATCAACTAAAGAGAAGAAAAAATACATATTATTATTACAAAATAGACTGGAGGATACCAACCTAAACTTAGAAGAGTCTATGGTCAGAACCCCCACATCAGGGTCAGGACTAACGATAAATTCATCATTTTGAGGATTATAACTCCAAAGATCACCTAGTGACCTTGCCACTGCTAGAAATGGTATTTCATCCATTGGTGTATTCTTTTTTATTGGTCCCTTGTGTCCAACCCGAGGTCTGTTCCAAACAACTCTGGGCACGCCAGCCTTTGACACCACTTTCCCTCCACATTTCTGTATACGTTCTATTTCTATTGTTGATTCTGGTTTATGATCTGATGTTAATGGTTTTGCCGCCCATTCCTCACAACCTAGAAAACAAAACTAAAATTAGAATTCATAAAAATGCATTCTAAAGCATATTAGAATGCATGTATACAATTTTAAATTCAAGGAGAAGTAATATCAACTAATACTTCAGTATCTATTTGTAATAAATAATTGCTCAATGCATGATGATGGTTTCTTTTCAAAATAAACTAGTCAGTCCAATTCATGCACATAGGGGTCCTGTATATTTTCAATTTTTTCCAGCTACTGCTAAAATTTTAATAATTATGAAAACTGAAACAGGATTTCTTCTTGAGATTAAAAATGTAGGATCTTGTGGTTACAAAGTAATTATGCCTATCTACTATACCAAGATGGTTTCTTGGACTCCATTTCTTCTTCCATTTGAAGCCGACTTCTAGAAATACGTACCTTCTTTTTGGTAACCGAGTACAATAGCAGAATCTCCAACATGTCCAATGAATATTTTCCCACGGCGTATGAAAGCAATACTTGCTGTTGTGCCAGCAGTGCTTGGTAATCCTGTTACTGTTTTTGGCCATTTTTCTGAAGAAGATGAAAAATAAGTGTAATATATTCAAGGTTATATTAGACAAATACCATTTATTAAACTATTTTGTAGTTCAAGCATGAAACCTCACAATGTTTAAAAAGAAATTGTAAGTCAAAACGAGATTTAGGCAATTGACTGATAATAAGTTGAATGTTTTGTGGTTAAAAAAGAAAAAGAATAATTGGCAGTATATTTGGATTTAATTCCAGACATACCTGAGGTTAATGAGCGAAATTAATACTTAAAAAATTGTGTACCTATAACTGTTTTTGTTTACAATTTACTCATACATGTATGATTCAACAATCTCTTGTATATCCCTATAATATCTGAAAACTCATAAAATCAAGTGGCAAGGAGTAACAAAAGTAAATTTTGTTAAATTCAAGTTTAAGCTATACATGTTGCAATAGTTGCAATAATGATCTTTTTATAAGAGGAAACCTGAGCCAATATAAAAACTCAAACCAGTAAAACTGCTTTCACCTTACTATGTAGGTGGTCTGCCAAAAAAGAGTTTTAATTTATCTTTTGTTGCTTTACATTAGCTAACAAATGATCAAAGTTGCGACTAGGCAACATTTACTACAATGGGCAATCGAAAAACTTCTGTAAACTCAATGTCAAACCACTCAAGAAAAAATTATGAATAACTTTAACAAGGTCAAGCATGTATTTTGAATAGTCACACAGAACTCTCCTTGGTTCTACACAAAGAATAATTTTGGTTTAGTATTATAATTAAGGTAATTTAGAATCGTGAAATTTAATGTTTACCTAACTCTTTCCACATGTTCAAGTGGGTCAACATGTAACCATTTCGGATAGCTTTCAGTACATCTTCGTCATTGTCAGACCAAAACTGCCTCTGCTTCACTATAGAGTCCATC
The DNA here is from genome assembly GCA_936450015.1 of Meganola albula. Classification (NCBI taxonomy): domain Eukaryota; kingdom Metazoa; phylum Arthropoda; class Insecta; order Lepidoptera; family Nolidae; genus Meganola; species Meganola albula. The sequence goes on along the minus strand of OW388161.1, from coordinate 4,532,267 downwards.
AAGTGTTCCTTTGCAAAGGCTGCGGCTTCACTTCCTCCGTGACCATCATAAATCCCGAAGAAAGCGTATTCCAAATCCCTTTCATCTTCAGTTTGTTGATAAGCAACGGAAAACAAGTCTTCCATATACTTTCTCCCGCCTTGGCTACAGTGGCCAGTTACGCGTAAATTTACTCCAATAGACGCAGGCATTTTATAACTATAACACTATGACTTAAATAAACAAAACTCTTATGATTTCATTTTAACACAAATGTTTCCTTTCTGTACATTTTGCATTTGCAATTACGCGACTCGCAACTTGCAACTGACTGACGACAGATCACGTGGACATATTGATCACTACGCGTGCCCAATGCTGTTAATGAGAAATCCCGTGTGGAAGAAAGAGATAACCATAGATTTGTTCTTACGATTCATATTAAAATAGACGCCATACTTTTTTCCGCCATTTTCATCAATGATGGCGTTGACCTTCTCATTAGAATTTATTTAATTATTATACCAAATTTTATCTTTAAATAAATATAAAACACGCTTAGAAATGCTTAAAATAGTTTTAACTTTTTGATTTATAATTTGAAATTGACAAGCACAACGAATTGATTTAATAAGTACACAAAAAGTGATCGGAAATTCGGAATTTGAATTTATTATGAAAGCAACATTTTCGTTCAAAAATTTCTCGAAGTTCAAAAATACTCGTTTAGAAATTATTTTGTTGTATAAAAATTTCTGTATTTTTAGTGGTAAATAAAATTTACTTATGTATTAACTATTTTAGTATGTGTTTTTTATGCAGTATCTAAAATTCTAGACATTGTGATTAATGATTAATAAGGCACGTTGAAATCATTCTTTACAAAGAATATTGGCCAATAACTTAGGAGACAGGAAATTTTAAAAATGATTTTTATGTTATCACAAAATTGAAATTCAGGTGTTAAGTCCTGTGATCTCTAAAAGTAAAATTGAGAGCAAAATTGAGATAGACTGCATTCATGGACCATCTATGAATATAAATGAAGCAGTTCATAGTCTAATTCTATAGAAAAAAGGTTTGATTAATTAGATGTAAACAAAGGTAAAATAATAACTAACATTTAACCTATAATTTATTTATGATTTTGTATTAACTAATTATCTACAAATCTTAATCCAAACCTAATATTATTCATTTTCTTGCACTTCCCATGGCTTTTCCGGTCTTAACATATCCCATGGGTTTGGTTTCTTGTATACCTCTGGTTCTTCTAATTTTACACCTCCATCAACTACTTCTTTCAGGAATCTTTCTACTTTTCCTCCTTTTATTGGTTTGATGTTACAAAACATTTCAGATATGCCACTTTCTAAACACCTTTGGGCGAAAACTCTTCCTAAATTGATGTACGCACAAGTGTCTTTAATGCTGTACAGCTGTTTACGAAGTGCCCATTCAGAAGTTTTGGCCTCAAGGACTGGACCATTGATGTAGTGTACTACTTGTGCTGTGACTGTACGGTTGCTAGATGTCAATACAAGTCTGAAAAACAAAACAAAGCATATCTAAAAAGAAAATGAAATATATCATTTGTCATTGGTTATTATTATTACCAATGTATGTACATACCCCTGGACTGTAATTAACTTTATAAGAAATAAAATATACTTTACAACATACGACATTAGACAATGAAAACTGCTAAGGTTAAAGAAAAACACTTTCGAACTAAGATAATATAGCATTTTACTCTAGTTGAACAACTTACAACCTAAAGTACACCTTCAATATATTAAAGTGAAGTTTTTATGAGCTAAATAATGCATACTTGTGCCAGAATTTCCTGCCTGGCGCATCTAAATGATATCCATCGGGTTTTCGGGCGATCCGAATTCTTTCCAAGTTCCGTGGGTTTCTGTTGATAAATTCAGTTGGAGCTGTAGAACTCGATCTGGTTAAATGCGCAGCGGTGCATAATCTTTTCAAGTTATTCATTTCGAGAACGTATAATAAGAAAAATAAAATAATTATAACCACGAGTCCAAATACACGAGTCTTTTTCTCCGTTCATCAGCCATTTGTTTGGTCTGGTCCTCTGGTCATACATCTGTCACTTATTTTGACAGATGTGACATTTCGCACAAAGTTTTTTGAATTTTTATTACAGTCATGGATTTCTACGTTTAGTTAGTTTTTGGATTCTAGTTTTGCTGTCTCACTGCCTTTAATGACTCAGCGTAAGCGTCTTTACGCTCTTTGACTTAACTATAGACTCTCTGTTATATTATTCATTTTAATCTCCATTTTTATTTATACCTTCATGTCCTTCCTCTACAAATAGCAATTAGCATATTGTCTGTGGTTATTGCTAACTTTTTTTAAAGGGATGGAATGGGAAGGGATTTTCGATTATTAAATAATAATAATCAATTATGGATATAAATCGATTTATTTTGTTACTTTCATTGGCTTCTTCTAGCTGAAAATTTGCAGTCAAATTGATCCATGACAGCTTTATTGTTATTTGGGCATCATCACTTTATGAATTACTAGCGACCCGCCCCGGCTTCGCACGGGTGCAATGCTAAAACTAAATACATTGAGGTACATTTCAAAAAAATCCTTTTATACAACGTTAACAGATTTTTTTGCCATTAGACAATACAAACAGCACGCGCCGCGTGCGGCCGGGTCGGTACCGCCGCACCGCTATTTTAAATCTGTAATATCTTCGGAAATATTCATTTAAATTAAGTGCTGTACAGGGCCATATTGATCTATATTAAATAGACAATGTATTTAAGGTACTTAATTAGATATGGATTAATGCGAAATTGCTTACAGTCGCTTCGTAAATAAGCCTTTACTTTTGGTTGAAAGTAAAAGATAAAAAAATGGTTATTGTGAGTTATCCCTAAGAGATAGACATATACCATCACTGACTTTTTGACGTGACAACGTCTTAAATTAGGTTGCGGCTGGGAGGCACTTATGAAAAAGTGTAACGCTCGGTAACGTTACGATGAGTCACCGAACGAGAGAGAGGCCCGCCGAATGCCTTGCGTCTCTCTCCCACTCAACTATGTTTCATCCTTCTTCCTACTATACGAATGAATATTCACATTAAAATTATTTTACCACTCAAAGTCGTTGTCACGTAAAACTTTCGCCCGTATACCGAATTTACAGGCAACCAATTTTTTGTTGACCTTTATAAGGTGTGCAATACTGTAGTACATTATTTTCATATATCTCGTAGGGTTTAGCCTGCGTTTGCAATGTAAGCACAAAAATGCGATAATTTAAGACATTGCATCAGAAACATCTAAAATTATCAGTGTTTTTCTACTATATTATGCATGTATTATATACCTTCCTCTTGAATCACTCTATATGATAAAATAACCACGAACTGTGAATTTGCGTATCTGCGTACAAGTTTGCTGGTAAGTACGTAGCGCGGAAAGCTGAAGTAATAAAAATTATTTAGTAATATTTTTCGCAAAAAAGTGCGATGGGGTATAAAAAAATACATAAAATTATATTTACGACAAAGGAAAATGGGAAATTTGGATAATGGTTCCAGTATGTGTAAATAAACGTTACACCACGTTTAAATCCCTCATGGGGTAGACAGAACGCCAAAAGTGTGTAATGATGAGAATTCTATCTTGTCACCCCCCCACCCCCATAGATATTGATGCCTTTCCTACAAACCCGATACTATGTCTTTATAACTTACTCAGGTAATAATACTTACAGTAGAATTAATTAATTAGTTTATTTATTTTATTTTTACGTTTCTCTGAATGCGGTGTTAGTCTGTTTGTTACACTTTTGTCTATATTAAATTAATAGATTATATTATTATTGTCATGTATGGTGTCAACAATTGTTGGCTAATCTAAATACATAAATTTATCAAACATTGGTTTTAGGGTCATTTTGTTAAGCTGCGATGTTTATTTTTATTCATAAATATATCATTGTTGTTTCACCTATTTCATGATTTTAGTTCTTTGTTTTATTATTATCTCTTTGCAAGTCCCCATGCTTCAGCGAACACGTAAAGCCATTCTTCATCATGTGACCGATCTTTCGCCGGTCGTGTCAACCAATCCATCCCACTGGATTATGCTATTATTATATTTAAAAAAATGTTAGAATTAAGTATTCATGGCATGATAAAGGTAGGTACTCTCCCTGACTTTCCAAATAAATTTTACAATTTATAACGATCAATGTTTATATTTTTTTTATTGTATCGATCTTAAAAATCGATTAATATAACGTCGCTCCCCTCCCTAGTTATTTGATTTTTATTATTTCTCTTGACGACATTGACATACGCTGTCGCTCAGTGTCCTACGAAATTAGTTGTTTTCTTCCTAAAACCAAGAATATTTGTCAACTTAATAATATTTATCACCATAAATTTAGCGTTCGTGGAGTTTTATGTGTCTCAGTGCGTCTCAACTGTTCGTAAATCATTCTGCTTATGATTTTCGCGTGCCGTGTATACGGGCGTGAGCGTGTGACATTTTGTATGTTTTTAAGTAATTAACTTTACGCCCACTCTGTTGTGCATTCTAACTAGTTCAGTGCGAGTGATGGTTGGCTTTAGAAGGTGGAATAAGTAGATAAATTAAAATGTCGCTTCAGAAAAGTGTTAGGAGTGTTGGTGGAGATCGAAGTGAACAGGCAGATACCACGTCGATATGTTCATCTGTGACCACACAACCTGATAGGCACGGCTTCTTCGGAGGCGCTCAGTATAGTCCAGAACCGTAAGTTAATTATTATTTACATTTGTGGGTTCAGTAGCATAACTTAAGGTGTGGGCTATTTTCCTTGTATTAGATGATTTTAGTGCACACAATAATGCTCTATTAAGGCTTCTAGGTAGTATAAGTGAGTGTAGGGGTTGCAGGTGTCCACGAAGGGTTTAATAAGATATATACAATACTAGCTTTCCTACAGTGGCTTCGCCCGCGTGTATGTCGGTTATCACGCCAAAAGATTACCTTCTTTTTGTGCAGTCGGATGAAAACTATCCTATGTCCTTTCTCAGGTCTCAAGCTACCTCCAAACCCAATTTCATCCAAATCGGTTTAGTTTTAGGCGTTAAAGCGTAACAGACAGACAGACAGAGTTACTTTCGCATTTATAATATTAGTAGGGATAATATAGTGGGTTTAGTGAGGTTTTACAGTTATGTGAAAAAAAAATCAACAATGGGTCACAACATAAAGAAGGTACCAATAACAGAATAATAGCAAAAAATACATCCATGTACTGCCTGTATCTGAAAGTCTGTTTACAACTAATCAACTCGTAATTATGTTTACTGGTAATTAACTGGTGGTAGGTTTCGGCTGTTACTGGTACTGGTTACTGGTTACTGACCACCAACCAGATAAAGTTGCACTGCCAAGCGGCCTTGCCATGTTCTGGTGAAGTGTCTGGTGACACCATTTTAGAGGTTGAACCAGAATTTTTGCTCCTTTATGGTTTCTAGCCCTATGGAGCCTCGTTCCACTGCCAACTTCCCACTGAAAATCATTTGTAATCACAAGTGAATCAGTATATTGGGCAGGTGCATCTCATTGTAGACTACATCATTACTTAACATCAGGCACGATGTAGTCAAGCGCAAGCCTGTTACAAAATATAAAAAAAAAACAAATTAAACCTACTTCTAGTATGAGAGTGTGTGTCACTAACAGTAGGGTTTAAATTATATTTCTTTTTTCTAGTAGTATAACCTTACATACATTAGGTAACCTTTTAACTGTACATGTTGCATATATGCAACATGTGTTTTCCCTAAAGCCTGTGATGCATTTATTATACAAAAAACATGTAACATGCAAGAAAAACCAAGACAACCAACCAAGTTGTTTCCTTCAACCCCCCCAAAAAAAAGAGGGGTGTTATAATTTTGTATTTATTTGTTAGTGGCATCGTAAGTAATAATAGTGCAGATGAGTGGTAAGTGTTGCCACATATTATGTATGGGACATGAATTTAGCCAGCAAAATGAAGTATTAATTTGCAAACAATAAGTAACTGGCACTTTAAATTAATGCATTACATGTCTGTGTTACCTACATTCTTATTTGGTGGATAGAGTTATTACACTTTCTTTTATCCATTTGTGTTATTGGATCCCTGTGTACCACAATTCAATTCACACATCTCTGTGTAAATACTTTCCTCGCTGCTGCTCAATATCAGTGACGGAACATGTCGTGAGAAAACTGACATGTCTACAAAGTAATCATTGTGACATCCATCAACCCGCACTTGGCTAGCAATTGTGGATTAAGGCGTAAACTCTCTCAACTCATAAGGTAGCTGAAGGAAAACCCGTTCCCAACAACCCATGAGCCAGAAATATATTTTGTCAGTCATTTCCTCTCAAGCTATAACTCCTGAAATGCTTAAGATAGTAGTATTATGCATGCAGCATGGTGAACGTCAACTGCCGCTCCATTGGTTGGACCTTTCATTCCCAGCTGCAGCATGGCAGCCAGACTTGCTGCTGTACCTGCACTGAATTGTTAATCGCACTATATACAGAAGGATCACTCTAAAAAAATATTTGTAATAAAAACTACAAATTTTAACGAAATAAACTTCAAAAACAGCTCACGCTTTGCTCCCCGCCGTGTTTGGGATGATGCTGCTGCTGCAGCCAGTCACGAAGCGACAGCTGGCATTCACCATGCTGCATAATACAATCTTAAGGATTTTATAAGTTATCAAGGCAATGAAATACTGACTTGATTTCAAATTAGGTACTTACTGCTTCAAAATTATTGTCTCAGGTTATTAGCTCCTAAGAGTGAATGAAAAAAAACTAAACTTACTGAAAAACTTTGAATGGCTTGCACTGACTTTTCGATGGATTTCTAGACCTAATTTTAAAATTAGCCTATTAAACTATCCTGTAAGTCTGTAATTTCATTTCACGTTCACAATAAATAACAATTTAAAAGCATAAAAAGGAAGTAATATTTCCTAACTACTCATATTATTGTGTCGGTCTGTTGCAATTGAACACCTGTCAATTTCTTGTACACACAAACTAGCATGTTACATACATACAATAAATTTAATTAACAAGAAATACAATATTACCTATTTCTCACGGAACTTAAGGCGTGCTACACATGATATAATGCATGCAACGTCAAGCCACTATACAGTAAATTAACTACCCTTTAGTGTCTTAGGCTCCTCGACTACGGCGATTTTTTGTAGTGATACGGAAAGCGCGGCAAAATCGCTACTAACGCGCGTTAGAAGCCCCATAGAAGCGATGCCAACGCGCTACTTACGCGCTAGAACATTGCGACTATTTTAGAGCATTTACAACGGGAGCCGTTTAAACGCAACTTCTAGTATTAAATTGTTTCTGCCAGCCTTTGGGAGCGGTGAGGTAACCACACACATGTAAAAGTTGAAGCGTCTTTATTAATGCGCACGTAAATAAAACCTACAAACAAATACGAAACCACAACAATGATACTAGGGTTTGCTGGTAGAAAATTCACATTTGAATTAAGCTTGCCTGTGTACCTACATGTATGTGCTGTTTCCCATTTATTAATTGTTTATGTAAGTGTTTTGTGTACAATAAAGTATAAGTATGTATATGAATTTCTCAGTAGGTATCTAATTGAACCGGGTTTCACAGCGCGCGTGTAAACTGTTTGCTTGGATCGTATGCGCGTGACCTGGGCTCCGATTCTGGCGCTTTAGACATTTCATTTTTATTTGTCTATCAAAAATGGCGATTTCTTTTGTTTTTCAAGGATATCCCGCGCAAATGTCGAAAAATATGGCGGAAGTCATTGAAAAGCAAAGCGCCAGAATCGGGGCCCAGGCTGCTAGCCAGGTTGAACGTTGAGCGGGTGAACGTACCATTTAGAGTTGAAAAAGTAGGCCGCAAACATGCTAGCCAAGTGCGGGTTGGTACATCACACGTTAAAATATTCAGTTACGTATTTCTTTTACCTACTTACAATCCCATGAGTAGAGCCATAATATTTCATTGATGACTTTAAATGGTTAGGTGGGCATTTAAAATACACCACACGTAACGATAGGTCTCCAGGGGCTGCTTCGACTGCTACAGTTATATTACGTACCTGCATGGAAAATGCAGATTCATAAGATATTCCCAGTCATTATGCGCCTGAAGCTAAGTTCTGCCACTTTCCTATAGCTTTGTAACGCTCTTTTCTAATCCAACCAGAGAATATCCAGAAATTACATTGATTAAAGCAGGTTGGCAGACGTGAATATCAATGGCTTTTCGCTGGCTATCTTTAGATCCCATAAGTAACAGACGACGAGCTATGGGAGGAGGAGGAGAGGGGCCTATTGCCGTTAATCGGGCACAATTACCAACTTCGAGCTGCTGATAATATTCTCTGAGTATATAAGAAAAGTTTGCCCTACCCGTGAACACAGATTACTAAATAGTTACCCGTGAATCGAACCCAGGACCCAGGACCACCGAGGCAGTTTTTTATATTCAAATCTAAATAAACATTTCACTTTATTTAATATCATTCGCCATCAATCTTCGTTCCTTTATCATACAATGGCCAATTTCATCCATGACTTGCTAAAACAGATTCCGCGGGAAAAATACCAGATTTCATTGAATTATCTTTTTATTTTGTATTGCAGTAAAAGTAAAGTAGAACTCGAAATGCGCGAAATGATTACGAACAAAGACTATTACTTTTAACCAATTTCTAAAAAAAAGACGAGATACTATGTCCGTTGTACCTACGTATGTATTTTTTTTAGGTTTTCTCCGATTTCTCCGTCAATATTGTGGACCGATATTGAAGATTTTTTTTGTTTCAAAGAATATACTCTCAAGTTGGTCCCATAGACTTGTTTGATCTGATAATGATGATGGACTTCGGAGAAATGGAACATAACTCCTCGGAGTTTAAAAGAACTGTCATTTTGTTTATATGAGTAGTTGATGCTAAATAGTGAAAAGGCGAGACGTTCTGACCCCCTCCCCCTTTTTGTTCGGTTAAATATACCGTGAGGTATCATTTGTAGTGAAATTTTGTAAGAATGTACAAAAGTTCAGGGAATCTAAGGGGCCGTCTCCACGGCCAAGACAGTCGCGGCGATATTATCGTCGTGCCACGATAATTTCTGGTTCGCGTTGCCCTAGCTCGTGGAGACGCGATGGCCGGCCGAATATGGGTGCACCGTAAAAAGAATTCTAAAAAGTTTACAAACAATATACAGAACTGAAATTGACTGACTTTCAGTAGTATGAAATTTAATTTTGTATCAACCGTACTTTATAAAGAGTAATAGTCTATCTGTGGTTTTGTGAAATGGTGACAATTTAATCAATGAAAGCGGAGAAAACTGATTGTTAATACGAAAGCATGCAAATACGAGGTTAAAATGCACTAAACATAGTGTGTAGGGATCAAGTGTTTTCTTACTCTCTCAAATGTCTTTAGAGTTGGGCTAAGCTGTGTGCAGCAATGAGTACGTAATGTTACTTTCCACATTGAACAAAGCAATTAACTATGGAATACCTTATCTGAAGTTAATCATAGTGACTCCTACGAGCTACAATTTTATCCTGTACACCATTATCTTTTTGGTAATCGCACAGTAGCCTAATTCTTTTAAGGTTCGTGTCTGGTAAACAAAATCATCAAAATCTGATCAATGGTTTAGAGTAAAAAATATCCATAAATGTACATACTTAAATGCGTTCATTTTTATTAGGAGATAACTAAAAAACATAAAGACGAGAAACTGTTGTATTTTCCTTTACTTTATCTTTAGCTTAACATGTTTTAAGTCTATTTGCTTTAAGTCGTACAATCACAGTGGCATCAGAGTAAACAATATTGTTATCGTTATCAAACGCCAAACCAAATCCGTCTTCAAGTTCAACAATTCGTTCCACAGATTGTGTCGATTTGTTTACTACGTATATGCCGTCTTGTAGACATGCGTAAACATTGCCATTCTTGTCTGTAGTCAGACCTCTAACCAATGTTGCATTACACGAATATACTACAGAATCTTTTGTGCCTTTCTTTTGAGAGTATAAGCCTGTGTCATTTGTATAAAATATATCGTCTTGGCTATCAATCACAAAATGGTCAACTTTTGTGTCTTCTAAATCTCGGAATCTTGTCGTTGTACCATTAGCAAAAGTATACAAGAACTGAGTGGGAAATATAGAGAAGTATAAGACATCTTTGAAGTATAAATTCCAAATATTAGTACCTCTTTCGCCTATAAGTTCTACTTTGTTTTTCCCGTAATCATACTTGTAGATGCCATCACTGCCTCCGATGTAAATATCATGAGTTACTTGATCGACTGTTTGTGCGAATCCATTGTTGACATCTTGGATATCGTTAAACTCTTTTGTGTTGAGGTTCAATCTCGCGGAGCGGGATTCATCATTCTCATAATTAACGTTATAGCTGAAGTAAAGGTTGTTGGTGCTGTAGTCCACAGTGAGCAAGTAAGGCCTGTCGATGTCTTTATACAGAATTTCGGAGTCATAGAATACCCCGTTTATTTTGACGCCATCGCAGTCTTCTTCTTTGATGACACCAGCTTGGATGGCGATGAGAGTAGAAAGAATGATGATGATTTTCATTTTCTGTAATCATGATTATTATTTAGCGTAAATTTCTAGAAATGAATAGAAGTGTAATATAAATAGAAACTGGTATGTTATTCAAATTATGTAGCGCGATTAAATCTTTCTTGTGTTTGTTGGTATGTAAATAAAATAACTGCATTATTCTTAACATAACTAAGAGTTATTAGTAGGTTAGGTATCTACTAGTTTAATATTTTATTTAATCACTACATATACCCATTTTTTAAAAATTTAATAAACTAACATACTTTTTTTTTGCTAAGAACCACTTATCACTTCAGGTTCCGAATAAAAAACCCGCATTATCGGTTCATCCGTTTCGCCGATACGTGGAAACAAACTTGTACACAGATACACGCGTCAAACTTATAACACCTCCTTTTTTGTCAAGGGTTAAATAATACAAAATATTGCGGGTCTTCTATTAGAATATGCGCTTGCACACACGTGACGAGCGCACTTTTATTTTGCTCGAGTGCTTGCTCTTCATAAAATTCCCTTTTTCAAATAGTATCATAATTATAATTAAACATATTTATTAACTTGATTAATTAGTAAGACACTTACCACTCCTCCCTGTGACCGAATGATGAATGACGAAATGATTATTATGAACCTCTGATTGGATTGCGCCAATATTAAGGTTTTGAAATCTATGGAGACGATTCTTTTCTCGACTTCAAAAGAATCACGACTTACATAAAATATTTAACACTTGATGCTCTCGATATACAGTCTCAATTTTGTATTTGATAACATTCAATTCGATGTTTTTCCCTTAGGTTTTTGAGCTGTACTTGTGTAAGTCATGGTATGTTTTATCCACAGTATCATACCATATTCGACACAGCAACACTCGTGGACGGGTTACGTAGAACCCTAACATTGTCTAACTTTTTGTTTAGTCTCGGTTCATTGTGTTACTTTTTATTAAGCACGGATCCAGGATCAGTATTGTTAATTTTTTATGACCTTTAATTCTCATACACCTATTCTTTTATAGTAGGTATCTACCTTAAGGTACAGTGTTAAAAACAGCATAAGAATTTGAAGTAAATGCACATAAACTTGTGAATCATAAAAAGATAAGGACAAATTCTTATTCGTAGAAAAACATGACTAAACAGAAAACGGAAATTAAATCAATAAATATGTGTTTAACCAAATATCTTAGAAACATTTTATCCATTACACAATCTTTAATTATAATCGTGAATCTCTGATTCTCTGTGCCTCGCCGTAACTTGAGAACGACTTTACCAATTTTCTTATACGTTACGAAGAGGAATATGGCATATGGCAGAATATTTTTATTCTTCAGAAAAAATATGAACCTAAGGTCGCAGGCGAAAGCTAAGAACATAATATTTTATAGAATAATATTGGAGATGTCTCCACGCATCTTTGTTCTGTTGTTGTTACTTCCATAGATTAAATAATGGAGCAAAGGTTATCTTAATAATAAAATAACGTTTAATTACCAGGGAATCCGAGTTCTTACGAAGGATAATTTAACAATTTTAATTACCTATTCATAAGTTGACATTGACCTTAATGGCCAATTTACTAGATACAATTTCCTCCCACCTGATTTGACAATGTTTGATACCCATCGCACATTATTACACATTAAAACTAGTTGACTATTTTTGTTCGCAATTCATGTTTACCTATTTTGTAATGAACAGCTGTATGATAATGTGCTGTGGTCGGATAATATGCAGTGGTATATTATATTAGACGAGCGTAGCCCCAGCTATGCGGTGTCTAAACCTGATTGCTTAAAACAGTTTATTGTTCTCATACGTATCATAAAATAGACTTCTAAGGTAGACTTCTAAGTTCGGTTTGTAAAGTAAAGTATTATTATATTTACCAATAAATAAGTCATTATGACACCTGAGTCAATATTACCACTATTACCAGACATCATACGATGACGTGGCTCTTTGAAGATGAATTTGTTTCCTCGCCAAGGAAATCAATGGAATTATTAAGTCTCAAATGAAATTTTTCCATTGTTTGCTGGGATAAAATGGACGCTTACGAAACAAACAAGTTATAGGCAGAATTGTTTGTCACGAACTGTGATGTTACTATCTATACCAATATCATAAAGCTCAAGAGTTTGGTAAAACGCGCTAATCTCAGTAATACTGGTTCGATGTTAAATATTCTTGCGCTGTTAGATAGCCCATTCATTAAATAAGGCTATGGAGTACTACTTTTTATCCCACTGCTGGGCATGATATAAAATGTTAGTTCCGGACGGGGGCGAAGCCGCTGGCGGAAAGCTAGTCCCGCATATATATCCCGGTGATTTGGGATTTTCGTAGTTCTCGGTTAGGCTTTCTGCTCGATTACTCTGCTTCTTTATTTTCTTAACATTGCGTTGGTAGCTCTGAGACAGGTAAAGTTACCAAGGTATTTTATTCAATGATGTGGCCCCCATGTTTAAAATTAATGTACACACCACGTTCCTCTTCGGGTAACCAATTTACAAGTATGCAACCAAATATCAACTCAATCTGTCAAGTAGTTTAGAAACAAATCGGCTGTGACAGACAGACATAAAGATAACGAAGTGGTCCTAAAATGGTTCCGTTTAACCTGTCAAGTTACGGAACCCCCAATAAGTAGCCCCACTGTGTAACAATAACCTGCCTAGCTAGTTCCAATCTTAGAACTCTGTGACGGTTAATGATTACTTAATCAATTACGGCCGGTTTCACTAGTTGTGGATATTTTTAACCTATTAGAAAAATAGTATTGTCTTAAATTTATGCGAATATAAAAAACTACAAACAAAAAAAAACTACTTCATAACGGATTTAAGACTCGTTCTCGACTCGTCTCTCAACTTACTTACGAGTTGAGAGACGTCCCGTGGCGTTTAACGTGTTAGACACTAATTTTCTTATTAGAAGATCCGATATACTTTTTGCTGTAGCTTTTCGGATAAGAATTTGTGGTCTTAGTTATTTATCACGAAAATATTGGAACAATCAATAACAAACTTAGTTTAAAGACAGTTAAAATTCCTAATAGTTTGAAATAAAACTACTTTATAAAGGATTTTATCACGGATTATTTTAGATTTTATATCCCGACGTTGTAGTCTTTTCGGACTATTTTTAAGTAGACTCGCGTTTCAAAAAAAATAAAGCATATTTTCATTTCATTTCATTTCATTTCATATTGTCATTTCATTTCATTTCATTTCATTTCAGACTTCATGGTTTGTTCATAGTTGTTGGTTGGTTGAGTTAACAAGTTGGGACGTCAAATACCCCAGTCCCTTCGTAAGCATCAAGACTGATACGTCGGGGTATAAAATTTAAAATAAACAGCGATAAAACCCGTTATCAACCTCACTTCAACCTTTTTTAGTGTCGCACTGCCGAGCACGGTTCATTTCTCAACTAACTTGAGAGTGAAAGTTTAGGCCTTAATCCACACCAACTGCAGGTTGGTGGATGTCACATGTCGTCGAATGATTAGTTCTTAAACAAGCTGGTTTCCTTGTTTTCATTCACCGATATAGCAGCGGTGATGGAATAATTTACACAAAGTTGTGTGGACACGACCGGGGATCGAACCCGCGACCTTATATTTCAAGGGCTGATGCCGTTGTGTTGCTGTTACTGCTTGCAAGACGTTGTGTATCAAATATTATATCATACACACACATACGTTTTATTTAGACTTTTGTTTATTTCTCGCTTTTCTAAAATTATATTATAATAAAATGTGTCTTTATGAATTAACTGGACTGTAAGAGACTAGGCCCCACGACACAGGGTATCCTAGTGTGATGCTCAGGGCTCCTCCCTCTATTTTGTTTTTACTGGCACAATAAAGATATTTTTAATTATTTATTTATAAATAAACCCAATTTACGAGGAAGCATTGGATGGAACAATAGATCTGAAAAGTAATTGAGTAGACAGGTAATTAAACATATCACGTGTTGCAACATGCAACAAAGTTTTATGAAGGTTTCATTCCAACTAATTCGTATTATGTAGTTTGTATTGTCGTGTAAAATGTTTGACGTGCGTGATTATTTAACAAACGAGGTCTTACATGTTGCATTTATGTTCAAGTCGTTTCTCAGTAGGTGAGTATGTAATACCTACCTAGTACTGGCGAGGGTAGAAATTTGAAAAAGGGAAGACGGAGCAAATTAAATGACAAGAATTTCTTGGTTACCGACATTCAAACTTACTATGACGTATGTAGGTACTTAATTTTTTTATGCTATTTCAAACTTTCACGCGGTACATGATTTTTACATAAGTACCTACGTTGTATTGGCATATTCCTAAATGGAAGTCTGTGGGAATCTTGTTATATGAACTCTTCGCCACTGCTACCAAGGGTTTTGCGAAATTATTAATTTTATAGGACTTAATCACGTTGGTAGTTTTTATCGTGTAAAAGTAATACATATGTATATTTTAAAAAAATCGGAAATCCATCGTTGAAAAGATTAAAAAGATTCCTATTATTATTAACTAGATTTAAGTGAGATTTTGATAAATAAAAATACTATTTTCTATACCACCCAAAGGCCAGTCGTTTATAGGTTTCGGAGAAGGTAAAGGCAAAACTTTAAAAATTAGTTTTGAACTAGTATTAGACATTAAGTACTAGAATAATTTAATTATATATATGCGCTGTTATTTCTCAAAAAAAAATGTGTAGATTTTAGATTGGTATACCGTTTTTCTAAATTTGGTCTAAGGTTGTGTCAAATTTTGGATTCTATGAGGCAGGCATCTTACTAATATTATAAATGCGAAAGTAAGTGTGTGTGTGTGTGTGAAGGTTTGTTACCGCGTATCTCCATAACCGCTCAACCGATTTTAATGAACTTTGAAATGTAGATAATGTATACCCTAGAATAGGACATAGGCTAACAATATTTCCAAAAATCATCCCTTAAGAGGGTTAAATAGAGGGGTGAAGTTTGTATGCAACTTTTTATTCCTTGGTCCTATTCATTTAAAATTCGGTACACATAAACCTTAAGAAAAATAATGAGATACGGGTTTTTTATTTTTCCATAATTACCCCTATGAGGTGTGGATAATGAGTTTTAATGGTAAAAATTAAAGTTTCTCTGTATCTGTATAGTCTGAAGTCCGATCCACTCCAAATTCGGCACACATATACCTTAAAAGAAATCATGAAACACGTGTTTTTTATTTTTCCAAAACTACCCCCGGTGGGGGTGTTAAATGAGTTTTTTTGGAAATACTAAATATTCCATAACTGTTTAGTCCTTGGTCCGATTCACTTCAAATTCGGTATAAATAAAGCTTAAAACAAATAATGAAACACGTGTTTTTTATTTTTCCAATTTTTTTTATTTTTATCCTAATATTACGCGGGAGAAGCCCGCGAAATTATTCTGAGTTTGATTTTCTTCAAAGTTGATATCAATACTCCTTCGTGCTTTTTAGCTAAATTACTTTTTATTTTGACACAATGACGTTTGATAACTCAGACCGATTATTAGAATTCGAAATTTAAATTTTATTTCTTCTTAAATATTGAATGAAAAACTTACAATGATCATGGTCTAAGAGACGTAGTATTTTTTTAAGAAACCCCTATAGATTTATGGATATACCTATGGGTGCTTGCCGATTTCAAAATGTTGCTTACACGCCTACACTACTGAACTAATTTTGTATGGAGATAGTTCGAGACCCGGGAAAGGATAGTTTTATCCGACTGCGAAAAAAGAGATTAATGGTTTAGCGCGATAACCGACATCCGCGGGCGGAGTCGCGGGCGGAAAACTAGTATTATAATAAATATTGTGTAAACAAAAGAAATAATCGTCTTATTAGATTATCTGTCTTGCTTATCATGTGCCCTGAAGGTTTAAATTGCAATAAAGAAGTTGTTTTACCTTCAATGTTTCCATAGGACTGCATCTCACTGTCCTTTACACATTTCGCACATAAGTGGCTTCATATGGTTAAATCATTACATTACTATTTGGCATCTGATCATTCCTACGTTAGGTCGATATTACATCTATCAGAAAAAAGTCACTTTGTATAAATCTTATGCGAAAATAACTCAGTCCAGCTTCCTGTTTGTCTGTTGGCTTTCCAGATTAAAACAGTTCAACGATTTATTATATGATAAAACTCAGCATATTAATAATAGTATAGGATCCATATTAGGATGTAGGATAGTTTTCATCGGACTCCATAAAAATAGGGTACCTACTAAGCTATTACCCCGAAATACTACTAAAAATAAAAAAAAAACGGGTTGCACTCCGGGAGTGCCGGCAGAAGTGAAAACTTGATTATTAACATCTGAATCTGCCTAAACGAAACAGTAGGCCCAGGCATACATTTTCGCCGCGCCGTAGAGAGGGGATAGCTGTCTACTCTCCATCCGTCTTAGGCGCTACACAAACAGAGAGCGGCGCGGCGTAGGTAAGGTACAGATACGGCGCAGATTGAAAAAAATGTTCGTGACTGAAGGCGGCGAGCGGACGGCGCCGGCGCACAGTGGTCTGAAAATCGAGCTCCCCTTTCATAGAAAGTCAATGTGGGATATTCATAAAACTAAAATATGGAACGTCTCAGGTATACATTCCTTTAATGCATATTTTAGTATGAATGATTTTAGTTACTCCGCGCCTGAGAAAAAAAATATTTAGTATTTTTTTGTATGGGAGAAATTACATAAAGTACATTTTCTTGCGACTGAATGAAACTGAAAGGCTGGTACTCATACGAGCTATTGCCGCTCTTAAGGCGATTACGCTGACATACCACTCGTGTACCTTTAGGTGCCGCTTCACACGTAGGATTTTTTTGAAATTTCGAATTTTCGTTATTGAATATTTTATGTTATGCCTTTGGGGTTGTTGTTTTCTTGCGAATTCCTTATGAAAACAACATTTTTTTTTATGGAAACAATCTCTAAATCGCGTAAAAATGTCTGCTGTTTCATACTAAAGTTCAATACCTGCTTGGCCGTAATGTATGAAACAGTTGTTTTCTTTTCCGTCATTTCAAGGTGGTTTCCATAAAAAAAGTTGTTTGTTTTTATGAGTAGAATCACCTCATAACAGGAAAGCAACGACCATAAAGTCACGCTATTTAAAGAAGGAATAAAACACTTATTTAACATTTTTTTCATATTTGAAAATTTAATACGATTAAAAACTGTACAATCAATTGTAAAACAAGTGTTTAAATATTATAACAGTTAAACAGCTAAAACTAATTTATTTATTTTTAAATTTAATCGAATAATTTAGAAAACTTCATTTGGTTAGTATGTACATTCCTCAAAATACTTCGTC
This sequence comes from Meganola albula, assembly GCA_936450015.1. NCBI lineage: Eukaryota > Metazoa > Arthropoda > Insecta > Lepidoptera > Nolidae > Meganola > Meganola albula. The sequence continues at coordinate 4,514,259 of OW388161.1, read as the reverse complement.
TAAACCCTAGCCTTTGTTTGTTTAGTACTGAAAAACGTTATTTCTCTAGTATTAGAACATAAAATAATAATTACATCTATAACTAGAAAAAAACTGAATCAAAGAATACAAAAAGCTTCATTTGGTTAGTATTTACTTACATTCTTCAAAATACGTCTATATTCTCTTTGCTTCTTTAATACCAAAAATTCTTATTTATCTAGTCTTAACATTAAAATAAATAAAAATAATAATAACGTCGATATGTATAAAATACGCATTAACAATTATCATCAAAATCTTCTAATTCTGAATCCAGCATTGCGACACTAACATCAACAAACTCAATATTTTCTTTGTCCACACTTGTATTGTCTTCATTAATGAGAAGTGTTTTCATGTCATCAGAGACAGCTGTTCTGATTGACTTTCTGTGTACAGGTCTTATGCTGGATAGGTACGGATCTGACGATACAAGGAGTCCATTAAAAATATCTTCATTTGTTGCTCTACGACAAAATTCCGCGAATAATGTTCTCGGATTTTTTTGAAGTCTTTATTCCTGGCTTGTTGAAATGCCTGATAATTTCAGCACCATGCAGTAAAAGTTTGTGAACACTTGACGGCATATAATACCAACCATAGTGTTCCACATATCTTTCTGCAGTAAGGCGCGCAAAATTTGCAAACGCTTCAACATTAACGGGCTCCCCACATGCTATCACACCTAGAATTGTGGCAAATCTTTGGATTATAGTGGAATCTAATCCAGTGATGGCTGCCGTTTTTACAGGATTACTAAAAAATTTTCGGGCTGTACTGCCATCATTTGTAGTGCCTGCACCTGAAACAAAAACCAAAAACTTCACCATTTTGAGCAGAAACAAGGTATTTGGTAAGTAACGTTTTCAAAATCATTCAAATCAACTCGTTGCACTTCAAGACTCACCTTGTTTGATGATATCTACTAAGAGGCCCATTTCATCACGAAACTTCTGCTGGATGATTTGCTTTCTTGCCTTCAATAATTTTTTGCTGTCTGCATCCCTAGCTTGCCATGTTTTGAAATCAAGTCTGTAGGAAATGTGAAGCAAACATTCCATACACCTAATCCAAGCATGGAGAGTAGACAAACCATATTGGTATATTTCCGTTGACACTGGTTTTCTGGAAAACAAATAAATAATATATTTAAAAATAGGTATTCATGATTATCAGCCAAGAAAATTATAAAAGTATTCAAAACATACTCTGAGATCACATGTAATTTATTCATTTCAGATGGGGTTGCTTTACATATGTCACAAGTTTGGGTTGATGTTTCTGATAATTTAGAAACTATTTTACCATCTATCATAGTCATGAGCATTTTAACTTTAACTGCATGATTTCCCATTATAGAAGGCACCAGTGTAGCAATTTCAGCTTCAATCGTGGCTTGTTCTCTCTTGATGTCTAATTTGTTTTCACTTGCAAACTTGAAAAAAAGAGGCCTGCAAAACATTGTCGAAGACGGTTTTGGATTCTCCCATACATTTTCTTCATCACAATCTAATCTTACAGGTACAAAAGAACACATGAAGACGCTGGAATCATCTTCCTCCACCATGCTTTGCTTATACAAACTCTGCCCTGAAGAACCATCAAAGCCCCACTTACACAGAAGTGTTAACTCCTTGCCATCTAAAGTAGAGGGCAAACGTAGATATTTTCCAAGTCTTGACACAGTTTTATCCAAAATTGCTTGAAGTTTAACTCGTGCCCCATTTTCAGAAATGTCTATGCTATCCTTAGGTGGGTAACAGTCCTTTTTCGCTTCTAGGACAGTTGTGTATGAAGGAAATAGTGGGATTCCTTCTTCCTTTGCACAAGCTCTCAAAGTAGTATACTGCCACTTCGACAGCTTCAACGAAGTCAAAATACCTAAAGCTTTATCAGCAGAATATATGGGCACATTTTTTTTAGTTTTAAGTATATCTTTTATGTTTGTAGCCTCTTCGGGATTCTCTGTGACTAATTTTATTATGTCTGCTACATCTTTATTTTGCGCCTTCAAGCCAGTTGCATAAGCAAGACTTTCCGATGGATGATTTAAAAGCTCTTCTACTCTCCTTTTCTTCTGTAACGGGCTTAACACCGAAAACTCCTTTCTTTGGTTTCCAAGAGATGTTGAGGTTCCAACACTACAAGTCTGTGGTTGTGCGGATGTTGATGCACCTTCGTTTACGGGAAATTCTGAACTGGAACACTGTGACTGATCTATCGTTACGGAGGAAGTCATCTTTTCCTTGATGACTTCAGGCCATTTGATGTCTTCTTGGAGCCATGCTTCGTACTTTTTAATGAAAGTATGTCGTTTACGATTACATGAGATCCATTTCCTTTTCAATGCACACACATAAGTTTGGCAGAATTGTTTCAAGTCTCTCTTTTCATTTTCTGACAAATCAATACTATTCACAAACACATCAAACAACACATTGGGATCTGAGAAAGAAGTGTTGTTGGCCACAAACATGAAAATATCAAGATTGGTACCAAAACCTTCCATTGCAATAGAAAAATTGAAAGAACAGAAAAATTAAAGTTTACGCGCACAAGTGCTAAACGTTACTGACTGAGTCCATGCCAAACATTCTATTTATGTATAACTCTCTCACCGACCCTCATTAAGGGTCGGTACAAATTAACACGTAATAAAACTGAACTATTAGTAAAGTAATAAGTAATTCCCGTAATTGATAATGATAACGAACCTCTGTTATCATTAGGTATAGTAAAAATCATTAACACCCTCTTAGCTAATGAGGTTACTATTGTAAAAAGTTATTTGTTAAAATAAGGCAGATATTAGTTCAGTGCCCTAATTAGTATTCGCAAAAAACGAATTTCTAAAGTTAACTTATTTTTTGAGTTAAAGTAATTGAATCTATTATAACAGTTATTATAATATTAGGTGCGTATTTATTATAAATATTTAATTCCATATTCCTTACCAACCTAATTTAAATGCGTCACATACTTAAAATATTCAATGCCGAAAATTCGAAATTTCAAAAAAATCCTACGTGTGAAGCGGCACCTAAAGGTACACGAGTGGTATGTCAACGTAATCGCCTTAAGAGCGGCAATAGCTCGTATGAGTACCAGCCTTTCAGTTTCATTCAGTCGCAAGAAAATGTACTTTATGTAATTTCTCCCATACAAAAAAATACTAAATATTTTTTTTCTCAGGCGCGGAGTAACTAAAATCATTCATACTAAAATATGCATTAAAGGAATGTATACCTGAGACGTTCCATATTTTAGTTTTATGAATATCCCACATTGACTTTCTATGAAAGGGGAGCTCGATTTTCAGACCACTGTGCGGCGCAGGCACAACGCGCGCCGCCGCGCCGCTCCTTTCCTCCCGAACAATTTTGCCGTATCTGTACCTTACCTACGCCGCGCCGCTCTCTGTTTGTGTAGCGCCTTACGCTTTTTCGATCAGGTCACGTGTCCTGACGCGAGTTTAAGATTTTATACCCATTACAGAAAAAGTGCTCAACGCCGCTAAAGAAGTTTTTACTTCAAAAATGTAGTCATATTTGTACAAGATCCTGCTTTTTTTAAGTCATTTTTCAGTTTCATCCAGTTGTCTAAGTTTGGAGAGCGAAGAGCAGAATAATTATGACAGGAAAATTATATAAATTAAGACATAATTAGGTTTGAATGGTACCTATTAGTTATGCGTTCTAATACCGGTGTAATTAATTAACCAGTACTTGATGTTATTTCACTAATTAATTACTTGAAATGTTACCCACATTTGAACTAATTAATTAGTAAGTTGCAGTTGAAAAAAGTTAATTAACAATTAGGTATTGAAGCATGTAATAAGACGGTTGAATATGACCAATTGTTTTCTGCAATAAATATGATTAATTTGGACTTCCTAGTTATAGAACGACACAGAACGACACTGAATGACTAGTTTTTGCAACACCTTTTTCGTTTTATCATACTCATCCCTATTTTAATATTATAAATGCGAAAGTAACTCTGTCTGTCTGTCTGTTACGCTTTCACGCCTAAACTACTGAATCGATTTGGATGAAATTGGGTATGGAGGTAGTTTGAGACCCGAGAAAGGACATAGGATAGTTTTTATCCGATTGCGCAAAAAGAAGGTAATGTTTTGGCGCGCTAACCGAGTGTATACGCGGGCGAAGCCGCTGTCGGAAAGCTAGTATGTAATAATTCATAGTAAGTACTAAAATGAATGTACTTATGCCAAGACCAAAACAATAAGTGAATATTTCCGCCTTCCGACTACTTCATCAGACCAGCCCCCTGGTACCATAATATATTGCATTGTTCCAAATCCCATGCACTCACAGAAGCATAGACAAAAACTTCCAAAGTTAGTTGGTTAGTTTTACTGACCAACTTACAAATAAAGAAACTACACTTACGCCACTTTGTTAGGTGAGGTGACCTATTCATAGCCTATGTAGTTTCTTATAAGTAGATACAGAAAGACTCAAAATAATGCTAATAACGACCTAAGACGAACATTAGTGGGCATTTAAGCATTAAAGTCGGCCCAAACGTGGGCCTCTAAAGGGTTGTTTTGTTGGATACTTCATCGTTTGACACCACGGTGTGAATCGCACAAGGACGTTTTGTGAATTGGCTGTTTGGAATCATGGTGTGAACCGACGAATGTTTTATTTGTCTTCGTAAATGCACACCGTGGTGTGTAACAGCGAATGACTCTCTTTGACATCTTTGATTTGAACCAGTTACACGACATTTTTCTTTAAGAAAAATGAATAATGAAAAAGTCGCGTAAGCACAGTTGTAGGTAGGTACAATAATTGTAAATGGCAAAATAAAAAAATTAACTGGCTCGAATCAAAGATGCCAAAGAAAGAAGGGGATTAAACAGTTCTGGCTAGGGAGGCAGACAGAACTGTTTAATCCTTACAACTCTTTTAGTAAATCACATTTATATCAAGTAGTAAAACAACACTTCCGTTGCGCCTACTCTTGAAATTTTGTTTAAGGAGAAGAAAATTTCATAAATATGATAATCATATCGTGGCGCGGTGTCAAGAACTCATGGCGTCAAAAGTTTTGTTTGTACTCGTAATTGTACCTACATGCCGTTATTGTATAATTACCATTTAGTAGCAAGTTTACAGGTTCGTAGTTAGAAATACCTTACTCCTCTTATGCATGCTAGAAGCATGGCCATTCATCAACCAAATTGTGTTAGTTACGTTTGTACGTATGTCACCAGGGGACGATACGTTTACGACGCAATTGGTCTAATCGACACCCGCTCAGACCCGCTGGCCTCATGCGGATTAGTGTAGTCACGTTTTTGACTATCTAGTTCTTGAAAATGTTCCCTTCAATAAGCACATCCGGAGAGTACTCTATGTGGCCACGGTCTTCTTCATTCGATATCGACAGCAGTACCTACCTTTATATATTGTCTATCTTTAGCTAACCGTACATTTGTGTATGTATTTAAAATTTAAATCACTACTATAAACAAACCTATTTGCTTTCTTGGAAATGCATGCGGAATGAGTTCACATGTAACTGTGTAATTCCCATAGGTGATTCCCACCCGAATGCGGTAATAGTGATGCGGACGGTAATAGCCGCGCAGGCGAAGCCGTCAGAAAACTAGTTTTGATTATTGTCTATAATTAAATAGTTGGTGTCTCATTTAGTGGACGTATTGTGATATTAATAATACCTTGAAATAACAGGAATTAATCATCAGGGAAAGTACGTTGATTTACGTTTCACTATTTTTCTACAAAATTCACTTAACTGGTGTAAAATTGATCTTGACAGCGATATGCTATAATACTTTTAGCTGATTGACCTATCACTCCCTCCCCCATTTGGGGAGTTTTTTATCTAACAACTAGGAATTAGCTGGCTGTTGAGACATGCTTGTTAGGTGTACGATAGGTTACGGCCTTCGATTAGTTTAACCATGACTCATGCCACAGTTTCAATATTGTTCGTTTTTGACATGTGCCTAGTTTCAGTTATATGATGTATTATTATGTCTCTGGAGATGGAGATTCACGGCCTCGTTCCAAAATTAGGTTACCTATACTTGACGCTTGAAGCAATTCAAGTTGGACCTGGTTTTTAGGGAAAGGTCTTAAATAACATCTCTTGATTAACCTTGAACCCCTTTTTAGACCTTCAATGTTCAAAATTAGGATGTGTCAGCTACATAGCTGGATGGACAAGGATATTTGACGAGTTAAACTAAAATTTTGGTAATTGTGATTATAAGAGAGGTTAGGGCCTTACAGCAATTTTCTTCGCACTATGATGTTTTTTCGTTGGAGCTACCTTCATCTTACACAATGTATTGTGTTCCTGGGCTTGGCCTAGCCTGGGTAAGGTAGCCAGACCCGCATTGGTGATGTCTTTGATGTTACACTTACAGTCACACTGTGACTGTAAGTGTAACATCAAAGACAGCTGTGACTGTCACAGCCGACTTAGTTTTATTTTATTTAAGTATATGTATTAGTAGCGAAGAGTCCATACAAGCCGATTCCAATCGACTTCCCTTTAGGAATTGATTAATATCGTTTACTTTATTAAATTTATGTAACGCCTAAGAGTTTTAAAGAGCATCATAAATAAGTACCTATAATATGAAGGTGGTGGTCGCCATAGAAACATCGGTGACGGTAGTGAAGAGATATTATTTTCATAACTTCATAAGAACATTTTTGCTCCGGCTTCCTTTTTTCAGATTTTCACACTTCACCACTGATATGAGTTTAGTTTAAATATCTATTCTTTACGTACCTATTTACTTTTATATATGTATTTTATATAGTAGGTAGTTATGATATATTATATCGTAATGGTATCTTCCGGCACATGTGCAGAGGAGCAAATCGCATGCAGTTTCACAAGCAATTTGAAAGGTCAAATAACAACAGTTTACCGACCTCTACACAAGGTTATTGCAATTAGAGCTTCACTGAGGTCGCCCTGCACATACGCATGTCTGGGTCCTTATTACTTACAAATCATCGTGGGAAAAGCAGAGGCATATAAATAGAGAAGTAGGTGTTTTCGACTTAACCTTGCCACACATAGATCACCGCCACAAAACGTCACCGCCGAGGTGTACTTCCCTTAGTTTTTTTTCATAAAATTCAGGTAGGTACACACACAGTATACTGACGGTGGTGGTCACCATCGCCACACGGTACAAAGCATTCTAACTTTAACTTCTTCGCTTTGCTGTCTTTACACTTTTCCATTACCAACAAGCGTGCTAAACAGATTTATAAAAATTAAATGTTATCTTACCTAGATCCTCTGACTGATTTCAGGTAAAGACTTTGCCTTATACTGTCATGTAAAACTGATATGCTTAAACACTTTTTCTGACCAATTGACCCACATTCGGAACAAGTCGTCGTTCTTTACCTAACATTCCCGACATTTCTTCAAGACTCTTGAACCAGTAATTTAATACATCGATTTATCGATAGTCATATCAACCTACAAACCTATTTGGATAGCCTATATCCCATATCCCCGTCTAAGCGTCAACGAATGAACCAGAAGGTAAACGATTGTGTTATCACAGGTATAACACACGGCTGATAATAACTGATAACAAAAGTGGGACTTAGTATTAAAAATGTTATAAATAACAGGTTAGTTTAACCGATACGTGATAATGATAACTGCTTGTACAATTATAATAATTTTACATTAACACACGGACCGTCATCTGTGTAAGATAATTCACGTAATTTTTTGATGCGCCTATCAAGTTGCGATGCAGTTGCAATTAAAATTACTAATGATGATTAATTTTCAATATTATTGTCACTTCAAAACGCTCGCGTGACGTAAACTTTTCGTAAATCCCAAGGGCACGCACAAAGCGCTTTGCCTCCACTTTTATTGTGCGAACTGCCAAGTTGTGGAATTCGTTGCCGGCATCTCTGTTTCCCGATAACTATAATCTACCTGTCTTCAAGTCACGAGTGAATCGGTATTTATTAGGTAAGCGCGTTCCATCGTAGACTTCAACATTGCTTCACATCAGGCAAGTTGTGGTCAAGCGCTAACCTATTATAGGATAAAAAAAAACTTGACTCGACATTATCTGACAGTGATTGTCAAAATCAAAATTACGAGACTACGAAAGAGGCTGTTCTGATCGCAACTTAACTGCAACAGAACTTATTTAAATACGTGAATTAGCCAACTGATCCCATACAAAGCAGAGCTTGTGTCGTGGACATCGGACAACTGATATACTATACATACACTACTTTTCTTTTGTAAATACATAATCCTAAAGATAATTACACTCAGACTCGAGACATACATCGAACATGTCTGTTTGTCTTGAGTCTGGGTGTAATTTTTCTTGTATCCCATAAATTTTAACAGCAGAATGTTTCACCGATATTTTTGCAGTCCGCTGAAGTAGTGTGAATGTGTGAATCTGGCTTGGCCTTTCACAAAACTATGTTCCCGTTATGTTGGTAACCGTGTAGTCGAGATGTATGAAAACTAGCATTGTATCCAAAACCTTGAAATACAACCAAATGCCTAAACACCTCGGTGAAGCGAACTCTTGAAACATTTATGCATTTATTATTTCTTGTTATACTAGCGCAGTGCAACAAAACAGTAATTAATGTTTTTATTACGAAAGTGTGACCCAATTTATATTGCAATTGTAGTTATAGAATGATTTTTTAAAAGAAACTTCTGTAACTAGCTTAGTTTTTTTTTTTTACTCGCTTTTACCCGTTCTGACAGAACATAATATTTGAACGATTTCACGGTTTCCACTACCCGCAGATCTTTTACATAGTTAAGTTTCGTAATTGTAATTGTTTTTTATTTATTTATTCCGTCATAGAGTTGTGCTTGACCACAACTGGCCTGTTGTTAAATGATGCCGTCTACGATGAAACGCGCTTACCCAGTAAATGCTTATTGATTAGCTGTCGGGAAACATAGATGCCGGTAGCGAATTCCCCAACTTGGCAGTTCGCACAGTAAAAGTGGAAGCAGAGTGTTTTGTGCGTACCCTTGGAATTTCCACCATATATCGATGGCGCACAGCCGCTTAGCCGTAACTCTTCTTGTCCGATGATAGAACGGAGATGCGGAAATAAGATTGTTTATCTGGATTTAGGCTGTATAAAGAAACCTAAACTAACCTATGCCAATTACCTACCAACGCTGGTAGTGATTTAGGGGGCGTCCATAAATTACGTGAGGTGTTTTTTTAAATTTTCTGCCCCTCCCTCCCCCCCTCGTGAGATGTCGTGAGATTTTATTCCACCCCCTCCCCCATACCCCAATCTCACGTGACATTTTTCAAAATGTGAGTTTCTTACGTAAACGCGTTGGATTGTTATTGTAAAAAGAAAAACAAATTTGCTTCGTGCTTTTATTTACGACTAGTTAAGACTAGTAATTACTAAGAGTTTTTAAAAGTGTAATAAAAATATAACAATAGAATTTTATTTTGTTTAAATCACAAAAAAAATGCGTGATATTTGCCGAGACCCCCCCTCTCTCCAACGTAAGATTAGATGAGATTTGACTCGACCCCCTCCCCCCCTTAAACACCTCACGTAATTTATGGACGCCCCCTTAGGTTAAAAAAAAAAACTTGTCCAATATTTTGAATTTATCTATTTGACAAACAAAACAAAAAATGTCATCCCTATTCTCTTTATTTAGACTAATTAAATACTTTACCATAAGCAAGTTTTCAGAAATATTTCTACAACATTGCCGCTTGTAAATGTTCCGTATCCAAGCAACAACGCTCTTCCGCTAACCGCAACCAATGCTGATGTGATGGTCATCAACCCATCACACTTTTTATTGCGTCTGCGCCTTTGTTGATCGAATTCCTGATCGCTGGCACGCGGTTATACAACACCGCATTGAAATATACTAAAGTTGACGCCATACCAACAGGTAACAACCGAGAAATTAAACAAGGACGAGCTAGGGGGCTCTGGGCCCCGATTCTCGCGCTTTAGACAATTATCTCGAATAGACAAATATAAAAAAAAAATGGCGGTTGTCATTGAAAAAAAAATCGTCATTTTTGTTCGACAAATGTCTATTAGAGACAAATGTGTTGAGCGCCAGAATCGGGGCCCTGGACCCCGATTCTCGCTCTTTAAACATTTATCTCGAACTCGACATATGACGTCCATTGCTACAGACTACTCGACTCAGTCTATTTTTTGCTAGTATGAATGTCAAGATGACAGACAAAGACAAACAAATTACAAACCTATTTTAGTTATAATGAGCTTAAAAGACGTTTATGACTACGGGGGTTAGTTTGCAATAAAGATTTTGAATTTTAATCTAAATACATATAGGTCCTACCTATTGTCTTTGTTATTATCAGAATATGCGCCGTTACATAAAGTTACTTTGAATTATACATTACATTGAGTAATGCTCGCATACCTTTATTATCGCCTGATTGCAGATACTATTGCATAATAACATAACTGTGTCCTGTGGACCTACTTTGCTACTATTCAATAACTCATAATATATCAGATCGGTTTTAAGAGTAGATACCCATATAATACTCAAATTCTGCGTGCATGTTGCTGGTAACTTATGTGCACAGTAATGCTGCCCTTGCACGTTATGGACTACCGGAGAGGTCTGCCTGCGCATGCTCATCTGCACAGGCATACCTCTCCGGTAGACCGTAGCGTGTATGGCCGCCATAAGTTTTCTAACTATTAAAGCAACTCAACAGTAATATCAATGTACCAAGTATGGTCTGATAAATAATAATGGAAATACATATAATGAAACAAATAATAAATAAATAATAAACAATATAGTGGGACATTAACACACACGGTCATCTGATCCCAAACTAAGCAGAGCTTGTAGTATGGAAACCAGATAACTGGTAATATACTACATATAATACTTTTCTTTTGTAAATATATACTTAAATATAGATAGTTACACCCAGACACCAGACAAATAGACAAATAACACCTACCGCCACCGGCCAAATGTAAATTAAATTATTGCAAAATTTTAGACATCCTTATTTTTCCGTCCTATGTTATTGGCGTACAGCAGTACAAACATTTGACGCCTTGCTCCTTCCTTGCAAGGTTACACCTTGCATGCCTTCGCTAGTGACCAAACCATATCAAATGCAACCAGTTCCGACTTGCCACCTTTATCTCGGTCTACCACGGCGATGTGATCCGTCTTGAGACACTCAGCGTATGTCTTCGCTTACGCAGTAATTTCTGGATGATTCCACTCACATCGCCAGTTGGCTCCCACTTTAACTTGGCTGTTCTTGTGGCAAACATCTTTTACGCTTGTTCTTAGCGTAAATTCACCATCGGGGTCTTCATTTTCCCGCATTATGCCAAGGGTACTTAGCATTACGAGTAATATACATTTTTATCTTGTTTCAGAAAAAGGACAGTTTCACCGAGCACGATACTGAAGCGTGAACAGAAATGGTTGCGAATGCTTGATAACTGGAAGGACTTCATGAGCAAGAACTACAAAAAGGTCCGGGAGAGGTGTAGGAAAGGTAATCATCCTACTTCTATAGGACATCTTGGTCGCAGAACTGTAAAGCACCAGGTCAAACAAATGTTTTGGGGGCTGAGTCACCTTCGTCAGTGGGTGTAAACCTTTAATTGAATCCCAACACGTGGTCCCCGGGTGATGCAAATCAGGTGACATTCAAGTGGTGGTAGGCTTCGGCCGTGGTTAGTGAGTTGCGCCAAAAACAGCCACAAGCGCGACCTGCTTAGGCCTGGAGTTAGTTGTAGTGCATAATAAACTGCAGTAGTCATTCCCCAATTCTGTGCTGCGAAACATGGATGACGTCTAGCTTAGGACACACAGAAGAAACATGTAGTATCTACATAATGTGTCGAAGAATAATCATGTGTTTGGCTTCTCTATGCACCACCATGTGCTATCTGACTGACGGACGAACACCGACTGACTGACCGCACCTTGTGATGTGACGTATGCGCTTCAGGCAAATCATGAATATCTACATACACTACAGCTGCTTGGGAATCAATTAATTGAGATTTTAAGAAAACATAGTCGTAATTATTCTTCTACGTTTCCAGGTATTCCAGCATCAGTACGTCCTAAAGCGTGGCTCTACCTCTGCGGAGGACATCTACTGCTGGAGAAGCATCCGAACGAATACGAGGAACTGCTGCAGGCGCCTGGTGATCCAAAGTGTATGGAGGATATCCGGAAAGATCTGCACCGACAGTTTCCTTACCACGAGATGTTTATTAGAGAAGAGGGGCTTGGGTAAGCACCACATATGAAACTAATGATTTAGGTCTAGACTTTCTAAAACTAAAGGAACGATTCATAAGTAAAATAATTTATATAAAGGAGCTTAATTACCGCGAGGTCCCGGCTCGAGCAAAAAGACTATTCTAATATACTTAGAGTTTTAGTAGCTCTAAGTTTGGAATTGTGCCCGATGAACCTAGGCTCGCCACCTATAAGGTATAGGACCATAGCGATAAACATAGCGATAGACTGTTTAGCTTCATTTGTATAAACTTCTTTTTAAAAGAAGTTTTCTTGTTCTTCTTCTCTTGACCGCAGTTTTTTTTATTATTTCATTTTCTTTTTGGGGAAAAGGACTGTCATCTTTAACACAGGTTACTCCGTAATCTAGCTGAGATGACAGTTGCAATCCGCACTGTGACTATAAAATTCCATAATATTAGAATCACTATACAGAACATTAAGTTTTATAACTTGAGTGTATCAATAAACTATTATTATTATCTTTGTATCCAGACAACAAGAGCTATTCTCAGTACTGAAAGCGTATTCAGTACTAAACCCGAAGGTGGGGTACTTCCAAGCGCAAGCGCCGGTGGCTGCGTTCCTTCTGATGCATATGCCAGCGGTGCAAGCCTTCTGGTGTTTAGTCAGTATAAGTGACAAGTACCTCAGTGGATACTACCATCCAGGACTAGAGGTAAGGATATATTGCAACTACAGGGTTATTTTAAAAACACCAGCTACTTCTTAGGAGTAGAAAGCTGATGTCATATGCTTCTGTATTTACTTTTGTTTCTACGAGTTTTCAAAATTTTACTTATATTTTCACACACAACAATCATTAGTTCGATTTCCCACTTGAATCTTTATCTAAACTCTTGAGGGACTGTGAATACATACTGCCAACACGCCTCGCGACCACTAAATATAAACCAGATGGTTATCTGGTGTAGTTGGTGAAATTGTGGTATGGAGCGCAAGCATGTATTGAGTTATTTCAAAACTCCTAGAACAAAAATTGTTGCTTATGGTGTCAGCTATCTACTCCTGCGAGGTTGATGGTGTTTTTAAAATAACCCTGTACAGCAGTGGCGAAGGGTGGAAATCTGAAAAAGGGAAGCCGGAGCAAAAAAATCTTACTCAGGAAAATAATATGTCTTCACTACTGTCACCGATAGTTCTTACACTTGATGCTATACTTATTTATATTGCTGTTTAAGACTTTTAGGCGTTAAATATTAATATATTATTAAGTACGTGTGATTTTGACCACTTCCTAAAGGGAAGCCGATGGGAATCGGCTTGTATGGACTCTTCGGCACTGCTGTACAGTCTTTATGCAACTGGTAGTAACATCTTGAGATACAATGAGCAGCAGGATTGGGGAGATGCTTTGTAGACAAACGTCAAGGTAACTCAGTCTGCCCTAACAGAGACATGTTGTTACATTCACTCGTGGCTAGAAGACGGGCTGATTATAGCTATCGGTAAACAGAGATGCCAGCAGCGAATTTCACAACTTTGAAGTTCGCATAGTAAAAGTGGAAACAACAAGTTCGAGTAGGTAATACAACTAACTCCTTACTCCAGGTTCTCCAGCGTGATGGTGACATCCTCCACGCGTTACTCCGCCGCACTGCACCTGCTGTTCACCGACATCTGGTGAAACATAAGGTGGAGCCAGTACTGTACGCTACAGAATGGTTCCTGTGCGCACTCACACGCACCCTGCCCTGGGACAGTCTGCTCAGGGTCTGGGACTGCTTCCTCTGCGAGGGTGTCAAGGTATACCAATTCCTATCATAGCTTAACGAGTATATTAAAACATTTCTTACAAGATTGCCTCCTATGGTAGGTATCAAGCAGTGATGGTTAAAAAAACAAATTTTGTAGTTGTCAGAAGTTATCTCAACCACCAAAAGTGGTATAATCTTCTAACCATCCAGTCCTACAAAGCAGATAATCCACACACGCTGGGTAACTGCTGGTTGAGAGACATAATTTTCCTTGAATAGTCAGTTCTTAGTCATGCGTTTTCTTAGTATTTTAATTGATTTATATATTTTTTTCAGGTCCTGTTCAAAGCATCACTGGTAGTTCTAGGCGGTGCACTTGGCTCTAGTAAAGCTCGTCGTCGCGCGTGTGGACTGTGTGAAACATTAGAAGTGCTCCGACACCCTCCTGATGCGGTGCTGGCTGAGGAGTACTTGGTGTACCATATGCAACGTCTCAATCTTACTGAAGAGGACTTTAATTTTGAACATCAGCGGCAGACCGCTAAACGACTGGCTATGCCTAATAGAAGGTAAATCTTATAAATATATAAATGAAAAAACTGACTGACTTACATATCAACGTACAGCCTTAACCGCAAACCGCAAAATGCCTCAAAATCATATTATGTCAAATGCTAGATCTTGGTGATAGAAATTGATGCGAAATCGTATAAATTTCGTGAGCGTGTTAATTCATGAGACTAAGCACGATAATTGCTATTGTTTAGCTAATTGCTAATATGAATTTATAATACATATTAAAAAAAATAATAATAAAAATATTATTTTTGTGTAAACATTATTATTTTTTACGTTGTTTTTATGTAGTGGTAACAAACCCGAAACACAGGTTCCACCTAGTTCGGGTAAAAATGTAAATATTAGCTCAATTTAACTGTTTCCGATTGATTTATGTATGTAAAATGTCAACTTGAATTGAATAAATTTTATTTATTAATTCATGTTAATGAATAATTTCGCTCGCAAGCGAACGATGATAACCAAGGTCTCGTGATACTGAGATTAGCACGTGGGTGCGTGCCACAGAGAGTGCACGTTGCCGGTCGCGGTCGGTGTAATGTCCATGCTATAATAATAATATATAATAATAATAATATAAAATAATTATAATATATAATACTAATAATAATATATAATATAATAGAAGGACATTAACACACACGGTCATCTGATCCCAAACTAAGCAGAGCTTGTACTATGGAAACCAGATAACTGTTACCTAATATATACTACATATAATACTTTTCTTTTGTAAATATATATTTAAATATAGATATTTACACCCAGACACAAGACAAACAGACATATTTAAACAAATGTTTGTCTCGGGTGGGAATCGAACCCACGACCTTCGGCGTGTAAAACAAGTATCTTACCGACCACGCCACCGGCCCGTCAAGAAGAAAAAAAAATTATTATATTTACGCGCTATAGAAGTAGGTACGAAGCGAGTGATGAATTCATTTCATATTCACAGAATTTAACTACTACATTTATTTTGTTAATTGCTATTGAAGCATTCGCGGGTTAAAATTAATGTGAATGCTATAATTTCTATAGTCAGTCCCAATGTGACTGTGAAGACTAAAGCTTAACATTTTTCGTAATTTTTTCTGACTCATTTATAATTTTGCTGTTATGTAGTTATTAGACTGATCAAATAAATGTGACTTTATATTGCATCATTACCGTTTTTTTTAATAATGGCTCTGTTGTAGACCATTTGCCAATAACAAAGTTAGGGAAACTTATTAAACATTAAAACAATTTAATTTAGAGCTGATGGAAAAACCAGGACAGGATTTGGGAAGGATTAAATTTTTGAGTTGGTGTTTAAGTTTATAAAATCAGCTAGAATAGAATATATACGAGGGTTATTATGGTATAGATGTAACTGGATAGAAGTAGGTAAAGGGACAGGAATAGATATGAAACTATTAAAAAATGAATGGGTATCATAGAGGGGGCAGGAAAAAAATATGTGATTTATATCAGCTACACCGATGCTACATTCGCATTCGTCATCATTACCGTTTGTCAGTCAATATTACAGTTTATGACACAGTTTGGTATGACGTAATTATATAATAACGTCAAACCTCCGTTTAAATATAAATATTTAACAATTTTATTTTCCTATTACCGATTTTAACCGACTTCCAACTACTAGCGAGGACGTTATTAATTAGTAGGTTAACCCCCGTCAAAAAGAGAGGTGTATTAAACGTGTGTGTGTGTAAAAGTTGTTGCCATTTAATGCCTAAACGGATTTACGGACGTATCTTGTGTCGTCGAATGATTAGTCCTTAGACATGTCGGTTTCCTCACAATGTTTGCCTTCGCTGGTATTGAGCAGTGGTGATGAAATAATTCATGCAAACACGGCACGGCTGGGACCGAACCAGCGAACCGCTGCGTTGCCTGCCTCCGCTACTCACACAACTTACGCAAGAAAACTATTCACTTTTCTAAATGTTTATTCCGAATTAGTCCTATCATTTGATATGAAAGAAGACGTTCAAAAAATGTATAGAGCCTGGGATTAAAATATTTGTAAATTTGAACAGCAATCTGAGTTACATAGGTTAATAAAGCATAATTAATTAAATTTATTGGTGTATTTAAAATAATTTTACACCCTCCCGTTTTTTTCAAAATCGAAATTGAAAATAAGAATCCTTAATGCAATATTATGATTATTGCAATTGGCAACCCCATGGCCAAATGACAATTGAGCAACCAAAAAAATTAAAATTATTTAGAACGCTGTCAATCAAACTGATCAATGACAATGACATCATGACGTTTCCCGTAATTATATTTTTTTCGACGCGTTTTATTATTACACTAATAAGATAACAAATATTTTTCGTCATAATTACATTAAACTGCAGCTAGAATAATATTACAAGAGAAAAGTACTGTAATAAAATGCGATTACTGACGTGATTGCAATATTTATACTGCTTAGGAAACGGATAATTAAAGGTAATGTGCGTTTTGTTTTTCTTTTACATTTTTTAGATTTTTACAAAAATGGGTGCTCCTAAAATTCGTGTTTAGTTAAACTCTAACAGCTTATTAAATAAGCTTTCCAATGAGGTATATCACATTGGTGTTCAAAATTCTATCCCACTTTTGACCTCTCCTTTGATGATAATTGTTTTGTTTTATAATTTATATAAATCTATATAATTTTTTTTTGTGTTTGTTTCAGTGGCAGCTGATTCAGCGATTGTTCCTACAGGCGTTATTCAAAGAATAACGCTCGGGATCTGTTTCATACTCTATAAGTGAGTGTTTTATTGACTATGGTACAACAATTACTCTATGGTACATTTGGTACCAATAAAATTTGTACTACACAAGTGTTGAATTAACTAAAGTGTGTGTAAAGTGAAGTGACTACGTACGGATGAAGCACGCAGCTTGACAAATTCGCAAGATTCGTTTTATATGTAACAGGCTAATGTAAGTTTTCTAACTACCCGCAGCAGCGGCGTTAGGGCCACTGACACCCCGGGCAGTAATATTTAGGCGCCCACTTAAGGAAATCACAGCCGGTGAGCCAGGAGGCCGAGGCCCCAGACCTCAGCGAACCAACCAAATTTGGCGCCCCGGGCCGTCACCGCATCGCCCCCCCCCCCCCCCTAACGCCGGCACTAATTACCCGATCAATTTTATGAATCGACTGTCTCTAAAATTATTTCCTTTATTATTCCACTAGGTGGCGCTGCAATACAATTATGCGTCTACGCAAAGTGCGCGATTCGTTCCTTCTAGTATTTAGTTGTATGATCCGACACTTAGAAAAGCCAAATTGCAGTTCGAAGCTCGAAATTGAGTCCAATGAACGTCTATAGGCTTGCTCCTATTAAGACTTAAACATATCTGAAAAATGGGTAATCCATCTCTGCCTATACCTTCGGGTAATACAGGTATGATTCCGACTCTGCACATGAAGTTTTAAGTATAAATGGAAGCCACATGAACAATAAGTTAAATACCTCCATATCTCTATTCCAACCTTGGTTTAAACCTCTTTACTCTGTTTATATAAGAGAGAGGGGCCTCCTCCACAGAGAGCTTAAACTTCAAGTAAATTTTAGAATTGTGGTATCCATTTTTACTTGATCAATCGCGCGTTTCTTTGGTTTATAGTATCTGTAATTCGTTGATCGTAGTCAGGTCTAGAAGAGCATTTAACACGGGAGGTGGTACGCAAGTTCTAGTACTAAATTGTTTCTGCCAGTTATCGGGGGAGGCGAGGTAATCACGTACAGCACACATGTAAAAGATGAAGTGTCTTTACATCATCATCATTCCCTTTGCCCTTTTCTGTTGGAGTCGGCTCCCAGTCCAACCTGATGCGGCTAGCTACCAGAATTAAACGAGCGACTGCCATCAGACCTTGAAACCCGTAGGGAACCAGTAGCAGAGATGGTTAGACCAGGTGTCAGATTATATTGGCTTCTGACTACATTGAACGATTGTCATAGTTGTGTTAAATGACAACCGGGACCGACGGCTTAACGTGCTCTCCGAGGCACGGAGGGTAGTCCCTCAACCAACCAGACACCGAAACAAATTTTTTAGAACCCGCGACCTTCCGGGCACAGCATAGCCCAATCGAACGGCTTACACCGCTCGACTACCGAGGTCGTCATGAAGTGTCTTTAAAAGCACACGTAAATAAAAGTTACACACAAGCACGAAACATGAATAGATTATGCCTACAAACTGTTCATATACCTCGGTAGAGACAAGTATAATCTTATCTCTTTCTACTCATCTCTAAACGATAGGGATACATAGTGCCTGCAACATGATTTCTTGTAAATGTTTCGCCAGTGGAAACTAGCGGCTAGAAAGATGTTTCTACACTATTATGAATTTCTTAAGTCAAAAAACAGTTTAAATTTCGATACCTACAACAAATGTTTAAATATTGTATGCCCCAAACGGGCTGATTCAAAAGCCTTAAACAATTACTTACTTACTGCTCAAACTATGATATGTCATGTTGCGTGTTAAATCTAATTGTAAAGTTGGTGCGCGTGGTGAATACGTATTAGCGAGTGAGCGAGCCGACCAATGACTGTTAAGTGTATCAGTAAAAATATAAAAGTAATTATGGAAATGTAAATTGTTGTCTCTTTCTCTCTCATGTAAAATAAATTGTAATGATAAAGACAAAATACTTTAAAATACTTAAAACAATTTTCAATGTCTGTTATTGATGTAAATACTAGAATTGGAGTGACATATTTCATATTTTTCTGTCATAATCAACTTTCAACTATCTGTATTTAGAACAATATTACCTGAGAGACAAAAAATATCAGTGTTTGATCTAAGCACACCATTACATTACTGCAATTATTACTAGTATTATACAATTGCACACTTAAAACTGTGAATAGAAATATTTTTATTTAAAGAAAATTTTACTATAAACATTCTGTATTAAATATTTGTTTTAAAATTACATTTTCTGCCAATAGTTAAACTTCTGTCTTTTATAGAAGGATACATTAAAAAAATTACCTATATGCTTAAATAGTATTTTTTTACATATGTATATGTTTTGTCTATTGTGTTTAGTTCAAAAGTGTAAAAAAGTATTTGTGGAGATTTCTATAAATATTGTTGTCAGTGCAATAATAAATAACAAAAAATAATAATTTTGTAAAAATTGTAAACGAAACTTTTGGTTTTTGTAAACGTCTATCTGAAACGGAACTGTTGGATTCGAAAAACAATATTTTTTGTAATATAGTAGGCAGTATAGGTTAGCACCCAAAGCGAAGCTAAGGGCGATCGCTAGTATTGTAGACATTGTAATAGGTACGCATTGTAATAGTCATACTCCTGAAAAAAGCATATCTTGTAAAAAATTGTATTAGAAAAGTACAATTTGAAATTGTAATAAATGATTCTATGAAAAAATTGTAGTTAAAATTACTCGGTAATTAATTTGATGGCAACTTTATTTATTTTGTATATGGTGTTGAAAATGTCTAACCCAGAAATAAATTATTCCTATCATTGTATAGCTAAATATAAATATTATAAACAAATAATATTTTGTAACGTATTGTAATATAAATACTACTTATTTTTGTCATGTAAAGTTCTAATTCCTAATCTCTTAATAGATACGAATGTGAACGAACTTATGAATGAGTTTATAACTCCACCATTACAACAGTGTTAACAAACACTATATACAAGAAACCTATTTGTTATTTTTAGTTGAAAAATAACACATTTCAGGTTCTTCATAACAATATTGTTCCTTGTGTTTAGAATTTTTCGATATAAAATCCCCTAATTTCTTACCATCTGTGTAAGATTCTAAACAAAATATCCATTATAGGCTATGATTTAGTTATAAGTGTGCGCACAAGCGTCCTATTGGTGCATAATGTTTAGATTAACTATGTTTTTATTTATACAATAATATCAAAATAGTCATTTTATATTTCGTTTGTGTAAATTTACATTGTAAATCTCGATTTAATAACTATCATTAGAAATTAGGTATGTGACAGTTTGCTGTCAAAGAGAAATCGAAGTTAGTTCAGCGCAGCCATCCGCGCGAATTTCAAATAAGTCATTGTTATTAAATGTTACGATACCGCTAAAACTATTGTCAGATAGAAAAAGTTAGCTATTTAAAGAGTTATTTAAAATGAAAGTATTATTTAGTATTGACTTGAATCTGATATTGTATAGGTATATGTGGTGATTAATGAATGTGCAGTGTTTTTACTTTGGAACTAAACAAAATTATTGATGTTTGTGTGCCTATAATTTCGGAGCTACAGAAAATCTAAGTACTGTATTACTTTGATAGGCGATTCTATAGTAATAGTGATAATTGTTAGTATAGATACCGGTAAACATCTTGACCAATGGTCTTGGATGAGCAGATCTCTAATTAGTATCAGAGGGTAGCGCACAAAGAAAGCGCCGATCGCACGATTTAGTTTAGTTTTCTGTGGTTGGTTGATCATTGACGATCCTGCTCAAACTATCTTTTACCACTTGACTGTTGTTCAAGATCTCTACCGTTGTCGATTCTATCTATACAGTGGCGTAGCGTGTTTTGGCGGGGCCCCGTACAAAATTTGTTTTGGAATGGAACCCATATGAAGGGTGAAAATTTCTCACACTGCTCTCCGTGGTTTATCGTCGTAAGTACATCGATTATTGTGGGATTCCCCCGTTGAAGTTAATGACTTATACGGGGAAATCCCGCAGCTTCCGATAACCGATGAAGGGTGTAGTCAACTTTTGAACGCACGATTTACGCGGAAAAAATAAATTGCTTTTTTTACTTTGTTATTTGTGAAACAAATAAAAAATTCAAGAGATTTTTATCAATTTTTGTTTTTCCGCAAATCGGTGCCCCTTATAATTGATACGGCGGTAGCTACGCCCCTGTACTCGTAACTATAGTATTTTGCGTGTAGTGTGTGACTTTATTGTTTAGTTTTTCAATGAAATGTTTTATTCATCGTTATTTGTGTAAATTGTGACATTTTATCTCTTTGTTATTATTTGTCGCTAGTTCTATCACTTAGTCTGTAGTTTGAGTTGCAATGATTAATTCTTCTCATTACTTTTTAAATTACCTTTACTTGCGTGCAATTAAATACGTCCCTTACTAGTGCAGTGTAAATGAGAATATTTTCGATTGAGTGATATTGTATTTAATCTTAAAGTGCTAAATTGGCTCAAAAGACAGTACTTTTAATTTGAGGTGTAAATACCGACACAACTAGACAGAATACGTTTTGCAGTATCAAATTGGCGTTGTGGCTTTGTCTGGTGGGTGGTCAATAGCCACGGCCGAAGCCTACCACCAGTTGATTGTCACCTGATTAGCACTACCCGGGGACCACGTGTACATATGTAGCTATACATTTGCAGTATAAGCTGACCACTTGTTTTACGGAGACGGAAATCCTATACAATGCGAGATCAGCTTTTACTGGAAATGTATAGCTTGATACGTAGCCGTGTGTAGTATCTAAAGTAAAATATTATTCTTAAAGCGTAGCGCTTATACAGAATTAAAATTGTTTATACAAAACGGATTATTTTTCGGAGAAAAACCGATTCGATCGCATGTTTAGTTGACTTTATTGCAAACTAAGAAATCGCGCAGTGTATTCAATTTTCGTTCAATGTAGTATCTGAGGAATCTACAAGATCATCGGTCTGTCGAGTTGTTTGTCGGAATTTATACAAAAATAATACAATAACTAATTTGAAAAAGTTGAATAAATGGTATACTTGTTCCATAGACCACAACATTCCATGCAGACTGTTACTATACTATGTATAACTTGATGTCATATTTTTGTACAGTGGCCGTTTCATATCGCTGCAATATTCGAATTGTAAATAAATAAATATTTAATATGATTTTATGTTTTATTGTGTCTAAAACTTTACCTGCGTTAAAAGGTTAATAGCGCTGGGGCAGCGGCTTAGCCTTTGAAATATCCTTACTGAGCGTTTGCACTGCATAACAAAACATGATACAAGATTATCTTATCTCTTTCTACTCATCTCTAAACGATAGAGATAGAGTGCTTGCTACATGTTTTCTTGTACATGTTTCACCCGTAGAAACTAGGGATTATATTTCAATAGCGAGTGCCGTACCTTTCGCGGGTTTTGATCAACGGTCATGCTAACACAGATCTTTGTTTCATCGCCGCTGCTCAAATATGGGGAAAATAATCAATCGAGGATATGTGATATCCAGCAACCTGCACTTGGTTAGTGTATGTGAGTTTAGGCTTGAGCTCTCTCAGCTCGTAAGATAGTTGAGAGAAGATCCATGCCCAGCTGTGGGTCCATAGACAGGGGGTTAGAGTAAAAATGTTAAAAATATTATTTTATGGGTAAATAAAACAATAAATGACTGTATAAATTATAATTACATAAATACAAATTCGTAACCTTCTCTCTTAGGTAAAAACAACGCAGTTTTTGTTCTAAATACCTACATACTATTTTTATGCAGAAAACATTAAAACTATGCATATGTTCGCTTTCGTTGAGCACCAAAGTTATTTACTAAGCAAAACAATTAATATACAATTTCAAAATGACGTTCATTAACTCGTATGTGAAGACAAGAGGTGAATTTTGCATATAACAACACCTTAAAAGTATTTTTATCGACCAGGGATAGCAAGGGCTATTTGTGACTTCATAAAATATGTAGATTTCTACTTTTAAGTTTGTGTTAAATGTTAATTTGTTTCGACCAAGAAAGGAACCAAAGACTTCTCAACAGACTATCTAACCTTACCAATAAATATTGACGTACATATCACTTCGTATTATATTATTATACTATTTATTAAGATCCCGGGTAAGCCAAACTTAATGCAGATGAGCATTATGTGGTTGACCGCCTTTCATACACAGCGATCAGCAGCGCTGGGTTGTGGTTAGCAACATTTTAATAGACCCTATTAAGACCACCACTAAATTTCAATAAGACTGTGCGCACTGTAGGCTAGATTCCGGTTTTCATAGACATCCGATTAGAAATCTCGATTATAGCATAGAAAAACTAATTAGTGACTGTTATGCTAGCATAAATGTTTCTGAAGACCATATCTTTTTATGAAAACCTGTTTTTGCGCATTCGCAAAGAAAGGTTAATTAAGCGCCGGAAAGAACTCTGTTTGGTAACGTTACTCCTTGCTCAACTAGTCAGACATCCACATTCGATTAATAGCATTCCAGGTATTTAGCGTTAAGAAACATTGGAATTACCTATAATATATTTAGTTCTAAATGTTGTCACACTTCAGTGATGTCTTTATGCTAGCATAAAAGCATGACATTGACAGCACATGTGTATACTCTGAAAATGTATGTTGTCCTAAAAGATCATGTTTTTCATAAAATGCTAAGCATGATTTTTAGTCGCGCCTACACCTGTATTTTTGTGTTTCGATTTATTAAAAATGGTTAACCGGGATCTTGGTCTACTATAACAAACTAGCGATACAAACAGCAAACTATGTACAAGATATGTATATGTATTTAATAAAAACAATACTTAATAGCAACACATCATTGTAACAACGTCTTTAAATATTTGGTTTTCCTTTTCAATATATTTTTGAGTTCATTTATCATATCATCTATACCAGATTTTAAATTTTCTTTTGTTTTACTTCTGAATTCGTCTAATTCTTCACTTTGGTATTTATTTTCTAACGATAATTTCGCAAGTTTATCTTCATTGTTCTCAAAATCGTACTTAGGCCATTGATCTAGAATGTTCTCGATGAAAGTGATTGAATTTTGTACAGTTTCATTGAGTTTGTTCAACCATTGTGTGGTTTTGATATCGTCTGGTGACTGGTGTGTTTTCTTTTTGGGTTTCCGGGTGTTTGTTGGTGCTATGAGCTCGTTGCAGACGCCCAGTAGAAATGTTATTATACCTATGAACTGAACAAAAGAATAATGGTTAGTTTATTTAATACCTATAAAAGGAAAATGGCAATAAAAATCTTGCTGTCTACCTATGACCTAAGGGGGTCGTCGGAATGATTTAATCATTAAAAAGATTAAAAAGTTACCTAGTGTATATCCTTAATTTAAGTAGATTAAAATTAAGCATTAGTTATGGAATAATTTTCTCGTTTTAAATATGTATGGAACGTCTGTCAAAACGTCAATATATTCTGAATATAAAAATGATCTAAATAGTGACCAACAGCACCTATGATGTGTGGTTATTGCGCAAGAATATTAGGTCTTCTTGGTTAGTCTAAAGTACTATCGAACTCCAAAGTATAAACAGACAGACAACAGAAATTTACAAAATTAGTATAGACTTACTTCTAAATAATTAGAGAGACTCTCTAAGCTCTCCCTCATACACCAGCCAGGGTCTCCTTCCATCGCAATCTCTTCACTTAACAATGCTTGTGCTTGCGGCAACAGTTTTACCGTCGCTTCGCACGCGGCGTGGAATCCGGCCGCGTTGCACAACGCTAGCTCGCCGACCGCCCGCAGCGTTGTGCAGTATAACTCCCGGTAAGGTACCGGGGAACTTACGAATGCTGAAATTAAACACGTTTCAAAATTAAAACAGTTATCAAAATTTTAATAAGAAAGTATTTGATATTTTTTAGTATCTTACGAGTTGAAAGAGTTTAGGCCTTAATCCACACACGCTAGCCAAGTGCGGGTTGGTGGATGTCACATGCCCTCGAATGATTAGTTCTTAGACATTCCGGTTTCCTCACGATGTTTTCCGATATTGAGCAGCGGCGATGAAACAATTCACACAAAGATGTGACGACCGGAAATCGAACCTGCACGTTACATTTCCAAGGCGAGGCCAATAACCAGGGGCGTAGCTACCGCCGTATTTGCCGTATCAATTATACGGGGCCCCGGGCCACGGGGGCCCCCAAAGTGTGTAAGGAAAAAGAAAAAAAACTTTCTAATTTATTTTATTTTACAAATGACAAAATTCTATAAAACAATTCCTTTTTTATTTGTAAAATGGGTAAATTATGTGATAAATAAATATTTCTTCTCACAATATTTTTTTTCTTTTGTGAAAAATCTTTACCTCCATAGGTATAAGGGCCTCCAAAAATTTTTTTATATGGGGCCCCGACAAGGCACGCTACGCCACTGCCAATAACGCTGCGCCACCGGCTGCTCGTAAGATAGATATGAGAAGACCCGTGCCAAAGTAAAAGTTTGAAGTGATTTTTTGAAGTGAAAACTTCTTTAGCGGCGTTGAGCACTTTTTCTGTAATGGGTATAAAATCTTAAACTCGCGTCAGGACACGTGACCTGATCGAAAAAGCGTAAGACGGACGCAGGGCGCTTGCGCGAATGTTCGTGTATGTTACAGCATGCCACGCGCATCCATGGATGGTGACAGCTGATGGCTCGACCGTCTGTGTAGTGATCATATTGTTGTGTATTCGTAAAGTTTATTTTTCGGAGAGATAAACTTTTTAATGTAAAATAATTGTAATAGTTTTAAAGTGTTAAATTTTTAATGTAATATAAATTGTCATGTTTGTGTACGATAGCGCAATAAATGAATATTGTATTCTACCACATAAATGATAGTACTTTTATACTGATAAAGCAATTGGTGCAAAATTATTCCCTAACCATTCCAAAATATCAAACATGCTCAACGTTAACAATCAAGTTTTTACTTCTGCCGGCACTCCCGGAGTGCAACCCGTCGTTTTTATCATAAAAATGAAGTAATTGAGAAAAGATGACTGATGATGATATTGATACTGATATCACCCTTGGATCGCCAAGGTCGCTCTGGGAGGCTATCGGCAATGTGAAGGATCTGCTAGGATTTCTCCTGCAGCTGGGCTGGCACATATGAGACGTCGAGTTGGGTAAAATTAGCCCACTCCAAACTATATATCACCCAACCTTCTTCTACCAGCTGTGCGGTCGCTAGGATACCGATATTATTACGAAAAGATCGTCCATAGTTTGTTGATTTTATGTGGAATGAAAAAATAAATAAAATCATATTGAACAAATAATGGTAATGTGTTCTATTGCTGACACAGAACAACCAAAATAAATTCACGCCCTGGTCAAAAAGTTTTTCTGTATTGCTATGGCATTGATGGTGACGTGGTCGGTAAGATACTTGCTACTTGCAGGTCGAGAGTTGGATTCGTGGATGGATTCTAGCGACTTATGGTGAGAAATTAGAAAAGCGCATCTGATGGCTACACCTACTCAACGCTACAATGCCAACATTGAACTAAAATAATCTTCCAGGACATTAACACATACGGCCATCTGATCCCAAACTAAGCAGAGCTTGTACTATGGAAACCAGATAACTGATAAATACATACTTAATATAGATAATTACACCCAGACTCGAGACAAACAGAAATGTTCATCACACAAATGTGTCTTGGGTGGGAATCGAATCTTACTGACCATGATATCGTCCCGGTTTTGTGGTTATGTTGCAAAAAGAATTTTTATTTAACAACAAAAATAAATCTTACCAATAATTCTACATGGGAAAGGCGCTGCTATGCTGATTTTCTCCTTCTTTCCATAGAACTGTTTACAGCCATCCATCGCAGTGTTAAACGCATTCACACATGTGTTTAGTTGTTCATAATGTTCTGTTTTCTCCTTAACAGGCCGACTATCCGCTAATTCTATGCATAACGCTATCGCAGACACTAAGGCGTCCTTCAAACGTAGATAATCAACTTCTTGGTCGAAAGTTCTAGATTTAAGATTGCTATCTTGAAGTTGTGGAGGCTCGAAATTCACTATAACATTGAGATCGCGGTTGTCTCTGTAAGAAAATTATAGTACATTTTATTAATGATAGAACCTTATTCAAGTTATTTTTAGAACGTAAAAGAATAATTCAACAAAAGCTCGTCAAGCTATATTTGTTTTTTTTTAATCCTCGTCTTTATTTATTACCCAGTGGCGTAGCGTGCCTTGTCAGGGCCCCATATAAAATTTTTTTTGGAGGCCCTTATATGGAGGTAAAGATTTTTCACAAAAGAAAAAAAATATTGTGAGAAGAAATATTTATTTATCACATAATTTACCCCTTTTACAAATATAAAAGGAATTGTTTTATAGAATTTTGTCATTTGTAAAATAAAATAAATTAGAAAGTTTTTATTATTTTTCCTTACACACTTTGGGGGCCCCCGTGGCCCGGGGCCCCGTATAATTGATACGGCAAATACGGCGGTAGCTACGCCCCTGTTATTACCGATTGTATGGCGCTATAACCAGTGCTAATAAACTAATCTAAAATAGCTCGCACTTTATTGCTGCCTTTAGTAACACACGTCGGTACAGTGTACAAAAAAAAACTATTTTAACTATGTATTCAGTATTACTTTAATTGGATGACTTTTCCCAAGATACAGACAGGTTTCCTGCCTAGTTTGGGTAATGGAGTCCCATGACCTATTCAAATTGATGTACTGGTATATGCATTGTACAAACTATGTAGTAAATCAAATTTATTATTATTATTAAGTCTAGGAAAATACGGAATCCGTTGTTTTGGTCCATTTAGCACTTTGTTGGTTTTTTTTAAATAGGTACATCTTACTTATTAATTTTAAAACCACTAACCCATTTTAAAAAATATCATCTATTTAGCTACCTAGTTTTGCTGACGGTCCAAACTGTCATAACAAGTACAAGCCGCCATTTTGGATTCAATTCTATATTGTCGCTGGTTTATAGTATTAGAGGCCCTAGATTAGACAAATTTCAGATTTAAGTACACGCTTGAAATCTGAACTGTCATCTCAAGCGCGTACTCAAAGCTGAGATAAATACGAGCCTGTAATTCAGTCGACTGCCATTAATAGGTATTTTAGAAAAAAAATAGTAATAATATTAGTATAGTATTACAGAGGTGTTTATGTATAATGATGCGGGTATACAGACGTGGGCTCGTCGGGCAGCCTGTGCGGCTGGTGCAGGGGGCCGGGGGGCCCCGCCAACAGGGCCCCCAGCGCCCTGTCCCTCGTGGCGGAGCCCCCCCACGCGCACCGCTCCAGCCGTAAGCCCCACGCACCCAACTCCACCAACTTCTCGAACGTTCCGTATTTGTAAGCGTATGTAAGGTGTTCTACACTCTGCGAATAATCAAAATGACAATATTAAACGAAATAAAATTTATATGCAGTGTTAATAAGTAGACTAGGGTTATAGCCGGTTTCATCACGATGTTTTCTTTCACCGATATTGAGCAGCGGCGATGAAACAATTCACACAAAGATGTGTGCGCGTGAATGGGATTACAACCCGCGACCTTATATTTCAAAGGCGAGGCCCGTATCGCTGCGCCACCGCTGCTATGAAGGTGTAGGCAGAGATAAATATCACCAACTTTTCGCCGGCAATGTTTCCGTCCCATACGCAATAAAGGACGAGACCATTGACGTTCAACGGGAACAATTCCAATCTTCGAGTTGTGACTAAGACTTTCTAATTACATAGAAAACTTGCAGTAGGC
Source organism: Meganola albula (assembly GCA_936450015.1). Lineage (NCBI taxonomy): Eukaryota > Metazoa > Arthropoda > Insecta > Lepidoptera > Nolidae > Meganola > Meganola albula. The sequence continues at coordinate 4,485,048 of OW388161.1, read as the reverse complement.
TAATTCACGTAATTAAATGAGTTCACTTACATTGCAGTTGCAGTTAAGTTTCGATCAAAACAGCCCTTTTCGTATTCTCGCGATTTTGACAACCGCTGTCAGATATGCTCGCGTCAAGCTTGCGTCACGCGAGCGCTTTAGCGGTTATGTTGTTTGAGTGACAATTGCAAGAACAACATTTTGCACTAAGACTTAAACTTAATTGCAACTGCGCCGCAACTTGATCGGTGCGTCGAATTAGCCTACTGGACCTGGGACCTCACGGTTATTAAGTGAGCAGGCAGTTAATAAGTATAAAAACGGTAATAAACTTGCATCTTTAGCATGGTGTGTGTGGAAGGCGCGTGTGTCTGCTAACAGTTGCAGCGCACGAGTGTACGCGCAGGCGGGAGACAGCCGCGCGCAATGCAGCCAACCTAACGACACCAGCTGGATGTGCTTCACTTCTAAACGTTGGTACACACTGTCCGCTGCGAGCGCGTTACCTGCAATAACGAAATTTCGCTTAAATCAATTCAATACTTAATAATTTACATAAATTACTTACAGCTTAATATACTTAGCATAGTATGGACTTGTTACACATTAACTTCCGCCCGCGGCTTCGCCCGCGTGGTAACCGTTTCACCCTATTAGGGGGATAGTTTTGAAAAATCCTTTCTAAGTGCACCCTTGGACTTCATTCGGAACCCATGTCCTAAATTTTGGGTTTTTAGACCCAGCGGTTTGGACTGTGCATTGATATTTCAGTCAGTTTCTTCCTTTTTATATTTAAAGATTGTACAAAAATACTCATTCTAATAGAGATTGATCCAAAAAATGCATGTCACTCGCACCAATACGTCGCAAACAAAGCTACAGTTGTTTCCCAAGGCATCCAGTAGCAACCTAATCTTAAGACTGGCTTAAAACATCTACCTTACCATATGTCACCCTCAAATTAGAGGAACGGTGTTAATGACGCATTATCATCGGCTTATGGCAGTCCACAGCTGGACATAATCATCAACCACTGCCACTTTAGATCCCAATGTTTCAAAGTCTTTTCAGATTCCAGATTGGTCACGGGTGGAACGGTCACCATGAAGTTTAGAAAAATTTTGAAACGACGGGATCTAAAATCTAAAATTAACCGCGATAAAATCCGTTATAAAAGATCGTCCGTGCCTCGGAAAGCACGTTAAGCCGTCGGTCCCGGGCCCGGTCATTTAACATATCTATGACAGTTGTTACATGTAGTCAGAAGTCAATATAATCTGACACCTGGTCTAACCATCTCGGCTACTGGTTCCCTACGGGTTTCGAGGTCTGATGGCAGTCGCTCGTATAATTCTGGTAGCTAGCCGCATCAGGTTAGACTGGGAGCCGACCCCAATAGAAATGGGAAAAAGGCAAGGGGAATGATGATGATGAAAATCCGTTATAAAAGAATTGTATTTCAATGTGTGATATTCGCGTAAATTTAAGAAAAGATTATAGATTAAGATAATTACCTAAGACGTGGTACAATTTGATGAGTAGCAACTTGGCGTGGAAGTTAGCTGGCGAGTGATGGAACACCAACTCTAGGAGACACAATGCCTCCACTATTGGCGATGAATTCTTTTGCTCCATCGCTGAAACAACATACATACTTCAACTCTTTTATGTCCCACTGCTTGGTACGGATCTCATCTAAAATATCTTAAGAGTTGAGAGATTTCAGGCCGTATTCCACACACGCTGGTGAAGTGAGGCTTGGTAGATATATATTTTTTTAATGGCTTTAATTAGATTAGGTGTCGCTTTACAATGTCTTGAGAGTGCACATCCCGTGTCGTCTCTTAAGTTATACACCACATACAGTGTTTAGATTGAAGCTAGTTGCATTCTTTTTAGCCGAAATATGCTGTCGTTAGTATTCATTAGTTTTGTAGCAAGGTGATTTTTGTTGGTGGAGTCTCTTTTTATAGGTCACAGAAGACTTATCTATTCCTTCTTTGACTGTTGGAATTTCCAGGTACTCATGCACTTCAGTGTTCCGTGTGAACCAAGGCGCAGATATCACGTGTCCTCGAATGATTAGTTCTAAGACAGGCCGTTTTCTTTCACCAGTATTGGACTATGAAGATGTATGGGCATGTTCGTGGTTCGAACTTTGCTTTTTTCCACCTTTGTCACTACACCTTGTTTCAGACCACAGCATTCTCTAAGTCAATACAACACATAAACATAATGTAATAGATATAAATAAATAAATAAATATTCTGGGATATTAACACACACGGTCAACTGATCCCAAGCTAAGCAGAGCTTGTGTTATGGAAAACAGATAACTGGTATATATTATACATATAATACTTTTCTTTTTTTGTAAATATATACATATAATAGATATTTACACCCAGACTCGACACAAACAGAAATATTCATCACTAATGTTTGTCTCGGGTGGGAATCGAACCCACGACCTGCGGCGTGAAAAGCAAGTATCTTACCGACCACGCCACCGGCCCGTCACAAAGCAAACAAGTAGCAAACCGGTGGCGTAGCGGTCATATTCTTGCTTTGCACTTCGCTGGTAGCAGGTTCGATTTCCCCCCCAAGACAGACATTTATGTGGTGAACATGTCTGTTTGTCCTGAGTCTGGGTGTAATTATCTATATTAAGTATGTGTTTACAAAAGAAAAGTAGTATATCCAATATATTATCAGTTATCTGGTTGCCACAGTATAAACTCTGCTTAGTTTGGGATCAGATGGCAGAGTTAATGTCCAAGGAAATCTCCATTTAAAAAGTCTGTTGGGGTTATGGCAGTGTTTATAGTTGTCAGTCATATAGTGCAAGATAGGGAAAGAAATTGGACTATATTAAGTAGTCTCCGACATCCCCAAAAGATCAAGAGTATTTTAATCTTCCTGACTATGGATCTGTATAACTTACCAGCATAAAAATAATGATGTGCCGCTAGAATAGCATATGACTCAGCCGCACAGAACTCTGTAGTGTTTGAAATAACAAGTCCTTTCTGTAAACACCGTATGTACTGGTCACGTAGTTTGTTAGCGAGCGCGAGCGCATCGTTTCCAGTAAGAGGAGCCGCGGTTAGACGCCACGCGGAGAGACAGGATATATGGCGTTGTATGTCATCAGACTGAAAAATAAATGTCGTAATGAAACATACTATTATTGTTATAAGTGTAAAAGTAACTCTATCTGTAGACATTTCATTCTTATACTGCTGAACCAATTTAACTCAAATTGGGTGAAAAGGCTGACATAGCCTATTACTTTTTACCCGATGACCTAATAGTAGGGTAAAGTATTTGTGCGATTGGTTACAGGCTAGCAGAAAGTTAATAGTTTACAATCCGGCTCGAAGGACCATAGTATTATAGTAAAATATGGTAACGAACAGTAGATTTTATTAACTTTTTGGTATAAAATGTCTTAACCATGCGTAGAAAGATACAAGATACTGAATTTTTTATTAGGCTAGGGTGGAAAATAATCCCACAGCTGATGAAAGACCTCCAGAAGTATTTTTTGAGCTACAACCAAGAAGGCATGAACCACCCACCATCTCCTTTCACAAACCTCTAATTATAATTGACAAAGTAACTCACCGTATCAGGTTCACTATTTTCATCCATACCGAGACAAGTTAAAAAGTCCCTGCACTTGTCTTCCCTCTCTTTCTGTGGTATCATGGCTAAATACGGCCTTAAATCCGGTATCGCACACGCTTTATTCGCAAAAACTCTTAAATACTGCACACATAGAGCTAACCCACTGCCTAATAGTGATGTAGGTTCACCATCAACTGCCAATCGTTTAAACAACTCCAACCTAGCTAAATACGGTCCTCTCAATGGCTTTCCCGTTGACATACTCTCAACTAATTGACAGATAAACTCATGACACTTTTCAGCTGTATTATCAATAGAATTATCTACTTCCTCTATATTCTCCTTCATTAATTGGAAGACCGAATCAAAGTAAGGCAAATAGTAGTTCCATCTATCTTGATTATCATATAACAACTCTTTACAAATGAGGTTTAACCTCTTCCATTCACCTAGTTTTTTTAAATAAGGTATACAAGCTTGCGCTGAGGAACCTGGCACTAGTTGGAAGTATAACGGACTTTCAATAAACTTTACTATGTCTTGCCATTTTTCTTGCAGTTCTAAAATCATAATGTAAAGCCGTGCTTCTTGTTCAGCCTCCATTTTGTTTTCAGTTATGAAGTTATCGACCATGCGTTGAGCAAGTGATAGGAGAATGCCTCTTTTGGTGTTGTCTTCTGATGTTTTGGCCTGAACATACATTAGTTCTATTAAACCAGTTAAAAATCATGCCTAAACAGGTATGTATAAATCACATACCTGTTTAGGCATGATGTTACACTAAATTTGGACTCAAAATGTATTGTTTCTGATTTAAAAACATTGTGTCTAATATTTTTTGATAAATCTGTTATTACTTAAGATTCTTACTACTCATCATTACAGTACTATTTTTTTCAATGGGACAACCCACCACTGCAATTGTGACAGTTGTACTTCTGTAAGCCAAGGTTTAAAAGCGGCGCTGTAAAAGAGTCTCGGGATTTGAACCCAACCAGGAACTGGAACACCTAAACTGTCTTGGATCCCGCACGAATTTAGTCAGAAAGATAATAGAAGTAGGAAAGGTGGGTTGTCCACTTTCCTCCAACAGGTAATAGTACCTAGTAATATGATGTATAATTATTATCCTTACTAAGATAAAATTGTGAACACAGAGTTTTGTTTGTCTGTCACACTTCCATGCCAGAACTACAGAACCGATTGGGATGAAATTTGGTATGGAGATAGTTTTAAATCTGGGGAAGGACATAGAATAGTTTTTATCTGACTACGCAAAAAGAGATGAATGGTTTAGCATTATAGGTAACTGATGAGTGCGGACGGAGCTGTGGTCGGAAAGCTAGGACATGTATTTATGAGGGTGAAGAGTTTAATCAACTTACCTGCAAGACAATGCTCATAACAGCCCAAAAATAGTAAGGGTTCTTTGGAGAGAACTTGTATAGAGCCATAGCAGCACGTTGCTGTGAGCGGTAGTCACCGATCCGTACGTACGACATGAACAAGTGTGAGTGCAGCTCTTCACTAGTTGGATCTGCTTTAACCGCAGCCTCGTATAACGCACATACTTTATGCACTGTAATGAGACATTTTATTCAAGTGTGTACTTAAATTGAGATGTTCTTTTACTTTTTTTAATATACATTTATAGCTTAAAAGTAGGACCAGGGCCCCGATTCTCTCACTCTATAACTAATAGACATATGTCAAAGAGAAAATAAGGATTTTATTATTTTTCAGACATTTTTTTACATTTGTCTATTAACGTTAAATGTCTAAAGCACGAGAATCGGGGCGCAGATCACCAGCTATGTTTATCTTTAATTAGTTGGGCGATTCTAATCGCCCAACTAATTAAAGATAAATAAATGAGTTGCTTAATTGATAAATAAATGAGTTACTTAATTTTTATAAATAAAAAAACAATCTCTCAGGTTTGAATCTTCAGCTTTAAAATAAAATTTTTTTCGTACTTGTACACAGATGGTGTGTTACACACCACATTAAAAAAAACAAAGAATGATCTAAATCCTTACTAAAATTATTAATGAGAAAGTAACACTGTCTGTGTCATGCTTCCACATCAAGACCACTGAACCGATTTGGATGATATTTGGTATGGAGATAGTTAGAGACCTGGGGAAGGAAATAGGACAGGATAGAATAGGTTTTTATCAGACTGTGCAAAACGCGAAGCTGTAACATCATCATCTAGTATGAACTTAAGATAAATTATGAATTTTATCTTGCTCTATTGTAATTGATAAATATGTACATATTTCTAGAAATTTTGAGTTTGCGATAGCTTAATTATATTTTGGTAGTTCAGTTCATACTCACAGAACAAATTATTTAAGTTTAATAAAGTATAATGCAAACTTACGTTGTTGAGATTCCCTATACAATATTGTCATAGCCTGCAACGTGGTATCATCACTAGGCTTCTCCTCTGCCAGGGCATCGAGCACTGCATGAGCCTCCGGCCCCTTACCTAACCTAAAAAGCGCTAAAGCTTTCAAAGCCCGCGCTGCTTGCAAAGAAGGGCTCTTTTTAAGCACTTTCTCAGCTTCTTGAAGCGCTTTCTTATTATTTCCATTGTCTAACCAGTCTGAAAATTCATAAATTGACACAATATAATCTAAAAATATCCTGTCTCCAGGGGATATCTCGCGAAAAATAACTCATTTTATGAATGGTTTTTACCGTATATCGGTCGCAAACGACGCTCTACAATACCGCCGTCGTGTGCATGCTGTGGCCGTACTGCCATTTCTCATTTAACAAGGATTTTTAAGGAATTGAAAAGAGGCCTTCAGTACTTTTATGGCTTTTTCACCGCACGTTTGTTTTGTGATTTGTCTTTGGTTGCCTGACTGCTGCCACAGTGACTTTGACACTATTGACAGTGACATTCTGGGAATTTGAAAAGAACCAGAGACAAATAATTTTCAAGAAACTCATAATACTGCATCCCTGTTCTGAGATAATACACCAAATTTTTTTGGTGGCAACTGACCTCCATAGGCTCCATACTACAATGTAGTATGGAGGTCAGTGTTTGTGTGTGGCCCTTTCAACTATATTTTTATACCAGACTAACTTTCAATGGAGGCTTTATATACTTAAAAATTTAATCTTTCCCAAATCCTATCCGTTTCTCCATCCGCCTTAAATCAAATTGTTTTATTGTTTCAGAAAATGTGAATTTTATTTAAATAAGTAAGTAGTATTAGTATTACTACTACACTTAGTATTAGGATAATATATTAAAATAAATAAACTAATTGTAAATTCTATCTTATACCCTTACTTCGTGAATGGAAACGGTCTAAAGCCGAGCCATTACCCAAATAAATGAAGGCTAGTTTTCTTTCAGTAGGGGGGGAAACAAATGAACAGATGGCGTTGTTCTTTTTCATATAAAATTCACTTTGACATTACGAAGTTTGCAAAAAACGATAGTAGAATGAGTAGAAAAAGTTCGTTCGTACAGGCGTATTTTGTGTAGAACTTTATTACATCGTATCTTATAAGCTCTAAACAGTTGGATTCATTCTGTCAGGTAGGTAAGAGTTTCGCTAGAATCGTCTCATAAACCCAAGTGTTAAAAAAAATACGGATTTAGTGCGCCAGAACCTAACGGCGCCATATGACATAAACGCAGGTTTGATTTTTAAAATAATTAAATAACTTCAGTGGAAAGTAATAAAAAATGAACATGTTTTAAAACATTTAATTTAACATAAATAAAAGTACCTATATAATTTACAATATAAAAGTAACCTAATTAAAATTAGTTACCTACCTAACGCAGCGTCAACGCGCGTAAACATTTTTTGAGTCATAAAAAATCAGTCATTTGACTTTTATCACTAGGTACAATCCGTACAAAGTACGTTTTACCAAAGTTCCCTTCGATGTGGCTTCTCTTTAAAATAAGTAGGAAATCGGCTCTCTAGTTTCCATACAAATTTAACACCAACACAAAGAAAACTTTGAAATAAAACGCACGTAAAGGCAGTATTCAGTAACTTTTTTTATCCTAAAGCCTCAAATCTTCACTTAGCTCTTAAATCTACAGTTTCAAATCCAGAATCCGGAAGTCCTCCCATTTTTGATGGCGTCAATTCCGGCATGATATCTCTGGTCAGTGAGGCTCTTTTGTGTCTCGGTGGGGGCACTGGAGCGGTTTGGGGCACCTTAGATTTGAGGAGATCCTTAATCCTAATGCCACCTCTGTAGTAGTACAGATACAACCCTGCCAACACGCCCAGAGCAACGAACAATGCAACAACAGCGACCACCACTCCGTACCAAGAGCTTCCAGAAGATTCTGCGGGAGATGGAACGGTTGGCCTTCTGCCAGGAGGCACGTAAGTCGGTCTGGGTCGTCTTGTGGTGGTTGCGAAGCGATCTCCTATCGCTATATCGGCACATGCACGGAATTCTTCCTGCGGACCACAGCCCACAGCTTCTGTCCCATTGCCGCAGGAGCCCCAGTTATTCCCAGCAATATACCTCCACTGCATCACACAATGTGAACACTCCAAATCTTCTGGTAGCTGATATTTCATCTCGTACACTTTATTCCCATCTTTTGGGTAGAATCTTGTGCCGTCTCTTCCATCTAACTTGAGAACATTTTTGTCCAAGCATTCTTGTGTAGTTCCCTTGGGTTCGTCACAGACTCGGAACTCAAAATAGCCATTGTGGTTCGCGGTGAGTTCTACTTTGATGACGATGGCGTCGTGTGGCGCGTATTTGCGGACGATGACGCCTTTGCCAAACCTGCCGCCGAGCTCGTGGGCTCTAGGCGCGGGGGCGTCCCAGGCGTCTCCACAGACTCCGCATTTGCCCTGATTCTTGTGCCATTGTCGGGAGAAGCCGCCACAGTACAGTTCGTGGTCGTTGTAGTTGTGCGGCGTGTCAAATCCGAACCTCCAGGCGGAGGCACGTGATGGAGGCTCGATCAGTCTGCCGTGACCACTCACTGTCCGCCACGTCACTGCCAGCAAAGTAAGACACCAGAGTACCTGGAACAAGAGGAAACATCACTTTATTATGTGTTGTGCTATTTATTCTTATCAACTGCAAACGCAGTATAAAAGCAGATAACACATCGGTGATTCAACAATAATTTTTATTATTTGGACACTGCCGAATTTATTACGTAGGTAAATCCTTTTTTAAAGGTAAAAAGAAGAAGAGAGTCGAGGCACTACGATGACATTCGTTGACATTCGGTTTGTTTCAAATTATATGACTGGTGAGCACGAACTTTTTCTACTCTCGTCTTTTGATTGATACCGTCGTAATGTCAAAGCGTATTAATGTATGGAAAATGAACACAGACTACTAATGCCCGGTTCCTATATCAAAAAAACGCCTCGTTTTAGCAACGGATGTTAACATTTTCTACCTACTGTCATCAAAAACTGTTCCTATAAACAACGTCCCGTTGTGAAAGTTACCCAAGGTGTATACTAACGGATGGGAGGGCTAACTACTACGGTCCGTAAATTTAAAGTATGGAAATTTTGAAAACGGTGTTCCTATAAAAATTTTGAACGTCAGTGAACTGTCAAAGTCTACTATCCGTCATGAACGTCGCTACCGCTCGATTTTAATCGGTGGCTCTTCAGTAGTTATTATAATTGGGAAATTTTTAGCAATATTTTGTATTAAAATTATAAAATAACTTAAAAAAGCTAATTTAGAAGTGGTCAATATGTTGTCGGACTATACTTCCGAGTCGGATAAGACGAAAAAGTTGTTTAAACAAGGAGTGGATTGAACTAATGAAACCTATTGAAAATGACGACTATCTGCGGTTATCTCTCGACAAGCCAGCTGTAGAATAGCAGCTGATCGAAATTACCTTTTACAAGTGGTTAGTAATTTTTGTTTACTAGATACCTGACAACCTCTAACCATCAAAAGATAAATTGTGTGATGGATGATTAATTAACCTTGTATTTGTTTAAGGAATCATGGAATCACCTTTCTCCACTGCACAACTGTTGCTAACAATAGGGCTTTATGAACTGGTGACAATGTCAGTGTCAGTAGAAGATTTCACTGGTGCTACTATCTTCAGCTTGTCACATCGTTCGGGACATTAGTTTTACAATAGCGCAGCTATACAAACACTATATTAAACTATGACCTGACACAGAACTGGCATTTTACCAAATAGCCCTAGCCTCACAGTGCAATTGATGGAACACATAAAGTGATGAGAATACAACCTCCTAGTAAGTATTTTGCATTTGTATTAATATACATCATGACAAATCTATTTGATTATAGCGTTAGGAACGCTATAATCAAATAGATTTGTCATGATGGTGGTTTACACATGATACTGATTACAAATTAAAGATATAAATAGGGTGTATACACTTCCAACACATGTAAGAATACAATTGCACATACTGAATAGTAACAATAATTTTCTAGAACATTAACACCTCTGACATCAGATCTCAAGCTAAACAGTGCTTGTATTATGGAAACCAAATACCTGTACATACTGTTCATAATACTCCTTTAATATGTAAATACATACCTGTAATACATAATTACACCTTGACTCAAGACAAGCAGATATGATCATGCACACAAGTCTCTGTCTAGGGTAGGAATAGAACCCAAACTGCAGCATGAAAAGTAAGTTTAGCTTCCGCCTACGGTTTCACCCCTGTGTGGTACTTATTTGAATAAAAAGTATGTGTTAATCCAGACCATAATCCATCTCTGTGTTAAATTTCATCCAATTCCGTCCAGTAGTTTTTGTGTGAAAAAGTAACAAACATCCTTACAAACATTCACCTTTAAAATACTAGTAGGAAAACAAAATGTTAAATTATAATAAAAAAATTACAATGTACACCTACCGGTTTTCAAAAAACATACTTTTGTTTCAGATACTCAGAAGTGTTCAGGAGGCCTAAAGAGTACTTTCTATCAATGTGTGATGAAGATTGTGATCTTTAATTTTTCATAGATGCAAAGTAATTTAACAGATATTCATTAGGTTTCTTTAGATTACCTAGGTATTTGTTACAATACAATCAATAAAACATTCCTTCAAATAAATGATTATTGTTTGAGTATCTATTAAATGTAACTTGTTTTATAAATAAAAACCAAATCATGTTATAAATTAATATTTTTTTATTTAATAAAAATAAACAGTATGTAATTAATGAAACCTAAGACTTATTTCCTTTGGCCATGGCATTGTGTGTGAACGGCTGAACTGATTGCTTCATGTGGTACCTCTTGAATTAAAAAAAAATGTTAGGGGAGTCCCAGGCTTTATCTTTCAATTTATTACATTATGCATTGATCACCTTGTTTGTCTAATTTGCACTATATCCACTTCATTTTAATTCAAAGGGTTTTTCATTTTCTGAAACAAAATAAATTTCACATCATGGTCATGTTAAACACCTAACACACCTCAAAACAGAATGGCCTTAGTTTTGTATAGAGTTCAAAATCAGTAGAAAAATTGACTGGCTAGGCAGCCTAAGTAGAATGAATACTTGTGGAATGAGTAATAGTGCACAACAATTAACTTTATACACTATAATACTAACATTTCATAGCATGTAATTGAATGTTATGTCCGTCCTAACCATACTAAATAAATACCTATATTTAATAATCTATCTGCCTATCTATGCATCTAAGATAAAAAAAACTTTTCTTTTATTGCTCCTTACAACATTTTTAAATAAAAACATATTGATTACTTGCTCAGAGGTAAAGTCACAGTAGTTAAGTTATTAAGTATGTACTCACCAAGTCAATTATCATCAACCTGGGGATGTCCACGGCTGGGGATGTACGCCCTTAAGAGACCCAATGACCCATAGGCCTCCCTTAAAAACCAAACGATATAGCTCGAGCGATCATCCATCGAGTATACCATCTGCTTATCGCAATTTTCACAATGTCATCGGTCCACTTCGTGGCGAGCCTTCCACACTGCGACACCCATTGCGTGGTCTGTACTTGACAACCTTTATTTCCCAGCGGTTATCGGTTTTACGAGGAATGTAGCCTGCCCGCCACTTGCTCACTTTGATTGCTAATACCGGTGACTTCAGTTCTTATGCAGATTTGTTAACTGTCGAAGCCGTATCCATTTTATCAATTGATATTTATCTGTACACTATATTTCGATAACTGTTTTTTTGTAACGAGGTTTATTTACAAGTATTATTATGATAAATATGAATACATAACCAAACAAAAATATTGTATTGGCACTATGGCGCGAGTACCGGCCGACGACACTCAGCTGCGTTTCGTTCACAATACAGCATTAAAAATAGCAAAAATAATTTAATAAAACTATCCCCTAAATAAATTGTTTTTTGTCACTATTTTATTATTTAACTACAAATAATTTCGCATTAGTATCTATTTACACTATTATCTGTATTATTTTATAAGTACGCATTCGATTTTTTTTGGTGTTTGTTAACGTCGATTGAAGTAACAAAACGCAGAGAGGACCAAAGAGGGCCAGTCTTACCTGCGGATACTACCCACCGGTAGCCGTCAAAAAAAACTTGTGGGACGCTAGTTAACGCCCCGTTGGTTGGAGGATGGAAACGGAAGGTTACGTTTACTAATGACGGAAGTTTGATTATAGGAACCGGGCATAAGAGAACCTAGCGGTTCAGACGGTCATGTTTCATTTGCCGTTCATGTACCGTTGCAAAGTTAGAAATTGACAAGTAATTTTTTTAATCAAGGATTTGGGCTCTGGCTACTTTTGTCTAATGAGCCTGAATTAAGTCGGTACAATGTTGCCGGTATAAAATAAAATATTAGCTGCGCCCACAATAGTGTTACCAGCATTGAAATTAAAATATTTATTTTTTTACCATAGCCTTATTTACAGGAAGGAATAAAAAAAACAACAAAGGATTATTTACTGAGTTTCTTCTAATTTATTTTTACATTCGCATTATACCCTATTATCAATTGATGCAGTCTTATTAATTTCACTAATCAAGGTTCTTCACAGTAAAAATTTTCTGAAAGGAACGCTGATGTCGTACACTTTGATAACGATTTTCTTTTCTCACATGAAATTATTAACCTGTATAATTTTAGCAGAACTATTAAATTACTTTAGTTTTATTTGCACAATTTATAATTTAAGACAATTTTTAATGACAGCAATAGAGAGGATCGAATAACAGCACCATGGTAACCAACTTAGTTTTTCAGTAGAAGAAAACTTTTGACAACTAAAGAGGCTGAATACTATTCAACACTCAATAGAAATCAATGTTAAGTAGCGTCCTGTTGCTAGAATACACATTTGAGAACACACAGTTATTTCTTCTTGTTGTATCACAATATTATTAAATGGGTTGATAATAATGTACAGAAATTAATCAACGCAAATACTTCAACATAAAACAAACCTTAACAATAGGTATCCCAAATCTATGACACAAACAGTAATGGCAGTCATGCATAGTTTAGTAATTAAATGAGGGGTAGCCGGATTTTTACACTTTGGGAATCGGGAACGAACGGCTTTACCTACCACAAACTATTTAAATGTACCCTGCAATAGTGAGAAAGTACGTAAATAGTAGTCTATGGTTTCAGGCGCGCCACCCCTTGACAGCTATCAAGTAGTGACATGAGAGTGACAATCCTCTAGCGGGGGTGAAGAAGGAAGAGGGAGGGGCGTAACTGTCACTTTTTAGCTTTGCATTGACATATCGTACGGTCGTTTTTTTTTTCTAAAGCTTTACCAGGCGTGAAAATGAACAAATCGATTTAAACAAAAGACAGAAATACGTTTTGACATTACTATTACGACGATAACGAAAGACGAGAGTAGAAAAAGTTCGCGCTCACCCTACTGGTCTCTCGCTTTAATCTATCCTCTCTCTTTTTCGTATTAGCCTGTGGCCTCTGTCAGTAGGTACCTACATAGATTAAAAGTTAGTATGAAAATTCATCTTAATTATATATATTAAAGTAACCTGTAAACCTGTTATAAATCGGTCATGGTTCAATTTATACCGTCTTGACGGTAACACTTCGTCACTGTTACCTTGATTAATCTCGGAATATAAACCTAATTTCGCACGCCACACTTGACTGAATACAAATTGTTTAGCGTCAATAATTTATTACATAAAATTATGTCATAATGGATGGTTTACATAAATTATGGGCCACTTTCGCTGGTCAGTCGTAGTAATTGATTAGTAGTTTTACGGACCATCGATTTGGACTTTTTAGGTATGGTTAAACTACATTTTTTTTCGCACGCTATTACCGAGCCTATAGGCCGACCGTTTAACTTGCGTATCGCCTATCGCCAATAGCCAATCTGACTCCTCAAGCTGCACAGACAGTGATGATGATTCAAGCCAATTCAATGACTTTGTACCTCAGATGGCGATACGCGAGTTAAACGGTCAGCCTATAGTCTGGACCTAATTATAACGAGATCCAGCATTAATATTTTACTAATTTAATGCCTGTCTTAGACCAGGCTCCAGGATATGCTCCCCAGAAGTATTTACTAATTTGTTGTAATTGCTCCACTTAGGTACATCTTGTGCAGATGTCTGTGCGTGGAGTGCTAGCTCAAGGGTAGCCCTAGCTTTCCTTGGGCCAACACCGCCACACCTCTTTGGTAGGCAACTCCTAAATTGAAATTAAAATTATGCAATTATATTTGCTCGTGTCTTGGGTGCTATCTGATATAGGTACCTACTACTTATTTTTTTTGTAAATACATTCATTAAATAAATTACACCCAGACACAGAACAAACAATCATGTAAATCATACAACTAATCCTCCTGAGTGGGAATCGAACCCACCATCACTGGCTTAGCAGTCCGAGCCACTAACCAGTGCGCCAAGTCATGTTGATAACAGTGGCAATCGAAATCAACGCAGACATGAAAAACTAATCAAGCTTAACTGTTAACCGTTAACTAAGCTGTGCAGATGCGTTATCGTCGTCAGGTTAACAACTTCATAATGGCTCTATGACATAATAACCATACCAAAGATCTATAATATAATACTCTACCTACTAAACTATATTATACAAGCAACGGTGCTCTCGTCTTGTGTTCATATTCACAATACGAAAAAAATAGTCCAACCAAAGAGTATTTAAATCACTACGTTTAAGTCCAACTTACGTACTCGAACTGTAAAATTTAGAATAAAAAAAATTTCCAAAAAAAACTTTAAATTTAAATAGGATCATTTCGAATGAAATTTATAGAGATGTTTGAAAGTCCGTGTCTATTTGACGGAGAAATGATAAAGGACATTTATACTAGTAAGAAAGAGACAAAGTCTATTTTAACTAAAGGGGCTTTTAAGATTTTTATGATTAAGACCGTAAAAAAATATATTCACATTGATAACCGTTGCACCCTATTTTTTAAAGTCGGTGAAAAAACGAGCCAAACCAAAAACCGCGCCAAAACCAAAACTCCTGTTTAAGTAGAAATGTAGATTCTCATTTTTTTCTAGCTTTTTTAAATCCCGTAAAAGTAGGGTAAGCAATATTAAAGTTCCAAGGTCAAAGAGAGATTCGTTTATAATCTGTGTAAATAATTTATTTTATTTATTGGTGCTTTTACGAATCTGGCGCGGCTACTTTCTCTAATATTTTACTTTGTATCTAACTAGGTTCTTAGACTGCAATGAATAGCATAAGACTGAGGAAATGAATAATTTATAAACGTTTACAGTTTGTGTTTATTTTAAACAAAGAATAATTAATACTAGTTGTAAATTCATATACGTGGGCAATAATAATATGTATACAATGGCGAATAAGCAAGTTAGAAAGTAATTTTATAGCTACAAGAAAATAATATAATAATGTTCCATTAAAAATTGGTCCGTCAGGAGGGATTTATATATTTTTACCGCCTGTCTGTGTCAAGGGAAGAGTAATAGAGATGTTAATGCAGTCTCTCTAAGTCTAAAGAAATAAACATGAGGAAAAAAGTCGTAATAGGTAGCTTTCTCTATAGTTGAAGATAGTGGTATCGATTTCTTCGTTCTAGGCACGTAAGTGCAACATTTTAATTGGAACAACAAAATTTTGTAAATTTTTCAGTAGGAACTACTAAAACATTTACTAGCAACAACTAATAGGAAGGTTTGCTGTATCAGAGTAAATCTACTAGGTTTTGTAGTAGTACCTAAGTACGTGTAGCTAACCGTACTGTAGATAGATATTAGATAAGTCTCTACTTTTAGCTTAGAATCCGTTACATTACATGTACTATTGCAAAGTCGTGAGTGTCGTGCGTGACATTGACTAAATTAGGATTGTAGGCACTCTCTCTCTAGTTACAGACAAACCGTGCAAACTTTTAACATTGTTTACCTATTTATTTTGGCGAATGTCGATGTTGTCACAGAATCTTGTAACGACAGTGCAGTGCCGTAACTAACAATGTGCCAGCGATGCGGTGCAGTACTCCAGGCACAGGGCCCACTTTCCAATGGTGCAGTACTTAAGCCCGCTTACAGGCACTGGTCTACCGACCAGCATAAGATACGTTTTATTGACAACGACGAAGATGGACGCAACTATTTAAACACTAGAAATATATGGTAGAAATTCCACGGGTACGCACAAAACGCTTTGCTCCCACTTTTTTGTGCGAACTGCCAAGTTGTGGAATACGCTACCGGCATCTCTGTTTCCCGATAGCTATAAACTGCCTGTCTTCAAGTCATAAAAAGTCATAATTTCATTTCATTTCATTTCATAAGTGAATCGGTATTTATTGGGTAAGAGCGTTTCATCGTAAACTGCATCATTGCTTAATAACAGGCAAGTTGTGGTCAAGCGCAAGCCAATAACAGAATAAAAAATAACTTCCAAATAGGCTCGATCTGTAATGATACCATCTCTTTATGATCTTTAATCATACCGCATTCGGATGTAAGCACACAATATTAAAATCTTGATATTTATCATGACTTTTCTACCATTCTACCTCTCACGTGCCTCTCACGTGCCTCTCACTTCACTCCGTGTTTAAGATCCACTGGATATTACTATAGACAAGGAAATAAGTACGTTAGGAACCACTATGTTTTTGGCATGACATTCTTTTACCCGGCTAATATAGTAATAGTAGGTTCAGCACCTGATTTCTCAAGTAATGTCTCGTGACACGCGCGTTTCACTGGACCTTGAGAGCGAGTGCAACTGTGTTGCCGCACACAATTATTATTGTTTGTAAGTATATCTTCTGCGTACCTGGCTAGTTAAATGAGACTGCCGGCCTCAGCCAGAATACCGCTAGTCCTCCTAGCCATATTCAAACCCTAAAAGAGCATTAATCCCCTGACTCCTCACTATAAGCTCTTTTAGCGCATCAGAAAGAAAGCACGTAAACTGCATTGTCTACCAGCGCTCGCGCTGGTATTCGGTATTTATCCTTAAAATGCTTGGTATCACAAAATCAAACCTTTGAAACGTGAGTCTTACAATCATCTAATTTTAAGTATCTGTTCACACACGGATATAGTCCTATTTGGACCATTGGGCGGAAGTTAGTCTATATTTATGGTGCATTGTTTAAATCTTCCCATAGTAGAGCCGTGACCTAATAACTGGTGTGGAGCGAATGTTTTGTGTTCACGATTATTGGTGACGCAACTGATTCTCTTGAGAAAGCTAAATTGTTCGTTTTTTAAATCTTTGGTACAAGTAAAAAGCGGACGGATAAATATCAACGCTTAAAGATAGACCGTTTAACTCGCGTATCGCCTATCGCCAAGATTCTGAATTTCTGACTCCTCAAGCTGCACAGACAGTGATGATGATTCAAGCGATATGGATATTAGTGACGAATAGTTTTACATTACTTTTATCTGTGGTTAAATAGTTCTTTATGAGATTTAATTAATGTTTTATGACTTTGTACCTCAGATGGCGATACGCGAGTTAAACGGTCTAGCTATAGGCGCTATTAATGTTACCATTGATTGTCATTTATGCCTTTTGTTCGTTGCTCTTTGACTGTATTTTGACTGACTTTGTTAAATAGTTTTTAGCTTAGCCAAAATAACTGAGCAGAAACAGCTGGCAGAGGCAACTCTGAATCTGAACGAACTGTAGACAAATTTTGACATCACTAAGTCAATTACAATCGCGAAATTTTTTCCTATGGTATTCCACTAGGTGGCCTTACTAAAATTTCATACAAATTGGTGATTATTCTTTCTTCGGCTAGTTACAAATCTTGACCCGCTGCGCTGTTTAAGATTGCTAACAAAAATGTCTATCAATTAGTATTGCATAGATAGAGGCATTGTTTTAATCTTCTTTAATATTGACGATTAAAACAATGCTATATTACAAGTACTTGCTACAATCGCTGATCTCGTAACTTAAAATGGCTATTATTTTAATATCTCCGTGGGAACTCGTTGAGATAATATTGTCTTTGTTTATCGTATCTCTAGTTTCTACTTGAATAAATAGACAGGCCATAGGCACCTATAAATTATCTGTTGAGTCCTTTCAGTGTCATTAATTTTTTTTACGCGACTTCAAAGGGCTACGAACCAACCTATAGTACTATAATATTATCTGTGGAACCAACATTAGACCAACCAATCTTGATTCTATTTTTAATCCAAAATCCTGGGTTCGAATTGACGAGGTTGAGCAAAAAGACGTTTCTTAGTAACCTAAAAGGCTTTTCACAGCAGCTGGAACTTGGGAACTGTGCTCGATGAACAGCAACAATCTCGCCCCCATTACGTATGGGACGTAAACATACATAGATACCTACCTTTCGGACAAAATGAGGGAGATATATTTACATGTGCCTAGCTGCCTTCAGGTAAAAGTGGTGTGTAGTGAGTCTGACGGTATAGGGTAGTATCACCGAGACCCACACAGATAAGTAGTGTTGAAGGTGAATAAATAATGAATCACTTATTTAGTCTATTGAGTTTTATTACTTTTCCTGGCAGTAAAATTACAGGAGGATAGGTACAGAACTACAAAAATCTATATAATAAAAAAATTATCACTAAATGTGTTGGTAAGCGCAAATCTCGAGAACGGCTGAACCGATTTCGCTAATTCATTATTGAAAATATTCTTTGAAGTATGAGGATGGTCCTTAAGCAAAGAAAAATAAAAAACTGCTTCGAAACGGCTTGACCCATTTTTATGAAATCTTATGCATATTCGGTTGGTCTGAGAATAGGTCGTAATCTATTTTCGGACCCCGTAGGTGGCACTGCTTTACCGGGCAGGACCACGTCCGCGGGGTCCGCTAGTGGAATAATAAATTAATTTGATGAAGCTTCAAGACACGAGATCCATGTCTGAATATGTTGAAAATTGAATACAGACAGGAATCCAGACTACTTATATATCGATTTTTGAAAACATCATAAAATAAATTTGAATTTAGAAAGATTTAGATTAAAGAAAGAAACGTAAGAGTGGCCAGGAACGAGGAAACGAGAAAAGGATGAAGGGAGATGTAATAATCCACGTAACAAGAGTGTGTACCCTTACTTGACATTAGCGAATGGTTATTAAATAGAGTCAAAAAAAAAGTGTGTTTACTACGAAATTGACAGCACCTATCGTAAATAACACATACACCCGTCTGGGGACTTCTGTAGCGCGAACTATCTATTATACTTTTCCTAATACGCAACAAACTGTTATATATACCTACTTTATGAAATGACACCCGTCCTGAATAACGCAAATTGGAATGCAGATGGCATCCTTTATGGGCTGCCATGATGTATGCGTATTATTTAACAAATTAAGTGCCGTTTGTGAGTCCAATGACAACAACGGCGCGGCGGTTTGATTGAAATACTACCTTGAGGACATTGCGAATTAAAAAAACCATTTTTGAATACACAATTATCCTTCTTCAAACCTTATAAAATATCTACATAGAACTATTATGTGAAGAGTCAGCTAGAATTCCTCCTGTTGCTGCTGCCGTATGAGTGTTTAGGCGATTATAGGTACAAGTATCGGCACGAAAGTCTAGCGCTAAACGAAGTACGGGGGGGATAGCTGCGCATGTGTACTACCGCGCACACATTTATTACTCTACCAATTTATTATTTTGAATTAATGAATACCTATTACTTGTTACATAAATATTGAATATTAATAATTTTAATAATAGTAAATATTAATGAAAATATTTAAAAAAAAGGCGTAAAAAAGGTTAAAAGGAAGTTCTGTGAAAAAAAGTAATTTTGTGTAAAGCAGTTTTTTGACACAATTGGTCACGTGGCAGTAAGTATGGTGAGATAATATAGAAATAAAACATATAAATCATCAAACGATGACCTAATTACTTAGAGTGAAAAGAAGTTCTTCAAATTCAACTATGTATACAAAAAAAGACAGAAAATTTGAAACAAATTAAACCCTTTTTAAAATAACAGCATGATAACAGCTACAAGACGGCACGCTAAAACAAATTGTTTGCAAGTGAGTCTAACAAACTCACAAAATGACGAATCAAATTTATATAAGTGTAATTTATGAGTTCAGAGAGTTTAGGCCTTAATCCACACACCCTGGCCAAGTGCGGGTTGGTGGATGTGACATGTCTTTCAATGATTAGTTCTTAGCCATGCTGGCATTGTGTATGTTTTCCATCACCGTTCAATTCACACAGAGATGTATAGGCACAACCAAGGATCGAACCCGCGACTTTATATTTCAACCAAGAGGCCGATACTGCTACACCATGAAAATAAATATTGCCAAAACATTCTGAGGTTAGCAACAGTATTGCTCCATAGACAATCGTTTGTTTAGCAATGGTGAAGACGTGAGACGCATGGTATACCAATGAGTCAAGTGCAATTGATTTAATTAGTGACCACACAATACTCAATAAATGTCTGGAGAAATGATTCATAATAACTTAAATAGACAATAAATGAGTAATAGCATGTTATTAGGTCATTGGCTGGTCAATAATTTTATACAAATAACCTACATAAGTACCTAATATATTTAAAAGCTAAATGTAATTAAATAAAACAAATTGCAAGACCAGTGGTACATACAGTATATCAAATCTAAGAAGTACCGTTTGACAGTTCTAAACGTAGTAGGTACATTCAGAATTTTATTTTTTGTATGAAAATTGTTTATGTTATGTTAAAATAAAAATAGCTTCATAATTCAATTATTTTACAGGAAAGCTTATAAAAATAGTGTAAATTACGCCTCTATATAGCTAATATAATAGAAAACAGTGAAACGTCAAAAGGTACTTCTTAGATTTGTTCAATTGTAAGTTACAGGTATTGTAATGTAAATTAAAATCAAAATGCCCGAGTTACCTACCTTATAATACATTCCTTTTTTACCTGTTAATATTATTTTTAATACCTACTTTTTGTTATACATACTTAAAAACAATTATTTTCTATAAATCTTGTCGTATGAACGTATAAATATTGCACTTATTAGTTTTAAGTATAAACTATTTTTGATAAATACAAGAAAATTGACGCAGGCCTGTTGAATGTTTGTTACTCTTTCACGCAAGAACTACTGGTCGGGATAGGATTAAATTTTGCGTAGATATAGATTACAGTCTGGAATAGCACATAATAATGTCACATCGTAAGGAAACTGGTATTTATCCTAATACCACGCGATCAAAGCCGCGACCGAAGGCTAGTATTAATTACCTTATTAATCTATTACGTGTAAAATAAGATCGAAAATCATAACCGTTCATTGACTGTCGGGTAATTTTATAAAATTAAACAATATTGCTAAATAGAGCAAACTTTATATTAGGGTACCGTCGCATTATATTTTTTTAATATCTATTTTTAAAAGAGACTTTATGCCCAGCGTATGCCAGTCCCATCGTATCCTATACAATTAACTATCAACAAATATGGGCACAAACTCTTAGGATCACCACTAGTTGGTTCAGACAAAATTTTATAAACTAATTCCTTTGAAAGAAAGGGATGCGAATATGCAATCTGTATAACCGCATCCCTCTCTTTCCCCGGAATCATAATCGTTTTAAGCGCTCATAATAGTCAGCTGTAAGCATTTGTATTCCATCGACAAATACGTGTGTTCGTGAACCGAATAGTCTATGAAAGTGAAAACGTCTCGGCAGATATGCAACGGAACTTTCTGCCTATTGTTGTTACGATAGACATTACGTTTAGTTGCCGTAAAATCGAATAACTCGTAATAGTCATAATTAAAGCGATGGAATAATGTTAAATACTATCGTCTTATAAATAATGGATTTGACACTTTCTTTCCACTACCTTTAATGAAATGTGTATGGCTATAATGTCGAAGAAGCAGGACAAATGCGTTGGTACACACAGCGCCCATGTCGAATTTATGCGAAAAAACGTTCTTATAGAAACGTCATTGGGCAAAAAACATGCATGTTTTTATTGTTCCATTTTCATCCATTATTTTGTGATCAAGCGAAGCGACACAGACAGTAATTCATTTTTGGCGGGGTGGTTAAACGTTAATTAATAACTTTTCACCACCCAGACAAAAATCAATCTTTATTCTAGAAATCGCGTCTGACAGGCATTGTATGGTTCAAACGACGAAAAAAGAATAAAAATAAAAGAAATAAAAGAACGACCTTCAGCTAGGTGTAGTGACAATTTGCAAATGATGGCTGGCACAGTGGTAAGCTGCCAAATGCCAGACTTGTGATCTTTGAAAATCAGCGCTGGGCTGTGCTCAATGTTACTAAAATTGAAGCAGAATGTTATGCTAAAGGTCAGTATTAGTGCGGGGGCGCGGTAACGTATAATACCACCACAGTTATGTTAGACACTATAATGTTTGAAGGGCACAGGTGAGATACACATTATAATGTTCTAAGGGCTCAACCGGCTAGGGTGAAGGTGCGGGAGCAAGAGAAAGAACAACAACAACTGACAAGTTACACAGTTTACAGATGTGGGCTTCTCGCCGCAATAGGGCCTAGGGGCTCTAGACATAGTCTTTTCGTAATTAAATGAAATAATGTTATTAAATAGACCAAAAAATGTTCCTAAACTCAACACAATATCGTCAATATTGTGTGAAGAGGCTAGGGATTTATTTTTTTCCAATATTATAAACTGATTTTTTTTTTACATTTTTATCCTCGCGATGAAATATAAACGAGTAATCTATCTGTGGATACTATGATTCACATTTCGTTTCGTTTCATTTTGTCGCAAAATGTACTGAAAATCCTTTTATTCTATCACATTTGCAAACGTGCCCTCGAAAAGGATAAAATGTATGGGATTGACATATGATTGTCACGTGACATTACGTAGGTGACAAAACCAAACATTTCTCGGGAATATCACCTGTCCTTGTTCAGTTAACGAAGTGTTTTAACCGCTGTGTCCCAAGCCTTTGGCCTGTATAGTCACAAGTCAATGACCGAGTCAGTTTCTCCTAGCTAGTTCAATAATACACTTCCAACCCAGTTCCAGATCCAGTTATACTAGAACCAGTTTGTTGGAGCTATCAGGTAAGGTAAATCTTACTTTCGCTTTTGAGTTTTGACCAATATTACCGCGCGTACCTAGCAATTATTATAAGGGTTTGACTGCGCAGTAGTCGATTTTTTACTTTAAAAAAATCACCATGCCCCGCTTATGCAACCTATTGTACTATTCGTGATGTAAATAATTAACTCAGGTAAGTAGGTATAAAACTTGACAACAGTAGGTACCTATAACAGTAGCTA
Source organism: Meganola albula (assembly GCA_936450015.1). Taxonomy (NCBI): domain Eukaryota; kingdom Metazoa; phylum Arthropoda; class Insecta; order Lepidoptera; family Nolidae; genus Meganola; species Meganola albula. Next base: position 4,461,632 of record OW388161.1, on the reverse strand, counting down.
GTTCTCAGAACAGAATACGTGATTATTAGGTAATAGTTCAAGGTTACAAAACTAGTTTGAGCCTAGTAAACACAGATAATTACTATTTGTGACCAATTAAACAGTACATTTAAGTTAAACCATACAAATAAATATAAAATAAATATGGGTGCCAAGTTAAACAACTGGGCGTTTACACTGCACAACAAGACATGATACAAGCTTAGTCTTATCTCTTTCTACTCATCTGTAACCGAAAGAGATAGACAGAGCTTGCAACATTTATTTTCTTGTGCATTTTACGCCAGTAAAGCAAAGCAAAGCGGGGTAAAGCACATCAAATTGTTTCCGTGTTCTTCTTTAAAAATTAGATGCATAAAAGATTCTTGATATTTTTTATGAGTAGGTACCACATTATTTGCGTGATTATCACATTATTGCATTAGAAAGGATAAAAGCAAGAATGGATCTGGGTTACTTTTGTCTGTTTACAAAAGGTTTGCGTACAGTTATTTTCTATCTAGTAGCCTCTTTATTATTTGCTTTTGAAACTAGAAATAACCATAATCTGGCTGCAGTTTAGTTGACGTGTTTAAAGTAAACTAAACTAAAACCAGAATATGACCACATAGCTTGTTGTTTATATCCAACATAACTTAGCTTACACAGCTACAAAAAGCAAAATAATTAATAATTGTGGCGCGGTGACAACAAGCGTTTTGGCAAAAGGACTTTGGCAACACACAAACCACAAATCAAAGAGGGCGACAACAAAACTTTTTAATACGTTCGGCGTTCTATTTTTAAGTTTGAAAAGGGAAAAGGCACTCAAAGTTACGGTTCATTCTACGCAGGCGGATCTGTAATTTTTTATTGACTAATCAAAAAACATCACGACAGCGATCACGAAATCGTGTTCACTGTTGTTTTTTTTTATCAATCGGTACATTTTTTTTAAATAAAACTTGTTACTTTAGTAAGTCGAAAGTAGCGTTAGTGAAAGTCACATTTAGGATATAAATTATATTTAAATTATAAATCTTGTTTTGTAATAACGTTTACTTACATCACGAATTGACGAATTAATAATGAAATGCTACATAAAATTGTAATACTATATTAATTTGTAATCCTATCATTACAGTAATAAAACATTGTCCTTCGCTGTGTATGTCAGTTATATTCGCAATGATCTCAAGAACTACTGAACAGCGGTTTTAGATTTCTCAACGTTTCCTGACAAGTTGCTGTCAGGAAATTTGAATGTAATAGCGGCAAGGCGAATAAATACTCTACGTCAGTGTTTTTCGTGGGTTGCGACCCTTAAAAGGCTTGTGAAGCATCAGGGGTCACCGGTAAAAGGTCGCCTCGCCGCAAAGTTAGGCCTGCTGCGTTAGCTGGAATCTAAGTGCAAGCCGCACGTATCCAAGCTAATTCCAAATTATCATCATAGCGTAAAATGAAATCCTCACTTTTTGTCTGTCTATGTCCCAAGGAGGTCGCAATCGTCAAGTAACCTATGAAAAGGTCGCGTATTAAAAAAAAGCACTACTACGAGAGCGATATCTAATACAGAGATAATAATAGACTTTTAATGAAGTAGAAACTATAGAAGTAAGTACAATAATTTATTAACTGTGAGAAAATCTGAGAAAATCAATGCCGCCATACACTAAGTTTGCTTTCGTGACACTTTTGTCTATGCTAAGTACTATCACAGTGGAAAGTACTTAACTATCTATGATTTGTGGTTCCAAAGGAAATTGTTACTTAGAACTTGAGTTTAGAAAAGCCAATGATTTTCTATAGTATGGAAAAGCAATAGATAAAGTGTACATGTAAGAGTAAAATTAGAGAAAAGAAGGAATTACAATTTTTCATTCCGTGTGGCGCCGATTCTACTTTTTATGTCGTAATATAGATAATATTTAAGATACTCTGGAATGTGTCGCAAGAAATGTATTCACTTTGTAATTGTTTTACCAGCCATGAATAAAATTATTCATAACATTCAAATAGTTACATAAAAAATTATTTCTAATTGATTCCCTTTATTTTGCTTAAAACGTTACTAACTCTTTAAGTATACAAAGATCTAATTTCTTTCGACCATATCTGGGTCAACTACAGTAATCGATAGGTATTTTCACGAATGTTACCTTTACTTTTGAACTCTCGCGTTGCATTATTAATATTTATATTTATCATATCGGGCAATTAACGCGCTCACCTTTAATTTGGCTTTTCGTTTAGACACGGTTTGCACCGGTCGTGGTCGGTCTGCTTGCGACCATGACCGGTGGAACCCGTGTCGAAACGGTATCTACTTTCTGCATCTAAGTACTTACCTACTTACAGATGCAACTGCAACTTCCAATAATTTCCATATCTATCTAGTTTAGTTACTTACTTTTATTCTTCTTATTAACCGATTTAACAATTTTTTTAAAGGTTTAAAACAATAGGTATGGTTACTACTGATTCAAACCTAGGATTTGGGGGTTTAAAACCGGCACTCCATTCATTAGTTTTTGTAAAAATATTTTTCATTGATTACAATATTGCATGAGATAGCCCTAGAAAGTTAACACATAAATGTTTTATGGAAATTATGTATTACGCATGTAATGATGGGAAAAATAGCACTATTTTGGCATGTTATTGTTAAAGATTACTTAATAGTGCTTAGTATTACGTGTGAAAGTTAACTATACTCAATTGAGATCACAAATAGCCTGTGGAAGAGATTTGAGATAAGATAATTCACAAAGTTCAATGGAGAATGGTAATCATGATACTGACTTTAATTTACTGATGGGAAAGTTGGAGAAGATAATTCAGGGCCGGATTTATCTTGCCAGGGGGGGCATAGGGGTATGCAACGGCCTAGGGGCCCATTTTTGTTTGTTAAGTAATGTCTAGCCCTGGATAGATCGATGTTAGTTTGTAACTCTTTTACGGACAAATTTTTTTGTGAAATCATTGAGTACCATGGCTTGGTAGTTTAAGGGCCAGTTTCACCAGTTTGCTGAAAGTGTCGGATAACTTATTTACAAGCTTGGACTCTTTCTTACTTCAAGTCGTCCAAGTAAAGTTAGATTACTTAATGTTTGCTTTTGATAAGAATTTCACACAAATGTCACTTATAAATACAGTCAGAAGCTACAGAGTTAGTAAAAAAGTAAATATATTTTTCAAATGATTTGAACAGACCATAATTTAGGCAATCATGAAAAAAAATTGACAAACAAGGCAGTTAGGTTGCCGTTCCGTGTCACGCAATTAATCACGATAACAACAGTTACAAAGTTAAACCACAGAACGTTAAACACATAACATTAAAACAAACGCGAAGAAAGTTTGCAAATATAACAATAAAATATCACAAAACAGTTGCGTCTTGCATAACTTGCTTTTTTGCGCAAAGATAGCAGTATTAGCAGACATAGAGTGGTTCATTTTACGAAGTGGGCTATGAAATACAGAAACATATTTTAAGGAGGTGCCTTGGTCAGGTTTATTTTTATCATCATTGTATCAGATACGAAGGCCCACAGAAAATTCAAAATCAATATAGTTAATAGATATAAAAAATAAAGAACGGTGGACATGTCGGACCTCACAGGGGGGCCAGGGAATTGTAGGTTACTAGTTTAGATATCTACAATTAAAAGTTATAGCCTTTGTGGGACATAAAATGCTTCAAACTTGGTGAGTAGTTCCCTTTAGGTGAGTCTACTAAACTTTAGTCTACGATTTTTTTCGGAAGTGGCGCGTTTTTCATAGTAGTCATTTAACAACTTTAATAACTTGCAATGAGTAAATTTTATACCTCTGTACGACGTAGCGCACTCCCACTCTATAATTTTAATGCGTTATACCTTAATTTTGTTTCATTTCAATGATAAAGAATAAAAATTATAATTATAATACGATTTTGATACCTTGTCGTCATCCGTATTATTTAAACTGTTCAATGTGAAAGAGAAACGACATCACGGTTGAAAGGTTTGACAAATGCACATACGTATCTGATTGTGCAACGCACAATGAGCCCTGTGCATATTTCATTAGAGTTTTATTTGTTGCACAATGCGATGACAGGTGGTCACGGCACTCTAATTCCATTCATTTCCTTGTTTGTAATGTGTAATACTCTCACTGGGCAAGCATAGAAATAAATTATGTGGCTATATCACGTATAATGCACATGCGCGTTTCTTACGGTTCCATACACATTATTTTATAGAGGTTAGCTCTTGAGCCCAGTCGTGCCCACACATCTTTGTGTGAATTGTTTCATCGTCGCTGCTCATTATCGGTGAAGGAAAACATCGTGAGGAAACCGACATGTCTAAGAACTAATCATTGGAGTACATGTGACATCCACCAACCCGCACTTGGCCAGCGTGTGTGGATTAAGGCCTGAACTCTCTCAACTCATAGATAGCTGAGAGCCGTGGGACACTAAAAAGGGTTGAAGTGAGCCGTGAGGGAAATGTGAAGAAAACATTTAAGTGTGATTTTTTTGTAGTTCTGTATCGTGTACCGTTAATTGTTCAATTCGTTATTTTTTAACATTTTTATTAATAAAATCAGCAAATTATGAACGATCTATTCGTAATATTATCGATGCAAGCGCACGGCGTACAGCTGTTTATAGATGCAGGTGAGAGTAGAATGAGTATCAATAGTAAACATCTTTCATTAGCGATAACTTAAAAATTTTCTACTAAAACACATCAAAATGAAAAATAAGTGTGTATTAAAAAAATAAGTTTATTTTCTCAGTTTGCGCACTAGTTAAAAAGTTTTCCAGTATAGGGAAGGGCAATTTCAACTCATTTCACCTCATGAGACATGTAATCTGCAATATACTCGGGGAACAATGAGTCATTTATAAAGACTCCTAGTGCAGGAGTCCCTTTTAATCATGTTAACTAATTAGATATATCACTATAATGATTTTAATTGTTTAAAGAATTTTTCATAAGTTAAGGATTAAGGTTAGAGGGGAGAACTATTTGCAACCATTGCTGTGGAGGTATTGCAATTGCCCCCCATCCTCCCTTGATCCGTGCCTGCTCTAAGAGTGATCGGACATTTTTTTTAAGTTTATTTTTGTAAACCGTGGCAAGTGTAGGTACAAAGTATACGAGTTCATTAAAAAAAAAAATATATAAGCTATATTTATAAACGTTTTATAATAAGGTCATTAAAGTTATAATAGGTTTATAATTCGTTTGTATTTGTCTGTCGTCTTGACATATATCCGTGTAAAGAAAGAGTATAGTCTTTATCAACTAGAATCGTAAAAGATTTTTATGAATAAGACCGTATATGTATAGCATTAAAATTTGTTTTCAATAGGTCACAGTTATTGGAACGAAACGAAGTTCCTTACGGCAGGCTTGGAGGGGATAGGGATTTTGCTGCGCGAGAGAACTGAAAAAAATGTGATAGTAAAACCGTAAGAAAAAATGCGTGGAATAAAACCGCTAAATGTGACGTGCGCAGGCGCGACAGTCGCATACACAAGCGAGTAGTGTATAATACCTTTCTCTTTCTCCCTCTTTCTTTATTAGCCGAAGGAACTTCGTTCCTACCTGGTGTCCCACGACACCACATCATTTTTTTAAGTGCTTATTTACACCTAATCAGATCAATTAATAGGCCACGGAGACAATGTTATGCGTGCAGATTGACGCAACATTTTCGCATAATTTTCAGACCGTAAAGATTAATCTGGGCCATACAAAATTATTTTCCCATAGCTAATTATGTGCCTACTGCCTACATACCTAATTGATGTTAGTAGGTACTTAATTTGTAATTAAGTAAATTATTTGAAATGATTTTTTTATCAAAAAAATTGGTTGTTTGTAAAGTAGGTTTACGATCGAGATGTTTACGTGATAACGTCTTATTGGTGATATAAGTTTTTGGGAAGTAAGGAATTAATATTGTTGCCGCTAAAGTGAGAGAGACGGAAGATCGGTCCACTCACTCGAACGCTATGCCAGCCTCCGCTCGTGAGGATTCCGCGTGACAAGTTTCACGGAATGACTGGCAGCGCTCGAGATGAGACGGGAGATCGGTCCGTCTCTCTCTCGTTATACCTGCGATCGCGCTCGTGAGGTTTTGGTGTGACACAAGTTTCTGAACATGTCACCCGACTAAAACGATTTTAAAGACGTTATCACGTCAAAAACAATTACAAAATATTCAATAGATATTATAAAGGTGAATCTCAGGGACTACAGGTCCAATTTGAAAAATTCTTGCACTGTTAGATAGCTCATTTATTGAGGAAAGCTATTTTGTATGCCACATTTAGGCATGATATAAAATGAAGGTCACGCGACCGCTGGCGGAATTGTAGTTATTAAAAAAAGCGGATACACAAGCGCGTACTTTGCGCTCTTGGGTAGAACGTAATAAAGATAACAAAAATAATTTTTGGAATAAAAAGTAGCTGTGTTAATCTAAATCATATTCTATCTCTTTGCCAAATTTCGTCCAATTTTGTCTAATAGTTTTGGCGTGAAAGAGTAGGTAACAAACATACATTCTTATAAACTTTCACGTTTATAATATAAATAGGAGGTAGTGATGTCTAGCAGGTATATAGTCGATGTATTAAACGATTACATCTTTCAGCTTTTTATATTCGCCTAATAAATACGTACCTACAACTTTAGGTAATATAATAATTATAAACACTATGTTAATAACTAAATAATAAAGCAGTTAAACTGACATTTCCGTCCATTTACATCTTCCGTCTATTTAAATCTCCTACCCGGGATATTAATGAGTAACTTATCAAACAATTAAACCCGAACGTGTACAACCTTAACTAGCTAGGTACAGATTACAATGGTACAGTCAGCTACAAAAGCTTGCAGCTTGATTAACAGGTTCAATATTACACAACGTCTTCAAAGATTTCACAAATGAGTGTCGTGATGAGTGTAGAAAATAAGCTAATATTATAGTCTAGTATTTAATTAATTTAGTCTAGTACTAAGTCTCTAGCGTAGCTGGCCTGAAGCACAGATATAAACAAACCTGAATCGGGCAGGCTTTTCAATAATTCTAGCTAATGCCATTTAACCTTTTTACATAATTTAGTCATTTTAGTCATATAAACTGACTAGTCATTACTTTTACATAATATCCATGTGTATACCAATCCCTAATTATCTAAGTCCTATGTGTATGTCACATTATTTTTCAAAAAATCTATTTTTATTTATTTATTGAACAGTCACATGACACTTATTTTTGTAATAAGATGTTTTGTAATATTGAACCTGATAATCAACTTTTGTGGTTGACTGTACCGACTGACAATAGAAATCGGATAGGTAGGATGCCAATCACGCTCGCGATCGGAAACGATCAAGGAATGAACGACCTTTGTTTTAATTGTCTGTTTATCTCAAACGAATGAATGAGTGAATGGTAACATTCAAGATTGTTGTAAAATTTCGAATCTTTCACAATGGTGTTAATCAATTTAAACAATGTGTTTAGTGGTTAATGTTGATTGAGTCGGTGAAGAATTAATTTCCGTTGTTATGACTAGTTAGTGGCTTGCTACCTATTTACTGAGATTAGTACTTAGATAAGATGTTCATTCATTGTATTTACAAAAGAAAAGTATTATAAGTAATCAGATATCCGATTTCCATAGTACAAGCTCTGCTTAGTTTAGGATCAGATGGCCGTGTGTGGTAATGTCCCACGAAATTATTATTATTATTTCAGAGGGAAGGGGGTTTTCCTAATCTCACACAATCTCATATAATTAGGTACGTATGTCTTGCATAGCTGAGATTTAGATTTATTTTATGTTAAAATTTTACTCACGTAAGATTTTCCACACACGCGAGAAAACTGGATGGGGAGGAAGGGGATCGAGCAAATTTCGCGACATTTTATTGGAGAAAAGGGTTTACAAAATCTTTCTATCTTAAGAATCTTAGATAATTACACCCAGACTCCAGACAAACAGACATGTTCATTACACAAATGTCTGACTTGTGTGGAATCGAACCCACGACCTGCGGCGTGAAAAGCAAGTATCTTACGGACCACGCCACCTTATGTAGGTATCATAAATGTTTTTTTCTTTCTTAGGTGCCTCTAACGACTATAATATACAGGGTGTAATAATTAGATCGGTCAGTACGGAAAAGTCTGAAACTATGACGTAGACACGGCTTCACATCAAGCTATTTTTACCAGTATAAGCTGAAATCCTACACAATTCGAGATCAACTTAAACTAGAAAAGTATAGTTTGATGTGTAGCTGTGTGTACGAAGATCAGTAGGCTGATTCACGTAATTTCTCGACGCGCCCATTAAGTTGCGATTTAGTTGCAATTAAGTTTAGGTCTTAGTGCAAAATGGTATTTTTGTAATTGTTTAGCTGTCATATCTAGTCTAAAGCGCGCGCGTGACGCGAACTTAACGCGAGCGTATCTGACAGCGGTTGTCAAGATTACGAGAATACGAAAAGGGCTGTTTTGATCGAAACTTAACTGCAACACCACTGCTCGGAACTTATTTAATTACGTGAATTAGCATATAGGGCACCGATTATCGCGCTTTAGATATTAAACTCTAATAGACAAATGTCAAAAAAAATGACAAAACGAATGCAATCCTTACTTTATTTTCGACATTTGTCTAAACAGAATGGGCCCAGGACACCGATTCTCGAGCTGTATATAGACATTTATCTCAATATACCGAAGAAAATAGCGAATGTCGGTTGAAAACCAATTTTCGTATTCTCAGATTGTCACGTTAGTTCGAGATAAATGTCGAGCCAACTTTATCAAATCGTGTTTTCAATCCTGGTATTCCTTAGATTATATTCTCGACTATATGAATACATTTTTTTCAGATTTTTATTTTGCTTTTCACTGCTTCAAAAAGTGTTTCAAAATACATGTTTTTGCGGATTTTCACTAAAACCTAGCCTTAAAAGAGATTCGGGGTCCGAGAAACTATGTCATCGAGTTTAGTAAACAGAAATAATAATAATATTAATGTTACTTGGTCGCAGTTGTGTGTCATGTATTCCCCGTGTTGCGCAGAGGTAAAATTCATTGAAAGGCAAAATTATTAGGACACCTTTCGAATAAAATTCTTTACAAACAATAACATTAGGTACTGTCACTGCTGAATACAGCATACAATTTAATGCTGTAATCATTTTGTAATACTAAAAAGTAACAACCAACTTTAGTTACATAAGTCCTATGTTTTAATAAATGTTGCTTTTGCTATGAAATAATAATAATATTCTGGGACATTAACACACACGGTCATCTGATCCCAAACTAAGCAGAGCTTGTACTATGGAAACCAGATAACTGGTTATATACTACTGTACTAATATGGTTATATACTTTTCTTTATTATAATTATAATAATAATAATACATTTATTCAAATCATGTCGTCATTTTATATTCATAAATCAATCAAAAACAGTTAAATTAAGAGCTAATAATTACATTTTTACTGGAACTAGGTGAAACCTGTGTTTTGGGTACCTACCACTACTTATAACGTAAGAAAAATAATGATTACACAAAAATAATTTATTTAAAATATAATTCTATCTAATATAATAACTACTCAATAACTTAAAAATAGTTTTTTATTTTTATTTTACAACTTCGAGTAACTTTTCCGTATCTGAATAATTTAGCTTTTTTAAATAATCTGACAAAACCATAAACTATATACATATACATAATATGTTATGTTTCAATAATTTTAGGTAGGTACCCCTTTATTGCAACTGTTTCGATCAAGGCAGCGACAAGCGACAAGGTTTCGTTAATAATGTCAATTGTCAACACACAATGGTCAATTTGTCTGCATTCTTACTCTGTATCAATTACCAAGTAGTAAGGTTAGGTACCTACCTACTTACTTTAAACTTATTCACACGCTTTTATACTGAAAGGTGTAGGCATAAGTAAATTTTACAATATGTAATCTAGTCAAATTATTTATATTGCTGCGAGTCGACATAAAATCGTTTAATTCTTTTCCTTTTTTTTTCGATTTTTCTGACGCGGCAAACTAAACATAATTTTTTTCCTCAAAAAACTGCTTAATTCTTACTATAACTGGTCTTAAAATAAAATAAAAACTATTTTTTTTTAAAAGAAACGCATTCGTAGTAAAAATTAAAATCCAACGTGAGATTAGAGAAGGGGGAGAGGTTGAACCCAATTTCACAACATCTCACCATAAGGGAAGCGGGGGTCAGAAAAAAAGAGACCCATAAATTAAAAAAAGGAGTTATATTGTAAGCCATAGACAACGATTTTATTTCGATATCAGTGGACATAGGCTAAGATAACTACAGCAGGGCCGGATTTAGGGGCGAGAAACAGAGGCCACAACCCCGAAGCCCTTACAATGGAGACAAAAATAAATCAAATTCAGACTAGTAGGTACCTAAACACTACTAAACAACGTTTCCTTTGATATTTTTTGCGATAAAATTTTCCTTTGCCTGCACAGTACTTTGTACAAACTTAAATAGGTATAATAGGCACTATTACTATCATCAGTCCAATCAGGCAATCAGACAGATATCAAAATCTCAAATGGCCACGATAAGCACTTACAAAAAATTGGTCCTTTTTATTTGGAAAATAATTCGGAGAAAGACAACACTGCTTTGTTGCTCCGGGCCTCCAGACCTCTAAATCTGGCTTTGACCAACAGGCAGGTTGTTTGCGAACTAGCAGCATAGTAAAAAAAAACTCAGATTAGCACTTGCATGCGCCTTTTAGTTCCAGTTCATAGCTCAGTAATTGTTGAACATTCGCTTCCCAAATCAATTTTTACAGTGCAACACATTGTATAATACAAAATATCGTGCTCAGGTAGTGTACTGTCGGAAGTGTTAATATTCATTATGGTTATGTATTAATCTTAGTTTTTGTGCTATATTACGATAATGCATTTCTTCAGTTCGAAGAAATGTTAGAAAAGACCCGTACCCAGTTAAAAAGCGTCGTGACAGTCAGATATTTAGTTATTAAGTAGTCAGTACTTTCTCGGAGGTTTCTAATACACCTTGAAAAATCTTAGTTACCTACCTACACCTTGAAGTTAGTAATTGTGCTAGAACGGTAAAAGGCTAAATACAGAATAGTTAATGGTACTGCTAGTAAGTAGAAAGTCTTTAATCGGATGCAAAAGATATAAATGTCGATACTTATGTTATTAACGTTATTAAATTAATTAACAGTAGGATCAAAGTGAAATCGCCAAGCGAATTTCTGGGTAAAGCTAGACTGGTCACTGGTTAGACAAGTCTGTAAAATGCCAGGCAACGGACGCAGCGCATTGTAGTCAATCCAGTTTCAAGACGAAAATAAATTTATAAGGTTTTTAACTTTGTTTAAACAGTAAAAAATAGTTTACGCGACTTTTGATAACTGCACAAAGAAATCTATTTAAATTCTTTGTTTAAAACGATAATTTAACATATCAGCCAGTTAGCTAATGAAGTTAAACCTTCTGTATTAAAAAAAAGACGGGTTGCACTCCGGGAGTGCCTAAACGAAACAGTAGGCCCAGGCATACATTTTCGCTGCGCCGTAGAGAGGGGATAGCTGTCTACTCTCCATCCGTCATACGCTTTTTCGATCAGGTCACGTGTCCTGACGCGAGTTTAAGATTTTATACCCATTACAGAAAAAGTGCTCAACGCCGCTAAAGAAGTTTTCACTTCAAAATAACAATAAGGCTTTGTATTTTAAAAATTAAAATGAAAAAAAAGAAAAAAATTATAAAAATGAAATTAGTACCTAAGCCGAGCCAAAAACTTTGTTTACTAAAATTTTCGTTTTCATGTCATCATCATCAGCCTATAGCAGTCCACTGCTACTTAGGCTTCTCCCAATAAGCGCCATTTCACCCTGTCCTCGTCTTGTCGCATCCAGCTACTGCAGGCTATCTTTCGCAGATCGTCACTCCACCTAGCAGTAGGGCGTCCCACCCACACTACACTTGCCAAGACGTGTTTTCATGTATGAAACAATAATGTCGTCTTTTGAGATATTTATTTTTTCTAATGTTATCAGAATAGAAAGACTTTTATAAAAGTTTGGCTATTTTCAATCGCCTCGAAGATAGAAGGAAAAGTAAAATATGACAAATTAGTCAGGATTATAAAAGGTGTCAACAACTTTCATAATCCTGACGAAAACTACTCTGACAATCCATCAAAGCGTAATGTTGCAGGAAAATTAACTTTATCAACTTACTATTGGAAACTCAAATACGTCCTGTAGGTTCTCTGAAATGGCGAACAAAAGTGATTCATTATCTACGTAATAAGGAGACCCTTTTTAAACACTACCGACCCGCCCGCCCCGGTTTAGAATGGGTACAAATTACACACCTAAACCTTCCTCATGGATCACTCTGTCTATTCGTAAAAACCGCATGAAAATCCATACAGAAGTTTTTGAGTTTATCAATAACAGACAGCGGAAGCGACATTTTATATTATGTATCTAAAGATGTAGATAACATAGCAGTTCTTTTTTTTATTAAAAACTTTTCGTCCCTGCCCTTTTTTCAACTTACATCTCTTACAAGCTTTCGCCCGTGGCTTCAGGCTTCAGGCCCAGTAACAAACATCCATACATTCTTACAAACTTTCGGGTTTGTAATTTACAAGGATTGTCTTTAGTTTATATTATTAATAATTACGTAATAAATAGCACAGATAATATCACAGATAATAATATGTATGCGCCAGACGGCAAGTCTATTGGCATACAAATGGCATAAGATTTTATTTATTTAATTCTAATAATTAATTCATTTTCGTTAAAAAGAGGTTCTTTCTGAACTAAAAGTCAGCTATATTCATTTTCAACAAAAATTTTATCCAAAATAAAATGATACAGATTAATCACCTCTGAAAATTTAAAATTTGTTTATTGGTACACAAATTTCCTGTGACTACACCTTCGGATATTACAAGCGTGATTTACGTATGCTGGAATTCCTACGTAATTTTGTATCTTGAAAAACAGGAAGAACATGCTATAATGACGTAAGAGGTCAGTTACTTGTATAAATAGGGATAAACTAACAGTTATTTACAAACAGCGTCTAGACCGCCATAGTTTCTTATAATTCTAAATTAGAAATTCCTCCCGATTAAATTGAATGTCATTGTCATTGCCCTCAACACATTTTTTTTTCAGATAATAAGCATTTCTATCTCAAAAAACTGTATCATAATAGCTTTATACAAAAATACGAACCAACATTACTGTTTTAACAATTAATTAGGACCACCTGGAAAGTATACCCTTCGCAACAAAACAAGAAATATCCAAATTGATCTATAATTGGCGAAATTACGAAAAAACACATGCAGTTGAATTGAGAACATTCATAATTTTGAAGTCCGTATAAAATCGGATTTCAAAATTTTTTTTTAAATATTAATATTTTATGTATAAATAATTAAAAGTAGTAAAACGGAACGTAAAATGATTGAATGTAAGAGTGAGCGACAGAGCATAATATATGTGTGGATGAGATGAAGGAATGCAAGTAGGAAAAGCCATGGTAGTAGGTTGTGTTTTTTTAGGAAGAAAGATTTAAAGTTGTAATTGTTGTGTGACGGTGTAAAAGATTGAAAATAAAGCTGTGATTTGGAAGAAAACGTTGTTTTGCCTATTACTCGATTCCCACATACTTAAATCTACACAGATACACGACCAATTTTGATGCGTTTTTAATAGAAAACTGATGTGGTAGAGATGGTTCTTAATTAAATGCGTATCGAATGTTATTAAATTTTTACTTTAAATTTATTTTAAAAACTTGTTATTAAATACCGCTAAAGACGCTAAACAGGTTCAAAATGCGTGTTCAAATCTTTTAGTTTGTTTTGTTACTCTACTACATTAAATATAGCTTTTTCATCTGTAAAATAACATTTTATAATTATTAAAAAATATTAATTATGTTAAAATTAGCTAGAAACAGGATCTTTATTTGGTGAATCATATATTTTGTATCCGCCTGTGAGTCTTTAAAAGACTACCGTTTAATAACTGATTATAATGATAAGTGAATATTAATTAACTGGTCAAAGCAGTAATTAATAACTGCCATAATTCGAAGATTTACCGGTTTAGTAAACCGAAGTGGCAGTGGGCCGGTCATACCTAAACGCAGGACCGACAATCGCTGGGGTAAACGAGTTCTAGAGTAGAGACCACGAATTGGCAAACGTAGCGTAGGACGTCCTCAGACTAGGTGGAGTGACGATCTCAGCAGGACAGCCTATGACCTGACCTATGTAGTCTATTCAAACTGATGATTATGATCAAGATAATAATTCCAAGAGATATTAATAGCCCTTATTTTTTGAAGGTTTTATCTATGTCTAGCACAAATCCTGGCAGTTGGCTGTTTTATCTGTGATAAAAAAAAAACAAAGAAAAAATTAACCGTTTTCTAAAAAGTGAAAAATAAAAGTTACGTTTGTGAATTAAATGTTTAAAACCCCAATGAAAGAATCAGTTAGAAATACATATTATGTAACAATTAAGCACTCCGGTAGTGAGGTTATTGTTTTTAACGAAAGCATGCCGACTGCTGTCAGGTTAAGGATGACTGTTTAGTCGTTGGACACTGTTGATACTTATAAATATTAATATCAGAGTAAAATCTATGCCAAACTAAAATTAGCGAAAGCGGGAAATGGCAGAAAGGTGACAGAAAACAACATTAAAAAGTAGGTTTCATTTAACATGGTCGTTTATGTTTCCGAAAGACATAGGTACTTTCACTAATGATCCGGATGTGTATCAAAACAACCACATGCGATAAATTCGATTAACTTTGGCATTTAAGTTCATGGTAGATTTTTTCCATAACGAGGAATAAGCTTTTGATTTGTTATTACAAATGTCTATTGTCTAGTAGTAAATCCAGGATCTTAATAAAACCACCAACATACAGTAAACTAATATTGCTTGCTTGCTAAAGTAAAATTGTCTATATGAAATTACCTATACTTTAGCGAGCCTTTAGATGTTTCATATATAAATTTTATGAATAAGAACGAAAGTCTAAACCAATAACACCCTTTTTGTAAGTGTGTAATGAACGGACAGTTTTTTTTTATTTTACCACTCAACACGGGATACTTACAGTTCAGTTATCTACTTTAGTTACCGATTGGTGATTAAAATAAGGAGGTTTATTACATATTAATGGGTTTTCGATATTAATCAATCATAAGTAATTAATTCGAAATTTCAACATTAATATTTACATAGGTAATTAAAATTTTCGGGTGATAAGGTAATGCGTACCGAAGAATTGGTTTGAGCAGCGCCGGACTAATCAAGGTAGAGCGGTATCCAGAGCCCTGACTGACACCTTTTTGAAAGTACATAATTCGATATACAGGGCTAAGGGCCCTGGGAATGCATATAAAATGTATTTTGTCACTCTACCCTAGAACCAGCTTTCGGTCTAAAAATGATTTAAGTAAGAGCTACTCAGATCTACCTAATCTACATAGAAATAAGTTAGAAAATAATTTTCTTTATATGTATAGCATTATTAACATTATAAGTACCAAGGTAAGATTCACTTAGAACGTAAAGGAAGTGATTGTTGCTAGTTCACCCCGAAACAAATTAGTCATATATAAATAAATAATTACAGTTGTAACTAAGTAGTTCAACTGTAGACATCGGAAAACGTCAAAATATTAAGGTAGCGATGTCTACGAACGAGTATCTAGAACTTGGTCGCTACTTAAAATTGTGCTTCGTAAACGTAGTTATTAAAATGTTACTTTAAAAGTGTTTAGATGTTCTTTTCTTTAAGACAGGAGCACTTTGCAACACTATAGGTGCCTATATTACTACCTATAGGGCAATAAAATCAATCTTGAAAGTATTTTAAAGCGGAAATCCGTTTCATAAATAAGCAAAACCACTTGAAATGACAAAGGACTAGCAATAAATACCAAACATTACCTCCTTACATCTTGCTGAAAAATAAAACAATATTCAACAATAAAGCTAGTAAGAGTAACTACAAAATTGATACTTACATTCATTTTAACACTCTAAAGTAAATATCCTTCAGTATAGCATTAATTTAAATCACTAAACACTTTCTTCGAAAGAATTTAAGTACGGGGTTACACGGAACCGGTGCCCGGGCAACACAAGCATCCGATTTGACGGTGGGTCGGTGACTGCCGCGCGCTGTTTAAAAAAATAAACTTTCTCAAGCGACCGCGATTTTAGTTACCTTATTGGCTGTCTGTTTTTGTCAGAATATGGTGTGCGTGTATTTTGTTTTGATTGTTAATTGGTTTAGTCATTATTCAATGTAATAGGGTTTATAATTCGCGTCACGCGTGGCCACTTGTATCAAGTAAGCTGGATGTAGGTAGAGGCGCGCCTTGAGGGTGCGAATTAGTCATTATAAAGTAAACAAGTAAGGTGACAGCACTAAAAACAGTTTAATATCCCACTGCTAGCTAGGCACGGGTCTTCTCTCAACTATCTTATGAGTTAAGGTTCTTAATTCAAATAGTCGGCAAGTATGGGTTGGTTTCACAATACATGTCCTCGAAAGTGTCGTAAAAAGAGGACAATCTAACTTTCCAACTACTCCTATGATCTTTTTGATTAAAATCGTTTGGGTTCTAAGACAGTTTAGGTCACAGTTCAGGGATTACGGCGCCGCTGTTGATCCTGACTTACAGAAGTAGCAGTGGCAGTAGGTATTGCTGTGGAAGGTTAGGGCCAAAAAAATTAGTTCTAAAACATATCGGATTCGTTAAAAGGATTTTCCTTCACCGATCCCCAGGATTGATCCGGCGAACTACTTACATATTAAAACCGAGTCCACAAGTCTGCTCCATCAGGCAACTAAGGGACGGAGTGGATGGTTAGGAGGGTTTAAACGTTCAAACCACTCGAACTCGATACCCTTCTTACTAAAGACCGCAACATTGATTGAGAAATAAATTTGAATATCCGTAACGCAACACTGATTTAATGAAATGGTTACGGCCCTAAATATTGCATACCAAAGTTTAAGTTCATGCATATAGCTGGTACCTGACTACTTGGTTGAATGATGAATGATTGATGTCCTAAAGAAAGCCTTTTTTTAAATTTTGTATTAAGTACTACGTAAGTGGCAGAATGTAGGAGCACTTACTTTAATTTGTATCAAAAATGTACCCATTATTCACAAAATAGTACTACAACTACTTTATTTATTTATGAAAGTAGTAATGTTAAATGTAGCATCCTAAAGACAAGAGATGTCCGTCTGGGGTCTCTGATCCCGACTACAGTATTTCATTAATATTTAAAATGTTCATATACTTAATCAGTCCAAAACGAATAACTCTTACTCTTTTTCTGATTTTGCACAGGGCCCCTAAATTCTTACCTAGGTATGTCCCTGATGCAGCCGGGGTTGAATGGAGCTAGACCTCGGATTGAATTACTGGTTTAACCAAATTACTTACTGCAGCAATGCGCCAAAACACTACTTAGGTACTATAATATTGCTACCTAAAATCCGTCTCCAGAGTTCAAATTACTTATCCGCATACAAAATTTCATCAAAATCAGTAAGGCAGCCAAAATAACTTTAAATTATTTTTTTTTTTGGTACTACTAGTATAGTATTATATTATCTGTGTTCACCAATTCACCATTCAAACTAAAAAAAAAATGGTTCCCGAACGCGAGTTACAATGCCACAGACACACACATACACAGTCCCCACAGACAGTCCCGTCAAACTTTTAATAACACCCCGTCGTTTTTGCGGCAGACGCAAGGAATATAGGTACTACTTCTTCGTCGGGGGTTAAATAAAACGTCTAACGGACAAACTTTGGTATGCGTTTATAATTTTAGTTTTTAGGTTGGTACTCGTTTGAAAGTAGGTCTTCAGAAGAATTAATGTAACTTGTATCCACACAATATCAATATCTAAACATCATTGTTCTCTTCCAGATATTACCAGAGGTGCAGACCGTGCAGACAATGCATTGTTTTACCTATTAAACATGGAACTACTTCTCGTTTTCCTTTCATTCGGTTCAAGGAATATACTACTCTCTATCAAGAGATTCACTTCTGACAATCTATGCATTAATTATTTTAGGTGTAGTAAATGGTATGAGCGCGCTTCGCTGGTGAGTAGGTACTATAAACTTAAGACTTAGCGAATCAGCGAAAGTCACCGGAAGCGTTTATATGCTCTTAAGCCATAGCAACCTTATTTTAGACGAAGCTGTAGGCAGAAAATATCACCCACACTTTTCGCAGACTATGATTAGATCCCATAGTATGGGGCCAGACTATAGACATTCATCAGGCACTATTCTAAACTTCGAGCTGTATCTAAGATTCTCAAAGTGTATTATAAAAGTCTTTTAGCTAGATCCGGGACTTCGCGGTTGTAAGCGAACACGCTTACCACTGCACCAAAGCGGCAGTTACAAACTAATTTTAAACATACTAGCTTCCGCCGGCGTGGTACATATTGGGATAAAAAGTAGCGTATGTGTAAATCTAGACCATAATCCATCTGTGTGCCAAATTTCATCCAATACCGTCTGGTAGTTTTTGCATGGCAAAGTCACAACAAACATACATTCTTACAAAGTTCGCGTTTATAATATTAGTCCATACAGTATTATATTATCTGTGGTCCATACATTCTTACAAACTTCCGCGTTTATATTAGGAGAATTTTAGCTGTAAATAAGAAGTTTTGTGTAACCCCTAGTTTCAACAGGTGAAACATGCACAAGAAAACATGTTGCAAGCACTATCTATCTCTATCACCTAGAGATAAGTAGAAAGAGATAAGACTACGCTTTACTTATGCTTACGCGTGCAAACACACAGTTAGGGAGTAAATGTTTTTACCTGTACTTAGTAATTCAATAAAACAACATTATACATGGTGGTAAAAATAAAATATATTTCGAATACAAACAGAATGGATATGATACGCCCATAGAATACAATAACTAGTTTTCTTATTCCTTAAGTCCTGACATCTACAGTCATCCCATGACATGATAAAGAACCTTTGGCTCCGATTCTCGCACTAGATATTTATCTCGAACGCGACATATCGAAAAAATTGCGACTGTCGATTGAAAACTAATTTTCATATTTTTAAGAATGTCACGTTAGAAATAAGTCTACTTCTAACCGCACGACACGCAATGAGTAGTGTATAGCAATAGACATAACTATGTCGATTTTATTGGTTTCCAATCGACATTTGTAAACCGCGAGAATCGGGGTCCGTGTTCCAATCATAGGGATTAATAATACATAACATTTTGCTTCAAATTACAAATAGCAAGGAAACATTATTAGACAAGATGTATTAATAGTACGTTGTGACAAAAACCTGCCAGCATAACATGTAAAATAAAGTGTATTAGCGAAAACAGAAAATCTTATACAGTTTTTTCAACACCACTCGGTTATCTTATACTAACTACACTACCGTAGTGAAGAACAGTTTGTACGTATAAACTGTTCATGTTTTTAGTTTGTGTGTTCATTTGTAAAGACGCTTCAACTTTTACATGACGTGTACTGTACATGGTTACCTCGCTTCCCCCAAAACTGGCACAATTTAGTACTAGAAGTTGCGTATAAGGGACTACGCGCATCTATTCAGCTCTATTCAGCGTTTGTTTATAGAAAGCTACGATTTTGTATGGGACGCGTACGCGCCGTTCAGCGCTGAATAGAGCTGAATAATGTTTTTTTTATCTTAAAATAGGCTTGCGCTTGACCACAACTTGCCTGATGTGAAGCAATGATGCAGTCTACGATGGAACGCGCTTACCCAGTAAATACCGATTCACTCGTGACGTGAAGACCGACAGATTGTAGCTCGATGTGCGTAGTCCCTAATGTTCTAAGGACGCTTTGATGCTGTCTCTATTGACTAACAACGAAAAATGGGATGTTATATGTTTGACGTGTTTGTGTGTTTGTATGTCTGTTTATCTGTGTACAAGTTTATGACATACACATTTAAGTAAATGGATCGTATTTTAATGCAGTTTTCTTTAGGTGATTTTTTATTTATTTATAGTTAAGGTTTTATTTGCACCTAGGAAAAATTATGTTGAAACAATATTGTTGTACAATTCGGAATGGAGCTGCCAGCTGCAATAGCTAACAGTACGATGCGTGGACGTACGTGCAAATCAATCAACAATAATTTCGCCAGCAGCAACTGCTGTTTGCGGCCTGCTTTATACTAGCCCCTAAGACACCCCAGTGGTATTGACAATAAACATTACAATATAAACAGGTAAAAATCAAATTTTAGCTTCAAGAACTCCGTTTATGTTACTTCAGAACTTCTATACAGTATTTATTTATCATTGAATACATATTTCAGATATTTTGTAGACACTATGAAAAGCAGTGAAAATGCGTAATGAAGATAAAATGATATCAACACAACATTAGATGTTTAACGTCTTGTAACAGGTTGCCAATCATCACCGTCGGGATCACGAGCTGAAACAAACATGAATGGGTAACACAAAGTTCACAGAAGGCAGTTAAGCTTACAGCTAGAGGTCGGAATTGTGTAGAGTTATTATGTACTTGCATCAAATGTTGATATGAATATGGATCATGATATGACTTTCTCATTTAATAAATCGCGAGATCTTTTTCTGCTCTTTAAAATTAATCACAGGATTTGAAGCATATCCATTTAATTCTTTCGCTATATGAAATCAGTGTAAGTACATAAATAACTCTATCTAATTTCGACCTCTGCTTATAAGGTCCTTGCAGTCAGAGCCTAAAATCCTTAAAAAAGTCAAGGCAGTTTTACTAGCCAGCACCGACTGAATTCCACAAAGACGGCATTTTCGACTTTACACTTCCCTTTTAAACAAAAATTTTGCAGTACAGACTAAATATGACGGAGATTCAAGCTCGAACCAACTTGATATATAATAAATACTAGCATCCGCTAGGGGCTTTACCAGCGTTGTATTAGGATAAAAAGTAATTTATGTGCTATACCAGACTAGTGTCTATAGCTGTGCCTAATTTCATCCAATCTCATCTAGTAGTATTATCGTGAAACAGTAACCAACATCCACACATCTGTACATCCATCCATACAAACATTGGCATTTATATAATATTAGTGAGATAAAACAAACACAATAACATATCATACTAACGTTTCTCTTCCCGGCGTGGTGGTGGAGGGCGACGATCGTCCCTACGACCGTCACGATCACGATCGTCCCTGCGCGGTCCGTCGCGGTCGTCACGTCGTGGCCCGTCGCGATCCTCACGTCTAGGGCCGTCGTCACGTCTGCCGCCGTCACTGTACAAAGAACATTATTAAAAGATGATACAGATTCTTTAGAACACAGGGCACAGTTTGGCCAAATCGGACGGCTTACACAGCTCCACTACAGATTTAATATGTTTGAGCAAATGATGAACAAAAGCTACTCGCCACATAAATTCATAGTACACGTATTTTCGCTAAAGATGGTCGCTACATTCATTAAAAATCATAATTAACGAGCAGTTAATAACCTCACCTTTTGTATGACTTGCAGTCTGCTTGTTACAGTCAGTGCAACCCGTTCAAAACTTTAATATTTGCCTTTAAATTATGATTTTCAATGAAGCAACGCAAATTTTTAGAAGCCCATAATCCGGTAGAAGTACTTGAAGTTTCCTTATACATTTGGGTACATTTCTATCACTTACCGGTCATCTCTGCGTGGTGGGAACCGGTCACGATCGGATCGGAATCCGTCGCGGTCGGAGCGCTCGCGATCGGGTCGGTCGCGCGGTGCATCGCGGTAACGATCGTCACGCGGCGCTGCGTCTTTGGAACGCCACGCTGAAGACCGCTCCTGTATCGAAATGAATCTTATTAACCACTCAATAATGATTACAATTGAGTTATGTAATAACAAAATTGATGTTTGTTTTTTTTATATTTATTTCATGATTTTCCGAATCATGATTTTCGCAATTTTTAATGAACACACAATTACAGCGTATTTTCATGGTCGTTAGCGCCCGCATGCTACGGGGCCCACACTGTAGAAACTGTTTTCATTAGTCGTTAGGATCTATATGCTGAATACGAGAGATTTCTGTCAACCGTAGCGAGTAGACTGATGACGTCTAATGACTGAGGTTCTATAAGGAAGGGGAGTCCCCGAATGCTTTGTATCGACCGAGTTATCGACCAATGAATTTAATTGGTCGTTAGGCCGCATGAAGGAAGTCCCCGATTTCTGCCAAACAAACGATTTGTTGGCTAATGAAATTGCGCCTATATTCACAATAATTGAACTACGGAGCTCGTTGTACTATGTACAGGTAAGCTATATAAGACTTACAGCGGGGGCGGGCGGTGGGTCGGCAGGCCCACGACGCCAGCTGCCTCCGTCTGGGCCACTGGACCGACCACCATACCGGGGTCTGAAACAACATCACACACATGTAGATTTATAACTTAAAACTACTGAATGCATGTATTTATACAGGTTATTAGGAACAGCCTTCCGCAAACTGGTAGGGTGCATTCAGATTCTAATATAAAACATATTACAGCAGATTTTTTCTTTGGATTTTTCTAAGTCTGCAGGGGACTGTGTGTAACTGGGGTGGTCGCGACGGTCACCTGACTGGCAGAATGTCTCGACAGTGCACTGTGTGCTGAGGTGACAGACCGAGCGCTGTGGGTTTAGTGGGTATTACTCCGCATGTAGTGTCGTGTTCATAGCGGCATCTCGTCTGTGGGACACACTCCGCCTTCTTCTAGGGGCGGAATTGTGCGTCAATGCGCGGAAACAAGAAGGGTGACTGTATTTAGGGCTTTCCTTTCATGCGGATCATCAGTCATATATTCTCTGAGGTGTGTAATCTTATGAACAGTTAAACCAGTTATACATATGGTCTTGTACTAAAGGTATCACTGGTATCGCTCCACGGTTAGACGCATATAAGAACTAAGTTTCAATAATTGTTAGAATTCCACTAGAGCGCATACGTCATAAGATGCGGACAGTCATCGTTCGACCGTCAGAGAGCACATGGTGGTGCATAGACATAGACAAATACGATAATTGTTCGACACAGTGGACACTACAAGAGCTGACCTCTCCCGTTCCCTGTCCCGGTCCGGCTCGGCTCTGCTGGTGCGCCAGCCGCCCTCGTCCCGCGGCCTGTCGTCTCGACGGTCGTCGCGCCGGTCGTCACGGCGCTCGTCACGACGGTCGTCGCGCCTGCAATAAATATTACTTTTAAAATATCTCAATAAATTTCAATAAAAAATTTAACTAAATCGCCGCCTATTAGATAAAAACCACCTCGAATGCTTCATATAAAAAAAAACAACATAATTGGTCCATTCCTTATAGTGCTGGAAAGCCATAAACTTGTACAGATACCTGCAAGACGATGGGCGTGCGACAGTTTACATACTGATTTAATTATATAAATGTGCGTGGATACACTCGTCAAACTTAATATGATCCCTCTTTTTGTGGGGAGTTACAGTATAAAATCTAACATGAAATAGCTTTCAAACAGATGTGTTTACCTGTCATCTCTAAGCGGTGGGCGGTCATCTCTAGGCGGTGGTCGTTCGTCTCTGGCAGGTGGTCGTTCGTCTCTAGCGGGCGGACGGTCGTCTCTGCGTCTTTCCGTTGAACGAGGACGGTCGTCACGAGGCGGAGCGCGGGCTGAAAGTAACGTAATGATTTAAATGAATGACACTTAATATTACAGTCAGGGTGCACATTTGCAAAAGAACAAACGTTTGAGTTGACAAAAAGAAAATGTTATTAGGAAATAACGAGCTAATGATTTTTGCACAGTGCTAGGCTCAGATGAACAGTAATAGGCTCTGACTAAATCTTATTAATACTAGTTCCATAGCGCTGACGCTTGAAGGTGTAGGCAGAGGTGAATACCACCTAGATTTTGACACCAAGTATAAGTTAGATACTTAATAGGGGGGAATTTAAACATTAATTTAGTGTGAATGTCGGCGGTATAATAATGTAGCATACCTGATCGCCAAGTATCTGATTTCTTGTCATCCTTGGGCTCCGCCTTCCTCCAAACATCGTCCCTGTCAGGCCTATCAGGTGGTCTGTCGGAACCTCTCTCAGGTCCCCTCTCGGGTATCCTATCGGGTCCCCTTTCGGTGCCTCTCTCAGGTCCCCGCTCAGGTTTCTCCCGAGGGTCACCACGCCTCCAACTGGAGGTAGTTTTCTGTTCTTCTAGTTTTCTTTGAATCTCTGCTTCTTTAGCACGCGCTTTAGCTTCCGCGCGGGCTAACATTTCTTGGTGTTCTCTGAAATTATTGTAATAACCTTATTGAAATCGATTTTTGCAAACTTAAAACCAGTATCACTAAACTTAGTACATACTAACTCATGACAGTTCGTACACGGCGACATTAAATAACTTTTTATTTACTTTCACTTTTTATTCAGCTTAAAAGCCTTGCACCTCGCCTCCCGCATTCACCTTTTATTTGGTACAAAGTGAAGTGAAGTGGTGAAGCTCAAAGTTACCTCTCCTCCTTCTCCTTCCTCTCCCTGCGCGCGGCCTGCTCCTCCATCTGGCGCCGGTCCCTCTCCTCCTGCTCCTTCCTCTCCGCGTCCTCCCTGGCACGTCGCACCTCCTCGGCCGCTCGCTCCTCCGCTCGCCGCTTCTCTGCGAGCCACTCCTGACGCCTCTTCTCGATCCTTTGTTGGCGACGTTCTGCTAACCGCTTCTCACGCTCGGCTTGCAGTTTAGCCTGTAAGTGATACCTACTATGTAGCTTGTTTGTAAATCAGAATTGCCTGTTAAACCCTTTTCAAAGATTAAAATTTCAGATTGAGAATGAAGTTGTAGTTAAGCGCAAGCCTATTCCAGAATAAAACAGAAGTGACGTATTTAGAGTGTAAGTACCTGGAAGGCGGCAAGTCTCTGCGAGTGCGCAGCCCCGCGCTCAGTGCGCAGGCGCGCGGTGAACTGTTTGCGTTGCGCCTGCATGCGGGACAGCCGAGCTGCCGTCGCCACGTCGCGCGCTCGGGCCTCTACACAACACACGCACATTTTGTATTAGAATTCATCTTTCTCTAGCTGCCCCGTCGACTTCGTACCGCGTATTAACCTTCCTAGAACTTGTAGGGATATTACAAAACCAAAATAAGCCAGATCGGTTCAGTCGTTCTGTACACTTAGTTTGCCAATATAAAAAAAGTTTTCGAATGTTACCTCAAACCTGTCAAAACGCTTTTCAAATTCATATTTTTTATTTAAAACGAAAACAAAATGCTAAAAATTGGATCACATGAGTTGGAAATGGAATAGAGTCGTTACTCCTTACTCCTCTTGGTCGTTATGATACTTTTCACACCGTACGTCATGGGTTCGATTCCAACACAAATCAGAAATTTGTGTGATGAACATGTTTGTTTGTCTTGAGTCTGGGTGTAATTATTTATTTATATTAAATATGTATTTAGAAAAGAAAAGTATTTTAAGTAGTATATTCTCAATCATCTGATTTCCATAGTACAAGCTCTGCTTAGTTTGGGATCAGATGACCGTGTGTTAATGTCCCATGATATTATTATAATAATAAATAAAATAATTTGTAGTATTTTTTTTATTTTACTTAATATCTTGACATGTTCACCCTGGTATTTGAAAACTTTGTTCGTATTGATAACATGCACTAAGGGTACTGAGTTTTCTATCGACATTCGCCATGTTTTTGACATAAGTTACGTTTGAGATAAATGTCTCAAGCTCGAGCATCAGGGTCCTGGCCATTAACAAATCAGTGCTCAAAGGTGATCTAGTAAAACTGTGGAACTTACCAATAAGTTGTTGTATACGTTCTTTCTCTTGTTGTTCCCAGAACGCCTTATCTTGCACTTGTTTCTCTTCCAAGCTCTTTTGTAGTAACGGAATCTCTTCTAAACGTTTAGCGCGCTCAAAGTAGTCCACCTACCAATAACGTATTCTTGTATTAAAATCACGAATAGACTTGAATGATACACACTTAATTATTTTACCGGAATTAACATTATATTACACGCTGGGCATGAGTCTTAAGGCCTAAACTCTCTCAACTCGTAAGATAGTTGACAGAATTTAGGCCGTTATCCCACACAAGATGGCCAAGTGCGGATTGGGGGAAAATACGTCCTCAAATGATTAGTTCTTAGACATGCCGGTTTCCTCACGATGTTTTTCTCTATCGATATAGAGCAGCGGCTATGAAACAATTCACACAAAGATGTGTGGGAACGACTCAGAATCAAGCCCGCGCCCTTATTTTTCTAAGGTGAGGCAAGTACCGCTGCGCCACCGCTGCTTTTGCTGCATTATGTAACTTTTATTATTATTAAGAGACGACGATCGTTACCAAGGCGCTAAATTTCGAGATCCTTGAGATTAATTTGTCGCCTTAACTGCGAATAAAATTTTGGAGTTTTTTGTAATCATGGAGACACAAAATGTGGTAAAGTATGTCTAATTACCAGTGACTCTTTATGCCTCCACAACCATGACTTTTGACTAAAACAAAAGTGAATAGTACCTTCTTCTCTTGGGATTTGAGCCTCGCCTGGAGTTCACGACGCTCCTTCATCAGTTCTTCAGCCTCCCGCTGGGCGATTGCTTCGGCGTCCATTTTCTTGAGGTCCTGTACGGTAAATATTGATATTACAGCTACATGTTGTTAGTTGAAATGTCTTCTTTTGAATTTACATAGCATAGCGGTATGCCTGATTATGCGAAGGTGTAGGCAAAGGTAAATATCACCCACTTTTTACTGGCTATGTTTAAGTTGAATACGTAATAGAAGGCGAGCCTATTGTAGAACATCGGACACAATACGAAACTTCGAGCTGCTACTAATTTTGTCTAACTGTATTATAGAAGTCTTTCCTCGACCCGGGAATCGAACCCGTGACCGGTTAAGAAGCGAACACGCTTACCACAGGACCACAGAAAGATTTTAAATTTTATCATATGAAAAAGATACCAAAGATGTGCAGACACAAATTAACACAGTCCACGGGTGTATAACGCAGACTGTCGCGTCGAGTCAACAATATGATCTACCTCCGAGGCCTACCATGAGTGTCTATCAGAGAGATACACATGGGATTTATTTCGGAGGCTTTACCCATGGAAATTAATAATGCAACCTGTTTTTGAATTACATATAAGCTTAATATTAATAGTAAAAGAAAGAAAGAAAACATTTATTTGACAAAGACAGGACAAAAAAAGAAAAAATCCTAACTAAGGTATGATTACAGGTTATGTCTTACTAAACATCTATTATTGTCTTCATCATAGATGTTACTGACAGTCCTCTGTCTGGACCATTGTTATAGATCTGTACGACAAAACCTGTATGAAAGGCCTGTATGCAGGCCGGTGCCGGATTAACCAAGTAGCAAGAGTAGCGTGTGCTACGGACCTCGCGCAAAAGAGGGCCCCTCGTGTCACTTTAGCACATGCATTTATACTATTTCTTGTACATTGTAAAATATAAAAAAATATATTCGCAAATCAAGTCGGCAGTTCGTAAAGCGATCTAGTCCAATCTACAACAGCGAGTCGTCACCTCCTCGTCGAGTTTCTGCAACATCTTCTGGCCGTGCGCAGTCTGGCTGATGTGCGCGACCCTCTCGCGCAGATGTCGCTCGCGCATGGCCTGCAGCTCGCTCTCCGCGCGGCGCCGCTCGCGCTCCGAGCGCTCCGCCTCCAGCCGCCGCGCCTCCGCCGCCGCGGCCAGCCGCGACTGCTCCTCTAGGCGCCTGCCAGTGTAATGTACCGATTATCACACGATTCACAGCCAGTGAATAGTCGCTCGTCTAGCCCTTCCGCTGCGAGGCTAAGTCGTACGAAATCCTCCTCAAGCGACGGGCTCATAAAAATGATTTTACTTCAACGAGATAATTCAGTGAGCGCACTCGTCCTACAAATATCAGAGTTTAAGAATTTTTTTACCTGTTTATCAGAATGCAAACAAATAAATTGATATTTTCCAGCATTACCTCCAAAAACATAATATAAAGTCTTTAGACTATTTACAAATACACTTGAGCCTAACTAAAGCATTTGACAAAATTACTGTGTCCCCTACTAATCTGTAAGCTAGATCACATTGGTGTATGTTGTCTTACAGTTGAAATCTTCAGGAATTATCTAAATACACTATGTGTTAAGATTGATGTGGATATCAATGATAAGGAACTAGTGTCCTACGGCGTCTTACAAGAAATCATACTAGATCCAACACTATGTAAAACTGAAGTGAAGAAGCAATGGCATGAAAAGGTTATTAAAATTATCTGTTACTTGACTTCAAATCAAAGTGAGTAGTCAAAATTCAAATAGGCTTGAAATATAGGAGAGTACGAAAATTAAAACTTTTGCGTTTCCAATATAATATACCACATTAATTCTGTTCAAACCTGAAATTTCTCGACCTTATTTAAGAAACTGATTATAAATTTTATATCTTTATGTACAGACATGCAAACCGCAATAAATTTCGTCACAAAATAATACCACAAACCTCAATTCCTCCTCCTCTCTAACAGTGTTGAGCCTTTCGATGTACTCCTTCCTCTCCTCAATGATTTTGTGTCGCTGCAGTACTCTGTGATGCTCGGCGTGCTTATGCTCATGGTAGTGTTGCACCATGTGCTGACGGGAACGTTCACGCTCTTGTTTGCGGCGTTGCGGGAACAAAGTGGCCGCTGCACGGCTTAGTACTTCAGCTGCGCGGACCAGTTGTTCACGAACCTAGGGAAAAATATTTTTCAAAATATAAAATTAATTTGTTCAGGTTCATATTAAAATTCTGACAAGGAAACATATAATAATGACCTGAAATGAATGATGTATTTCTTATTGGGTTATTCATTAATTTAAGTTTTGATAGCAAGCTGTGCTTCAGACTGCATTGTAAATTAAACCAATTTTTCTTATTGAGCTTATATAATGTACATACTTGTTCAGCTGGTGTCGCTTGTAAAATCGCTCCGCCACAGGCTTCATCAGCGGCCGAGCACCATTCGCCGCCACCCGCTTCTACACCGAAGTGGACGCATCTATGCAATAAAATATTATTAAAGATAAGACGCCTATATAGCTAATTAAAAAAATATTTTTTTTTTTTTTTTTGCAAGAAGCGTAGATTTGGGTTGATACTTTTTTCCATGCTTTATACAAAAATAATAATTTTATTTTTTCTTTTTAGTTTCATAGCCACTTGGACAATGGTTTTGTGGCGTTACATATCTAATGCTACTCAAGAGACAGGACGTCATAGCAATCCTGAATCGCACAAGCAAAGTTTCGTCGATGATTAGTATACAACTTCCCGACAAGAACAGTTAGGGGAGAACCGCGGTCGCCGGGCATCAATCTCGCCCGGCAAGATATTCCCTTCACCTGGAGAGTCACTACCACCCTATCCTCCAGTCACCACAATTTGGCTGAGCTGTACTGATCCCGCCTAACTGCAGTTTCCATAGCCACCTCAAATAAATTGGTTCAATAGACACTTTTTAAATATTCTACTTACTTGTTAGCATGGTCCACTCTGATCTGCATATCGTTGTGTCGGACGCAGTCTACCAGCAGTCTCTCGAGATGGAACAGGTCCTCAGTGGAGGCCAGCTCCAGGAGGCGGGAGAACTGTATGCACGCGTAACACTGCGCTACTTGACGGATCAGCCGTACTAGTGCCACGTCGTTCAGAGCGGTGGTGTATTGAGCGAGGGAGGAGTCTAGAAGAAAACATTGTTAACAAGATATTATGTAGTTAGTGTTAGAACTTTTCTAAACTGCCTCATTAGTCTAGTTCGTCTAAGCTATGTTTATCAAGAACTCATTTCCTCCAATAGTTCTTAATTTTGTGGCAAATAAGGCCCACTTGTTATCACTTCACCTTGTTTTTGCTTACTAGTGTGTTGGGCTATATTAATTACTTCTCTAGTTCTCTGTCAGATCATTTCATTATGTTTCTGATAGCCTGATCTACCCACTAAGTGATTTTGAAGTTATAGAGCTGTGTTCATGTTGTGGCTATATTTGTCATAATTCTATTATTGCGAAGAAAAACTAGGTACTTACTATTTCTATCTACTATCTGTAATAATAAAAAGGCTGTATTTAAAAAAAAATTAAACTACACTCACTGGGCTCATCTTCAAGAGACTTGACAACACTCTTAACATTGTTGCACAGCGTCAGGGGGTCAAACTCCACCTCCAGCCATGAGTATAGCTGCTGTAACTGCGGAGTCGCTAGTGCCACTACGTTCAAACGCACCACATCTGAGAGAAAGGAAAATATTATTAGAATATGTGTTCGTCTTGTTCCATAATATGATCAACCAATGTCGGATATTTTAGGAATTTATAATTGTAGACTGTAGAAAGATTATTTATTTATTTATCAAAAGGTGCAGTTACAGAAACATTTCCAAATCAGCACTCCAATTACAACTGTACACAGCTTCCAATATTCATACAGTCTGAGAGTGTAAGTGAAGGTAACATTATTAGTTCTGGATTTGACAAAATAACTAAATAGTATTCTAAAATACCATATTTCAAACTCAACGTATTTTATACCTTGTTTAAGATGAACCTCTTAAGTAACGAACCAATTTTTTCGGTTGGTTTGATTTTTTTTAATATTATTAAAATAGTCAAATTGTATAAAGGAACACTTTAAATCCAGAACAAAAAGTAGACACAGTAAATATTTGTAACTTGTGATTAATTAACAAATAGTGTAATGTGCAGACACAAATTAACACAGTCCACAGGTGCATAACGCAGACTGTCGCGTCGAGTCAACAATATGATCTACCTCCGAGGCCTACCATGAGTGTCTATCATATAGATACACATGGGATTTATTTCGGAGGCTACAAATGCGCCAGTTACACTAACTTAAACTTGTAGTTAGAAAATAATTATCTTCTGCAAGTCTTCATAGTTTTTTGTGACATCAATTTAATCTTATTCAATTTGAACAATATTTGCTATATTATTTCCATTGACGGCACCATTTTGTTGATTTTTTCAACAACCAAATCGTGGTTGGTTTAATAAAGTGGTTTGATTTATTTTGTCAACTATAATTTACACCGTCACAAATAGTGTGAGATTAAAGAACTGGACCTAACGAAAATCGTATAGCTGATATCTGTTTCTACTTTAATAAGCAACTTTAATTAGAATATTGGTACAAACATTTGCCAAATCTTGTAGTTACCTTTTAGAAGGCTAGCTCTGGTTGGTGGCTGAGCCAATCCCAGCAACACAGCCAAACGCTGAGCCTTCTCGACAGGACTCTTGTCAGTTTCGACAAAACGATCGAACTCTGGGTGCAAGGACGGCAGTGGCACTGAGAGCACCGCTACTAACACTTGACAAGCCATTCTGAAAAAAGGATATTTTTATCTTGTGACTCTGATTTAGGTCAATAAATTAACATGCCGTGTAATTGAGATCAATAGCATCCTAGTTTCGCTTTCTTGCCAAAACTACTTAAACTATTTGAATGAAATTTTGTATAAAGATAGCTTGAAACCCGGGGAATGACACAGGATAGTTTTTATATGACTGAACTAAAAGAGGCTAATGTTTTAGTGCGATATACGAAATACGCGTGGGCGAAAATATAGTAAACTTATAAGTCACAAATTATTTCATTGCACACTCAATTTAGGATATCTCACAATATTACTTAATAAATATGAAGAATATAAATGTGCAGACACAAATTAACACAGTCCACAGGTGTAACGCAGACTGTCGCGTCAAGTCAACAATATGATCTACCTCCGAGGCCTACCATGAGTGTCTATCATAGATACACATGGGATTTATTTCGGAGGCTTGGACTTTATTTTAATCGTTGCAATACAGTATTGTATAAAGAAAGTGGCGTCTAGTAGGTATCTAGATAATGTGACTAGTGTCGAGAAATTACTCCAGTCTTTGGTCTAGCGCGAAATTCAACTAGGAGTCCTAGGTAAATAACTTACTTTTGTAATTCCTCCTGAGTTATATTCTTCTTCATTTCCCTCGACAGCTGGAACAGCTTGAGCAGTGCTGCAGCATGGAACAAGCAGTGTCCAGCCTTCCAGAACACGAGAGCTAACTTGCCATAGTAGTTGGCCATGGTTTTAGCGACCGGTGTCTTTTTAGACATGTTCATTAGGTTGTGGATATCTTCTATGGCTTTGTAGGCTTCCTGTGTGTATTTCAGAATTAATGTGAGGTTGGATTTCATATTTGATAAGCTAACAGTAGATTAATAAACATAGACATGTGACATAAAGCGAGTCAGAAAGTCAGGAAGAGACACCATTGGGACTTCACACAATGTGCCCTGTTTAGTTCTAAAGGTGTTCTATTTATCTTGCAATGGGAGACGTTATTCTTTTGTTAACATAAAATATATTTACTAGACAACATTTGCATACATATAGCTTTGCTTAATTTAATAAAAAGTCTATGTGCTACTACAGACTATAATCTATCTCTGTGCCAAATTAGCTTGAAAGCTTATCAAACATCAACACACATTTGCACACATACATACAAACTTTCTCATAGTTTGTATGAATATGTGGACATGTAGGTGTAGATCTTTGTTACTTTTTCACACAACAACAAGTCTGGAGTAGCACATAGGCCACGTTTTATCATAATACGTCGCGGGCGAAAGCTAATAATGATATTGGCTGGATATTATGATCCTATTAATGAACTTATATATTGTGTCAACTTTTTGCATTGGGTACTAAATATAAGGAAACGATAATCCTAGGAAGCCTATTTTATACCTAAAATAGTTTACAAACCTGCCACAGCTCCATCTGAATAGCACTATCAAGTTGAAACAGTCTAGTTTCCAAGTTTAGCTGCTGCGTCTCCGGCTTCGAGATGCTCACATTGCCTGACTGCACCTGTGTAAGATAACCATTTATAAATACAACAAGCAACATTTGGTAATTAAGGAAAGGTTCCATGATTACAAAATTCAGTTTAACCTTTTGACTGATAAGAAATTTCCTTTTCACCAAGCTAGAGTCTAAATAGTTTTTAAACTAAATAACCCTCCCATAGACATTCTCCTTTTAGCAGTAGGGTCATAAGATAACTTACTGTAGGTTTGCAGATATCTTCAAGATGTTTCCTCAGCTTATCACAGAGTTTCCTGAACTCTGTTTTCCTGGAGTACTTGAGACAGAACTGGAAGGCCATTCGCGCGATGTCGTGGTACAGGGTCTCCACGTGCGCATTCGTACGGAGAAGTTCTAGGCACTGGCAGTAAGATTCCCAAAGGAATTTCACCTAGAAAAAAAAATATTTTAGAACTCACCTAGTGCAGCAGGGCTGGACTCAGCATTGGAAATAACCCAATAGGACATTGGTTTGATGCTCTGTATTGTTTATTTACTACAGCTCAACATTGATAAAGGAAAATAACATGAGGAAACTATAATATAGCCTATCTTATAACTACTCATTTGAGACTTATTCTCCAACAGCCTGCACTTGGCTAGTGCTGGACAGCATGTGATCATAAGAACAGTTATATTTACATCTCATATAACATCTCTAGGTGTAGGCACGGATGAAAATCATCCACTTTTTCCAAGCTAACTATGTCATCCCACATTTGGGGCACACTTATTACTATAAACTGTCAGGGATTTTGGCATTAGATACAAATTCACTGAGTACTGTGTTTACTTACCCATGGTGTCAGAATAGTTCTATCAGATCTATCCTGAGCATCCTCCCCTGAAACAGCACTAAGCAGGATACTCTCAGGAGTTGCTAGATTGTCCAAGTCATCTGTGTCTATTACAGCCTGTGTGGACTGCGCGCGCGCGGCTTCAGTACGCTCTTCTGCCATTCGTAAGTACCCCCTGTATAGAAATATAGTAAATTAGTACAAAAAAATACCAGTTCAACATAAATACAGAAACAAATGTCTGTCTCTCTTGATATTGAAACAAATCTATTACAAGCCTTTCATAGCCTGCAACCTACTTCCTACTTCAACCCTTTTTAGTGTCCCACTGTTGGGCATGGGTCTTCTCTCAGCTATCTTACTAGTTGAGAGAGTTAGGCCTTAATCCACACACGCTGGCCAAGTGCTGGTTGGTGGATGTCACATGTCCTCGAATGGTTAGTTCTTAGACATGCAGGTTTCCTTACGATGTTTTCCTTCACCGATATTGAGCAGTGGCGATGAAACAATTCACACAAAGATGTGTGGGCACGACTGAGATTTAAACCCATGACCTTATATTTCTAAGGCAAGGTCCGTACCGCTGCACCACCGCTGCTCTTCTGCATGTAAAGCCAGGGTGATATTGGGAGTTCATATGCTTTGCAGTGTTATTACATGACTGATTGCCCATCCTCATACTGTACAGGAAGGAATGTTTTGGCAAGATAACTACAAAAACTCATAATTATAGATGTTTAGACTAATTTACCTGATAACTTGTTCAAGTGATCCCACATTAACTGACTGGAACATATTCCTGTACTGAAACAGGCCTTCTTTAGCAATGTGAGACTTGCGCAAGTCCACACATAGTTCCAAGTACTTGAACATTATTGGTTCTAACACCGATTCCGACCAGTTGTAAGCCCACTTCTTGTTCCGGAACACTTCTTGCAGGGTGTCCAAAGCCCGAGCGGGCTTGTCCAAGTCCATAAACTCTGTTAATAATACAGTAAGTACTTAAAACGTACAATCTAACAAATAGTAATGATAAATGCCTCTGTAATTAACTAATTACCATATTTAAAACAGAGCTTCCTCTATCTACCATATTGCTGTGCCCAACAGGGTCCATAATGATTGTATTTATAAACACCTACCACCCTAAGCGAATGTAAAATACTATGTGATGCTCATTCACAGGAGCAGGGGTGAGGGTCTGGGTTAGACTTTTGTTATGTAGTGTTAATTTTTTCTTCATCATGTTTAATTTACTTATAAATATAAGTACTCATGCAGTGTTTTGAAATCAACACTGTATTAAAAAAGATGAATATGAGTCAAACTATTTTCATGTGTTTTACTTTAACCCTGCATAATGGTTAAAACTAATACTTGTCAATGTTAGGTAAAAAATTAAAGGGGAAAGTATGTTACGATACACCTAGGCATATACTGAGAGTGGTCACCGAGGGGAGGGAGGGTTGAAAAATCTTAAAAAATTGGTTGCACATAGAAAAGATAAATATATAAAATTAGTAGGTACTTTTAAAGCAATCAATATGAAAGAGATCATTTAGCCTGAAAAATATAAGAATCATATTGCTAAGTTAGTAGGTAAGCTGAAGATTAAAACCTACTGTTGCCTTATTACAACCTAGGTCCAACTTTATCATTCGGTTTAAAAAACCGAATGACGAGTATAGGTTTGACCATTTATAGGTACATAAATAAAAAAAGATCGACGAATGCACTAGAAAAATAAGTCCCTCGTCAGCTTATGAAACTATTTAGTACTCTTAATATCCATCCTAACATACGTGGTGACCCTGACAAATCGACGTCTAAATACAGGTAAGGTACAGTCGGCGTTACGCCATCACGAAATACTCATGAAATATTATAGATAGTTTACAGTTAAGGAACAGAAATGAATGGCCTGCGACAGAATGATTTCTATGCCCTCACGTTTTTCATACTGCTGCCGGTTAGCCACATATGTAAATTCATAACCCTTGCAACGTGGTAAAGTTAAAATTTCAGTACATACCATTTGCCCGTTTGAGGGCATTCTCCGGTCTTTGACCATATCGCGCCATGTTTAGCACTGCACTTTTCACTTCATCAACACAGATTTCGGTTCTAAAACTTAGTTAACAATTATAAAATTAGAATAATTCTCAATGTATCACCCTGTCAAGAGACAGGAGGAATCAAAATGGCGGATGCTTATTTTCTTTTTTCTTTTTATCATAAATTTCAAGCAGGCTCGGGGCCTTCTAACTTAAGATTATCACTATCACAGACTACTAAGATCACTATTGATGCTTCATCATTCATACGTTAAACGCGTCGTAAGTAAGCGTTTATATGCTCTTTGGGACGCGTCCCTCGCGTCTCACAGGTATTACTTAGATAGAATATTTAAACGATTTATTTAAAAAGTATTTTTTATTTATATACATAAATAAATAAACATCCAATTTCACTTTATTCTAAGAAAAAAATAATATATACAACACTAAATTATGAACCTTTAGAATTTAGATTGTGCAGTCATTAAATTACCTAACTAAATAATTACTTAAATAATATTTTATTGCTTTCCTTAATATTATCGTTCGTGTGTTGCGGTACTGTTATCGTATGTAACAAACGATGAGCTTCTTCCGGTTTGCAAAACTGTTGGCCATAAGTTTGTGCAATAACTCCACTTCGATGAAAAATCGCACTCATTTCGATACTGTTAGGCCAGTAAGGTACTCGGGCAAATGCTGCAGCAGTTTGTCCTAAACAATCTCGAATAAGGAGCACTTCAGTTCCACGCCGACCGTAAATTATCCATTTGTCCGCGGTAATATTTTGCAATGAGTATTTCCCTGAAATAAATTAATAACTTTACACCAATCCCAGCCGTATTCAGGCTTCAGCGGCCATTGTTGATTAAACAAGCAAAGAGCTTAAAAACGCTTACGCGCGCTGATAAACAAGTACGATACGACAATAAAAGTACAGTGCGTTATAAAAAGGTAAAAATTAATGAGGGTTTCAGGGGGAATGAAAAATGTTAGTTCCCGAAGTTCTGAAGTTCAACTTTTTTGTGTCGACTGTACACCGGTGTATTCTCTATATCTTTCACTCTCAGAACCAAGTGGGATGATGCTTTAACTTCTCAAATAAGTCTGTGGTGGGATGGGTAGACCAACAGTAGGGTGAAAATGAAAATTTACTCTAGTCTTTCGATATCGTCGTAATGTTGACGCGTATTTTTGTATGGAAAATGAACAGATCGTGTTGTTCTTTTCCATACAAAACTACGCATATCACAAAACTGCCTGAGGAAGAACTAGGTACCTAGCTGAAACGTTAGCTAGCGTTAGATTCGTACCCGTGGCCTCGACGCGACGGACAGTGACGAATACTCTAACTGCTACGTCACCGAAGTAGGATAGCAAATAAATTATTAAGTTGTCTATTATTGTCCAAGAATAAAAAATACCTTTTAAGTCTTCATTAATAATTACGTTTTTCATAACTCCAGAATGTGTACCATCGTCAAAAAGGAAGTGGCGCAGACCTCCGCTTGCGACCACAACTTGTAAGTAACACATGTCCCAGCTCACTTCGCCACTGAAGTTCCCGAACTTCAAGGTGTACTGCTCCCGCTCCTAATTTACAATAGTTATTTAAATATGAATATCACAATGAAAAATCAATAGTAAAGAAATAAAGTGGAATCTAGTTTTAGGTAATTCATTATCATCATCATCATCGACCTATTTGCTGGACATATGCCTCTCCCAAAGTGCCATTTCACACTGTCTTCGGCTTGTCGCATCCAGGTACTGCCGGTTATCTTTCTTTCGCTTTTGCTTATCTTTCGCAGATTGTCACTCCACCTAGCTGGAGGGCGTACTACACTACGTTTGCCAAGATGTGGTCTTGACTCTATAGGTAATTATGTATTTATAAGTTGATTTGATGTATCTAATGAAAAACGTTATCCCTAGTTTCTACTGGCGAAACTATCATTCAGGGACAAGTAGAAAGAGATAATACTGTGCTTGTATCATGTTTTGTTGTACAGTGCAAACATTCAGTTAAACGCCAAGTCAACATTTTCTTCAAACAAAAGCTCTAAATAATTTTTTTAAGTAATTTTTAAGTAAAAACTCAAAATCGGTCTAAGTACTTGTTTAAATGCTATGATGCCACTGACTTGTACACATTATGCTCAGATACACAGATGTCAGATACACACGTAAAATACATAACACCCCTCTTTTTCGTCAAGTGTTAGAAATAGTACCAATCACGCACCAATTCAGTTATAGCTCGAACATAAAACTTATAGCAGTCAATCATTTTTGGCTGCGCATATACTGTCATCCAAGAACCCACGAAGTCTTCAATATTTACTCGAACACCATTTAATTGCGTACATATTTTTGCTTCCGTCATAGACAATAATAGTTGTACTGCCAAGCACCAAATAAACACTTTAAAATAACTATATTGGTTGAGCATACTGGAAATGTAAAAAAGCTAAGTATGTCAACTGCAAAAAAACTGCAAGGTAATGTCTTAATAGCGATGTATTCTGATAAGTTACAAATGCTATATTATTATAATTGACAACAGTTTCAGATTGCTTTCAATTCAAGTTTTTAAACCAAAAGATTTTTTGTTAAACAAGATAGCCGCAGAGTATTTCATGTTTTCAAAACAAGAGTGGTGAAATAAAGTCAATATTTTTATATCATCTCAAATTTTATAACTGCTTCGCGGTACGCCAATATTACACCTCACTTCAACCCTTTTAGTGTCCCACAGCTGGGCACAGGTTTTCTCTCAACTATCTTCTGAATTGAGAGAATTTAGGCCTTAATCCACACACGCTGGCCAAGTGCAGGTTGGTGAATGTCACACACGACATGTGTGTGACATTCATTGGCATTGACATTCTCTGGATTATTAAATCTATTTAGCAATATTCTTTGGTCAATACCACCTTGGGGCAGCTTCCAGGTAAAGTTCCGGATCGGGTGGCCCAGTCGACGAATCGATTTTTCGAAAGTCTGATTGTAATCGGGCTTGCCTTAGGTCTAGTTTCTCATTGATTTAAGTCAAAGCTGTCCACCAGAGCGAAGAAACAGATTAATTATTTCACCGCTCTGCCTGCATCCCCGCTCCGCTTTGATAGACAGGCAGAAACACCAACTGTAGTGGCTAATGTAGATTTACCTTCTCCAAAAGAAATCCTGCCTATTTCTATTTATAAATTTTGGATTACTGATCATCTGACAACATATACATTGCTTGCTTACACCAGTTGCACTTATGATACGGGCAGAATAGTCGAAAACACCTCAGTTGCCATAAAAAAAGTTGAACATATCTGAGGTATCTGACTGACAATGACATGCTATACAATTCTCAGTTGGCTGTCAGACAGGCTGTCGCTGCTGTCAGTCAATCACGTAATGTCAATTCGATTTAATGAGTTCGTGATTTTAAATTTTATACTGAATCACGGTTTTAAGCCATATTAAATTAATTATTAGCTCGTGTTATTGGCCAATGTCATAAAAAATACATATCCGTTCAGCATAATTTTATTGATTGTATTGATATATCTCGACATAACCTAAAATGCTTGTAATAATAGTTCGCTTGTTCCGGACTCCCTTCACTATATTTTATATTACGGAAGATCTAGGTGTTTTACTAACTAAGGAGAACTCCTTGGGTCTTGGTGTTAAGTCGGGTAACAACAGTGATATGCCAGTTGATATACAATTAGAGAAACCTAGACTAAAATTCCGTACAAATGCCATGTTTCTACAACCTTTCGTGAAAGAATGTTCAAAGTCTGATGTATATAGACTCAGCGTGTTAGCTAATATGAACAGACTAGATGGATACCCTAAAAATGGAACAGTATTTTTAAAATTGATTTTGGAACCACCGGATAAGGAAATCCTTGATTATGCATGGTAAGTTACAAATTAAATCTACAAATTTTAATAGGTAATTAAACTAATATTTGGTTTGGGGTGGGCTTATTTACCGAAACTCGACATCTCGTATTTGCGCCTATCGTGAAACTTATGATTTAGGTATAATATTGTCTTATCTAAGTTATGAATGTGAATAATTGTACCCAGGTGTGTATGACTGTACTTTTTCACGTAAATACTTGGATTTGGATGAAATTTGACTAAAAGATAGTCTGGAATAGTCCATAGCTTACTGTTTAAAATAACACCACAAAGATAATCTGTGTGGTGTTATTATAAAAATGACAATACAAGCGTAGTCTTTTCTCTTTCTACTCATCTCTAGGTGACAGAGATAGGTGCTTACATCATGTTTTACTGTGCATGTTTTGTCAGTGAAAATTAGAGGTTAAGAATATAATTTTTATTGTTTCAGGAATGAAAGAATGTTGAGGTTAATTTGGACAAGAGTGGAGATAGAGAATGCATTCTCTTGGTTGTCTACTCTTGGTGGAGCCTACTCTGCACTAGGTGATTATTTTGAGCATTGTGTAAGTATAGGCAGCTTAGCTTAATTTTTCAACAACTAGCGGCCTGCCTGGCTTCGCATGGGTCGATATAATTATTTGACAAAAAACTATTGTAAATCATTTTTTAACCAATACTTAACCATAGAAACCTCGCCTTTGAAATATAAGGTTGCGGGTTCGATTCCCGGTCGTGCCCACACATCCTTGTGTGAATTTTTTGATTGCCGCTGCTCAATATCAGTGAAGGAAAACATCGTGGGGAAACCGGCATGTCTAAACACTTGGCCAGCATGTGTGGATTAAGGTATAAACTCTCTCAACCCATAAGATAGTGGATATAAAGTATCCTATATTTTTTTTTCAATAATTAAGATTTGTCACTTTCCAGGCTGAAGAAGCGGGCAGAATATCAGTACGACAGTATAAACTGTCACTGATGCTTGGAGATGAAAGTCTAGCTGCTAGAAGTAGACTTTATTCTGCTTTATCACAAGCACAAAAAGGCAACCTACACACATCTAGGAACATTGTAAGACGAGTAGCAAACTTCGCAACAATTACTCATGATAAACGACTGATGAGAATGTGCCAGGGTGTATGGGCGAAGCTAAAGTATTTGAGGTCTTTGAAGAAGGTTGAGCAGTGTACAGATTGTGATATCCGCAATGGGAAACTATTGAATGGGTCTTCAAATTGAGATCAGAGTGCATTTTTAAATCGTTCTTAATCAAAAATGCACTCTATTTTATTTTTGTGTACAATGTCATATTATATAATTTTTAAACCACACTGTGACCTTTAAATGTTGTGAGGGTTATACGAATTAGCTACAGCCCACATGAATTCAAACAGCAAAACTGCTCAGTAACGTATTACTATCCAATCTAAGAGCTTTTGTCAGTGCAGCTCCTTCTATTCTTCCGATGTTGGCTAGTTCCTGTACCTCCATTAAAGTCGTATTAATAAGTAACAGAATTGATAGGTTTTGACTACACCTATAGCTGATTTGGTATTACGACGAGTGAAAACCTCGTAAGTGTAAAAGAAGTAACTTTTTAGAAGGAAGAAAAAACTGTGTGCTGTAAAATTTTAGTACTGCGTTCATAATCTTTTTAGTGAAAGTGAAAACCCCTATTTTGTAGACAGACACTGAAAGGCTAATTCACGTAATATCTTGACGCTCCGATCAAGTTGCGGTGCAGTTGCAATCAAGTTTACGTCTTAATGCAAAATGGTATTCTTTGTCATTTAATAATTTATAGGTACGTACGCTAAAGCGCTCGCATAACGCGAGCGTATCTGACAGCAGCGGTTGTCAAGATTGCGAGAATACGAAAAGGGGTGTTTTGATCGAAACTTTACTGCAACTGCACTCCAACAGAACTTATTTAATTACGTGAATCAGCCCACTGTTTGATACTATGAGATTGTCCATTAATTCTCTCTAGAAACGCAATTTAAGAGGTTTTCTCTCTAAAGCGTCGATTTGTACCTATGTATATTATCTACTTGTTCTGGTTCATAAAAGTTTGTACACATCCTTTTAACGTTAGAATATTGTTATTTGTGTTCCTTGTTGATTTTGGTGCTGTAAATAAAGATTATTTATTACAATTGTTTTTCTTTTTACTAGAATTTTTCATGAAATTTACCAAGGGCGTCGCCACCTGGTCGAAGAGCATATAAACGCTTACGCTAACAGCTGATACGGAAGAGGTCATAGTGTTATATACTCAACGGGAGGTATTTAACACTTGTCCCTGCTTTATACCCCCTCGGCATGACCTTTCCTTTCATGGTAAAAATAATGATGATGAGATGACAAAAAAAATGTTCAAGAATATTGAATCGTGACTGCATGTTTAGCGTTAGTTGATAATATAAAGTGCCTACATTATAAAACCTACTACGATAGTTGGTATTTCAATGTCGTGACAACTGTAATCTTTATACATTATCGTGTAAAAATTTTTTACAGTAGGTATGATCAAATATGTATATCTTACTATATCAATTAAATTTTAGGTTACAGACGGAATATAGTCAGTAATAATTAT
Source organism: Meganola albula (assembly GCA_936450015.1). Lineage (NCBI taxonomy): Eukaryota > Metazoa > Arthropoda > Insecta > Lepidoptera > Nolidae > Meganola > Meganola albula. Next base: position 4,419,159 of record OW388161.1, on the reverse strand, counting down.
ATAACTATAATACCTGCCCCCTTATTCATAAACGTCAAGCTTATACCCAAAGCTAAAATTAGTTTATAATTGGGAAGTTTGTCTTTGTCTACAATCTTGACATTTGTAATAGTAAGAAAGAGAAAATCCATTTAAACTAAGATTTTTATAAGACCGTTCCCATATTATACTATTTTCCTATGGTTTACTATCATCATTTTCTTTTTTCCTATTTTCTATCCGAGTCAGCTCCCAATATTATAGGAGCTAACGACTGCTAACTGACCCTAAAACCCGTAGGGTACCAGTTGTCGAGACCAGGTGTCAGATTATTTATGTTTCTGACTGGTTTTAACTTTTAACGATTGTCATAGATGTTTTAAATGACAACCGGGACCGACGGTCCCTCATCCAACCAGACACCAAAACAAATCTTTGTTGTTACACACATTGTCCGTGTATAGATATATTATACATAATATAAATAATATGCCTAGGACGAAGTTCAGCCAAACGTCACTATACCCAACCTTAGGTAGGTACAGCGTCAAGTTTCCCATAACGCAATTTTCTTTTTATTCTATGCAAGTAACAACACCTTAAAACAAAACACACACATACCTTTTTATAGTTTTTATTAATTTAAAAAAGTAAATTACACATAAATTCGTAGTTTCAAATTGACGTCTGAGACTTCCGAAGGATACAATAAAAAAATAAAGACAATATATATTTCCCTACATTAATAGCACTTGTTTTTGGTAACAAATTGAACACAATTTAACTAAGTATAACTGGTAAATAAAACATTTTATCCTAGTTTAATATTGTTGCCCTTGAAATAAGTATACATTAGTAAATTCACATTATTATTTAATTCATTAGTTAAGATGCATTAGGTACTACTAAAATGCATTTTAGTAACATTAAAAATAGGAATAACATTTCACTTCGTAAATAATTTAATGAGATTAGAAGATCAGAATTATATTTAAAAAAAACGTTAGTTTAAAAATATTTACCAAAAGATTAATTACCGCGTTAGGTAAGTACTTAAATGGTTAAAGTACTTACCGTCAAAATGTACTGTATTATTGCTGAAATTATTTTATTAAAATACCACACGTAATAGACATAAAAAAGTTACAAACTTAATCTAACATAATTTGAATTGGCAAAATGTTAGTATTTCCCTACGCAGTCTTGGTCGCTATTTTCTACACAGTACAAATCGACACGACGCCATCTTTTTGTATTTAAAATGGCGTCACTACAAACCGTTGTTCCATTTTCAAACCGATTCAGTTGCTGTACTTTATTTAAAAAGTATAGTAAAGTATTAGTCGAATCATAGTTTGTTTTGTGTTCTTGCTTATTCTTTGGAGCATAGAGGGCATGCGAGGGTGCCCATCGGATCCCAAGCTGGTAACACCTTCGCTTCTTGTTTGAATACTTCTAACACATCTTGTGGTACATACTTCTTGTCGACTACCACCTATGCAAATTAAAAACAATATAGTTTTCATCAACTAAAGACCTTCTAGGACTTAATAAAAAAAAAATTAAGACCATTTTATAGTATGTTAAGTAGTTTAGTAACTACTGGATCGATTTTAAAAATGGGTTTGATAATTGGAAAACAATAACAACATAAATATAGTAGTATATTACCAGTTATCTGGTTTCCATAGTACAAGCTCCGCTTAGTTTGGGATCAGATGACCGTGTGTGTTAATGTCCCACTATATTATTATTATTATTATAGACATGACTGTATACTACTTGTCGACACAGTGACTCGATGGGACAACATCCCATCTCACTTATCTTAGTTTCATAACTTAATAATATTATAAATGCGAAAGTTTGTATGGATGTATAGAGTTGTGGATGTGTGGTTGTATGATCTTCCAGTCGGGCGAGATGTTATTCCCAGCGAGCGGTATACTTAAAGGTACGGTATGCTAATCGCCGGTGAGACTTTGCTTGCGCGATTTAGGATTGATATGAGCTCTTGATTGGCGTTAGATATGCGACGCTACAGAGATAATTATAACTGGAAGTACTATTTAATATATTTACCTCAAAAACAAACTCTCTGAACCACGGCTCGGTGAGCAACAAGTAACCTTTGTCATATTCTTTATCGCTATACGAGTTTTCTACTCGGAATTTTAGCGGTTTTCCTTGTTCCTGAAACGAAACATATTACACTAGTGACTTTTATAGGTACTAGTAAGAAAGAGACACAGTACAACACGAGAGCTTGAGGGGACGTTTGGACGTAGCGGGCGGAGGGTTACATTCCAGGCAAGTCTCAACTTATCGCGCTCGCGTAGTACCAGTAGATTGTCACCTGATTTGAACCACCTGGAGAGCACGAGTGGAGATTTAGATAAATGGTGCACACCCACGGACGTAGGTGACTCATTCCCCAAGAGTTGGTTAAAAATTAGGCTTTGAGGTGTCATCAAAGTTTGAATTTAGTTATCTAGACACACGGTAGCATGTCAGCCAAGTCCCAGCTAACACAACTGGCGAGTTAGCACCGATGGTATCTAACATTTGAACACATGAACCATTAGGAGCAAAAATTGATTTCCTCATAATTTTTTATTCTGCGATTGGCTGGCGCTTAACTACAACTTGTCTGATGTTAAGCAAAGATGTAGTCTAATATGGAACGCGCCAGCCTAGTAGGTATACCGATTCACTTGTGATTACAAATGATTATCGGTAAGAAGGTGGCAGTGGAATGAGGCCCGTAAGGTTATAAACCTTGAAGGAACAACAATTCCGACCCACCCTCTCTGCATGGTGTCACCAGATATCGCACCGGAACACGGCAAGGCCGCTTGACGGTGCGGCTTTGTCTGGTGGGTGGTCACTAACCACGGCCGAAGCCTATCACCAGTTGCTTGTCACCTGATTTGCACCACCCGGACCACGTGTGGGGATTCAATTAAAGTTGTACACCCACGGACGAAGGTGACTCAGCCACCAAAATTTATATTTCTAATTGTTGTTACTCACATCAGTCCCGACAGCGGTGAACACCATAGCGTGCGTCATACAGGAATCCCCATACATAAGTCGGTCAGCCTTCTGCAGCCCTATCTGCACCTCTGTGTTGAATACTAATCTGTAGTCGTGCCTGTTGTACCATACACTTAATTAGATTCTAGAACTATGCCGAAACCAAAGACATTTCAGCCTTAATATTTATATTTAAGTAATATAACGCGCTCGCCTTTAATTTGTTCATGATTCTATCTTAGGTGAAAATAAGTGGACTGTATTAATTTAGATAGGTATGTTTCTGTGCGCGCCTATGTCGTTAGGTTGCGCGCGCGCCTGAGCCGAGCCTGCCTGAGCAGTTATTGGCGCTCCAACAAATTTGGCTTTACGTTTCGACACGGGTTGTACCGGTTGATTCAGCGAAAGAGCTCCGTTGATGACAGTGACCGTAGAACAATTTTTTTTCTTTTGTAATATATAATTTAATTGTTATTAAGGATCCTACACACTACACTCACAATGTCCGAATTTTCGGTCTTCAAATAGCGAGGTCGAGTTAACTCGAAAACAGGATTCCACACAGAGGATAGTTTGTAGCCACTTTCTCTTTCACTGGATCAGTATGCTTGCGACCACGACCGGTGCAACCCATGTCAAAACGTAAAGCCAAATTAAAGGTGACCGCGTTAATTGCCCATTATCTTAAATATAAATATTAATAATGAAAGTTTAAAAGTTTATTCCTTGTGGCCTTATTGAACATTATCCGAGAAGAGTTAACAGACCGCTCGAAGATATTGTAAAAACGGGGATAATCCAGTCGACAGGTTGGAAAGAGTGGGGTTAGGTGGGAAATGGTCAAATGTTAATGACGATATTTATCGGGCAAAAGCATCAATTCACGTCGAGATGTCAGGTTAAGTGTCGTACGATTTTAAACTTTATCACCATTACTATAATGCATAGTATCGCGACTGCTTGAGTCGATTGGTCGTTTCCCGAGCGATACTAAGTATTAAAGTAATCGAAATAAAGTTTTAAATCTTATTACACTACCCGTCTTCAGTAGTTATAAAAGTGTTATAATTGAGTTTTCGTGAAGAATGTATGGTTGGATATATGGCTACACTCACGCGTCTAAGTCCTCTAAGCCATTCTTCCTCTCGAATCGTTTGGAGACCTCACAACCAAACCATACAGCTTCTCCACCCGATATACTGTCCTTCACCACGCTGAAATAAAAAAAAGGCGTTCCCGCTAACCCGTAATAATATCACTATCACTAATACTAATAGCACCTATCACTTCTTCACTTCAACCCCTTTTAGTAATAATAATCATTTATTTCAGGCTGCAAGGCCCATATAAAATATAACACTATAAAACAAATACAATAAGGAATGACATTAAATCTAACTAAATACTACGCCCTGTATTCATAAATTCATTTAAGTCTTATAAGCTCATTATAACTAAAATAGGTTTATAATTCGTTTGTCTTAGTAAGAAAGAGACAAAGTCCATTATAATTAAAGAGGTCTATAAGATTTTTATGAATAAGATCGTATAAATACAACATTTACAATTTTTAGTGTCCCACTGCTGGATGATTTATAGCCTTTTCCCGATTAAAAGAGCGAATTGCCATCAGTAAAGTAAAAGCCGAAATCCGAAAAAATACCCAGTGGAAAATGATTCGAAATATGGAGCTAAATGCATCCTCTTAGTATGGGGAGGGCTGTCCTTTCCACCCTGTATATTAAGTATGTTTTTACAAAAAAAAATAGAACATAAAAAAGTACTAGTACCAGGACCTCGATTCTCGCACTAGACAATTATCTTTAATAGAAAAATGACGAAAAAAATGGCAACTTCATTAGTTTTCAATTGACATTCGCCATTTTCTTCGACATAATATGTCTATTTAGAGATAAATGACTAAAGCGTGAGAATCGGGACCCAGTTATTTGGTTCCCACAAGGTCTGCTTAGTTTGGGATCCGTTGACTGTGTGTTAATATGTACCAGAATATTATTATTATTATAATTAAAGTATTATATTACTTACGTACATTTTCCGTGCCTCGGAGAGCACGTAAAGCGGTCGGTCCCGGTTGTCATTTAACACATGACAATCGTTACATGTAGTCAGAAGTCAATATAATCTGACACCTGGTTTAACCATCTCGGCTACTGGTTCCCTACGGGTTTCGAGGTCTGATGGCCGTCGCTCGTATAATTCTGATAGCTAGCCGCATCAGGTTAGACTGGGAGCCGACCCCAATAGAAATGGGAAAAAGGCAAGGGGAATGATGATGATTATATTACTTACGACATAAGTGTTTCAATAGGCTGGTTGTTGTACGCTGTCTGCCGTCCACCGACGACATTGCCGAGACAATGCAGGGTATATAATTGACCAAACGGGTTCGTTGCCCGCGGGTCGCTTACTAAACACACCTGAAACGTAATACTTATCACTAGTTTCCACTGGCGTAAAATGCACAAGAAAACATGTTGCAAGCACTGTCTATCTCTTTCGTTTAGAGATGAGTAGAAAGAGATGAGACTATGCTTGTATCATGTTTTGTTGTGCAGTGAAAACAGTTATACGTGGACCGGTAAGGCTATTCTATAATTGAAACTAGACATCCTTTAGATCATTACTAGACTATGTGAAGTCAGAAATTAATTTGCATTACATTTTAATACGACTTTTGTTGTACTATGTTTTTACAACAATTTCATGTTGCGCAACTCTAAACAGCTGCTTTTCTGAACTCTGTTAAAAAAGTTAGTGTTATCTAAGGAAATAAATTGAAAAAAAAAAGGATTTTTATTTTGTAATGGTTATTCTTTTAATTGATTTATTAAAATTTTAACGTCACAATACTATTGCATATGACCTAAATAACGCAGAATTTAAGGCATGATATAGCCTTTCCGGTTCACCCTGTAGATAAGCATGAGTATGTCGGAGAAGTCATTAGTGCGGTAGCAGACTTGACAGCGAGGCGGCATGGGCAGCGCGTCGTGTCGACACGCTTCGAAAGAGTCTAGCCTGAGGTCCGCACGGGCATACAGTGGGGACCGGCGCTACACGAACTGTCCTTAGTTCTCTACAGACGTTCGTGCGACCAACATCGGTCTAGGAACTGTCTTCCCACTCGTTGTATTATGTTTACATTTCGTAACAAATTAATAGTGTAATTAAGTTAATTTGGTTTGCTGCTCGTAACCACACCCACTCAATAAGTTTTCTGGCGAGGATTATCCCTCTGATCGGCCCCCTGCACCGAAAAGTATATATTACCTTATCACTGACATCGAACACGGGCCGCACGTGATTATTGTAAAATTCTAGCGGTGTCAGCGAACCAAAGGTGTTGTAAGCTTTCTCTTTGTTGTAATATTCAAAGGTGAACTTTTCTGGTGGGGTGCCTGAAAAAGCAATATTGAAATCAGTCACAAAGTATTAAACACTGTAAAACTATACCTACCTCGGTATGTATATAAAAATGAATCCCTATTTCCCTTGGTCACACCATCACGAGTGAACGGCTGGACCGATTTCGCTAATAATTTTTTACGCAGAGAAAAATTAAAAAAATCTTTACCGAGACGGCTTAACCGATTTTTATGGAATCTTACAAGTATCTATATTCGATAGGTCTGAGAATCGGTCGGAATTTATTTTCGGACCCGGTTTGTGGCACTGCTTTACCGTGCAGGACGACGTCTGCGGGGTCCGCTAGTGTTATTATAAATATTGTGTATTTTACTCCAATAGTTCCAATGCTTCATCAAAAAGTTCGATAGACTTCTTATGAATATGGTTTTCTTAAGCTGGTTATATATTGATCCGAAGTATAAAATTGTATGTAGAACATCTTCGTTAGTAGCTGTTCTAGAGCACCTAGCATGATGGAGTCTATATCTCTTATCTCTCTGACGGGCCGGTGGCGTGGTCGGTAAGATACTTGCTTATCACGCCGCGGGTCGTGGATTCGATTCCCACCCTAGACAAACATTTGTTTAAATATGTCTGTTTGTCTTGTGTCTGGGTGTAATTATCTATATTTAAGTATAAATAAATAAATATTTTTGGGACATTACCACACACGGTCACCTGGTCCCAAGCTAAGCAGAGCTTGTGTTATGGAAACCAGATAACTGGTATATACTATACATATAATACTTTTCTTTTGCAAATATATACTTATAATAGATATTTACACCCAGACTCGACACAAACACAAATGTTCATCATTAATGTTTGTCTCGGGTGGGAATCGAACCCACGACCTGCGGCGTGAAAAGCAAGTATCTTACCAACCACGCCACCGGCCCGTCAAAATATATAGTTACAAAAGAAAAGTATTACATGTAGTATATTACCAGTTATCTGGTTTCCATAGTACAAGCTCTGCTTAGTTTGGGATCAGATGACCGTGTGTGTTATTGCCCCACTATATTATTATTATTATAATCTTTACTAGCGACTTTGTTTTATACGATGTAGTGATTATTGATGGTGGACGTGTGCAAATGGAAACCGCTTTGATAAAAAAAAATTCTCATGCGGTTTAATTTATCGAATCTATTCTTATCATAAACATTATGTGGGAAATAATATAGTGGTTAAATGATACATACATAGTAAATGGACATAGTAAACAGTTAACTTAGGTATTTTAATTTTTTTTATTATTTTCAATTCCGTACTAACTTACGTCATCGTAAAAAAAGTTAACTTATACATTGAAAATGCGTCAATTTATTTTCACACTTCAACCCTTTTTAGTGTCCCACTGCTGGGCACGGGTCTTCTCTCACCTATCTTATGAGTTGAGAGAGTTTAGGCCTTAATCCACACACGCTGGCCAAGTGCGGGTTGCTGGATGTCACATGTCCTCGAATGATTAGTTCTTAGACATGCCGGTTTCCTCACGATGTTTTCTGTCACCGATATTGAGCAGCGGAGATGAAACAATTCACACAAACATTCGAAAAGACGACCAGGATTCGAACCCGCGACCTTATTTTTCTAAGGCGAGGCCCGTACCGCTGCGCCACCGTTGCCCTTTATTTTCTGGTAAAACTTAATTACCTAAATTATCTATCAAATAACACAAATTCTGGACTGGCGGCAAATAGCGCTAAATGTCAAATCTCTAGCTGAAAATTTCATAAGACTCAAAATCGATGTTCTCATTTATGACCTATAGCTATGAACAATAATTCTAAAATGAAATAGACAAAACGGTATTTTTTTAAATTGTACAATACTTGTATGGTCTCGACTATTTTCATAGTAAACTTATCTCTAACGTGACCTTCCGAGAATACGAAAATTATTTTTCAATCGACAAATGTCTGAAGCTCGAGAATCGATGCCCTGGCAAGGTTTCATAATAATGGTATTACTTACTGCGAAGCAACACAGTATAACAGTTTGCAATAAATATATTTTTCTAAACGGTATATTTACCTAAGCAAGTAGCGACGATGTTGTAGATAACTGTCATTTGACACTGAATCGTGCACTGTAGTTCTTCATCAGACGCTTGCGCAGCCACCTTATCACGCAATTCTTTGGCGAATTCACGGAGCTGTGGACAATTTTACTTAGTAATAACCATTAAAATAATAACACTATATTAAGAATGTTAAGAATACTATATTAAAAGCCTATTACTTTAGCTTTCAAATAAAAAGAAACCGCATCAATATGGGTACATCCATTTACGTGCTACGAGGCAATCTTGTACAGAAACACACTTCCTTGAAACATTTTTTTTATTAAGTAGTTACAGACATTTATTGTCGAGTAGAGAAGATTGGATGTCACAGTACATAAACTCCAAAGCAGTATGGAAACTAGGAAAAAACCGTTTAAAACGGAACACTCATACAGACGCGCGCATTAACAATAGTAACGACGTGACGCGTTGCTGTGCCCCTTACACTAGTTCGTTTATACCCAAAAAAGTTTTCGAATACTATCCAGAACATGTTAAAATGCGATTTTATATTCATTTTTTACATTCAAAATGTTGGTTAAAAAGAAAATCAAATTTTAGAAATAGAATAAAATAGTTTGAAAATAGAATAGGTAAAATAATTTGTAGATTTTTTTGCATTTTAACTTAATAAGTATATTGACAGGTTCATGATAATATTTGAACTTTTTTCGTATTGACAACTTGTAGTAACGTTAAGCACTGAGAGGGACGTCGAGATTCGTGTCTATGCGTCTGTGTGCTTTAAGTATATTTGCTGTGATAATATCGAGTAGATTTAGCAACATTCGTAATATTATTTATCCACTAGCTTTCCGCCCGCGTGTACGTCCAAATGAAAAAAAAAATATCATGCAAGTTTCTGGTGCGTCCTTATATTGATGTTGTCACAAATGTCCGGGGGCAGCTGAAACTCAGTGCTGTGCGCTAGTACAGCAAGTATTGAGCTGGATCCCGTGTTGCATGCTAAAACTTTTGATATATATTTATTTCCTGTCAGATTATACCTATATTGTGTAACAAAATAAATGGTTTAAAGTTACCTTGGTCTTAATAAGCGCGTTCATGTGCAAACTACGACGGGAGCTAAACGACTCCGGGAAGCATTTCTTGGGTATAACGCCGTATTTGTTCACCAGGTTCACTATCATGTCCCATTGTCCACCATCGTTTATGGGATCCTAAAAATTAATAACTGGTTAATTGTATTGATGTTAATATACAATAGCAATAGATGGTGTAGGCAGAGGTGTAAAATCAGTATGTAAAAATCCAAGGCACTTCTGAATGTGTTTGTTCCCCCAGCGCCCGTGTCGCATTTATACGACAAAAAAAAAATGCATGTTTTATTGTTCTATTTTCAACAATTTCACCGACGTATTCAAGATATTACCTATTGTCATGTGATCAAGTATCATACGACAGTTGATTTTTGGAACGTGGTTAAACCGTTAAACAGTTAATAAGGTACCTTTAGCAAGAAGTTGACAAGCCTGCCCTCTAATTCTTCACCTTGCTTCGCTGTAGCCACTATGTTGTTTAGCCAGTAATTGGACCGCTCGATTTTGTCCCAGAAAAATAGGTAACTAGAAATAATATATTTAAATGTATATGAAAATACAAACATTATTTTCCTTAAAATGAGGTCTCAATCACAATGTTAACATGGATCCTGTAACTAAATTAGACAGTAAACTATTTGTATAACTTATGTGTGGACTGGTGACCCTAAAGTGTAAAGAGAAGATCTTCCGGCCGGGCGAGGTGTGATGCCCGGCGACCGCGGTTCCCCCCAACTGTTCTTGTCGGAAAGTTGTATATGTGCTAATCGTCGATTAAATTTGGTTGTGCGATTCAGGATTGCTGTGACGTCATATTTCTTGAGTGGCGTTAAGTAACACCACACTTATATGATGTACAGATATGCTTCCAAATTACCAACCCATTGCACAGTTGGATAAATATGGCCAACATTCAATGTAGGTACTCACATACCAAATATCTTTAATACTAGTTAAACCGTACTGAATTAACATATACTGTTTACAATATATTGTAACTACAATTTTCATCAACTACAAATATCTAACATCATATTTACCATTTAAAATTAAGTTCATTCTCTGTAAGTTTATCTGTCAGATACGGCTACCAAAAACATGTTAAGTTCAAATTGTTTTAATGTGACTGATAAGTTCAGTATATCTAAAAATTTAACAGCAATTTACTAGTTTTAAAAAAAAATGAAAATAATGCTAAACATTACCTTTGCGAAAACTCAAATTCTTCAATACAATACTTCTTCATAAACGGTAAACGCATCACATTGAGGGCAGCAAACAGCCAGCAGCGTCCAGAATTCTCCTGGTTTGTCACCGGCTTACCTTCTGATTCAACCTGGGTATAATACCATTTACTTATTGATTTTATTGTTTTTAAAATACCACATCTTTACAGTTAAGCCAATTCGATGTGTCAAACCATGGTTCCTTAGGTTTTAAAAAGCTGTCGGACCTCCAAGGTTTCCTTCTAGGAAATACAAGTGCCAGGATCCACAATAGGCATGATTACAGGGCACGAAAATCAAAACTTTATTTTTTGATTTTAAGAAACTCAGATAAATCGCATTTAAGTTATGGAGTGACATTTAAGTTATGAGTTGACTCAATGTACCGCCTTTTTTTCGATTACATAAAATAAGAAAAAGTAAAATAAGAGACCGAACAATTTACAAGATTATATTAATTAACAAAAGGTGTTCCCTTAAACCCGTCAATTTACTAATTAATATATTAAGATACACAAATAATAAAAATAAAAAAAAACATTTAGTTTTTAAAAACAGACATCTATCAAAATAGTGGCGCGATTAGAATCTAGCGTTGTCGCTCTTCTGCTCTTCTTCAATGAAAAATAGTGCGCATTTTAGGGGGTGATATTTTATTGTATGGGTTTATTACATTATTCTGAAAGTACTTTTTTGTTTTTTTTGTGAGAATATTATTTTTAGTATGAAAGAAAGAAAGCATGCAACATTTTATTACGGGTTAACCGAAACGCTTTTTGTAACGTCTTAACATACTGTATAATATGTTACTTGTACTTTTTTGTCTTTACATAAAACACCAATCTATACTGACATTATAAAGCTAAAGAGTTTGTTTGTTTGTTTGAACGAGCTAATCTCAGAAACTACTGGTCCAATTTGAAAAATTATTTCACTTTTAGATAGGCCATTTATTGAGGAAGGCTATAGGCTACTTTTTATCCCACTGCTGGGCATGATATGTAGTTCACGCGGGCGTAGCCACGCCAGAAAGCTAGTGTATATTAAAGATGGTGTCTGAAATAAAGTTTTATATATTTTCTTGTTGGATCATACCTTGATGTTGTAAACATGAAGTGTACTATCTGCCCGTCTCCTGCAGATAGCGACTTCGAAGGGATCGAATCTTGTGCAAGCGTTCTGAGCGAGTTCATTTTTTGGGTTTGAGTAGAAGTCATCACGAAATTTCGACAATGTTTCAACACTCAGGGGAACTAGAAAAAATAATACAAAATTAATTTTATATACCCAGTTTTGTGTAACTGTGTGTACAGTTGAGTGGGACATGTAAGATCATAAGTCTAACATGTACCCTTTTTTAATATCAATAAATAAATAATATAATTAGTACAATCAATTTAATAAAGCTTCCAGAAATAATTTAGGATTTAATTTAATTTTATGTTTTTGATATGTTATAATGATGACATGCCGGTTTCTTCACGATATTTTCCTTTACCGATATTATGCAGAGGTGATGAAACAATTCATAAAAAGATGTGTGGGCACGACTGGGAATCGAACACGCCACCTTATATTTCAAAGACGAAGCTTAAACCGCTGCGTTACCGCTGCTCTAGTTTAGTTTACTTAAAATATTAAAACTGGATTTGATATTTAAATGATTAATTTTACGATAAAATTTTCAAGTATGTTATGACTCCCATTTTCTAAAGATATAATTTGTTTGCATTGATTTCTCATTTGCATGACGACATGATTGAAAAATATGGAAAACAGCAAATTTTTACAACTTCTATGTACCCCATAAAAATAAATAATATAGATACAAAGTAACAGAAAACTATAATATGACATTGAAGATATTCTAAAACAAAAGTAGTGTAATACCTCTTTAACCAGAGGACAAAAACCATTTAAAACATCATAAAACAATAAACTGTACCATAAATAACATACTGTCTGTAATATACTGTGGCAATAACCATAAACTTCTCTATTTTACAGATTACAGTTATTTCTATAGCCACAAATTATTACAAGAGCGATTAACACAGTTCATGCATGTAATATTCGAGGGTGTAGGCAGAGGTGAATGCTTAACACGTTTTACTAGCTATGTTTAGGTTTTATACATATAGGAGTGATTATTGCTGTACAAATTTGCCATTCTCAAAGTCTCGCGATTAGTCTAGTATTGTATTTCATGATTAGTCAGCGCAGCGTGTGCACAATACATCCATAGAACTAAAAATGCTGCACACTGCACTAAAAGCGATATATGCCCTGGGCATCTAAAAAATTACATAGTGAAGTGAAAAAAAGTATAGGTTTTGAAATTCACTTTCGAAATGTCATGTGATAAACTTTTGTCCATACCATACATTTTGTTCTTTTTTATCGTTCGGCCTAGTTTCTGTCTCCTATATCATCACACTAAATAAAAAGTAGTAGATATATCTACTTCATTTTAAAACAGATAAAAGCCTACCAAGATTTTCTCAGTCCTTGCTATGTTATTTACTGCAGGTAGAAGGTGAACACTATTATGTAGAGCCACTCTTCAAAGAATAAGTAGTTCACCTGTATGCGACTTAATTACCATGACAATCCCGCTTCTGCTACTCTGTAAGCCAGGATCAACAGCACTGTTTATTGTGAAAAAACACTTATCAGGCTTTTTCTAAGTCAGGTAAAAGTTAGCCTATGTCTGTCCAAAGAGAAAAACTATTTCCATACATATAAATTTCATCTAAATCAGTTCAGCAGTTTAAGTATGAATAGTCAACAGAATGTGGTTATTTTTGTATTATATTATTAGTATGGATTTTATATACCAACCCTTAATATTTGATTGGTTCACGTATTTGAGGAAGTCCGGCTGAAAGCCTAAAGTACCTTCAATAGTTGACATGGTATCAATAAATATAACTCACTTTGGTTATATTGTCTGTGTGTATATCTCAACAGTGTTATTATTGCACCATTATGTTTATTAAACTTGATTATACCAAACATTTCATGGTGAGGCTCTTTCAAATACAATTTTGACAATAAATAAATAATTTACAAGCTCAAATTGACTACAAAACTGACATTCTATGACAACACTTGTTATTTTTAATTTTCTTTTTTAGTAGCTGTGTTGTAGGTTGGCACCAAGTAGGTTGAACCCCTTTTTATCTGAGGATATATAAAAATGACAGAACAGCCGAATAGCTCTACCTTATTTTCGCCAGAAGTGCCCTAGGTTCTCTTAGTAGTCTGTGGAAGTGCCCTATATTTTTGTGTCATTTAATTTAGTGGTAATGATAATGTTAATTATTGTCAACTTTATTAAGTTGTTAGGAGAAAAGAATTCAAACCTAGCTGAAACGCACTGCTAAAATTCTCTATCTTGTGTAGTTAGTTGCCATTAAAAACCATACAATTGTGCTTTACAGTGTAAAAAAAAATTCTAAGGTAGAACCTTCCAATGAAATAGAAAATACTATTTTTAAACTATATCTCATAACTATCTCCGTATATTGAAGTATTACATTATCTACAAAGCCTGAGAGCAAATAGTGTTCATTAAGTAAATATATCCCATATGTATGATGCATAAACACAATACATTTGCAATGAATAGATAAAGACCATGCAATGAAATCTAGTAAAACCTAGTTAATGTGCAGTGGACAAACAATAAGTATTTTTTTAATTAATACTAGTATGTGGCAATGGCTGTAGTCTATTGAAATTCCTAGAAAAATTTAAAAGATTCCCAAAAGGAAAACAACGCTAAAGAATCATACAGCATGATTTAAAATTAATTTTAGTCGTAATTAAAAATAAATACTTTGAATACTCACATGCATTATTAGAAGACATAGCGATAGACGTTCTTTGTATGAAATTAATTCTACTCTTCACTAACACCGAGCAAAATGACTTCAATAACATTTATTTTAAAAGTATGAAAGACGAGACGACACGATGACACGGTGTTTTTCAGTAAACAGTATAAACAAAATGGGCTTTATTGCTATCAAGATAAGTTCTAGAGATAAATAATGCTATCGTTTGCAATGTCGTTTACGTCAAATTAAACGTCAAAAGTTCATTCGTTAGGATAATGACCTCAGCAGCTGATTCCGGTTGAGGTCAAGCAAAAATCGATTGATATCTTTACAAAAATATCTGCTAATTGAAATAATTTAAATTTATCTCAGTAAAAATCCATGTAATTTTACGTAAGCGTAACACTATGTAAACAATATTATTAGCATGTAATAAAAATATTGCGTTTAGTTAGTCATCGTTACGGAATTGGCAGCACTGACTTACGCGCGCATTTTTAAATCATATTCGGCATTTAACATAACGACTATTTTTAATGACAAGATTGATAATTTTTGTGACAAACTTTTCATTTATATTTTTATTTAATGTCTTAGTAAATATTTTTTGTCTAAAACTAACATTTCCAGCGACTGTTCTGTGTTGCTAGAGTTGAAACTGTAAGCTACCATACAACCGTCTAAAAATCAATACCAAGTTAACACTTGCGCCAAAACATCGGTCATGTTTCTTTGAAAGAAGCTTAGATTTAAATTATTTTTCTAAATTAACAATGTCGTTAAAAGCTTACGAAGATGCCTGTACTAGGGCCGAATTGTTTGGCCAGCCATTACCTGATAAAGAAGAGTTTTTGTCAAATCATAAACATCTCGATGTAGTAGAATTTGAAGAGGTGGAAATAAAAACTGCTGAGGTAAGTGAAAATAGATACTAAAACCTCTTTCCTTTGCCTAAAATATTTAGAACAACTTTACCATATACACTACCTACTTTAATTTACAGTATACCTTTCTAAAGTGCATCTCCTTGACCTCTTTAAACTTAACTCTAAGAAGAAAAGGGGCCTTGACCTATTTTGATTAACTACTTACTGCTGTGCTTAGTGTCTTCTTGCATATACTAATGACGAACTATCTGGGTTTGTTATTTTGTTTTTTAACAAAACAAAAATATCGTAACAAAACGCAAAAAGGACTAACCAAAGACCCGCGAGGTCATGTTTTTGAACTACTGCAACATTCTCTATGTTTGCGACTTCCGTTGTTAGTGTTTTTCAAAATCTTTTGCAATGTTGACTAACCTATTACCTTTAATTACTTAAAGTACCTATCATTTTTTTTCTATAATATGATTTTTAAATAATATAATTATAATATTTTTTTCTTTTTACGCTTTTCCGTTTCAACTCATGATGTTTGTAAGCCTTCAGTGGGCTACGTCCGTCGTTACAAGTGTGAATAGGTGAAAGAAGCTTAAAAATTATTTATTTAAATTATTTAATTAAGGGTTTATTACTTTTTCCAGAATACCGCAATGCTTGATGAGCATTTAAAAGAAGGTAGCAGCGGCCTCGTAGAGTTGAACACAATTTTAGACTCGACTCAGACCAAGATCAATAAGCTGAAAGTAAGTTATATCCATAACATCTTTACGTAAAAATTCTACATTCACGTCACAGGTCTTAGAGTTCCCGGTTCTAAGACAAGTTTTCTTCATTACAGTAGTGACGAAAGCAGTCATGTTTTGTTTATAAAAGAAAACCAAACAAATAAAGTTAGTATTTGTAATTAATGAGCCACAGATCACAAAAAACGCGGCACCTTTTTTTACGGATGACCTAACTCAATTAGCCGTAAGGGCTTTTATTGGTTCACCGGACTCTTTCGGTGAGCCGTCCGAGGACGGTCGAACCGATCAAGTATGTACTATGACAATTGCTTTGAGGGCTCTCCTCAAGGCTCCAGGGACGAACCTCAGCTCAGGACCACTCCAGATTTAGGGGATCGGGCAGTTGACTGAGGCTGTCAAGATTTATTTGGCAATCGCGCGGTCTGGTCCTGAAGAACGCGGCAGTCTTGTTTGTTTTTTTGCGGATGACCTAACCCAATCGGCCGGAAGGACCCCTATTGTTTCGATCTATTCGGTAAGCAGTCCGAGGACGGTTGAACCGATCATGCCATGCCATGGCCATGAGGGCTCCCCATGTGGGGACGAACCTCGGTTCAGGGCGTTGCCGGGCAGTGTACAATATGTATTTATACCAGAGCCGTACTGGAAAGTAGCCAGTAACTTGCTTAGCGGTGGTCCGAATACTTCCAAATATTCGGACAGTGGCGTGTAGGTATCTTATAAGCCGATACTCCTGATTATTATACCCAAAACTATATTTCTTGCAGGGCGTCTGCGGTACCATCACCAACTTTTTTCGTGTAAAACTCGCTGCTAAAGACAACTTATCCTACTCCAGCGAACCTAGTTATGTCGGTCAAACAAACTACGATAAAGACTATGTGCCCATAGACTCTGTAAACCAAGGACTCGGTCCGAATGACAACGAGATGTCGCCGCGCGCGGGAATATCAAAACAAAATGGCGGCGATATTAATTCTGCTTTAGACGATTTAAAGAGGATTGAGGATCAGGAAAGTGTGTCGTTGGTGAAATCTGCTGCTAAAGATATAGGGCAACAAGTAAATTCACAGATGAGTAAACTAGATCAGCTGATTTGTCAAGCAGATAGAGCGCAAACATCGCTTAACAACCAAAATAAACAAATGAGATCGTCCCTGCGATAATAAATTTTGCTATACGTTATCCTCGCTTTGCTTTAAGTACAATGCAATCACCGTATGTTATGTTATCGTAAATGCTAGATAGACTTTATTCTTAAGGGAGAATATAAATCGTTCAAGACTTTTACTACCTACCCATATTTCATTACCCTTCATTATTATTATCTTTTATTACCCATATTTTCGAATTCCAATTGCAGTATCAGAGATTAGCTCGTTTAATAAATTAAAAACAAGGCTCTCCAGCTTTATTTTAGATAGTAGCTAAGCATTATACCTAATATTTAAAATTCTACCTTTTGTTGGCTTGATAACGAAGTTGTATTAATTTATCATCACAATTCTGAGTCAGCTCTTGATTTTGAGTTAGTAGGTAAAGAAACGCTGAAGTTAGAGCACGACTAACAATATTTTTTTAAAAGTTGGAAAACTAACCATGGGGTTTCATAACTGCTTATGTTGTTAATTTATTTTACCTACATAAAAATGTTGTTGCTAAGTTTAAGATATGTATGTATTGTATTCATTCATTGTTATATTTCTGACAGTTATTCCATAGATAAGGATCGGACCATATACAGCCGGTATCGCCTGGGGCTAAAAGAAATCGGAAGTAAAATTCCGGGTAAAATTCGGGATCGGGGGGCCCTTGGTTTTTTGTAGTTGATGCTTGAAAAATTCAAATAATGTTCGAGGGTCTTATTGAATCTGGGTTCATCTGAGGCGATTTTTTTCGGGTTATATTGGTGCGGTAGGGCGATTCCGGATGCGTATACTAAGTCCAAAAAAAGGTCAAAATTGAAATAAAACTACTTTTTAACGGATTTTATCGCGGTTTATTTTATATTTTAGATCCCGACGTTTCAGTCTTTTCAGACTTCATGTTTACGGGTGTATTTGACGTCCAAAAATATTAATCATAATTATTACTGACTACCTCCAAACATTATTAATTAAGTTGCGTTCCGATTTAAGCAAAGAGCTCACAGTGTATTGAAATCTGAGTTTTTTTTTTATCTAAAATAAACCGTGATAAAATCCGTAAAAAAGTAGTTCTATTTCAATGTGTGATATTCGCATAAATCTAAGACAATACTAAGGTCAAAATTATTCTTTAGAAGTTTAAATATCCGTAATTAGTGGTAATAAGAACAGTGTGACAAAAAAGAGTAGAACTCGGGAACTTCGGGAAATACATTTTATTTTCCTTGTGGTGCAGTCATTGATTTTCTTCTCTTTTATGTCGCACTGTAAAAGGTTGTTAAATGGTCGAATAGTGTTGGTTTCAAGAGTCAGAAAAAATGGTAAGGTATAAATAACCTTATGACCATTTCTGATCACTTCTTAACACTTCTACTTCTACAGTTCTTATTGTAAATTATAGTCCAAAGGTATCCAATAGGTTAAAGATAGGCTAAAAATAATTACAAACATTGTTGCCAAAGAAATAACGTGGTATATTTTGCTAATTCAAAGTTAATGTTTAGTACTTACCTGAGAATATAAAAGCAGCTTTGTTTCGAGCCATCTGCCTAATGGTCGCGATCACACTTGGTTGTTGGGTCAAATCGTTCATAATTGCAGTCAAGAATGCCCGTATTCGAATAATTGAGTACAAGCTCGGTTAGGAGTATGATCAATTCGGGTAACGTCTTTGGTTTACTACAGTCTCGATTACGGGCTGACGACGTGTAATTGTGACATAAGACTACCGTTGCAACAGTCCGATTCTCGCGCTATAGATATTTATCTCTAATAGAAAAATGTCGAAAAAAGTGAGAAAACCAATCGAATCCTTATTTTATTTTCGACATATGTCTATTAGAGATAAATTTCTCATGTTGCGAGCAGTGCATCTCTTTCTACTCTTTCCTGAGTGATGGAGATGGACTGTATTTATTTGAAACGTATAGTAAGAAAGTTGTTAGGTTACACTAAAATTAATTATCCATATAATATTATGAAATTATTAATAGTTCGTGATTCAACATTTGGTGCTTATTATTGTGAATGTTATCTAAATGTACTCAAATAAAAAAATGTGACAATACCTACCCTGTAGTTTAATTTAACCCTGTATTTTTATTAATTTAATTTAAGTTTACCCTGTAACTTAATTTGTGTGTAATTAATCATATCTATCTGACTACCTATCCAAAGTTTGTGAGGATGTATGTTTGATATTACAGTAAAACTGCTGATTAGATTGGGATGAAATACGCACATTTAGTTTATTGGATTATTATTGCAATTGAACGAAAGAGATGTTGCTCTACACATTGTATAGCGGCATCCCTCTTCCACAGCTCCAACAATACTCCTTCTATAAGCTGTTGTGGTACGACACCAGAGCGCCAATTCTCGCACTTTAGACATTATTTTATCTTCAAATATTATCATGTCTAATATATGTCTATTAAGCAGCGGTGACGCAGCGGTACGGGCCTCGCCTTAGAAATAGAAGGTCGCAGGTTCGATTATCGGTCGTGCACACACGTCTTTGTGTAAATTGTTTCATCGCCGCTGCTAAATATCGGCGAAGGAGAACTACGCATGAATGACATCCAGCAACTCGCACATAGCCAGCGTGTGTACATTAAGTCCCACTGCTAGGCACGGGTCTTCTCTCAACTCGTAAGATAGTTGCCTAGCAGTGGGAGACTAAAAAGGGTTGAAGTGATGAGGTTATATGTCTATTAGAGATAAATGTCTGAAGCGCGAGAATAGGGTTCACGTAATTTTAAAAAAGCGCTCGCGTGACGTAAACTTGACGCGAGCGTCTGACAGCTGTTGTCAAAATTAAAAATTTTGGCGCGTTGGATAACAACATTCTCTTAGTAGTCTGTGGATAACAATACTGATCCTATGCCTTAGATATAAACAGCCTTCTGGTCACGTCTGTTGTCAACTAGGCGTATCATTATTTAAGTTTAAGGTGTCACCTATATTGTATAGGAATAAC
Organism: Meganola albula; assembly: GCA_936450015.1. NCBI lineage: Eukaryota > Metazoa > Arthropoda > Insecta > Lepidoptera > Nolidae > Meganola > Meganola albula. The sequence goes on along the minus strand of OW388161.1, from coordinate 4,398,757 downwards.
ACTTAGAAAAACTATACCGTATTCAGGGAGCCGTGAGATAAATGTTAAAAAACCATTTTAATACTACTAAATTATAGAACACAGATAATACGATCATATTACATTGAAATGTAACGTTTTGTCAACGGCCGAGTTATGTCCTTCCTTCCAAGACTTAACGAATAGGGTATAGGTAGGAAGTAAGCTAGAACTGGCACGGCTATTCTAGTCTTTATTATTACTTTAACGACTTCAATTGTTAAGACAATCAACTCTAAATACCTTCCTCAAATAAAACTAGGCAATTCTAAAGTTCGGAAGTTAAAACAAATTGTATGGATCCTCACACTTTTCCTGAATTAAGTGGCTGTTCATTTGACATTGGGCTCGTCACGGCGGTTTCACGGTCGAACAAAAACCGCTTCTTATCAACCGTAAAATGCACTTATATAAGTTCTGGTTATTGTACCATGACATAACATTAGTAAGTAAACCGCCGAGATGTTATTTACACTTATTGCTTGCTGTCTATCGGTATTCGTTGCTGCTAATCCATTCCACAAGTACCCTTACGTGTTTCTTCTTGATGTTGGCAACGAAGAACTAGAAAAAACCAATTCCGAGCAGATCAGACTTTCTGTGCCTGGTGGATCTGTAGCTTTAAGATACCCAGCAATCGGCAGTGGAGACACAATAGGACATATCAGAGTCAGTGGTATCGATTTCGGTACAGATTTAAAAGCAAGTATAGTAGATGGTGGTCCTGGTTACAAATACGTTGTTTTAGTATTCATGGGTAAGCCAGGAGTGGCGTATGATGCTGTAATAACAGTGCAAACAGTTGAAAAGAGTGCTTCAGACACACCTGACAGTATTAATAAGCTAGATAATGAAGAAGATGCGAACAATAGTGCGGAAGACTTGAGTGACGATTCGCAAGATACGAATAAACCTCAAAGTACATCGTACGTGGAAAAAACTAACTCTGAAATAATGCAATCAAGTTCAAATGTATATAAATATGCACAGAATGAAGATGTACGTGATGATTATGATGAAGATACCAATCCTGAAGATTCCGATCATCTGGATAAAGCAGATATTCAACAACAAGAAGCGGAAGACGAAGTTAATGAAAATAACGATGGATCCGTTAGTTCTAATCAAAAAGACATTCATGATTCATATTATAACGATGATGCTTTACCAGAAACTGCAGTTCAAGCAAATGTGGATTCTGATGAGCAAGACGAAGAAGAAATTAGCTCTGATGACGATTATTCTGAAAACGCGGAGTCTTATAATGTGTTAAATGACAATCAGTATATGAAATACAAAGCTTTAGAGCCTCATTTAAACTATGAAGGGCAAGTGTATTCAATAGATCAACTACAAAAAAGCGGGAAACCAGTTTATCAGGAAGATCCATTGGATTATGAGGAGCCTCAAGGTCCAGTGTTCAATGATGGTGAACAAAACGATGATTTTAATAATAATAATTATATTGATAATGATGATAGCTATGCAGTAGCTTACTAAGAAGGTATAAGTAGTCATCATATCATTACCTTTATGAACTAGTTCTTTACAAGCAGTTCCTAAGTAGGTGCTTCTACGTTGAACAGATTCAAAGGCGTCATGGGAACTACAAGTATAGTTTTTTATAAACGTATTTTGTTATTTTTTGTTAGTTTTGACATAGCCATACTTAGGTATGTCATAATGTATATATTAACACAGTAACCTATTTTATAGAATAGTCTATATTAGATAATAGATACATATACAATTGTACCTAATTTAAATAACTTTATTCTACGTGGTAATTAAATAGAAACTAAATAAATGGAATGATTAGTATTTTTAAGCACTGATTAACAGGGTAACTCCTGTTAATCAGTGCTTAAAAATACTAAATAATATAAAAAAATAACAATTTGTTAATTATAATAAAAAAAAGAAACTAGTTTATTGAGAAGTAAAGAAAGAATTATTTCAATTTGGAACCGTTGTGTTAAAGATATCGTGAAACCTTAAAGAAATCTACAACCTTATAAGTAAGTATAAAATTATATAAAATATCGCTGAAAAAATATACTTATGCACAAAATTAATGACTAAAAATATCAAGATTATACAAATTTCAATGCAATATAATTTACTTTTATCATAATTCGCTTGCACTGGCATAATAACCTATTTCAGACACGAGTCGTAGTATTTTTGATCCTCAATCCACGTGGAACATCTCAAGGTTCAGATTCCATCATCACAGCAGGAGGCACAAATAACACGAGGATCAAAATTGCTGCCCTCAATTGCCACTTGCACGAGTCATTCGATATTTTTAAATTGTTTTCCTTTCAAGGACTCCGATTCTGATAGAGCGCCTCGTGGAATCAGTGGGAGATTCGTATTTTGCTCAATAGAAAATTAATGTTGATTTGACAAGAGAAAAGTAAGCTTAGAGAGGGGTCTGAAGACTTCCTGAGTGAGGTAATTATGTATTCAAATAAAAATGCTTTCTATACTCTTAATTATTAAGTATGAAGGAATGTCAAGTTTATTTTTAATTGACATGTAAACAGATTGAATCGCATTATTGCGGTAGAGTTATGTTGCACAGGCCTATTTAGGTAGGTTATGGATCTATAGATAGACCGTTTAACTCGCGTATCGCCATCTGAGGTACAAAGTCGATTGTCCTCAAGACAGTTGTCCTCATCTACACGATGCTTTTTTATTGGCTTGCTGTCCTGTCTGACTATTGTCCTCGTCCAAATGGCTTATTAGGTGTAGTTTCTACATCTTTTCCTCACAGCTTTCCAGGAAAATATGTAGGGCATCTACTGAATATCCTTATCGTACAAAAACATGCGACTATTTAACCGTTGTTCGGTCATTAACTTGCCCCAAAAAGGGGTTATAGCGTGCAAAACAAAATAGTGGAAATGTCATCTAATTTGTGGTCAATATCGATAATTTTAGTTGTTTCTTTTGATATATGATTGCTGATTTATAATAATAACAATTTTTTGTTAAATAAAATATTACAATTTACAAATAAATAAATTATCTTACAATTTAAAAGACTAAAGTTGAAAATGAACTAGGTTGGACCTGTGTTTCAGGCTAAAAAGTGCTTATAATGTTTTTAAATAAATAAATTCTAATACATTACGCTAGGTGTCTACACTAAAAAAACTTAAAACAAAGTAAAGGTAGGTGTAATGTAGTGTCTGTCAGTAGGTGGTATTGACAGTGATTTTACAATGTTGGAAGATGTTTCAAAATTTTAAATGTGACGCAAATTGCAAAACACCAGTGGCCCGATTCTGGCGCTTTAGACATTTATCTCTGATAGACATTTGTCTAACAAAAATTGCGATTTATTTTGTTTTAGTTTTAATAATATCCGCCATTTTTTCGACATTTATCTTCTAGACATAAATGTCTAAAGCGCGCCAACGTCGAAAGAAATGGCGGAAATTGAAAACTAATGAAATCGCCATTTTTTTCGACATTTTTATCTACTAGAGATGAATGTCTAAACCGCGAGAATCGGGTCCTGAATGCCTGCATCAAACTGGTAAGCACATCATTAAAAAAGACAAGAAGGTCACATTAAGTACATTTTTTCGTAAATGATTCATGAAATTTGTCGATATCATTAAAAAAATGCTAATGCTTTTTTCCGTTTAAAGGATATAAGTACTTCCGAGATGGCTCTATACAAATTTTATCGAATTGTTAGTAAATTAAAGTCAGTTTGTATTTTTTTTTAATGTAATGCCTAATATTGAATTCAATTGAGAAACAATTTTTATTGAAACCCATAAAATTATAAGCGTCATTCAACTTTAGTTCCGTTACATAACTTTGTGTAAACAAAATGAATTTTGATTATATTCGCTCCAGATATCATTTGATTCTGGAAAATTTCTTCTTTATTATTGTGGAAAGTTGACAGATTTGTGTCCTACATACATTCTGGGACATATTTTTATGTCATTGACATATACTCTAACAGTTTCTTCACTTGTTTTGACGTCTTTGATTTCATTTATAATCCTAAACATTACTTACCCGCCATTTTGGATAAATATTTTGAATGTTCGGCAAACATTAGGTAGTCAAGCAATATTTTAATTTTGAAAACTACGGTTTTAAATTTAGACTAATTTTGTAAGAAAGCTTATAACCTTACTCTCAAAGGATTGACTCTCTTTAGTGCCTCATTGCTGAGTACGGGTTTTCTTTAGAATATCTTACGAAATGAGAACGTTTATCCCTTAATCACATACGCTGGCCAAGGGCGGGTTGGTGGATATCACGATGTTTTCCTTCACTGATATTGAGCAGCGGCGATCGCACAATTCCCACAAGGATGTGTGGCCGAGGATCGAACCTGCGACCTTATATGTCAATTGCGAGACCGATACCACTTATTTAATAGTGGTCTTTGCAAATTGTGTGAAAATCGCGATTAAAGATTCCGTTACATACATACTTATGCGTATTCAAAAGTTACTGAAACCGTCTGTCATGGATCGTCTGTCATTTATTGGTCTGGCAGTCCTTACTGCCGTATCCACGAGCTAAAGAATCGCAGCGATATTTTCGTCGTGCAGTCGTGCCCCGTATTTAATACACTCTCTAAATCGCTAATAGAGTTAGCTCGCTAGTTAGAGCTCGTGGAGACGGCCTTTCAGATACTGTATAGATTTCTATACAGTATCTGAAAGGCCGTGTCATGACAACAATATATCCGCGATTCTCTCTCGCAGAGACAGCCTCTAAGGCTCCCTTTTTTACGATGGAGAATGTATTACGCATTCCCCGCCTTTTTTCAGAGCAATAGGCGGGGATATGTGAGACTCGCTTAAGGTCAAGCCACCCCTTAGTGCGCAGGTCGAAGGCAACCTGCGCGGGGCCATACCTATCACTAAACTTCACTGACTCCAGCAATCACGCACAGCGGGGTAGCGGGATCCATAAAGACAACCGTGACCCCGTTAGTGGGATCTCACCGAAGTGAGCTCTCTCGTGTTGTTACGGGAGGTATTCGGGACTCTTCGACGGTGGACCTGTGCAATGCAGGGCGCAGAATTAGCCCCTAAGGCTCCCGAGAGGTTTTCGGGACTCTTCGACGGAATTAGCCCCTAAGGCTCCTATGCTATCCTGAATTTCTAACCTATAACTATTTACGCGCTATAACGTTTATTTCCACCACTACATACATAAGAGCTTATGAAAGAAAACGTTACATAGGAGGTATGTGGTTGGACTGGAGCCTAAACTAGGGCAACCCTGTATTTCAGGCCTCCAGGACACTCACCCGCAGTGACAGTTTTTAGTGGACACAATACGAAATTAATCGGGATACAATAATATAATATAAACGTGTGCGTGTGCGTGTGCGCGCGCGCGCGTTTGTGTGTGTGTGTGTGTGTGTGTGTGTGTGTGTGTGTGTGTGTGTGTGTGTGTGTGTGTGTGTGTGTGTGTGTGCGCGCGTGTGTGTGTGCGTGTGTGTGTGCGTGTGGGTATGTGATAGTGCATGCTTGTCATTGACAGTAGATGTTTATTTGATGATAGTGAGAAAGGATTCCGTGTCGTGATAGCTAAGATTCGCTAAGTATTTTTTGGTAATAACTTTTACTTCATGTGAGTTTTTAGGGAAAATGTTCAACAACGAGTTTATTTTATTATAAATATAAGGTGCAAGAAAACAAGATTGCCGTCTGAAGAAGGCGGTATGGTGTTTAATAGAGTCGCATACCCTGTTTCTTTTGCGGGAGGAATACGTGGTTGTAGGGTCAAATGTAAGCTCTTTGTGTTTTCGAAGTGTAGTATGTAGAACAAACAACTGTCTTACTGTTAAAACGTTGCATTCATTGTATAGATTTAATGTAGGATATCGACAAGGCTTCCTTAACATTACCTTAATCAATGATCTTTGAGCGCGTTCAACAAGAATAAGTTTCGTTTTACATGCTCCACCCCAGGGAGGTATAGAGTAAGCAATAACTGATTGGACTAGAGCAAAATAAATTGTTTTTAATAGGGCTGGTTTAAGTACATTTCGGAGTTTTTTAAAAATCCAAATCATCTTGCGAGTTCTAGCTGTTAGAAGGTCTAGTTGTCTATTCCACGATAATGACTCATCTAGTTGAACACCGAGATATCTAATGTTACTGGTTTTTTCAAGCTTTAAACAGGAGCATGTAATAGGGTTTGCGTTGTTACATGTGTGTACTCTTAAAGAGAAATTGTTCAGATCAGGTTGTTTGGATTTACTGATTGAAAAGGAAATGTATTTGGATTTTTTTATGTTAAGAGTGAGCAAGTTTTTGTTTAGCCAATGAAACACTTGACGGAGTCCGTCTTCAGCGTAGAGCCTTGCTTGAGCCCAAGTGTCTCCCTGGAATATCATAGCAGTGTCATCCGCGTATGAGAACACTTTGCCGTTTGTTGGTGTATAATCACAAAGGTCATTAATGTAGATCAGGAAGAGACTTGGGCCTAACACACTTCCCTGGGGAACACCGCAAGTGAGGGGTAGATAGCAACTTATATGATCAGCAATTTTCGTAGCTTGGTATCTATCAGTTAAAAAATTATTTAATATTTGTAGTGGTATACCACGTATTCCTATCATTTCAAGCTTCTTTAATAGAAGATCTACAGAGACTGTGTCGAACGCCTTTGCGAGGTCTAAGAATACACCAATACATTTCTGTCCTTGGTCTAAATTACTTGCAAGGTGGTTAGTAAGCAGTACCACTGCATCTTCTGTAGATTTGTTCCGTTGAAAACCAAATTGAGATTTAGAGATTAGTTTTTCTTGCTCTAGGTATTTCATCAGTCGTTTGTTTATTAGCTTTTCAAGTAATTTAGACATAGCAGTTAGTACTGAAATTGGTCGATAGTTCTCAACACAGTCTCTATTTCCCCCTTTATGAACCGGGTGAACTATAGATCGTTTAAAACTATTAGGAAAGATCCCTTTGTTAAAACAAAGATTAAATATATGGGTAAGTAAGGGAGATATTATAGCTTTAGTGCGTTTTAGAAAAGCGACAGGTATACCATCCCAACCAGTGGCAGAGTGATTTTTAAGATTAGAAATGAGTGCATTAACTTCATCAACGTCTGTATCAAGAAGAACAAAAGATTTAGAATGAGACGAGTTATTGATATTGTTAGTTTTTTTGGATAAATCGGAAACTTGCCTAATGCTTTTTGCTAGTTTCTCACCCACGCTAGTAAAATATTGATTAATTGCATTTACAGAAGAATTTGGATCAGTTGGGTTGAGATTTAAGAGTTCTACTGCAGAATTTTTATTTTGTGAGGTGTCAGTCATTTTACGAATAGTGCTCCATGTATCCTTTGGATTTTTACAATTAGTAATTGCTGAGCTTTCGTACTCATCCTTAATTTTGGTCAGCAGATCATTGCAGAAATTCCTATATCTACGGTAGGATATTTTAAGTATCTCATTTGATGGGGACGCATTGAGCTTACTGTGGAGAGCATCACGGTGTTTAATGCACCGTAGTAAGCCAGGAGTAATCCAGGGTTTTAAAATGTTCTTTCGATTTGAGACTTTGCGCATTGCAGTGCAGGATTCTAAAACGTCTTTTATATGTTTGATTAATAACTCGGTAGCAACGTTGGGGTCATCAGAATCTAGAATAGGGGAAAGGTCTTTATCATTTAGAAGAGTGAATGCCTTGTCGTAGTCGATAATTTGTTTTAATTTTGGAGTAACAACTTTTTTTGGAATAATTATATTTAATAAGATAGGGAAATGGTCAGTTATATATGTTTTGATTACTAGTGTTTGAGCGTTATGATCTGTTTTAAGATTAATATGGTCTAGGCAATTAGATTCGCGAGTTGGAAATACGTGGGCCGGCAGAAGGCCGTTTTCTGCTAATAGATTTAAATATTCGTGACTTTTTCTGTCATCATTTAAGGGTTTGATGTCAATGTTGATGTCACCGACGACTGCTACTGTTTTATATTCGGTTAGAGATTTAAGAAGATTATCTAGGGAAGTAAGAAAATTATCAATAATTTTATAAGATGGTGATCTGTACAGACAAACAATGGCAAAGTCTGACATTTTTATCAGTAAACAATTAGCATCATGAAAAGTGGGCTCAGATACCATGTGACATATATCTTTTTGTATGTATATTACAATGCCATCATTTTGGTTATGACAAAGAGAAGAAAAATAAACTTTGTAATTGTCGAGTTGAGGTGTGGGTTTATGGTCGGCTAGCCAGCATTCCGTGAGAACCAAAATGTCACAGTCAAAGCCAAGTTGATGTAAGAAAACCAAGAATTGGTTTAGATTTCGATAAATACTTCTTATATTAATCGTTATGATTTTAAGGCCATTTTGACGTGACAACGTCTTAAATTAGGTTGCGGCTGGGAGGCACTTATGAAAAAGTGTAACGCTCGGTAACGTTACGATGAGTCACCGAACGAGAGAGAGGCCCGCCGAATGCCTTGCGTCTCTCTCCCACTCAACTATGTTTCATCCTTCTTCCTACTATACGAATGAATATTCACATTAAAATTATTTTACCACTCAAAGTCGTTGTCACGTAAAACTTTCGCCCGTATACCGAATTTACAGGCAACCAATTTTTTTTGAATTAGAGAGTTTGTTTTTACAATCAAATGGTTCGACTATAAGAGATTCCGATGGTGTAGTGTTATCTAAATCGATTTGAATATTATTAAGAATGTTATGGGTCATTTTTAAAATAGTTAAAAAATTGTGCTGTTGTCGTGAACCAAGTTAGAAAAACAATTATTGAGTGCACATGTAGGAATATTATGCGAATTTTTGCAGGGCAAATAAGTATAAGCCTAATGTTTAAGGAATTATGGTGTTTAATACGAATAACAAGAGAAAATCGGCAATAGGAATTAGGTTGGTTAATTTCTCTTTCTTCTCTATCACAGTTTGTGAGATAATGTTTAGTGTAAGTTTGGGTTTCTGTGTATAAATACGTGTTGAGATGTGTGTGGTTGTGCGAAATTAAGTAAAAAGAGATTAGGTAACAGTGCATGCAAACCTGTGTACAAATAGCAAATAGTCATTTGTTAGAAGCCAGTTTTTTGAGGTCCTCTTCATTAAGTACCCGAATTGCTTTTAAGCCCTCTTCCTTACGTAGATATATAGTGCCATGTCTGGTCCAACAGAATTTATAATAGTTCTCACCAGCAAATTTACGCGCCATTGCGAAAATTCTTCTAGTTTGTGCTGTGAGGCTTTCGGAGATGTAGATGGTTTCTGCAGGTCCTTCAATGTTGGCATGAGATGTTAAGAACTGGGTCTTCGAGTCCCTTTTGAACTTTTTTACTGACTCTAATAGAGCTTCTTTTTTGTGACCGTAGTAAACTCCACAGTTATAGGCATTTTCGACGAAGACTTAGAGTTGTAACGAAAGATATCTTTGATGTCACTGTCAGCTATGTTAGTTTTAATTGTTGCTCCGATATTTTTTACTATTTTGATTAGGTTTTCTTTGCTTTCTTGATTGTTCTTCGGCGCATTACGAATTTCGATACATGTCGCTCGAGCATTACGTTCTAGCTGTTCAACCCGGTTTTCTAAGATTTTTATAGTTTCTAAGTGCTTCGTTCTTTCTTTCTCATTGTTTTGTAATTGCAACTTGAACTCCTCATATTTTGCCGACATAAAGTCCATTGCTTTTGTTAATTCACAGTTTTGCGTTTTTATTTCCTCAATTACGGAATGCAGAGCGATAAATTTTTTGTTTTGAGAATCCAAAGCTGTCTTCAGCATGTTTTTCATTTCCTCCATGGATGATTTAAGCTCTTCTTCAAGTACGTCTCCTCGCTTACGTTTATCATGTCTAAGAGTTATATTACTCATCAGGGAGGTATCTTCATCATTTAACGACTGAATATTTAAGAGATTCGGAGCCGAGCCACTAAGTTCTTTCGGCGGTGTTCTTGTTACGGACATAATAAAGAATTTTTGTTGAAATAAAATGCAATTTGTGCATACAGTGGCGTAGGGGTCAGCTTATATTGGTCGCGATCGAGGATTTCAAACAGATCACCGTTCCGTCCAGTGTAACGTGACCTCCCAATATAACGTATCAGCTTAGGTTGGTCGCTATCGAGGATTTCGAACTAATTGGCGTTCCGTCCAGTATAACGTGAGCTCCAAGATAACGTATTTAAGCACAGGTACTAGCAAAATACGTCCGAACTCCTCGGAGGTCCGCGGGCGAGCAGCGATAACGATAACGATAGCCTATAATAAATTCGCAAACTAAACAAGTGAAACAACATCAAGTCAATATATTCAGTAATACCTGCGCAATACTGCGAATTTGTAAGTCATAGAAACTGTAAAGATCATCACGTTTTGTTCCAATTCCAAGTTTATACACCCTGCTTAGATTACACGTTGGAAAATTACATAGAACATCTTTAATTCATACAATTGAATGCAATATATTGCTTATCCTTTGCTTCAAGTGTGATTCAGGATGAGCGATAATAACTCTTATTACAATGAAGTAAAAAGTACTAACCCTCGAAGTATCTGTTAGTATAACTGTATCTGACCCTTCTAGTTCAGTTGTTGGTAAATGATTTGCTACCGGTCATTGTATATTTAAAGATATGAAACAGCATAGAAAACGTGATACTACACGTCATTTGTTACAATGTGTACTATAAGCCTGCAAATGCTATCACCTAACTAATGTAAGCAATGACAACAGAGAAGCGCGTTCCATGGTAAACCGCATTATTGATTTCGACCAGGCAAATTTTAGTCAAATTCAAATCTATTTCAATTTGTAATAAAAAAAAAATGATTGCAAACTACCACAAAATAAATAAATTCGAAACTTTTCCAGCGTTGTATTGGACGATAGTACATCCAGACACATCTAGAGCACCCTTAGTATGAGTTGTCAATTCAATTTTTTTTTCGAATGTACATAAACTTGTGAACAAGTAGGTTACGAATTATTTTACCTACATATTAATTTAATTACAATTTATTTCCAATTAATTTAATTTAATTATGTTTCCAGCTTTTAATATCGAACGTTTTAAATAAAATAAAAGTTAACATTGACAAGTGCAAGACAGAACTCGGAAAACTTTTTTCGTATTGGCGAACTCGTAGGTACTAGGTAGGGGTACAAATAAGTCCTAAATAAACTAAAGGTACTAAACCCCGTCCATTCGAGCCAATAAATCTCTGCCTATTTGACACAGAAACGCAAAACATAATAAACTGTAATGATTTATGTTTATTTTGTAAACAGGTAACGTAAAGCAAGCACTTTTAGAGATGACAACAGTAATTTAGGCTGCTTGTCCATTGGATCAGAGCGAGGCTGCGGAGCGGAGAAACTGAGAAATATTAACTAAAAGAATTACTTAGCTTGATTTATGTTCAAATGAAGAATAAAAGAACACTTTCTTTTAACTTAGTGTAGTGTTCTTTTAAGTTGGTTAACTCGGGTTAGGGGACACGTAATCCCAGTTCAAAGCTGGAACATATTTCACCTTTTCTTACTTGACAATAGGCAGCTGGGTTCAAGTTAGCTTAGGTTTTTGCTCTTATTTCAGAAGTAGGCAGAGATCTTTCGTTGCCGGCCATTATATTTTCGATGGTCGGCAGCGAGGAGTCCTGGGACGCAGTGGTATCCTTCTGCGAAACAGTCATATCGCAGAAGGAGGCTGCGGAACGGGAGAGGGAGATGTTGTCCCCTCACCCGATCCGCAGAAGACGCACCGGGCGTCGGCGGAGGGACAATGCCCTCTTCCAGCCCCCTTAAACGGGTCCAGGGGCGATGGATTAGGGTGCGTCCATCGTCCCCCATACATCAGGACCCAAGGCGGCGGCGCGAAGTGTTCCACGCGCGCCCCTAATGATGTTGCAGGGGGTACCTCCCCCTGACGTGAAGAGGTCCACAGAAGCGGGCCACCACTAGCTGGGGGTTGCGGAAGTATCACAGGTTCCCGCGACCCCTGGCTTAAGTGTGGGATGGAACACCCGGGGGGTTTTAGTGGGTACCCTTAGGGAATCCCACATACCCCCTGCCCTACACCCACTCAGGGCGGGGGGATCCATAAAGGATTTCCCCCCGGAAAAAAAAAAAAAAAAAAAAGGTTTTGGGACGATTGTACTGCTGAATATTGTCTCGGTGTTTATTGGTCTCAATAATGTGACAAAGGGAAAAATTAAAAAAAAAACATCGTTACCTTATTTAAGTTTACTTAATCTCATCCGTTTTATGTAAGCACTAATAAAATCAAATCAATGGTAACTAAACTTATTCTCAAAACGATACATTTACGAGATTGAAGGCACTAACGGTTGCGGAATTCCGGAATGCGGCAAGTCGCACGCGGTACACCTCTATATGTGCGGTGTACCGCAAGAATGCGTTTGAGATCATTCTCCATTTCTCCGCTCCGTAGCCTCGCTCCGCTCCAATGAACAGGCAGCCTAAGGTTGAGGCATGGGCATACCTTCTGGAAAATCCCGTAGACTTGTAAAATTTGTTGTTTTTAACATCCGACGACAAAGACGTGTTTTTAATTTGACATGTAAAGAAAGAAAGAAAGAAAGAAAACATTTATTTGACAAAGACAGGACACACAAAATCAAATGATAAAAAAACACATAGAAAGAAAAAGAAATATAAATGGAAAAATATAATAAAAACCATGGAGTAAGTGTGACCCACCAGTGTCAAACATGGACATGCTCGGTAAACGCTGTGAGTGCCTATTTGAGGCGACTCACAACACTGATTTTCAGCAATGTCCATATTCCCACAGTGTATGTATCTGTGTACAAGTTTATTATTTACGAAATAACAAACTTGTACACAGATACATACATCTAATTTAATATCTTTTAAAAGGTTAGTAATTCAATCTAGAAAACTAAAATAGGACTGTAAATTTTATTTTAAAATTGAACTATTTAAAATTATAAACCTGCATCTGCGTAATACGTATCCAACCGAATGCAATTGACCTAACATTGAATTTTGTTTTGTGTTTACGTTACACTAGCTTTGACACGTGGTTTCACTCAAAGAAAAAAACAAATGGTGTATTTTTTTTCGTGGTTTCACTCACATTGAGTCATCCACATCGGTTATGAGGCGGACACAGCTCGCCACACGTTCTCCCGCCATCTGTGCATTTTTTGTGGCGGATTTTATCTGCTTAGTCCAGCCATAGATAATATAATACTAGTCCAGAGCATAGGTGACCTGCCGCGCGGATTTTATCTGCTCAATCCAGATTATAGGTGACCTGCCGCGTGATCTGGTTCCCTTCGCCTATAGATATTAGCTGAAAAAAACAAATCAGTAGGGGAGAGCAAAATTTCAATGTTTTGCTTTCAACCTAGTTTAAGTAATATTGCATTATCTGTGCTTTCGACACATGGCAATATTCATAGATTGTTTAGTGTAATTTATAGGGATAATGGTGAAGGAAACTATTCAGTCTCTCCGTGAATCATGAAAGCTTAACAGTCTTCGAAATCGAGGTAAAATCGGTTAGAAATAGTTTTATGTTACAAGAGATATTAAAAGCGTAACAAACAGATAGTTGTTAGATAAATAGTTACTAGTTTACCGCGTGGTCCCCGTTTCACCCCCTTAATTTGGCACATATATTCCATTTGAGCTGTAGGGGAGCACCACAGACTACTAAGAGATGATTTTTAAAAACTAACCCTGAGATTTTTAAAAGTCCTTTCTGTCAAATTTGGAGACTATGCCCAGCGGTTTGTGCGTTGAAATCAGCCAGTCAGACAGTCAGTGTCTTGATTGATATATTTATCTAAAGAAGACACTGTTTTTAGTTCAGATTACCAATTCAGAAGGGATCCAAGAAAATTCCACATCGAATTATGTAACTCGATCAAAAACTGCATCTGCGTATCTAACGGTCAATAGAAATTCAAATATGGAGTTTTCGAGCAAACATGGCGCCGTTCAATATGTATAATTTCGAATTTAGAATTTCTTTATGATATTTACGGTTTTGTGAGTATTTACGTCATTTTTTTTTAATTTTACTGCAAATATTTTTATATTGAAAATAAACTCTGTTGATCCGTCTATATTATGAGTTATCAACTTAAAACAGAGTTATGCCTTAAATTTATAAACATAAAATTGATAGCTCAGCTTTTTTGACATAGACTTAAGGAGATATTTGTCATTTTTTCAAAAGTACTTTATCTGGGGCTTCTGTCACTCAGCTCTTGTCAGCCATCGTAAAGATACTCAATACTCAATACTTTATTTGCTTATTCCACAATGTTTTGGGTTGGTAGTCGTCACTCCAAGTATTATAGCCATCATGCTACCAGAAGTAATCCTTAGTGAAAATTTTAATAACCTCCAACGCATAATCTTATATATTTAAATGAGCAATTCTTGTATATATATAAATATATATATAATTGGAATCTCGGAATCGGCTCCAAAGATTTTCATAAAATTTAGTATATAGGGGGTTTCGGGGGCGATAAATCGATCTAGCTAGGAATCATTTTTAGAAAATGTCATTTAAAAAAATTACCGAACAAAGCTATTAAACTTTGCTAAGAACCATCTCTATAATATCATTTCTCGATTAAAATACAACTCAAAATCGGTCTATCCATTTAGGCGTTTATAACACCCTTCTTTTTATTGGAGGTTAAAAATATGTAGGCATAGATTACAATATAATCAATAGATGTAGGATTCAGTAGGCTGGCCAATGGCCACTGCATCTTCACCAAAATAAAGCAGCTGTGTCAAATTCTAAATTTAAATCAGACTTTTAAATACAGAACATCGCACGTCTTTTCTCTGGTAGGGAGGGACAGGACCGCTAGGCCAGTAAATGAGGTCGTATAACTTACGGCAGGATTACCGTAATTTAAACAGTTTTATTTATAGTTTGGAGGTTAGGTATTACAATAAAAGCAATGCAATTTGTTAGGTACCTATTAGTTTTACATAGGCTAATAAGGCCAAGGCCTCTGTAGGTACTCAGAAAATAAATAAAAAAGGTCTAATTTAAGATTCCATTTTTGAATACTGCGACAGTAAGATAGCTATAATCGTAAACTTCGCGCCCTTATAATATCGCCGCGTCTTTTTCAACAAATAAAATGCTAGAAATAATGACTCTTAACCTGTCTATGCTAGAACGAAAATTTATTTTTCCCTTTCTTGGGTCGCACTTAATCTTATTATCTCACTGACGGTTCAAACTATTAAAAATTTAGTCAGTCAATTGAGTTACTGCATTATGTACTTAAAGACATGATTTGATTTGTTTGCCAGTCAATTAATTCTGTTCTACCGAACTTCCTGTTTTAATACCAAAATTATTTGAATGGGGTTAAAAGCTGCTTTATAATGGTGTTGCTTCAGTTTACAAACAAATTATTATTGCAATTCATAGTTTCAGTACGCTGATTCATAAGTTCCAGGCGCTAATACTTAAAATAGCGAACGTTTGTATAGGCCGACAGTTTAACTCGCGTATCGCCATCTGAGGTATAAAGTCATGGGGGTGCTGGTTGGGGGTGCTGGTTGGAGTCGCGCCGCGTACAGACGTGTTGTGGTGCGCTCCGCGTAAAAAATCGTAAAAAATAGTTTTTAACGCGTTTTTCCGGTTTTTTGTGTTTGTGTTGTAAAGTTGGTGGTCCGGGTGCTGTACCCGGGCGTCTTTCTCCGCGGGATCGGTCTCAGATCCGGAGCTAGAGGCCTAGGGCTTCGGAGTCTGTTGTCCTGTCCGGGCGTGTGGCGAGCTGCGACGTCGGCAAACTCGCGGCGGAGCTGCGAGGGACGCTCCGGCAAACTCGCGGCGAAGCTGCGAGTGACGTCACAGCCGTCCTTTTTGCTGGCCAGCGGACAGGGCACGGACTCTGAGGCGGGCTCCGGGGCGAAGGCTCTGGGGCTCGGTCTCCGGGGGGACGTTGGGGCGCAGCCCCGAAGCGGGTCAGGTAGATCGGACTCGGTTAGTTTTGTGTTGTGAAGGGCGGTGCTGGGAGGATTGGGTAAGTTTTTTGTATATATTTTGATTGCTGTATTTATTTTATTTTGATTTGTTTTGATTTGTTTGTATATATTTTATCATTTTGTATCTATTTTGTCTTGTTTTGTTTATTTTGTTTTATTTTATTTTTATTTTAGTTGTTTAGTGTTCGGGGGGCCTTTCTGCGTGTGGTGCCCATCCTTAGATGGAGCGCCCCGCGCCGACGGGTCTCCCGGACCCCCATATGGAGGCGCTCCCTGTGAAGGCGGCCCGGATCGCCTCCTCGCTCGGTAGCGAGGAGGAGAGTGACCGGCCGCGCACAAGGAGCGGAAAGCGGCTTCGCGAGCCGCTTAGCTCTAGGGGGCCTCCTGTTCTGGGGGGCTCTCAGAGCTCGCGCGAGGGAGGGAGGGCCGTGGACTTCCTTCGTCTGGAAGTGGGGTCCGAGGCGTTGCCTGGGACCTCCGCCTCCAGGGGAGGGGAGTCCGCGGACCTCGATGGGGGTTCGGGATCGGAGGCGGACACGGAGCCGGCTCCGAAGGTGCCGACTCCCAAACGTTTCAAGGTCCCGGCCCCCAAGCGCGGAAGACCACACGCGGTCGGTTTGAGCCGTACTGTCCCCGCCTTGCGGGATGGCAGTACGGACTCGTATTTTGAGGACGACCTTTTGGCGGCGTCCCCCACTCAGGGTCCGGGTCCGGCAGAGTCTGGCCCGGCGGTGGCGACTTTGATGGCTCGGGCCCTGGATGGGATTAAGGCCATCGATGGGGTGACTCGCAAGTCCCGGAACCTTAAGGGGGAATGCATAAAGCAGATCCGGGACGCGCTGAAGTCACTCCAGGGCGCGGTGGAGGGACTCGCCACAAGGACGACCTCAGAAGAGGTCCGCAAGCTGCGGGCCGACAACGCTCGCATGAAGCGGGAGCTCGCGCAGCTCCAGGCCGAGGTACGGGCCATCAGACGGGACGGCTCCGTTAGGAGGGCCCCGTCTGCGCCTGGAGCTGCACCAGCGGCTCCCGCGCGTGTGGGCGTTGCCCCACAGTCAAGCGCCCAGGTCGGCAAGGAGGTCGACCTGGACGCTAAGTTCGAGGAGTGGGCGGCCAAGCTGCACCGTTCCATCGGCGGAATGGTCAGGGCGCAACTGGAGGGGATGCTAATCCCCGACAGGCGCCCTCCATTAGCCGCCGATAGGCGTGCAGCCCCCACTGCCTCATACGCGTCTGTGGCAAGGGGGGCCGCCCCCCCTGCACAAAGGCCGGCAACACCCGCTGCGCCCAGAGGGGCGCCCGCTGTGCGGGTTCCTGCTACGCAGGCACCCGCTGTACGGGCACCCGCCGCACGGGCGCAGCAGTCTACGGACGGGGAGGGGCGGACCGCGGGGTCCTCCCGCAAGAAGCGGCGCAGGACCCGCAAGTCCGCCCGCCCCGCCGAAACGCGGCAGGCTGCCAAGGCGGCCCCCAAGCAGGCGCCGCCGCGCCTGGCCGAAGCCAAAACGGCGGCGATTGTCGTGGCCCTCACGCCTGACGCAGTCAGTCGGGGGGTCACGTACGCCGCCGTGTTGGAAAAGGCCAGACGCGCGGTGGACCTTCGCGAGGCTGGGATCTCGAAGATCTCGTGCCGGACCACAGCGTCCGGCACTAAGATCCTAGAGATCCCAGGCGTGGAGAGGGCCGCCTTGGCTGACCGGCTGGCCGGCCAGCTGAGGACGGTGTTGGCGGAGGAGGCCGTAGTCAACCGGCCCACTAAGTTTGCGGACGTCCGCATTAGTGGGCTGGACGACTCGGTCTCCTCAGAGGAGGTGGCAAGGTTCGTCGCCGCCGAGGGCGGCTGCGCCATTGAGCAGGTGCGGGCCGGGTCCCTTCGGTCCGAACCGGGGGGCACCTGCTCCGTATTGGTGCGCTGCCCAGTTTCGGCGGCGAGGAGCCTCGTCGGTCGCCGCCTCCTCATTGGGTGGAGTGCGGCCCGCGCACGCGTGCTGGAGCCCCGCCCCATGCGCTGTTTTAAGTGTATGGGAACGGGGCATACAGGTCCGATGTGCCCCTCCGCGGTAGACCGCAGCAAATGCTGCTTCCGCTGCGGAAAGGAGGGGCACGTCAGCGCGACGTGCGGCGCCGCAGAGCCACGTTGTGGCCTATGCGCCGGGCTCGGCCGGCCGGCCAGCCTCCTCCCACTAAGGCCAGACGGCCCACTATGCGCTCAGCGCCAAGGATCTCTGTCGCCGAGGCGACAGAACGTGTCGGGGTGATGGAGTGCCAGTGATGGTGCTCCGTCCCCTGGCCCACTCACATGTGCCTGCGGGGCGGCGGGCAGGGCGGCCCGTCGTCCAACCACGCAGGCACATGACGGAGGCGCGCGTGTGTGTTCCGCGCGCGCCCCAGCGGACTTGTGTGGAGGGGAGCGTTTTCATCTTCCCCCTCCCACCTATCGAGTAGAGGCTCGCACGCGGGCCAGCATCCAGGGGGTCGCGGTTGTGTCATTTCTGGATCCCGTGACCCCCTGGGCCAAATGCGAGGAGGAACACCCGGGGGGTTTTAGTTAGGGTATACGCTTCACGGAGTCCCACATACCCCCTGTCCTGGCGCCTTACAGGGCAGGGGGATCCATAAAGGATTTCCCCCCGGTCAAAAAAAAAAAAAAAAAAAAAAAAAAAAAAAAAAAAGGTATAAAGTCATAAAACATTAATTAAATCTCATAAACAACTATTTAACCAAAGATAAAAGTAGTGTAAGACTATTCGTCACTAATAACCATATCGCTTGAATCATCATCACTGTCTGTGCTGCTTGAGGAGTCAGAATTTTGGCGATAGGCGATACGCGAGTTAAACGGTCTATCTATAGATGAAGCAATTACTTTTAATGAAAGAATATGGAGAAATATAAGGTCACGGGATCGATTCCCGGTCGTGCCGCTGCTCAATAGGTATCGATAAAGGAAAACATCGTGAGGAAACCGGCATGTCTAAGAACTAATCATTCGAGTACATGTGACATCCACCAACCTGCACTTGGTCAGCGTGTGTGGATTAAGGCCTAAACTCTCTCAACTCATAAGATAGTTGAGAGTAGACCCGTGCCCAACAGTGGGACACTAAAAAGGGTTGAAGTGAGAAGTTAGTAACGTGGACCACTACCTAAGTGGGTAATGGTTGGCTCGTGGAAGATTGTTTACTGTTTATCGACAAACAAGTCAAGGTAAGTAAGTACCGTTGTTATGGTTACACAAACCCCGTGTTTGTGAATATGTACAATGAATTACTCCATTCGAAGAGAGATTTGCAAGGTTTTTACTACGCAGTACTAACAACCAGTGATGGTGGGACACACACGGTCATCTGATCCCAAACTAAGCAGAGCTTGTACTATGGAAACCAGATACCTGGTAATATACTGCATGTAATACTTTTGTTTTGTAAATACATACTTAAATATAGATAATTACACCCATACACGAGACAAACAGACATATTTACACAAATGTTTGTCTCGGGTGGGAATCGAACCCACGATCTGCGGCGTGAAAAGCATGTATTTTACTGAACACCTTGCATTACTGCTAAGCACGGGTTTTCATTTAAATCGAGTTGAGAGAGTTTAAGGCCATTCACGCTGGATAAGTGCCGAATAAATTATATAGGTAAAATTCAAAGAAAATTTTTTGATTCACTATTGATGTGGTTCACCCCATACTTTCCCCGAACTTTTGTAAATCCTTATAAAATCCTACTGATAACGATACCCCACACAGTATATCTCATTATGGAAAGTGGGAGGAGGGTCAGCCATCACCTACATGTAAAAATGAAGCAATATTAGTCATCGCGACGGTTCTACTGTGATTCTACAAGGAGTTCTGATCTATTTCTCCCAAGTCGATGTTTCCCAATAGCTATAATTCTGCCGGTCTTCAAGTCACGAGTGAATCGGTATTTACTGGGTAAACGCGTTCCACGGTAGACTGCATCATTGCTTCACATCAGGCAAGTTGTGGTCAAGCGCAAGCCTATTTTAAGATAAAAAAAAGTCAACTTGAAATTTATGCTCTTTCAATAAAAATAAATTCATTAACTTACTAACAACCGAACATAGAATCACCTTCTTCTTTACCCGACTGCGAAAGAAGGAGGGTTATGTTTTTCGAGTGTATGAATCAGTGGTGAAGGGTGGAAATCTGAAAAATGGAAGCCGGAGCAAAAAAGTTCATACTTAAAAAAAAATTGGTTGTTTGTAAAGTAGGTTTACGATCGAGATGTTTACGTGATATAAGTTTTTGGGAAGTAAGGAATTAATATTGTTGCCGCTAGAGTGAGAGAGACGGAAGATCGGTCCACTCACTCGAACGCTATGCCAGCCTCCGCTCGTGAGGATTCCGCGTGACAAGTTTCACGGAATGACTGGCAGCGCTCGAGATGAGACGGGAGATCGGTCCGTCTCTCTCTCGTTATACCTGCGATCGCGCTCGTGAGGTTTTGGTGTGACACAAGTTTCTGAACATGTCACCCGACTAAAACGATTTTAAAGACGTTATCACGTCAAAAATAATATCTCTTCACTTCATATTACAAGTAATTATTTAAAACTCAGGCGTCACATAATTTTAATGAAGTAAACGATATTACAGTCCATCAAATCTAAGAAGTACCGTTTGACAGTTCTGAATGTAGTACATTTAGAATTTTATTTTTTGTATGAAAATTGTTTATGTTGTGTTAAAATAAAAATAGCTTCATAATTCAATTATTTTACAGCAAAGCTAATAAAAATAGTGTGAATTACGCCTCTTTATGGCTAATTTAATAGAAAACAGTGAAACGCCAAAAGGTACTTCTTAGATTTGTTCAATTATTATTGTAATCAATTCCTAAAGGGCGATTGGAATCGGCTTGTATGGACTCTTCGCCACTGGTGTATATTTCCTTGGCACGCTCTAGAGCCTAATGGCTTATCGTATTTTTGCATTTACTTTCACATAAATATAGATTTTGATAAGCTGCAAATCGTCCCGAATGGGCCGTTGGTGTATAGGATGAGTTGATCCATTATCTAACTAAGATTATTCAAAACCAAAATAAAATGTTTTCATTTAAAATCTTGTTTCTTTTCAGTTCTTCAATGAATTTAATAAAGATGGCTGATATTGACCGTCAATAATTGACAGGTTGTTACGAGTTGAGAGAGTTTAGGCCTTAATCTAGACATGCTGCTACCGACCCGCACTTGGCCAGCGTGTGTGGCCTAAACTTACACAACTCGTAAGATAGTTGTGTAAGCGATAACGAAGCGATACAATCATTTTATTTTTTTTAAGACATAAATCTCATTACACTCGTGAGACAGTTACTCATTTGTCAACTGTCACGCTTAAACCTGAATCTATAAAAATCAACATTATATCGTACTAAAATCAAAATTATTCACTACCTCGATATTTCACAACTCACTGCGATTAATAATGTATCCCGATACTGAAACCGTTACAAGATAGGGTAAAGCGTGTGGGTGAAGTAATTTTAGAATAAATTACTTACTTATATTTAGATTATGTAGGTCATTTCACCGAACAGGTTGACAACCCGTGACACCGGCTGTACACATAGGCTTACTAATCCAGCATGTTGGGCCAGAATAGGTCGCCAAGTTCGATTTTTGTACCATAAAGTTCAATAGGTATACCTGAATGAAAGGCGAATTTCTTTTTTTTGGAAATTACGTTAAAGGGCTTCCAGAAATATTTGTCTCACAAAAAGAAGGAAAAAATATATTTATCTGGATTCGAACCGGTTTCTTGTCATGACACATATTTTGACTTGCAATTTGTTATATGTATCACATGAAAATATCTAGCTAGGTCGTGTGTGTCTTATGCCAGACTATCATTATAAACTACTTGCATTGGCGTTTTTAGATTTCCTATGTCTTTGTGTTTATTTTATTTTGTTTTTCATGTAAGACGTTCTTCTGACGCAGGTGCTCAGTCGTTGTGGCGGAATTATGTTACGTCTGTTTACACATTGGCATATTGATGCCAATGGCACCAAAATGCCAATGTGTCGGTACCAAATCAGCGGAGCGCACCTCGTTTTTTTTTGTGCACGAAAATTTGACTCTAGTTGATTGCCGTCAGTGTTTATTGCCAAATACCAGCTCACCGCTAGGTACATGTTGGCCTAACATGCTGGCCAAAACGGGCCAATGTGTACAGCCTGCTTAAGGTTATATACGTTTATATCTACAGATATCGAAAGTACTAATAGAAGCACATCAAACATTTTCAGGAAAAACCTGTCTTATTATTGGTTCAGTGAACTTTTTCGGTGAACTGGTAGAACAGCTCTCCAGTTAAGTATTTCACTAAGTAGCTACTACTATTTTTATTTATTTTGCTTCATTCATTTTTAGTGCTACCGAATTCGGTTCACATAAGTCTTAAAAGATATTATAATGATTTATGTGTTTCCTATTTTGCTAAAACTACCTGTTTTTTATTCGTTTTATTTTAGCAGGGCACCACGTGCTTTAATTTTCCTCTATCAAGTCCTGCACTGAATATGTTTGAATCCACAAATTAATTAGTCCCACATTCCACTGCAGACATATTAATGCTCCAACAAAGAGATCGTATTTAGCTCAGTGGATTAAGATAACCTGAAGTCGTTAATCTTTTGTAATAGGTTAGGTGAGTTAGTATCATTCAGCTCTGACAGGTAATGAGTGAGATATCATCTCGAATGAGGTCACCTTCGCATCAAGTTCTGGGTAAAAAATGATATCGCATTTCAAGCCTATGAAGTTTATAAAGCTTGTGACAGGGCCACTACGACCCCTAGCAGCGTGTTTGTGCGAAACGTATGTTGCCTCTATTGTATGTATAGAAAGACCGTTTAACTCGCGTATCTGAGGCACAAAGTCATAAAACATTAATTAAATCTCCTATAGAACTATTTAACCACAGATAAAAGTAATGTAAGACTATTCGTCACTAATATCCATATCGCTTGAATCATCATCGCTGTCTGTGCAGCTTGAGAAGTCAGAAACTTGGCGATACGTGAGTTAAACGGTCTATCTATACTTACCTACCTATCGATCCCTCCTTCAACCCTTTTTAGTGTCCCAGTTCTGGGCACGGGTCTTTTCTGAACTATCTTACGAGTTGTAAGATAGTTCAGAAAGTAATCTGTGATAGTGAGTAATCTACACACGCTGGCCAAGTGCGGGTTAGTGGATACTCCACTACAAACAATATATATTGTTGTGTGAGTGTCCAAAATAATTTCGGTAGCGGGAAAGTAATTAATAAAAAAATATAATTGATAATAATTAATTAATTAACAATAATTAATAATTTATTTATTTTTCGTTGTATAATTTGTATTTCACTTCCTATTGTCTTGTCGCTCACCTGTGCCCCACATTTCGCACACAGGGGCGGCGGCGCGGCGCTCGTGTCCCTATAATGGACGCCTAAAGTCCCCTTATTTTGAGCTTACTATATGTGTAATAATAATAACAATAATAATATATTAATTTTATCTCCACAAATTAGAATTTCAGTGTATACAATATACATACATAAATTGTCAATTTTTCGAAATATTAGTAATTTGTGGGAGATTTAGCTAACTATTCCGTTTGCGCCACTTGCAGCAACTATGAGTACGTAACTAAAATAGTTTTACAAAAAAATAATACTTAACTATTCTTGGTAGCGAGCCTCTTATTTTACTTCTTAATAATATTATAAATGCGAAAGTTTGTATGCATGTTTGTTTGTTACACTTTCACACGAAAGCTACTGGACGGACTTGGATGAAATTTGGCACGAAGAAAGATCATAACCTGGAATAGATTGGATACTTTTTATTGTTTATCTTAATAACGTGCGGGCGAAGCTGTGGGTGAACGCTAGTATAAAATACATAATAGTGATTGACAAGAAATAAATAATCTCGGTTTTTCGAAAGGATTTTCGTAGTGCATAGGTACCTACCCACTTTTGTTGCAAAGAAAATCTTTTGGAAATAAAAGGTTTTTTTTAACGTTTCAAAATACTGAAACGATGTTGCAAATCTTACATTAATCTGCGTAATAAACATTCTGCCTTTGACAGCTCAGTATGACGCAAAATGTAAAGGTTTATCGAGAAACACGCGACTACAATAAGGGAGAGCTTTACATAGCTTCAGATTGTCGCAAGCTCTTATTAAACTTGCAGTATTTATCTCGAGATTGCGGGTTCGAATCTCGCACCGGATTATTAGAGTATTTTAATTTCTCAGTACCAGCACAGACTATTCTGTGTCTTAAAGTAAAAAGAGCAAATCTGACTATTTTTTTTCGTAACTTTGTTGTTAACATAATCGGAATCAGTAAAAGATACTGACTCCGATGATATAAATAACTCAGTTACGAAAGAAATTGTCAGATGTGCCCCTATACCATATGATGGCAGTATTAGAACTCTTCTTTATAGTCTGCCAACGGGGAAGGTTTGCTTGAGTAGCCATATATTGTACTCGGTACACCATTGAGTAGACTCATTGTTGTTGCGTGAAACTTCTTTAACGACTATTAGGAGTACGACTTAATATCTTTATCCTTTTATTTATGTTCGAAACAGACACGGGCAGGTTTTGTCCTTTTAAGCACACTGTGGAAATCTGGACATAGTGGGTTGTCTCTGGTACTCACATTGTTTACTAAGCAATGTTTTTTATTATGTTCTTTTAGCAGTTTATTCTTCTTTTTTAGTTTACTTTTTTATTATTATTTTCTATTTTGTTGCTTAGTTTTTTTTATCGTGCATGTGTTTTTTATTTGTTAATTGAGTGTGTGTGATGTGTTTTAGTCAAGTAAATGTTCTTTTCTTACTTTCCTAATCTGAGCAACACTGAATTGCGATGAACCACTGTAGTTTCCGCACGCTGTGCATCAGTCTGCAGTCAGAAAGCTGTCGGCGTGACCTCGTAACTCGGAGAGTTCGTTAAGCCAACAGCTTTAGACCTGGGCCCCAATTCTCGCACTTAACACATTCATCTCTAATAGACAAATGTCGAACAAAAATGGCGATTTCCTTTGTTTCTGAACGATATCCGTCATTTTTTCGACATTTATCTATTAAAGAAAGTGCGCAAAAGTCGAAAAAAATAGCGGATGTCATAGAAAAACAAAAGAAATCGCCATTTTTGTTTGACAAATGTCCATTAGAGATAAATGTCTAAACCGCGAGACTCGGGACCCTGATCATTGACCTGTTGCGAAAAAATAATTATCATTTTGGCTATATTACTAGTAGAATAATAACACTTCAAAACGAGATACATTCCCCTTAACAATGTTTACTTGTTTACTGATCGAAACAACTAAGGCATTATCTTATTGCGCATTTATTAAACTAAAAAGAAAAGAAAATCTGTCAACATTGTTACCTATCTTTTTAATATAATATTGTAGGCACGTAACGATCATCCTACGTAATAATTGTGTCATATTTTTTAGAATAAAACAAATGGGAACTTTAAATAAGTTACTGAGTTTTTAGGATAATTGGAACGAAGTTCTTTATCGCGTGTTGTGAAAGGGGGCTAGACGGAAAAAATTCTTACGAAAAGTTGTCACGACACTTTTTGCTATAGTAAGCTATTGTAAGCTGTGCGGCGTGCGCATGTTTCTCTGTCTGTGAAAAAATATATATTTTATATTACATTATATTTGTTAATAATAATAAAAAAAAATAATTACTTAAAAAAATATATTAAAATTCCTTCACTAATTAATCCAAAGGAACTTCATTCCATCCGGGTGTCCCTTGACACCTCTCAAGTTTTTTTAGTTCATCTACGGCAATGGTGCTTGCCTTTTCGGTACTTTCTCGGATGATAACGAAGTGGCATAATTTTTAGACGCATTAGTTAAGACTAGGCATTATTTTAATTAATAATTATTTACATAAACCGATTTATTTTTACGGCTTTTGAATAAACTAGTACTCAATGCTCTAGTCTTTATTGCATCCTTAATCCCTACTAATATAATAAACGCGAAAGTAACTCTGTCTGTCTGTCTGTTACGCTTTCACCGATTTGGATGAAATTGGGTATGGAGGTAGTTTTAGACCCGAGAAAGGACATAGGATAGTTTTTATCCCACTGCGCAAAAAGAAGGTAATGTTTTGGCGCGATAACCGATATTCACGCGGGCGAAGCCGCTGTCGGAAAGATAGTATTATATACCTAGTACAATTTTGACACAATTAATGACCCTGTTTGGCACTGCTACAAGAACTTTACTATTACAGCATGCTAAAAATAAGTTACAAGAACTTTACTATTACAGCATGCTAAAAATAAGTTAATATACGATAAAAGTATGAGAAAGAAGAAAGTCTTAAATTTTCTTTATTGCGACGATAAACAGTGTTAGTAGATATACAATAACATACTGTCGAAAAAAGAAACTAAATTTACCCGCAAGACCCACAAGTCTTGATGCCCCTGCTTACTTAAAAAAACAGCCACCCCTATCTATGGTATTTTTTCAAAGTGAATATTTACGTTTCCTCCCATTGAAATCCGCGTTTGATTATAAAATGTTTAAGTTCATAATTACGAACAAGATAGTTTATAGGTTAAGTACTATGACCAATCGATAACATTACTTTTCAAACCAATTTAGCAAAACGTTTGAATTGAAGAAGTAAAAAGTTAAGTTTAACTTTAATATTTAACATCTTTGACTTCTTTTTTTATTATTTATTAGATATAATCACTATTTACTTACTTATTTTAATTTTATCTGACAAGGATTAATTAGTTTCATTTCTCAATTAAATACATATTTCCGTAACCTTATAAAAGTAAGACTTACGTACCTACGTAGCCCTATTTGGTATGAGAGTACCGAATATGGTTAGGCTTGGTAATATTCGTGCTTTATTTTAACTTGATAATTAAACATATGCAGGAACAAGTCATTAGCATTGAAATAAAACTACTTTTTAACGGATTTTATCGGGGTTTATTTTAGATTTTAGATCCCGACGTTTCAAAGTCTTTTCAGACTTCATGTCCACCTGTGAACATGAAGTCTGAAAAGACTTTGAAACGTCGGGATCTAAAATCTAAAATAAACCGCGATAAAATCCGTTAAAAAGTAGTTTTATTTCAATGTGTGATATTCGCGTAAATCTAAGACAATACTAAGTCATTAGCAGTTTATTTTTAGTTGCAATCATTGTAATAATAATATTTACAGTGAAAAAAAAAATGTAAGAAACATTGCGTTCTTATTTTTTTAGCACTTTAGCACACTGCTACGGAAATTGTACTGAAGAAATTTTTATACACGATAAAATACATTTTATTCCAGTAATATTTTTTTATGAAAATACCATAAATTGTGGAACACTAACGTTAAACTTTCCAAAAAAATATACAAAATCTACGTACGTAAACAAAAAAACAGTACCGGGAAGACACCGCAATACCCCATACTAATTGTCCCCTAGCATGGTGACAAGGCCACCACGCTTCACCAACTTACAAAAACAATAGTTAAGTGATGGTACAAATTGCAATTGATAGTTTTTTGCTTTAGCCCTTGATGGTTTTTACGTGGATTAAATAAGATGGCGCGTAAATTAACTTGGGTAAAGATTTCTATGTTCCAATTAAAGCACTTTTTTTGCAGACAAGCCTGTGCGACGCGGCGTCTTTAGCGGTAACTGGATGTAAATAAATTGTTAGAACAAAAAAAAGGAGATTTTGAAACCGTACTTCGAAATTTTTAATGGATGTCTAAAGGTTGTTGTTGGAAGTTTGTTACACGCAAAAACTCCTGGAAGAATTTGAAAATAGATTATAGTCTGGAATAGCACATATTATGCCACTTCTATTCTTATTTCATACGGTCGAAGCAGCGGGAGGGAGCTACATTTCTAGAAAACTAGAATAAGCATGCGATCGACTATAATTCACCTAATTGTGATTACGATTACGAATGATTTTCGGTGAGAAGGTGGCAACGGCATGGGACTTCATATGGTTGAAAACTATACCTAAAGGAGCTACAATTCCGACCCACGAAAAAGTCCGGTGAACCAATAGAGGCCCTTCGGGCCGATTGGGTTGGGTCATCAGCAAAAAAAAGACCCACTTTCTCAAATGGTGTCACCAGTTACCAGACATCGCGCCACCGCGGCTACTTGGCGATGCGGCTTTGTCTGGTGTATGGTCACTTACCACTGCCGAAGCCTACCACCCATTTTTTATCACCTGAATTGCACCATCCGGGGATTACGGGATTTAGGCTGAAGGTTGTAATTCCACGGACGAAGGTTCGGCATGTCTAAGAACGAATAATTCTAGGACATGTGACATCCACCAAACCGCACTTGCGACCAGCGTGTGTGGATGAAGACCTAAGGCTTCTCAACTCGTAAAATAGTTCAAAGAAGACCCGTGTCCAGCAGTGGGATACTAAAAATGGTTGAAGTGAGTGTGACGTCATAATCATTTCACTTACATTCTATTCTACGCAGCTTATTTACGTAAAAGACTTGAGATATAAACAAAAATACAAATTGTTAAGGATAACTGCTCCAAAAATAAGTTTACAAACAATATTTCTTTCATAAAAGAGTTTCCTTCAAAATACAAAAGGTTTCGAAACTTAGTACGCGCCCGTTGCGAAACTTGTTACTAAAAATATAAGTCATTTCAATGCTAGCTTTTGTGTATTCTTTCTGGAAATATTTCAATATTCCTGATTGCATAATATGCCCGTTACATAATCACAACAAACACCGTAGACCACTTTGTTAAGACAATGAATGTTGTCAAGTCAAAAATCTATAATACATTGTAGAAATTGTAACAAAAAAATATTAACTAACTTTGTGTCATTGTAATGTTTGTAAATTGTTCCATTTGTAAAACAAAATAGGTATGTTTACTACTTTTTAAAGAAAAATCTGAAGCAATTATTTGTAATCTTTAATATGACTCACCTTGGATAATAGACAGACATTTTGTCGTGTTTTGTCTTTTTTTTGTGTGATTATTTTTAAAAATTACGGCGATACGTCCAAGCACAATCTCGAATGACGTCATGCTTTGGTAAATTTCATACCTCTGTACGACGTTGCACACTTCCACTCTATAACTTTAATGCGTTATTAATATTGTATCATTTCAATGACAAAGCAAAAAATACGTGTCTGACATTTATTTTATATTCTCACTGACGGACTACTTAAAATACGATTTTTCATACTTTGTCGTCATCCCTGTTGTATTTAGTTTGAAAAAAAAAAAGATTTACCTAAAAAAATAATTATAACAAGTATTATTATTAGGGGCCGTCCATTAATCACGTGAAGCTTGAAAGGGGGGGAGGGTTTGACAAAAATCACGAAATGTCACAAGGGGGGAGGGGGTGTAGTAAGATATCACGTGTATTTACTTTTTCATTATTTTTTTAAACGCGCAAAACAACCTGCACTCTTTCTGTCTACACATTTTCATCATGGTCCTTCCAGTTTCCGAATAAAATAAGATTATATTTTATACCTGTATTTAAGATAATATTTAAAAAAGGAAGATTGTTTGGAGATACTAAAAATACACGTGATGTTGGGTAGGGGAGAAGGGGAAGGATAGTCTTAAACCTCACCATGTATCACCAAGGGGGAGGGGGGGTTAAAAAATGTTACAAAAAAGATCACATGATTAACGGACAGCCCCTAAGTGTCAAATGATGTCTAAATTCACGACTAGTCTGTGTTGACGACCTAATTGCACGTTGAACGATGGAGCACTTGAAACGAGTAGAGTACAAACCTGACCTAAATTGCTGTTAGATATCCTAAATAGATTATATTAGTACATCATTACTGTTATGTAGCTTTGTTTACCTGATTTGTGAAGGAAAACTTTTGGGCATCATACTAAAACAAGTGCCATGTCGTATGGGTAAGTGAAAGAAGCTGGTCTAGATCGAGCCAAATGGAAAGAACTTCATCTGATGCACCGACATGGATTAACCTTAAATTAAAACCTTGTTAACCTTAAATTTAATTAACCTTGGGGGCTGAGTCACCTTCATCCGTGGGTGTACACCACTGGTGGTAGGCTTCGGCCGTGGTTAGTGAGTACTCACCAGACAAAACCGCACCGCCAAGCGGCCTTGCCGTGTTCCGGTGCGATGTCTGGTGACACCATGAAGAGAGGGTGGGTTGAAATTGTTGCTCATTTGAAGCTTCTAACTATACGGAGGCTCATTCCACTGCCACTTTCTAACCGATAATCATTCGTAGTCACGAGTGAATCGGTATATTGGGCTGGCATGTTCCATCGTGGACTGCATCATTGCTTAACATCAGGCAAGTTGTAGTCAAGCTACAGCCTATCGAAGAATAAAAAAAAAGAAGACTAATACAAGATACAAGAGTAATTCATTCTTGAACTAGTAATAGAGAGGACGATAAGGCATGGGAAGACGTATTTTAATTAAATATTAAAATATTCTGGGACATCAACACACACGGTCATCTGGTCCCAAGCTAAGCAAAGCTTGTGTTATGGAAACCAGATAACTGATATATACTATACATATAATACTCACATATTTTTATAATAATTAAGCCGTCAGTAAGATTATAAAAAAATGTTAAATACATATTTTTCGCTTTATCATTGAAATGAAACAATATTAAGATATAACGCATTTAATTTATGGAGTGCAAGTGCGCTACGTTATACCTATGTATAAAACTTTTTTAGGTGTGACGTCATTCGAGATTTAAGATCCGATATTTACAATTTATATAACAGACAGACAAAACAAATAAAAATTGTCGTGATCCCTATTATAGCAAAATCTAACCCAGACTTTTTTATGGGACAACCGACCACCGCAATCTCGATATTCCTACTCCTGTAAGCCAGGATCGACAACGGCGCCGTGAAGAGACTCGAGTCCCGAGACACCTAAACTGTCTTGGATCACGCGGTTAATCACACTGTACACTCTTGAATGCGGTTTTAACTAGAGAAAAAGAGAGAAGTTTAAAATTGCCTCATGAAAATGGAGTACCTAAGCACCATAATGTAATCTAAGAGTACCTATCAGAGCTGATTCCAGTAATAATTATGAGAAAAACGTTTGAACGTACAGAATTTAGCACCGGTTGCAACAAGATCGGTATAATATACCGCCCCATATAATACTTGTACATTGTCGAGAATAATGTGATGTTCATTCTCCCAAAGACTGCACCTGCACTCCTACAAGATGTGATGCACAGACTACTAAGAGAACATGTGATGTGCTGATTGTTCATACTGATTGTTAGGAGTAGAACACCACAGACTACTAAGAGAACCTAGCGGTAGAACACTGACACAATGGTGATGTTACTAAGGTGAAAGACAACAATTTACTTTTAAAGTTTATGTTTATGTAAGTGTTTTGTGTACAATAAAGAATAAGAATAAGAATAAGACTATTCTATGATTTTCAACCATAGACTAGCATGTAAACTGATCTATGTTTTCAGCCGACTTCATAAAGGAGGTTCTCAATTCAACTGTATGTTTTTTTTGGTATGTACATATGTAACTCAATAATTCCGCCAATTATAATATTTTATAGATGGATTTTTCACCGACTTCCAAAAAAAAGGAGCAGGTTTCTTAATTCGACCGTATAATGCTTTTTATGTTTGTTCACGGATAAGGGGGCGTCCATAAATTACGTGAGGTGTTTTTTTTTAAATTTTCTGCTCCTCCCTCCCCCTGGTGAGATGTCGGGAGATTTTATTCAACCCTCTCCCCCATCCCCCAATCTCACATGAGATTTTTCAAAATGTGAGTTTCTTACTCTGGATTATTATTGTATAAAGAAAAAAAACAAATTTGCTTCGTGCTTTTGCTTCGTGCTCCAACGTAAGATTAGATGAGATTTGACTCGACCCCCTCCCCCCCTTAAACACCTCACGTAATTTATGGACGCCCCCTAACTTCGTCTTTTATGAACCGATTTTGATGATTCTTTTTTTTTAAAGAGTATACTTCTGCTGTGGTCCCATTGGCACCATGTCAGGACCTGATGATGGAACCTCAGGATAATCGCGGGTAACCCTGAAATTTTCGTACTTTTTATGTGTTTGCAGATAATTTCATCAGTTATGAACCGATTTTGATGATTCTTTTTTTGTTCGAAAACTAGTACCATGATAAGGAAACTAGGATGATGATGGTATCCCAGAGAAATCGACAGGATCTATCTAAAATTGCAGGGGCGAATAGTGCTTTTGTTAATTTTTGCATTAGATATGAAAACACCATTTAATGAAGGTTGGATATTATTTAGAGTCGATTTGATGAAACATCCGGAACAGTCAACGAACTCTTCAACGATTTACAGAAAATACCTGATGTATATGTATCATCAGTAGTTACTTTAGTTCAGTATTACGGGCCAGTGGCGTGGTCGGTAAGATACTTGCTTTTCATGCCGCAGGTCGTGGGTTCGATTCCCACCCGAGACAAACATTAGTGATGAACATTTGTGTTTCTGTCGAGTCTGGGTGTAAATATTTATTATAAGTATATATTTACAAAAGAAAAGTATTATATGTATAGTATATACCAGTTATCTGGTTTCTATAACACAAGCTCTGCTTAGCTTGGGACCAGATGACCGTGTGTGTTAATGTCCCAGAATATTTATTTATTTATTAAGTTCCATATCATTGGATGTTAAATAATACTGTTAATTCGTAACCTAATATATAAATATTACATGGTCCAGTAATCGATTCCGTTAAAACTATTAATATGGATATACCTTTGCGTCACATATGCTCGAGCTCTGCACGTGTCTTTGTACATAATGTTGTTTTTTGTAATATATGTCTATTTGTTAAACACGAGGGTACATGATAATTTTTCAATGAATAAATTGTAATACTCATTATTAACAATTCAGTGAAATCTTGGCTCACCCACACGAGCCTTATTTCTGCATAGAAGATAAAATAAATCTTCTGTTGTCGGTGATAGTGTGTTCGGACCGAATCAACGTCTGACGTCAAGTCTGACAGGTGACATCGCAGAGATGTTCGAGTGAATGATTATGTTGATTGAATGTATTGTCTGTATTAACTGTTACCTATGTATTTAAACTAATCTATTGGACTCCGTGCATCGGTTCGACCGTCCTCAGACGGTTCACCGAAAAAGTCCGGTGAACCAATAGAGGCCCTTCCGGCTAATTGGGTTAGGTCATCAACAAAAAAAAAATGGACTCCGTGCGAGTTAGACGTCCGCTGTCGAATCAGTAGACCAACTTACGAAACGACAAGTGGTGAGGTCGTGTGTTTTACATAATGAATCCCCTAGGACTTTATAATAGTTTAATAGTGGGGTAGGTAGGGTCATCTGGGCGTTGCTGTTTAAACGATTAACAGTGTAACTACTTACCGATTTGAATAACTGGGTTGATAATGGTCCTGACACTTTACCTGTGGTTTTCCGTTCACCGAACCTACTTCTGGTGGGGGTTGGTCTGGTTTACACACCCTCTTGTACTCCAAATAGTTGGGGTTGGGATGTTTTATAATAAAATAATCCATGAATAATCGCCCAGTACTTTTTTAAATATGCAAATGATTTAAAGATATTTATTTTTGGGCCGGTGGCGTGGTCGGTAAGGTACTTGCTTTTCACGCCGCAGGTCGTGGGTTCGATTCCCACCCGAGACAAACATTAGTGATGAACATTTGTGTTTGTGTCGAGTCTGGGTGTAAATATCTATTATAAGTATATATTTACAAAAGAAAAGTATTATATGTATAGTATATACCAGTTATCTGGTTTCCATAACACAAGCTCTGCTTAGCTTGGGACCAGATGACCGTGTGTGTTGATGTCCCAGAATATTTATTATTATTATTATTATAAGAAACAATATGCATACAGTGTGAAACCTTAAATATTCCATCCGTACGGTACCATTTTATGAAAAAAAATATCATTGCTTAAAATCAAATTTTTGATAGATCGTTTCCCTTGTTAATTACTAGCTTTCTACAGCAGCTTGGCCTGCATGCTGACTCCAGTAACCGGCATATGACTTGGGCAAACTCCTGTTTGGGGGAAAGGTTTGCGCACGAATGTTTTTTTTCTTAGACTTAACTCACCAGCCCAAGCCACTGATTACTAAATAGTCTCAAGCCCGGTACTGCTACCCTTGTAAGCCAGTATCGACAGCGGCACTGCCTGTGAAGAGACTCGGGATTTGAACCCGGCCCATACCGGGACACCTTAACTGTGTTGGATCGGTGGAAAAGAGGAATTGGAAAGTTATATTGTCCACTACCTTCAAAGCAAAGCGGTAACCGCATATAGAAAAATGAAATGTGCTCAGAGGGCTGGCAGCATTGCCACGTTGTATCGCAATGCTAATTCTTTGACCAAGATATCAGCCAGTCCTCTAGTCACGTGAATTAAGTCATAGCGTTTGTAGTCCATGACATGAAACATTCAAGCACGCTCCAATTAAGTCACAAAGTCACGTGTGCAGGTACAGAGACTCAAAGCACAAACTAGATAAAATTATACAGGCTTTGTAATCTGTAAATCGCATTACTAACCGACGCATGGTCGTTTACATGTGAATAAAGCGTGATTTACAGTTCGTTAGCTAAATTGTTTGAACTAGCACATTTAATTAATGTTGGTATTACTCTTAGTTTCCACTGCACAAAAAACATGTGTTGGCAACATTGGATGACGTAGGCGGCGCGAGAGTAGCGGCTGCCAATATGACGAGCGAGATCTACTAACACTTGCTCATTCAATCAGAACGGAGTGATTGATTGGCTCTTATGGCTTCTTTGAGGCATTGAATGATTCGTGGATGTCACACGTCCTCGAATGATTAGTTCTTAGAACTACCTTCACCGATATTGAGCAGAAGTGATAAAACAATTCACACAAAGATGTGTGTGCACGACCGGGAATTCAACCCGCGACCTCATATTTCTAAGGCAAAGCCCGTACCGCTTCTCCACCGCTGCTAACTATAGTAAGGTCGCGGGTTTGATTCCCAGTAGTGCCTACACATCTTTGTGTGAATTGTTTCATCGCCACTGCTCGATATTGAGAACGAAATCATCGTGACCAAACCGGCATATCCAAGAACTAATCATTCGAGGACATATGATATCCACCAACCCGCACTCGGCCAACGTGTGTGGATTAAGGCCTAAACTCATTTCGTAAGATGAGAAGACCCGTGACCAGCAGGGACACTGAAAAGGGTTGAAAAAAGGTTTGTAATTCGTTTGTCTTTGTCTGTCATCTTGATGTTTCATTTAAGTATATTTGTATTGCATTGATTTACTTGTTAATAAATCTATTACTAATATTCAAATCCTAATTTATTTCGCTCCAAACCCATAAATAATGTATTAACTGTTGATAACCTCGCATGATGTGAAGTTTTGTAATAGGGTAGGTAAATAATTCACGAGACCTGGTTTACTCAAGTACCTTTAAATTATGTATTTTGATGCACGTGATATCATAATAATGTAAGGAGAACGAACTGTACCATTAGCAAAATGTGTCAATGCTACTCGCATCACTGCGCACGAGTTTCTCTATGGTAGGTACAATTTTATTCGTTTGGATTTATTTAACTAGATTTTTGATTCCTTAAATATTTTGATATCTATCTTTTGAGAGTAGTGGTGGCGCAGTGCTCCTGACTTCGCCAACAATGTAAGGTCGCGGGTTCGATCCCGGTCGTAAAATAGTTCACACAAAATATCGCCGAAGGACAACATCGTGAGAAAAACCGGCATGTCTTATTAATCATTCGAGGATATGTGACATCCACCAACCCGCACTTGGCCAGCGTGTGTGGGTTAAGGCATAAACTCTTCCAACTCGTAAGATGCTTGAAAGAAGACTCGTGCCCAGCAGTGGCACACTAAAAAGGTTAAAGTGAAATATTTTGAGGTTTGATGGCAGTCGCTTGTTTAATTCTGGTAGCTGCATCAAGTTAGACTGGGAGACGACGCCTCCATAGAAATAGGAGAAAGGCAAAGGCCATCGGCGATGTAATAATTCACAGAAAGATAGAAGTGTGGGCGCGACTGGGAATCTAACCCGCGACCTTATATTTCTAAGGCGAGGCCCGTACCGCTGAGCCACCGCTGGTCCCAAGAATAAAAATAAGAATTATTTATATAACTTTTAGTGGTAGGTACATACATTGAAATTAACTTAGTTATTTCTACTTAGACTTAATTTAAAACTTAATTAAAACATATATGTATCTGTTACAATGGAAAAGACATAGGCTTATGTGCCAAAGAAAGGGTTATGACGTTGGTACCTTTGATGTTTTGACTTTGGTACCCAAACTAGGCGCATGTCTGTATCTTAGGCTCCGACTTCTGCAGCAGCGTGTGTTACTTCGTATGTGTGCGTGCGCGTGTGAGTGTGTGTGTGTGCGTGCGTGTGTGAGTAGTTTAGTATGTGTGTGTGCGCAGGTGTGTAAGTCTGAATGTGTGTATTAAGTCATAATAAGCTCTTCTGTCTTGTCGTAAGTTTGTGAGATCAACCAATTTAAAGAAAAAAAAATATATTAAGAAACAGTACAAAGCATCTAAAATATGCAGTAAACAAGTTTACAAGTGAAAATGTTCAAAAATCTCAGCGAGAATTGATTACATCAATATATCAATCTATCAGTCAGTTGTCTAACTTACTGAAGTTCAAACAAACAGACTGAAATATTTCTTCCATATGTTATTCTGGATGATGACTCACTTTAGAGAGAAAATAGTGAAGCAAACGGTAATGGGAATTGGCGAAAATATTGGTACAAGGAAAATTATAACTCTAAAAAATTAATTAATGTGAGCTGTGGGCTGTGGCGCATCGGTATCAGTGTGCCCTTTAAAATATAAAAGCGTCGTTTCGAATCCCGGTCGTGCTCATACACTTTTCTGGGAATAGTATCATCGCCGCCGCTCAATATCCGTGAAGGAAAACATCGAACAAACAACCTGTACCCGAAATCGTAGGCAAAGGTGAATTTGACGGGCCGGTGGCGTGGTCGGTAAGATACTTGCTTTTCACGCCGCAGGTCGTAGGTTCGATTAGCACCCGAGACAAACATTAATGATGAATATTTGTGTTTGTGTCGAGTCTGGGTGTAAATATCTATTTTAAGTAGGTATATATTTACAAAAAAAAGTATTATATGTTTAGTATATACCAGTTATCCGGTTTCCATAACACAAGCTCTGCTTAGCTAGGGAACAGATGACCGTGTGTGTTAATGTCCCAGAATATTTATTTATTTATTATACCACCTACTTGTCGCTGGCTATGCTTATGTCCCATAGGGAGTGAGCCTATTGCCGTTCATCGGGCACAATTCCAAAATTCAAGCTACAACTACGATTCTCTATGTTGTTAAGCGAACACGCTTATCTCAGATAATGCATTATCTGGGGCGGTATATTATACCGATCTTGTTGCAACCGGTACTAATTTCCGTGCGTTCAAACGATTTTGCGATAATTATTACTGAAATCAGCTTAGATAGGTCCCCTTAGATTATATTACCCGTGGTACTTAGTCCATTTTTATGAGGCAATTTCAAACCTCTCTGTATTCTCTATGCTGTCTCCCGTTTTGCCTGGAGGGAAGTGGACAAAGTAACTTTCCGACTCCTCCTATTATCTTTCTGATTAAATTCATGCGGGATCCAAGACAGTTTAGGCGTCCCGGGACTTGGTTTGATTAAAATCCCAAGTCTCTTCACTGCGCCGTTGTCGATCCTGGCTTACATGAGTAGCAAAGGCAGGATTGCGGTGGTGGGTTAATCCCAATTAAAGAACACGCTTACCACTTTAGCTCCTTTTTGAAGTCGGTTAAGAATACGATTGTTTGTTAACTACTTACCCTGTATTGCGAACATTGTAAACAACTTCAAGGAAACGAGTCAAACCAGTCCAGGCCTTCAATAAAACAATGGTTAAGATTTTCCGCGGTTTTTCACATTCAATTAAAAATCAATGTTTATACGAAGTTTTCTATTGATTGTCTAGATTGCTATCAACAAAAAAATAGAAGGAAGTGCATTTTTCGTGTTAATTGGGGGGAAATTGAATGGGAATTGGATGGTAAGAGATCTAGGTCATTTTGGCTAATGTACAAAAACGTATATTACTTAATACGGAAGTAGATAACAGTAAACAAGAGATATGGGTTCTGAAGTAACTGATAGTTCAGACTTCATGGTCACGGATGGAAAGACTTAGAGAATTTGGAAGTCTGAAAAGACTTTGAAACGTCGGGATTTAAGAACTAAAATAAACCGCGATAAAATCCATTATAAAATAATTTTATTTCAATGGGTGATAGGTCGAGTCAATAGGAAAATAAACCTCATGAATAGGACCAGTGACGGAGAGTGGAAATTTAAAAAAGGGAAGACGGAGCAAATTGATTGACAAGTATTTCTTCGTTACCTACGCTGACTTTCAAACTTACTAAGTAGTACGTACTGCATTTTTGATGCTATTTAAAACTTTTAGGCGTTACATAATATTTAATTAAGTACGTTTTATAGACCAATTCCTAAACGTAAGCTGGTGTGAATCGTGTTATGAGGACTCTTTGCTACTGGTAGGTACTTAGGTTCAGTAAAACTGAGACAACAGCACCAAATGATGACAGGCTCCCAAAAACAACATCAGGAAGCCTAACAAACTGAACAATAAGAATTAAACTTTTGAACCCCAATGACGACTATACTCGACAAGCGCACGCGTAAAAAAGGATGAACCCAATAAGTTTACCAGATTTCTTTAAGACAAGCCCAAGTCATATACTACGGCAATTGCCGTATCAGGTACACAATTATTACGACGAACCGTGGTGTGCAGGACGATGCCATCAGGTTTCTGGAGTAGGTCTTCGAAGGGCCAAATAAAACGTCACAAAGCAAACTAAATCATTCACATCGAGTCCAGTGCAGCGTGTGCGCATAGTTGATCGTTTGCCAGATGTGTCACGGTGTCCATTTAATGTATATCTTGCGAAAATGTTAATAGTGCACTGTTTAGATAGTTCAGTAGACTTTGTTTTGTTTAAAGCTGTAAATTATTACAGT
Organism: Meganola albula; assembly: GCA_936450015.1. NCBI lineage: Eukaryota > Metazoa > Arthropoda > Insecta > Lepidoptera > Nolidae > Meganola > Meganola albula. The sequence continues at coordinate 4,359,497 of OW388161.1, read as the reverse complement.
AAAAATTATAGGGGCCTTTGAGTGACGGGAAATTCATTGACAAGTCCTTTAAGCTATAAAAGTAATGGTATGTACGGATTTATTGGAAATGTTCTAAGAGACTAGCTAGAGCAGTGCTTTAACCGGCCTTTAATGTGCCTGATGGAACGATGTTTAGTAAAAATGTTCGTGAAACATCCATGATAATATTCGTGGTTGTAATAGTCTTTTCTCTGTCTGGGCTTCCCTTCCCTGTCTGGGATCCCTTTTTTTGATTGGAAACTTTTTATAGGTTCCACTGCGTCTCACAGTGGGTTTGTGAGACTCCAAAGTAGTTTACTCACCAAAACCTCTCTCCTACTGTTCTCCGGTGTTCCTCTGTCAACCATTACCCGAAAGACTGGCTCTATACCCTTTACCTGGGCAACGTAGGCACCGCTTTAGATTTGCTTTTCTACGCCACTGGTCGTGGGTTAGATTCCCATCCGAGATAGACATTTGTGTGATGATCATATCTGTTTGTTTCGAGTCTGGGTGTGATTATCTATTACATGTATACATTTACAAAAGAAAAGTATTTTAGGTATAGTATATACCAGTTAGTTCCATAACACAAGCTCTGCTTAGCTCGGGACCGATGACCGTGTGTCTTAATGTCCTGGAATATTTTTATATTATTATTATCATTATTAATTATAATATCAATCAGCTATAATTTAAATAAAAGAATTACCTACTAATGAACTGTTTATTTAATCATTTTACATCAAGGATTACTAGTAGGTACATTTTAACACACACAATGGGTATTTGTACACATAATAGGTATTTTATAATATCCTTCATTTTGATACTCAACTCGATTTTTTAAACAAAACTTATCTAAGAATACTAATTAATTTAAGAATTTTAATCTAATGTCTTACTATTATTAACCTGCTGGATGGATGACTAGAGATCGCAGAGCTGCTAACGAAGGAGGATTTTGATAATCTGTGCTCGAGATAAACACGCTGCCTCTACGTTAACGAGTCACTACCACGTAATTACTAAATGGGAGGATAAAGAACAGTTTTTGCCAATTAAGTGTAAAATTAGACAAGCTTCAAATCACAGAGCAACTAACGGCGGAGGATTTTGATGATTTATGCCAGAGGAAAACTCGCTGCCTCTACGTCAACGAACCAGTCATTATTATGTGTATAGTAAATAGAGGGTGTGGGAACGGTTTTTACCATATATGTGTAGTTTCATTTTTAAACACCATTTAAGTGGCGTAAGCGGAGTATTATTGGATTCTGACGTTATTCGCAACGCCAAACGAACATTCCAGAATAGTAAACCTAGTCCCACATCTTGTACGTACAAGTGTAAATCAACGGAAGAATCAAACACAGGATTTATTTCTAGAATTGACATTTCGGATCCACGTGATTTTCCGTACACGTGTGTACAATAATAGTTGATCTGAGTAACGTCACTATCTGACATAGGTCACTTGTATTTGAAAGGTTCCATTTTTGGATAACAATAATAATATTGGGTCACGAACACACACAGCATATCCCAAACTAAGCAGAGCTTGTACTATGGAAACCAGATGCTTAACTGTTACCTAATTAACTACTTAAAATACTATTATTTTGTAAATACATATAATAAAGATAATTTCACCCAGGCTCAAGACAAACAGACGTGTTCATCACACAATTGCCTCTCCTGTGTGGTAATAGAACTCACGACTTGCGGCGTGAAAAGCAAGTACGAGTATCTTACCGACCACGCCACCCCGGCCCGTCAATAGTAGGTTTCAAAGTCCTAACGAAAGTGACTTAGCATCGAGATATTTATAAGTATGTATATAATATGGTTTGACCCATGCCAAAACATGGTTCAATAGAATCTTAAAAAACATTTTTTGAGGTAAGTACTACTTACTTACTACTTCCTCAAGACTAATACTAGGAATGAAATTTTTTCTCACCTTTTGTGTGCAGCATCATTAATAAGTTTTTAAAAAGTACCTATTCAAGTATGTTTCTGATTGAGCAATCTGAGTGACTTCAATCTTCTTTAGTGTCCTGGCGAAGTGCGGGTTGGTGGCCACATGCCTCGAATGATTAGTTCTAAGACATGCCAGTTTCACATGTTATCCTTCACTGATATTGAGCAGGGGTGATGAAACAATTCACACAAAGATGTGTGGCACGACTGGGATACGAACTCGCGACCTTATATTTCAAAGGCGAGGTTCGTACCGCTGCGCAACCGGTGCTCACTATATTCAGGCTATATATTTGTATGAAACAAACACCAAGGAATTTTAATTAACGTTAATTAGTTTAACTGGAAGCTGCGGTCAACGGTTTAATACCAGTTGATCTCTAAACGTTTAGTGTAACGTGACTGGATGGTGTCATCGTCCGACTGTTGATTAGTGGCTGTAATTCCTTTGCTTTAGGTGCAATATAATTTGGCCTGGTGGCGTATTAGTTAGTGACCCTGACTGCTAAGCCGGAGGTCGTGGGTTCGATTCCCATCCAGGACAGATCTTTGTGTGGTGAGCACGATTGTTTGTTCTGTGTCTGGGTGTAATTTATCTATTATATGTATGTATTTACAAAAAAAATGTATTTAAGTATTATATCCGTTCCTAGTGCCCATAACACAAGCAAATATAATTGTTTAATTTGGGACTAGATGGCGCTGTGTGTATGTGTGAAAATATAAAAAAAATATGTAAGACATAATGTTCGATTTTTAATGTAATGAATTAAAATATTTTCAAAATAATTTCGTTGTTACCTCGAAAGGAAAAATCGGAACCCTCATTGGATCACTTTGTTGTCCGTCCGTTCTGTCTGTTTGTCAAGACACTTTTTCTTAGGAACACGTGGAGGTATCAAGCTGGAATTTATATCAAATACTCAGGTCTACTGTCCCATGGAACTGTGAAAAAATCAAACTTCTTAGCCAGCGCAATCAAAAGATACAGCCGTTTATGCATGCCGCATAAACATGCATGCCGCATAAACATGCATGCCGCAAATCAATCAAAATCTGGATCAAAATCTACAGGGTAAATCCCATAAACTGAGAATCTTGATATTTGGTACGAAGTAACGTCTTATTTATTGACGTCTTATACGGCTAGTTCTGTAACCAGCTAGGACGTCAGTCTTTTTGTTGTTACTATTTTATGTTATGCGATCTCATTTTTTTTAAATTTTGTTATAGGCTATAGGCTTGCGCTTGACTACATAAGGCAAGTAGCCTTATGTAAGCAATGATGTAGTCTACGATGACGCGCCCGCCCAATATACCGATTTACTTATGATTACGAATGATTGGCGGTGGGAAGATGGCAGTGGAATGAGGCTCCATATTGTTTAAAACCGTAAAGGAGCAAAAATTCCGACCCACCCTCTGAAATGATGTCAGCAGACATCGTACTGGTACACAGCAAGGCCACTTGGTGGTACGGCTTTGTCTGGTGGTCACTAACCACAGTCGAAGCCTACCACCAGTTAATTACCTATAAACAAAATTACCAGTAATTGTAAATTTCGTTGTTACCATACCTTATATTACTGGAAATAAACGTTGTTAACTATTTTTATTTATTACTCTTTAAAGCTACTACATAATAATACTTTTCTTTTGTAAATATATACTTAGATAATAATAATAATAATCATTTATTCATAACCCAACACAGAAATTGACAGCAAGGTGAGAGAATACAGAGATTATGGGTGAGACTAGTTACTTTACACTAAAAAATGGACCCCTGACTCCGAAACTAGGTTAATTGTACTATCTGAGTCAGTGATTCCTCATATAGGAGTGCCAGCAACAAGAATTTATACAATAAAAATATATGTATAAAAAAACCAATAATACAATTTCGAGAAAAAAAAATAACAACAGAAAATGAATAAATTATTGTGTTCAGTTAGTGAGTATGTCAGGAATGTGTATATTGTGTGTAATTGAGTGTCAGAATGTTTATGTATTATTACACCCTGTGTGTATAGATAATTACACCCCCTTAGGTATATTAGTAAGGAAGTAAGGATTGTGGCCAATACACTTAGTTGTTTGTCGAAAACAATTATTTATTTACAACAAATTCCAGAGTACAACAAACTTTGAGGTTAATGGAAGTCAATTAGTGCCGAACAGACAAATTGACTATGGTAATGAGTTTAAGGACAACGATTAAAAAAGTGTTTGTTTTGTTTTTCGGAGTTAAAAGATTTATTTCTTAACAGCAACCCATCTCGCAGCACCTTTTCTTTCTTTCTTTTTTTTAGAAGGAAAGGTATTTTCCGACAGCTCGTGTGAAGCTGTACCACTGCGAATTGCGCAAAATGTTCCCTAATTATTTATGCGTTTAAGTAGTCAACTTGGCACTTTATAAAGCATGTTATTAAAACGTTATGTAACAGGTTGGATTGCAGTTCTAAGAAATTTTAGTTAATTTCTCCGAACTAAGTACACGGTGTACCTCGCAGTAACTTATTCATTCGCTTCGGTTAGGTTAGCTAATAGGGAAACCTGGAAATGAGTACAGGGTTATTATGTAATAGTAATAGCAATATTAGTTTACTGCCCACGCTGCTTGCGGGTGAGTTGGTAATAGTTCAAAAACTTTACCTACCACCCACACGTTAAAGTACATTTTCACAAATTCATTCATTCACAAATACATACATTTAATCAGAGAGTAGATCAATTAGTTTGGAGAGGCCCTCGATGTAATTTTCTATTAGGTACAGTGTAGCAGTGGCACAGAGTGAAAATCAGAAAAGGGAAAGTTTAGAGAGAAAGAAGAAATAAAAAAAGTTCTTACGTAAAAGAATATCTCTTTACCATTGTGACTGATGTATCATAACCAATTCCTAAAGGGAAGCCGATGTGAATCATGTTATATGGACTCTTCGCTACTGAAGTATAGCTACATTCCCCCCACTATTTTAATACACAATACAATGCTTACAATCAAACAAATATACTCAGGGCTGTTATTCGTTTATGCATCCGTTTCCAATCACGGCAAGTTTTTGGCCTTGAGTCTAATATTCAGTTGTACAAAATCGGTCATAAAATCGGTGGAAAAATAGGTGAAGTTGCGACAGTCGTGTCATAACTGTCACACGCTAACTACAATTGAACAAATCTAAGAAGTACCTTTTGACGTTTCACTGTTTTCTATTAAATTAGCTTTATAAAGGCGTAATTCACACTATTTTTATTAGCTTTCCTGTAAAATAATTGAATTAAGAAGCTATTTTTATTTTAACATAACATAAACAATTTTCATACAAAAAATAAAATTCTTAATGAGAACTGTCAAGCGGTACTTCTTAAATTTGGTGAACTGTACACTCACATTATCATTTCAATATTATTAAGCTTTTCCATACATTTAACTATAATATCATACTAGGGATAATTTTTAGTCGGGAGCTCAAAGTAAATACAAACTGTCTTAGATTTACGCGAATATCACACATTAAAATAAAAAATCAACTCAGAATTCAAGACACTGTGAGCTCAGTCTGCTTAAATCGGAACGCAACTCAAATATTAATTAATATTTGAAGGTAGTCAGTAATAATTGTGATTAAGTTATATTTTTGGACGTCAAATATCTCAGTCCACCCGTGAACATGAAGTCTGAAAAGACTTTGAAACGTCGGGATCTAAAATCTAAAATAAACCGCGATAAAATCCGTTAAAAAGTAGTTTTATTTCAATACATACGAACTATCAGACCATACTATTATGTACACGAACGTACCTATAATTATATTTGTTGACTCTTAATTAAATGAAACTGAACGTATTGACAGTAATTTTCATAAAGTAATGTTAATTGTGCTTAAAACAATGCTAGTAACCTTAAGAAATGGGGCAATATCTTCTGAACTCAAACCCAGGTCATAGTACCAGACAGGGTGACACAGTGCGCAGTTAATTAATTAAATCATTTACAATAATAATTTATAAGCAATGAAAATTTATGTTTTTTTATGAATTTGTTTACGTGTCGTGTCGTATAAGTGCTGGCTGTTGCCTTATAGCAGTCGGTGGTTCGTAGCAATCGATATCGATATGTATGCAATGGAGGACAGCGGTCGGGCAGCGGCTTGGTCCTCTAGACAAAGCGATAACGAAAGATCGAATAGACCAAGATCTATGGGATTGTCATTCGCCTTCGAAAGGGCACTCGACAATCTTATGTCAATGTCATACATTTTGTTCTTTTAAGTTTCTTTCTTTATAGATATTTAGTTCTTTTGAGCTTTTATATTTTTTCTTTTCAGCTGTCAATACCATACATTCTGTTCTTTAGAGCAGGGGTGGTGCAACGGTATCAGCCTCACCTTTGAAATATAAGGCCGCAGGTTCGTTCCACGGTCATGCCCACAAATTTCTGTGTCAATAGTTTCATATCCGCTGCTTAATATCGGTGAAAGAAAACATCGTGAGGAAACTGGCATGTTTAAGAACTAATCATTTAAGGACATGTGACGTCTACCAACCCACACTTGGCCAACGTGTGTGGATTAAGTCCTAAATACCCTCAACTCGTAAGATAGTTGAGAGAAGACCCGTGCCCAGCAGTGGGACACTAAAAAGGGTTGAAGTGTGAACCATTTGAAAATGATAGATTTTATACGGAAGTACGTCATGGTGATTATTTCTCTATGAAATCTATAAAGTTCTGTATAAATATAGACTTCTATATAAGATAGATTCTGTGTACATAGAACTAAGAAAAATTATATTTAACCTGTGATTCATCGTGAAAGTAGATCTGTCGCCATACTGTCTAAGATAATCTGTACTCGTAATTTGTTGAAACTTATAAATAAATCTATCTCCTTGCGTCCCACACCCAGACAAGTGTATAATAAATTGTGATTTAAAGTGCTATAGATTGTGAAGTTTATGTGGAACTACTGCCCCTTCCAGCTTCGCATGGGTGGTGCGAAGACAGGGTGAATGAAATGGCCTATGTCCAGCTGTAGACTACAATACCCGATTTTAAAAACTTTTATATTAAGGTGAATAGCCAAGTAATGTAATGAGCACCGGTGGCGCAGCGGTACGGGCCTCTCCTTAGAAAAATAAGGTCGCAGGTTCGAATCCTGGTCGTGCCCACACATATTTGTGTGAATTGTTTCATCTCCGCTGCTCAATATCGGCGAAGGAAAACATCGTGAGGAAACCGGCATGTCTAAGAACTAATCATTCGAGGACATGTGACATCCACCAACCCGCACTTGGCCAGCGTGTGTGGATTAAGGCCTAAACTCTCTCAACTCATAAGATAGCTGAGAGCAGTGGGACACTAAAAAGGGTTGAAGTGCCATAAATAAATGAAAAGGGAATTTCTTATATGTCATTTCGTAGTTTGACAGCAAATGTCTAGTTTATAGGGTATTCCGGTAAAATACAAAAATTTACTTCTTCTACATTTTACCACAGATAATATAATACTACACTAGATTTTACTTACATTTTTTTTAAACAACTTGAATGAAAAGTCGGCTAATCGGCACGCTCAGCCAAAAACTGGCCACTGGAAGTAGAGTACTTTTTTTCGGTTTTCTACCTAATTGTTGCCACAATCCTGCCAGTGTCCGTCAGTGCGAAATTACATTTAAGAGCGGAGATGTGGCATATGATGTGCTATGGGTGGAAAAACGTGAAAGATTAATTACAGTTTTATCTTATTAATTTCAATAAATTTACATAATAATTTAGCTAAAGAATCAGATGGTAAACTATAAATACAGAACCCTTCTTTTTTGAAGTCTGATAAAAAGTCAAGTACGGTCAAGAACAAGTACGGCATTGTATAAGGTACCAATGGCAAAGGGTGGAAGTCTGAAAAAGGGAAGACAGAGCAAAAAAGTTTTTACTTATGAAAATAACTAGCGGATCCCGCAGACGTCGTCCTGCCCGGTAAAGCAGAGCCACCTACCGGGTCCGAAAATAGATTACGACCGATTCTCAGACCTACCGAATCGGTCATGCTGCTTCTGAGGAGGTTGTTTTTTTTATTTTTTCTCTACGTAAGAACCATCCTCGTACTTCAAGGAACATTCTAAAAAAAGAATTAGCGAAATCGGTCCTCGGTTCTCGAGTTATGCGTTTACCAACACATTTTGCGATTCATTTTTATTTTTATAGATATCTCTTTACTACCATCCATACCTACCATTGCTATTTAAAACTTTTAGGCGTAACATAATATATTATATAGTACGTGTTATTGACCATTTTCTAAAGGGAAGCCGATGGGAATCGTCTTGTATGTACTCTTCGCTACTGGTAGGTACCATTTTGGGCTTCTCATTTGTATTTTACCTAAATATCAAAGTTTAGCCTTTGTAGTCAATATTATTTACACCTATTTATACCTCACATCGCCACAATGTGTATTGAATTAATTGAAAAATGGTAAACAAATGGGAAACAATACTACGTTTTGTTTTCATTCCCAAAATAGATTGTTATTAGTTCAAAGTTGACGGTCATTCGTTGTTATTGATTATTGAGGTAATTGAGCGCAGCGGTATCGGTCTCTACTTTGAAAATGAAGGTCGCGAGTTCGATCCCTAGTCTAGACCACACATCTATGTGTAAATTGTTTTGTCGCCGCTGCTCAATATCGGTGTAGGGAATGATTTTTTTTATCTTAAAATAGGCTTGCGCTTAAGCACAACTTGCCTGATGTGAAGCAATGATGCAGGCTACGATGGTACGCGCTTACCCAGTAAATATCGATTCACCCGTGACTTGAAGACCGGCAGATTATAGCTATCGGGAAACATCTAAGAACTAATCATTCGAGGACATGTCACATCCACCAACCCGCACTTGGCCAGAGTGGAAATAGGTTTGCGCTTGACTACAACTGTACAATGATGTAGCCTACGATGGAACGTGCCTGCTTAGTATTATGTTGATTCACTCATGATTACGAATGATTTTCGGTGTGAAGGTGACGGTGAAATGAAGCTCCTTAAAGTTAGAAACCGTATAGAAACAAAAATTTCGACCTAACCTCTTCCAGTCTAGGTTAAAGATATTCTTAGTGTGACACAATTCAAAATTGCTGCGTTGAATGAATGAGAGTCAACAGAAATATTGCTCTGTTCTACGAAATGTCACGAAAATATAATATGAAGGTAATTGGCACGAATTTTGTAGGTTTGTTGCTATAGAATAGACCAAGTATTACATAGTATAGGATAGTTCACAAAGTAAATGTACAAGTAGACAGAGGTATTTTTTTTATTGGATAAATATATTCATATTTTTATTTTTTACTAGCTTTCCACCCGCGGCTTCGCCCGCGTGTATGTCGGTTATCGCGCCAAAACATTACCTTCTTTTTGCGCAGTCGGATAAAAACTATCCTATGTCCTTTCTCGGGTCTCAAACTACCTCCATACCCAATTTCATCCAAATCGGTTCAGTAGTTGTTGCGTGAAAGCGTAACAAACAAACTTACATTCGCATTTATAATATCAAAAGTATAGATTACCTGAAGGTAAGTGATTTCTCTGGGATGTATATCCATCGCCACGCTCCACGGGCAAATCTGCACGATGATACAGATCTGCACTCCCGAAGCCTCCCGCGTGGCTTCGTCACCACGCACCATGCTCTGTAATGCGCTGCAGTGTGTGAACCGCCTAACATATACGTCATAGGAGGCGAGAATATTGCCGGTCTACGGGTAAACGTTCACGAGCGTTAGTTAAGTATAACAGTAGGCTAATTCGCGTCATTTCTTGATGCGCCGATCAAGTTACGGTGCAGTCGCAACCAAGTTTACGTCGTAGTGCAAAACGGTATTCTTGTGATTGTCATACAAAAAACTTCACGATAAAGCGCTCGCTTGACGCGAACTTACACGAATGTTTTTGACAGCGGTTGTCAAAATAACGACAGTACGAAGAGGGTTGTTTTGAAAAAAACTTAACTGCAACTGCACTGCAACTGAACTTATTTATTTACGTGAATTAGCCTATGTATGCGGATATAGGCAAAATGTAGCCAATTATTTTGGCCAACTGTAATCACGTTGCGAGGAGAGTGCTGCAGGCAACGTGATCGTCTACTGTTTTCATCTTCCAAAATTAACTTCACTATCTGCAAATCACTCTCATGTCGGACGCACATCTCGTTTATCTTAAAATTTGTCACATGTGTTAGTCAAAACTGAATTATTTTAGTGTCAGCGAAAACTAGGAAAAAATTAATTGTTAATTAATCTGTTAGCATTAGGATACAACTATAATTATAATCATTAGCTCAATAAGCTAAGAGTATATTATAATTACGGTAATTATTACTCAGAGTGTGAGTTTTCTTAGTTTTCATCATTAAATCGAAAACGATAAAATTAGGGTCCTCTTATAGCTCAAGTAAGGTAGTAAGGACAATTGCTGAGAAATCAGAAAAAGTCTAGCACTCTTTTGGTCAAGGGATGCGGGATTTGAACCCGCGACTTAGAGGCGAACTACGTACTATCCTCTACTGCGCCGATCGACATTCAGAAGCCATTTTCTAAATTAGAGTTTCAAATCATCAGGTTAGGCGACTATAAATAAGGAAGTAACTTCTCCCGAAATGAACAAAATTCAGGGCAATCGAATGACCTCAATTAGATCACTCCAAGGGGGTACCTATCGAGATTACTGTTGACTGTAGCGGTTAACCTGAAACCTTAATTAACTAACGCAGTTATTGTCAACCTTATTGTTTGTTGATTATTCTGAAAATAGAACAGATAGACCAACAATCTAATTTTACATATTATACGTAGAAATTAGCTATTTTTAGATGTAGAGCATTGTATTAGCTGTAAGTTATGAAAATGAGATAGTAATAAATTTATTTGCAACATAAAGATACAAATTGGTAAAGACAAAGGACTTAACTGAATAACAATCTATCAGTCACTCCAACCCTTTTAAGTGTCCCACTGCTGGCCAGGGGTCTTCCCCCAGCTATCTTACTAGTTGAGAGAGTTTAGGCCTTAATCCACACACGCTGGCCAAGTGCGGGTTGGTGGATGTCACATGTCCTCGAATGATTAGATCTTAGACATGCCGTTTTCCTCACGATGTTTTCCTTAACCGATATTGAGCAGCGGCAATGAAATATTTCACACAAAGATGTGTGGGCACGACTGGGATTCGAACCCGCGACCATAAATTTCTAAGGCGAGGCCCGTACCACTGCACCACCGCGCTGCTCTAACAATCTATACACTAACTTAAATCATAATATTTTAATAATACGAAAGTTTGTAAGAATGTATGTCATGTATGTTTGTTACTCTTTCACGCAAAAACTGCTGGATAGATTTGGATGAAACTTGGTACAGAGATAGAGTATAGTCTAGATATAACACGTAGGCTCTTCGATAAATCAACAAATGAAGATACGGTACGCCGTAATAACACAATCACAAAATCTGCTACACAATGGGAAGTGATGACATTGTTAAAATTGCGGGAAGCCGATGGATACCAACGGCCGGCAACCGAGCGCTGTGACTTTCTAAAGGGGAGGCCTATATCCAGCCGTGGACATCTCCTAGCTGATTTATTTATTTATTGGGATCTCCAACAGAGAATACATTGATACATTTAACAATATCAAGTAAAAAAAAAACACATCCCACTATGCTCCTCCAATTGTAGGAAATCACAGCATGCACATATAATAACTAGGCTACAATTCAACATGACATCAATAATAATACATAATTTTAATAAAGTTGAAGTGAGTATATAAACTAATCATAATAATAAAAACTAAAGTAAAAAAAATTGGTTGTTTGTAAAGTAGGTTTACGATCGAGATGTTTACGTGATAACGTCTTATTGGTGATATAAGTTTTTGGGAAGTAAGGAATTAATGAAGTATGCCGCTAGAGTGAGAGAGACGGAAGATCGGTCCACTCACTCGAACGCTATGCCAGCCTCCGCTCGTGAGGATTCCGCGTGACAAGTTTCACGGAATGACTGGCAGCGCTCGAGATGAGACGGGAGATCGGTCCGTCTCTCTCTCGTTATACCTGCGATCGCGCTCGTGAGGTTTTGGTGTGACACAAGTTTCTGAACATGTCACCCGACTAAAACGATTTTAAAGACGTTATCACGTCAATAAGATAAGATGATGGTTTATGTACGAACTAGAAAACAAGCGCGATCAAAACAAGCCTCTCAGCTCTACTTACCATTAACAAAGTCGTGAGCTACACGTACAAAATTCGATAAAATAAGGTCATTCCAAGAATAATAATAATAATATTTTCACACATACACACAGCGCCATCTAGTCCCAAATTAAACAATTATATTTGCTTGTGTTATGGGTACTTTAGGAACGGATACCATATACATTTTTTTTTGTAAATATGTAGCCCAGTAAGAAAGATCAAGTCGTAATATACTTAGTATATATACATATCTCAGATAATTACGCTCAGACACAAAACAAACAACCGTGCTCATCACACAAAAATTTGTCCTAGGTGGGAATCGAACCCACGACCTTCGGCTTAGCAGTCAGGGTCACTAAACATTACGCCACCAGGCCAGTTAACGGAATAACTAATTACCTGAAAATCGTATTATTTACAATTGATTTACTTTAATTCCGTCCTTGACCGTGACACCCACGCCGGAATATATCAATTGGCTCAATGGAATCCATTTCATCCAATTGCCGGATCTAATTTCGGCTTATGATAGGATTCTTAGTAACAGAACGCTTACGAAAGCGTGCACTCGGGCAGCTACTGCAGTAGTTACATCTTACGTCTTGTCTTACTTATTATAACGCGAATGTTTGTATGGATGTGTACCTACCAGTGTTTGTTCTGTGTATGACTTTACAAAATAAGTAGCAAATCAGTTCTTAATGCATATAACACAAGAAAATATAACTGCTTCATTTGGGTCTAGATGGCGCTGTGTGAATGTGTGAAAATATTATTATTAATGACTATTTTAAACCTTGAACTTAAGGAGCTCCGGACTTTTGAAAGACGTGAGTGTAGGGCTGAAGTCAACGGTAGTTTTTGCTTGAAATTTGTTAAAGCACCAACTGACATTTCCCTTATTAATAAAATTGGTTGCCTGTAAAGTCGGTATACGGGCGAAAGTTTTACGTGACAACGACTTTGAGTGGTAAAATAATTTTAATGTGAATATTCATTCGTATAGTAGGAAGAAGGATGAAATAATAGTAACAATTTAAAACATTTATTTATACAAAGAATTATATTTAAAACATTAATTTATACAAAGAATCTCGCTCTTAGGCGGGCTAACTGTGCTCGAGTGGAAGGGACGCGTGCCTTTCACTTTTTATGTCTGTCTCTCTCGCTCTTAGGCGGGCTAACCATGCCCGAGTGGAAGGGACGCGTGCCTCTCACTCGCTCTCATTGTGAGCGCATAACGTGAGCGGAGCGTAACGCAGTTTCTTGAAGTGTCACCCGGCAAACCAATTTATAAGACGTTGTCACGTCAAAAACTTAACCCAATGATATATGTGAGACATATGACGCAGTAGAAGCTGTTACAACGTCATTTAATTCCAAAGAGAATTGCACAACAAATCGCACAATTTTCCAGTAACAGTTGCTATTTATCGCTATCCAATCACTAGCACCTCCCACTGGGTGTTGGAGTGACCTCTGGACAAGTCAACGTCCTGAGTCACACGTGGAAACTAAAACATCTATAACTAATCCCATACTGCAAGTGCTCTACTCTTGTATTCCGTATTTCGTTGATTCACAATTTTTTTGTAACCTAGCGCAATAGGTCATCGTCATATCTATACTATATCTATACCTTTAGACGAGCAATTCATGTATAAAGAAGTATATTTATATCTCGGAAACTGCTCCAATGATTGTCATGAGATTACGTATGGCGGTTTTCGGAGGCGATTAATTTAGTTAGGTAACACTTTTAGAAAACGTCGTTTTATTCGTATTAATGTTTTCAGGCAATGCTATATTATCATTGAATTACGAAGTCAAATTTCGCCTTATCGTAAAATATTAAGATAGCTCAGATGGGAAATTGTGTGGTCTCGAAATCAGATGGGCCTGGTTCGAATCCAAACGATAATTCGTCTTTTTTTTAAATTCCGTTTTTGTGGTGAAAAAAAAATCCAAAAAAATACCGAGCAAGGCTCGGTCATTTAGTTACATAGGTATTATTTTAAGAAAACTCCCGCATCGGGACTGCGGGAATTATGAGTATGTGTCACTTCTGGTGTCAAATAACTATCTAAAAATGGAAGGGTTCGGAGATGACCTTCAGTGCGATTCATAATATTTTGCAGTGCAACACTGCCGAATATGTTTAATGCTTATGTGCTGAAAGCTTTCGGGAGAGTATAGTAACTAAAAATAACAACCGCGGCGCTCATGTTCTCCTAACTATCTAAAGAATTAAAGAGTTAAGGCCTTAATTAGGAGTTAACGCGTAGAGAAACTTTTCACTCTGCTCTCTATTAACTGATAAAATTATTTGGTGTAGGTAAATTTGTATGCCCTAAATATTTATCCGAACTACTAGTATAATATTATATTATCTGTGAGCCGAACGTAATTTATACAGTAGTACACCCACGAAAAGAAATAGAACGCTGGTTGTATTTGCATCCCTCTTACAGACGCCGCCCTTTGCAAACTGACGCAGGTATAATTGAAATGCAATAACTGGAATGGATAATAAAAGTATGCACTATATCTCAACTTGTTGCGACTCAAGTAAGATTTTCTAATATACTTAAAGTGTTAAAGTTGCAGCTCGAAGGAATTGTGCCCGATGTACGGCATTAGGCTCGCCCCCTATTACTTCAGGGACCTAAACAGAGCCGGTAAAAAGGGGATAATATTCTACCTCTAAAAATGTAAGACACGTATTTTTTACTTTATAATTGAAATGAAACAATAGGTATAACGCATAAAAGATATGGAGTAGGGGTGCGCTACGAAACGGCAACGTCCTGAGCCGAGGTTCGTCCCCACGGGGAGCCCTTATGGCAGTTCCCACAGTACTTGATCGGTTCGATCGTTCTCGGACGGCTCACCAAAAACATCCGGTGAACCAATAAAGGCCCTTCCGGCTAAATGGGTTAGGTCATCCGCAAAAAAAGGCATTCGAGATTACGTTTGGATGTATTACCGTAAACTTTAATCAATCTCAAAATAAAAGGAAAAAAACTTTTCCATTATTTTATACTAGCTTTCCGACAGCGGCTTCGCCCGCGTGTATGGCACCAAAACATTACCTTCTTTTTGCGCAGTCGGATAAAAACTATCCTTTGTCCTTTCTGGGGTATCAAACTACCTCCATACCGTAGTTTAAGCGGGAAAGCGTAACAGACAAGAGACACAGAGTTACTTTCGCATTTATAATATTAGTAGGGATTTATTTATCTGATTGAGAAAACAATAAAAAAATGCCGTCATGCCTATTAAAGTTACAAACACGCACAAATTTTACGAATATGTTGCTAACCTAACTAGACGTTTTGCGTCCTAATATTGTTCCTTATTAATTCAAGGACACGATATTTAGAATTGTAAAATATTGAACAAACCAAATACCAACAAAAAAGTTTTTTGAATCGAAATCGAATTGCGCGTTGGCTGAAATCTAAATATTTATTACTCAAATTAGTTTTCAGTCAAGGTTATAAAAGACATTAATTTCCATAATATACATTTACATAATGTTATAGTTTGATTAAATTTAAATGGCGCCTGAAAACTATATGCTTTTGGGGATTAAGTATGTTCAGTTATGTAACATGTTGAAATTATTTAATTATGTTTCAACCTTAGAGCATTTAATACGCAACTTAGTACGAAATTGTTTCCGCCAGGTTTTGGGGCAGGTACCTACGTACAGTACACATGTAAAAGTTGAAGCGTCTTTACAAATGCACACGTAAATAAAAGCTACACACAAGTTAACACATACAAACTGTTGACGTGACTTTTTAAACAATTTATTTTTGCTTGTTCCGTATCGGTATTAGAGCATTTCCATATATATTTTTCATTTTACTGGACATAAAATCAACAGATCATGGACGGTCTATTCGCAATAATATCGATGATAGGGCGCGGCGTAAAGTAAGCGGTCAGTGACCTCTACTAGCGAACAGTTAATATGAAGAAAGAAAAAAAAAATTGACAAAGACAGGACACACAATCAAATAAAAAAACACATGAAAAATGTATAAAATTTGTGGGCATGTGACATCTACACAACCTGCACTTGGTCAGCGTGTGTGGATTAAGGCCTAAACTCTCTCAAGTCGTAAGATAGTTGAGAGAAGATCCGTGTCTAGCAGTGGGACACTAAAAGGGTTGACGCGATGTTTTGCGTTTATAATTAGAATGAAATCGATGAAAATTTTAATAATTTTCAATATCAAGTGCCAATATTTTTAGATCGAACTATAGGGGTTGAATTACTAACGCAAGTTTTTGTAGTTTTGGGGTGAATAAGTAAGCACAGAGCTAGCGACAATGTTTTTAGTTTCTAAGTAGTTAGTTGTTGACAAAAGGATATATTTTCCTTTATCATTATTCTATTATAAAAAATGAATCTACGACTTGTACGTACGCGCATATCTTCCGATAACTTGCACTTGATATTTCTTTTTTTATTGTTTTTGTTATTTCAATACCCGGGCAAAGCAGGGGGGGGGGGGGGGGGGCTAATCGAGAGATTTCTTTCGCTCTACGGGCAGATTAGAGCAGCGGTGGCGCAGCAGTACCGGCCTCGCCTTTGAAATATTCATTTAAATAAAAAGAATTAATAGTTACAACCAATAATACAATTTCTAAAAACTAATGCAATACGTTTGTACAAGTACATAAAATAACATAAGGTCGTAGGTTTCGATTCCCGGTATTGCCCACACATCTTTAATTTAACTGTTTCATTACCGCTGCTAAAGGAAAACATCGTGAGGAAACCGGCATGTTTAAAACTAATCGAGGGGCACACAAAAAATTGTTTTCAAATCCGAGCATTTATTTAGGACGCTACAAATACGCTATGCAATTTTGTACATATGTCGCAGTAACATAGATCTAGCCGTATTATAGTTATATCCCTAGAGATATAATTATATACCTTAACATAGTTATACGAAAGTGATTCATTACTATCTCACTAGGAATATAGTTATAAAACGGTCCAAGTTTAGTGATATACTTATATTACTATATTAAGTTTAGTGAAATAGCTGTAGGTTAGGTTAGGTTAGACTTTTAATAACCACATGAATACGAGTGGCGAAGAGTCCATACAAGCCGATTCCTATCGGCTTCCCTTTAGGAATTGGTCAATATCACACGTACATATAATATATTATGTAACGCCTAAAAGTTTTAAATAGCAGCAGAAATAAGTATAGCATCAAGTGTAAGAACGATCGGTGACGGTGCTGAAGATATATTATTTTCTTAAGTAAGAACTTTTTGCTCCGGCTTCCCTTTTTCAGACTTCCATCCTTCGCCACTGATGAATACATTCCTCTTTGTTATCGAGGGTCAATAATAGAAAGAGAATTGTGTTTTACCACAGATAATATAACAGAGGCACCCGCGTAATTTACTATTTATCAATTAGAAATTCAATATTTATATTTTGTCGTACTTCTAAAAATTAAATTGGTCATTTTTCATCATTTGTTTGTCAATATCTCAAATTGACTAACTTCAATAAGAAATCGATATGCGCAACGCCATCTATGAAGCTTTTTTTCAACTAAATTTTCGTTGTTCTAGATGGGATCCCATGGTTTTAGTTGTCACTAATCTATGAAGAAAACATGAAAGAAAGTGCAAGTTGTTGTAATGTTCAACGCGTTCACAATTCACCATGTAGGACAAACGAGTACGTGACCGATCACTGACCACAATAAACTTTTCGATTTCTTTAACTACTATATTACTTTCACTTCAACCCTTTTTTGTGTCCCACTCCTGCGCACGGGTCTTCTCTCAACTGTCTTACGAGTTGAGAGAGTTTAGGCCATAATTCACACACGCTGGCCAAGTGCGGGTTGGTGGATGTCACATGTCCTCGAATGATTAGTTCTTAGACATGCCGGTTACCTCACGATGTTTTCCATCACCGGTATTGAGCAGCTGCGATGACACTTTACCTATATTTCTCCGTTCACCAAACCTGCTTCTGATTGAAGGTAGGTCTGGTTTACACCCCCTATTATAAGTGTGATAGGCACCTAGTTGAATTCTGAATTTAGGTTACTTTTGAGATTTTGTTAAGTTAGTTAAATTTTCTTGTCAATGCTATTACAAATAACTTTTAATGTAAATAGACCCTCTAATTTAACTATTTAGAATTGAAATATGTATCAAATGATATTGAAGTGAAATTCATTATTCTCTAAACATCCGGTGCTGAAGTATTATGACGTCAAATACTGTATAAATAATGTCCACAGTTTAAATATTTACTGATTCGTTAATAGAAATGATTTTCAATTAGGTAACTGAATTTATAAATATATATTTTGTAAAGTCCTAACTATGTTGTAACTATAGTATTATATAATCTGTGGTAATATGATGATAATAGTAATAAATAACTAAAATTTGTGGTCTAGGAGTCTACTGAACAGCAAAATGTCTACCTAGTGGTGGATTTAGGTAATATTTACTGCCCGTAGGCCTAAACACAGTACCTAAGCAATGGGGAAAATTACGAAACTCAGGTGTTTTATTTATCCTGTAATAGACTTGCGCTTGACCACAACTTGCCTGTTGTTAAGGAATGATGTAAGACTTCACATTTACCTACTTAGACACCCTACATATTTATATATTTTTTTATTCTGGAATAGGCTTCCGATTGAATACAACTTGCCTTAGTTAAGCACGGATGTAGTCCACGATTCACTCGTGATTACATATGATTTTCGGTGAGGTGGCTGTGAAACGAGGCTCCATATGGTTATATACCATAAAGGAGCAACAATTCCAACCTACCCTCTCTGCATGTTGTTACCAGACTTCGCACCGCAACACGGCAAGGCCGCTTGGCGGTGCGGCTTTGTCTGATGGGTAGTCACTAACCACGGCAGAAGCTAGCAGTCAATTACCAATACAATTTATTAAACATAATTACCACTTGATTGTCATCTTATTTTGCACCACTCGGGCACCACGTGTGGGGATTCAGATAAAAGGTGAACTTCCACGGACGAAGGTGACTCAGCCCCCAAAATTATATTAAAAGGTATATCACAAAAACTTGTCACCGGATTGAGATCCGGCCAAGTGCAAGTCAGGCTCGCTTGCAAAGGGTTCCGTACCAAACATACCTCTTTTTCTGGTTTAGATGGGACGCGCTCAAATGGCGTGTCTGGATAGGACGAGCTGAACCACTGCGCGCTGTGTCGTTCAGTGCTAATGACTTTTATACTTGCGCGTTGTATTATTAATATTTATCATAACGAGAAATTAACGCGCTCACCTTTAATTTGGCTTCACGTTTAGACACGGGATTCACCGGTTACGATCATAAGCAGACTGATCCAGCCAGCTTCGCTGATTCTTTTCCGTTATTCAGTGATGAATACGAATTACCACCCCCTTGAAAGAAAAAATAAGACATAGTTGACCCCCTCCCCCCTAAATAGTCTTACGTAATAAATGAATGGGTTCTAAGGTCTAGTTAGGTAAGGAACCCTACTAATTGGTATTTTATTATAAGTTAAATTATTGTACATGTTTTTTTTAACTGCTAAACAGCATAGTAACACGAATATTAATTCTTATCACTACGCAGTTACGTTGTTCATAATTCATTCATTTATGTGTTAAGTTGCAAACATATTGTCAGTTTAATTTTATTGGTAGTTAATTATAAATTCTTGTATTTTCTGTATATTATTATACTGTTTTAATTTATGGTATATATTTCGGTAAGTATTAATGAATTATTAATATGTATTTAAATAACTTAATTAAATAAATATACTAAAATAGAATTGCTTGATAAAAATGGTAAGTTTTAAACTCCCTAGCAAGGAAATAAACCCGGTGCAAAGGTGCCCAAGACTAGTTGCATTGCCGCGTTGAATAACAATAGCTAGGTAACCTTTGCACCAGATACAAGCAGGAATGGGAGTCACCTGTCTTCACCCTTAAGCGGCGTCCAATCTGCCTAATCAAGCCTTTCGCATCCGTTCCTCAACAATCTATAGTTTTCACAGATGGGTACAAATAAGTAAGGTGGCTAATTATGTAATTAAGAATTAGTTATTAAATTATGTACAAATAAGTAGCTGTAACTGGTATTATTAGTACATTATTTATGTTATTTTACAGGATTATGTTACATTTTATAGAATAATTAATCTTATGCCGAGTTGATACTGATGTACTTGATATTGAATGTAGACTTTTTTCTCGGTAGCAATCCGTTCGGATACCCTTTCTGTAAGCGATGCATGCTCGCATACTAGATGTAAGTTTAATGTGTGTTTTGACTTTCAGATACAGGCTTTTTGGGTATATTTTTCACTGTCGTTATGTCATTAGAACTTTTATTCCTTTTATCGTTAAAACCTTGTAGTAAGGAACTGTTCTGCAAACCTTTTTAGAGTCCCACGGGTCTTATTTCTATTATTAGTCCGGTCATTTTAGACAATTGAAATAAAGAAAATTCCGACAGAGCCAAATCTTCGTAGAGACCTTAGGTTTACCACAAGGAATAAAGTGTCAAAAGTCCCCATCAGTCCCATGTGAGCTTAGGGACTTATTCGGGGCCCAATGTCAAAATTTTCGGTTTTTTGGATTTTTCTCGAAAACGGTAAGTTTTATCGAAAAAGTACCTCAAAGCAAAGTTGTAGATCTTAAGATTCTCTATAAAAATGGTCCTTATGATTTTTTCTCTAAGACCCACTATTTTCCAGATATTCCGCTTGTAAGAATCACGTTCTACATAATATGCACACATTTCCACACCACATTTTTTTTATTTTTTTATTTGAATTATATTATAATTTTATTATAATTATATTATTTTATTTGAATTTTCTTTATTTGATCACTATTTTTATGTCTAAATTGACCGGAGTATATCTAACGAGTTGAGAGAGTTTAGGACTTCATCCACACACGCTGAAAAATTATCCAAGGCCTATTACTGCACATTAGGTTGTCTGGTGGGCAGAACCACAGAACATAATTACTCTGATGAGGGCAGAACACTCGAATGCTCGTTCTTTGGTGCCTGTCCCAATTTCAAATGCATCAATTAAAAATTTTTCAAGTAAAACAAACAAAATGATTTTCTAAATCCATTCAGGCATCTTCGAGTAGTTAATCGGTTGGCATAAATAAATAAAATATTCCGACGATTTAAGAACCTCTTCATTAAATCAGTTAGATAGTTAAAATTGATCGTAAATGATTGTTAGATCTTCTTCCCAAACCTTGATTACATCTAAAACGGATGTTTAAACATTCCAAACCTTCGATAGTTCATAAAATCGTTTAAATTAGTACAAAGTAAGATCAAACGGTGTCACCCGGCGTTAGTGATGCGACCTTTGTTATGAACGGAGAGCCCGTGATTAGAAACTGAAACTCAAATTATTTATATGTGAAACATAGGTCAAATATAGGTAATAAAATCTAGTTTTCAGTAATTATTAATAACTTTACGTATTAGTTTAGATTAGGCATTAATTGGTTTAGTTTTTTATTTAGCTTATTCTTGAAATTGTTATTCAGTGTGGTCCTTTTTCTTGTTAATCGTATTTTTGTTTTAAGAATTGGGTATGTGTTTAGAAATATATGTGGAAGATCCTATTTAAAATCTTACCGGAATAGGAAATTTATACGGTATACCGGTATTACCGGTATCATGACAATGAATTAACTAAAATTGTTCTCCGTGCTCATAAATGAAACGCTATGGTTGTGATGAATACGTCAGAGTATAAACAAAAAATCAAGTAATTAATTGAATTAGACACTGGTTTATATTTGATCCCTGTTAATTTTAAAAAACAAAATCTTAAAAAAGGGCAGACTCTAGAAAGCTATTTACTTAATTTCGGTTAGAAAATTACCCCCGTATTCATAAACGTCATAATAGCTCATTATAATTAAAATAGGTTTATATAGGCTTTGTCTGTCATCTTGACAGTTATACTAGTAAGAAAGAGACAAAGTCCATTTTAACTAAATGTCTAATTTTTTTATGATTTTTTTTTATTAATATATTTTTTTTTTAATTTTCTTATTTTTTCGTTAATCTTTCAGGAAAAGGCGTAGGAAGGTGAACCCGTCTTTTTCCTCTTCACCATGTAGGTTGAATACTCAAAGTAATTTTAAAAAGTTCCAATAACTAGATGCGAATGAAACTCGTGGGAGCAAAAATAATTGCACTGAAGGATCTTCCTGAAAGGCCAACTGGATTAGTCCTTCTCAGGTAGCAAAATTAGTCACCACAGGACCCAATGGTGTTTAATCACCCATAGTAGGCATCACAAGTAGCATATTTTTCATCATTTATTTGTTAGACTATCATTTATACAAAAAAATTATCACCGATTATAAAATGATGTATGTCTAGCAATCTCGGACTCTTGGTCTATATGCAATCTTCTAACGTAAACTGAGAAGATCCTTGAAATCGAAGCTCACCAGATATACTGATTTATTTTTGTAATTACACATAGGTAGGTATCTATGGTTTTTCTCATGCCCCCCCCAGCGAATATGTCTTTGTAATCACTATCCTCTTTGGCGCAGTCAGGCTAAAAGTCCATTACTTGTATCCAGTTTAGTTAATGTCGATTTCTTGTTCAAATTTTCAAAAAGCAAGCGATTTTACTCTAAAGAAAGAGATAAAAGATAAGCGACGTCATTCTAGGCCATATTTGTCTTCAACAATTTCTAATAATATTAATATTGTAGAACATCAACACACACGGTCTTCTGATCCCAAACTAAGCAGAGCTTGTGTCATGGAAACCAGATAACTGATATAGGTACTATTCAGAGCAGTGCTGGCGCTGCGGTACCGGTCTCGCCTTAGAAATATAAGGTCGCGGGTTAGATTCCCAGTCGCGCCCGCACATCTTTGTGTGAATTGTTACATCGCCGCTGCTCAATATCGGTGAAGGAAAACATCGTGAGGGAACCGGCATGTCCAAAAACTAATCATTCGAGGGTATGTGACATCCACAAACCCGCACTTGGTCAACGTGTGTGTATTATGGCCTAAACTCTCTTAACTCGTAAGATAGTTGAGAGAAGACCAGTGCCCAGGAGTGGGACACTAAAAAGGACTGAAGTGATACATGTGCTACTTTTCTTTTGTAAATATATACTTCATATAAATTTTATTTCTTATTTATATAAAATATAATAAAATAAATACTTAGACTAATTCTAGAATTCTAATCTTAATCTAGATAAGGCATCATAAAATTCCCCCGAATCGAGGCCTTGGGGGAATGTGCCTAGAAGGATGGCAGCATTGCCAGGTTGTATGGCCATGCTAATTCTTTGACCAAGATATAGGCCAGCCCTCTAGTCACGTGAGGAGTCTATTAAGCTCCTAGAAAATATATACTTATAATAGATTACACCCAGACTTGAAACATTCCTTCTAGATTTCAATCTCCAGTGTTTTAATGTAAGCTTCATGACATTACTATAAGGACCCATATGGCAGAGGTTGGAGAGTTTTGGTGATCTGTGGAGACACCTTTATAATTGGCATTTACACGAGCCATGTAAATAATTAGTGATGTAATAATTGAAATATTATGTACTGCCTTGAACTTATGTAATAAAATATCTGTACCTACGTTGTTTCTTACTTTAATATTATAATAAAATATACAATAAGCATAATATTGTTAAATAATAGATGCTATTTGAGCGCGAAATGGAATACTAACCTTGGGAACGTACTCCTATGACAACGTAATATAAATGAAATATGAAATGAAATAATGTTAATACGAAAGGTTGTCATATTGTTTCGATGTTTGTGACTCAACCACGTAAAAACTATTGGACGGAATTTGGTGAAATTTGAGATTATAGTTTGAAATAGCACATAGGCTACTAATCCTAATACCAAACGGGTGAAGCCGCTGACGAATGTTAGTCCTACTAATATTATATATGCGAAAGTTTGTAGAAAATAAAAAATTTGTAACTCTTTCACACGAAAACTAATAAAACGAATTGTTTTTTGGAACCCAAAAAAGCCTAAAGTACATGTGTCACTTGTATCTCATGTATAGTATTTACTATTGCGTTAATTTATAATAATTTATTTTAAAACAAAAATTACGTTATTTTTTTAAAAAAAAAAAAATCATGTAAACCACGACTATTTCAAAAAAAATACTTGGTTCTCAAACTGAAAATCATTGAGTAATAAATTAAAAAACATCTAGATCCTACAAGACGCTTCAAATGAGATTTATTTCAAATCTCTTGGACAGTGAGGACGTTTCTTCTAATCGTTCTTTGGCATAAAGCTAGATTAGCCTGGAATAGAACATAAACAGAGTTATTTTAACACCGACATCCTCGCAGGAGTAGATAGCTGACACCATAAGCAAATTTTTTTCTACGAATTTTGACATAATACATGACAAGTTAAGCGAATCTAACGCGTGCTTGCGCTCGATACAAAAATTTCACAAACTTCTCCAGATAACCAACTGGTTTATAAGTCGCGAGGCTTGTAGGCAGCATGTATTCACAATCCCTTCACAGTTCAGATAAATATTCAAGCTGGAAATCAAACTATAGGTGTGTATGAAAAAAAAATCTGCTAAATTATTAATAGTCGTAGGACAAAATTTGTTGCTTAAGTTAACAGCTATCTACACATAATACGTTGTTGGTGTTTTTAAAATAATCATGTATGGCCAATTATTTATTCTAATATCAAGCGGGTGAAGCCGCGGGCGGAAGCTAGTTATAACTGCGCAAGTTTGTATGGATGGAAATGGATGTTTCGATGTTTCTAACGCCTTCACTCTATAACTACTGAATAGAATTGGATAGAATTCGACACAGATACAGATTATAACCAGGTTAAGCACATAGGTTTGTAATTATTTTCTATTACCACGCGGGCAAAGCTGTGGGCAGAAGCTAGTATGGAGTAAAGACAATGTTTTCAATAATTTTAGTGTTTTAAATTGCTAACGTTCGAGGAAAAAATTATTAGAATTGCTTATTATGCAAAGTTTTGGATTTTCATACATTACATAAGTTTTTTAGGTATCTTATATCCTAGTATGGGATTTCATAACTACTCATTGAATATGTAATAGTTATAGTGATGAAATATATTAGGTAGGTACATGCCAGTGGCGAACGGTGGAAGTTTGAAAAAGGGAAACCGGAGCAAAAAAATTCTTACTTAGGAAAATAATATCTCTTCAATAAACACAAAAATAAATTTAAATAGGAAAAAAAATAGGTATAGCAGATCGGAGACATCCGATATGCTATACCTATTTTTGTTGCTATTTAATAGGGATTATCAATTATATACTTCAAATAGACATAACACACGGGCACTACTTTATCTACTTACTTAAATTAACTTTTTTGGGACTTAACCCACCACCGCAATCCCGCCGAACAACTGCGGCACCGTCGTAAAGAAGAAATCAGACAGCAGACAGATTCCTTCCGTTTCATATTCTCAATGGTAGTGATATAAGGTTACCTGTTGTAAGAGAGGTGGTGTTAACCCAGACCAACCCTCAATCAGAAGTAGTTACGGTGAATGGAGAACTATATAAAGTGATGGTCTTTTAAATTAACTTACCCACTTATTTATGCCAAATCGGTGTGTAGTTATACTGATAAGCACCTATCTAATGACTATCGTTTAAACAGTAACTTCCAGATTACCCTAGCTACCCAATATTAAACTATTATGGGTTTTTAGGGGATTCAGTAAGTGAAACTAAGATAAAAGGTGGATTAGCCGCGCACACGAACGCTCTACTTGGCGTCTCGTAAGTTTACCTACTGATTCGTCTAAGTAGCCCGGGGTCCAGTGATAATATAATTATACACCTTTTAATTTAAATGGTAACAGTTAGTACAGACAAAGAACATACATAATCATAAAGCTGTACATAGACAACACTTTATTAATTCAGCCGAATAGCTCTGCGATGTCACTTGTCATACTTGACAGCTGACGTTGATCCGGTCTAAACTCACTATAAACCAACAACACATAATGTAAAAGTTAAAAAGTTTTTGGATTCAAATGAAAACGGTTTCGATGATAATAAATATCTATCAGTAGATCTTGGTTACAAAAAAAGTATGTTAAGATGTTTACAAACGTAACATCTCATAACATAACATACGAAATAGGGCACCTTTGTTCCCAGCGCACACTTTCTATTGCATCATATGTATAAACAGCATAGATTCTTGTGAAATTTCCGCGTTGCAGTTGCTTGAGAATGTTTATGATAACAATTAATAAGGTTAAGAATTTGAAACCTTAATTAACTTTAATTGAATCCCCACACGTGGTCCCCGGGTGGTGCAAATCAGGTGACAGATAACTGGTGGTAGGCTTCGGCCGTGGTTAGTGACCACCCACCAGACAAAGCCGCACCGCCAAGCGGCCTTGCCGTGCTCCCCCTCTCTGTTTGAAGTCTGGTGACATCAAGCAGAGAGGGTGACATATAACATCCACCAGCCCACACTTGGCCAGCGTGTGAGGATTCAGGCCTAAACTCTCTCAATTCGTAAGATACTAGAGAGAAGACCCGTCGTGAGAGAAGTGTTGAAGTGACGGGTTTTGATTTCCTGTAACGGTATGTATCTTCTTTTCTCTCTGAATCAACAGTTATCAAGAAACTAATTAATGAAAAAATTACGGCGTAGCTAGGTAATAATTCCACGGTTCGCTTATTGTGTAAACAACAGCAAAAACATCTAAAGGGCTAAAAACTTCGACCTTAATTAAACTCTACAAAAAGGGACAAAACCTTTTAAGGGAGTAAGTCAAATTCAGTTTATTATTAATTGCCTTCGGTAGTACAATTTAGTTCAGGAAGTTGTTTCGTTAAAAGTGATTTATTCTAGAACTTACTACAGTTAAACTCACATAAACTTCATTGGCTTCATTTAAAAGCGAAAATATATATTGCTAAAATTTGGGACCTTATTTCACTTGCACCTTCATTCGTAATTACGAATAAATCTTGAAGTTTGATAACAACTTGCTGTTGTTAGGCGATAATGTAGATTATTTCTGCAGAGGTCATAATTAAAAGAAGAAGAAGAAGGCATGTGTGCCTACGGAGTTAGAATACCGCAATACATTCAATCAATTGCTTAAGTATTCACGAATCGACTGCTCTTGTTCTCCTTACGTGAG